>JAMZAV010000043.1:0-1302225 GCA_024449915.1 Sweltsa coloradensis | reverse complement strand
TACAATAAATATTAATTTGGCGTTCTAAATATTATATTTGAATACGGATTTTTTTTTTAGTTTTTTCACCTCTATTAGGACACCCCCTCTTTCTCCTATAAGCAAGCAACTTTTTGAGGGCACCTTGAGCCATTTTTTAGAGAACATTCTTCTGGGTATTTTAGGGAGAATTCACGGCCCTATCACAAAACCCCCGTCTGGTAGGCCAATCCTCCCAGCACAGTGCGAAAATTTGTTAATAAAGTCAAAGGGTGTAAAATCTGCTTAGATATACATATATGGTAATATGTATTTTTTTTATTAAATTTTGGACTTTTATCTACAATATGTATTAATTTTGTAATATTAGGATTAAATTTAGTGTGATATTTGAATTTTTGAATTTTAAAAAAAATGCCATTATTTCAACCCCTTCCACCCCCTTAACCGGACGAATTTTGTCATGGCACCTCGAGGCAATTTTCTTAGAATATTGTTCTGAGTATACAGTCCAAAATTCAGACCTCTACCACAAAACCCCTAATTGTTCTTGTATTGCCCTCTTATCCGCTTGACTATAAGAAGCTTACTTACTTATAAATGTCCGATGTCAGCCGAGCACATCCCGGAGCCGACTCAGGAGCAGATGGATGACCTCCACAGCAGGTTCACAGAACAACTTGTTGCCCTGTTTGAAGAACACAAACACCACTACCTAGAGAACCCAGAGAACACACATCTTGTCATCGAGTGACTCGTGTTCTTGTTTCAGTCGGGAAGCCGATGACAGCCGAGCACATCCCGGAGCCGACTCAGGAGCAGATAGATGACCTCCACAGCAGGTTCACAGAACAACTTGTTGCCCTGTTTGAAGAACACAAACACCACTACCTAGAGAACCCAGAGAACACACATCTTGTCATCGAGTGACTCGTGTTCTTTTTTCAGTCTTTTTTTTTCATAATATGCCCAAAATCACAATATTTTATACGTATTTTTCACAACTATCGCCCATCGCCCTTTATTTTGCC
Source organism: Sweltsa coloradensis (assembly GCA_024449915.1). Taxonomy (NCBI): domain Eukaryota; kingdom Metazoa; phylum Arthropoda; class Insecta; order Plecoptera; family Chloroperlidae; genus Sweltsa; species Sweltsa coloradensis. Next base: position 1,301,215 of record JAMZAV010000043.1, on the reverse strand, counting down.
TCCACTTTATTTTTCCCCCAGAAAATTTTAAACTGGTTAGTTAATTCCACATTAACACAATCACATCTTCATTTCCACATAACAAATGTATTTCACTCTCATCAAATTATAGGAATGCTGTAAATCACCGGGTTGATCAGGCGATTGGGATATTTTACGACCTCAGTGGAGCGTTCGACACCTTTGATCACAAAATTCATCTCTACGAGCTTAAAAGTCTAGAAATAAGGGGTACTGCTAATAGTTGGATATCATAATTTTTATCAAATCGCAATCAAGTTGTCGAGATACGTTCCGCAAAGCATAACAAGATCACAGTAAACGTTTCTGCTCCTCAATGACTTCTTAGTGTGGTACCCTAAGGTACTATACTGGCTCCCACTTTATTTCTTCTCTATGTAAATGACCTACCAGACGCATTTGATTTTGGAATCTTATTGAGCGAGCGTAGCGAGCGTCTCCACTTGACTCTTATGGCTCGAATGTCTGGTTTTTTTTCTGTTACTGCTTCGGTACAGGTCGCACCGTTTCTCTGATCGACCTGAAATTTTGCACACATGTACATACCACCTAGGCGGGTTGCTGTATAGTTTTTGAACAAAATCCGATCGTTGGTTATAAAAAAAATAAAAAAAAAAATGTTCCGATCGTTATGAAATTTTGCAGGGTCAATAAGTACAACATTCTCTCCTATTTTACAAATTTTTAGCTAAATCAAGTAAGACCTTAAGTAGTGTAGATAGAAATTACATTTTAAACAAAGTAACGTTATACCATCCAACTCCATGGTTAAATGATAGTATTGCAGACACAGAAGTCATACCTCTACATTATAACGTCTTCAGGAAGGACAGATTAGTTAAAGGGGGCGGTGGGGTTGCCATTGCGGCACTGCCAGAGCTTGAGCCCACTCGTCTAGTAGAGCTTGAGACGGAGGCCTGAAATTCTGTGGATTGAGGTGACTGTGGGGAGAGACAAACTCGTGATTGGCTCTGCCTATAGAGCGCCAAATTCATCGGACTACATGAATCAGCAACTGCAGGCTTCCCTAGAACGTGGTCAAGCTATCCAAGATAAATACAAAGCGATAGTTCTTCTTGGGACTTTAACCCTGGACATCTCATGGAGGAACTCTGCTCCATTCCAGGGAAAAAACCTGCTGACGAATTTATCTCCTCCTTTAATTTGCCCTGTTCCTCAGTCAACTAGTCACTGAAGCTACTCGGGTGACCCCCTCTACCCGTGCCACTCTAGACTTGGTTCTATGCGGACCGCCCTGAACTGGTTTAAAGGAGGTTGTAGTCATGCCTGGTGTCAGTGACCACCTGGCTGTCAGGACGAACCTCTCTCTTAATAAAACCCAAACCAAAACATGTAAATAAGACTGTTTATAACTACACCCCGGGCTAACTGGCCCCTTCTAAATACACTGTTTCTGAGCAAACTCCCAACTATGTACACTGGCGACATAAATACTGCATGTCTAACTGAAATCGTTTATTCTTGGAATGCGTTGAGCTAGCGATACCAAAGGCAACCATCAAAGGCAAGCGAAGAGAGCCGGGGATCACTAAGGAAGTACTCAAATGTATTCGAAAAAGAAATCGCATGTTTAGATCTACTAAAAATAGTCTCGATCCAAAAGATAGACAAAAATACAAAATTTACAGAAATCGGGTCAAAACTCTTATCCGTGACGCTCACCAAAAATTCATCTGGGGTCTTGGTGGTAGTAGCAAAAACCTCGGGAAAAATATGTACATTCAAAGCAAGGCAGTTCAGCACCAGCTAACTTCACTGATAAGGGGAAAAAACTTACAAATCCAAAAACAATAGCTAATGCTTTCAACACCAAATTCAAAAATTCGTTCAACGCAGAAGCTCAACGTAGCATGTTTATTCCACCCAAACAGGCACACATCGGGATCCATAATCTCTACTTCACTACCGCCGAAGTCACAGCAAGTCTAAAAAATTAAAAACCCAAAACTCAGCGCATGGCCCAGATGGTATACCATCGCGCTTTCTCTTTGAATGTGCTGGCGCTCTGGCTCCATCACTGGTGGATTGTTCAATCACCTCATCCCATGTGGAGCTGTACCGGATGAATGGAAAACTGCTCCAGGGTCGTCCCAATCTTCAAGAAGGGTGACAAGTCGAACCTGGACAATAACAGGCCAATTTCACTAAAAAGCGCTGTCTGCAAGGTGATGGAAAGGCTCGTGTCCGCAGCTCTCCTGGATCACTTCACATTCAACAATCTCTTTGGTGGATAGTCAGCAGGGGTTTTTTTCCCAAAAAAGGGTCATGTGTCATTTATGCTAATCGACGTCGTCGATGACTGGCAGTTCTCCATGGATAGTGGGAAAGCGAAACAAGTTGATTTTAAATTCCTTGATTGGGCCCGGGTTTTTGACCGTGTCCCACATGACAGGCTTTTGGACAAGCTCAAGAAATACAAAGTTCATGGTTGTGTGCTTTCATGGATACGTTCCTTCTTAAAAGGCCGTACTCAGTGTGTCTTATTTGATGGCGCAAAATCAAGCTCTGCCAAAGTTACGTCTGGGGTCCCACAGGGTTCAGTCCTGGGTCCACTGTTGTTTACTATCTACATGCTCGATTTAAACCATCTGTTATTAGCCCTTTCACAAAAATTGCCCATTTATGCGGATGACTCCACTCTGTATAAATCTGTAAATAACGAACAGACTCATCTAAAACTGCAGCGGATTTAGACAACATTCAATTGGGGCCCGCGAATGAAACCCAAAATGCAACTCAATCCCAGTAAGTGTGAACTATTAAGAATCAATAGGTCCCAATTCTCCTGTGAATTGTTTGTACACCCTGAATGATATCAAATTCCTATAAAAACTTCCACCAGGCTTTTAGGTCTAAAATATAAGTACGACCCTTAAGTGGAACATGCATTGTAATATAACCCGAAACAGGGTGGCTAAACTCACTGGCTTTATTTATAGAAATTTGCAGGGTTGCAAGAACCCAGGACTTCGCACTGCTTATTCACACTCGTTCGCCCTATTATTACATATGGCCTTCCAGCATGGCACCCTACAACTGGGTGCCAATATAGCCAAAAATGGAATGTTTACACAATCGAGTGAGTAAAATCATTACCAGCAAGGGTGAACGAAGTGCCACAGTAAGAAGACAACAGTGTAACCTGGGCCCTATCTGGAATTGTATTTTAAAACAAATAGATGTATTGTACTAAAAAAATGCTTTAACAATCAGTCCACACATGTCCATTCAAGCGACTACAGTTGCGCTATAGGAGTGTCCAGAGAAACGGGGTGTAACCCTATCCCCCCCTTTTGCAAAAACATCTGCTTTTCAAGTGGTTTCTTTTACAGAGTAGTTAGTCTCTGGAACACATTACCAACGCCTGTAAGAGCCTCTCAGTCCCAAAATTGAAAACTTGAGTCAAAGCACGTTTTAAATAACCGATGCTCTCCTAACATGGTGATTACTGTTTGAGATTGTTGCATCTACGTGAATCAAAAATTTTAATACCTAAGCTTAATTTTCAAGACCATTCACTCACAATAATTGCGCACAATAATTAATATACTCTGTTTCACATTCTCAGTTCTGTCAATGTATATACTCTGACTGTCTTCAATCAATTTAGTTTTTCTTTCAACTCTTGTGTATTTGCAACTATCTTACAACTTGGCTTAGACCTAAGCATTCTCTTGGCTCTGACTGGACATGATTGGACTCTCACAATGTTCTCATCTCATTCATCTAATTTAAATGTAATTTTGTTTTTATTGTATTTTCGAATTTTCATAATCATTCATTTAGATTTAAACCTAGTTTGTTGTAGTTTTATTGGATAGAGCAAGCTAAGCCATTCTGCCATGGAGCTAACTAGCTCTTTTTAGCTTGCTTAATAAATATCTGTACTCTGCTAATATAGGTGTGTATATGTCATCTACCACGTTATGTGCTCTTGGTTTACCTATGCTGTATATGGTGTGTTACATATATGTATGTGTATTTGTAAAGTTTGGAATTTGTTGAAAAAATAATAATAATAATAATACGTACTGATCATGTATCTAACTGTATTTTATACTCATTTTATGTAATGTTTTGCTATCAATTTAATCTATGTGATAATTAGTGTAAGCTTATGTATTATTATATTGCACTAGTGGGACAATAGTCCTGTTGCTAATAAAGATTTAATTAAGCGAGCGAAGCGAGCGTTTCCATTTGACTCTGCCGGAAAAATTTGTCACTCGTTTTGTTTTTTTGTTTTTTTTTTTTTGTTTTGTTTTGTTTTTTTTTTGTTTTCGTTTTTTGTTTGTTTGTATGTCTCTCGCCTTAACGTTCGAACGGAGCTCGGATCGAGTTGAAATTTTCACCCATCCGCAAAACTTCGTTCTCGATTTTAATGCCATTAGTTTTGTGCAAAATCGTTCAAAAAGTTAAAAGTTACATTAAAGTTAATCGAAAGTTTTTTTCTAAAACTTAACGGGACAAAATCTGAGATAGCCAAATCATTTAGAATGTCCGTTCCGGTCACGAATATGTTAATTTTATTTTGATCCGATAAGTAGTGTAGATGGAAATTACATTATAACAAAGTAACGTTGCCATGGCAACGAAAGACGCGCGAAGTTTTTTAATGCACTGCCACCTAGAAGTAATAAAAATACTTTCGAGGAAGCATCTATTATTTGTCAACAAAGAGTTTAAATAGTTTTCCCAAGGAGTCAAGGTCCTCTAGATGGCGGTGGATTTTATTCACAAAGTAAAGGTTTACACACGGTTTACCCAAATACCTTGGCAATAATAAATAATATTGGAAACATGGCCCTGTGGACAGCGAACGTCGCAAATTTTAAAATTTAAAAAAATATGCAATGTGGGTCTAGCTATAGCACGTGCTCGCTTATCAACGCGTCCAACTGAGCGTTTCCTAGTAAAGATTAATTAAGCGAGCGAAGCGAGCGTTTCCATTTGACTCTGCCGGAAAAATTTGTCACTCGTTTTGTTTTTTTGTTTTTTTTTGTATGTCTCGCCATAACGTTCGAACGGAGGCTCGGATCGAGTTGAAATTTTGACCATCCGCAAGCTTTGTTCTCGATTGAATGCCATTAGTTTTGTGGCAAAATCGTTCAAAAAGTTAAAAAGTTACATTAAAGTTAATCGAAAGTTTTTTTTTTCAAACTAACTGGCGACAAAATCTGAGATAGCCAAATCATTTAGAATGTCCGTCCGGTCACGAATATGTTAATTTTAGTTTGATCCGATAAGTAGTGTAGATGGAAATTACATTATAACAAAAGTAACGTTACCATGGCAACGAAAAGTCGCACGAGGTTTCTAATGCACTGCCACCTAGAAGTAATCAAAATACTTTCGAGGAAGAGTGTATTATTTGTCACCAAAGAGTTTAAAAATTTTTCCCAATGAGTCAAGGTCCTCTAGATGGCGGTGGATTTTATCCACAAAGTAAAGATTTACATACAGGTTTACCCAAATACCTTGGCAATAATAAATAATATCGGAAACATGGCCCTGTGGACAGCGAACGTCGCAAATTTTAAAATTTAAAAAAATGTGCATTGTGGGTCTAGCTATAGCACGTGCTCGCTTATCAACGCGTCCAACTGAGCGTTTCCTAGTAATAATGTATACCTCGCATTATCAAACGAAAATACAAATGTTCCCCAGTACTCAACACATGAATCCCTCACTCGTCTAGCAACGACTTAGCATTTTCCTAGTCAAGTCGGAAAAGGCGCCCTTATACTCGAAATATGGAAGACCTAGGTACAAACTCCCGGTCGGGAAATATTTTTTTTATTTCTGGATTGTATTTAAAAAACTATAAATAATGTTTTGAAATGCATACTCTGTATGTGATAGTAAAAAAAAATGATAAATAAATGTGTTCTGTTTGCACAATACATATAGTGAGGCGGTCGAAACCGAAATTTCAGGTTTGACCCATACAGGCGGTACAACTGTACGAAACCAAAATAAAATCGTCGGCTACTTCATTATCAACTAGAAAAATGACGTAGTCTCAAAATGCGTGTACGTCATAGATTCACGGCGCCATATTGGATTCGCGGCGTCGACCGCACTTTGCATTATAAACCATTTTGAATAATTTGCTATTTTTGCATTAGAAAACTCAAGTATAGCGCGTTGCATTTCCAAGGCACGTGTGTCCATTGTGCTGAAAAAAATTTGGGTTGCAACAATACCTCAATGTGAAAAAATCAACATTGGCGGGGAAAATTTACATTTTTAGAATAACACTAAATTGTTCTACTTTTTTTACGGCTGAACCAACAACATTTTATTAAGACATGGTGTAGATTTTAATTGCGGTACACATTTGTGAACACGTGCGTGTTTTTCGTTTTGCTAAAATGCAAATACTTTATTCGCTTTGGTAGTAAACGTGATGAAAAGCGTAGCGTGCGGCAAACTGCGAACATGGTCGAATTCCAATTGTTGGGTGCATTGTGATGAAGAACCTGGCCAAAATACCCACGGAATTTGAACCTGGACGAGTTTTCTCTTCTGGCTTTTTTAGTGTATACCTAACTAACATAACAAAAACTTGTAGAAATACAGCCAAACCTTACACACTCAAAAGAAATGAGATCTAAAAAAAGGGCCAAGCACATCTACCCTTCCACATTTGCGCATTCTTAATTCATAAACGTACAGTGTCCCATAACAGCATCCTCGAAAAGCTTGGCGAAATTGAATTTGCGATTATTAATTTAAACGTAATAGTTCAACCAAGTTCTTTTTTCTAATTAATTTAAACGTAATAACATGCAAATTTTATTTTGCCAAGCTTTTCGAGGATGCTGTTATGGGACACTGTACGTTTATGAATTAAGAATGCGCAAATGTGGAAGGGTAGATGAGCTTGGCCCTTTTTTTAGATCTCATTTCTTTTGAGTGTGTAAGGTTTGGCTGTATTTCTACAAGTTTTTGTTATGTGTGTGAACTCATTACTTTTTCAAGTTCCATTGTAAAATTATTTGTTGAAATATAATAATTTTATCAAAGTTGACTTAATTTCTATGGTATTAGCAATAACAATAGGATGTAAAATATCTAGACCCGGATTCATGTACATCCTGGGTATAGGTGGTATAACCATGGTATAACGACGGTATAAGGACTGGACCCCAATTCTTGAGTTCGTGGGAGATGAGTTGAAAACGCAATTTGAAAACGAAGTCGTTTTCGTTTTCGAAGGAATTGGTATTCTTGAACGGTATCGTGGAAAACGTCATGGGTTGTGAGTTGAAAGAGTATTGCTGTTATTCACGTGGGGTGAGGTTCACGAAATCCAGACACTTTAAAAAGATTTGCGTAGCAAAGAGCTCGAAAACGTTCTATATTTATTCTAGATGGCAGTGCCTTCATAAACGCGGGCCAATCGAAAGACGAGTTGCATGAAATGATTTGATTGTTGCAATTATGTAAACAAACAGATGAGCACGCTCATATTCGACACCTTGCTTCGACATTGTGTGTAGCAGCAAGCTGACTGATCATGGCTAAACATGGCTAAAAAGAAAAGAATATGTGTATTATTTCCGAACATTTTTGTATAGCCTAGGTGGACAATCATACTATTGTTTATCTGCATTAGGCTTTTAGTAATCAAAACTAGTTATTGTGCGGGAAGTGTGTCAGAACAAGGTTGTGCTGGCCTAGGGTTGGCTAGGCTTGTCAAACATGTAATGTAAGTATTAATTTTATCTAGTCCTATAGCCTAATTGCAGAACTTTAGACCTACACTGTTGTATTATAAATAATGTTCTGCATCTGGGCCTAGGCCAGGGACGGTTTCTGATTTGTTTTATGAGAGTATAATGACAACTTTTCTCGTTTCACACATAGAAGCAAAATTTAAAATGTCCGCCATTTGTTTGCGTATCGTACTTTCCCGCCTAACTCTGCTAATACCGTCAACAAGTGTCAAGTAACTATAGTTACTTGTTGATTGTATGCCTAGTGTTTAAGGCTTATTTTAAAACCTTTGTTTGGAAGCCTTCAAGCAAACTTTTTCAACTTTTTTTTTCAAAAGAGACTTTATTACTATAACCTTAATGTCCATGTAAAATATGAACATTGTAGCCCCACCTGTCTGGGCAGAATCGCGGGCCGATTGAAACTGACGAATTAGATGTAAGCAGTAGCAGTAGTAGCAGTAGTAGCAGTAGCTAACATCCTTAAAGTGATTTTGAGCATGTTTCAAGCCATTTTTTCACCAAGAAGGAATGGTCGTACCCCAATAAAATTTGGCATGTGTTGTCAGGTACCTAATCTCCTCGTTTGTGATAGTTTTCAAGATCACATCACGTTACATGACGGCTGGGTAACACCTCGAAATCACCCCAACTCTGCTTGGTGTATAAGGTGCTATAGGCGGTGTATAGTGTGTAGCGCACCGCGGCTTGGCTGCGGCGCCCTAACGGGCACCTAGATAAGGATGAAAATAATCTTGTGTAGACATATGACAATTCTGGCAAAGGTTTTTCACGACGCCATCTTGTTGGCATAGCATAATATAGTACATGCTATGCTCTTGATTTTCATTCAATTTCTCTTCTAATGATTACATTTGTAACAAATCTAACTTGTTATATGGATTTTTCATAAAATTTTCTTTTTATTGATACTGATTTCGTCATTCTGGGATCATTATTAGATTATTAGGAAATCACATTTTATTAGTGATTCATAGTCCAGGGTCATAGTTCATAGTTCATAGTTCAGTTCTTTATTGTACATAGGTATTATGTGTGATAACACTTATACATGGTACATGGTCAGCAAATTATTGGTTCAAGTAAACATTTACAGTAAAGCATTAGCTTACACGGTAATACAATTAAAATAACATTCGAATACGCTTTTGAGCTATCACAGATGGCTGTCACAGATACAGATGAACATGCTTAAAATAAAATAAAATGTACCAAGTTGACCTAGGACAACTTGCAACAGGAGCGAATTTGGTATCATAAGATTAAAAAAAACACTTAGTAACCCAAAAAGAATTCCCTAAAATCCCCAAAGGGTGAGTGGGTCTAACCATCCTCTAAATGAAAATTTAATCAAATTGAATTAAAAAAAATTATATTTTTGACACCTAGGAACCATGGTATGTTGTCAAAGCTTATTAAAAGGTTTTTCTTGTAAAAAAATATTTTCATTGCTTAAAATTAATTTTGTGGCCAGCAAAGGTCAATGGAGGCCAAATTTGGTAATTTTCAATATAATTCGATAAACGTTTTTCTATTGGCACAATAATGTCGAATGATTGCCACATTGTTGTTAATAATTGGTAAATAGATCACACTTGGTAAGACATAAGTCAATTATGGCAGCAAAAGGTTATTATTACAATCTGTAGGACCATGAACCTACAAGTATGTAGTCAAAAATCAATTTAGTTACGTTTCGACCCACAAAATTCATTACGTAAATATAATTGACGGATAGAGGTTTCTCACGTACTACGTATCGAGACTATAATTTGGGGCGTACACGGATCAAAACCCACACTTTAAAATCCTTATTGAAGCATTTTCTCATCCAATCTCAGACCAAGTCTCATAATATAGCCCTTGGATTTTTTATTTCAACCAAATCCACACTTTATAAGTATTCGGCATTGAGGTTGTCAACGGGAAGACTTTATTTCACACAAACCTATTATCTTGGTGCTCGCTATAGGGCGCTGCAGCCAAGCCATGTTGTGTTAGTATACTCTCAGGCACCTCGTAGAAAAGCCATGATATTGCGTTTTCAATGTGTTTCCCAGCCACCATGAAACGTGAAATAAACTTTAAATCCGTCATAATCAGAGATATTTTGGTACCTGACAACCCATGCCAATTCGTAAAATTTTTACATGGACATAAAAGTTTTATTGGATGAGCGAAGCGAAGACTTCAATTTCACCGACCCCCCAAAAAATTTAGCTCGGGTGTTTTTTTTTTGTTTTTTTTTTTTTGTTTGTTTTTTTGTCTGTTTGTTAACTCTCTACCAGACAAACGGCTTATCCGATCTTGATGAAAATTTGACAGGACCTTCGAAATCTCTGAACTTAGAGGTGTATTGTTTTTGGGTACAATCGAAGAAATATTTCTCATGAATATCGTACTTTTACGATTTTTTTCGATTTTTTGTGCGATATTTTCGTGCCATTTGGGCCAATTCTGACCAAACGGGTGGGGCAACAACGTTCATATTATACATGGACATTAAGGTTATGGTGATGTAGTACCTTTTGAAAGAAAAAGTTGAAAAAGTTAGCCAGAATCCATAGAAATAAAGCTTTTAATATAAGTTTTTTACGGTAAATAATACCAATTGACAAGAAACAAAAGAAACTTGACAACATTCACCTACAATGCGTAGGCAGCAAAACAAAGCACTTGCAAAAGTAAAGATATCCCAAGCAAACTTTAAACTTTAAAAAGCTCATCCATCAACGCGGCGGGACTTTAGCGTTTTCCTAGTTTATAATATAGTGAAAGAAAAATTAAGAAATAAATAAAAATGAAATCATCGTAATCAAGGTTACATAACCTTATTTCAATCTGTAACCAAGAAACTTGACATAGAAACTTCTACAATGTGTACGAAAAGCTTCTATTGGGAACATAAGTTAGTTTACATTCTTGTTTTGTTGGTTGGTAATACAAGAAATAGTATCACTTTGTAGGGTACATAAATAAAATCATATTTTATATAAAAAAAAAACTCGAACAAAAATTTAAAAAATACAATCAAGCCTCCAAAATGACTGCGATCTAAAATAACCACGCTTGTGTACTCGTATACATGTTTTGAGCACTTCTCAACAACTCTATATGTACCGTCGCAACATGGTTGCCTGGCTTGAAAAATTGAATTTGAATTTATAACCGTATCCTTCCATACATAGTCTAAGAGGTTTAGCATTGAGCAACGTCTATCGGTCATTTTTAAGGTAATTAATTCAAATTCAAATTCAAATTCGACAAGCTTGGCAACCATGTTGCGACGGAACAAATAAAGTTGTTGAATGTGCTCAAAATATGAAAAAAGGTACATAGTGGTTTTGGTTTTGGAGGCATAATTGTTTTTTAAAATTTTATTTGTGTACGAGTAACCAGTATATATGCTTGTCATTATTTTGTTAAGTTATTCGTAGCCACATTATAAAATTCTCACAAGTAGGTTATACACAAAATCTTTTACTGACAACAATAATCTCTTAGAAGACCATGAACCGGAAAATGGAAAATGAAAATTACTCTGGAATGATACATTGCATTTCCCAACATATATATATATATATATGCATACATTGTATTTTCGGGTAGTCCGTGTGGTTTTATTATTAGTTCCAACGTTTCGGGCAGTTCTCCCTGCCCATCTTCAAGGAAATTTAAAACATAAAACAATATCAAAACAAACAAAACCTTACTTCTTAACAAACACTGCAACTGGATACAAAGACAAAACCAAAAAGCTTAGAAAACATAGGTACTAATGACAACATATTATGAACATCCAGATATTTTAAAAACTGTGAAGACATCAACACAAATATTACTTTTTAGATGACCTCAGCGTACGAGTAGATGGCTCAAGGGGTTCTTGTTGAGTTTTCTTCCTCTTGTCAACTCTTGTTGTCGGAGGTGGACGCCCTAAAAACATGTCCACAGGGAGAGCTTGTGGTTGAATACGACAGCCTTGCAAAACATGTTTCCATGTGGCTGGAAGTCTTTTAGCATCGTCCCGTGTGTTCATGTTGTGTTTCCGTTTCTCCATCTCCACCGCCTCTCTTACGATTCGGGGCACTTCATGTTCCACTTTGGCTAAGGTTTTAGCTTCATCAAAGTTAATCCAGTGCTCCTTGTCGAAAGCATGTTGGAAAAGAGCTTCAATATTGTTTTATGTTTTAAATTTCCTTGAAGATGGGCAGGGAGAACTGCCCGAAACGTTGGAACTAATAATAAAACCACACGGACTACCCGAAAATACAATGTCTGCATATTCAATCCGTGAACGTCTGCGATATAACATATATATATATATTATATATAGAAGAAGGAAGACGTACAGTGAGTGACTCGTGATCATGCCAGATGTGATTCTGGCGAAACGTCGAGTGCCAGGCAACAGACAAAGGTCTGTAGCAGCAAACTCAAACAAGCGGCGGAATGTCCCGGAAGACAATTACAACATACAATACGTCCGCGAAAACTTAAGAACAAACATATATATATATGTATATAACCTTAACCTTAAAGCTACAGAATCGTGGTTTGTGGACGGCGGTTATGGTCGTCCGAGCCGCACAAGCCAGTCAGCTGCTGGTGGTAACAGAGTCCCCTGCCAGCTTGTTGTACCCAATGGTCAGAGTCTTGTCAGCGAGTATATCCTTGTACGACTCCTCGTATGTCTTGATCATCAGCTGTCTGGTCTTCTCTGTCAGTTCGTCCACATCCTCCTCAGTGAGTCCTACAGTTGATATGGTCGTCCGAGCCGCACAAGCCAGTCAGCTGCTGGTGGTAACAGAGTCCCCTGCCAGCTTGTTGTACCCAATGGTCAGAGTCTTGTCAGCGAGTATATCCTTGTACGACTCCTCGTATGTCTTGATCATCAGCTGTCTGGTCTTCTCTGTCAGTTCGTCCACATCCTCCTCAGTGAGTCCTACAGTTGATATGGTCGTCCGAGCCGCACAAGCCAGTCAGCTGGTGGTGGTAACAGAGTCCCCTGCCAGCTTGTTGTACCCAATGGTCAGATTCTTGTCAGCGAGTATATCCTTGTACGACTCCTCGTATGTCATGATCATCAGCTGTCTGGTCTTCTCTGTCAGTTCGTCCACATCCTCTTCAGCGAGTCCTACAGTTGATATGGTCGTCCGAGCCGCACAAGCCAGTCAGCTGCTGGTGGTAACAGAGTCCCCTGCCAGCTTGTTGTACCCAATGGTCAGAGTCTTGTCAGCGAGTATATCCTTGTACGACTCCTCGTATGTCTTGATCATCAGCTGTCTGGTCTTCTCTGTCAGTTCGTCCACATCCTCCTCAGTGAGTCCTACAGTTGATATGGTCGTCCGAGCCGCACAAGCCAGTCAGCTGGTGGTGGTAACAGAGTCCCCTGCCAGCTTGTTGTACCCAATGGTCAGAGTCTTGTCAGCGAGTATATCTTTGGCGACTCCTCGTATGTCTTGATCATCAGCTGTCTGGTCTTCTCTGTCAGTTCGTCCACATCCTCCTCAGTGAGTCCTACAGTTGATATGGTCGTCCGAGCCGCACAAGCCAGTCAGCTGCTGGTGGTAACAGAGTCCCCTGCCAGCTTGTTGTACCCAATGGTCAGAGTCTTGTCAGCGAGTATATCCTTGTACGACTCCTCGTATGTCTTGATCATCAGCTGTCTGGTCTTCTCTGTCAGTTCGTCCACATCCTCCTCAGTGAGTCCTACAGTTGATATGGTCGTCCGAGCCGCACAAGCCAGTCAGCTGCTGGTGGTAACAGAGTCCCTGCCAGCTTGTTGTACCCAATGGTCAGAGTCTTGTCAGCGAGTATATCCTTGTACGACTCCTCGTATGTCTTGATCATCAGCTGTCTGGTCTTCTCTGTCAGTTCGTCCACATCCTCCTCAGTGAGTCCTACAGTTGATATGGTCGTCCGAGCCGCACAAGCCAGTCAGCTGCTGGTGGTAACAGAGTCCCCTGCCAGCTTGTTGTACCCAATGGTCAGAGTCTTGTCAGCGAGTATATCCTTGTACGACTCCTCGTATGTCTTGATCATCAGCTGTCTGGTCTTCTCTGTCAGTTCGTCCACATCCTCCTCAGTGAGTCCTACAGTAATATGGTCGTCCGAGCCGCACAAGCCAGTCAGCTGCTGGTGGTAACAGAGTCCCCTGCCAGCTTGTTGTACCCAATGGTCAGAGTCTTGTCAGCGAGTATATCCTTGTACGACTCCTCGTATGTCTTGATCATCATCTGTCTGGTCTTCTCTGTCAGTTCGTCCACATCCTCCTCAGTGAGTCCTACAGTTGATATGGTCGTCCGAGCCGCACAAGCCAGTCAGCTGCTGGTGGTAACAGAGTCCCCTGCCAGCTTGTTGTACCCAATGGTCAGAGTCTTGTCAGCGAGTATATCCTTGTACGACTCCTCGTATGTCTTGATCATCAGCTGTCTGGTCTTCTCTGTCAGTTCGTCCACATCCTCCTCAGTGAGTCCTACAGTTGATATGGTCGTCCGAGCCGCACAAGCCAGTCAGCTGGTGGTGGTAACAGAGTCCCCTGCCAGCTTGTTGTACCCAATGGTCAGAGTCTTGTCAGCGAGTATATCCTTGTACGACTCCTCGTATGTCTTGATCATCAGCTGTCTGGTCTTCTCTGTCAGTTCGTCCACATCCTCCTCAGTGAGTCCTACAGTTGATATGGTCGTCCGAGCCGCACAAGCCAGTCAGCTGCTGGTGGTAACAGAGTCCCCTGCCAGCTTGTTGTACCCAATGGTCAGAGTCTTGTCAGCGAATATATCCTTGTACGACTCCTCGTATGTCTTGATCATCAGCTGTCTGGTCTTCTCTGTCAGTTCGTCCACATCCTCCTCAGTGAGTCCTACAGTTGATATGGTCGTCCGAGCCGCACAAGCCAGTCAGCTGCTGGTGGTAACAGAGTCTCCTGCCAGCTTGTTGTACCCAATGGTCAGAGTCTTGTCAGCGAGTATATCCTTGTACGACTCCTCGTATGTCTTGATCATCAGCTGTCTGGTCTTCTCTGTCAGTTCGTCCACATCCTCCTCAGTGAGTCCTACAGTTGATATGGGTGGCAGGAATGTGGCGATCACCTTGCCTGAAAGAAGACAACTGGTTAAATCAGATGGACAAAGATCCTGACACGTCTTTGGTATGTGCGAACAGTAACTTTAAGCTGTCCAGCACAGCGTTGACAACTGTACTGATATTATCAGGAAAATACTCCTGATTTTGAGGCCTTGGTCCTGATGACGGAATTACCTCATTCAGGACAGCATAATGTCCTGAATTGGTAAAAATATCCCACAGTTAAATATGGTTAATATTAATCGATAAAAACTATTTTTAACAATATTACTTGGAAGATGACTATTTATTTTATTTTAAATAATTTTACCTGCCTATAGGGCAGGAAGGCTAATGCAGGGCAAGTGTGGCCCTCTGAAGCTTGACAAAGTTATTACAGAGTGACAAGTTCAAATTAACATAAACACGAAAGACAACAAGAGAACATGCGTTTTGCGCCGTAAGTGGTGAAACGATTTCACTATTCAAATTATAAATTACTTTTTTTAACTTGGCCTGCTTTCAGTTAAAGTCCCCCACTGAAAATCAGTTGTGTGACTGAGTGGTATTTATGTACTTTTCTTTACCTGGCTGACTGATTTGTCTCTGCTCGTCGAGGAAGTAATGTGGGGAGTAGACGACTGGTAGGATGGGCACCTGACAGGTCGTGGCCAGACGAAAGGCACCTTTCTTAAAGGGCAGCAGCGTCCTGTTGGTTGTGTTCCTCGTACCCTCGGGATAGAACAAGATTTTCGTCTGTGAAAGTCATCATAAAACATAAAGTTTGCTAGCCTTTAACATCTCGACGATAATCGTTTTTCTGCATGTGATGCGTTGTCAACATTGTATTTTGTCATGTTCTTGTGCATTAGGGAATATTACCTTCCCACAATATAATGGACATGGTCCTGTAATCGTAGACAGACCCACTTTGTATACTGGAAAGGGGGAGGCATCAAAGTTTCGTTCTATTAATTGACAACCAAATATAAGATTATCTTGGAGATATCTTTAGGTAACTGTACCTTCTCATCGATCATGACCTTCGAAGCCTTGTTGATGATGGCGTAGGCCTCGGATGGGTTCTTGCGGTCGACAAACACCACTCCACAGAGCCATCCTGCCAAACCAGCGGTACCATAGTAAAATACCTCCCTCTTCGCAACAAGGATAAATCTCACATTGTCAAAAATGATGGCTGATCCTGGTAGAGACAACATCAATTACATTTAATTAGTTTTTGGTTTAATATTTTATTGTAGGCCTAAAAATAAATTAAACATTATAACAATAGAACATATTATTTTGAGGCCGAATAAAACTTCCTAATTGTTCGCGTGTCAAGGGTTCGTAAGATGTTAGATAGATAACGCAGTGCTGGTTATCGACGCTTAGTCGCAGCACCATACGGTACGCCTGCAATGTGTCGCGCAGGAAGCCCGATGTACACGGTACACCACATGCAGCTAATAATTCACAAATAAATTGCTCCTCCCAAAAGTATTTATTTATTTGGCAGGTATCCTTAACAGGATTATTATAATATTATTGGATGAGCGTAGCGAGCGAAGCGAAGATTCCATTTCACTACCCTGGAGAAAAAAAAACGGAATGTTTTGTTTTTTTTGTATGTCTGTTAATACGATTCCGGCTAAACCAATACTCCGATTGCGATGAAATTTTATGGAGGCCTTCGAAATCTCTGAACTTAGAACTGCCACGTTTTTGAGCGCAATTGGGAATTTTTTTCCCATAAAAAACGCAATTTTACGATTTTTTTTTATTTTTAAAACATTTCTTCGACTTATTATACCTACATGCTTTATCCTATTGTAATGATTTTTTCACAGAACCTTAATTTTATGAATTAAGATATTCGTGTGAAATTTGAGTATAATTAAAAAATTATTTCTCATGAAAATCAAAATTTTACGGTTTTTTTCATTTTTAAAACAATTCTTTGACTATAACACCTACATGCTTTATCCTATTGTAATGATTTTTTCACTGAACCTTAATTTCATGAATTTATGTATTCGTTTTAAATTTTAGCGCAATCGAATAATTATTTCTTATGAAAGTTGCAATTTTACGATTATTTCTTTTTTTTAAAATTACGATTAATTAAAAATTTAAGTTAATTAATTAATCTTGGGGATGGCCCAAGATGGCGGCAGGTGCGGGAGTTGTGTACGGGTCGCTCCGTATTTTTTTAGTGTTTACAGTATTAAGAGTGATTGCAACCTGCACTAAAGTTGCACCGGACATCCGTAGTGTACACATGAAGAAGGTGATTAATGGATACCCGGTGGAAAACCTCATGGTGTTGTGTAAGTGCGATATCTCCGCATTCTCTCTGTGCTGTAATGCTTTAGTGGAGAA
This sequence comes from Sweltsa coloradensis, assembly GCA_024449915.1. Classification (NCBI taxonomy): domain Eukaryota; kingdom Metazoa; phylum Arthropoda; class Insecta; order Plecoptera; family Chloroperlidae; genus Sweltsa; species Sweltsa coloradensis. Next base: position 1,283,984 of record JAMZAV010000043.1, on the reverse strand, counting down.
GAACAGACCAGTGTTTTCAACCCCCGCTCTGCCGCGATGCTTGGGCCCGCACAGGCACAGGCGCCTGGCCTTCACGCCCCCGCGTGTCCCGTGCTCCGTGGTAAGTGTTGTCGCCGTGTTGATCGCGCTGGCAGGGGATGTGCAACTCAACCCCGGTCCGCTCAGCTGTGGGGTGGCGGGACAGTCGGTTCAAAATATTGCGCCCACAACAACAGCAAATCTACAACAATCGCACCATCATCCACCTTATCGACCCCCGTTATCTGCCACCAAGTGCGCGGTATGTGACTCTACAGGTAGGCGTAACCAACTTTTTGTACACTGCGTGCTATGCAATAGTCCCTGTCATCGAACTTGTGCAAATAACTCTTCTAGCTATTATTCTCAATGTGTGATTTAGCCTCTAAGGCCGAAGCACGTAATTTTGGAGATGTGAGATAATAATTTCTTTAAACGAAACAAGTTCAGTCTCCGATCAGAAAGCCAGTGGTAAAGAAGGAAGTCACTACTCTCTAGACGTACCGTAATATGTAAGAAATGAAAGCAGAAAATAACTCTTCTAGCTATTATTCTCAATGTGTAATTTAGCCACTCAGGCCGAAGCACGTAATATTGGAGATGTGAGATAATAATTTGTGTAGATATAGTTTGGGATTTGAATAAAATAAATAACATAAATTGTTGAGTGGAACCATGGTCATATAGGTATGTTAAATAACATGGATAATTAATATCTGTATTTAATTCATTTACTGGGTTTATGGTATGTATTGTCATCGAACTTTAAGTTGTTATATCAGTGTGTATTGATGTATTGTATATTCATTAATAAATATTGTTGACTCATGCCTGAGTCACTTACTCATTGCCTCCAGTTAGTTAGCATTCCCGCTCTAATCCATGCTATCAAGTTAGTATAACGGTTAATCGGCTCAGTCAGTAACAGTGGTCGTAGGCTGGGTTTCGAACCCGAGACCTAGAGTTGTGGAGCCGGTCAGCCGTCATACTACACTGTTTCTACGATTTATTCCTCTCGCAATTCGTCACGGAAGCACACACATAACCAAGTCAACTCGCTCCATTTTAGACATCCTTTTGTGCAATAATCCTTCACTTATTTCAAAAGTTGAAGTCATTCGGGGTGTGAGTGATCATTTAGCAATAGCGGCCACTCTCAAAGTCAAGATTCAAAAGTGTGAAAACATCTGTGTGGAGGTGCTCAATTATAACAAAGCCAACTGGGATCTGTTATCGAACCTGTTCGTGGAACATTTAATTATTGGAACACCGAACTGGCATGGAGAAAGTGGACGGCAATATTCTGGTCCTGTGTCAAGTCAGCAATCCCAAAAGTGAAAATAAATTCCAAAAGAAGACCACCCTGGATCACAAACGTTCTAATCAAAGACATACGACGCCGCGACTCTTTGTTCCGTAAATGGAAGAAGTCTCCTTCAGATGAGCGGGAATCACAGTACAAAAAGTTTAGGAACTTGGTCAAGGCGAAGGTGCGCAAGGCTCACGACGAATACGTGTGGCATTTAGGTAATGATCCCAAAAAACCTGGAAATATTCGACAGCAGACAGGGAAGTTTGGCACCCGATCACTACATGTCCAATGGCGCAAAACTCTCAGACCCTGTGGACATAGCGAACGCATTTAACACTAAATTCCGTGATAATTACTCTCCACAAGAAAAATCTACTTCGCCAAAATTCTCTCCCAACATTCTCGGTCGCACAACATCTGTTACCGACTTCCATTTCCATGAATGGGAAGTTCGAAATCTTTTACGTAAGATCCGACCTAACGCCGCTCCGGGACCAGACCAAATACCAGGTCGAATCCTACATCAGTGTGCCGAGGCGCTAGCTCCATCTCTGTGCAGTATTTTCAACCTATCGGCGTCAACAGCAAGTGTACCGGAAGTATGGAAGAAGGCAACGGTGGTTCCTGTTTTCAAGAAAGGTGATAGGAGTAAAATAGACAACTACCGATCCATATCTTGGACTTCGTTAGTGTGTAAAGTGATGGAGAAACTGGTTAGTGGTTACTAAGCGTTTATTCAATCATTTTAAAACAAATAATCTGATTAATTCTAATCAACATGGCTTCATCCCTAAGAGATCGTGCGTTACACTCCTGACTGAAGTGATTGACCAGTGGCTGAATTCGCTCGAGACGTCTTCTGTGAAACAGGTAGATTGCATAGCTTTAGATTGGGCTAAAGCATTTGACCAAATTCCCCATAAAAGATTGTTAGCAAAATTAAAGGGGTACAAAGTAGAAGCTAGTGCCTTAGGCTGGATCCAATCGTTTCTATCTCACAGGAGACAATCGGTTATCTTTAATGGTTCCCAATCAGCCACTGTGGAAGTCACTTCAGGGGTGCCTCAAGGTTCTGTTATTGGCCCTCTTCTGTTTGCAATATTCTTTTTGGACCTACCTCAACATGTGACTTCCCAAGTAGCCCAGTATGCAGATGATACTACCTTGTTTAGACCGATTTCAGGGATAGATGATGTAAATTCACTACAGGCTGACTTATCTGCACTTGAAAAATGGTGTGCTTTGAATAGTATGCACCTGAACGCCAGCAAATCACAATATATTAGATTTTCTAGATCCAAATCTCCGATTCTGTCTAACTATGTCATTTCAGGAAACTTTCTAAATCAAGAAAAAAAGCATAAAACTGTTAGGTATAACCATCTCATCAGACCTTAAGTGGGATCAACACACAGATAGTGTTAGAGATAGGGCCTCTAAGCTACTAGGCTTCGTCAACCGTAACCTTAAGAAAAGTAGAGCCAAAACAATAAGGACAGCATATCTCTCTTTAATTAGACCTATCATTACTTACGGCTTACCTGCTTGGCACCCTACATCTCAAATAAATATGCACAAACTAGAAGTAATTCAGAATCGCGCAACTAAGATAATTTTAATGAAGAACAATTACTCAGATAGTGCTACTGAGCGTCTAACTCGATGTAACCTCCCCTCAATTAAAAATTATTGTAAACAAGCTGACCTCATTTTACTGAGGAATATGTTAACTGGTGAAACAGACCTCAACCCGTACAACAGAATTTCAATTCACCCTAGACAACTCAATCGCCAGAACACAGGTGTCATTCTCAATCCTCCCCGTGCTAGAACTTCAATGTATCAAAATTGTTTCTACAACCGTGCAGTCACACTATGGAACACAATACCCCTGGAAGTGAAAAATGATAGTAATTTTAAGAATAGGATAAAAACTTTATTTCAGTGATTCAAATGTAACATCAGACTGGTTTTAATCCGCATTAGTTGACCTACGGTTTTCATTTCTCACAGCTGTTTTTCGATTATTAATAAGTGTAGGTTGTATCTACCAATCTAGCCAAAATAATGCCATGTTTGTCATTTTATCATTAGGCCCTAAGTGTAGCGAATGTCTCCTATTTTATTGAAACGTAGTTCTGACTTTTGATTCTATTTATTTCTCTATTTCAATGTAACGTAGTATTGTTTTATGATTAGTAATATCTTAATAGTTTTTAGTTTTAAGTATCAAGCGCTCACAGAAGTGAAACAGGCATGCCATGCTATGGGGCTCTGCCCTATCTGTTTCTCTTCTACAACCATGCTGGTATTCTCGTTACTTTACTGTTAAATGTACATTGTTCATACATTTGTAACCTTGTATACATGAGAATATCATGTGGATTGTAAAAAATAAATAATAATAATAATAATAATTTTAACATTTCAAGTACATGACATCACATATAAGGAACATATGAAACAAAAGGAGTGGTTGAGGAGATTAAGTAGCATGAACACAAGTGAGCAACACACTACCTAATGTCCTAACAAACTACTTTCTGCATTCCCCCCTATTCCTTTCTTGAAAAAGTAAGTAAACATGATCAGTCAGCCACGTGCTGTTGCGAAAGTTAAATAAGCAATCAAGATATCAATTTAATATTTGAGATTGCAATTAATAATAGGCACTTCGTCTAAACGCGGTGTTTATCTCCGTACCTATCCATAAAAAAGTACACTCTCAGGGAAATAAAATCAAAGTTATAATTATTACAGATCATCAATTTTTTTATAATTTTTTAGTTTTACAATTGAATTGCACAATGAAAATTCTTAAAAGTCATCAATAGAACGTTTTATTTATTCATTTACGTGTCACAAGTTACGAATGTGACTTTGTCTAATAATAAGTCAACATTGCTGTTGTTTAGATTACGGTTAAAACACAATACGAAAACATACTCTTAGAAAAACAAATGTAGGAGGTGATATTAATGTGTATGTTGTGTAGTAACTTTCGTTACTGTCCGTTTCTTGTAATGGAAGAATCGCTCTCTCTCGCCTTCTATCTGGGTAATGTTCAATTAGGTGTAGTATTCTCCTGGACTAAATTTTGATCGTTTTACCCAAATTACGTATGTGTACTCCTCACTTTACAAAGTTTTCATGACCAAAATTTTCAAAATCATCAAATACCCCAGGTAAAGAGTATTGATTCCTGATTCCAGTTAGGCGAGTCCTCGAATTTTTTTTACCGATTAATAAACTATGTTCAAGACATGGTTTACTTAAACCCTAGCTGTCAACTGCAGCTCTCTACTTGCTGAGCACCACAGCCTCTCTCTCTCTCTAACTAAACCACACCATTAATTATTATAATTCACTCCCTCGACCAAATCGCGAATCTTTTCATTTTTCACATATCTATCCGGAGGACATAGTAAAAGCCGCCAACGAAATCAAATCTAAAGCTAGAGGCCCAGATGGTATCCCCATTACACTCATCATCAAATGTTTACATATAATACTACCTTCTCTTGAGCACATTTATAACTACTCTCTTCAAAATGGTGTCTTTCCATCACAGTGGAAGAAGGCGCACGTAAAACCAATTCCAAAATGTTCATCCCCTGCATCTGTCTCTAATTATAGGCCAATCAGTCTTCTTTGCACATTCAGTAAGATGCTAGAAAAAATTATCAACGATCAGCTTCGTAAATACCTTTCTGAGTTCGATGTAATTAGTGAATTCCAATCTGGGTTCCGGAAGGGACATAATACAAACTACTGCACTCATTAAAATAACGGATGACTTACGATTTGCTATGGATAGAAAAGAACTAACCTTATTGGCACTCTACGACTTTAGTAAAGCCTTTGACTGCGTAAATCATGACTTGCTGCTCTCCAAACTATCATACCTAGGTATTTCCAATGCAGCTCTTCACTGGTTTTCATCATACCTCACAAATAGGAACCAACGAGTTATCACTGAGAAAAGCGCCTCCTCGTGGACTGTAAATAAATCCGGCGTACCCCAAGGGTCAGTATTGTCACCTCTATTCTTTTCCCTTTACGTTAATGATATACATACAAATTTCACTTATTCAAAACATCATATGTACGCAGACGATTTTCAAATGTATTTACACTTCCAACCTAAAGACGGTGAACGCACTATCAATCATGCAAACCACGATATACGTAAGCTTAATGAGTATGCTGTCAACCATAACCTATCGCTCAACGTTCAAAAATCTCAACTGATGCTAGTCGGATATCGTAAACTATTAGCTAACGTAGACACAGCTGTACTTCCCCCAGTCACAATAAATAACACGGTCATACCTTACCAGAAAAATGTCAAAAACCTCGGTCTTATAGTAGATGAAACCTTGTCGTGGACACCCCACATTAATAATACAACTAAAAAAGTCATTTCGTGCATGCATCAACTAAAACGTAACTGTCCTTTCCTTCCCCAATCCATTCGGAAGATATTAATTCAAGCTCTTATATTTCCCATAATTGATTATGCCTCAATAGTTTATAACGATTTAACGGAGACACTTAACGTTAAAATACAAAGAGTGCAAAATGCTTGTGTTCGATTTATTCTAAATGTGAGACGTAAAATGAACATATAACCCCATCTTATATTCATTTAAAATGGCTAAAACTGAAAGAACGACGAATGCTATCCTTAATTATGCTTACAATGAAAATTATGAAGACAAAATCTCCCCCCTATATTTATAATAAGTTCACAAGAATGGATAGAATACATAACCGCACAAACAGGCACACGCGAAACATGTTACAGATACCAAAGCATCGCACAACAAAATGTAATAAATCATTCATTATCACGGCAAGTCGGCTATGGAATGAATTTGGACTTGAATTGTATACTAGCAGGTCGAATATAACTCTCCGAAATCAAATACACAATACACTGCTTTCTAGGTATACTGGGAGTATAAGTAAATAATTAATATTATGTGTACAATATATTAGTCTCGCTATTGGGAATAGAGCATCATCATTATAATTGCTTGCAGAATTTACTATAGTATACGTTTATATTATTGTCAATCAATTTTCAACATCAATTGTATGAATTTGTATCCACAGTTATTAGTATGTATCTAATATTAGTTTAGTAGAAATAGTAGTAGTAGTAGTAGTAGTAGTAGTAGTAGTAGTAGTAGTAGTAGTAGTAGCAGTTTAATAATAGTTTAATTAGCATAATTAATTAGTATGATTAGTATATTACTTACATATCTATTATAAAATACTTATGTATTACATGTTGTAGAGGTTGGCTATGGTCAAAGGGGCTTTATAGCCCTATGTAGCCCACCTTTAAGTCAATAAATATCAAATATCAAATATCTCTCTCTCTCTCTCTCTCTTTCTGTTACCCCAAGAACGGCCTTGCACGCCATAAAACGAATAAAATCAAATGCTCAAGGAATAGATCAAATACCGATTAAACTTATTCAATTCATGATTAATCTCTCCCCCATCCTAATCGAGCCAATATTACACATATTTAATTTTTCTCTTACATATAACGCCTACCCTAATATGTGGAAACAAGCCTTTGTCCGCCCTCTGCCTAAAAAGACAAATCCTTCTACACCCAATGATTACCGCCCAATTAGCATTCTACCCGCCCTGTCTAAAGCCCTGGAATATATTGTCCACTGTCAAATATCAGATTTTCTGAAATTAAATCAAATTCTAGACGAGCACCAATCTGGTTTCCAATGTAATCACAGTACATCCACAGCACTCATTAAAGTAACTGATGACGTAAGAACTCACATGGACAGTAGACAACTTACCATACTGACACTTCTTGACTTTAGCAAAGCTTTTGACTCCGTTGACATAGACATTCTCATAAGCAAACTTCAATCTTTAAATTTTTCTCCTTCCACACTACAATGGATGAATTCGTATCTCCGCGGCAGGCAACAGTGCATTATCTCAGGTGACAATCAATCGAATTGGCTACCAGTGACGGCAGGTGTGCCGCAAGAAAGTGTTTTAGGACCTTTGTTATTCTCATTGTACATTAACGACATTTCAAATTCACTCATTTATTGCTATCACCACCTATACGCAGACGATCTGCAAATTTATATACATGTCTCTCCCTCACTAATTAATCAAGCAATTGAAATGATAAACAAAGACCTGCAATCTCTTGCTTTGTGGGCAACTAAAAACGTTTTGCAAATAAACCCCAATAAGTCACAAATCATTATTTTAGGCTAGCACAAACTTTAGCAAAATTAGACCACTCGACAATCGACAACGTTTCTTTAAAACGGTACAACAATACCCTTTCAACCACAAGTCAGAAACCTAGGACTTATTATGACTAATGACCTGACTTGGACGGAACATGTCAAACACGTTTGTAAAAAAAACGTATGCTGCACTTCACTCGTTAAACAGACTAAAAAACTTCTTTCCGACTAAACTAAAAACAATGCTAGTACAATCTCTTATTATTCCCCATTTCGATTACTGCGACGTTGTTTACAATGACTTGACCGAGGACCTGGCTATTCGTCTCCAAAGGGCACAAAATTCCTGTGTACGATTTATATTAGGAATAAGAAAATCTGACCATATAACCCCGGGTTTTAAGACGCTTAGTTGGTCTAGATTAAAGGATCGTAGAAACCTTCACTCCGTATGCCTAGTTCACAAACTACTTTCAACATCGTCACCGTCTTATCTCGCCTCTAACTTTCAATTCCTTCACTCAAACCACATGTTTAATACCAGGTCTAGGTCCGGTACACAACTCTCATTTCCCATACACAGAACTAATCTCCTTGACCACTCATTCAAAATCCACGCTATTCGAACTTGGAATGCTCTTCCGTCTGAAATCAGAGACAAATATATAAATAACTTCTATGCTTTTAAAAGTGCCACTACTTCCTATTATTCAAATTCTTAACTGTACAAACAATAAGTGATATCAAAACACCCAAACAACCCAAATAATGAAAATAAATTACGTATTAATATGCTCGGTTACCTGTGTTACTCTATTTACTTTACGAGGACGCCTTCTTTGTTACTGTAATGAAACTGTATGAAAGCGATGGATGAATGCGGAGAATGAAATGATAGCTACCTTGTGTACATTGTTTATCATCATTTCAAATGTTTATGTTTTCAGTTAATTATGTGTAATTTTCATCAGGCCAATTACTTTGTGTTCAAATTATGTATCTATAATTTTCATAAGCCTTCATTATCATTTGTATTATTATTATTAGTTGTATTAGGTTGGATGGAAGATAAGGCTTCACTAGCCTTAATCCCGCCTTACAATAAAGACCCTTATCTATCTATCTATCTATCTATCTCTCTCAAATACTACACAAGCCTAACTGCACCAGGGAATACAACTTTGGTAAAGCAATAATACGATTTAAAAAATAATACAAAATTATTGGTGGCTGAACTTGGAGATTTAATTCACTTGTAGCTCAAAATATTTTTATCATAAATACTATTTTTGTTTTTGTTGTCCCGAAACTCACTTATGGTGCAGTGAGTTGGCCGGCTGGAGGATATGAAGAAAGACAAATTCAAGAAGAGGGAATTACGTTATTAAGGAGAGTCTTGGGAGTTACGAAGATTAATAAGATGAGGAGCACGAAGTTAAGGAAGGAACTGGGAGCAGAAAGTTTACACTTTAAGCTAGAAAAAGGCTGCGGTGGTTTGGACACATGAAGAAAATGCAGGATGACAGGATTCTTAAGATGTAATATGAACAAGATGCAGGAAACAATCAGAGAAAAAGAGGGAAGCCGAGACTTAGATGGGAAGCAATGTATATGTGTAACAAAGAAAAGCTTTGAAAAGGGTTAACCAAGAAAGATGGTGGGAAGAAAAAAAAATAGTAAAAAAAACTGGTGGAGGTCCCTGAGCAACATGAAAGTGGAGAAGATAATGCAAGAAATAAAAATAGATGATGTGAGGGAAGCGTCCGGCATAGCTAGCCGGCTAGGATAAACCCAGGTGTCCCAGTAATGAATTGGGATCGCCTCACCTTCTACCCGACTTCATTGTTGGATAGGTCCGGATATTATTATCATTTTTATTCGGTGCAAATCGGGACAAAATGTCTTGGTAATAAATCATGGTGAACTCAAATCGCAACGTGTGTGCTTATTGAGTTGAAATTAATTTATTAAAAGTCAGCATTTATCTTAATGGCTTCTAGAGATACTTAATTATGAAACCAAATATGATAGATATTAAATAATTAAATAAATAAATGCATTCAAGTTGTCACTTGTTTGATACCAGACATCGTCAATCCTTACTAGAGGTTACCTGAAGTTAACAGGCAAGGATTAAGTCTTGCAGCATGCACAACCCTAGACGTTTCCTTTAACTATCCTCACAGACTTAACCTAAATAGGAAAACGCCAAAGTTGTTCTGAGAGTGGGCGAGCTACGTGTTAGGTAACCTGTAAATTTTGCTTTTGAGTTGATTGATACTCATCGTGGTCTTTGTCGTAATTGTCCAGCATGGGATTGTAGCCCCACGAGTTTTGCATGAATGATTATTAAATGGTCCTATTTTAATCTTCATGGTCAAAGACGCCCATGACGTGACAACGACATTTCCTCGACCTCCCTAAGGCTGGATAGAAGCATGGATCTTTCCTCTCTATAGACTTGAGTGGAGAATTATGGCCTTACGGTTGACGCGTCCTTATACTAACTAAAATAAAAACCCTATCATTTAAACTTTATACATCAATGAATTCCAAAATCAATGAAAATGCAAGGTGTTTTAGGCAGTTCACAGTGCACACTATATCCCTAGCTGACGCGATAAGAAGCCGGCACGTGGGTCGAGGGCCAACCGTATCTGGTTCCTCCCGCACAGACAGTGTGCGTCCCAACTTCAAATGGCTTCGGTCCAGCGCCCTAGTCGTGTGTGCCACCGCGGACTGGTGGATAGATAAATAGAAAACATTACCGTGGGAATTAAACCAGGAGGGTGCAATATGCCCCTCTTCAGGTGTTTAACTAGGAACAGTTGTGGATAGGTCAATTGTGAAGGGATGTCCGAGCGCTGTTTAAGAGAACTAAATCCCTTGCATTTGCATTTATGACTGAGGAAAACCTCGGGAAAACCTTCAGTCAAGATCGACAGGATTTGAACCCGGGATCTCCTGAATCAGAGTCGAGTGCTTAGCACTCAAACCAACTCTGTCGGTCTGGGACTAATCTCTCCATAGCATCCAAGGTAGGGTTCGTGTCGTGCATGTTTGTAAGTTAGTGATAGTTGTTTTACCGACTACGTCCAGTGAAGTCTGGTGGTTGGCTACCATGACGCATCCCCGCCCCCGCACGGCTTGGACGTGCTCTGTTCCTCTCACCTCCCAAGTCACACCCATCAGTTTACCGACCACTTTCATCGCACCCGATATGAACCTGAAGAACGGAATTTCAGACACATATTACAAATGCTTTAAAATATCAAATGTTTGGGACGAGATCTTTGAAACAATTGCTGTTGTTTTTATCAAAGAAATCATTACACACATAACAAAAACTTGTAGAAATACAGCCAAACCTTACACACTCAAAAGAAATGAGATCTAAAAAAAGGGCCAAGCTCATCTACCCTTCCACATTTGCGCATTCTTAATTCATAAACGTACAGTGTCCCATAACAGCATCCTCGAAAAGCTTGGCAAAATAGAATTTGCGATTATTAATTTAAACGAAATAGTTCATCCAAGTTCTTTTTTCTAATTAATTAAAACGTAATAACATGCAAATTTTATTTTGCCAAGCTTTTCGAGGATGCTGTTATGGGACACTGTACGTTTATGAATTAAGAATGCGCAAATGTGGAAGGGTAGATGAGCTTGGCCCTTTTTTTAGATCTCATTTCTTTTGAGTGTGTAAGGTTTGGCTGTATTTCTACAAGTTTTTGTTATGTGTGTGATCTCATTACTTTTTCAAGTTCCATTACAAAATTATATGTTAAAATATAATAATTTTATCAAAGTTGATTTAATTTCTATGGTATTAGCAATAACAATATAGGATGTAAAATATCTAGACCCGGATTCATGTACATCCTGGGTATAGGTGGTATAACCATGGTATAACGACGGTATAAGGACTGGACCCTAATTCTTGAATTCGTGGGAGATGACTGTTGAAAACGCAATTTGAAAACGAAGTCGTTTTCGTTTGACACTTTAAAAAGATATGCGTATAGCAAAGAGCTCGAAAAAGTTCTATATTTATTCTAGATGGCAGTGCCTTCATAAACGCGGGCCAATCGAAAGACGAGTTGCGTGAAATGATTTGATTGTTGCAATTATGTAAACAAACAGATGAGCAAGCGCATATTATTTTGACACCTTGCTTCGACATTGTGTTTGTGTGTATTGTGTGACAGAACTATGTTGTGCTGGCCTAGGGTTGGCTAGGCTTGCCAAACATGTAATGTAAGTAATAATTTTATCTAGTCCTATAGCCTAATGGAACTTTAGACCTACACTGTTGTATTATAAATAATTTTCTACATCTGGGCCTAGGTCAGGGACGGTTTCTGATTTGTTTTATGAGAGTATAATGACAACTTTTCTCATTTCACACATAGAAGCAAAATTTAAAATGTCCGCCATTTGTTTACGTATCGCACTTTCCCGCCGTACTCTGCTTATACCGTCAACAAGTGTCAAGTAACTATGGTTACTTGTTGATTGTATAAGGCTTATTTTAAAACCTTTATTTGGAAGCCTTCCAACAAACTTTTTCAACTTTTTTTTTCAAAAGAGACTATAATACTATAACCTTAATGTCCATGTAAAATATGAACATTGTAGTCCCACCCGTCTGGTCAGAATCGCGGGCCGACGTATTAGATGTAAGTAGCAGTAGTAGCAGTAGTAGGAGTAGCTAACATCCTTAAAGTGATTTTGAGCATGTTTCAAGCCATTTTTTCACCAAGAAGGAATGGTCGTACCCAATAAAATTTGGCATGTGTTGTCAGGTACCTAAATCCCCTCGATTGTGATAGTTTTCAAGTTCACATCACGTTACATGACGGCTGGGTAACACCTCGAAATCACCCCAACTCTGCTTGGTGTATAAGGTGCTTGAGTGTGTAGCGCACCGCGGCTTGGCTGCGGCGCCCTAACGGGCACCTAGATAAAAGTTTGATGAATGAATAAATAAATTGCCAAGTCAAGCCAACTCCAAATTGAATTTCATAATTCAACCTCTTTACCTAGGTAATTTCTTTACAATAGACAATGTGATCAAACTAACATAAAGCAAGACTTTTATGAAAGTATCATAACACAAGATACACACACGAATTAGATTCTAAAGGGACTGGAATGGAAGCGTTAGTATAGTGACCAACGAAGTGTATAATTTAGGGTACGTTCCGAATGAAGCTCCCAAGCGCCCACAACACCCAGACATGCCCAAGATGCCCGAGGTTTAACATTGGGCGTTACGGGCGTTGTGATGGCGGCGGTGTTTACGGAATGCTTTGGGCACGCCCAAGGCTGCAAGTTAGCATCATTCGGAACGTACCCATAGTATTCTTGATAGTGACGGTTATGGTAGATAATATGCACGTGTTTGGAGAATTATTGTGAATGAAGTTAGAAGTTAGAAACCCATGCTTGATTGCTCCAACACTGTAAGCAGGGAACATTCCAGAGGGCCAACAAAAGAAAACACGCATTGTGTGTTTGAGGGAAATATACCCCCTATAGCCATCACTTTTCTGACCGTATGTGTGGGTCAAGTCTTGATAAAACCGAACAAGGCCTCCGATTGAAAATCGTATTTTGTAAATTTTGCCCATTAATAAGAATGATAGTGTGTGTTACAAGCAATGGGGCAAGGAAAGCGATCCCCCTATGACCCTATGTTGTTCCGATTTTCGTTTCATAGCCAATTAGCTCTATAACATCTTTATCTCATTTCAGATTTTTAAACGTGTTTAGGCGTAACGAAGCTACAAATTTGCAAAAATATCGCCTTCGCTCTGCCACCTCAAGTTTTACCTTGGAATGGTAAGACTAGAGTTCTGCAAGACCTACCTCTCCTCCTCTCCTTATTCAAAACGTGTAGATTAAGAAAAGCTACCTCTACTCCGTATTTTAAGAACTCTCGCACCCGCGCTTGTGACTTTAATCTTTTCCTTCATTACTACATTATTTCATATACAGCCACAGCAAGGATCTCTCGTCAAGGGAGTCAGTTAGTCAACACATCCAACTTACCGGCCATTGCTCACGCTGAAAGGGCTAAGACAGAAGATGGGTATGAATATTGTGGTTGACGTCAGAAAGATCGTTGCAAACATGACTTTCTTGAGGTAATACTGGGCTAGCTGGTACGGCCTGTCCAGCAGGAATAGTCTGACCATGAGGAAGACTCCAAGAGTAGTCATCAACCCAGGCCAGCTGAGCTGTTAGGACAGAAACATCAAGCTCTTTCTTGAGGTAATACTGGGCTAGCTGGTACAGCCTGTCCAGCAGGAATAGTCTGACCCTACTTTTGAGTGTGCAAGGTTTGGCTGTATTTTTAAGTTTCATGTATGCGTGGGATTCAACTTTCTGTGTGGTTTTTTAAGTGCTTAGAGTTACTCAGCATTTTTCTGAATCGTCACATCATATTTATATATACACTCTCTGGTTTCAGAACAATGGCTGAAATATTGTCTGATTTGAAGAGGGATTTATCAGAGAATAGAACAAATAACGGACACATTTGGCTGTTGTCACCTAGCTATTCGCTCGGCCAGGAAGTATCCGATGTTCATGAAACTTTACATAGTTCTATATAAAACATACATGAGCGTTGGGCATCGGGCATTGGGCTACAGTTGAAGATTATCAATATTTTATGTTCATCAGCCAGAATCAATCCACGAATGTGGTCAATTTCAGACTTTTTAGGAAAATGACAAAATCTGAAAATCATTTCATTTTTTAAAATAATTTAAAAGTCATTTCTTGATAAGTGGTACTGTGTTAGCATTATGTTTCCGCGTCCTTGACAACTACACAAATTGTGAGCAACTGTGGTGAAAGTCGGCCGAGCAAACAGGAATTTTCTTAAAACGCAGGTCTTACCTAAATATGATTTTTAAAGAAACCACTTATAGTCTGAAAGGTTAGAAGAATGAAAAAGGAACTCAATATAAGCGCAGATTTTCTTTGTTGACATTTTTTGGACGGGACATAACCTCAAAATTTACCATTGCATTCAAATTGTCCGAATCGAGTCATCTATAACTAAAAATTTAATTTTTAGCAGCGATTTTTTGTATCATCTACTCTTTTATTTATACCCTGTTTCATTCTGCTAACTTGCAGACTTACTGCATTCTTTTGAAATCATATTTATTATTTTATATATATTATTGCATATAATTATAATATTAGGTAAATTTTATTAATAGGTACAAACCTGACTGTAAACTTTTGGTCTACCTGCAGAGGAAGTAACAATCACACCCCATTACATCACATTACATTACATGATATTGTTACGCCACCTGAGCCGCTTGGCACACTAACTGATGCAATGTACTGGACCGCAGGCCAGTCAGATGGATGGGTTGGCTCATTGCTACAGCGAGACATTTAGTTCAGCGATGTGAGTGATCGATTTACCATGTTGATAATCATGAACAATAGTGTCTTAAAGCAATGTTGGTCATTCGTTTAAACAGGGCTTAATACAGTTTTATGAATAAAGCTCAGATAAAAAGTCTCCTTGAAAGTCCGAAATTGTCCATATTCGTGATTTTTAAACGAGTCAGCGCAGCGAACGGAGTGATCTCCATTCAACTCAAACGGCGCTTATCGTTAGTCTGCGTGTGTATGTGTGTGTGTGTACGTTGAAAATCAGCCGAATAGAACAGCCGAACAGATTGCGCTGAAATTTTAAACAGACATCCGGTACGAACTGCTAACAAAATCAGCAAGATCCATTGCGATTTAAACCTACCAGAAATAATGAATTGAAAAATAGGCTTCCAATGTTTAGAAATTATTTTAACGACAATGGTTTAGATTTTGAAAAGATATTTTTTGTTTGTTATTTACCTGGCTGTGAAATGCCGTGCCCATGCAAGGTCTATCAAATGTTGAACGTCAAGGTACCCCCAAATTCCGCTCGTAGATTGGGTAAACCTTGCAATATTTACACGTATTTCGTACTGGCTATGTTTTCCATAAATTTTAAATTTTTATCGTGGGAAACCTGTTATAGGGTGCAATTAGCCCCTCTTCAGGTAAACTAGGTATGTGCGGATAGGAAATTGTGAAGGGATGTCCGAGGGCTGTTTAAGAGGACTCAATCCCTTGCATTCGCCTTAACGACTGAGGAAAACCTCGGAAAAAACCTTCAGTCAGGATTGCCGGTCTAGACGGGATTCGAACCGGGACCTCCCAAATCAGAGTCGAGCGTTTAGCGCCCGAGCCAACACTGTCGGTATGTTTTCCATAGTATTGTCACAGATGATAGACTACACTGCGTTATATGCATTTCAAAACAGGTTTAATAGTTTTTTAAATACAATCTAGGAATTACAAAATCTTTCCCGTTCCTATTCGTTCTTTTCACTTTTTACTTTTTACTTTTTCAACTTCTCCGTGTAAAGCGGCCTTAAGGGCGCTTTAGCCAACAAGACTTGGGAAACGCCAAAGTCGTTGTTAGACGAGTGAGCGAGTCATGTGGTGAGTACCCGGGAACATTTGCATTTAATTTCTCAATTTGGTTAATCGGGAAACACTCCCGTAGGTGTAATTGTTATTATTTACTACAATTCAGAAATTAAAATTCCTCGCTCATACCTGCGTAAGGTAATGACATATAATTAATGTTTGGTGGTCAGTTCAAAGGCAACAGTTTTTCGTTGCAGTACTGTTCCATCCATTCAGATGTATAATGCAACTACAATTAAGAGGTTAAAATGTACCCGTCCTGATGGTCTAGTGGTTAAGACGCCTGTCTGGAATGCGGGAGATCCGTGGTTCGATTCCCGGTTGGGGCGGACTTTTTTAATTTCTGAATAATTGTAGTAAATAATTTGCATTTAAGTTTGATAATTATATTCGTATGAATAATAGTTTTTTTTAAAAGTTTAGTTGGTATACGGGCGCGTCAACTGTAAGGCCATAATGCGCCTCTCTAGCCTATGATAGGCTAGGTAGGACCTAAGGTAGGAGGAAGAAAAGTAATGTTAGCGGGTACTCAACACATGGCTCACTCACTCGTTTAACAACGACTTTGGCGTTTCCCTAGTTCTAGGTGATAAACTCAAATTATTGATAACCTACTATATTAGGGCTTTATTGACAACTTTGGAAAGTTTCATGTTTGTCGGATATTTCCTGGCTGAGCGAATAGCTATGTGCTAACTGCCAAAATGTGTCCTATTCCCTCCTAAGTCTCAGGACCTACATATTAATGTTAAAAGGGATTAATTTTACTTCATTTATTCACCAAATCAATGTACGGCTCAAATTTCATGTAAGATTATAAGTAACAAGATAACAATTAACAATTTGCCCAAATAAGCACAATGGTGAGACTTACCAACTCCATGTCGACGTCGGCTGGTGGATTCTAGCTCGACTGCGACAGAATGAAAATATAATGAACATTTGCGGTTATCTGACAAACGATTTAATTTTTAATAGTCTAGACGTAGTACACGTTGTGCCATGCATGTATAAGCTACAATGTGTTTTATTGTTTAAATACACCTTTGTCTCCGCTACGAGTATAAGGGAAAATAATTCCCCCCCAAAAAATTAGATGAGTGATCTTTTTTCTCACATGGTACAGATGCGAGTTTTGAACTGGTGGACAAAAAACCACGTACATCAAACGTTATTTCAGAAAATTATTTTTTAATTGTTGCCCAAAATAAAGTATTGCACCTAGAGCTTAACTTTTCTTATTGTCCCAAAATTTACATATAATTGCCAAAAGGGAACTTTTGTCCAGTTCACTTTTTCCCCTTTTTTAATTCAAGTTTCTCTTTCATTCAACCAACTTTCAGCCATTTTCCTTTGACTTTCAATATATCGGCTGACCCGTGACTGGTAGGTTAATCCTCCCAGCACAGTGAGTAAATTTGTGAATTTATGTCAAAGGGTGCATATAATCTATTCAGATTTACGTATATAGTAATCCAACCAAATACAAAAATTTGTAAAAAAAAAAAAACGGCAGCCAAGCTCTCCTTCAAAAGTGTTCGGCTGTGAATGCTGTGAGATATAGAAGTTGAGCCAAGCTTTTTATTCTTTCTCCCTAGTTTCGCTTTGAAAATAAGTAAGATCATTTCGCCTGTTGACGAGCGCCAAGCCAACGATTTTTGTGGTAAAAAAGTAAAATATTTAAACTCGAAATCATAAAAAAATTGCTTGGCCATGAACCAAATTCAATGGCCAAGCCATTTTTTTATGATTTCGAGTTTAAAAATTTTACTTTTTTACCACAAAAATCGTCGGCTTGGCGCTCGTCAACAGGCGAAATGATCTTACTTATTTTCAAAGCGAAACTAGGGAGAAAGAATAAATAGCTTAACTCAACTTCTATATCTCACAGCATTCACAGCCGAAGACTTTTGAAGGAGAGCTTGGCTGCCGTTTTTTTTTTTTTTTACAAATTTTTGTATTTGGTTGGATATTACATCTTTTTGTTGTTCGTTTGCTATCATGGTGTGAATGATGGACTTTGAATGATTAAATTTGTTAAGTTCAAAGTTGTTTTTTGACATTTTTGGGCCCACGGCCCCCCCAAAGATACCCCTTGTGTTTTAAGCACTAGATATTCATAATGGTTAAGAGAATGTTTAATTTCAAGTTTGTACAAATTACCACGCCTTGGTAATTACGCGTTTTGATTCTCAACCAAATTTTGATTTTCTCCGGTCCCTGTTACCCGATTTTGGTTTTGAAGGCAAATGTCACTGCGTCTGAAGTACATCTAAGTGTGGTCCAAGTTTCATAGTTCAAAGATTTACCGTTTTCTCTGTAGGCTAAATTAATCTCCGCGGAGAACTAGCTAGCCCGCCACCCACCCACCCAGCCACCGAAAGCAATTTGACGATGTTGAGAGCCTTTTTTAACACAGAACGAGTAGTCGAATCGGGTAGATTTTTTTTTGGTCATGGACCTCATACCAGGTCATATACCGAGTTTCAAGATTGTAACTCTTTCGGGGCGGCGTGTGCAGATAGCTGAAAACTCCCCAACTCTGGTAGCTGTATATAGGGCTAGAGTCCGTGTCGCCTAAGCAGTCGCATGCGCTTGTCTGCCGGGCGACGACCGTCGCTCTAGATAGGCCTTTATATTTTTTTAATACAATTTTTGAAATTCAGATCAATTCAGAGATTGAAATGTACCCGTCCTGATGGTCTAGTGGTTTAGAAGCTCGTCTGGAATGCGGGAGACTCGGGTTCGAATTCCGGTGGGGCGGACTTTTTTAATTTCTGAATTGTAGTAAATAATAAATTTTGGATTTTTATCTACAATATGTATTAATTTTGTAGTCTAATGATCAGTTTTAGTTTAATTTTTAATTTTTTCCATTTTTTATATGCCATTTTTTCACCCCTTTCCACCACTTTTAACCGGACGGATTTTGTCATGCACCTCATAGCAATTTTCTTAAAATATTGTTTTGATTATTCAATCAAAAATTCACGTCTCTTTCACAAAACCCCTAATTGTTAGGCTAATCAGCCTAGCTATATAATAGTACTTCATTTCCTGTTTCTGTTGCCCGAGCCTGCAAATAGTCGGATAACAAAATCTAAATCAGCCTTTCAAAAACAAATGTAATTCGCAATTACTTGATCCATCTTTGTAATCCAACAAATTATTTATAAAACAATGTTAGTTAAAAAAAAGATTAAATCACTTTAGGTTAAAATAAGCATTTTCATTAACGTTTAATTGATTCTAAATTTGTATTCTTTTCTTGGTGTAATTGATGGTTTAAAGCATTAATCATATAATTATATACTTTACGTTTATTATTTGAATTGGTTTTGGGTACTTCAATCACATTTAAGTGCTATTAACCTGCTATTTTACTTGTACTACTTTTATAATTTTTATTTGATTGCATTGTTCACATGTGTGGTTATTTTTTATTAATGTTGTTAATAATTTTGTATTGTTATTTATATTGTGATTAGATCAGCAATGATTAAAAAAAGATAACATCACTTAAGGTTAAAATAATTATTTTCATTAACGTTTAATTGATTCTAATTTGTATTATTTTCTTGATGTAATTTATTTTCTTGGTGTAATTCATACAATTTAATACTTGACGTTTATTATTTGAATTGTATTGATTGTATTGGGTACAAAATCACATAAGTGCTATTAACCTGCAATTATACTTTTACTACTTTTATAATTTTTATTTGATTGCATTGTTCACATGTGTGGCTATTTTTTATTAATGTTATTAATAATTTTGTACTGTAATATATATTGTGATTAAATCAGCTAGAAAATAAAGACTCTTTTATTATTATTACAAAAAAATAAATTATATGTTACCATTAACCATCTAATCTGTTCTAATTAGTTGGCCTGTTGACAATGGGACAAACAACGATGATTAAACTATGCAATGTTCACGAAATGGAAATTCCCTTTCACCCACTATCCGCGTTGAAGATGCAATAAGCTGCTAAAACAAATAAACATAATACATGATTGCCCACTAAGAAATTATAAGAATAGTCATAGACTTAGCTACAATTTCGCAATTCAGTATTCATTATGGTTGTATTGTTAAGTTATTGCAGACTCTTTAGGGACTTTACAGGTCACAAAGCGATGATCGTTTACACTGAAGTTGTAAATAAGATTATTCCTTGAATTGAGAAAAATCATTTCAATTAATACCAATTAATGTTATCGACTCAGTCCAATTTTATAGTATTCAAATAAAATTGCCATGTAATTCTTTAGCATTTCTATATATAAGATAAGATAAGATAAGGCTCGTTGGTCTTGTGTGTGGCTCGTTGGTCTTGTGGTTAGCGTATCTGCTTCCAATGCAGAAGGTCCAGGGTTCGATTCCCGCTAAAGTCGGAAGTTTTTTAACTTCTGATTTGGACTTCAGTCCATCAGTTCTTGTCTTAGGAGTTTGTAAACGGTGACTTTGGAGCCGTCCTAGCAACGAAGCACATAATAAATTTCAGAGTTGTTCTGAATCGGCCTTGTTGATTCTGTCGTTGATTCGCGGGTGTTCGCACTGTCCATACCACTGATTGCTATATTTCCTATTAAAAAATATCGATCTTTGGTTGGTTATCGCTCACTCGTCGATTGCGTCGGGGCCTGCAGGGTTGGCTTGGTCGCTTTGATTTAAAGTCCCCCACTGAAAATCAGTTCTATAACTGAGTGGGTAGACTCTAAATAAAATTTATTTATTTATTTATTTTAATATTTGTCCAAGCTAGCATTCCCTCGGAGATAAAATTTTCAAATAGCTAAGAAGATTTAACCTTTCTTTTATTCTTGAATATCAAATGATAATGATTGGGAAATCATTGCAAGATATCACAACCCTGGTATTTCCCGGGATGTAAAAAACAATATTTAACCATGAATATGGCGCAAACTAGAAGTCGCTAGATTGCTAGCTCGTAACAGTAATAATTAATAATGATACTTGAACAATAATAATGCTCGATACGCACGTAGCCGTCACGTCCTTGAGACGGCTAAATATGTGCCCAGGTGGGGTGGGGTGGGGTGGGGGGGAGTAAACAACATAACCGCTGTGTAACCGAAGATATAACAACACGAAAAGTAACATCGTGTTCTGTGGTCTTTCGTCTATAAGCATGATTTTTAAGTATAGGCTTCACAGAACACATAGTTAAGATAATAATTGCTAATGTACCGCCTCTGGCCGATAATTTGAAAGTCGAAGAAACATGTCTGAAAAGTTTGCTGAATGAAAGAAGGCCTTTAAAATAACAGAAAAAAAAAATTCACAATTTTTTCGCTTCCATGAGACCACGCTTTACTTGGGCTCTACTAGAGACACGAGCTACCGCTAGGGGCGCATCGCTTCCATGAGACCACGCTTTACTTGGGCTCTACTAGGGACACGAGCTACTGCTAGGGGCGCTTCGCTTCCATGAGACCACGCTTTACTTGGGCTCTACTAGAGACACGAGCTACCGCTAGGGGCGCTTCGCTTCCATGAGACCACGCTTTACTTGGGCTCTACTAGGGACACGAGCCACCGCTAGGGGCGCTTCGCTTCCATGAAAAATATATGTGTCAAAACGCGTGACACTCAATATTTTCTTTCACACTTTCCCACTTTAATGCCGATTTACTTACTTTAAGCATAGCGTTTAAGAGTTTAAAATATTATTCTGAGAGTATCTTACACAAGCAAAATCATTGTTACAGGGAAATATAAAGAATATGTAGGTATAGACTGTTCCAAAAAGTGGGTCCCTAAATGTATAATTAGTAAATTAATTAATATTTATATTTACAAATTGTATACATTGTACATTTTGTTTTCCGACAATTACACCATGTACATGTACATTGTTTAGCTATTAATATGCCATTACATTAAGACACAATATAATAATAGACATAAAGGCAATATAACTGTCAAATAAAAAAAAAGAAACCCTCCAAACAGTAAATGCATATTGCTGCATGCAGCTCTCAGGTTCGAGTGCATAATGCCAAATCATACCGTTATTTATCGTTGAAATGACGCAAACGTAATTATTTATAAGATTAATTATAAATAAAGAAGTCCAGTCTGTTCACAATATCTGTTGTCAGAGAACTCATTTTGCTTCAAACATTGTTATATAATGTCTATCTCTAGTCAAAATCCCTGCAGTAGCCTAGATAGCATAGACATTCTGTAAGAAAAGGATATGCAAATTTCGATACGTGAAATGTGTAATATAAAATTTAAAAAATATATATTTTCAATAGGAACATCACTAACATTTTCAGACCTCTTCATTCACGTCTGAGTCGACGTTTTCTTCGTTCTCATCCTCTCTTGTACTGACATCATAATTTGAGTCTGTATTTTGCACATGTCGGTACGACGAAGATAATTACGCAATCAATAACATGACTATGGAAGACATTGGCCTGAACAATTGCATGCTCAGAGTTACAGCACATCAGTTGGAACTGGTTTAATGCTCAACCATATCTCAAGACCCGGCGTAGCTTCTGAAATCGTTGATATCTTCCATCTATGCAACTCTGGAGGAGGTATTTTTGAAAAGGATTCCAAGGCTCATTCATCGAGTGACTCGTGTTCTTGTTTCAGTCGGGAAGCCGATGACAGCCGAGCACATCCCGGAGCCGACTCAGGAGCAGATAGATGACCTCCACAGCAGGTTCACAGAACAACTTGTTTCCCTGTTTGAAGAACACAAACACCACCACCTAGAGAACCCAGAGAACACACATCTTGTCATTGAGTGACTCGTGTTCTTGTTTCAATAAAGTCGTTATTTGTGATTGTGAAGGGTATTTAACAGTATCTTATAAACTGCCAAACGGCAGGAGATAATCTGGCAATGTTGGATCTTTTTCTTTTAGAAAAAAGTGTGGATATTAATTGTAAAATTTATCTGTGAAGGGTCGGGGCTATACATCTGATAGTGTTGAATTTGTCTTATTGTTCTTATATTTAGTATGTATAATGTACATTTTATATTCTGTATCGATAATTATAGCTGAACTCAGCTAATAATAAAGGAGTATTTAAACAAAAAGAATTTTCACAACACTGCTTCGGTTCGTTATTACTTTGATCCAGATGACCGACAGTGTTGGCTCTGACTCGGGAGGTCCCGGGTTCAAATCCAGTCGATACCGGCAATCCTGACTGAAGGTTTTAACCGAGGTTTTCCTCAGCCGTTATTGCGAATGCAAGGGATTGAGTCCTCTTAAAACAGCACTCGGACATCCCATCACAACTGTCCTATCCGCAACATACATATAAGCTTAGTTAGGGGCATAAATTGTACCTTGGGCAGGTTTCTAAGTTATTTAAATTATATTGACCAATATGCAATTCTCATTGCCGACCTAGAGAATAACAAGTATCCACATCCCTATGATCAGTCCCAGTCAACGTCCCTCCCACTACGACGTCAATCACCGTGTTTACCTCGCCTACTAGACGACGTAATACTTACTTTCAAAACTAAATTACTAGTTATAATAACTTTGGTAGTTTCTTCGACGAAGATGGCAGCTAATAGCAAGTCAGTCCGTGCAAGATTGCTCTGCAGCAAAGTAGTTGCGCGCCGTATCAGACCTCTAGCAGGTAACAAAAATTGTAAGTACGAAGAAGCCCCATAGCAGTTGTGACATAATTTATAATTCAATAATGTAAAAGAAGACTGCTTCAAAACGTATTCATTACACTTACACAACTTTGCACAGCGTATTTGAGGGAGAGCCGTTTTAACAAAGCATTTCACACGAGATGCATATCAATTACTCTTTGCTCAAATAAGCACACGCACACGCACACGCAGGGAAGTCTTCCATGTATATGAGGCCAAAAATTTAGAGAGGGGTGAACCCATGGCCAGGCAACCCTTTCACTTGGCGGTAAATATAATTTTCAAACCGGAGGAAACATTTCAGAAGGAATATTATCTTCAATAGTTATCTCCATCGCTATTCATGGGATCCGTAGTCCAGTCTTTAAGTTTCGGGCCCAACCTAAACTGTTTTTCAACTAACTTGAAAGTTGCAGCCCGAGAAATGCTAGGAAAAAGGTAAATAACACCGACACGTACTAGATGACGCCGGAGTCCCAGGTTTGATCCCTGATTGAGGACACAAGTCGTTAGTATTGTTGACAAGGGAGGTGGTTAATCCCGCTAACGGTTTTAGGATTTGAAGCAGTTAGCTTGGTAGGTTTTCACATGGAGAGTTCCTGGCGTTTACTTTGGGCCTCAGTGGGACATTTTGCTTATTATATCTTTGGGTGTCCATACATGTGAGGGGTTTTACTATTGCGTGGTGTGAGGCGTGTGTGTACTACTTGCGGTAATAGTGTTTTCCTTATGAGGATGTATAACGTTTTAGATTATGTACTGCAGAGCTATAGGCCTATAATATTAATAATCGTGTTATAATATATGGATGACATTATTTAATTTTTGTCGCTCCTTAGTTTTGGCGTGAGAGGCTCTGCTTCCAATGCAGAAGGTCCAGGGTTCGATACTTATTAAAACAGAAGATTTTTGTCGTCTGATTTGGACAAAAGTCCATCAGTTCTTGGCTTAGGCATGATGTGTAAACGGTGACTTTGGAGTTGTCCTATAACAACGTGGCACATGATTATTCTAAAGTTGTTCTGAATAACCCTTGTTGATGTAAGTACTATCCGTGAGTAGAATCGTGTCCAGCATGATTGATCGGTGCTTCATACTTAAATATGCCGGCCTCTAGTTGGTCATTGTTTGCTCGTCGATGGTGTCGGCGCCTACAGGGTTGGCTTCATCTGCTTTAAATTTAATGTTCCAAACTAAAATAATGTTTAAATGACTGAGTGTAGACTCTTTATACGATTATAGTTTCATTTATTTATTTCAAATTCAAATTAATATCTTTTGTGTTTATTCTTTGGTACCACAAGATAAAGTCATAATATTTATGCCCAGATGACTAAGAAATCGAGCTATAAGTTCTTTCCCTCGACCGAGAGCACGAAGAGACGACTCCAGACACTGGTAGTGCTGGTTCACATGGTGACCGTGACGTGTACTCTACTCTCCTACATCGCCCTATCCTACATCATCTTCTACACCCGCTTCTACTGGGCGGGCCTCGCCTACCTCTGTTACATGCTGGTCGACAGGAAGGCTGCCTCCCGGGGCGCCCACCGCTCTGACTGGGTCCGCCGCTGGGCCTGGTGGAGGTACTTCAGGGACTACTTCCCCATGAAACTCGTCAAGACTGCGGAACTTGACCCTTCCAAGAACTACTTGCTGTGCGCCTTCCCTCATGGGATATTTGGATTAGGTATGATGATCATATGATTGAGTAGCCTGCCACACACTAATAAACAGCAATGTCACTTTTTTTACCTATAATAACTGAATGGACATTTTGAATTATTTACCTATCTCGCTGCAAATAAAATCGTCAATATTGTGAGAACCATTATTTGTTCGCAAAGCGAACCAACAATGTCAAGTGTCAACAAACACGGTCACTTTTTAAAAATCGATCGACTATTTCAAAAAAATATATAAGCCTAATGTGAGACTTTCTCCTTCAATTCTGGACTTTGTCTTGTGAATAAACCATAGGCCTATCCCAATCGTGCCTTCCAATTTGGATCATTTTATAGCTATCAAGGGTGCGTTCCGTAGAATTGACCGGTCTTCTGGTCTTCAACGATCGCGTTCCATAAATAGGATTGAGCGACCACTTTACCCTTGGCTAACGTACCGTTAATATTCTGGTCGACCATGTGGTCGCGACCACAACAACTGACGTTCTTGGCAGAACGTAGTGGTCGTTTTTTTGAAGTATGGCAATTTTTGAAAATATATGTCTGCTGATGTGCATTTTGCTGGTTACTCATACGTAGAGCAACTGTTTGAGCTGTAAAGTCTCGATTAGAATGCTCATAGAGAGCATGTGGAGAATATGTGGAGGTAGGCCTCGGCTTTTGTATATATTCTTTACTTGTTTTACGAGTAGGCCTAGGCTTGGGCTAGTCGAGGGTTGTTCTCAAGCTCTGGCTTTGGCCTAGGGCCGAGAGGACTTGTACATGAAATTTTTCTTGGCCTAGAGCTCTAGAGCAAACCCAACGACTACATATTGCCTGGCATGCACATATGTATCAATTCATTATAAGCAGCATCTCTTGATCGTTTAGTTGACATTTTCCAGTCGACTTATCGAGCTCAAAACAATCCGTCTACTGGGCTCGACCGAAACGACCAAGCACGACTGACGTCACGACTTATTGACGACCAGTGTGGTCGACCGGTCGCCTTTACGGAACGCACCCCAAATATAGGTACTTGTAGTGATCTAGAATGCGCGCTGCGAACAAAAGGAACATCGGCCTACGTAGACACATTCCGTGACGCCAGAGTCATACATTTTTTTCGTTTATGTAAGAACAATTTGTGTTTTGTATGCAAAAGTGATTCAAAAACGTTTCAAATAATCAAACTTAGCAAGCTAAAAGAGTCACTCAACGCCAAAAGTAACTGATACAATCTCAATCCATGAGTTCCCGACGGCTTATTGAAGTAAACAAATTCTTGCTAAAGTAGTGTATCGTTTAACAGGTGCAGGAGTAAACTTCGCGTCTGAGGCGAACAACGTGAGTCAACTTTACCCTGGGATAACGCATTACATGGCATCATTGAACTTCAATGTGAACGCCCCGTTCGTCCGCGAGTGGCTCATCAGATCGGGTATATGTTCGTGTTCACGAGACAGTCTGGACTACCTGCTCGACAGCGCACACGGCACAGGGCGCGCTGTGGGGCTAACAGTGGGAGGGGCTGCCGAGACACTCTTAAGCAGACCGGGGGCTCCAACGATCGTGCTCAAAGAGAGAAAAGGATTCGTCAAAATTGCGCTGAAGCATGGGTAAGCCAATCTATTCGAGAAACATTCTACTTGAGGAATAAATAATTAATACTCTTGTGATTATGCTGATGTGTAAAGGGCTAAATAAACCATGAATTAAGAACAATCATAAAATTTGATACAATTAAATAAACCAAAACAATTCTGTACAATTATTTGAATTTTGTTTCTACGAATATTTTCTTTGTATTTTTAGAAACATTACATAGTACACATTCATTTTGGGTTTCAGAACCAAAAAAACATTTGAAAGTTGAATAGTTACAATTTTTTAAATGAAAATATTACAAATAAATGTTGACAGAAATGTTGTTTGAATAATGAGGTTATTTTCTGCAAGGTTGTTTTATTTATAAAGGAATACACGGGCTTGAAGTGTCAGAACTCTGGATAGATAATTAATGTTTTTTCTTTAGCATATAAATCACACACATTCAGGCAGTCACACATACCAAGCCTTGGCGTAGCACATGATCTTTAGCTTGTACGCCTACATAATTACATTCTAGCTAAAGTCCAGGATATTTTCATTAGATATTTTTGCCATTCTAATAATAAAATTGGCCAACATTTTTAGAGAGGCTGTTTTTTTACCGTTCTTGTCTGTAGGTTTTGCGTGTCAGGTTTTATTGAAGATTTTGACGAGAAAGAAAAATCGGCCCCGCCTTTGTTTCTCATTTACCATCTGGTTGAAAATTATTTCAATAATAATTAAAACAATGCATTTAAATAATAAGATAACGATGCATCCTAAATCCTAATGCTATTAATGCAGACCGACCTTATCACAACCAGCCACTGACAGCTCCTCTACCGCCTGCTTGTGACGTCAGTTTCATAGTAGAACTGTTAGAATACGTGAAGCTATGGGATTAACGCTCGGTATTTCAACTCAAAACTTGTACATTGACCTAAGTTGATTTAGAATTCAATAAAATGTTTACAATTTTTAAATATTCTTCACAACTGTATTTGCATTTTATAATGATGATAGCGTTTCTTCAAACCAGAGTACTTGACATTTTCAAACACTGAAACTCCATGGAATCTAATCTCTCCTCAATATTTTCATCTTAGTAGGTCACACATCTCAGACACCTTTTCCCTCACAAACATGTATGTAATGCTTTCAGTGCCAGCCTTGTGCCGGTCTTTCATTTCGGTGAGAACGACCTCTACTACCAAGTGATCTACCCTGAGGGAAGCTGGGTGCGCCGGGCCCAGCAGGTGTTCCGCAAGGTCACAAAGATCGCCCCCGCGTTGATATGTGGAGAAGGACTCTTCGGTTCAAACGGCCTCATGCCTCTGAGAAGACCAATCACCACAGTAGGTGAGACCTGGACACTTATTCGGTTCTTCTTCATTTCATTGCATCTTGTCATCGAATGACTCGTGTTCTTGTTTCAGTCGGGAAGCCGATGACAGCCGAGCACATCCCGGAGCCGACTCAGGAGCAGATAGATGACCTCCACAGCAGGTTCACAGAACAACTTGTTGCCCTGTTTGAAGAACACAAACACCACTACCTAGAGAACCCAGAGAACACACACCTTTCATCGAGTGATTGCAATCGTATTAGTTTCAGTTGTAAATATTTATACTTGTTCTAAGCCCGCTTATTTTATGTTTCATATTGTAAATATTGTGTGACAGGTGTTTTTTAATGTTTGTTTTCCAAAAGACTTTGTTTGCATCGATCAAAATGTTATAATCTATAGTGTGCTTAAATCACGACTGCAATTGGATGAATAATCATGTGTACATATTCGTTTATGTTTTAATTTATTTAACAATTGCTATTATTTTGATTTCTGAAATGTGGTACGTCATTTCATAGAACTACTCGGATGTTACTTTACCTGCAGACTATTAACTATCCCACTGTTGATTCACCATTCCTCATTTTGATGTATTCCATATGGATCAAGTTATTTATTTTGTATTTATTTCTTTATTTCTTTAACGTATATTCTATTCAGTTTAAAAACTGATTTACAAAGGAGGACAACTAAATAAATCTCATTACAAAGATGCAGACAAAACAATGAACTACAGTTCAGTAAATATTTGATATAGTAATATTAGAACAACAATGCATTAAAACACATTAGTTTTGGTAACAAATTCAAATAGAATGTTAAATGAAATTAAGTAATGATTTAAATAAAAAAAAGTGGTGAGAAAAAAGAAACGAAAAGGAAAGAAAAGAAAAGAAAAGAAAAGAAAAGAAAAGAAAAGAAAAGAAAAGAAAAAGAAAAACCTACCTACCTTACTTAGAAACCTATTGTAAGATAGAAACTACCTATTATTATTGCTGAACTCGACTGTAAATCAATAGGTTCGTTTGCCTGTGCTGTCTTGCACTGTACTGCCTTGCACTGCACGGCGAGTTCATTTCAGTTCTGTGCAGAAGTTCATATCCAGTGCAGTCGTTACTGGCAAACAATAAAAGATGTAACTGACAATTAGTTTTCTTTAAAACGTTATTCTACTAACCGTACTCTTTCTTTGCACCCAAAGAAGTAAATTTGTTTCATCAAAGTTAACAAAATAATTCTTCGACTGATCTATCCCTTACATTATTGGCGCTAAGTTCCTGTCTGTTCATGCACTTATTGCCCTAGTTCAGTCGGCTCTTTTCAGTCGAATGGCGACACCATCTTCTTGCACGACTACAGGCGAACGGTGAAAAGTGCAATAGTTCAGATTCACGCAGGAAGTGCAGTACTGGCAAACGAACCTCCCATTATTTATGTACGCACTTTAAATAGCCGCGCGAGGATTCTCTAATCTGCAAGATGGCGCTTCCGTCGGTGTAACTAATTACATGTAATGTGCTGCAACTGCAAACATAAGCTACGTTAAATATACTAATACGGCTAATTATAATGAAATGTCGTAACATTCTAAAAAGTGTGCCGTACCGGGCGCAGGGATCGAGCCCGTGTCGGCTCACTCCACTTATAGAGTGGACCTTTAATTTGTGTGCAGTGCTAATCCTTCAATTCATAGAAACTAAATTTACAAAATAGGCTGACTCGTGTACCAATTATAGTTTTCGCCAACTTGGAAGAGCACATTCTAGAGCTCTTTTCACGACTTCTCAGCGGGCGCATGTACACAGGTCCTACTACTGTCACCAAACGGGATAAAAACATCGACCAGTCTATCAACGCAACACACAAACAAAGCATCACCCCTACCGAAGGGTTGAAAGTATGTTTTCAGAGTCTTTAGTAGAAAAACACAAATTCTTGACGGCAGCCGAAGCAATCATTTGCCTTATTGTACCTTTGACAAGTACATGATAGGAAACCCTATTCATGAAGATTTGAAAGAAACCGCTAGCGCTCTTCGATCTTGACCCAAACTATATATAGGTACCTTCGTCAAAACCCAGACCTATTACTTGGATAACGCGTGGCTCTACGTTGCCAAATAGAACTCGCTTCAAACACGACACATTTAATTTGCTTTTCTATTGTGTTGAAAGCTGTGTAGTTTCTTTGGGTCTCCTCATCGACAACGCTGACCGCGCGCGCCAAGAGGAATTAAGGGTTACCAGCTTACAAGACTTCTTATTCCGCTTGAATGAAGAGCGGCAAAATAGGCACTGCCCACAAATACAGGGTCCCAGCTATATCCAACTTGCATTAAATTTTAACAAAAGGCTATTTTCAAAGGAGACAGGTACAATTATCTCCTGCCAATAACACGCTTAGCTGATCTTACATCAGTCGGACTCAGCTATGGTCTTCAGTGCTGTACATTACCTCCCCTACAAACCGGGTTTTATGCCAACTGCCAGTGCCAGTGGCTGTGAAACGGACATTATAGTCCAGCACTTGTCCACACAATTTATAGTTTGATTTATTTCGTGAGTGATGAAAAACCCTCTACAGGTAGGTTTGAAGAATATTCAGTAAATTTTAAGAAAATCAAGAATTAGGTTCAACTTCAAAAACCTGATATACAACAAGAGACGCTCTAGTTCCAGGAGAGGTATATTTTGTGCATCATTCTTCGAATCGCAGTCCCTTATACTGATAGCAATCTCATTTCTGTTCTTAACACAATATGTTTTGAAAACACAGAAATACATGTCAAGCTAATGGGAAGCCACGGAAAGAGGGAGAGAGAAACGGCAGGACAGAAAGAAAGAGAACTACATTGCCTACTGAAAACCAGTGTTCAGACCCTCGTGCATCATTAAACATTGATCTCCGTCAGTAGCGTAATGATTTCAGGATGGCCAACACAAAAAGTAACTTTACTTAAAAAAAAACAGGATTTTACCGATACTATCGACTTATATTGCTGGTTATTCTGTAGCTGCTCACATAACTGTTTAACTTGTTGTTTGAGAGCTATACATACAAGAGGATTTAGAATCAAAGACTCTGCCGGTTGCTCTCACGAAATAAATCAAACTATACAAAGCTGTTGTAAATGTCTTATCGCAAAGCAGTCGCGAGAAACAGGGGAGGGGGGAAGATTCCCCCAACCACCACTTCACTTCACTTTGCAGTTCATCACCATGGCTACAAGTAAACAACTTGTGGTAGTCAGTACAAATACACAAATTTGTAAACAAGAAAAGAACGGCAGCCAAACTCTCCTTCAAAGGACTTCGGCTGTGAATGCTGTGAGATACAGAAGTTGAGCCAAGCATTTCATTCTTTCTCCCTAGTTTCGCATTGAAAAGAAGTAAGATCATTTCGCCTGTTGACGAGCGCCAAGCTAACCATTTTCATGGTAAAAAAGGAAAAAAATTTTAACTCAAAATCATAAAAAAAATTACTAAGTCATTGAATTTGGTTCATTACAAGAACTCAAAAAATCAATGGCCAAGTATTTTTTTTTATGATTTTGAGTTTAAAATTTTTACTTTTTTTACCACGAAAATGGTTGGCTTGGCGCTCGGCAACAGGCGAAATGATCTTACCTTCTCTTCTATTCAATGCGAAACTAGAGAGTAGGAATGAAATGCTTGACTCAACTTTTATATCTCACAGCATTTACAGCCGAAGACCTTTGAAGGAGAGCTTGGCTGACGTTTTTCTTTTACAAAATTTTGTATTGAGAGGGGATATCACATCTTTTTATTGTTTGTTTCATATCAATGCAATAAATACGTCAAATACGTGAAAAGGTGGATACAGTGCCTTTAAAACAGATTGTCTAGAAACAAAAGCTCCATCTTTTTTTTGTTTACAATCTGTAGGCCTAGTTGGCAATATTCAATGTTTTTATTAAATTTAATATGGTTAATGTCGTCTTGGGTTTTTGTGTGAATGATGTTGACTGGACTATAACACATTGACGCATAATTTTGATTAGCAATTGAAATATTCAAATTTTATTAAATACCCAACGTTTTTTCCCAAAGTTAAGGGTGGTAGGGAAAACAGTGGGGGTAAAATTCGCTAGCCTCCCGGCGGATTATTATTTTTCATATTATTATGCACCATCGTGCCAAATTTCATGCTGATAACTCATTAGGTGCCTTCATGGTGAATGCTGGAAATGAAGGTAAAATTAATATAAACTATTAGGGATGGGGGTTGAAAAATGTGGTTTAGGAAATGAGAATATGCCGATTGGGTTAAAACAAATAAAATATAATTTTGATACCTAATTTGAATAAAAATTCAATTTTAGGTTAGAGCTATGAATTATTCCAATTTTAGGGGATGAATAAGGGGGTGTTGGGGGTGGAATATCGCTTGCCTCTCGGCGGATTATTTATCACATTATTATGTACCATCATGCCAAATTTCATGATGATAACTCATTAGGTGCCTTCATGGTGATTGCTGGAAATCAAGGTAAAAATAATATAAACTTTCAGGGATGGGGGTTGACAAACTGTGGTTTATATAACTAGAATAGGCCTGATAGGTTAAAACACATTAAAACATAATTTTAATTACTTATTTGAATAAAAATTCAATTTTGGGTTAGAGCTAAGAATTATTCCAATTTTAGGGGAGGATTTAGGGGGTGTTGGGGGTGGAATATCGCTTGCCTCTCGGCGGATTAATAATCCTTATATATTTATCTACCCCCATGCCATTTGTCACGCATGGAGCCCATGTGTTCGATATTTATTACTGGTTTTGAATTTAAATGGTTTAAATTGTTTTGGTTTTGGTTTTGAAAGCAAAATGATATGAGTCTGAGGTGCATCTAAGTGTGGTCCAGGTTTCATAGATCTAAGATGTACCGTTTTCTCTGTAGTCTCTTATTCCTTTCCATCAGAATCCCCCACCCAGCAAGCCACCCAGCCAGCCGTAAGGTTTTCGACTATGTTAAGGCACCTTTTTTTTAACACAGAACGGGTTATCGGATCGGGCTGATTATTTTTTGGTAAGTCACGGACCACATACCAGGTCATATACCGAGTTTCAAGATTGTAAATCTTTCGGGACGGCGTGTGCAGATAGCTGAAAACCCCTCAACTCGGGTAGGAGTATACATGTCAAGTTAGTCGTCAAGCAGTCGCGTTCGCTTGGCTGCGGGCGAACGACCGTCGCCCTAGATACTTATGTTTGCTAAAATAATTGAGGCTAGTTGTGTCAAGCAGACAGAAGCAAATAAATATCATAAATCCCCCACCCCCGTGACTCGAAAAAGAGTTCATTCGCGCCTGCCACAAAGCAATTTTTGTTTACAAGCAGTAATTAAATTACAAAAAATTAACTTAAATGAGTATTAAATAACCTCATATAAGAGGAACTTTACAACACTGCTTCGGCTGGTACTTTGAACAAGATGTAATTAATCTCATTACCGACCGATGTAATGAGAAGCCTCAAAACCTGCCGAGTGTGAGGAACCTCACTCCCTATGATCAGTCCATGTCTACGTCCCCTCCCACCACGCCAACCACTGTGTTTACCTCGCCTACCAGAAGACGCTATACACACTATTATATAATGAACCTCACTCCCTATGATCAGTCCCAGTCAACGTCCCCTCCCACCACGCCAACCACTGTGTTTACCTCGCCTACCAGAAGACGTTATACACACTATTATATAATGAACCTCACTCCCCTATGATCAGTCCCAGTCAACGTCCCCCTCCCACCACGCCAACCTGTTTTACCTCGCCTACAGAGACGCTATACACACTATATAATACCTCACTCACCATGTCCATCCCAGTCAACTCCCCCACCAGCAACACATGTTTTATCGACTACCACGTTAATACACCCATTAATAATGAACCTCCCCCCGTCCCCAGTACCCTCGCCACCACGCCAACCACGTGTTTACCTCGCCTACCAGAAGACGCTTACACACTATTAATAATGAACCTCACTCCCAATCAGTTCTCAACGTCCCCCCCACGCACGCCAACCATTGTTACCTCGCCTCCCAAAATACGCTATACCACTTTTTTGAACCCCATCCCCTGTGTCAGTTCCAGTCAACGCTACCCAACCACACCAACCACTGTGTTTACCTCGCCTACCAGAACGCTTATCACCACTTATTAATAACGTGCTCACTCCCCTAGATCATTCCACTAGTCCCTCCCACCCCCTAATCACTTTACTCGCCTACCAAACTATACACACTTTTATAGAACCACTCCACCAAGATCAGTCCAGTCAACGTCCCTCCCACCACCCAACCACGTGTTTACCCTCGCCCACCAGAAGACGTTTACACAATTATACAAATTAACCCTAATCCCTATATCAGTTCCAGTCAACGTCCCCTCCCACCACCCCGTCAATCACTGTTGTTACCTACGCACCAGACACGCTATACACACTATTATATAATGAACCTCACTCCCTATGATCAGTTCCAGTCAACGCCCCCCTCCCACCACGCCAACCACTTTTGTTTACCTCGCCTACCAGAAGACGTTATATACACCTATTATATAATGAACCTCACTCCCTATGATCAGTCCCAGTCAACGTCCCCTCCCACCACGACCAACCCACTGTGTTTACCTCGACTACCAGAAGACGCTATACACACTATTATATAATGAACCTCACTCCCTATGATCAGTCCATGTCTACGTCCCCTCCCACCACGCCAACCACTGTGTTTACCTCGCCTACCAGAAGACGCTATACACACTATTATATAATAGTAAAAGTGTTATAATGACTGTCAGGTTCCTCGACGAAGATGGCAGCTAATAGCAAGTCAGTCTGTGCACGATTTCTCTCTCTGCAGCAAAGTTGCGCGCCGTATCGGATCTCCTGTAGGTTCCAACAATGTAAGTAGGCCTACTCACGAATTAAGCTAGGCACCGAAACTTCTCTTCGTTCTTGCACTTTTACATGACGTGTGTGTGTGGTTTACTTGTTTAATTGTAACAGAATAATTATTATGATAATATAATAATATAAATAAAGTTATCATAATAACAATAAAGTAACATTATAATTGTATTGTAATACACAAGTACCAACCAGGCAAAAATATAAATTGCAATTTGTTGCATCGTTTTCAACCCTATATAATAATTAATGGAGGTCTATATACCCATGAAAATTTTCGGTTTACCGTCACTGTTCATAATTATATATTATACGTACGTACGTTTAAAATAATAATAATATGCCTACAATGATTGATAAGCTGTCTACAGGATAATAAGTCTTGGAAATTATTTACATACAAAACAATAATAACATATTTTGGCAATGTGAAATTCAATATTGAAACAAAAACAGGTAGGCTTATTCACAAGTGTATTGTATGTATATACTCCTGTTAAGTTCACATTGTAAAACAAAGTCGAAACGTGCAAAACATGACCAGGGCTATAATTTGCTAGGGGCATTCTGCTTTTTCGATGTCAAGTAAATTAAAATAAATAATTATTATTGGGCAACATTTTCTATAGTTAATCATAATTCAACATTATTAATTAAGTTCAATTAGATCAACAAAGGTTCAACAGTGTGCATCAAATTCTGGTTTTTAATAAAACCGACCCGATATAAAATTATGCTTGGCCATCCTTCCCGAATGAATCTAAGAATGGACTGAAGATGGGTCTTGTTGCGTGTCCTCAATTAGTTTAGTATTTCGATCTTTTGAAACACTTACAAATGAGTGTACCGCAAGTGCTTCACCATGCAGGTAACTAGTATCAACTTTACTATTGCGATTAGGTGCACGAGACAGGGTCTCTGCAGTGTATACAGTTCTTTTCCGGCTACATGTACAAGTTCGGGATTGAAGCGCATGCAGCGCGTTAGCAGACGCTGTAGTCTTGGGGACATTTTCTCAACCGGTTTTTGTACTATGCCGAGTAGCGGCTTGTGGTCGGTTTCTACTGTGAAGTCAGTTCCATATAAATAGAAATGGAAGTGTTCACATCCCCAAATTATGGCTAAGAATTCCTTATCGATCTGAGGGTAAAGCATTTGTGTGGGTGTTAGAGATACCGAGGCATACCCTATAGGACGCTGATCCTGTAGAAGAACCGCCCCCAAGCCATACTGGCTTGCATCCACCGACAGAGTTGTCTTTTTGTTTTTATCATAAAATGACAACACTGGTGATGTGGTTACTAGATTTTTAAGATTTTCAAAGCTTTGTTGTTGAACCGGGGTCCAAACATATTCGTTACTTTTATGCAATAGCTGACGCAGGTGATATGTTTGGTCAGCCATACTGGGTATGAATTTGCACAGGAATTTGATCATTCCTAAGAACCACTTTAGTTCCGTCTTGTTTTGCGGAGTCTCGATTGCGTTTTTAGCTTCGATTTTTGACTTTTGAACTTCAACACCATTTGGTAACCTGATGTCCTATGAATTCTATGGAATTTACTGCCAACTGTAATTTTGATTTAGAGAATTTGAAGTTATGTTCTTGAGCTCTCTGAAGTAATTTCTCAAGCCGTTGATTATGTTCTTCATGGTAGAACCACAAACAACGAAATCATCCATGTAACATGATACTCCTTCAAGACCTTCTATGAGTTTGTTCATATGTTTCTGGAGCACCTCAGGCGCACTCTTTAGTCCAAAGGGGAGCCTTAAGAAGCGATATCGACCGAATGGGGTGCCTATGGTACATATTTTGGAGCTTTTGTCTGTCAGCGGAATGTGCCAGAATGCTGAAGTCACATCTAGCACTGTAAATACGACAGCACCTTCTATTTCGGCAAATATCCTTTCGGTTGTCGGTATTGGATAATGCTCTCGTTTAATACATTGATTTTAAATGTCTGGGATCCATGCATACTCTTATATGGCCATTAGGTTTATTCACGATAACTATCGGTTGGACCCAGTCAGTTGGTTCATTTTCCGGAACCAGAATACTATTCTCTACCATACGGTCTAGTTCAGCTTTTACCTTGTCTCTGAGGGACAGTGGAATTTTTCGTGCTGGGACTATCTGAGGTGTAGCCCCCTCTACTAGCTTATATCATGTGGATCTAGCAGTTTGCCAATTCCATGGAAAACATCATCATATTTTTCAACAATTTCTTTAGCTGAGAGTGCTTGTGTAGGCAAGGCATGGAGACGGGCTATTAGTTTTAGATCTACACAAGCTTGTAGGCCTAATATAGGTGGTCCCTCATGCGTGCAGGCTACATAGAAATCTAGGTCTCTTGTTTGATCTCTGTCCCTACATGTTATCCTACACTTGCCTAACACTGGAACTGTGTGGCCTGTATACGCAGTTACTTTCTTAGATGCCTTTGTTAACTGTGGCCTAGGATTTAGTTTCTCAAAGATTTAGGCTGAGATGAGGTTGACTTCTGAACCTGAGTCGAGCTTGAATTTGAGTTTGATGTTCTGCACTAAGTTTGTGAACCATTCACCCCCCTCCCCGAAAGAGTGTACCCCACGGGGGTGCAAAGAGAGCCGCCAATTAAATTATGAAAATTTTTTAATTAATAATTTTTAAATTATTCATATTTTATTATTATATATTTTTAATTTTAGAATTTTTAATTTTTAATTATTAATTTTTTAATTAAAATTTTTTTAATTTCAAGATGGCGAATGACACTGGTGGGCCTCTTTAACCTAATTTTTTTCAAGATGGGGATACTACACAGAGGGTGACCATTTTAACCAAAATTTAACCTAACATGATGACGTCATGAAACCCTGTCAAGACTTGTCAAGTTTGGTTGCAAAACACCCGATTGAAAGAAGGCATTGAGTGACGCCCCATACCAGACTTTCAGGACAGCACGAGTTTTGGGGAAGATGAAGGAGGGGAATCAGGTTTTCCTAGGGGAATAAATTTTAAAAAAAAGTCAAGATTATTTGTGTATAACAAAATTTATTTTTTAAATATATCACATAGACAAAAACCCCAAAATTTTTACAGTACATAAAACAAAGTGATACTAAAACTCACTTCGTGTAGATAAATTCACTACCAAGTTCATCCCAAAATTTTTTCTATATTAACATGTTTTCTTTTCTCTTTAACTATACTTAATCGGGTCTTCACAAACTCATGAAGACAAAATATGTGACATTAAATTTTTCCATTAAGAAAATGCAATATGTTTTTTTTAATTCTCTTAAGAAAATTAAAGTCCATTTTTATATCGCGATAGCCCGTTCAAGATCATGAAAATAATGTAAAACCTTTTTTGAAATCTTACAGTTTACGGCACGACACTTCCAAGGTTACGCGCCTTTTGAAGTTTTGAGTCCAGCACAATAGTACCGTGATGATTATGTCAAAAAAAGGATAGGACCATCTCTGTTTTGGTACACTGGCGATCTTCACCCATACTGAAGACGTAATCATTGAGTAGCCCATTTCCGAGTAAGTTGACTCCCTCATGAAGATGAGCTTGAGTCCTTTTCTTTTGCACATTGGATTTGACTTTGGTTTTGAAGCCTTGCATATAAACCCGACCACCAACATTTTCGTACAACAGCCTTTAAAAAAGAAAAAACCCCTTTTAAAAAGAACAATTTCGTACTTTTTGAGATGGCCACATTAGCAGGCGTGGGCTCAGCATCGTGGAGTTAAGCCCGATTGAAAATTCAGGGGATGCATTAAAACCCTGAGGAGGGACTGTCCCGAAAATTCAGACGTTTACTGACTGAAGCTCTAGACTCCTCGCGTCTTAAAGGGACCCCCAAGGGGCAGCTTCTGAAGCTCCCCCCCTTTTCTTTTCCATTCGGTTGAAACTGCAAGTATGCGTCATACAGACTGTCCAGATTTGCACCATACAAAACCTGACCAAACATGATGCTTTACAATAATAAGGATATTAAGTAAGTACAAATAAATAAATAAAAAAAATAAAGACTTTTTTTAAAAATACCGCCCTTCTCCGAAGACTGGACGAGATGAAGATTTGAGCTCGTCTTGTCAAGACCACCCCCACCATGACTTGTCGGGGGCCCCCAAGATAGATGCGCAGTGGTTTTATTTTTTTTTTTATTTTTGCAAGTTAGCTGCGCAGGGGTTTTTTTTTGCGATTCGTGTATTTCGGTAATCTTGGAAATTTCGTAAGCCCGCTCCTTTTTTCCCCACCCCAAATTTTGTGAAACTGTCAAGTTGCAATCTAAGATAGTGTTTTCAATTTATTTTTAAAAAATTTATTCTTCATTCTATTATTTCCACTGCAGAAGACGTCTGACACCCAATTTTTTTTAAATTTGAATAGCTATTCATGAAAAATGAAGACATCCAATTATAGGTTTAAAAACCCTATTCCAAGGAGTGCTTTGTATTTTGAAAAACGAAGGGTTTTACAACAATTTTAATTTTCAGATTTGTTGTTCAGACTTAAACCTATTATTAAAATTTTTAGTTTTTTAAAAAAGGAGCGCCGTCATTCAAGTTGGTACAGTATAAGTATTGTATAGAAGTTTGTTCACATGCCCCGACCGATTTCGCCCAAAAACCTGTTGGTTTGTGGGGAAAGTGCCCTTGGGAAAAGTAAAGCAATTGTAAAAAATTTTGGGGGTTTTCGACCCCCAGGCATAGCATCAATTTCAAATAGCTTGGCGGTTGGTGAGGACAAATCTCAGAGGAAAAAAAGGGGCATTGTGCCCCTAAAAGCCAAAAGTTTTATCAAGTTTTTAAAACTCTAGAAAAAAAAGGTGAAAAATTTTCCTTGCAAATTTAAATTTTTCTTACTAGCTGTTTGAAAATGGGAAAATAATTTTTCACTTTAAAAATTCCCAAAAACCCAAAAGTTTATCAAGTTATTATACATAGAAAAAAAGGTGTAAAATTTTTTCCTTGCAAAGTTTTACATGTGTAGTGAAAATGTGTGAAAATAATTTTTCCTTTACAAATTTTTAAAGTTGTTATAATACCGAAAAAGAAAGGGGTTTCCCAAAAAAAGAAGTTTTCGGATGTGTACGTATTTCTTATATTATTTTTGGGCAATTCAAAAAATGTTAAAGTTTTTACAAAGTTTTATATCTGTAAAAAAAATTAAAAAACTGAACAGCACATACTACTAACAACACAGCTTCTACACAACAATTACCACACACACTAGAACACACTGTAAACTATTCCCACTTACACCACAAAGTACGCAACGTACCTATTCTCCCCCACACTACCAAGCCTATACATACTTACACTATATTTTCTTTCACACTACACCATCAAAAGTAACACTGTAACAAAACACTACAACAAACCTTTCCATGAAAAGTAAAATTTTTTACATTTTAAAAAAAACGAGTGCAAAAAACTTTGTTTACATGTAAAATATTTCTTTGCTGCAGAAAGAAAGTGTTAAAATTTTCCCCAATCTTTTAAGAAAAGCATGAAAATAATATCTTTTATTTGCAAAGTTTTCAAATTTCTTACTTCTTTGGACAAATTTTCTTTTAATTTATTGTTGGAAATTTAAGGAAAATTTTAAAGTTTTTTACAAAGTTTTATACTCTGTAAAGAAAAATGTGAAAAACGACACGCACCTATACAAACATACATAAACAGTTTTCTCACATAAAAAATTACCACATCACAAATAGTACACACTGTAAACTACTTCCCACACTACCCATAAAAGACGAAACGTACGCTACTTCTCCCCACACTCACTGCCTTAATAATACACAAAAAAGCTTCTACACAACAATTCACCACATCACACATA
Organism: Sweltsa coloradensis; assembly: GCA_024449915.1. Classification (NCBI taxonomy): domain Eukaryota; kingdom Metazoa; phylum Arthropoda; class Insecta; order Plecoptera; family Chloroperlidae; genus Sweltsa; species Sweltsa coloradensis. The sequence continues at coordinate 1,242,848 of JAMZAV010000043.1, read as the reverse complement.
GTACAACGAAATACTTCCCACATACCCTAAAGTACGCACCGTACACTTTTTCCTCACACTACAAGCACTATCCCCAAACATACCAACACAGCTTCTCACCAAAAATAACCACATCAACATAGACACACTGTAAAATACTTCCCCACACTCACCATAAAGACGCAACCTTTTCTCCTCACACTACACACCCCCTATACATATTTTAAATAACTTCTCCTCTCATACTCTACAAATACACACGTAAAACAACACACACACATAACCTTTCCATGCAAAGTAAAAACTTACTATTTTTGTAAAAAAAAATGAGTGCAAAACTTGTTTTTTTCAGGTTATACAATTTCTTTGTTGCAAAAAGTAAAGTGTTAAAAGTTTACACACCTTTAAAGAAAATGCATGAAAATAAATATTTTACTTGCAAAGTTTTCAAAGTTCCTTACTTTTTTGGAAGTTTTTCATTTATTATTGTTGTCAATTAAGAAAAATTTTAAAGTTTTTTAAAAAGTTCTTAACCTGTAAAAAAATGTAAAAAAGACACAGCACTTACATCATACCAACACAGCCCCACACAATTTCACCATAAAAAATAGTACACACTGAAACTACTTCCCCACATACCCCAAAAATACGCAGTACATATTTTCCCTCACACTACACTGCACTATACTACTAACACTAACTTTCCCCTCATACACCATAAAAAGTACCACGTACAAAACATACACACAAAACCCTTTCCCTGCAAAGTAAAAATTCTTACTACTCGTTAATAAAATGAGTGAAAAATAACTTGTTTTACATTTTTTACTATTTTTTTGTTGCAAAAATTAAATTTTAAAAGTTTACATCATGAGAAAATGCAGAAAATAATATTTTTTACTTGCAAATTTTTCAAAGTTTTTTTTTTTTGGAAAGAAAATTTGAAAATTGATAAGAAATTTAAAAATTTTTTAGTTCTCCCGATTTTTCTCACATTCAGTAAAAAAAATGCGTGCAAAAAAATTTTAATTTTTCCCTTTAAAAAAATAATCAGTTTTTAGTTTACAAACTTACAAGTTAAATAGTCTGGAAAGAAATTGCGTGTACAAAAATTTACTTTTCCCTTAAAACCCTACAAGTTCTTTTCTTGTAAAAAAACTGTTGCACATAATAAAACTTTATTAAAAACCCTACAAGTTTAACTCTGTAAAGAATAAAGACACACGGATAACTTTTTACCTAAAAAACCTACAAGTTTCTAATATTTTGAAAATTTAAAAAATGATCATTAGATAACTTTTACCAAAAAAACCTACATGTTCTTTTACTCTGTAAAAATACTGGGCACATAAATTTTTTTACTTAACAAACCACAATTTTAAATTACTCTGTTATGATACTGTGTGTAAAAATAAGAAAATTTTTTTCTCAAAAAAACCCAGGTTTTTAAAATATTTTGGAATAAATTTGTGTAAAAATTTATTTAAAAAACTTAAAAAAATAACAAGTTCTAATACTCTGTAAAAAATAAATGTACACATCAGAAAACCTTTTTACCTTAAAAAACCTACAATTTTCTTTTACTTTGTTAAAAAAAAATGTACCTACACATCAGAAATTTTTACCTAACAACTACATGTTTTAATCTTTGTAAAATTGTGTGAAAATGTTTTTAAAAAAACAGAAACTAACAAGTTCTTATTCTTTGTAAAAAAAAAAAATGTAAAATTAGAAAAAATGCACACATCTTAAAATTTTTTATTTAAACGATAAAAAACCCTACAAGTTTTTAAATATTGTAAATAAATTACGTGAAAATTAGTTTACAAACTACGGGTCCATGTCATCAACTGAGCTTGTTTTGTACTTACGCTTTCTTATAAAGCATTTTTTTAGCCCCCTGATGATATTAGAAAAAAAGCCCCCACTACGTAAAAGTTTCAGTTTTTGAGGGGGGCCTTTTTTTTTTATTTGGGGGGAAAGGCCCACAGGAGTATGGTGGCGAACTCCATGCTTGGAAAACCCCCCCTTTTTTTGTTTTTTAAAAGCAAAGAGTATTTCTATTATGGCAATTCTTCATAGTATGTACAACAAGCAATGAGTCTACGATTGTTTTTATTTTGGAGTAGTTCACCATTATTTACAAATGCTTTTCAGATTTTTAAAGGGTTTTTATTTTAGGATTTTAAAAATTAGATTTTTATTATTACATTGAGCATTCTCTCTTTACTGCGCGGTCGTTTGAAGCCATATGGCAAGGTATCAATTTTCAATCCCCGCCTCTTTGTTACGATGTTCTGTATAGCTATCCTTTTAGGGGCTTACTTTTTTTAAGTTGGGGATCCGGGAAATCTTATGGGGGTTGTGAACGGATGGTGGGGCGCATCAAGGTCATTTTCTTATTTTTCGGGGTTTCCGATCTTAGATGCAGAATAGTTTAGGAAAAAAACTCGACTTTAAAATTCTTTGTTGTCATGGTATTTCCGCCACATACACCTTATAAAATAATTTTGGGGACCCCCCACTGAAAATCAGGATAAGGCGTTCCATACTCGGAAAGTCGTTGTCATACCCCGAGGAGTATATGCGGTTGTTCACGGGTCGAGACAAAAATTATATATCCGCATAGTATAAAATAGGTCCCAAGCATCCCAGTACGAGAGTGTTAATCTTCCAGGGCTGTAGTAAATGCAGCAATTACAACATTTTTTAGATGCAAAGGTGTCTCATTTTTCATTCTCAGTCCACGCATTAACATCTTTGTTCGAGAGGGGGTTCCAACTCTGACTCGTTTTGGGTTTCCAAGATTTCAACCAGTTTTCATATGGTCCATATTTATGCTTAGTAAGGTTTCCCTCTCCCCAAATTTCCCCTAACGATTTGAGCATAAGCTTGCTTATAGTCTTTGCCCCGGGATTCAACTTATCTTTGAAGGTCTAATTGATCCTTCACGTTCCTCAAAATTGACACATAGTTGACTTTATCACATCAAAATGAACCATAAAGGGCAGCCATTGCCCCAACCCTTCTTTTTTTAAGAAGGTGTTCAAATTTTTGGCAAAAAGACCTCCTTTTTTGGTTGTGCGACTAACAGTGGTCTGGTTTTTGCCATATTCGAAGATTTCAGTTATTTTGTAGCCTAACCCACAGCTTTTTTTTCCGGTGACACCCAAGGGGTTCCCGGTCAGTAACGATCTTCATCTTCTGCGTGCAATTGCTTGCACTCCCCAATGGCGCACGGTTACACAAAGCAAACAGAAGTTTTCCTCCAATGGCACAGGAAAAACAGGGGGTTAAATCTGGGGGGGAAGCAAGCTGCATTTAATTTGACCCTGACTAGTCTTTTTATTAAATGTCGCCCCCAACAAAGTCCGCATTTTTTCACCTATTAAAAGTGGGTGCCCCCCAGGGAAACACCCTACTTATTTATATAGGGGGACAGCTGCATATGTCGAAATAATTTGGGTTTTTTTTTCCTTTCACCCCTTTTAGTAGGTCTTGTCAATTTGTACGCCCCCAAAAAAAAACATCCGAGGTGGAGTGGTATTTTAGTCTACGAGGGGTGTTCAGAAATGCTTTGGGGAGCCCGGGATTGATTTTTTTCACGCTTAAATTGACATTCCCCCATCCGATAATTCTGTACCCAGCGCCTAAAAAGTGTATTTTGCTTCGTTTCCCCAACGTTTACCCATTGTTTTTTTGTGTCCGGGTTATGACTTTGTTTGCTCTGGGGAAAGTTGGGGCAACCATGAAAAACACCCTTTAAATTCATAAAAATGTCTTTTCCAGCGCCCTCGTGTGGACCCGTCCACTTTGAAGCGACCTAGCAATTAACCTCACTTTCCCTTTTCAGCAGTTTTTATGTTTTACCTTCACTGTGTGCCCCCACGCAACCCGCATAAAACCACAAAAGACTGGCGGTCGCCATCCTGATCCCCCAGGGGGCAAAGGGGGTTTTTGTTACCCTTTTAGGTAGTTCTTTTTTATACTGCATGCGGGTCCAGCGATTTTGATTGCGTCCCAGAATGGGGTTTGCCCGTTGCTGTTAGAAATTCCGTCCTGAAGGGTTTAACTAGCTTGACGAAGGTAGTAAAATCATCAATCAATAGGCTTTTATTTCCTGCTTAAAGTCGAATATGAGTTTTGAGCAGCTGTCATTGTGCCCATTGTAAGAAATCGCCGCGATCTTTTTAGACATATGGTCAACGCCAAATATTCAGGGGAGGCAAAGGGCCCCATAAACAAAATTTTTTAGGTCGTTTAATTCGGAAAATTTCCCTTTTTTATGTTATTGGGTAAATTTAAAGTTTTTGGAAAATTTTTAAATGCCATTTGGGAAAGAAATTTAGTGTACTTTGAAGCTAATGTCTTTCAGGACATTAAAAATTTTTCACGGTCTGGATGATTTTAGGTGCCAGTTCGATCTTCCCCCATGGCCGAAGAATAAAGTGGGCCGTTAGCCTTTTAGTTATGGGGTAGGGCCCCTATGTTTTGAACCCCCGGGCTTCTTTTTCTACAGTTGGGAATGAAAATTTTTGCACGGGGCTCCCCCGTGAAATATTTTCTCCTGATTCCCCGGTGGCATGCTCACATGCATCTTCAATTGGAAGGTCAAACACGCAACACAACATTGCGTGAAAATAACAGGTTAGGGACATGCTCATTAATCTTGATTTTGCTTCTGTCGGGGTAATTGATTGCTTTGATGCATAGAAAATGTACAAAAGGGGTTGTGTTGCCTTTTCTTTTTAGGTTTGGTCGGTAACATGTAGCATTGTTTTTCAGGGCAGAACTTCTGCGAGCTTGCAATATACTTTTACCAAAGTATGCTTTGACGGTCAGAAAATTTTCAATTTTTAAATTTTTAATATACGTGTACAGCGCAAAAAGTTCTATTTTAGTATAAATCGGTCTAAGGGGATTGCGAAACTTCCTTTCCCTGGAATTTTCTAAGACATGCGGACATTTTTTTGGAGGTTGGGTGTGGGTCACAATCTGAAAATTAGCATCGTGCACATGCATTTGAGCATTTTTGGGCCCCCATTCAAAGCGTACAGCATGGACGACAGTAAAAAATGTTCGAATGCCGCATGACTGAGGGAATCACGTTTTAATGGTGTTGTAGAAAAGAGGTCAATATTCCTCGAGGATGGTCAGGGGTGGTGAAAGGGCTGGGAAAAAACACTTCACTTCCCTTTTCGGCAGTGAAAAACCTGATTTGGTGGCCCGAATATTTTTTGAAAAAGAGTATTTTCTTCAAAACCACCACCATTTGGGAGGTCCAACCGCATCTCGCACAATTTTCTTGCCTTATCAGCAAGTAGCTGTTTTTTTTCCCGAAACAAGTTAGCCGCTGAGATTTTGAAGTGCCGTTTTTAGACTTTTGCCCACAAAAAGTGCCATAGCCAAACATAGCTTATTTTTGGGGTTCGTCATTGTCAATGGAAAATTTTCCGCGATTTGGGAACTTACATTTTCTGTCCCGGGCATACTTTTCAGGAACGTTGCAGCACCAGAGGGATTTTCAATATGGGTAAATTGTTATTTTATGCCCCTTCCTTAAGAAACAGATTGCTTTGGGAAAGACTTTTTTTATCCCCCTTCATAACCTCACCATTGAGTTGATCTTTCTGACGAAAGAAATGTATATTGGCTTTTCGGGGGGTGCTTCACTGTCAATCGAATACTGACTCTATCATTGGATAATGTTCAAATCGTCAGTCATCTTTTTTAGACATTTTTAAATGTCTCTTTAAACCCCTTGAAAAGGATCCTCACCCAAAAGATTGGGGAAAGAGGATGTAGTCTGTTTTTGGGTGTTTGAATCTTTTGGAGAGAAAAGCACTTACAAAGAGAATCCTTTTTTAGTCCCCGGACAATAATTTCCATGATGCTGACTCGCCTTTTGGCGTTGTTGTTTTGTTGGGTTGTTGTTTACTGCCTTGCGGGTAGTCTGCTGGGGCGCTGTGTGGGGTGTTTGGGGGGGTGGGGGATACATTACCTCCGGTCTGTATAGATGGGGAAAGGGGGCCCTGAGTCGCTGGCTTATCATCATCACGTTTCTTTGGGGCCTGCAAAATTAAATAAGACAAAAGTAAATGTCTTATTTTGACATAATAATAACAATTAAAAGTCTTAATTTTTTTTTTAAAATACATACCAATTTACTAAAATTTGAAAATTAAAAAAAATAAATTTTAAAACAGAAAAGGGCATCAAAAAATTTACCCCTAAAAAATGAAAGTTAAAAATTAATAAATGTATTTAACCCAACACTATTCACATAAAAATAATTTTGTGAAAATGAATTTTTTTTATTTTTATTTTTATTTTATTTTTTTTAAATCTCAAGCAAAAAAATAAGAAACTCTTGTAAAAAATGCTGTAATTTTCACTACTTCTTGGAATATTATGGAAATTACATATTTTCCACTTATCTGAGGTTTTAGTGTAGGCTGCAAAAATGGGGGGGACGTAGAAAGGCGTAGCTCCATGACGCTGCATTGGTATTTCTACGATTTGTTAAATAATAATAGCAAAAATAAATAAAAGTTGTAGATTTTAATCTGCACAACCATGTTGCAATCTAGAAAGAATAAATCTAAAATAATTGTCCCTCAAAAAAATAATTAAAATATATTATAAAAATAAATAAATAAAAAAAAGAAAATTATATGACTTACCGCTTTTTGGGGTATCATTGAGAACTTCCGACAAAATTATCTAACAGTTGAGCTGAATTTTTCGGGCGACTCAACCATATTAATCCCCACGGAATTTCTTCATCCCTCCGACGTCGTCGTGTATTTGAGAACATTTGTTGTCAAATTTGTCTATTGCTCAATTTTTGAGAATGTGGGGCCGGGCCACTTATTTTATTTTTTTAACCTCAAAATTATGTTATTGGTAGGTGCTAACACAAGTTCACCTAAAACGTCCATTATTTGAGAAATTTCTAGCAGGAGTCAATTTCGCAGCACAGTTCCCCCAAATCGCCATTTTTGAAAACTTAATTCACTGCCAATAAATAAAAAATAAAATATAACTTTAGTTTTAATTTTAAAGAAAAAAAAAACAAGAAAATTTTGTTTTAAAAAACACAGCAATGGTTTGCTATAAAATTGTTTTTTCCAGTTATAAAAACTTTGACTTTAGAAAATAAACACGTCAAGTTTAGCAATACTTTTAGGGAATTTAAAAATAGCATTATACACAAATACACTTAACACTTTTAAACTGAAGCACTGTGACACAAATGACAAAAACTATGCTGATGTGATTTCACTTGAAGCAAGGATCGAAAGATGTTTCCAAACAAAATGCAGTGGTTTTTTAGGCTCATGTGATCCCCCCCCCTTGCCTAGGGGGGAAAACGGCCAGAATTTGAACAAAAAGCTACCCCTCCCCTTTATTTTGGTACCCCCTCCCCTTTATTTTCCTGAGGCACAAACCGCCAAGCTATTTGAACGAGATCTACCTCCGTCTAAAAACTTTGCCCTAGGCGCTAACTGCCAAAAGCTACAGGTTTGGGCTTGAAAACCAGGGATGGGCGTGTGAACAGAGTCCCCTTTTCAAAATTTCGCGCCCTATTTGAAATCTAAAAGTTTAGATAATAGGTTTAAGTTGAACAAGCTGAACCAAAAATATGAAAACCACTAGTGTGGGAATCTTTTATATTGCATACAATACACTCTTGTATATTTAATTTGATATAATCGAATTTAGACTCGGCGGGACTTTGTAAATTTAATTTAAAAAAGGACACTTTATGAAAGCGCTTCAAGCTTTTAAAAATAATTTGGTAAGAATGGTGCAGCCCTCTTTTAAAAGTAAAACATGCCTGGACATGACAATCAAATCAATACTTGTGTGATTGCTCTTTTGACTGCATACAATACACTTCTTATAATAGTCATTGAATTCCTATAAAGGGGTGTCATTCAATTCCTTATGAATAGGGGGGTTTAATTTGAAAAAAATAATTGGGTGTCTAAACGCCTGTCTGTTTTGTCTATTTAAGTGTAGCTTTCAAAAAATAAAAAAAAACTTGTAAACTTAGAGCAACTCCCCGCAGTTTCATCTTTAGTCTTAAAAAGTATGAATTGGGTCACGAAAAGTGAGCATGTGGTAAAAACATATTTTTTTATTTTTTTTTTTTTTTGAAAATTATTGTATGACATTTTCGGTCCATTCAAGGTAATAATTGGAAAACCAGACGGCAAGCATTCTGTTTGTGATACTGGGCTTGCAAAGTTACAAAAATTTCCCACTAGGGAGCGCATTTGAGTAGTGTCCGGGAGGTACAGCATGCATATAGATAGTGCAATCCGCTGCGCCTTATTTTGCGCATTTACACCCTTGGGGGGGTAGGGTCTACAAGCTCAAAATGTCATTTTCAGGCCAGTCTTGTCCCGAAGGACGTACACGAGCTCCTCCCCCAAAAATAGGTTTTTGTGCAAAAATAAAATTTGGTTAAAGCAGTCCACTCTAGTGTAGTGTCCCCCCATCTTTAAGAAAAAAGTCTTAAGGTTTTCATGCGTCATCAGTTAGGTTAAATTAGGTTAAAATGGTCACCCTCTAGTGTAGTATCCCCTCTTTTTAAAAAAGTTTGGTTAAAAAGGACACTTATTTTAGCATTCGCCATCTTGAAATTAAAAATTTATAATTAAAAAAAAATATGAAAAAAAAATTAAAAATGAATAATTAAAAATATGAAAAATTAAAAAATGAAAATTAAAAAAATGATTAATTAAAAATTTTTCATAATTTAATTTGGCGGATCTCTTTGACACCCCCGTGCCCCCACTCTACTCTCACCTACTGAGTTTACTTTAGGGTGTTGATTTAAATTCTGTATCAGAGTTTCTATTTTTTTGTAGATAAACCCCCACCCAGCAGCACTCCTACTTTGTTCTTGGCTCTCACACGGAAGCTAGTGGTTTAATTTTTTTCTTTGGGGGCAAACCTGTATAGGAGGGCATGAACCGCAAAGTGCCTGGAGCCCCACCTCTACATTCAGTACTAGCATATTTTTATCAGTATTACCTGAGATTTTTCTTTGTCCTTAGGCTTTTACCCGACTTAGGTTTAGGGCCCATATGTGTGATTATTAACTTTGAATTATCTTTAGAGCAAAATTTTTGCACACCTCAGCACTAGCTTATTATTTGCCATGACAGTGATGCTGTTTTGATTTATCTGCATGGCACAAATTTTTTGGCTTAGTTAAGGGTTAGATTGTGGTCTTTTAACAACCTTCCCACAGTGAGAATCGGTATGCTTCCATTAACTATTTTTATGAGTGATTCTGTGAGAACGCCAATTCACAATCTTGGACCTTTGTCCCTAGGGCTGGTACATAGTATCTATGGACTGGTTTTTTTCCCTGATTTTCAGAGAAGAAAAAGTATCTGATGTATGTAGTATTTTTTTATGGGTGAGGTTTAGTTATAGCATTGAGAAAAATCTGTTTTCGTTTCTGTAGGAAGATCTGTTTTCAACCGTTTTACAAGCTAAAATTTTCTCCAATATGATGCAATAGATGAGCCACCTGTTTTTTCCATAGGTTTTTTATCCCTATCGACTGTAATTCATAAGACTACCGTTTTCCTTCTTTCCACCTTTTTCCCCGTTTTGTCCTGGATGGGACCAGGCTCAAGGAGTCTGGAGGGTTTTTTCGCCCCCCCTTCGCTCTGTATTGCCCGCCCAGTCTCGGCGTGGGTGCTCACAAACCAGCAAGGGTAGGCCTAGTTAAGGGCCCAAAACCCAGGGGGTTGTTTTCGTCTTATTTACACGCACGTCTTTAACGTCTTTTGGTTGGGGTGTGGTGGATGTTAATAAAGGTTGTTTAATAACACAAGGGATTCTTTAGAGATTAAGACTTTTTAAGGTTTTAATACACTAGGAAAACGCTAAAGTCCGCCGCGTTGATGGTGAGCTTTTTTAAATTTTATTTGCGTGGGATATCTTTTACTTTTTCAAGTGCTTTTTTTTTTTGCCGACCATTTTATGTGTTTTTGTCAATTTCTATTGTTTTTGTTTAAAATTTGTTTTATTTAACGTAAAAATTTTACATTAAAAGCTATTATTTCTTTAGATTCTGGGTAATTTTCAAATTTCTTTTAAAAGGACTACATCACCATAACCTTTAAAGTCCATGTATATATAACGTTTTAGCCCCCCCCGTTGGTGAATTGGCCCAAAAAGGCACGAAAAAAATCGCACCCAAAAGTCAAAAAAATATTTAAAAACTTTTTTTCTCTAATTTGGCTAACTTTTTCAATTTTTCTTTCAGAAAGCAATACTCACCAACCTTAATGTCCATGTGAAATATGAACGTTGAAGCCCCCCGTTTGGTCAGAATTTGGCCAAAGGCACGAAAATATGACTAAAAAATCAAAAAAATCGTAAAAATACGATATTATGAGAAATATTTCTGATGTACCCCAAAAAGTGGCAAGTCTAAGTTCAAGAAAAACGAAGGTGTGTCAAATTTTCATCAAAATCGCATTGCCGTTTTCCCCGGGAGAGAGCGAACAAAAAAAAAAAACCCGGGAAAAAAAAAAAAAAAAAAAAAACAAAAAAAAAACCGAGCTAAATTTTTTGGGGGGGGCGGGAAATTGAAGTCTTCGCTTCGCTCATCCAATGACTTACAGTGCAGCTTGTCGGCATTGTCTGGATGCGCGCTCGGCAGCTATGTGTTGCATTTGCTTGCCACCCTGGCACTGAGGCGGGAGCGCTAGTGGCGCGGATCATAGAGGCGCGGCGCGTAAATACAAACATGACAATTGGTCTTTGCATTAAAGGCTCTGTTTTCAATGTAGAAGATCCAAGGTTTGACTCCCGCTTTAGACAGAAGTTTTTAACGTCTGATGTGGACTAAAATCCATGAGTTCCTGGCATAGGCAGATGTGTAAACGGTGACTTTGGAGCCGTCCTAGCAACGCTATGTTGCCATGTTGATTAAAGTACTGTCAGTGAGTAAAGTCGTGTAAAGCTTGTTGATCAGTGTTTCCTACTTAAATATGCCGGTCTCTAAAGTTCCCGTCAAATCAAGAAGACTTCCTCTCAAAAAGTGACTTATTTATAGTTATGTTCTATTTATGCATCGCGGTACACGTCAAATTATGTTGATATATTCTACTAATAGAGAGAATGGTGGATCAATCGCTTCCAAATATAAATAACCTCAATTAGGCGCCCGGTGCTCATGTCGCGCGTCGCATCTCCTCAATGAGCGAGTCCCCTGAAGTAACATGGTTATTTTATTTCATTTCCAAGAAAAATAACAATAATGACCCTATCTTCAAAACGCGCACGTGTTGGGCGAAATGAAAGACATGCATTGAATCTATCTTAACCCTTTTTAAAATAAAATGGGATGAATATAAAAGTGCCAACACCTGTGGCTAATACCTCAAACAACTCTATTCACATAATGCTACAAGCAAAAATTCTCTGTAACAGACAATAATTAATAATCATTCTTCCTTTTGAAACCTTCTTCTCATTTAAGAAGGTCCATGCAGTTTGGAGCGACCAGTACAATAAGGGTTGGTATAGTTGTCTCCAAGATCGAAAAGCGCTTACGGTTTCTTTCAAATCTTCTTGAATAGGGTCCCGGTCATGTACTAGTTAAAGGTACAATAAGGAAAATGAGAGCTTTGGCTGCCTTCAAGAATGTGTGTGAATTTTATGTTTTTCTACTAAAGACTCTGAAACATACTTTCAACCCTTCGGTAGGCCGGGTCAGGTGATGCTTTGTTTGTGTGTTGCGTTAATGGACTGGTCGATGTTATTATCCCGTTTGGTGACATTAGTAGGACCTGTGTACGTGCGTCCGCTGAGAAGCTCTTTTGAGGAAGTTAAGTGGGCGTGTGATCCTTCGTGTATAGAGCTCTAGAATGTGCTTCACAATCTTGACGAATACTTTAAGTGGCTACTTTGCCGAAGAAGAGACATGATTGATAGTTTATGGTTTTGAACAATATACTACCTCCTTGAGTTGCATTTTACGGGTGGTTCAGGGGGCCTTCTTGATATGACCACAAGTTTAGTTAGTCATTGTTCGTTTGTCGATGGTGTCGGTGCTTATGTCTGGTTTTATGTTTATTTATTTATTTTATATAAATAAATTTACATCTTTTGTGTTTATTCTATGGTACCACAAGAAAAAGTCATATTATTTATGCCCAGATGTCGAAGAAATCGAGCTTCAAGTTCTGCCCCTCGACCGAGAGTATGACGAGACGACTCCAGACACTGGCAGTGATGGTGTATACACTAATAATGATCTGTACACTCCTATCCTACTTCGCCCTATCCTACATCATCTTCTTCACCCGCTACTCCTGGGCGGGCCTCGCCTACCTCTGTTACATGCTGGTCGACAGGAAGGCTGCCTCCCGGGGCGGCCACCGCTCTGACTGGGTCCGCCGCTGGGCCTGGTGGAGGTATTTCAGGGACTACTTCCCCATGAAACTGGTCAAGACTGCAGAACTTGACCCCTCCAAGAACTACTTGCTGTGCGCCTTCCCTCATGGGATATTTACATTAGGTATGATAACATTATTACATTACATAGGTATGATAGCACATTCAAATAAACCACAGTATTACGTTTACCTTCAATAACTGAATGTATTGATCTATCTCGCTGCATAAAACCTAAAATTTTGTGACGATCGTAAGTTGTTTGCAAAGCCAACCAACAATCACTGTCACGTTCTAAGAAAATCGGTCGACTTGTTTCGGAAGAAAAAGAATAAGATAATAAGACATTTTGTGAGACTTTCCCCTTCACTTTTGGAACCCCTGTGAACGAACCACATCTTAATCGGATCTTTGACTTGGATCATATAGCTATCAAATAAAGGTATTTGTGGAGTTCTAGAATGCGCGCTGCAAACAAAAGGTCCACTCTAACATAGGCCTTCGTACATACAATCCGTGACGCCAGATCAAAAATGTTTTTTTTCGTATAACGGATAAGCTAAATTTGTGTTTTGTGTCCAAAAGTGATCCAAATTTCGTAACAAAGTTTCAAACCTAGCAACAATAGTAACTAATGCGATCTATAAGCATAGGTTTCCGACGGCTTATTGAAGTTTTTTAAATCTTGCAAAAGTGTTGTATCTTTCAGCCGGTTACTGACGGCATATTGAAGTTTTTTTTTAATCTTGCAAAAGTGTTGTATCTTTCAACAGGTACAGTTGTAAACTTTGGTACAGAGGCAAATAACGTGAGCCAACTTTATCCTGGGATAAAACATTACTTGGCATCATTGAACGTCAACGTGAACGCCCCGTTCGTCCGCGAGTGGCTCATCAGACTGGGTGTAAGTTCGTGTTCACGAGACAGTCTGGACTACCTGCTCGACAGCGCTCACGGCACAGGGCGCGCTGTGGTGCTGGTAGTGGAAGGAGTCGGCGCGATCCTCCTAAGCAGACCGGGGTCTCCGAGTATCGTGCTCAAGAATAGAAAAGGATTCGTCAAAGTTGCGCTGAAGCACGGGTAAGCCAATGTACTCTAAAAACCATGGCACTTTAAAGAAACAAGGAAAAATTTGAATTCATAGAGATTATGTTGACATTGTGCTTGTAGTGATGCGGTGTGATGCATAAACTCGTAAGGATGGGAAAAGCATTACCTAAAGCACATTGTGATGCCAACTCTGTTTGCCACGGTGGTTAAGGTACCTTCAAGAGAGGTAAACATTATTTTGCATTTGAGCTCCAGCAAAACATCATTTTTCTCTGACAAACATGAAATTAATGTTCGCAGTGTCAGCCTTGTGCCCGTCTTTCATTTCGGTGAGAACGACCTCTACGACCACGTGAACAACCCTGAGGGAAGCTGGGTGCGCTGGGCCCAGGAGGTTTTCCGCAAGGTCACAAACGTGGTTCCCTTGTTGCTGTACAGCCTCCTGCCTATGAGAAGACCACTCACCACAGTCGGTGAGGCCTGAGGGATACTCTCATGCTGCTTGATGATAACCAACTCCTCTATGAATAAACTTAAGAACACAACCATAAGTCTGAGTACAGTCAGTTGCAAACTACAACCTCAAGTATACCCAGTTTGGTAGCTCATTCGTATGAGGTTTAACAGTTGTATGGAAAGTAGTTTGCTCGATATCTGATTACAGTACACCAGAATATGTTTTACTAAGTTTTGTGCTCTCTTTAAGCAGAATGTAAGGTATTAAATCTTCTCAAACAGCCATTGGCGAATCCCTTCATAAATATACTAACGCTTTAGCTAGCTAAAAAGGGCCAGGCATTATTATATAAATTTCAATGTAAACTGAAAGAGTTCTAACTTTGCTATGAAACATTCCTTTATTGATAACAAACCATCACTATGTTTCAACATAATTTAATTGGGTTAAGTAGTGTTTTCATTAATTGATCTTGGGCCTAAGCTAGGCACCTCCTCTTCTACTTTCTCAGTTTTTGTCGCAACACCAGAACTCTCCACTTTATCCGTCGACCCCTCCCACTATCTTTCTCTTTCTTCAACCACTATTCACTCCTCTCTTCTCTCCTCCACATCTCTCTGTTCTTTGTGTTGCCATCAGTCTCGAGGTTTTACCAATATTCTTCTTTCAATCTTTAGCTTAAATGCTTGTCTTAAGATTCTATTTAACTCCAATCTTCTCATGTGTCCATACCACTCGCAATTGATCCTTCCCCATCTTGAACTTTAGGCTCTAATCTCAATTTTCTTATTAGATTACACTACTTCTTATCTTCTCAAACTTAGTCACACCTACACACTGCGTATAAACTTCATCACAGCTGACTGTAGAGCAGTGTCTTCATTCCCTCATATTGGCCAAATAACAGCACCATAATGTTAATGAGGGCAGGTGATAATATCTGAAACATAATTAAATGACTTAAGATTTCTTGCGCAGCTTTTCGCCTTGGTTGGTGGTAAGCTCATTGACTAGCTACTTAGAAGAGCTTGATTTCATTCGAAATAACTGTAAATATAAATACCCATATTAACAATGATGATGTTAATGATTTCAACCAACAAAACTGTTTATTTCAATGTTTACAATTGGAAGCTGGTAAAGGAAAATGAACGAGATTCACAAAACCCAATGCAAATTTAAATCACATTCTTGTTTCAGTCGGGAAGCCGATGACAGCCGAGCACATCCCGGAGCCGACTCAGGAGCAGATAGATGACCTTCACAGCAGATTCACAGAACGACTTGTTGCCCTGTTTGAAGAACACAAACACCACCACCTAGAGAACCCAGAGAACAAATATCTTGTCATTGTCTGAAATTAGAGTTTCGTTTTTACAAAGAATTCAATTGGTCACTTTATAAAATTTTTATTGAAATAAATCTTAAATAAAAAAAAAAATTTATGCAAATTAATAGATTAAACCCTATGGGTATAACCTAGATTCATGTTATGTTTCTTGACACACCAACTAAATTGAAATGACCACGGAAATTAAATGGTTATTTAAAGCAGTTTTTATCTTAATCATCTTGAGTGCATTATTTCCTGGCTAGTATTCATAATGCGGGGTAAGGCCCAAGCTTTATAACAGGTTTAATAGCATATTACAAAATTTATTGTACAACAATTAATTAAATAATCAAAATAGCGAATATGCGTGTGATAATGTGCCATCATTGTCGTAGTCTGCCCCTTGGCCTCCTACTTAGAATTGTTCATTCCAATGTTAAACCAAAATCAATATAATAATATGGTTACATCAACAAAACACGCAATTGTATATTATCTTCAACGAAAGAATGCACGGCAAAAGGAATTTCGCCTTTGTGTATGGAAGAGAAATATATTTTACCAACAGAAGTAAAAATTATCTGTGCTAGATCACAGGGTTCCTCCGTGTGCTAGATCCACGCTGAGCTAGCGTGAATAGAGTTGAAAAAGTTGTTAGGTTGGGAAAACAATTTCAAGCTATCTGCATTATTTTCTTTGAACCACTTTATGAATTGTAAACATTAATCTATTGTTTGGAAAATCTTCTTTGTAAAACGTTTGAAGGATCAATGCTTGCTGCATTGAGATTTGGAGATTCCAGACAGGGTGACTTTCACCGGAGATGGCCACCTGTGTTTACGACCAATTCGTGCACGTCATCAGTGTCCAAGAATTCTAGCAGGTCACTCAATGTGCATTGTAGATGATTACTTCAAGGCCAAGGTAAGAGATAGAAAACTGCGTGCGCGGTTTTCGTTCCCACACTACCACAAGTGACATGCTATGAATCAATAACTATGTCCTTTAAGCTGGCTTATGCTTAAAACAATCTCATACCTAACACTGTTGATACATAGACGAGAAAAGATTGGATATAATCCGACACTGTAAGATATTTCAATTATGACAGCAACATGACAGTCATTTTGTTGGATTTATATCATGAAACTCAAGTCCCGTTAGTTGAATTGGTTACCTATTAGACTAATAATTAGAGCCGTTAAAATGGAGGTTCTGGGCTCGAATCCCTGTCGGTGAAATTTTATATCCCAATTATATAATAAAGGTATATTCATTTTTAAGCCTAGGGCTTTTGTGGCCCAATGTATTTGAAGTTAAATTTGATACAAAAAGGGTCGTTTCGCGACGTCGGTTTGACTCAAAAATCAATTTTAAATTTGTAGATCCAATCGAATTTGAAAACGAATGGAAGAGAAAAAGTAAAATTTCTTTTACTGCATCGGCGAAATTTGATTGACTTTAACAATGAATGCAAGTGTTCTGATATCTCGCAAGATAAAGACTAGTACATCACTGTTGCGGTATGGATTATATCACCTGAAATAGCAGCACATGTGTTTGTTTAGTAAAGATAAGATATGTGAGAGCTTCATTCAGCGAACTCATATCTCTTACCTCACAACGTCGATAACATCATTTTCAGAAACTTGACGTCTCCACTCAGAACTGCAACATTATCGGGAAAATAATTATTCTCTTATTAAGGTAAGGAAAATATAAATACGGTGAAATATTATTTGATTCGTACCGCCTCTTCATTGAACAAACACAAACATAATTAACAGCATTATTCCTTATCTATTACAGGTATTCAAACAAATCTGCTACACCTACCATATACCTTGGAGACAGCCTCATTACTATGACGGATTCATATGACGACGAGACGGCGAAGACCATTCAAAGAGAAACGGACACTGTCCCATTTATTTACCCACCGGGGGTAGAGCATCGTAATGGCAGGTAGGACCTGCTAATTGAAGAACTGAAAATACTAGGAAAACGCTAAAGTCCCGTCGCGTTGTTGAGCGAGCACCGGTACGTGCAACACGACCCGAGTACGACATTCCCATAATGTTACATACCAATAAGTCTTTAAGGTCTTGACCGATTTAGCTGAAAATTGGTAAAATAGGAGAGAATGGATAAAATCCACCGCCATCTAGAGGACCTTGACATCATTTCTTTGGGAAAAACGATTTTAACTCTTGATTACTTCTAGGTGGCAGTGCATAGTGACCAGAATTCTCGTGCGACTTTTCGTTGCCATGGTAACGTTACTTTTGTTAAAATGTAATTTCTATCTACACTACTTATCGGATCAAAATAAAATTAACATATTCGTGACCGGACGGACATTCTAAATGATTTGGCTACCTCAGATTTTGTCGCCGTTCAGTTTTGAAAAAAACTTTCGATTAACTTTAATGTAACTTTTTAACTTTTTGAACGATTTTGCCACAAAATTAATGGCATTCAATCGGGAACGAAGCTTGCGGATGGTCAAAATTTCAACTCGATCCGAGCCTCCGTTCGACTGCTATCATGAGCCAAAAAAGCTGCGCGACTTTCCGTTGCCATGGTAACGGTACTTTGTTATAATGTAATTTCCATCTACACTTCTTATCGAATCAAAATAAAATTAACATATTCGTGACCGGACGGACATTCTAAATGATTTGGCCACCTCAGATTTTGTCGCCGTTTAGTTTGAAAAAAAAACTTTCGATTAACTTTAATGTAACTTTTTAACTTTTTGAACGATTTTGCCACAAAACTATACAGCAACCCGCATAGTTGGTATGTACATGTGTGCAAAGTTTCAGGTCGATCAGAGAAACGGTGCGACCTGTATCGAAGCAGTAACAGAAAAAAAACAAAAAAACAGACATTCGAGCCATAAGAGTCAAGTGGAGACGCTCGCTTCGCTCGCTCAATAATGTTGTTGTAATTCAGCGCTATTGGAGCGCTTGTGGTTGTAGCATTCTTTAATCAATGGTTGTATTTATGGTAGTGGTAGTGATAGTTTCAGTGGTAATACGTGTACTTGTAGGTAGTTGTTGAAGTATAGTAGAATAGTGGGGGTGATCATGCCAGATAAATTAATACAAGGAATAAAAGCAGTTTAAAAACATATACGAATGATGGTAGTTGGTCAATCACGGAAAGAAGTCAAGCTAACTGGTATAGAATAACTAGTCGTAAGTCCAGTGTAAGTGCTTGAAGGAGTCTAATTGGAGTAAAAACATTTCATTTGTTGTGATACACGTAGTGATTCTACTATTTGTGATTTGCTATGTATTTGTACTGTTTGTTAATTGCATTCTACTGTGCTATTTTATGGACCCAGTCCTGTCTACAAATTTATATTCAAAGCTTTAAATTTTAAGGGTTAATATGTTTTCTATTCAACACGTTGCAGAACAATATGCTGTTAACACAAATATTCAACATTCTAGGCCATTTGTTATCAACTACATAATCCTTACGCTCACCGGCTAAGCGAATTATTAACGTAAATGCTGTAGATAAACTGTTCATTCGTTTATTGAGGTCATACTACCCACATTGGTTCCCAGCTCAAGAGTGATATAAGCCTGACGTAATCTAGCTTTGTAGTGTGAAGGTCAGCTGAGCAAAGGGTGTGAAGGTATTGCGAGCTGGTTAATAGCCGTGAGAAACCCACGGCAGTCTTAGAACTTGTATCAAATTTTCCCCCGGTCATCGTAAGCGACTAAAGATACGTTACATATGACGCCCAATGTGGGGCTTAAGAGATGTTTTAAATACATGCAGTTCCGCGACATCAACAGCAACACAATGCCAACACAGAACTTTAAAGCCACATAACATACCTTATTATCTTAGTCGTGAGAAACCCATGGTAGTCTTAGAACTTGTATCAAATTGTCCCCCGGTCATCGTAAGCGACTAAAGATATGTTACATATGGCGCCCAACGTGGGGCATAAGAGATGGTTTCAATATATACGCAGAAAGTTCCGTGACATCAACAGCAACACAATGCCAACACAGAGCTATAAAGCTACATAACATACCTTATGACCTATGTCAAAATGCATTACACTTATTTTACTATTGTGCATGCTATGTTTTCACACCGAGCCTATGGGCTCTTATTAAAAGGATGGGATTGAGTCTTTGGGGAGAAAACTTTTTTTCACTGAGAGATTGGGTTGTGGTGGGGGGGGGGGGGGGAGGGGAAGGAGGGTGAAACTACATAACATATAATAAGATAATAATTGTCAGAACAAGACTTGTTGATATTGTAATGATATCGTGCAACACCTTTGGCCTTAAATAAATCCCAATATGTACGCCATATGATTCAAATGATGAAGTTGTGTTCAATGATCGGGACTTTGTATTCTGACAGTTCCATCTGCGTCTAGAAGCAGCTTAGACAACTGAGTCCATAGTTATATTAATTGCTTAGTCAATAGTATTGGTTATTAGAATTATGGATTGAAGATAATTGATAAATTACCACGAGCTTCAACTGACAAATTCGATGTAAATTCTAAATGTAGGCCTTTCCATATTGACATCCATTAGGCAACGGAATCGGGCTATAAAGTGCACTATGTGTAACGTCATTGAACTTTGAATTGAAGGTAATTTTTTAAAATATGTATTCTCTTCTCTTGTAGCCAACTTTCTCACACGACCCAGCTGTATGGAGAGGGAGTAGCCCCGTGCGAGAGAGATGCAGAACAATACAACATGAACCACCCTCGTCGTGGCAGGGCTGTGATTTTCAACCACTATGCCTTCGATGACCCCAAAGTAAATCCTAGACCGGGAACAATAGTGGATGTGCAAAGTCTCAATAAGACACTCTGTAACCTCGACTTCGACGTGACCATCCACACTGACCTCAGATATGGTGAACTGATGCAAGAATTGAAGAAATGTAAGGAACCCTTGTTTATAGTTGGAAGTATCGACAGTGTTGGCTCGAGCGTTAAGCACTTGACTCTGATTCAGAAGGTTTCAAATCCCATCGATATCAGCAATCCTGAATGAAGTTTTTTTCCGAGGTTTTTCTCAGTCCATTATGCGAATGCAAGAGATTGAATCCTCTTAAACAGCCCTCAAACATCCCTTCACAATCTTCCTTACTCCAATATACTAAGTCATGCATTGCACCCTCGACATGCTTCCCACAAAAAGTATTTAAATTATTAAAATTATTAGTTGGATAATAGGCTAATTCATGTATTCTCAAAATCGACAGTGGGGTGAACAGTTCTTATATTTTTGTATGGTTTTTGTTTTTTCTCTGCAGTGTCTAGAAAGGACCACACGCAATGCGACTGTTTGGTGATTGCCGTGCTAACTCACGGCCACCAGGGTAACACACTCATGTCACGTGACACGCCGTACAACCTCAAGCGAATCTGGGAGACGTTCACGGCAGACAACTGCATAGACCTGGCAGGAAAACCAAAGATATTTATTGTTCAGGTAAAATCTACGTAATCAGTGAAAGTGAAGTAGACAGACAAACGGATTTATTGAGATCATTTTAAAATTGTCTGATTAACCTCTTTGATGTAGTTGTACCATTTCGTCAAGACACCAATGATACTGACTTCATTTTATGGTACCAGCTTAAAGGTATCACTGCTACTATTGTCCAGCCAAAATGAATCTAAATCCTATTAAACCAAATTTCAATTGAAAAATTATAGAGTTCAGGTTATCTAGGAAATAGATCATCTATGAATTGAGGAGGCGATTTGCAAAGTTTCTTCTGAAGTTCACAAGTCTAAGGGTTGAAGGTACTAGGCCTAATGCTGTGCCAAAAGCGAGAACAATATTCTTTAGATTGGAAGAGCTGTTGTGGGTTCACTTGAAATGGCTACCAAACCATTTTATATCTGATGAAGGTCGTGATTTTAATTCTCGTTTTATCAATTTCGGGTGACCACCACCACCCAAGTCACCATCCAAGCCGAAACATTCCTTGTACTATTGCTGTGTACACCCTTATTGGAAGCAGATCTTATTCCGAAAACAACTTCACTATTTGGTTTGAGAGGCAAGTAGTTTAGCCCAGCTTTCCTCCAAGAATGTAATGACTCTAAACGCTGTTACTCTTTGACAGATTAACAATAACCGCATGCAAAGGAAACACAAAATAGTTGTTGAAGAGGTCACAACAATGAACGCAGTTTCGATCAACGAAACATTTTGTAATCAAAATATAATGTTTCATGAAGGGCGATATAGGCTGTTGTGATGTGTTTTAACGACCTTGATTGTATTGTGTCACAGAAAGATTTGTGTTTTAGGCCTGCAAAGGAGCAATGGACGAGAAAGTAGTGGGTTTACGACCACGCGTTGAAACTGACGGACCGTCGCGTACAAGCGCAGAAGCGTATTCCATCCCGGCCAATGCAGACTTCCTTCTAGCATTCAGCAGTGTTGAAGGTACGGACTTTTTAAGCCTTTCGTATTCTTCAAAATGGCTCTTATCAGCTCTTTTTTACTAACATTTTGCAGTTTATTTAGGTTTGCATCACCAAATTTAAAACAATTCAATTTCAGTATTTGGTTGAAAGTCTCCTTGTTTGGATTTCCATTCCAACTATCATGTCAAGCAATAGTTCCTTGTCTTGAGGGAGTGACAGATGACCTTGTCCCCAGGATACTACTCGAACCGTGACCCGACCACGGGTTCCTGGTTTATCCAGAGTCTCTGTCTTGGAGCTGGATGAGAACACCGGCGTCACGATCTACTGAGGCTCCTCACCAGGACCAGCCGCCGCGTGCGCTAAGCTACGAGACGGCCGCTTTTTCACTGAGAGATTGGGTTGTGGTGGGGGGGGGGAGGGGAGGGGAAGGAGGGTGAAACTACATAACATATAATAAGATAATAATTGTCAGAACAAGACTTGTTGATATTGTAATGATATCGTGCAACACCTTTGGCCTTAAATAAATCCCAATATGTACGCCATATGATTCAAATGATGAAGTTGTGTTCAATGATCGGGACTTTGTATTCTGACAGTTCCATCTGCGTCTAGAAGCAGCTTAGACAACTGAGTCCATAGTTATATTAATTGCTTAGTCAATAGTATTGGTTATTAGAATTATGGATTGAAGATAATTGATAAATTACCACGAGCTTCAACTGACAAACTCGATGTAAATCTTAAATGTAGGCCTTTCCATATTGACATCCATTAGGCAACGGAATCGGGCTATAAAGTGCACTATGTGTAACGTCGTTGAACTTTGAATTGAAGGTAATTTTTAAAATATGTATTCTCTTCTCTTGTAGCCAACTTTCTCACACGACCCAGCTGTATGGAGAGGGAGTAGCCCCGTGCGAGAGAGATGCAGAACAATACAACATGAACCACCCTCGTCGTGGCAGGGCTGTGATTTTCAACCACTATGCCTTCGATGACCCCAAAGTAAATCCTAGACGGGGAACAATAGTGGATGTGCAAAGTCTCAATAAGACACTCTGTAACCTCGACTTTGACGTGACCATCCACACTGACCTCAGATATGGTGAACTGATGCAAGAATTGGAGAAATGTAAGGAACCCTTGTTTATAGTTGGAAGTATCGACAGTGTTGGCTCGAGCGTTAAGCACTTGACTCTGATTCAGAAGGTTTCAAATCCCATCGATATCAGCAATCCTGAATGAAGTTTTTTTCCGAGGTTTTTCTCAGTCCATTATGCGAATGCAAGAGATTGAATCCTCTTAAACAGCCCTCAAATATCCCTTCACAATCTTCCTTACTCCAATATACTAAGTCATGCATTGCACCCTCGACATGCTTCCCACAAAAAGTATTTAAATTATTAAAATTATTAGTTGGATAATAGGCTAATTCATGTATTCTCAAAATCGACAGTGGGGTGAACAGTTCTTATATTTTTGTATGGTTTTTGTTTTTTCTCTGCAGTGTCTAGAAAGGACCACACGCAATGCGACTGTTTGGTGATTGCCGTGCTAACTCATGGCCACCAGGGTAACACGCTCATGTCACGTGACACGCCGTACAACCTCAAGCGAATCTGGGAGTTGTTCAAGGCAGACAACTGCATAGACCTGGCAGGAAAACCAAAGATATTCATTGTTCAGGTAACATCAACATAATCAGTGAAAGTGAAGCAGATAGACAAACGGATTTACTGAGATTCATTTTAAAATTGTCTGATTAACCTCTTTGATGTAGTTGTACCATTTCGTCAAGACACCAATGATACTGACTTCATTTTATGGTACCGGCTTATATGTATCACTGCTACTATTGTCCTGCCAAAAGGAATCTAAATCATATTAAACCAAATTTCAATTGAGAAATTATAGAGTTCAGGTTATCTAGGAAATAGATCATCTATGAATTGAGGAGGCGATTTGCAAAGTTTCTTCTGAAGTTCACAAGTCTAAGGGTTGAAGGTACTAGGCCTAATGCTGTGCCAAAAGCGAGAACAATATTCTTTAGATTCGAAGAGCTGTTGTGGGTTCACTTTGAAAATGGCTACCAAACCATTTTATATCTGATGAAGGTCGTGATTTTAATTCTCGTTTTGTCAATTTCGAGTGACCACCACCACCCTCGTCACCATCCAAGCCGGAACATTCCTTGTACTTTTTATGTGTACACCCTTATTGGGAGCAGATCTTATTTCCGAAAACAACTTCACTATTTGGTTTGAGAGGCAAGTAGTTTAGCCCAGCTTTCCTCCAAGAATGTAATGACTCTAAACGCTGTTACTCTTTGACAGATTAACAATAACCGCATGCAAAGGAAACACAAAATAGTTGTTGAAGAGGTCACAACAATGAACGCAGTTTCGATCAACGAAACATTTTGTAATCAAAATATAATGTTTCATGAAGGGCGATATAGGCTGTTGTGATGTGTATTTACGACCTTGATTGTATTGTGTCACAGAAAGATTTGTGTTTTAGGCCTGCAAAGGAGCAATGGACGAGAAAGTAGTGGGTTTACGACCACGCGTTGAAACTGACGGACCGTCGCGTACAAGCGCAGAAGCGTATTCCATCCCGGCCAATGCAGACTTCCTTCTAGCATTCAGCAGTGTTGAAGGTACGGACTTCCTAAGCCTTTCGTATTCTTCAAAATGGCTCTTATCAGCTCTTTTTACTAACATTTTGCAGTTTATTTAGGTTTGCATCACCAAATTTAAAACAATTCAATTTCAGTATTTGGTTGAAAGTCTCCTTGTTTGGATTTCCATTCCAACTATCATGTCAAGCAATAGTTCCTTGTCTTGAGGGAGTGACAGATGACCTTGTCCCCAGGATACTACTCGAACCGTGACCCGACCACGGGTTCCTGGTTTATCCAGAGTCTCTGCTTGGAGCTGGATGAGAACACCGGGCGTCACGACCTATTGAGGCTCCTCACCAGGACCAGCCGCCGCGTGGCGCTCAGCTACGAGACGGCCGCTCTTGTCCCCGTCACCGTCCTCGCCTCGCCCGGGGACATCAAGAGGCTCACGCAACAGATGCCGTCCTTCATCTCCACCCTGACGCGGGACATATACCTCGTGCCGAAGAGCGGACCGGTACCCTCTGTAGAGGGGCAGGTGGTGGCAGCCTCCGAGGAAGGCGCAAGAGACCTGCAGACGTCTAAGAAGAAACAAAGAATTAAAAGCTTGAGACGCACTTTTAGTTTCAAATGGTTTTCAAAACAGAAAAGTTAAAATGTGTTGTTTATTAAATCAGAACCACACTTACTTACATCTGTCCATTGTATACTTTTTTTACCACCACTTACCGGTAATAAAGTCAGGTCTCATTCGGTACAAATAATGTTGCCTGCATTCATTGTGTAAGACTGAATTGTGTTTTACTCCACAATGATTCATATCTAAATGCATCAACTATCTAGAAGTTATTTTAAACTTAAGCGTCTCGGTATAGCTTAGGGGTTAACGATCCGACCTGCAATCAAGAGTCCAGTGTTAGATACTTGGCTGAGATGGATTTTTACATTTCTAAGTTGATTTCTATATTAAACAGTTTTCAATGGCTTCCTTAAACAATTAAATGACCGTCACCGGTCTCACAGAGCAAATGCTCCCATTCAGTGAAGCCTATCTCGGGCGGTATTCAGCTCGGTCTCTGTGACTCTGTGACCCATTGGTTGCGAGGTCGAGCAACTGTTGGGTCTCCTTGACTCGGCCGAACACTGTAGTGAGCCAGTGTTAACGCTCTCATATATAAACCAATACATTTCCGAAGACAGACACTAGCGACCGTTATCGGTGTATCATGTAAGGTCTACTTCTATTGGGCCAACCGGCAAACATATTCATAGTAAAAACTTTCTCTGTTGTCTGTACACTTAACGATGCTGATTATACATGGCTGCTACCATCGAATCTGTGATGACAATGGTTAAGTAATGCATCTTCTTATATAAGTAATTAACTACGATTCAGAGGACTAATTAACTGACTATATTTATCTAGACCTAGCAAAAGCCTTTGACACGGTGTCTCACAAAAAACTTTTTAAAAACGTTTTAAAAAAATTAAATCAGGGGTGTTGCACTAGAATTAATCAAAGATTATATGAAAGGAAGACAAGAGTGCGCAAAGATTAACAATTTTCTTAAGTTCCCAAGAAAAATTGAATACGGTGTGCTTCAAGGCACTGTGCTTGGGCCACTTCTGTTCACAATGAAAAATTCACGACCAATGCCAAAGAAATAAGGACGCATATTAAATTTAAAGTTTTGCAGATGACAATGTTTTAACCATATCTGGCAATACATGGAATAGGGAACGTCCTTGTTTCAAATATATCTTAACGATTTAGTAATTGTAATATTCAATTTAATAAACATCCATTCAAATAATTAAACATAAATCTGGTGAAGGCATGTTCAAAACCTGCGTTTTAAAGAACAAAGAAAATTAATACGCGTGGTGTTGACAGAATCGTAAGATTGAGGAGGGACAAGGATGGCAAGAAACATGTCAAGTCCCGCTTGACATAATACGATGCGTGCACTGCAAGGCACTGGCTTGGGCAACTCGTTCAAATAATTTCACACACATGCGCAAAGAAAGCCGGACGCATATAAAAATTTTGGGTCGATTGCAGGTTTTAACATATCCTGGATTCATGGAATGAAACATAACAACAGGCTAGGCGTGTACAAAGCACATATCGAACAATTAATTATAATACAAAAGATCGTTCTTAAACTAATGCTAAGGAAACCACGCTAATATCCTAATTTGCTTGTTTACGTAGAAAACCAAAACACTTAATATAAAAAAGCTATGTGTCAAAGCGTTAATCAACTAAGTGCATTTAGCAAAAATAATGGAATAATAAAAACAGTATCACATTGCATAAATACAAGAGAAACAGTAACCAAAATCTTATTTTTCACAGAAAATCTAAAAACATCATACAAAGGGGCTAGGTCCTAGGTCCTCGGTTCTCGAATATACATCAAAATTACAAAATCAATCAGAAAGCAAGAATCTTAATCTAGATTTTACAATCTCTGAAGCAATGGCAAACTTCGACATCCTCAGAAACAATAGAATACGGTATCTCGTAAATCTGAAAGATTAAGACCCTTGCAAAATGACGCTATGCTATACTTTCTTTGAAAGTATGGATATAAATGCCTAAATCAAACCTATAACAGTTGTGAAAAAATTCGACTCATTATTAAGGAAAATGAAATATTTCTACATTTATTCAGTTTTAAGCGTCTTATTTTCATGGTATTGAGAAACACTATTGTATATAGTCCTCAAAGAGTCAGTCTCACCAACTCAAACCATACTAAATCTTAATCTTCTACTTGTAAATAAAATAGGTATAGGCTAGATAGGCGCTTGTTTTGTTGCAGATCGCTCAAGCTTCTGCTAACGACTGCAACAAAACAAGTGTACACTGTACGTATTTTGCATAACCAATTTTAATTTTACTCCAACGTACATGTCATTATACTATAATAGATAATAATTTAACTAATATACTCTTATTTACTGCAATGTAAACTAAAAATTCGCAATAAAGTATCAATCATTATCATACACTCTTATTAGGTTACCACACTTATAATCAAATCACCTTATCATTTATGTTTTTCGCCAAATCTCTGCCTCCGCGATACGGCTGAGTACTTCAAAGTGCATTATTTTGTTTTGCCTTGGTACGACATGCAATCACGTTGACAGACTGACGAGCTAAGAATGTCTGATCCGAGAACCAGGGCTCAATACGAGGTTCATCTGGTTTGTTGACATGGTTTATTCGTAGAACACGGGAAGAGGTTGTCTGTCGATAAGTCTGTCTAAGTCAGCCAGCGGACCTCAGTTGTAACAATCAATGTAAGTTTTTAACGATTTTCCAAAGTGTTTTTTTGTACTTTTTATTAAACATATGTCCTAATCAGTCATTAAATCTGATTAACTAAGGAGCACAATAAATAACATTTAGGACAAAAATGTACACACAAAAACTAACGCTATGCGCATTATGAAATAATATTATAACACCAATGTATAAAAAGACAACACCAATCTGATTATGTACTGGTATTCAAATAGTATATAAAAAAGGCGAATGAAAACTAATTTAAATATGGAAAAAAAGAAAAGAAATTGAAGCTTGTTCGGAAAAGTGGGCCAATTTTTTGAACAATGATATAATATAAATTTTAATTATTGCCCCAAACAAACTTGGTATGTCTGTCAAGTACTTGAATCCCCTCGATAATGACAGCTGTCACATTCGTTTCACGTTTCATTAAGACATTTTGTGTGACCTTTTTGATATGTCATAGTGTAACAAAATTACCGCAAAGTACCATTGAGTTTATATATTGACCAAACGAACGCACAGTACTTCCCAAAAATGCTCTATTTACCTAGTATATCTTGCCACTATTTTGCCAAACCATTTATATAACAACTGTATTTAGTGCATAATTTATTAAATGTATTTTTTGTTTATTTATTAAGCTGGATCCTTGTGGTCACCCAACAATGATTGGTCAGCAGCTAATATACTACAAACTATCAACACAATAATACAGAGTGTTGAAACATGGAATTCATTCATGTAATAATATAAATGATACTGTTACTTAAATAAGATCTCAAGAACCCTGCACACTGTGTTTCATTTAGCCTGAATTCTACAATAATGGTCAAGGTCTCTCACTGAACAGATGACGAGAGGATTCTTCACCCCAGGCGTTGCCACCCGGCGTCGACTACAAACCCTGGTAGTCCTGGTACACATTCTTTTGATCTTGGGCTTTGCACTCAGCTACCTCGCCCTATCCTACATCATCTTCTTCACCCGCTACTCATGGGCGGGACTCGCCTACCTCGGTTACATGCTGTTCGACAGGAAGGCACCCTCCCGGGGCGGCCGACCCTCGAACTGGGTCCGCCGCTGGACCTGGTGGAGGTACTTCCGGGACTACTTCCCCTTGAAACTCGTCAAGACAGCGGAACTGGACCCTTCCAAGAACTACTTGCTGTGCTCCTTCCCTCATGGGATACTTGCAACAGGTAGGAAGGAATAACAACCAAGAATTTTGTGACCTTTCTTTTGTCCTGTAGGCTGACTCCTGTTTTTTGTACAAAACGCCCTAGAATTGCTTCCAGTTAATTCTGGCTGGAGTGTTGTCGATTACAAGAGGGACTTCAATCAATCAATACGTCTTCATTGAACACGTGGAAGATTACTTCGGAAAGGTCCTAACAACAAAACCTATAACGCTTTCGTAATAACTCCTTATCAAAGCAATTTATTTAATGGTGTTCTTTAGTTCAAGTTATATGCACATTTTTTCGTTTTGACAACGAATTACAAGTAAATATTGAATCCATTGCAGATTGTTAAAGCACACAATTAATATTCTTTCATAAGGGAAGCAAGAGATAGATGTAGGACACTGGTGTCGAATAAAACGGAGCATAGAAGAAAGAGGGCAAGCATAGGAAAGCATTAACGAAGCAAGACTCTGGGAACATAGAAAGAAATGGAAAGAACATGTAGATATACGACGATACGTGTCATAGAAGATAGCAAAGAAGACGATGATGTTCTGAGCCTGGGATTGCAAGCATTACCGAGAAACTGGTGATGCATTACCGCCTGGCTTGACTCATATTGGAACTGGGAGTTTGATTTTATATATATATATTTCTTACACCTGTTTCCAACATAAGTCAGGTCAGGGGGTAGCTAACCACCAGATTTTCTAGGGCACACAGAGTTTATTAACACCGGCTTGCCGGGCCTGTCATGTTCTCTTCTCCTTCAATTTCATCGTCTTCAATTTCATCTTTTCCGTCAATATTGTCTTCTTCTTTCTTGCTTCTTACCACCAGTTCACGCCATTTCCTTCTGTCCTCCCATAGTCTTTCTGCTTCTACTTCTCCCAACACTCATCTCTCTCTTCAACATCATTTATTATTTGGTCATATATAATATAATATATTATTGTTATAAAATTTTGATTTAACATGTGACCGACCCACCTCTTTGTTCTTCACATTTTTATTCGTTACACCGCAAGCATAATGGTTAAATCGTAAGTGAATCTTGCAGGTGTATCTGTTAACTTTGCTACCGAGGCGAACAACGTAAGCAAACTGTTCCCCGGCATCACGCACCACGTGATTACCACGGAGATGAACTCGAACGCGCCCTTCGTGCGCGAGCTCACTCTGCGCCTGGGGTTCTGTTCCTCGTCCGAAGAGAGTTTCTCCTTTCTGCTCGACGAGGCCAACGGTACAGGGCGCTCAGCGGTGCTGGTGGTGGGGGGCACTGCCGAGGCAATCATCAGCAGGCCGGGGACTCCCAGGTTGTTCCTCAAAGCGAGGAAGGGATTCGTCAAGCTGGCGCTTAAATACGGGTGGGTAGATATTTCCGAAATCCAAGTAAGTTGTTATGGCTGTGGTGATTTGGAAATTTTAAAAGTCCATTTTTTCATCCAAAAGCGAGTAAAGTTCATAAAAATTCTTGATTTAAAATCTAGAATATTATTGAAAACCGGTATACGTCAATTTCAATCTCTATAACACAGTGCAATTCGGTACAAGTCCACTTGTAGACAACATTGTATATGTTTAAGTTTGGAAAAATGTTTATAACCTGGATTGTACTGTTTTACCAATACTAAACCTGACTGTGTTGTTTCTATGCAATGCGTGTTTCGGTAAAGTGGTAATATTCATTTTCAAATTTATTTTCACTTCTTTAAGCTCTCTTGAACAATTTCATAAAAAGAACTTTTCCACTTTTCTAAATCACCACAGATTGGGTCTAACTTTTCCTTTAGAGTTTAGACTGATAAAAGTAGCCTAGTAAAAGGTCTAAAGAGGAAGATCATTACTCTCTGTTTAAACACATTGGTTGTTTCTCAATTTCACTAATCGGGAAACACTCCCGTAGGTGAAATAGATTTTATGTAAATCAATCCAGAACTTTCAAAACCCATCCCAGCGGTGTATCAAACCCCGTTCTCCCGGTTGCCGGCAGAGTGCTTTTTTCCCCTATGCTACCGGGACGGTTAACTTCATAACATCTGGATTGTTGGTGCATTCTAGATCTAAATAGATTGGAACAGTACTGCAACGATTCTGCTGCCTTTAAACTGACCATCTAAACACGATTTGGAATGTCATTACCTAACGCAGGTATGAGCAAGGGTTTATTTCTCAATTTCATTAATCGGGAAACACTCCCGTAGGTGTAGTAGATTGTATGTAAATCAATCCAGAAATTAAAAAATCCATCCCAGCAGGGTATCGAACCCCAGCCTCCCGATTGCTGGTCGAGTGCTTTACCCCTAAGGTACCGGGATGGTTAACTATATAAAATCTGGATTGTTGGTGCATTCTAGATCTGAATAGATTGGAACAGTACTGCAACGATTCTGCTGCCTTTGCATTTACATAAAATCTATTTCACCTACGGGAGTGTTTCCCGATTAATGAAATTGAAAAATAAACCCTCGCTCATACCTGTGTTAGGTAATGACATTCCAAATCGTGTTAAGATGGCCAGATCAAAGGCAGCAGAATCGTTGCAGTACTGTTCCAATCTTTTCAGATCTATAATGCACCAACAATCCAGATGTTATGAAGTTAACCATCCCGGTAGCTTTGGGGTAAAACACTTGACCGGAAATCGGGAGACCAGGGATTGATACCCCGTTGGAATGGATTTTGTAATTTCTGGATTGATTAACATAAAATCTATTACACCTACGGGAGTGGTTTCCGATTAATGAAATTGAAAAATAAACCCTCGCTCATACCTGCGTTAGGTAATGACATTCCAAATCGTGTTAAGATGGTCAGTTCAAAGGCAGCAGAATTGTTGCATTACTGTTCAAATCTTTTCAGATCTAGAATGCACCAACAATCCAGATGTTATGAAGTTAACCGTCCCAGTAGCTTAGGGGTAAAGAGCTCAACCGGCAATCGGGAGACCAGGTTTCGATATACCGCTAGTAGCATTTTGTAATGTCAGGATTGATTAACATAAAAATATATATATATATATATATATATATATATTGCCTCACATGTGCTCTTAAAATTCGTTACTTTAGATGCTTATTCTGATAGTTGGTGCATTTTGTATTTTCATGATATAACTGGAGTAGTGGGCTTTTGTTAAAGTTGCGTTCCCTAGAAGAGTAGTTTGGCAAGGCACAATATTCGACAATTTACATTTGGACAAGCTCAGGCTATCCAAGCTATGGTGCGGATGCAAAGGTTCATTCTGTTACTCTTTTTGAACTCTTATTTCCACCTTTCACAGTGTAACTTTAAGAAATTGTCTGAAAACAATATGTGCATGACTCTTTTAAAGGTTATTTTCATACAACTGCTCACTTTTTTTTTATAAACGTAAATTGTCGTTTGATTAAATTTATGCACAAATCCTTACATTTAACAAACTGGTAAACGTCAAAATTATAGTGGTAAAAAAGGTGTCCAGAATGTACGAGAAATTTGTTGGATTTGACGTTGTTATGAAGTTGGCCAGAACTCGATAACCAACGATTGGCTTTCTTATGTTAGAGCTTCCTTGGTGCCCGTCTTCACGTTTGGCGAGAACGACCTGTACGATCAAGTGGAGAACCCCACGGGTAGTTGGCTTCGCTGGGCACAAGAAACGGTTCGTAAGACCATAGGCGTACTTTTCGTATTACTCAAAGGGCAAGGATTCTTCAAAGACTCTCCCGGAATTCTCTCTCGCAGACTACCACTTACATCAATAGGTGAGTACAACTTGTCAGTAGAACTACGCATGAAATAAAAACAGGCAAGGGATAAACGTCCATTTTTTTAATAAATAAAATAAATGTATAAATTCGTATTTAGAGTGAACCCACAAAGTCATATGCTTTTCAGTGGGGGACATTAAACCAAAATGACCACGCCAACCCTGTAGGCCCCAACGCAATCGACGAGTGAGCAATAACCAACCAAAGATCAATATTTGTAATAGGAAATATAGCAAGCAATGGTATGGACAGTGATAACACCCGCTGAACAACGCCAGAATCAACAAAGCAGATTCAGAACAGATTTGAATTTATTACGTTCCTCGTTGCTAGGACAGTTCCAAAGTCAGTGTTTTACAAATTCCTAATTGATGGACTTAGTCCAAAACAGAAGTTAAAAAACTTCTGCTTATAGCGGGAATCGAACCCTGGACCTTCTGCATTGAAAGCAAAGACGCTAACCAAAAGACCAAAGAGCCACACAAAAAAAAAATAAGAAGAGGGGGAGGAAGTAGCCATCTTGACACACCAGTGCCTTACACTCTACTAGTTTTAGATTTTTTGAAAGCATTAAACGTACCAAAACTATACACGACACTTGTGTTCTTGTTTCAGTCGGGAAGCCGATGACAGCCGAGCACATCCCGGAGCCGACTCAGGAGCAGATAGATGACCTCCACAGCAGGTTCACAGAACAACTTGTTGCCCTGTTTGAAGAACACAAACACCACTACCTAGAGAACCCAGAGAACACACACCTTGTCATTTTATAATTTGTGTTTTACTTACTGAATTAATTGGCATTTGACCTGGGTACAGCTAGATTTTTCAACAGAGTTAAATGAATGATTTATCGCCCTTACTGCCGTGGCATTTATTTTTCTACAGCTATCCTGTTTAGTTATAAAAATGTATTAAAGCAACTGATTTTAATGCGTTTTCTGAGTTTCCATTGTTCTAGAACATTGATGAACCTGAATGTCTTTTGTGCCTGAGGTCAGGGGGGGGCGGACTTACATAATATATCTAGGTGCCCGTTAGGGTTCCGCAGCCAAGCCGTGGCGCGCTACACACTCAAGCACCTTTATACAGCAAGCAGAGTTAGGGTGATTTCGAGGTGTAACTTAGGCGTCATGAAACATGATGTGAACTTAAAAATTATCTCAATCAAGGGGATTTAAGTACCTGACAATACATGCCAAATTTGGTTGGGGTACGAGCATTCCTTCTTGTTGAAAAAATGGCTTGAAACATGCTCAAAATTCCTTTAAGGATGTTAGCTACTGCTACTTCTTCTACTGCTACGGTATAATTCGTCAGTTTCAATCGGCCCGCGATTCTGACCAAACATGTGGGACTAAAACATTCATATTTTACATGGACATTAAGGTTATAGTGATATAGGGTCTTTTGAAAGAAAAAGTTGAATAAGTTTGCTGGCAGGCTTCCCAAAATAATAAAGGTTTCAATATAAATAAGCCTTATACAAGAATATAATCAACAAGTAACTATAGTTACTTGACAATGATCGACTACATTGTTTACAAAAAGCAAGTCTTTGGACCACTTGATTTTTACATACTATTGTTTAATTGGATGAGCGTAGCGAGCGTAGCGAGCGAAGCGAAGATTCCATTTCACTACACTGGAGAAAAAAATCCGGAATGTTTTTTTTTTTCTTTTTTTTTTCTTTTTTTTTCGTATTTTTGTGTGTTTGTTAACACGATTCCGGCTAAACCGATACTCCGATTGCGATGAAATTTTATGGAGGTCTTCGAAATCTCTGAACTTAGAACTGCCACGTTTTTGAGCGCAATCGGGAAATTTTTTCTTATAAAAAACGCAATTTTACGATTTTTTTCGATTTTTTAAAAATTTCTTCGACTTATAACACCTACACTCTTTATCCGATTGTAATGATTTTTTAACAGAACCTTAATTTCATGAATTAAGATATTCGTGTGAAATTTGAGCGTAATCGAAAAATTATTTTTTCATGAAAATCAAAATTTTACGGGTTTTTTCTTTTTTAAAACAATTCTTTGACTTATAACACCTACATGCTTTATCCTATTGTAATGATTTTTTCACAGAACCTTAATTTTATCAATTTATATACTCGTGTTAAATTTGAGCGCAATCGAATAATTATTTCTTATGAAAATTGCAATTTTACGATTTTTTTTTATTTTTAATTACGATTTACTAAAAAAATTAAGTTAATTTTTATTTTATTTAATTTAATTTAAAAAATCTTCGACTTAGCAATAATTTTTTCACAGAACAACAGAAAATCCGCGTTACACATGGCAGCTCAATGCACCAATTACGCTCATCCAACAACGCGGCGGGACTTAAGCGTTTTCCTAGTATCATAGAAATTAAATCACCTTTGATAAAATTATTATATTTTAACAAATAATTTTGCAACGGAACTTGAAAAAGTAATGAGATCACACACATAACAAAAACTTGTAGAAATCCAGCCAAACCTTACACACTCAAAAGAAATGAGATCTAAAAAAAGGGCCAAGCTCATCTACCCTTCCACATTTGCGCATTCTTAATTCATAAACGTACAGTGTCTCGTAACAGCATCCTTGAAAAGCTTGGCAAAATAGAATTTGCATGATATTACGTTTAAATTAATTAGAAAAAAAGAAGTTGGATGAATTTTTATGTTTAAATTAATAATTTCAAATTTTTTTTTGCCAAGCTTTTCAAGGATGCTGTTACGGGACACTGTACGTTTATGAGTTAGGAATGCGCAAATGAGGAAGGGTAGATGAGCTTGGCTCTTTTTGAGATCTAATTTATTTTGAGTGTGTAAGGATTGGCTGTATTTTTACAAGTTTTTGTTATTGTGTTACATTATACGAACACCACCAACGATATTTTAACAAATAAAAGAAGTATATTATTTCATTTTCGTGTTGTTTCGACCAACTGTTTCTAATGTAGCTTCGATTCCTATGTTTGGTACTCCTGTAATCAGCCTTGTTGGATTCTATTATTTTTATTTTAAATTTACAACCTTTACTAGTCCTCAAGAAAAATATTTTTTAAATGACTGCAAGCAACGTCGCAATATTTAACATCAACTGGGATTGTTAAAATAATTATGACATCTGAGATCCGACATAAAAACTGTGTTATTACATAATAACTGTCATTAAAACGACCTGGAAATGATTTTTTTTCTTCAATTCTCCGCCCACGCCCCGATACGGTTGAGAGAATGGTTGTTTTAAACTGAGTGATGTCCTCCCACTTAACAATATAATTTGGTATTTTGTTGTTGATAAACTTAATTTGATACGCATTTCAGATCTGTGAGTTCGCTCTGGTGAAAGTGGACTGTCGTTCAATCTCTAAATTAGTGAAACGGCTTGCTTATAACATACCTGAATTTATAATCATTACAATAAGAACACTAAAAAGGTTGAATTATAATATTGTCTCTATTGAATGTTTTCTTCTTCTTACAAAATGTAAGACTGTTAAAATAGTATTCTTGGTTATCAATAGTTACTAATACCAACAACTTAAAAAAGTGCCTTCTAAAGGGTAATGTCAAGATATCTGAATTAAATGATTGTCAAGGTCTCTCAAGTGAAGTATAAACACTGAGAACTAGCAACTGGTGGAGTGGTTCATAAGTCTTATTATTGTTATTTCATTGTATTTGTGTTTTTTTGTAGTCTACTGACACTTCGGCCTACATTGTACATATAGGGCGCAATACATAATATTTACATATAATACATGGCAGTTATGGTACAAACAAATAATAACAAATACACAAACACATCATACAGAATATTAATAACAAACGCATTAACAAACTAAGTCCATGTGTTAAGAAATCAATTAAGTCTAAGGGAATACAATTATTTATATCGAACTTTAAATGATTTAGAATTGTATTTTTCGTGGGAGATAGTTACAGGCAGAAGTAGCCTATACGGCATATTACAGTAGATAGGTTTTTATGAATATAGCCTGAGGTTAGTGAAGGGGAAAAGAGATATGAAAGAAGTGTGAAAACAAACCACCAAGAAATTTTTTATGGGTAATAAGCTTTATTTAGAAAAAGGATTTTTTTTCAAGAGCTGGTAATTTACTAAATATTATACTACAAACGTATGTCAGGCTTTTTGAAACAAATGTGTGACTTGATTTTGGTATAAACATTGTTAGTATTAGATCAGGTGAAATAGGAATGGTGGGTATTATTTACTAACTGGAAAATGGTCAGGATTAGAATAATATACCAAAGTTGCTGCAGTGATAATAAGCGTACATATTAGTGTGAGGATTCGTAAATTTGTGAAATGAGCTTTGCATGATTGCCTTCAGAACATTCCAGCAATAGGAAATTTGCATAAACGTTTTTTTAATAATTCTCCTAGCTTCAAACAGGCTTCCTTAACACAAAAATAACTTATTTTTATGGTTTCGAAAATATGTTCATTCATAATATTTCGTTTAAAGTTTTCTTAATATTACTTTGTCGGGAAAAAACAGGGCACTTCGTCACCAGCCTTCATGATGCCTATCCACAAATCACGTGATAAAAAATAATAAAAAAATACCTTTTTTTTCGAAGATTATTTCTGTTATAAAAGCAAATTTAGATATATTGAAATGTTGTTTGTTCTTATGTAATAAAATTTACTCTTTGAACATGTTAATAATATTACTAGGAAAACGCTAAAGTCCCGCCGCGTTGATGGATGAGCTTTTTATAAAGTTTTTAGACTGCGTGGGATATCTTTACTTTTGCGAGTGCTTTGTTGCTTTGTTTTGCTGCCCACGCATTGTAGGTGATTGTTGTCAAGTTTCTATTGTTACTTGTCAATTTGTTATTATTTACCGTTAAAAACTTATATTAAAAGCTTTATTTCTATGGATTCTGGGTAACTTTGTCAACTTTTTCTTTCAAAAGGTACTTTATCACCATAACCTTAATGTCCATGTATAATATGAACGTTGAAGCCCCACCCGTTTGGTCAGAATTGGCCCAAATGGCACGAAAATATCGCACAAAAAATCAAAAAACTTATATTATTAAAAGCTTTATTTCTATAGATTCTGGCTAACTTTTTCAACTTTTTCTTTCAAAAGGTACTACATCACCATAACCTCAATGTCCATGTATAATATGAACGTTGTAGCCCCACCCGTTTGGTCAGAATTGGCCCAAATGTCACGAAAATATCGCACAAAAAATCGAAAAAATTGTAAAAGTACGATATTCATGAGAAATATTTCTTCGATTGTACCCAAAAACAATACACCTCTAAGTTCAGAGATTTCGAAGGTCGTGTCAAATTTTCATCAAGATCGGATATGCCGTTTGCCTGGTAGAGAGTTAACAAACAGACAAAAAAACAACAAAAAAACAAACAAAAAAAAAAACACCCGAGCTAAATTTTTTGGGGGGTCAGTGAAATTAAAGTCTTCGCTTCGCTCATCCAACAACGCTAGTTTTTGTCCGTATATTTATTAAAAATCAGTATAATAGTTTTGATAATTCTTGGAATGGAACTTCAACAACAAACCGTTCTTGTATGAAGAAGAAAAAAGAAAAAAAGTTTATTAATTGGTTATTTTGTTGGATAAAGACTTCTGTAAAGAAGTCGAAATGTCACATTTAAATCAATATTTAATTAAATAACAGTGAAAAGTCCAATGATTTGTATTTATAACTAGGAAAACGCTAAAGTCCCGCCGCGTTGATGGATGAGCTTTTTAAAATTTTTAGTTTGCGTGGGATATCTTTACTTTTGCAAGTGCTTTGTTTTGCTGCCTATAGGCATTGTAGGTGATTGTTGTCAAGTTAACCTGTCAATTGGTATTATTTACCGTAAAAAACTTACATTAAAAGCTTTATTTCTATGGATTCTGGCTAGTTTTTTCAACTTTTTCTTACAAAAGGTACTACATCACCATCACCTTAATGTCCATGTATAATATGAACGTTGTAGCCCCACCCGTTTGGTCAGAATTGGCCCAAATGGCACGAAAATATCGCACAAAAAATCAAAAAACTTATATTAAAAGCTTTATTTCTAAGGATTCTGGCTAACTTTTTCAAATTTTTCTTTCAAAAGGTACTACATCACCATAACCTTAATGTCCATGTATAATATGAACCTTGTAGCCCTACCCGTTTGGTCAAAATTGGCCCAAATGTCACGAAAATATCGCACTCAAAATCGAAAAAAATCGTAAAAGTACGATATTCATGAGAAATATTTCTTCGATTGTACCCAAAAACAATACACCTCTAAGTTCAGAGATTTTGAAGGTCCTGTCAAATTTTCATCAAGATCGGACATGCCGTTTGCTTGGTAGAGAGTTAACAAAACAGACAAAAAAACAAACAAAAAAAAAAACAAAAAAAAAAACAAAAAAAAAAACACCCGAGCTAAATTTTTTGGGGGTCAGTGAAATTGAAGTCTTCGCTTCGCTCATCCAATGAAAAGACTATCGCTAAGAAAGGGATTTCACAGTTTATCTAGGCGGCCGTGACAAATTACTCTACAGTGGGTACGTCCCGAATAATGCTATTGCAGCCTTGGGTGTGCCCAAAGCATTCCGTAAACACCGCCGCCATCACAACGCCCGTAACGCCCAATGTTAAACCTCGGGGATCTTGGGCATGTTGGGTGTTGTGGGGGCTTGGGAGCATCATTCGGAACGTACCCAGTATAGGCTGGTGACGTCAGAGGGCTTTTAGGAATAAATTTGTGGGAAATATAAAATAACAAACTTTGGCCCTTAATAAAAGTGACAATATTTCATTTAAATAAATGACTATCTACTCTCTATTCTAGAATCAATTAATAATTCACGATCATGCATATTCCCTATTATTCTAACAACACGTTTTTAAATAATAAAAAACGGTTTGCGGGGTGTAATGAGACCCAGACAATGATGGGATATGAATGAGGAGAATGAATAAACGCATGATATACCAGCAAAAGTATGAGAGGGTTCACAAATAATTTAAGTTTCCGGAGCATGAAACATCTGCTCAAGAGGCGAGGAGCATTTGATTGAATAAAGGAAGCCCAGTCTAACGATTCACTTATGGTAAGCCCGAGGGCTTTGGTGGTTACTACTCTTGGTATACTTTGGCCCAATGGAGTGCGGAAGTTAGAGAGAAATGTTTTAGTAGTTTGTACAGCAAATCGATTATTTGAACTGTGTGAAAACAATTGGGAAATTTGACAATTAGCAGTTTTGGTCAATTTTTAAGAATTTACCTTGTAATCCTGTCAAATACGATTTTTTAGGAAAAACTTGCGTTGACGCTGAATTTTTGCAGAGACCTTATATAATACTTATCAACATACAAAAACTCCCCTAGAATCGGACTGGAGCTTTGGCCGCCATATTGGAAAATGTCGG
The DNA here is from genome assembly GCA_024449915.1 of Sweltsa coloradensis. NCBI lineage: Eukaryota > Metazoa > Arthropoda > Insecta > Plecoptera > Chloroperlidae > Sweltsa > Sweltsa coloradensis. The sequence goes on along the minus strand of JAMZAV010000043.1, from coordinate 1,202,866 downwards.
CCAAAAAGTGTTGGTTATCGAATATATTCAAATTAGTTGGAGATAGACAAAATGTTTCAATAGCAAAAATATTTCCCATTCAATTCCCTACAAAAAAAAGTGTCTTCTATAGTTTTGGTAGGGGCAAAGGTTACGTCACAAAATCGTGGTTTATATGTTGCTTATTGGAGTTCCAGCTGATTTCCTAATTTTCACGCCCAGCATCAAACAATGTCCGATAAATCCGTAAGAAATCGATTTAAATAAAAAAAGACTTTTGTACGGTGTTCATGAAAGCTATCATTAGTATTTTAGGAAATCAGGTCTGCGAAATCTGATTTCGTATTTACCCGCAATTTGGGTTTTTCCATTGTTAGCATTTCCTCAAAAATGCCGTATTTGACTGTCCATTATTTATTATTAGCACAAAATAGCATTGGAGGAAAAATTATTTCTATGCACATCCATAACTAAAATAATGATCCGATTACAACCAAAGTTTAAATCCAATATGGCTGCTTATTCTTATATTCACAATAAGAATACTGTTTTCGTGCTGTTTTTACACTCTTTTTGGTACATCATTCACTTTGATTTTGTGGATATTAAGAATTATCAGCCATATTGGATTAAAACTTCAGTTGTTATCGGATCATTATTTAAGTCACTTCAATGTGCAAAAAAGAATTTTTCCTCCAATGCTATTTAGTGCTTAATAATGGACAGTCAAATATGGGATTTTTGAGGAAATGCCATCAATGGAAAAACCCAAATTTCGGGTAAATGCAAAATCCGATTTCGCAGACATGGTTTTCTAAAATACTAATGAAAACTTTCATGAACACCGTACAAAAGTCCTTTTGTATTTTAAATCGATTTCTTACAGATTTACCGGGCATTGTTTGATGCTGGGCGTGAAAATTAGGAAATCAGCTGGCAATACGCAACATATAAACCACGATTTTGTGACGTAAGCTTTGCCGCTACTTAAACTATAGAAGACACCTTTTTGTAAGAAATTGAATGTGGAATATTTTTGCCATCGCATTATTTCGTTTATCTCTAAATAATTTGGAGATATTCGATAACCAACACTTTTTGGCCGCACTTTTCCAATATGGCGGCCGAAGCTCCAGTCCGATTGTAGAGAAATTTTAGTATGTTGATAAGTATTATGCAAGGAAGGTCTCTTCAAAAATTCAGAGACATCGCAATTTTTTTTCTTTAAACGGCAATATAAGATCTTATTTGACAGGATTATTGGGTGAAGTCAGTTAAGAAGGAAGGTTATCAGCATAGAAGTGAGTTATGCAATAACACAATAGTAGGAATAGAATATTACTGTCGTGCAGAAATTGACGTAGATCATTAATTATACTATAAAGAAAAGAGGTCCTAAACCTGAACCTTGAGGGACACCGTTTTTATATTAGATAGAACTGGACGCTAGAGATCTTGAAAGATGGACAAAGATTGACGGTCGATGAGTTTGCTTCACTGTTGTCGGACTTCAAAGTAGGTAACTAAATGTAAGTTCAGAAAGTTTTTTATTTTGTCTATTGATCAGCTGTAGTCAACCTTATTTACAATGTTAATTTCCCGTTTGAAAGTCGCTTTTTTAATGTCAAACCTCTTAATTTTTAGTGATTGTTGTGTAGATCCTTGCCTCAAAATATTGCTTTATAAATATTTAACGTCCCCAAGTCCTTAAGCTAGAATATTCGCATTTCGCTTTTGAAAATGTTTAAACATTCCAAGAAATGCATATTTCATAAACTGTAATAAAATGTCAAAACTGTTTATTTCTATGGCATTTAAGGTTGAGTAGGTAAGAGCAAGCAAGCGACAAAATGTGTTGTTGGATATATTAAATTCTAATCGAATGCGTCAAATTTGTATATATGATTGAACAAGGTAATATTCCATTCTTTGCCTTCATTACCTGAAAGACTCAAGAAATATCTAGTGGTGGTATATTTACATAAGTAAATATATTGCAAGAATATATATTAATGTATATATTTAAAGGGGCTAAAAACCCAAAACATTATTTTTTACCACGTGATTTATAGCACAATACTACACTAAAATGACCGTTTAAAAAATTATATCTTGTAACTGTGATTTAACACGAATTTTTTAATTTTTTTGATCCAGAAATTTGCAAAAATTGGTGTTTTGGGAAATTTCTTATATCGGCTTTAACCTGCTTCTTTTTTTGGGTCCACATAGATACTAGAGCATAGGACCAATCTAAAATGCCCCTTTATAACATCGTGTCTTGAAACACTGCCCAAATATACCCTCAAACACGCAAAAATATGCATTCCAAAATCACACCCCATCTTGGTAATCAGCATATTTTGACCGAACTACTTGCCCAAATTACAAAACAAAATAAAGAGAATTTACAGAAAAGGCTGTAGAGTACGTCAATAATGACCAATATTTTTTTAGATTAAAAACCTCCAAGGTCACGGGGCATAAAGATCGTCCCCATGTTATTTCTTATGAGAGATTTTTGCCGATGGGACCTAGCTCGAAAAATGTCATGTTTGACAATTTTTTGGGAGGTCATGGTGGTCCCAATAATTTGTCTGTTAATTTGCTAAATTCATTACTAGTTAGCCTGAATGAAATATATTTTTTGAGTTTAGCGGTTAAATACCCCTTTAATGTAAGAAGTTGCTATAGTATAGAGAACATACACCCATTGATTACTGTTGAATACTATAACTTTAATCAAAAAGTCAAGAAAATATTATTTATCTCAAAATCTCTACTCACAACTCAATGGCGCTGGTAGAATATTTCGTTTGGACTATGTTTCGCACTTCCACACTGAATCGTGTTTTATTACTTTATGGTGCAATCTTTGGTGTTTCCCATGTACCAACACGTACATACATACATATTTACCATCATTACGCCAATACCTTAATAAAAACAAAACTTAATTACATGTTTTTCTCTGTGTCTCTGCCGACACCGCGATACGGATGGTGGAATCCTAAGCTAGAATTGATCTCTACCGCACTGCACCAATGTGTATTATTAATTCGGTGGACCTTCGCAAGTGCCGCCAATTAAAATTTCAAATTTACATAATTTGTTTCTTTTTTGATATTTTAAGGATTTTTGTCTCAGATCATACACAGTGAAATATGGAATCAAATGAGAAATAACAGGACTTTTTTACTCGCTCATCCTGTTACGCATGTTAAATACTTCACATTTATCTGGAAAAGTTAACTTCTTTTATATAGCGTAAAAACTAGATTTTGTATTATGAAACTCTCCTGGATCCAATGAGTTACCGAATGACAATCGATTTAGTTTATATCGGCCGAAGTGTGAACTGAGATTGCAGTGCTCAGTACTTTCTCTTTCCTTTTCAATGTGGTGAAATTTATCCTCGTGTCCAGGACTGAATATATAAACATGTGACAAGTATTTTTGTTGTAAAACAACAATACCAACAAGTTAATACAAGGTGTAATTGACTGTTTGAAACTGAGAATAGTAGTATAGTTGTATTCAACGACTAAGCTTCACTTTTGAAATATTTATTTTATCTTAACTTAAACTGCCACCTACCTACCTTACAGTACAATATAAATTGGGCATAAAACAGTAGATTCATAAATTAAAATGGAAGAACTCAATTCACTTTCTAATAAATCGCAAAGGGAAATAATCATTTATGAGATGTAAAACCAAAATTTCTCATAAATTATGGCAGTTGTTTGAAGGCTTATAAAGCAAAACGTAACGTAACTTCATCGAAGTAGAAGTACTATAATTTTAGATGTTGCTGTGTACTGTGAATTTGGGTCACAACTTTATGGACAAATATAGAATGAAGAAGTGAAACAAAAAAATTGAACTAGCTCCGAGCCACACGTTGACCAAAAAAAAACAATCTAGAACATTGCATATTTGAATGAATGCAAAAATCGGCTATACAGAAACTATCCAATAGATCAAAATAAAGACTCACAAATTTGAACTTTAAAAGTTTCCACGGTCATAACTTTTCCACTCCCACAAAATATAATATTTAATTTTGTCTTTATGCTAGATATTCACCCCTGATTTTATCAAGTTTTGATCTGATAATCCAATCAATTCATTATTATAGATAAACGGGCATAGCAAATTCTAATTATAAACTTGCCTCTAGACGACATTTTGTAGGTTAGAAATACTAACAATACTTGTTCAAATGTCGAACAGTAAACAATAATTAAAGGAAACCACCACTCACCTGCTTCAAAGGTGCAATTCAATACAAAACATGGACATGAATGTAAACTTCATTTATTTAGCCTTTATTTACAACAGAAACATACATTTTCACCAGTGGCACTAGGTTAAACAATAGCAAAATTAATTGAAAGAGAGGCTTAATAGCCCAGGAGTGGACGAAAATTTTGTATGGTGTACCCGGACAAAATTCCGAACAAGCTGAAAATTTGCACACATGTTCAGTTGATCATTCTAAACAATAGTTGAAAAGTCCCCTACGCTCCGCCGCGTTCGTTTCGAGATATAGTGACAAAAGGGCGTTAGTGCCAAAGATTTGTTAATTTCAATTTCATCCCTTTTTTTGTACTTATCTGTACAGATTATTAAATATTTTTACAAAAATAAAGTTTAAATCAGTCCTAAGCTTCAATCCATGCGTGGAAACAACGGGCGTAAGTGCTAAAAATATGATATTTTCAATATTTTCAATACATTTTGACATAAGTATGTGCAACTGCAAATAATTATGTAATCATAGGGCAAGCAAGTAAGTCAGCATGCATGGATTTTACATTGAGTGTCCATTGTAGGGTATTCATATGTTACAATAAACGTGTAGTTGAATGTCAAAAGCCATTTTTTTTTATTAAAAACATAATTATGATGTCAGTTAACGCCTTTTGCCAGCATTTATCAAGACGCCAGCAACGAAACTCGGGGAAGATGTTTACTTTTGTCTCGTACGAATACTAAATAATTTGCATATGTATGAATGTCAATAAGTTTGTTAAAACTGAAAATAACATATATTTGTCACTTATGCCCTTAGCCACCATGTTTCAATTTCAATTTCAATTTCAATTTCAATTTCAATTTCAATTTATTCATTCGAACCGATACATGGTAACAGATATAACCCCTCTTGAGAGAGAGGGAATGAATAATCTAATATAATATAATAATCTAATAAATAAGCAACACGTCCATAAATATGATTCACATGATAATGATGGAAAATATAAATACTTATAGGAAAAGTGGAATTTGAAAATAAGCGAGTTGCTATTAATAATAATAATGAGATTGATATAATATATTATTTTATGAAAGTATAACTGGAGAAGAGAATTGTTCGATGAGGTAATTTACAATTGGTGCAAGATAATGGTACAGATGAATGTAAGAGACATAATGAATGGAGGCATATAACTAAAAAATCGTAACCATATGTTACAATTTTAGTTTACTTTGAAACAGGACTTAACAGGTGATATATTATTGCTGAATTTAGCTAGAATATCTGTTTTTATTTTATTATTATTTAATTGTTCATTATTTATAATTCTTTATTATTTACATGGAGAGGTAGTCACTACCGAGTAGAAGCTGTTTTGCTGTGAGATATATTTTTAACTTGTGTTTGAAGGAGGGCAGGGTGGGGGAGGTTTTTATGTTTTCTGGGAGCTTGTTGTAAGGGTGGAGGCAAGGTACTCGGGGCCCAGTGCAAAAAGGCGCAGGTGGTGGGGTGGCCTATGTATGTGAAGGATGGCTCTTGTGTTGTGGCAGTGCACAGACGCATTGAGAGGGAAGAGGTTACTATTTGTGCGAACAAAGAGTGCAGCAGACTGATGAGTGTGCATGCTAGAGTTAGAATTCCTAATTCCTTAAAGAGCTCCCTACAGGAGTGTTTTCTAGAGACACCCGCAATAATGCGTATCGCTCTCTTTTGGAGGATAAATATTCTATTTGCTTGGGGGGAGGCTCCCCAAAATAGCAGGCCATAGGATAAGTGAGAGTGGATGTGGGCAAAGTAGACTTGCAATAAGATATGGGGGTGAAACAATTTGTTTGAGCTTACGGATAGAGTAGCATCCAGATAAAATTTTGTTGGCAACATGGTTAACATGGATAGACCCAGTCGAGTTTTTCGGTCAATGCAAGGCCGAGGACTTTTACACTAGAAGCGCGGGGGATTATATCAAAACTCTAGATGAACTAGGGGACTAGCCAGTGGGATCTTATTGGGAGTGTGGAAGTATAAGTATACCGTTTTAGAGCGCGAGATGTAGAGTTCATTGTCGCGGCTGTATGATGACATTTTGGCCACTTGGCTGTTGATTAGGGGGCAAGTGCCTGAGAGGGATTGATGTTTAGGTAGGGTCAGCAGATGGCTGGTGTCATCGGCATATTGTGTGAGAATACCCTCATCCAGAAAGGTGGCCTGATCATTAACATATATGATATAGGCTAGGGGCCCGAGTATGGAACCCTGGGGAACCCCAACAGACTATGGACAGAGATTTAGAGCGGGTTTTGGTGACGGATAGACCATGGCTGTCTCGATTTCGAACTACTTGAGAACGGCGGAGAGAAAAGAGGAAATCCAATCTAAAGCGATCCCTCGGATGCCATAGGTATATAGCTTTCCGAGGAGAATTTTGTGATCTATCGTATCAAAAGCCTTTGTCATGTCATAGAACACTCCTACCGCGTGGTCACCTTTGTCCAAAGCAGAGTAGAGAGGGGAAAGAAACTGAAGATTGCGCTTGTGGTGGATTTTGTTTTTCAAAAAACCATGCTGAGTAGGGGAGAGATGTTGTGATAATTTAAAAATGTTGATAGACGATCATGCATGATGTATTCATATATTTTGGAAAAAGAGGAGAGCAGGGAGATGGGTCGATAGTTAGTCATCTCAGATATTTTACCTTTGTGTTTGTAGATGGGGATTATTTTTGCTGCCTTCAGTTTAGAGGGGAAAATGCCATCAGAAAAGGATTGATTTATGATGTAGGCTAATGGGCCGGAAATAAAGTCCATACATTTAAAAAGAAGAGAGCCTGGCACCTCGTCAAGTCCATATGAGTGTTTGGAACTAAGTTTCCTAGTTACAGTAGCTACTTCAATTGGAGTGGTTGGGTGGAGAAAGATAGTTGGGCCGATCAGAGGTCGTGGGGGTTTTGGAGGAGGGGGAGGGTTAATTGATGCATTAGGCTTACCAGCAGGGTTGCACGAGTTGATGAAGAAGTCATTAAAGAGTTCACATTGAGATGATGCGTCAGATATAACTTTACCGTTAGCGATAAGAGAGAGGTTGCATTTAGGTTGCGGGGCATTGGTCTGTGATTTAATCATGGACCAAATAGCTTTTGAGGTGTTTTCTTAGATTCTGATATTAAGGAGTCGTTATAGTAGAGTTTAGCTTGGCGAATGTTTCTAGCAGAGACTTTTTTAAAGCACTATATTGTTGTTTACTAGTCGAGTTGTTAGTCGACTTCAGTTCGAAATGAATGGATCGCAAGGTCTGGGCTTCGGATCGCAGTTTTGGTGTGATCCAGGAATTGACTTGGGTTTAAAGCGGGGACAGCTTTTTAGCGGAAATGATTTATTGAAGTGATACAGGAAAGTGGTAAGAAAACTAGAGAAGAGTACATCTGCATCTCCAGGAGTTGACAGTGACTGCCAATTTTCTGCACTTAGCCGTGTTAGAAAGTTGTCTGTATTGTTGGGACTGAAAGAGCGTTTGCATTACCTTCATTTTTGGGGGTGGATTTTTGGAGAGATAAAGGTTGAGAATGAGGAGGTAATGGTCAGACAGGCCAGGGTCAGTAGAGCTGACGGAAAACAATGCTGGGTCGAGAGGAGTGGAAATGTTGTCGATAAGAGAGCTGCTAGTGGCAGTGACACGGGTTGGTGTATCAATGGTTTCAATGATATTGAAGGAGTGGACCAGATCGAGCAGTTTAGATCGGGATGGTGATTGGGTAAGCAGGTCCACATTGTGGTCACTGCATAAGACTAAGTCTGCTTTAGAAATTTCTTGGTGAGAAGGATGAGCACTTCATCAAGCTTGGAGAGAAATGTATTTAAGTCACCAAGAGGGGAACGGTAGACAGAGAGAATTATAAAGTGCTGATCGAGAGAGCGCCAAGAACCTGCCACACATTCAAACACTTTCTCGGTGCAGTAGGGTTTGACTTCAGGGATGGGAATGAGGTTGAGGTGGGGTTTGGCAAGGATTGCGACACCTCCATGGATGAACGTGGAGCGACAGAAAAGGTCAATATTAGCGTAGCCGGAGATGGAAAAGGAGTTAATTTCGTGTGGAGTAAGCCAGTGTTCCGAGAAGCAAAAGATATCAGGGGAGAAGGCGCTTGGTGAGAAGCTCAATTTCTTCGATTTTGTTCCGGATTGAGCAGATATTAAGGAATGCGATTTTAGGGCTCTGTATTGATTTGATGGGTTTGTTCAGAGTCGAGCAGATTTTAGGCGAGGTTGTTAGTGGTTTGTGGCTGGGGCCATAAGCAGACGGGGTATTATTAGGGGCGACTGTGTTCCTTGCCTTAGTTTGTTTTAAATTGGCAACACTTGTTGGCTGAGCAAAGAAATTTACAATTTTTGAGTGATTAAGGGCTTTGTGGTTTACTTTAGTGGTTCTGGAGGGCTGGTTACGTGTGGGGTGGAGTTTAGCCTTTTTTACTTTTTTTATTGACAATAGTTTAGGGGTTGTAATTAATGGGGTTGCCTGTTGCGACGGAAGCTCGGTTGCAGTCACGGGTAGAGTCCAGTCACCAGGGACCTCGTGCAGGATGGATCCTGCAATCACGGGTTGCGACGGTGCCCACAGCTGAGAAAGTCTCCTCGCCCATGGAGGAGGCCGATTGGTTGACCTGGTCTTCCTCGGATTTGACCACGTTGGCGACAGCGAGAGGAGGCGACTGGGCGATCCCGTCTTCTTCATATGTGTTAGTCTCCACATCCGTGAAGGAAGGCGATTGGGTGACCTTGTCATCCTTGGATTTGGCCTCCTCGGCGAGAGGTTCCGTAACTAACGCAGGCTGTGGCTCGGCAGTAACGCTGACGTCCATCAGGATCAGCCTCTGTGGTGGGGGTTGTGTTGGGATGGAGTAAAGGGCACACCCAATGTGGGGGCAGTTGCAGAGGAACAAAGAATTTTGTTGGAAGATACATGGTCATATCTGGATGTTGGCGAGGGAATGGGGATGTAGACGAGAATTTGCGTTCTTGAGTCGCGAAATATATCTTCAATCATGGCCTTGACAAATGGCCAGTACATATGATCTAGGACACACCCAATGCGGGGCATGGCAAGTTTGTCAATGTGGTAGAAATCACAGTATGCTCGGAGGTTTTTTAGGGTAGCTCGTAGGTCGTGTGCAAGTGGCTTACTTCTCGAGACCTGCTTAGTTATCAGGTAGAAGATGACTCTGCCTTCCGCATGGAGTGTTGCGAAGCTTCCGACTCCTCTCCTTTGTTGAATCAGGTGGTCCACACAGCCAAATTTACTTTTGAAACTAGCTGCGATGCCTTGGCTCATTTCAAAATCAGCCCCAACACAGTGCACGAGGGGAATTAATGAGGGGGCGTCAAATAGGTTACCTTGGAGCTCTGTGACTGTTGAGGCCAAATTGCTGGGCTTTGTGGTTTGCTGGTCGGTATGATGTAGTAGGGGGATTAGAGTGGAGGAATCTGGACAATAGTAGACTGAGCTGGTATGCTTTTAGTGGGGGTTGGGAGAAAAGTTTTGTGGAATCGAATTGGAAGTAGATTGCCCTCAAGCTCAATCGTTGACTGTCTGGGCCTGCCCGATCTCTTTGTGGTGATTGATGGGGATGGTTGCGGACCCGGGGGAGTGGGGCTGAGACTTGTGTTTTTGATTTTGGGAACGGTGTAGGTAAGTGAAGGTGTTGGTCGCCAACTCATTACTGAGCACATTTCGGCCAACAAGTTGTGGATGGTGGCATGACCCTGCTTGTTGGGGTGTAGGCCTCCTTTGGACAGATGGCGTGCTGGGCATATTGAATTGTTGGTCTCAACATAAGTGGCTTGCAGTAAGTTACATATTCTTTTTAATTCACTGTTGACTTCTTCCACCAAGTCCTTGCATTCTATATCCCTGCGGTGTGCGATGGAGGTGTAGGCGATTGAGGCACGTGGGAATGTTTTTTGGGTAGTCCTGAGCAGTTGATACATATCATTAGATATTTGCCCAATGCTACGTCTGTTGATAGAATTTGTGCCACAGTGCAACACTACGACGCATACATTGGGGTCATCAGTTCTTGACTCTAGCAGTGTTTGTAGCTGAAATGGTTGTATGCCTGGATGGGTTTCCAGGATATAGATGTCGTTTGGCTTAATGTAGCTGCACCCAACAAACATTGAGTCGCTGATTACTAGGTTAGTAAGTTTGGGGCTAGGCTGTTTACCGGTTGAGAGCCTCGGATCAGTAGAACGAGCAACTAGGTGGCTGGCCATCCTGGGCCTCGGCTTACATCCATTCGAGTATGATGGGAGAACAGGGAATTCAGTTGCGTTGAAAAGTGATTGGCCTTGTCTTTGTTGTTGCCAGGAATATGAACGGTTATGTTTCACCACAGTGTCACTTGGGTCAATGGTAGGCCTACTGTATGAATGAAGATCAGATGTTACAACAGCAGTTTTGTCTAATTTTTTTATATCTACAATATCCTTTTGCAATATGCTAACTTTAGCATTGCAATATCCAACAAATCCTTATAATGCTGACACCTTGATTTTAAATTTATTACAATGTTGTCTAGATTGCAATTATTTTAAGAAACTTTTCTTCATTCAACATTTGTTCTAAGACCTTTTTTTCAAGTTTTAGAATATGTTCCTTGCTTTCAAGGTCTGGAAGGGCAACTTGAATCTTCTCCATGGAATGTGTAGGCCTATCACACACATTACGCTGAATTATAGTGCCTAACGGATCAAAATTTAGAAATCTTTCTTGTTTGTCAAGGTCTGGTACGATAATCTGTTTATTCACATTAACAGGATTTTTATACTCATGTCGCATATTATTCTGTGAATTATTTGACTTCTTTATCATATACTTATTTAATGACTTTTTCAGGTTAACTTTCTGTTTTATGAGCTTGTCAAATAATTTCTCCAAAAGTTCTCTTTTTCCAAAAATACCTGTCGAAGAAATGTTGAAATTACAAAGTTCAAATCGAATATCATCTATTGTCATTTTTGTTAAACATTTTTCATAAAAAATTGCATTAACTGATGCTGCCATGATTAGGTATTAACTTTGTGAATGTCCAAAATCAATATTTGAGTGACATATCTTTGTCCAAAGAACTCAATAGAAAACATTTAACTCCCTTTGCAACCATAGCAACTGGAAAATGTCCGTCCAAATAAAAATTTATACCAAATGTCACTTTATAAAAACATAAATATTTCACATACAAATGGTAGAACTTACTTACTAATAATGGAGCTGCTAACACAGTCTTGGATCAATCATCATCACAATCAATCATCACGATCATCACAATCGATGTGGATTTTCAAATGTTAAACCATTAAAAAACATTTTAAAAACATTATATTGTGCAGAGCCAATGTTTTAAGACACACTGGTCGAAGGAAAAGGGAACAATTTCACGTTTCCGTCGTATGAATAGATAATTATTTGCAGTTGCATCATACTTATGTCAAAATGTATTGATATTATTGAAAATATCATATTTTTAGCACTAACGCCCTTTTGCCACGCATGGGTTGAAGCTTATGACTGATTTAAACTTTACTTTCGTAGAAATATTTAATAATTTGTACATATAAGTGCACAAAAATGATTGACATTGAAAATAACAAATTTTTGGCACTTAAGCCCTTTTGTCACTATATCTCAAGACGCACGCGGCGGAGCTTCGGGGACTTTTCAACTATTGCTTAGTAGGCTAATCTGAGCCTGTGTGCAAATTTTCAGCTTGTTCGGAATTTTGTCCGGGTAAAAGTCTTCCACTCCTGGGCTATAATGCCAAAGTAGACAGTGCCAATATTAGCTGCTAGCTACAGTATCTAGCTATCTGGATATAATATTCGGTGTGTGCGTGTGTGTGTCACTCGATGACAAGATGTGTGTTCTCTGGGTTCTCTAGGTAGTGGTGTTTGTGTTCTTCAAACAGGGCAACAAGTTGTTCTGTGAACCTGCTGTGGAGGTCATCTATCTGCTCCTGAGTCGGCTCCGGGATGTGCTCGGCTGTCATCGGCTTCCCGACTGAAACAAGAACATCAGTCACTCGATGACAAGATGTGTGTTCTATGGGTTCTCTAGGCAGTGGTGTTTGTGTTCTTCAAACAGGGCAACAAGTTGTTCTGTGAACCTGCTGTGGAGGTCATCTATCTGCTCCTGAGTCGGCTCCGGGATGTGCTCGGCTGTCATCGGCTTCCCGACTGAAACAAGAACACGAGTCACTCGATGACAAGATGTGTGTTCTGAGGGTTATCTAGATTCTAGATAGTGGTGTTTGTGTTAAGGGGATTAGCTCTACTCTTGCTTCTATAAATGAGTATGGATTATTTAATACAAGTAGAGAAGAGTAGAGAGAGCGGGTGTTGCGACAATGAATGAAGAAGAAGGATGAGGTTCCTTGCGCGCTTGGCAGACCGGCGCTGATTCAGTAATGCCCAGTGTGTATGATACACAGCAAAGTTTAGCCTAAATTGTGTTATTGAGCGAGCGTAGCGAGCGTCTCCACTTGACTCTTATGGCTCGAATGTCTGGGTTTTTTTTTGTTTGTTTTTTTCTGTTACTGCTTCGGTACAGGTCGCACCGTTTCTCTGATCAACCTGAAATTTTGCACACATGTACATATACCACGTAGGCGGGTTGCTGTACAGTTTTTAAACAAAATCCGATTGTTGGGTATAAAAAATAAAAAATAAAAATAAAAAAATAAAAAAAATAAAAATGTTCCCATCGTTATGAAATTTTGCAGGGTCAATAAGTACAACATTCTCTCCTATTTTACAAATTTTCAGCTAAATCGGTCAAGACCTTAAGTAGTGTAGATAGAAATTACATTTTATCAAAAGTAACGTTACCATGGCAACGAAAAGTCTCACTATGCACTGCTACCTAGAAATAATCAAAATACTATCGAGGAAGCAGTGTAATATTTGTTATCAAAGAGTTAAAATAGTTTTCCCAAAGAAATGATGTCAAGGTAGATGGCGGTGGATTTTATCCATTCTCTCCTATTTTACAAATTTTCAGCTGAATCGGTCAAGACCTTAAAGACTTATTGGTATGTAATATTATGGGAATGTCGTACTCTGGTCGTGTTGCACGTACCGGTGCTCGCTCAACAACGCGACGGGACTTAAGCGTTTTCCTAGTTTAATTATGCATGGCTCTTTTCAGCTAGGTTAAGATTCGCCAGTGGATGTTTAAAGGGGTATTTAACCTCTAAACTCAAAAAATATATTTCATTCAGGCTAACTAGAAATGAATTTAGCAATCAACAGAAAAATTATTGAGGCCACCATGACCTCCCAAAAAATTGTCAAACATGACATATTTCGAGCTGGGTCCCATCGGCATAAATCTCCCATAAGAAGTAACATGGGGACGATCTTTATGCCCCGTGACCTTGGAGGATTTTGATCCAAAAAAATATTGGCCATTATTGACGTACTCTACAGCCTTTTCTGTAAATTCTCTATATTTTGTTTTGTAATTTGGGCAAGTAGTTCGGTCAAAATATGCTGATTACCAAGATGGGGTGTGATTTTGGAATGCATATTTTTGCGTGTTTGAGGGTATATTTGGGCACAGTTTCTAGACACGATGTAAAAAATGAGCATTTTAGATTGGTTCTATGCTCTAGTGTCTATGTGGACCAAAAAGAAACAGGTTAAAAGCCGATTTAAAAAAATTTCCAAAAACACCAATTTTTGAAAATTTCTGGATTAAAATAATTTAAAAATTCGTGTTAAATCACAGTTACAAGATATAAATTTTTAAGCTGTCACTTGAGTGTAATATTGTGCTATAGATCATGTGGTAAAAAATAATTTTTTGACTTAATAGCCCCTTTAAGAATACTAAATCCCTTACATTTTTCTGCCAAACGACATCATGAAATCTAGTAAAACACTTATATTCTGGATTACTATCGTCAGATACCGAGCCAGCTACTTCACATACAACAGTTAAACCCGATACGAATGAGCTACCGCTCTGGGTGTACTTGAGGTTGTTGTTTCTAACTGAATGTTCTCTGACAGGTAGGTCATGTTAGTTTATGGTTGTGTTCTTGGATATATTTATAGCGGAGTTGGTTATCCTCAAGCAGCATGACAGTATCCCTCAGGCCTCACCGACTGTGGTGATTGGTTTTCTAAGAGGCATGAGGCCGCTAGAGTTCTCGAAGAATCCTTGTCCGCATAGAACAGCGGGAGCGACGTTTGTGACCTTGCGGAACACCTCCTGGGCCCAGCGCACCCAGCTTCCCTCAGGGTTGTTCACTTGATAGTAGAGGTCGTTCTCGCCAAACTGGAAGACCGGCACAAGGCTGACACTGTGAACATTAATTTCATGTTTGTCAGAGAAGAATGATTAGGTTTTGCTTTTGCTAGATGCAAAGTAGTGTTTACTTTTCATCAAGGTACCTTAACCACCTTGGCAAACAGAGTTGGCATCACAGTGTGATTTGAGTAATGTTAAGCTCATCCTCACAGGTTTTGTTTGGTATACAGACTATCATTCTAATGAACATTGTCGATAGGCCCTACATCTGTTAATAATGCCAATCCCACACATGTCAAAATACAGCCAAACCTAACACAATCAAAAGCAATATAAAAAAGAAGTGCCAAACTTATAACCTTTCTACATTTGTGCACTCTTAATACATAAATTCACTTTGCCCTTTTCTGCATCCTTTTAAAGCGTGACAAAAGTTTTTTTGCAACTAATATTGTTTTAAATGCAAAAGTTCGTGCAAATTTATTTTGTCAGGCCATGCAATGATACACCACCTTGTCTCATTTGTATTATTTCAGGTCAGTCTGCCTATAAACAGCATTAGGATGTATCATTGTCAGATTATTTTTGGATGAGCGAAGCGAAGACTTCAATTTCACCGACCCCCCAAAAAATTTAGCTCGGTTGTTTTTTTTTTTTTTTTGTTTGTTTGTTTGTTTTCCGTCTGTTTGTTCGCTCTCTACCGGGCAAACGGCATATGCGATCTTGATGAAAATTTGACACGACCTTCGTTTTCTCTGAACTTAGACTTGCCACGTTTTTGGGTACAATCGAAGAAATATTTTCTCATGAATATCGTACTTTTACGATTTTTTTCGATTTTTAGTGCGATATTTTCGTGCCATTTGGGCCAATTCTGACCAAACGGGTGGGGCTACAACGTTCATATTTCACATGGACATTAAGGTAATGGTGATTTATTGCTTTCTGAAAGAAAAAGTTGAAAAAGTTAGCCAGAATCGAGAGAAATAAAGCTTTTAATATACGTTTTTTGACTTTTTGTGCGATATTTTCGTGCCATTTGGGCCAATTCTGACCAAACGGGTGGGGCTACAACGTTCATATTATTATACATGGACATTAAGGTTATGGTGATGTAGTACCTTTTGAAAGAAAATGTTGAAAAAGTTAGCCAGAATCCATAGAAATATAGCTTTTAATGTGAGATTTTTACGTTAAATAATAACAAATTAACAAGAAACAATAGAAACTTGACAACAATCACCTACAATGCGTCGGCAGAAAAACAAAGCACTTGCAAAAGTAAAGATATCCTACGCAAACTAAAAACTTTAAAAAAGCTCATCCATCAACGCGGCGGGACTTTAGCGTTTTCCTAGTGATAATGTATTGTTTTAATTACTAGGAAAACATTTAAGTCCCGCCGCGTTGATTGATGAGCTTTTTAAAGTTTTTAGTTTGCGTGGGATATCTTTACTTTTGTAAGTGCTTTGTTTTGCTGCCTACGCATTGTAGGTGATTGTTGTCAAGTTTCTATTGTTACCTGTCAATTCGTATTATTTACCGTAAAAACTTATATTAAAAGCTTTATTTCTATAGATTCTGGCTAAATTTTCCAACTTTTTCTTTCAGAAGGTACTACATCACCATAACCTTAATGTCCTTGTATAATATGAACGTTGTAGCCCCACCCGTTTGGTCAGAATTGACCCAAATGTCACGAAAATATCGCACTAAAAATCGAAAAAAATCGTAAAAGTACGATATTCATGAGAAATATTTCTTCGATTGTACCCAAAAACGTAGCAAGTCTAAGATCAGAGATTTCGAAGGTCCCCTCCAATTTTCATCAAGATCGGATATGCCGTTTGCCCGGTAGAGAGCGAACAAACAGACAGAAAAAAAACAAAAAACACCCGAGCTAAATGTTTTGGGGGGTCGGTCAAATTGAAGTCTTCGCATCGCTCATCCAATAATAGAAAATAAATATTTACCTGAACGATCACTAGTGTGCCAAAGAAAAGTTTTATTTATCTGGGGCTCAACAATTTAAGCCCCTTTATTAAGCGAGCAAAGCGAGCGTTTCCATTTGACTCTGCCGGAAAAAATAGTCACTGTTTTTTTTTGTTTTTTTTTTATGTCTCGCCATTACGTTCGAACGGAGGTTCGGATCGAGTTGAAATTTGGACCATCCGCAAGCTTCGCTCTGGATTAAATGCCATTATTTTGTGGCATAATCGTTCAAAAAGTTACAAAGTTAGTCGAAAGTTTTTTTTTCAAACTAAACGGCGACAAAATCTGAGGTAGCCAAATCATTTAGAATGTCCGTCCGATCACAAATCTATTTATTTAATTTTGATCTGATAAGTAGTGTAGATGGAAATTACATTATAACAAAAGTAAATTTACCATGGCAACGAAAAGTCACACGAGGTTTCTGGCCACTATGCACTGCAACCTAGAAGCAGAGTCGATAAAGAAGTATCCCCTTTGGGGAGGTCCCCCATCCCTATACCGCCCTGGGTTAAATAAAAAGTCGGTTTTTGGCGTTTGGAATTTAACGTTCCGCGCGACTCTGTGTGACGATTGATGGAACTACTTCAATGAAACTACGTCACTTTTCTACTAGTAGTTAACAGTCGATGACGAAAAATGGCGTGAAACGTCAAAATATTAAATACGATCGAATGTTGGCGAATGTTTTCGCATAAAGCAAAGTCTCTTTATTGATGAGTATATTTCTGACGTACTAGACCTAAGCCTAGGACCTAGGCCGACAAAATCTATTGTTTACTATTTCGATTTGAATGCCAAGGGCGTACTTACGTCTGAAAACAGTATTTTGGCCTTGGCCTAGGCTACACTTTCGTCCGTAAGGCTTAAATAACCCATATCACGATTAATTTCGCACGAAAATGTCAGTGACGCCTGCGCAACACTTTATAGTACAATAATAAATCAAAAGTAAATCGTTTTAAAAGGCTAGGGCCCTGGGCTAATATAATTGAAATAAAATTGAAGTTTGACGTTTCGTCTGTTGTTTTGTGTATTGCATTGTCACTGCATATCGATAATCTACTGACCGTATTTAGTGTGCAGTGCTTTTAATAGTTTCACATTTGAGCCGCCCTCAGCGCGCAGAGCGTTAGAATCCGTTTTGACTTGGGAGTAAGGGGACCTCCCCAAAGGGGAAACTTCTTTATCGACTCTGCTAGAAGTAATCAAAATACTTTCGAGGAAGCAGTGTATTATTTGTTACGAAAGAGTTAAAATAGTTTTCCCAAGGAATTGATGTCAAGGTCCTATAGATGGCGGTGGATTTTATCCACAAAGTAAAGATTTAACCACGGGTTTACCCAAATACCTTGGAAATAATAAATAATATTGGAAACATGGCCCCGTGGACAGCAAACTTCGCAAATTTTAAAATTAAAAAAAAAAATGTGCAATGTGGGTCTAGCTATAGCACGTGCTCGCTTATCAACGCGTCCAACTGAGCGTTTCCTAGTAACTTAAACAAAACAATACATCCTTGCAGAACACCGCATCACTCCAAGCACATTATGTCAACATACACTCAATCTCTATTAATTTAAATTTTCCTACATCAGAGTGGTGATTGTTTTCTAAAATACCATTGTTTTTAAGAGTATATTGGTTTACCCGTGCTTCAGCGCAATTTTGGCGAATCCTTTTCTATTCTTGAGCAGAATCTTCGGTGACCCCGGTCTGCTTAAGAGGATCGCGGCGACCCCTCCCACTACCAGTACCACAGCGCGCCCTGTGCCGTGGGCGCTGTCGAGCAGGTAGTCCAGACTGTCTCGTGAACACGAACATATACCCAGTCTGATGAGCCACTCGCGGACGAACGGGGAGGTCATATTGAAGTTCAATGTAGTCAAGTAGTGTGTAATCCCAGGGTAAAGTTGGCTCACGTTATTTGCCTCAGTTGCGAAATTTGCTACTGAACCTGTTGAAAGATACATCACTTTAACAAGAATAACATAACTTTAAAGCCTTTGGAAAGTTATGGACAGATATCGTATCCGTTACTATTGGTGCTAAGTTTGAAAATTTGAAACTACTTTGATCACTTTTGGATACAAAATACAAATTGTGTTTATATATCGTCATCATTATCCATTGCCGTTTCCTGTTTCTGGCAGGGTCAGATTGGGTTAAGCAACAACATTTTTTCAATTCTTTGTATCATCCTACAATATTGTATCTCTTCCACATCTTCCCAGCTCTCTCCTCTTGCCTCCAAGTCTCCTGCTATGGCTATGGTGTCCTTCCATCTCTCTCTTCCTTGAGTACTCCGTCTTCTTCTTCCTCCTTCAATCCTTTTTTCATACATTTTCTTACACATCCTATTTTCCCCCATTCGTTTTTATGTCCATACCATCTCAACCATGTCCTTCCTTCCTGTCTTGTCACTTAACATTCTCTACACCAAGGATTTCTCTAATGTCCGTGTCTTATTGTATCGCTTCTTGTCTTGCTCACTGTGCTTCTCAGGAATCTCATCTCTGCCGCCTGCATCTGATTCTTCTCTCGATCTCCCATTGTCCAGGTTTCGGCTGCATACGTAAGAATTGGTATGAAACAGGTTTTATTTAGTGTCATCTTACACTGAATAGATATTTCCTTATCCCACACCAGACCTTGCACAAACTGGTAGAAGTTACTAGCCTTTTGTATTCTGATGCTAATCTCCTTTTTTATCTTTTCACTTGCCATTGCTTCACTTCCTAGATATACGAAACAATAATTTAACTCCACCGTCACGGAATGTTTCTATGTATGTCTGTGTTAAGAGTACACTTTTTTTTCGCAGCCCGCATTCTAGAACACCATATCCAAAACGGGAGACCACATTATGATGTGGTTTGTTCAAAAGACAAAACCCGAAAGTGAAGGAGAATGTCGAACATTTATCCGATTTTTTTGTTTTGACTTTTTTGTTGGTCGTCTTTGTAAACAACTTACTATTGTCACTATATTGTAGGTTTTATGCAGCGAGATTGCTCAATCTATTCATTATAGAAGGTATAGTAGGTGTCATGTTCTAAGGTTACAAGTACATACGAAATAACGAGCCACTCTGTCAAGACGAGTTCCATTTATTTTCTGCTTCCAAGCCGCAGTGCTACCAACCACCTAGTATGCACAACTCGAAGGAGTTGTGCCTGTTGTTGTTACGCTATATATGACACCTCCCCACTTAGATAGGTGTGGAGAGATTGTAAGATATGACAATACTAAATTTATCTTATACATTACTACCCTAGTACCTAAATCTCAATGTTTTGACACTAATACCTAAATCTCATGGATTGGACATACATTACTACCACTAATTCCTAAATCTCAATGGTTTGACCACGGCCCTTCCACTTCGGGTTGTAACTGAAGTGCTCTTCATTGGAGCAACCAGTTCCGCGGTATCTTCACTAGGCTCCTCGCATTCGTCACTCATCCCCGGATCCTGGAAATCTGGAGTTTCTAGTGATGGACGTAGGTCGCGACGGTTCCGCCTCAAGATGGAGTTGTTTGCGTCACGAACAATGTATGATCGTGGAGTCGAGTGTGCCTCCAAGATCTGTGCGGGCTTCCAGCTATTTTCTCTCCGCACGTAGACATCTTCTCCTGGTTCTAGTGGTTTCAAGTCCTTTGCACCTCGGTCGTAATATTGCTTCTGAACCTGCTTCTGCTTCTGAAGTTTTTCAATAACTTGATTATTTAGACAGGGTTGTAGATTCTTGGTCGTTATGGGAACCTTGGTCTTAATGTTTCGGTTGAATAGGATTTGTGAAGGTGAAAGCCCAAGTCCCTTTATAGGTGTACTTCGATATTCCATCAATGACACATACACACTACGCCCCTCCTCATTTGCCTTGCGTAGCATCTTCTTAGCGACCCCAACTGCCCTTTCAGCCATGCCATTGGACTGTGGATAGTGCGGGCTTGATGTCACAACATCAAAGTTCCAATCTTTAGCAAACTGGAGGAACTCCCGGCTCGAGAATGGCATATTGTCGGCAACGAATTTGTCTGGGATTCCTAGGTGGGCAAAGATGGATTGTAAAACATTGATGACCCCTGTCGCCGTTTTATTTTTCAGTTGTACCAGCTCGATCCACTTGCTATAGTGGTCGACGACGACCAAGTAGTCTTTGTCCCCTAGTTGTAGGATGTCTGCAGAGATATTCTCCCATTGTCGGGCTGGGACTGGATGTTGTAAGAGAGTCTCTCTGTGATTTGCCTTCTGGAACTTTGCGCAAACCGCGCACTTTTGAACAAACTGTTCAATTTCCGAGGCCATGTGAGGCCAGAACAGTAACCTTCTGGCTTGCATCTTGCAACGCTCGATACCGGAGTGACCTTCATGCAGCAGATTTAGAATGAACATTCTTAACGACGCTGGGACAATGAGCTTGTCGCTAATAAACACGAGGCCCTCGGCAACATGAATATCTGCTTGAAGATTCCAATAGTGTTTAACCTTGTCCGGAACATCATGTTTGCTTTTTGGCCATCCCTTGGTGTTGTACTGAATCAGTGTTGAGAGGGTTTCGTCCTGATGTGTGGCTGCAAGGAACTGGATCTTCCTTTCTTGCGACATGGGCATGTGCTTAACAAGAGTGTGAACAAGTACTTCTTGCTCGGGGTCTTCACTTTCACCACCCTTGATAAAGGCACGTGACAGAGTATCTGCCGCCCACAACTCTTTTCCAGGAACATACACAACAGTTAGGGTGTATTTAAGGAGCCGTAGCAGCAGACGCAAAAGACGGGGTGAAAGTGTTTTGTGAATTCCCCTGTTGTGGATGGACACCAGGGGATTGTGGTCTGTCTCAATGATCACTTTTCGTCCATAGGTATATTGGTTGAACTTCTCCACGCCATAAACAATGCCAAGCATCTCTTTTTCGATCTGTGCGTATCCCACCTCGGCTGATGTGAGGCTTCTCGATGCATATGCCAGTGGATGACCATTTTGCATCAAGCAAGCACCCAGACCATCACGCGATGCATCAGTCTGCAGTGTGAGGTTTTTTTTGCTGTTGTAGATCTTCAACACTGGTGATGCTACAAGGCGTTTTTTTACCTCAGCATAAGCCTGATCGTGCTCTGCATACCACTGCCAATCTGCCTCTCTCTTGGTCAATGCTCGCAGGGGAGCAGTAACTTGCGACAGATTAGGAATGTACTGGCATAGGTATTTAGTCATTCCAAGGAACCGCAGAAGTTCTGTTTTATTCATTGGTGTTGGCATGTCGACGATAGCTTTGATATGACTTGGGTTTGCTGCTACTCCCGACGCAGATATAATTCTACCAACATACTCTACTTCTGGAACTCTAAATTGAAATTTCCCTTCGTTGAACTTGGCTCCAGACTGTCTTGCCCGCTCAAGTACCAGAGACAATATCTTATCGTGTTCTTCGACACTTGATCCCGCAACGATTATGTCATCTATGTAAACCTCAACTCCTGGGATATCCCCAAATATCTGCATGTTCGTTTTTTGAAATACCTCCGGCGCTGACGCCAGCCCGAATGGAAGCCTTAAGAATTTATAGCGTCCAAAGGGGGTGTTGAACGTGCAAAGGTCTGAGCTCTCTTTATCCAAGGGGATCTGCCAAAACCACTTTTCATGTCCAGGACAGAGAAGACCGTCTTTCCACCTAGTTTGTTTATGATGTCCTTGGGTGGCGGAATATGGAAGTGTTCTCGCCTAATACTTTTATTCAACTCATGTGGATCTATACATAGTCTGAGGTTTCCATCTGGTTTTTCTACAATCACTAACCTGTGGACCCAGTCTGTTGGCTTGTTGACCTTCTCAATCACTTCTTTCTCTTCTAGGTCCTGGAGGGTTGCTTTAAGTTTCTCGTGTAGACTTATCGGGATCCGGGTAGACGCGTTTATGACGGGAATGGCATCATTCTGGACCTCAATCTTGTGCTGAACTGCCATCCTTCCCTGACCTGTAAACACATCTTTGTATTTCTCTACCACACAGTCTCTGTCATTGCTTACCTCTACTCTATCCACCCGTTTGATCAATTGGAGTTTGACGCATGCCGCTAACCCTAACAGGGGTGTAGAATCGGCTTCCACAACCATGAAGTCTATCTGCTCGCTGTTTCCCTTCTTTCCCGTGCAAGTTATGGTGATCTCTCCTACTGGTTTAATCCTGAACTCCTTACTGCCATAGGCAAGCAGAACTGTCTTTGTTTCAGTCATGGCAGATGTGAGTTTCAGCTGATGGACTACTCGTAGAGGTAGAATACTGGTTTCCGCTCCACTATCAAGCTTGAACTTTATAGACTGATTCTCCAGGTTGATGAATTCAGTCCAGACTGTTTTACTCACTGGTTTGGCAGCTGTCCTCAGGGAATGGACATACAACTCATCTAGGCCTACCGGTACTCGATTGTTTTCGTCTTCTTCTTCGTCTTCTTCTGCAGACAGAACCTCATTGTCTTCCTCTTCAGGATTGAGAGCGTATATTTTCTTTTTCTGTTGTCGGTTGGGACACTTTTTTGCAAAGTGATTTCTGCCTTGACACAGAGCACATGTTTTCCCATATGCCGGACATTTACGGGGCCCGTGTTGGTATGCACACTTGTTACACATGAAAGATTCTTCCATAGGCCTAGGTTTTTTCTCTTCCCAGGACGTTTTCCAAGGCTTCTTCTTTATGTGCAAGGATTCTACCTTTGTGGTGCATTGGTCTTGCACAACACGAGCCTGGCGCTGACTTTCTTCCGCTGCCCTACAGTAGTCTGCCGCTCTTTTTAGTGTAACATTATCTTCTCGTAGTAGCCGCTCCTGGGTACTCTTATTTTCAATTCCCAGGACTATTCTATCTCGAATTGGTCCCTCCGTTTGCCCATCAAACTCGCAGGATTGACTTGCAAGTTTTAGTTCTAAGAGAAACTGATCAAATGTTTGGCCTTCTTTTTGGTTAATTGAGAAAAATTTGAATCTTTCAAAAACAACATTTCGCCTAGGCGAACAGTAGTTATTGAATTTTTCTATAACTGTTTCTAGGACCTCCGTGTCTGTGGGCGCATCAAATTGGAACGTATTGTAAATATCCAGGGCCTCTTCCCCTATTAGGCATAGCAATTTTGACACATTTACCTTGCCATTTGTTTCTGCATCACCTCCAGTTGCAGTCAAATATATACGAAAACGCTGAACCCAGCGCTTCCAGTTCTCTGCTAAGTTGCCAGACAAGTCTAGTTCCTTGGGAGGTCGAAATGAACCAGTTGAGTCCATTTTGGAGTGGACTGTACCCTGCCTTGAATGCAAGGCGTGGCCTAGCCTAGGCCTAGCGTGTTCCGTTCGTAAGTCTATTCTAGTCCCACACAATCTACTAGTTGATTATCTCGGGTTAATTATTAAGTTACTAGTTACTTACTTGGTTCACTTCTGACATCATGTCATGTTCTAAGGTTACAAGTACATACGAAATAACGAGCCACTCTGTCAAGACGAGTTCCATTTATTTTCTGCTTCCAAGCCGCAGTGCTACCAACCACCTAGTATGCACAACTCGAAGGAGTTGTGCCTGTTGTTGTTACGCTATAAATGACACTAAGTAATAGTACGTTTTATTCGAGTGAAACGGGCTACTCGATCATACATTCATAATACCTATTGCGAATATTCCATGTGGGAAGGCGCACAGCAAGTAGTTCTTGGAAGGGTCAAGTTCCGCAGTCTTGACCAGTTTCAAGGGGAAGTAGTCTCGAAAGAACCTCCACCAGGTCCTGCGGCGGACCCAGTCAGAGCGGTGGGCGCCCCGGTAGGCAGCCCCCCTGTCGACCACCATGTAGCAGAGGTAGGTGAGGCCCGCCCAGGAGTAGCGGGTGTAGAAGATGATGTAGGATAGGGCGAGGTAAGATAGGAGTGTACACAACATTGTTATTGTATACACCAGCACTGCCAGAGTCTGGAGTCGTCTCTTCGTCGACTCAGTAGAGGGGCAAAACTTGAAGCTCGATTTCTTCGTCATCTGGGCATAAATAATATTACTTTTTCTTGCTTCACCAATGGATGTACACAAACCATGTTAATTTTATCTATAATAAAAATTTAAAATACATGTTTAGTCTTCACACTCGGTGAGTCTATATCATAACTTCGAAGGTGCAAATGACCGAAAATTCGATAAAACACACTTTCGTGAGATTGTACTATCGGTGATCACCTTTTCAGGGTTTTGAACTTTCGCAGTTTTGAACTTTCGCTACTCTGTACTTCCATGGATTTCTACATACGGGAACAAGAATTTGGTAAATTTCACTTTCTGCTATCTGCACTTTTGTGGTTTGAAATATTTGGGGTTTTGCTTTTCGGAGGATTGTACCTTCGGCGTTTTCATCTACCGTGATTTTACAGTTTCGCGGCTTTTCCACTTTTGGGACACCTCATATTTTAAGTATGTGCTTATTCTTATTCTGATTGGACAGTAGTTTATGGTAGGATGCACCCTTAAAGCTTCGCTCTTTATGCACCTAGACTTGTACACACAATGAATAGGGGAACTTGTGTACAGGAGCTGGCGTTTATATGACTGCTCCGTCCAAAATAGGCTAAAGAAACACAAAGGCTTGGTCTCTCAAAGGTTGGCGACATTGAAGATATTGACGAAGAATTGCATTGTGGCCATACCAAGACTGCATAACTATTTCTAAAAGTGAGTGAAAAAGGGGCGGAATATTTTATGACCTTTAACTAATTGCAACAGAATTTCAGGGGCGTAGCCCAGGAAACTAGGGCCCCGGACAATAATTTTAAATTGAAATATTAAACATTAAAAATGCAAAAAGTATATTCATTGGTATGTTATTATATATTTATAACAGTAATTACAATAATATTACAGACATTTAAGCTTACACACTTACAATACACTTGTTGGAAGATTTTTTTGCATTAAACAATAATAAATGTTTTATGGCGGGCTTGTCGAAAGTGTTTAAAATGTTGTGCGTTTGGATATAGCTAGGCCGCTTCGCGAACGCTTTTTCTAGTCGCGTTGATATTTGAGCTTTTTTGGATGACTATTTTTGTCCAATGATTAATAAGTTTTTTGTATGCGATGGATCTTTGTACTTTTCAAGTTCCATTGCAAAATATATTTTGATAATTAGGGTAATTTTTATGAGGTAGAATTAATTGCTGTGGTAAATACTAATTGACAATATAATGTAAAATATCTCGAGGACCAAAGACTTGCCTTTTGTAGACATTGTAGGTGATTGTTGTCAAGTTTCTATAGTAAATTCAAATTGTTAGTTAAAACTTTTATTTCTACGAATTCAAGCTATATTTTTCAACTTTATCTTTCAAAAGACACTACATCACCATTACTTTAATGTTAATGTAAAATATGAACATTGCAGCCCCACCTATTTGGTCAGAATCGGTCCAAATATCACAAAAATGACGCATTAGAAAATCGTAAAAGTACGGTATTTATGACAAATATTTCTTCGATTGTACCAAAAAACTAGGCAGATCTAAGTTCAGAGATTTCGAAGGCCCCCTTAATTTTCTTTGACATCGCATATGCTGCTTCCCCGGTAGAGAGCTAAAAAAAACAGCTATTTTTCTCAGGGTAAAAGAAATTGTCTTCAATTCGCTCATCCAACAATCAGTCAGTCGGATTAACTTATCGTTCTACTGTTTGCTCAACAGAGAGAATTCTGCAGTGTGATAATCGTCCGTCTGTTTTGATAAATGGTCGTGGGGCTCGAAGCCTCTCCTCTGGTATTCTTTAGTGCCTAAATCGGGTATTGAAAATTAGCCCTAACTAGGGAAACGCCAAAGTTGTTGTTAAACGAGTGAGTGAGGCATGTGTTTAGTACCCGGTATCATTCCACATACTGGGCTAGATCCAGCGTTAGGTATATGGGAGGAAATGGGATGTTCCCGGGAACTCAACACTTGGCTCACTCACTCGTTTAACAACGACTTTGGCGTTTCCATAGTTTAAATTGAACATTCAAAATGCGAATCGTGTTCAAAACGTATTATCGTGAAACATGAACAAATTTCCAAGATAAAACAAAATCAACTAATTTTTATTTCCCATTTGACAGCCCTAAAAAAATAACATGTGGGTGTAAAAATATAAAAAAGTTCAAACTTACTGATATCGAACCCCAGCCTTACGTGCGGTAGGTTAAATGCTTACCACTAGGCCATGCCAGCCACGTAGATCTCGTACCTCTAGCTGCTACTAAACAAAATGCTATCGATATATAAAAATCACATTTTAATTTATTGTAGGATTAAAATCGCAATGGATGTAGGCCTAGTTGATTTTCTTAACAGTTCTCAGTAAACTCGTACCGGATGTCTGTTTAAAATTTCAGCGAAATCTGTTCAGCGGATCAGCTGATTTTCGACGTACAGACAGACAGACAGAATCACAAAAAAAGGGCCATTTGGGTTGAATGGAGACACTCAGTCGCTCCGCTCCCTCTTTTAAAAATTGTGTCAACCAGCAAATCGTCTCGTGTATGTTAAGTTCCCAAACGCTTAATTTAAAGCGATTCCGAATTCACGATTAGGTATCAAAAAAAACTTGTGGGAAAATATAAAACTAAGACTAACATTAATAAAATGACAATAACATCTATAACATTGAGAGGTAGCATATTAATATTAAGAGAAGTCAACGGCTCGTCCCGTGCCCGACGGTATTGAATGGATGAGCCGTGAAGCGGTCGCATCCATCGTTGTGTCGGTCGGTTTTTCTAAAATCCTAAAATAATTTAAGGTTTAAAATATGTTACGCACAACGCTGAAATAATATGCATTAAGATAATGCGCTATGTGCTGGCACTGGCGTTTGGTCACCATTAACTCAATGGTACTTACTCAATGGTACGTTATTATTTTTTTTAATTATGACATAATAATACCACAATGATTACGGAAGATGCCTTCATGAAACGTGAAATGAATGTGAAAGCAGTCATAATCGAGGGGATTTAGGTACTTGACAGCACATACTAAATTTGTTTGGGTAATTACTAATTTTATAAGAATATTAATGTTATAAATTGAGTTGAATAATTTATTTTCTTCGTTCCTTTTTCCTATTTCAATTTGATTATTTTTGTTTATTTAATTCCACCTTTTTTAAATATATTATCAGAATGTATTGTCTTTTTATACATTGTTGTTATAATATTTGTTCTAAGTTTTATTTATTATGCGCCTTTTAATAAATCAGTTTTAATAAATAAATAAATAATAATATTACATGAAAAAAAATTAAACAACGCTCATATTCAAATGTACTAAAAGCTAAAAATAAATTTCCGCCCAACAAATTTTTGCCTTACTCGGAAAATAAAAGCGTCGGGCGCTTACGGTATTGACATAGATTACAGAATTTTGTGGTCCATGGGGGGAAAGCGCCCAACGCTTTTATTTTCCAAGCAAGGCAAAAATTTGATGGTCGAAAATTTATTTTTTACTTTTTAGTACATATTTTAAATATGAGCGTTGTTGTAAAAAAATATTTTTTTCATCTAATTTTATTTTATACTTTTTAGATGAGCGAAGCGAAGACTTCAATTTCACTGACCCTCAAAAATTTAAGCTTGTTTTTTTGTCTGTTTTTTGTTTGTTTTTTGCCTGTTTGTTCACTCTCTACCGGGCAAACGGCATATGCGATCTTGATGAAAATTTGAGGGGACCTTCGAAATCTCTGAACTTAGAGCTGTATTGTTTTTGGGTACAATCGAAGAAATATTTCTCATGAATATCGTTCTTTTACGATTTTATTTTTATTTTTAGCGCAATATTTTCGTGACATTTGGGCCGATTCTGACCAAACGGATGGGGCTACAACGTTCATATTTCACATGGACATTAAGGTTATGGTGATGTATTGCTTTTTGAAAGAAAAAATTGAAAAAGTTATTTAGAATCCATAGAATAAAGGTTTGAATATGAGTTTTTTTATGTTTATAAAAACAACTAACAAGTAACAATATAAACTTGACAACAATCACCTACAATGCATTCAAAATGCACTTGCAAAGGAAAAGTGGTCCTACGCAAACAAAAAACTTACAAAAAAGCTCATCCATCAACGCGGCGGGACTTAAGCGTTTTCCTAGTTAGTCTTAACGAATGTTGTAATCGAATATGTGCTCACTGGACGTGTCCGAATTTCTGCATCTGGTTGGCCCATCCTCACTAGGTGTGACTAATTTCCCACACTAGGCCGCTTTGCGAACGCTTTTTTAAGTCGCGTTGATGGATGAGCTTTTTTGTAAGTTTTTAGTTTGCGTGGGACTACTTTTCTTTGCAAGTTCTTTTTTAATGCATTGTAGGTGATTGTTGTCAAGTTTTTATTGTTACTTGTTAATTGTTGTTATAAACCTCAAAAAACACATATTAAAACCTTTATTCTATGGATTCTGGCTAACTTTTCCAACTATTTCTTTCAAGAAGCAATACATCACCATAACCGCAATGTACATTGTACATATAACATATGAACGTTGTAGGCCCCACCCGTTTGGTCAGAATCGGCCCAAATGTCATGAAAATATCGCACTAAAAATCGAAAAAAATCGTAAAAGTACGATACTCATGAGAAATATTTCTTCGATTGTACCCAAAAACGTGGCAAGTCTAAGTTCAGAGATTTCAAAGGTCCCCTTCAATTTACATCAAGATCGCAAATGCTGTTTGCCCGGTAGAGAGCGAACAAACAGACAAAAATACAAACAAAATAAAACAAACAAACAAAAAATCATTAAAGCTAAATTTTTTGAGGGGTCAGTGAAATTGAAGACTACGCTTCGCTCATCCAATGAAGCTTTGTTTGGTTGATTAATTATGATGAATTAATTGATTAACTAGTGAATGAGATAAATTGATTCATGTATTGTCATCAAGAATAAACGTTTGTGTGCCATATAAAATTTGAAAAATTAATTATGATAAACTAATTGATTTATAAGTGAATCTGTTTGTTGATTCATCTGTTGTCATCAAGAATACGTATGTGTTAAACATTTCAGCTCGATTGGACATTGAGAAGTGGGTGAATTATCGATTATAAGATTCCGTCCAGGCAAACACATGAAGCTAATACTAGGAAAACGCTTAAGTCCCGCCGCGTTGATGGATGAGCTTTTTAAAGGTTTTAGTTTGCGTGGGATATCTTTACTTTTGCAAGTGCTTTGTTTTGCTGCCTACGCATTGTAGGTGAATGTTGTCAAGTTTCTTTTGTTTCTTGTCAATTGGTATTATTTACCGTAAAAAACTTCTATTAAAAGCTTTATTTCTATGGATTCTGGCTAAATTTTTCAACTTTTTCTTTCAAAAGGTACTACATAACCATAACCTTAATATCCATGTATAATATGAACGTTGTAGCCCCACCCGTTTGGTCAGAATTGGCCCAAATGGCACGAAAATATCGCACAAAAAGTCAAAAAACGTATATTAAAAGCTTTATTTCTCTCGATTCTGGCTAACTTTTTCAACTTTTTCTTTCAGAAAGCAATACATCACCATTACTTTAATGTCCATGTGAAATATGAACGTTGTAGCCCCACCCGTTTGGTCAGAATTGGCCCAAATGACACGAAAATATCGCACTAAAAATCGAAAAAAATCGTAAAAGTACGATATTCATGAGAAATATTTCTTCGATTGCACCCAAAAACGTGGCAAGTCTAAGTTCAGAGAAAACGAAGGTCGTGTCAAATTTTCATCAAGATCGCATATGCCGTTTGCCCGGTAGAGAGCGAACAAACAGACGGAAAAAAAAAAAAAAAAAACAACGGAGCTAAATTTTTTGGGGGGTCGGTGAAATTGAAGTCTTCGCTTCGCTCATCCAATAAGCGATGTAAAAAAATTAAAACTTAAAACTTACATTGATTGTTTCAACCTCTGTCTGTGTTCTACGAATATACAATGGCAACACCACCATATGAACCACTGCACCAGTGTTGAGCCCTGGTTCTCAGATCAGACATTCTTAGCTCTTTAGTGCATCAACGTGATTGCACGTCGTGCCAAGGTTAAAACAAATAATGCACTTTAAAAGTTAAAGTACTCGTCCGTATCGCGAAGTAGGCGGAGATTTGGAGAAAAACATATGAAAAAGTGATGTGATTAGTAGCCTAATAAGAGTATTTAATATTGATTTATACTTTATTGCACCTTTTAAGCTTACATTGCAGTAAATTAATCTTAGTTCAATTAACTAGAATTTTACCCGCCTCCTGACGTCACGAGGCAACATGGCGGAATGAGTTGGAATAGATCCTCATTACGCAAGTTGAAGCCTGTTGAACGGCGCAACACTCATCAAGCTCCAACTTTTATTATATCCTTTATTTGGAAAACACTTAAAATGAGTAATATTTAGCAAACATCATTCCTTCCGGTTTCTGGTACGGATTAATTTAAATTTTTAGACACAGCCGCTAACTTGATATATCGCTGTACGCATTATATATGACAAAAATGTCAACTAGTATAAGTTTCCTCAACATTAATTTACAAAAAACAACTGATAGGATTTCGACAAGTCCTTTTTTTAAAAAAAATGGATCTAACTTTTTAGACAATAAATAAATAAACTTTCTAGAAAGAACGTGGTCTGAACGAAATTTTACAGCATATGCTAATATGCAGGGTATGTGTTTTTATGTAAAATACGCACTTTTAACGGGATGCGGATGAGCCGTAAAAAACTGCTCGCTGCATATTATTACATGCTGTACATTTTCGTACAGTGCACTTTCTGTTTAGAAAGTTTATCTATTTCTTGTCTAAACAGTCAGATGCATACTTTGAAAGAGGTCTTGTCGAAATCCGATCAGTAGATATTTGAAGTTGAGAAAACGTACAGTAGATTTGATTATTTTTAATGTATAATGCGTACATCGTAATAGCAAGTTAACGGCTGTGTAAAAAATTGAAATAATCACTATTAGAAGGAATGATATGTTTGCTAAATATTATTTTTTTATGTTTTGTCTAAATAATTGGATGAGCGAAGCGAAGACTTCAATTTCACTGGCCCCCAAAAATTAAGCTCGGGTGTTCTTTTTTTGTTTGTTTTTTGTTTTTGTTTTTGTTTTTGTTTTGTTTTGTTTGTTTGTTTTTCTGTCTGTTTGTTAACTCTCTACCAGGCAAATGGCATATCCGATCTTGATGAAAATTGGAGAGACCTTCGAAATCTCTGAACTTAGAGGTGTATTGTTTTTGGGTACAATCGAAGAAATATTTCTCATGAATATCGTACTTTTACGATTTTTTTCGATTTTTAGTGCGATATTTTCGTGACATTTGAACCGATTCTGACCAAACGGGTGGGGCTACAACGTTCATATTTCACATGGACATTAAAGTAATGGTAATGTATTGCTTTCTGAAAAAAATTGAAAAAGTTAGCCAGAATCTATAGAAATAAAGCTTTTAATATAAGTTTTTTGATTTTTTGTGCGATATTTTCGTGCCATTTGGGCCAATTCTGACAAAACGGGTGGGGCTACAACGTTCATATTATACATGGGCATTGGTGATGTAGTACCTTTTGAAAGAAAAAGTTGAAAAATGTTAGCCAGAATCCATAGAAATAAAGCTTTTAAAATTTAATTATAAGTTTTTTTCGGTAAATAATACTAATTGACAGGTAACAATAGAAACTTGACAACAATCACCTACAATGCGTAGGCAGAAAAACAACGCACTTGCAAAAGTAAAGATATCCCACGCAAACTAAAAACTTTAAAAAGCTCATCCATCAACGCGTCGGGACTTTAGCGTTTTCCTAGTGAATAGAATAAGAGTAAGAGCGTGATATGTGCTGCGCCGTTCAACAGACGTAAAATTGGGAAATGAGAATCTATCTCAACTCTAGTCACATCATGATTTGATCATGGACTTAGAATAGTATGATTTGATGTTATAAATATTATTTATTGATGTAATAAATATTATTTAGGAGGATTTGAAAGACTCTTGGTCAACAAAATAGTCAATATATAGAAGGCAGTTTGAAGAATAATTCAATTTTATCAAAACAAAAGCATAAAACAAACTTTGGTGGTTTGCAACTAAGACTTGACAGCTAAGATAGAATTATTCGAAATTAATTGGAAACTAACGCAAAGGTAAGAACTAAGACATAGTCTTAATGCTATGCCTAGGCCTAGGTATCGATATATAATTCTCTCTTTACGTTCCATATTATATTTCTTCTAGACTTTATAGTTGCTCTGGTGAATAGTGAATTTTCCTTTGACATTAGCAGCCATGTTTCTTATTTACGTTGATCGTTGCAGTTCACAGGGTGATCTAAATCATAGCACCACCGCCTGAGAGCTGACCACGCTGTATCGGTAAAAGAGGTATCTTCCAGACCTCTTGATTTATATATGACCCTGGATGTACATCATTGATAGTGGTGCTGACAATGACAATAATGATTGGATTGCTGATTCTTGTGTTTTGCAGGGGGTGTTATTAACGACAGACAATAATTCAATGTTTAAGGTTCATTGATCAGGTTTGTGGTGTAGAACTGTTGATTCCCCCTGAAGTGGTCTGTGTGTTCTGTGTTCTGAAGTGATCTCAGTAAATCTGATAGTTTGTTGAGGTGTTATCTGTCGACTGTCTTTTAGGCATAGAGTTTTGTGAAAATGATGGTGAAATTATAGATTATCGTAATAGTGAAGTAGTAATGCGTTCAAACGGAAATGAGAAAATTTCTTTTGGAAAATCGGATAATAGTGATGTTTTGAACAAGGATATTGTCGAGGAGATTCCATTAAGTTCAGGGGAAAATTTGTTTAATACCAACTTAGAAAACGATGATGAATGTTGGTTGCTGATAAAGAAGTTGTAATAGGTAATGCTCCTCAACTCTTGTATGTTTATGTATGTTTATGTAGTATGAATTAACATAAAATATAATAAGAAATACTCACAAATATAAATTTATTTTAAAAACTAACGATTTTTGGTGTATTTATGAAGGTTTTAAATTGGCTAGTGGCGAAGCGGGACTAAAATGCTCCGTACATTGCGTGACGTCACGACAAAGTAATAGTTGAAAAGATCTCCGCGCGCGCGCTGCACCACACGCTCGGCGGCTGGAATTGAATGTAGTCAAATCCATGTCAAGCAATTTAATATGTTCGAAAAGTTTGAGGCGTGAGCCTACACCTAATAATGATAATGTATAATATAAAAATGTATAAATAATATGACATGCATTGTCAACGAATAATACCTTACTTATCTGCCAATTTGTTTATTCAACATTGTAGGCCCTACTTTGTTTGATCTATTACCGACTCTAATCCGGGGAACCTTCCTTATCGACTCTGGTTTCCATGGTAACCAAGACCTTGGGCCCACTGCCTTTGCTAGGAATTGACTAGGAACCAATGAATTTGACAGGCGGTGGAACCCCTACCGGCAGACTGACGAAACAATACTTCTATGTGACGTCACATGGATGCGCGTTCCGCGCGTAAACAGGCCTACTGTTTACGCGCGGAATTTAAACACCAATAGTCACACCCTCATAAAACCAAGTAAAAAAACATTTTTCGATGGACTTTTTTTGGGAATCGTTTTTTTTAGTAACAACGTTACGAATATATTTTTAAAAAAATTTAGGAGCATTCCCTATTTAACCTGGGTGATCGGGTAGCGTTTCGTTTGCAGTGAAAGGAGGGTTGTTACCAGACACAGGGGGTGTTTGAGTCTAGGAGTGCCTGGTTGGAGCAGCACAGAGTTATAGTTATGTTACCTATGTAGTGAGTGGGCGAGCTGGCTGTGTTAAACATGTCAACATTGCCAGTGAGGTATACAATTGGTCAGTGTGGGCGACATCGAGCGCGCCATGTGTTTACTATGGAAGTGTTATCGGAGCTGGACGTCGAGACTGAAGCGGCCATTTTGAATTCCAGGGAGTCAGTGCCAGACATGCTGGCGGCTACAGAGGCGAATGTGCATGTGGTTGGACGTGATGATGTCACCAGCTCGCAGCGCGATATAAAAATGAGGAAGTAGCAACTTAAGATGTGAATAGAAAGATGCCAAGCAAGAATCAAATGCTTTAAATAGACCTCTTGACTGAATACCAAGATGTTTTCGCCTGGAATTTGCAATTAATTGGAAAGGCCAGTATAGGTGATTGTGATGTTGAATTGATAAAAGGGGCTAAACCAGTTCACGTGCAGCCATATAGGGTGAGTCAAGGAGAGAACGACGCTATTCAGCAATATATCTGTGATATGTTGCAGGCTCATATAAGCAGACCTTCAAATTCGGAGTGGAGCATTCCTATCAAGAAAGATGGTAGTTTACAATTAGTTGTCGATTACCAATGGGTGAATTTGTATATTTAGAATGATAGTTACCCTGCAGCAAATGCAGAAGACTTGTAAGCCTGTCTTACTGGTTGTACGGTGATCACATCTTTGGACATATACTCAGGATTTTGGCATCCAGGGTTAATCCTCATGGCTCAGGAGATCTGCTTTGCTCGGTTTGTTCAGTTTTCAGAGATTACCATTTGGTATCAAGACGGCACCACCGCTATTCTAGAAGGCAATGGATAAAGTTTTGTCCGGTCTCAAGCACACACATTTCTTAGTGTACTTAGACGACATTTTAGTGTCGGGTCATACTTTTTTCGATCATTTGGAACGACTGAGGTAAGTGCTGGCAAGGTTTTGCAAGTCTAATATGTCATTGAATCAAGCAAAGTTTGTTTGGTATAAGGAGATAAGAATTTTAGCCATGTAGTGGATGCGACAGGGGTGGCGCCTCATCCCGATACTATAGCCGTAATAAAGAGATTTCCTGTACCTACTAAACTAAAGCAGGTACGTTCGTTCATTTGTCTTTGTTCGTATTTTCGTAAGTTCGTGGAGGGATTCTCCATCATTGCATCTCCGCTCACGGATTTGACTAAGAAAAAGGATACATTTGTGTGGGGTGAAGCCCTAAGAGAAAGCATTTCGCACTCTGCAGGAGAAGTTGATAACGCCGCCAGTTTTGAGACATTATTTAGGTGACGCTCCTTCTCTACTACCTAAAGATGCACGGGAACCGAGAGCGAAACATTGACACGTCTGCTTCCAACAAAGAACGGTGTGTGTGTCACGAGGTTAGTAGGATATTAAAGAATGTTAAATACAAAATTTTAATTGAATCCAATGAAGGAGCCAGGTTTGGCACCATACTTACTTAAAAATGAAAGCAAAGTTACATAAGCAATAGATTGTCAAGGAACACTCACTATTATTATACTACGTTCCTTCAAAATTACAAAAATGGGGGGAGGGGAGGATAAGATTGGTTGACTCTAATGCCTCCCTCTGACCTTCAGGCTCTCCAAGAATATTCTGTGTGTCATCATCAATGTTGTAGGACTAAAGAAATACGGGCATTGCTCTTTTGTGTTAGTTAGAAGAGTTCATAATTTAATTGATTAAAACACTTAAGTGGATAGTTATAGCTCTTCATTTATATAAATCAACAACGTCTTAGAATTCAGCAGCTATTGTCGTCATCAGATTAAAAAAACAAAGACTCATAATATCAAAACGTTATAAAACATCAAAGACAATATCCAAGGCAGACAAAGTATTAACAATGAAAATTGTCACACCAAGGTGATATATAAGTAATTCTTATTTACTAAAAATAATTACAAAATTGGGCATATTTCTGTGCAGCGCATGACCTCTTAGGAACGGAAAATCTGGCGTGGGCTGCACATTCACGACATCAGACTGGGTAATCGGGTTCAAGTAGAGGAAGCAATGTCAATATGTAATATCACTTCACTGTCTGTTTAGTATTTATGTTATAATGGGAATTAGTAAAGAATAGGACCAAGAAATGAAATTTCTTTAATGTTACGAAGTGATACGAAAACAAAAATAGACAACGGGGATCAATCTAAACAATACAATAATCCCTACAATATAAAGATACATGATTTCAGCACCAAACTATGCTTCCAAATCCAGTGAATGAAATAAAGATTAATTGATGACAAGATGTGTGTTCTCTGGGTTCTCTAGGTAGTGGTGTTTGTGTTCTTCAAACAGGGCAACAAGTTGTTCTGTGAACCTGCTGTGGAGGTCATCTATCTGCTCCTGAGTCGGCTCCGGGATGTGCTCGGCTGTCATCGGCTTCCCGACTGAAACAAGAACACGAGTCACTCGATGACAAGGTGTGTGTTCTCTGGGTTCTCTAGGTAGTGGTGTTTGTGTTCTTCAAACACAGCTTGTGAGTTATGAAATTTGGCCAATGATCTGAAATGTAGAAAGCGCTCTGCAGTCAGCTGTGACGAAGTTTATACGCAGTGTGTCAGGTGTGACTTAGTTGGAGAAGATAAGAAGCAGTGTGATACGGGATTAGAAAGTGGGATTTAAGAGCGTAAAGGTAGATGGGGAGGGATCGTTAGGCTAGAGATTGATAGGAGAAGAGTGGGAAAACCTCGAGGCAAAGGGCAACACAAAGTACATATGGATGTAGAAGAGAGATAAAAGGAGTGAATAGTAGTTGAAGAGGGAGAAAGAAGGCTGAAGAGGAGGACGGAATTGTGGTGAGAGCTGGTGTGGCGACAATGAATGAGGGAAACGAAGATCAGGTGCCGAGCTTGGCAGGCCGGCGCCGATTCGGTGATTCCCAAAGTCAATTTGTAGATTTACCCCTTTACCCAACTATATGATGTTGGAACATAGTGTCCCTGCTGAAAAATCTTGGCAAGATTGTGATCTAAGATCTTGCATTATTCTTGCCAATATCTTGCCAATATCTTGGCAAGTTATTGACAAATTCTTGCAAGATCTTGGTAAGATTTCGATACACACTATGCCGCCTTATTAGATGTTTATCCGTGGCTTGTTGATCTAGGCCCTGTGAGCATAAAGCAAGTAGGCATGCCTGCAGGCTAGAGCAAGCACAGGCCTAGCCCTATAGTGCAAGGCATAAGACTTTCAGTCAACTATCACCTAGGCCTACTGCAATACTAAACAAAATACTCACATAGCCTGAAACCTGTTCAAGACGATAGCAGCTATCTGTAGCTATGATGAATCCAAGATCTTGGCAAGAAATAAACAAGGTCTTATTTCAATGAAAGATGTTTAACACAAGATCTTGTCAAGATTTCTCAGCAGGTAGTGCATGCTATCTCTCTCGCCGACTGAGGTGATTGGTCTTCTAAGAGGCAGGGGGCCTCTAGAGTTCTCGAAGAATCCTTGACCGTATATCAACGAAGGAGCTAAGTTCGTGACCTTGTGGAACACCTCCTGGGCCCAGCGCACCCAGCTTCCCTCAGGGTTGTTCACTTGATAGTAGAGGTCGTTCTCGCCGAACTGGAAGACGGGCACAAGGCTGACACTGCGAACATTAATTTCATGTTTGTCAGAGAAAAATGATTAGGTTTTGCTGGAGCTTAAATATAAAGAAGTGTTTACTTTTCATCAAGGTACCTTAACCACCGTGGCAAACAAAGTTGGCATCACAGTGTGCTTTGAGATAATGTTAAGCTCATCCTAACAATGTTATGTTTGGTATACAGACTATCATTCTAATGAACATTGTCGATACATCTGTTAATTATAATACCAATCCCACACATGTCAAAATAAAGCCAAACCTAACACAATCAAAAGCAATATCAAAAAGAAGTGAATAGCTTATGACCTTTCTACATTTGTGCAATCTTAATACATAAATTCACTTTGACCTTTGACTGCATCCTTTCAAAGCGTGGCAAAAGTTTATTTGCAACTATTATAACGGTTATTTCTCTATGATTATAACTATATCACACAGGCAGTGGAACAGTCTTGGCCTCTCTTAAGATTGTGTTCCGCAAAGGCGACCAGAACGACCAGTCTGCGACCAATGGAATTTAAGTAAACACAATTCGCACCAATGACAGATCAGATTTGCAAGAAACGTATGCGATGCGTTGCTGTTTTCACTGTTGTGGTCGAGACCAAGAAGCCCACAGTTTTATTCCGGTCGTAAAGTGGTTTTAAAGAAAGCGCGGTTATTTCAAATTCTTTCATTGAAAATCATGGAATAATGTCAACTTCCGACAATGTTCCTCTAACTACACATGGGTAGACAGTAATTCATTCATTCTTTCATTCAAATCATTCATTTATTTAGTAAATGATATGATTTATGTAACAATTTAACGAGATATCACAACTTTTCATTAAAACACGGCTTTGTAGATGCAAGCACCATTTCGGAGCCAAGGCAGTACCCCAACAATCAGACGTTGAGTGAAACAATGAAAATAACAATACCCAGTCGAGCCCAGAATGGTCGACCGGTCGCCTTTACGGAACACAACCTCAGAGAAAGTGCCCTAAAATAAGGAAATTTATTCGATTTTGGGCACATCTTGTATTACTTTTTGTTCATAAAGTGTTCTTCGTATTAAGGTGTGTATGAACAAATGTTATCCAAGTTTTATTTTTCGTTTTTCCTGTAACATTTTAAAGTAAGTTAGATTTCATGTTGCTGATTTTGTTTGGTATATAAAACAAACAAAACAATCGATTGCTACTGAATGTCAAGACATTTAATGTGATATGTTGACATTCCTATCATTTTGAGTACCTATTAGAAGATCCAAATTCGGAAAGAGGTAAGATTGGCAATAATCAGAACATTTACTATGGCTGTTAGTTATCGCAGATGCCAAATTTCTAGGGCGAGGCCTAGCCGAAGAAGACAGAAATGGGCAAGAAAGGTATCGTGCTTTTGGTGGCTTGTTTACATTGTTTCTTTTCTGACGTTTAGAATGATCAATTATGGATGCAAATTGCAATTGGTGACTAGATTTAATTCAACCAAATGTAGACAGGTATATGGTATCCCTTTGGAAAGTGAGTTGGTTTCAATAAGATGCTGTGTTTCCTCCGGAAGTCTGTGTGGAAGTATTTTTCTAAGAAAAATAAGACCGGTTGCATTGACTAGATGTTTGGGACGTCGTAAACAACGGACAAGAAGGCGAAGGACTAGCACAATGGCCAAGAATATTTTGACTTCAACATTTAGCAGCATTTTCCTGTTGCTTATTGCTCTTTCTGGGGATGTGGA
The DNA here is from genome assembly GCA_024449915.1 of Sweltsa coloradensis. Classification (NCBI taxonomy): domain Eukaryota; kingdom Metazoa; phylum Arthropoda; class Insecta; order Plecoptera; family Chloroperlidae; genus Sweltsa; species Sweltsa coloradensis. The sequence continues at coordinate 1,163,178 of JAMZAV010000043.1, read as the reverse complement.
GCTAAACCCTGGTCCTTTGCAGTGTGTTCAAACTGATGATCATTCGCTTGCTAGTGACTCATGCAGACAACCTGTGTCGCACAAAGATATCATTTGCCTCCTTCTTACTTTGTGTGGAAATGTAGAAGAAAATCCAGGTCCAATCAACGGGCAGAACAAGCGTTGCAATCATTGTAAAACTGAGGGGCGTAAAAACCAACTTTTACAATGTGCTCTGAATGTACGAGACCGTTCCACAATACATGCGTCAAAATCCTGCCCTCCTTGCCCAGGCGTGTCGTTAATGGTGCACAGACTTGGACGTGCTTGGAGTGCACAGTGCCACAGTTCAATGATTCATTTTTCATTGCTGGAGATGCACTTCTTAACCAAAGCACCAATAGCGAATCTGGCTCCAATAATTCTGGTCTTTTTTTTTTCTTTTCGTTTTTCTTTTTTAATGTTTTTTTTTCTTTTTTTTTTTTTCTTTCTTTCTTTCTTTTTTTTTCTTTCTTTCTTTTTTTCCTTTCCTTTTTCTTTTTTCTTTTCTTTTCTTTTCTTTTTCTTTTCTTTTTTCTTTTCTTTTCATTCTCCACATCCTTTTTTATATATTCGATTCATTCATAAATTGCATTTAATATCCTTTTTATTTGTTATCAAATTTGTTGAGTATTTAATGCATTGTTGTAATATTACTATTTCAAATATTTACTTAAATGTAGTTCATTGTTGTGTCTGCATCTATGTAATTAGATTTATTTAGTTGTCCTCCTTTGTAAATCAGTTTTTATAACTGAATAGGATAGACGTTAAATAAATAAATAAATAAACTATCTTTTAACGCTCGTAGTCTTAAACATTCGAAACGCTCTCCCATAATTCATACCTGGATTGAAGCGCTTACCCCCATCAGTTATTTTCGTCTGTGAAACGTGGCTCGATGCAAGTGTACGAAATTCGGAAATATTACCCACGTCCTATATGGTATTTCGGAAGGACCGAGATGCCCGACCAGGAGGTGGAGTTCTCATAGCAGAAAAACCTGAGCTTAAGGCGGTGCATGTACCTGAACTATCTACACTTAATGCAGAGATCATCTGGGTGGAGATAACATGCGGAAATAAAAACTGTTACTTGGGTCTGCTTACAGGCCGCCTAATTCGACCGCAGATTTAGACTAGGAACTAATCGAATCTTTATGCCATGTTGACAAGTTAGTAACCAAGTATACCGCAATAATTTTGTGTGGAGATTTTAATTTGAATATAACTTGGGATTCTGTTGCTCCTTTTCCCAACGAGTTCACTGCCAATCTTTATTAATCTGCGTTCCACGAGCTCTCTTTCACGCAATCAGTCACCGAAGCTACTCGAGTAACGGATACTTCGCGATCTATCATTGACCTATTGCTGTGCAATAACCCAAATATTATTGAAGACACGAGTGTTATTCCAGGTGTGAGTGACCATTTGACAGTATGCGCAAATATAAAATTCACTGTTCCTAGAACCAAATACATTAACAAATCTGTATGGAACTATAAAAGGGCTGACTGGCTACTACTTAGAACTCTTTTTGTAGAGCGCCTTACAATATTAAATCAACAGCATGACGTTATCTGATGTGGAAAGATTGGTGTTCGGTGTTTTGAAATTGTGTTGAAGTTGCAATTCCAAAAGTTATAATGAAGGGTCAACGCCGGGCACCATGGATTACTTCGGATCTTCTGAAATTGATTAAAAAGCGTGACAAACTCTTCATCAAATGTAAGAGGATCCAGTCTGAAGATTTATGGAACTCTTACAGAAAGTTTCGTAATCAAGTGAAAACAACAATACGAAATGCTCAGCAACAGCATGTTTGGAACTTAGGGAGCAATTCTAAAGGACTCTGGAAATTTATCCGTTCTAAGAGTGGCAGTGCAGATCCTTCTCACTTCTCAGCAAATGGCAAGGTTTTAACTGGGGTTTTAACTGGGGCCAATGCATTTAACTCAAAGTTCCAAGAAAACTTTACTCCATTAACGACAAACTGTACGAAATTATTTCTAGGAAATCCATCAGTTCAAAAGCCTATTAAAAACTTTCTTTCTCAGTCAACGAGGTGAGGCAAGTACTTCTCAACACTCGTCCTGGTACGGATAGTGGTCCTGATGGAATCCGTACTACAATTCTTCGCCCGTGTGCTTCTTCGCTTGCTCCATCCCTCACTGCACTGTTTATCTTGTCAAACGAGTCCGGAGTTGTTCCAAACGATTGGAAAGTAGCTAACGTTGTGCCTGTGTACAAATCGAAGAATAGGTCAGATGTATCTAACTGCAGACCAATTTCACTTGCCAGTACGGTTTGCAAGGTAATGGAGCGTCTAGTTACTTCAGCCATTTATACGCACTTAGAAGTGAACAGTCTGATACCGCCTAACCAGCATGGATTTTTACCTCGTCGATCATGCACAACTATGCTGACAAAAGCTATTGATGACTGGCAGCATACGCTTGACCAAGGAAAAACAAGGCAAATTGACTGCATAGCGTTGGACTGGAGTAAGGCGTTTGACAGTGTGCCACACGAGAGACTTCTACATAAGCTACATGATTATGGAATTCAAATTAAGCTTCTTAATTGGATTAAATCATTTTTGAAGGGTAGGTCTCAGCGTGTTGTGCATGATGGACTCTCATCATCATTGACGTTGCATCTGGAGTTCTGCAGGGATCGGTACTTGGTCCTTTGTTTTTTACAATCTTTATGATAGACCTACCTGATGTTGTAACGTCAAGTATTCTCCAATATGCTGACGATACAACTCTGTACAGAAACATATCTACTTCAGAAGACGCAAAGGCTCTACAAAATGACCTAAACAATATCCAAGTTTGGTGTCAAAACAACCAAATGTCAATTAATGTTAGCAAGTCACAGTTACTTCGAATCACGTGATCAAGAACCGGACACATAAACATCGTGTTTTGCATAAATAGAGATATAATACCGTGTTACCAAATTGTCAAACTACTTGGAATTGTTACTTGTGATCTGCGGTGGAATCAACATTGTGAGTATGTGCGTAACAGAGCGTCTAAAACTTTAGGATTTGTATCGCGCTCTCTAAAGGGTGGCAAGCCAAGAACCCTTCGCACCGCATATTTAGCGCTGGTTAGGCCAATAATCACTCATGGCCTACCAGCGTGGCATCCAAAAACAAAGGACAACATGAGCAAATTGGAAAAAATTCAAAATCGTGCCACCAGACATATTATGGGTTACAAAGAACCAAGTGCCTCTACACGTCAGTGGTCAATGTCGTCTTTCCACCATTGAACAACTCGTGAAGCAAGTGGACGTTTTGTTCTTCAAAAAGATGTTGACTGGCTGTGTAGACCTTGACCCATTCCATCGGGTGTCTTGGAATCTTCGCGATTCAAGACGTAACCAGGCCCAGTCCATCACGCCACCATTTGCCCGAACCAGCGCGTACATAAGTGGGTTCTACTGCCGATCTGCCAAAATTTGGAACTACTCCCTGTCCGAAGAAACACAAGGTCTTGCCATGTCTGCTTTTAAGAGTCTTCTACATTATGATTGCTTTTTTGATATTATGAATTCATTGAATTGTTATTGTTTTGTTAATTTGTCTCTTCTATGTCTCCTCTCTTTTGTCTCCTCTCTTTTATGTTTCTTTGTTCTATGTTTTATAAGTGTTTGTTTGTTATCACAGTTTGTTGTGTAGAGGTTGGCAGACACCTTGTGTTCGGGGCATACTGCCCTTCTCTGCCAACCTTCATACTAAGCCTATTAGTGGAAAATAAATAATAAGACTAATATTGTGTTAAATGCAAAAGTTCGTGCAAATTCATTTTGCCAGGCCTTGCAAGGATACACCACCTTGTATCATTTGTATTATTTTATGTCAGTTTAAACAGCATTAGGTTGTATCGTTGTCTGATTATTTTGGTATATTGTTTTAATTATTTTTGAAAATAATTTTTGAACCTGAATGAAGACTAGTGTGCCAAAGAAAACCTGTATTTATCTGGGGCTCAACACTTTAAGCCCATTTATTTTTTAAAATATAATAAAATATCCTTTTCGAACACCGCATCACTCCAAACATAATCTATGAACATACACTCCATCTCTATTAATTAAAATTTTCCTACATCAGAGTGGTTATTGTTTCCTAAAATACCATTGCTTTTAAGAGTATGTTGGCTTACCCGTGCTTCAGCGCGATTTTGACGAATCCTTTTCTATTCTTGAGCAGAATCTTCGGAGACCCCGGTCTGCTTAAGAGGACCGCGGCGACTCCTCCCACTACCAGCACCACGGAGCGCCCTGTGCCGTGGGCGCTGTTGAGCAGGTAGTCCAGACTGTCTCGTGAACACGAACATACACCCAGTCTGATGAGCCACTCGCGGACGAATTGAGAGTTCACATAAATGTTCATTGTTGTCAAGTAATGTGTTATCCCGGGGAAAAGTTGGCTCACGTTATTTGCCTCAGTCGCGAAATTTGCTACTGATCCTGTTGAAAGATACATTACTTTAGCAAGAGTAAAATTATATTAGTTCATTAGCTATTTGACCTTGAAATAAAATGTCTATTGATTGTTTCTTTAAAGTCACTTACCAAAGTCACTGTTTATTTCCCGTACTCGGCGAAATTTCTACTACGGTCCCCTCATCTTCGTCCGGCGACGCCAGACACACCAAGGTCTAAAGTGTTTTGGGTTTGTTTAAAGCCTTAAAATTATGGATAAAATTAAATATGGATAAAATTATGTATCCGTTACAGGTGGTGCTAATTTTGAAACTTTGAAACGACTTGAACAAGTGTTTATCATCATCATTATCCATCACCATTTTCTGCTTCTGGCAGGGTCAGCTTGGGTTAAGCAATCAAATTTTTCCACTTCTTTCTATCCTGCCACAATCGTTTCTCTTCCACATCTTCCCAACTCGCTCCGCTAGCCTCCTCGTCTCCTGCTATGGTGTCCTTCCATCTCTTCCTTGGACTACCCCGTCTTCTTCTTACTTCTTCAATCCTTTTTTCATACATTATCTTGGACCTCCGATTTTCCCCGATTCGTTTCATATGTCCATACCATCTCAACCATGTCCTTCCTATTCTGTCACTTAACTTCTCTGCACCAAGCTTTCTCTAATGTCCGTGTTCCTTATTGTATCCCTTCTCGTCTTGCCCACTGTGCTCCTCAGGAATCTCATCTCTGCTGCCTGCATCTGTCTGTCTTCTCGATCTCCCATTGTCCAGGTTTCTGCTGCATACGTAAGAATCGGTATTAAATAGGTTTTATATGGTGTCATCTTACACTGAAAAGGTATTTCCTTATCCCACACCAGACCTTTCACACACTGGTAGAAGTTACGGGTCTTTTGTATTCTGATACTAATCTCAATCTTTCTACTTGCTATTACTTCACTTTTTTGATATATGAAACAATAATTCAACTCAGAAAGTTTCTATGTAAGTCTGTGTGTAGAGAAGACTTTTTGTTCGAAGCGCGAATTATGCGCTACATGATCCAAGTCGGTAGACCACATAAGGATGTGGTTTGTTCACAACATTATTGAAAAAAAAAATTAAAAATAACCTGAATGATGACTAGTGTGTCAAAGAAAACCTTTATTTATCTGGAGCTCAGATACTTTAGGCCAATTTATTCCGTTACATCCTTGCAGAACACCGCATCACTCCAAGCACAATCTGTTAACATACACTTCATCTATATGAAATTTAATTTTCCTACATCAGTTCAGTTAAGTTCAGTTTGAGTGCAATAAGTAACATTTACTTTTGCTTGTTATACAGTACCGGGTATATTTACCCTTAAAAGTAGAATGAACATAATTCCAGAGGAGATAACGCTTTTACGCCATTATTTGGGAGAACTGAAAGAGAAAGGCTTAGCTGTCATTCAGCTGAGTTTCGCAGCAAGGAGCACAAAAGACTTGACGAGAGACGAGGTCCGGGAACCCAGTTCGTTGATAGGTCATCAAGGCCTCTATTGCCCATTGCGTCTTGTTGATTAGACGAGTGAGCGCAGCGAACGTAGTCTACAACGCTACTCGATCGGGCCTTGGTCGTGATTAATTCTGTGTGTTAAATGTATGTTAAATGTCTGTCTGTCCAGGGTCATACGGCCGAACGGCCAAATAGACTGAGCTGAAATTTTAAACAGACATCCATGACCAGGTAACTGAGAACTGCTAACAAAATGAGCACAATCTGTTGCGATTTAAACCTGCAAGAAATAAAAAAACTGAAAAATACGTCGAAATGTATCGGAATTATTTAACGACTGGTTTACATTTTGAAATAATATTTTTTGTTTGTTATTTACCTGGCTGTGAAATGCCGTGTCCAAGGTTAATCGAATGTTGGACGTCAAGGTACCCCCAAATTCCGCTCGTAGATTGAGTAAACCTTGCAATATTTTCACGTTTTTCGTACTGGCTATGTTTTCCATAGTATTGTCACAGATGATGGACTTCACTGCGTTATATACATTTCAAAACATGTTAAATAATTTAAAAAATACAATCCAGTAATAACAAAATCTTTCCCGACTATTGAACCCACGTCTCCCACATTTCGGCTATAAGGGCGCTTTAGCCAACTCGACTAGGGAAACGCCAAGGTCGTTGTTAGACGAGTGAGAGAGTCATGTGTTGAGTACGCGGGAACATTTGCATTTAAGTTTGATTATAATATTCGTATAAATAATAGGGTATTTAAGTTTTGGTCATAGTTTAGGCCATAATGCCTTTGAGGATAGAACCTTTGCTCCACTGTAGCCTATAGACTGTTAGGTGACTCTTAATCGCCCCTCCTTCCCCCCTCGAACTAATGCTACCATATGTTTTCTTAAAGGAAATTATCGTTCTTTCCATTTCTGCCTGTTTGCCAATTGGCAGCTGGGGCGTTTAGACGGTAGGGGTGTCCAAAGTCACATATGCAAATATATGTTAAAATATTTTTTCTAATGCAAATTAATCTTCATTTTATAATTTGATTGCAAGACCTAACATCATACATGATGTCAAAACATAATACACCTACTGATTTGCTATATGTACACACAGGGTTGTCCAAAAAGTCACAAAATAGTATGAAACTTGTGGCGTCCATTCTTTCATCTGTACGTATATAACCCCCTCGAACTTATAACAATGTGTGTTTTCTCACAGTTGAAACTATGTTCTTCTCATGCATGCATGTTTGTCAGTTAACATCTGAGGCGTTTAGACGGTAGGGGTGTCCAATGTCTCATAAGCAAACATATGTTCATATATTTTTCCTAGGTAAAGTTTCAAAATTCAAAATTTTGGACAACCCTGATAGAAATTATAATTCTTTGCTAGGCCAACATACAATACGTATTCTTAGACAGGTTTACTGATTTTAGTAACATTAACACATTTTTAGCACTTAAAAAAAAGTTGTATATTAGCAATAATATAAAACCAAGCATTTTGGACAGCCCTTGAATTGTTTTTGCATAATTTATTTTTTAAATTCAGTGGTTTTTTCATTTTATGTATAAACTAAAGCTTTAATGCGGATTATGTCCAATCTTTAATGTTAAAGTGTATAAAACAGTAAAATCGATTATTACTAATTTTGGGCACCCCTTTACAAAAAGTGAAATCGCTTTTGTTTTAAAAAATCAAAAATAATGTGTTAAATGATAATTAAAAATAATCTTGGAATTTTATCAAAAACTTTGACCGTTATAGCAGGTCAAAGTTTCGCAACTTTCGACTTTGGACACCCCTGGAGGTCAAACGCCCCAGCTGCCAAGTGGCAAACAGGTGGATTATTAATCGTGATTTGTTTCTGAACAAAACTGCTAAAGTGAAAATTAGTTCGAGGGGGGGGGGGGGGTCGCTTCCTGAGCACCTAATGGTCTACTATGATAGGCTAGGGATGCCTATAAGGTAGGGGGAAGAAAAGGAATGTTACCGAGTACTCAACACATGGCTCACTCACTCGTCTAACAACGACTTTGGCGTTTCCCTAGTATAAACATTTTGATGAGTGAGGCTATTATAGTGATAATCGGATCAGTTGACAAAGCTGTGAGGGCGTCAACCAGGCGCGGACTGGCAGGGGGTGCTGGGGTGCGATCGCACCCCGGGCTTTTGACATTCCGGGCCCTTTGGAACATTTGTTCACACTACACTTTCAGTTTCAGACAAAATATATATGATTGTATATTGTCTACTGCGAAAAGAGTTGCCGAACAAATACATTAGATAATATTAACGATGACTCATGGGGTGCCTTATAGCAGCTCTTCAAAAGAGAATGGTTGTTCAGTGTTCTCACTTTTCAGTTTTCAGTAGGAACTAGTGACTATCATGTATAGCTAATTGACTTTCTTCGCCGCGCTACGAGAAGAAATTTCGATGTGATTGCAAGTATTTTGGTTTTGGTTTGCAGTTCCAACTAGCAAGGGGATGGCGTTGGGTCGGGGGGGGGGCAGCCGGCGCCGGCGGGGGGATGTAGAAGTAGTACCATGAATCGTCTCATTACAGCTTACAGCTTACGCTTACACATTATTATTGAAAAGTTATGCATGATATCAAAATGTCCAGTATCCCACTCATCCCCCAAGTTCGCATTTTGCGAGTGTCAATTTGGTACTTGCGAGTTACATTATTGGTTGTAAGGCTTCCTCAAATTAATTTTCGCGAGATTTGAATTGCGCGCTCGGGTAGTGTTACTAGTTGGCGCCTGTTAATCGCGTGCTAAAATAGCGTTTTAGGCCATAAAATATAACGAACCACCCAAGACCGCCCCAGACCCCTACTTTACTACGCGCCCTCATACGGGCCCTACTACATGCCAGCATCCCGGGCCTTTTCGACCCAGTCCGCCTGGCGTCAACTAACCCGTCTATTGTGGTGGAAAACTGAGGCTTCCGGTGTATTTGAGGAGGCTGTTTCAGGTCTGGTTGGGCCAGGCGGCGAGCAGCTGGGGGCGATTCAAGTTATTAACAAGTCTGCAAATGAATGTTGAGGGTTGAGTGGAATAACTGGTGGCAGGTTGTTGTGGTCAGTGGACTTTTTGTAGGTTCGACGAGTGTACTGAGTACCTTGTGGAGTACGAGCATCCAGGGCGCGGAGATAGATGGGGCATTTGCGATAGGACGCAGGATGGTCTTGTTTACAATTGAAGCACTTGGCGAGTTCGGATGGAGACTTTGGGCAGTCTTTAGATGGGTGATAGTCAAAGCACTTGGAACACACCGAAACAACGTTGCAGAAGTGTGAAGAGTGTCCAAACTGCTGGCAGTTAAAGCACTGCCGTGGCCCTTTCGGCCCACGATAGCGCTCCACCAGGTGAAGGGGATTACCAGGGGCGTTACCTAGCGTAGTGACGACGAACAGAGGCATCGGTTGTCTTTCTCCTCCTCCTTCTTCAGCTCGGTGTGTGAGGTGACGTACGTCCAAGACCGAGACGCCCTGGCTCTGAAGGTCGGAGAGTATTGTAGCTGTTTCCACTGTGGCAGAAATGCCACGGAGAACAAGCTTCTTAGTTCTCTGTTCCGTCGTAGGGAATGTGTGAAACATAATTTCTTTTCCTTTGAAGTGTGTGATTAGATCATCATAGGTTTTCCGGGAGTCCGGCTTTATTTTGAAAGTGTCACTTGTTGATGATATTGTTACTTTTCCATTGGTAGAGGCATTAATTATGCGAATGAGTAAATTATACGTCGGGACACCGTAAACTGTAACGGGGGGTGCTCGGTCCTTGGGTTTAGGGAGGCGGTCACTGTTGCCTTCACGTATTGAGTTGTGGGTTGAGACATCGTCGCGGAATGTATGCTGTTTTGAAGGAGGAGGCAGACGAAGACATCGAGTGCGCATCTCCTGCAGACTGGTCGTGATCCATGGACATGTCTCGACCGGGTTTTAACATATACATGTTAAGTTCAGGGTAGATGGCGTCATTAACCTGAGAGAGAGGCTCGTAGCGATTTGACAAAAGAGTGGCAATTGTTTCCAAAAATGTCATTGTTCTTAAAGCACATTGGCTAACCCGTACTTCAGAGCAATTATGATGAACCCTTTTCTATTCTTGAGCACAATCTTCGGAGACCCCGGCCTGCTTAAGAGGATCTCGGCAACTTCTTGCACCACCAGCACCACAGCACGTCCTGTGCCGTGAGCGCTGTCTAGCAGGTAGTATCTTACACTTAATAGGTAATTCCTTATCCCATACCAGACCTTTTACACACTGGTAGAAGTTACTGGCCTTTTCTATTCTGATGCTAATCACCTTTTTAATCTTTCCACATGCCATTACTTCACTTCCTAGATATACGAAACATAAATTAAACTCCGCCGTCACGGAATGTTTCTACGTAGGTCTGTGTTTTGAGTAGACTTTTTGTTCGCAGCGCGCATTCTAGAACACCACATCCAAGTCGGTAGACCACATTATGATGTGGTTTGTTCACAAGACAAAATCCGAATGTGAAGGAGAATGTCTTATATTTTCCCGATTTTTTTGTTGGTTGGCTTTGCAAACAACTAACTATCGTCACAATATTGTAGGTTTTATGCAGCGAGATTGCTCAATCTTTTCATTATAGAAGGTAAAAGTAATAGTACGGTTTATTGGAGTGAGACGGGATACTCGATCATACGTTCAACTTACCTATTGCGAATATTCCATGAGGGAAGGCGCACAGCAAGTAGTTCTTGGAAGGGTCAAGTTCCGCAGTCTTGACCAGTTTCAAGGGGAAGTAGTCCCTGAAATACCTCCACCAGGTCCTGCGGCGGACCCAGTTAGAGCGGTGGGCGCCCCGGGAGGCAGCCCTCCTGTCGACCAGTATGTAACAGAGGTAGGCGAGGCCCGCCCAGGAGTAGCGGGTGTAGAAGATGATGTAGGATAGGGCGATGTAAGATAGGAGTGTACACAACATTGTTATTGTATACACCAGCACTGCCAGAGTCTGGAGTCGTCTCTTCGTAGACTCAGTAGAGGGGCAAAACTTGAAGCTCGATTTCTTCGTCATCTGGGCATAAATAATATTACTTTTTCTTGCTTCACCAATGAATATACACAAAACATGTTAATTTTAATAATAATACTTTTTTTTAAACGTACTTAGTCTTCACACTTGGTGAGTCTATATCATAACCCCGAAGGTGCAAATCCTCGAAAATTCGATAAAACACATTTTCGCGGAATCGCACTTTCATAAGATTGGACTATCGGTGATCTTCTTTTAAGGGTTTCAGGGGGTCGCAATTTTGAACTTTCGCTAATCTGCACTTTTGTGGATTTCTACATACGGGAACCAGAATATGGTAAATTTGACTTTATGCTATCTGCACTTTTGTGGTTTGAAATATTCGGGCACAGATAATAGAGTACACTACGTGGGCAGATACTTGACGGGATAGGGCGAGATGCTGCGCAATATGGCCGAATTATTCTGAAGTGTGAACCACAAACACTAGGCTCGACTGTGAGAGGTTGAGAGCGAATGTGCCCCTACCTGGGAGCTAACATTAACAACAAAAGGACGAACCTTTTTCCGACCTCGTCTGTTCGGTGGTTAACTCACTTCACGCGGCTGTGTTGCCAGAGCTTGTGCGACCTTCAATGACCGCCTCGGGGCTCGGGGCCCAACCCTTGCTTGCTTGGCAGAAGCACGCAGAAGGGATCAACACGAGATCAGTAGCGACGAGGTGTCCGTCTGTCTATCTGTCTAGCTACAGTCATCAGTCCTTCCCTCACAAGTCACAACACAGATGTGCGTAGCACAGCTTGATACGAGCAATAAACCCCTCACGTCTGTGGCGCGGTGGCATTCTGTTGTTGTGAACTTGTGATTATTGTTTTTTATGGTTCTTATTTATTTATGATTATTTATTTAATAACACTTAGCGACCATGGATGATGTGACGACCCCAAAGGGTGGGGGCGGGGGGCTATAATAAAAAGACAGGGTTGGCCCAGGTCCCTTTTTCTTTCAAAAAACCCCAACCCTTTCCCCCCTTTTCAAATTTAAAAATTTACTTTAATTATTTTTGGGTTTGGCAACCACAAAAAATAATGTCTGTTATTTATGAAAACTTCAAGTGGAAAAAACATGTCATTTTTCTCAAAAAATAAAAATGGTAGATTTTTTTTTGAATGAATTCGCGATTTTTTGACGTCATTTTCCCTTTTCGGGGAGAAATTTCCACACCCAAATGGGCATACAGACAAAAAGGCGTTGAGTCTACCACAAAAAAAAACCACGCGGCCACTCCTTCGACAAGGGGCCGGCACTTGACAAGAGGCAAAAGTGGGCCCCACCCCCCCTTATAACACACAATTATACCCAGTTTAACAGAAACCTAAACTATTTGTAGGCCAAACCTTTTTCCCTGTCACTACGAACAAATGCGATCCCACGGAGGGGTGAAAAAATGGGTATGACGGGGGAAAAAGCAACATTTTTCCCGTGTATTGACAAAAAAAAGGGGGCAATTCTAAAAGGGAAATCAAAAAAGTAAACTATTTATTTGTTTTGCCCCAAACCATTTTTTTTTAAAATTTAAAAAGTCTCTTTCTTACTCACCATAAACTGGGGGTTAGTTTAGTGCCTAGCTAACCAGCCCAGGGTTTTTTTTGAAGCAAATCTTTTTTGCTTTTGTTTTTCCCGGGGTTCTTTATTTAGAACAGCTATAAAATAAAAAAATAAATAAATAAACCCGGGATTTAGAGTCGACTCATTTGGGGGCCACACTAAACAAAAAATGTTTTTTTAAAGTGGGGAAAAGCGGGGAGGGTAAACTTAAGTGCCCAAAGGGGCCAACCCTGCGGGCCCCTGACGCAACCCGACGATTTGAACGATAACAAAAAACCCAAAAAAGATAAAATATACTTTGACTTTAAATTTTTTGGGTCCACTACAGAAAGGGCCCCGTTTCTTTGTTTACCTCGACCTGTGCTTTGGGGGGGCCCAATAAAAAATTTTTTAACGCCACTTTTCCTAGTATAAACTGGAAAGGTTGTGCACAATGGGGCAACTTTTCTAATTGTATGTTTTTTTTTAAGGAATAAAAAAAATTTGGAAATTTAAATATGGAAAGAAAAATACAAAAATTTTTGGGGTATAAAATCCCCCAAAAATTTTACTTTCTTGATCGTTTTCCAAAGAAAAAGGAAATCATGAGGGTGGGGAGGTTGGGCCTTTTAAAATTTAAAAATTTGTTTAAAATACGAAAACCCGGGGGAATTTATGGGGGATTTTTTTAAAAATTAACTTTTAAATACCTCCATTGGGGGGGAAGTTTTTTAAAAACGCCCCCCCGTCAGGGGGATTTTTCTCGGGTTTCCTTTAAATTAACAAAAAAAAATGACCAAAAAAATCCTTGGTCCAAAATTTTTTTAAAGGAAAGTTTAATTTAAACCGGGCCGCACCGCCACAGGGGGGGGAAAAAGTTTTCCCCTCCTTTGGGGGTTTTTATTAAATTTTTTTAAAAAAATAAAAAAACCAATAAAAAACCCCTTTTCCCTTTAAATTTGGGGTAAAAAGTGTTTTAACAACCTCTTCCCCCCCCCCCCCCCCCCCCCCGGGGGGAACCAACATTTTCTCACAAAAATTTTTTGTTTTTAAAAGGGGAAGGAGGGGTTTTTACCCAAAAAAAAAACCCCTCTTAAATTTGGAAAAATTTGAAACCCCTAACCCCATGGAGCCCCCCCGGTAAAAAAAAAACCCCCCCAAAAACCCCCCCCCCAAAAAAAAGCCCCAAAACCCCCCCCCCCACAAAAAAAAAAAAAAACCCACAAAAAAAAAAATTTAAACAAAAAAAAAAAAAAAAAAAAAAAAAATAAAAACCCCCCAAAATAAAAAATCCCAAACCCAAAAACCCTGCCCACTTTGAGCCCAATTTGAACGATCTTTTTAAAACCACCCGGGCCCCGCGTTTTAATTTTTCCACCTTGTGCCCTTTGGAACTGTAAGTTTGTTGCATTGATACAAGTTTTTTTTTTACTTTTTATTAAATATACAAGGGCAATGGTGAAATTTTTTCAAGCTATGTTATTAATAATTACGTTTCCAAAAAACTTGGGGTTAGATTGAGAAAAACATTTTTCATATTCTTTTTTGGTTAGAGGGGTTTTGGGTGGGTGTTCGACTTATTTTACCCCCCCCCCCCCCAAAACCCACCCCCAAAAAATTTTTTTAAAAGTTATAAATAAAAAAGTTGTTGAACCTTTACAGCTATAAGTCCATGTAAAAGCAACTGCGAAAGTGCGGCGTAGCGTATTATCGTCATTCACACTTACCCAAAGGGGAAATCATTTTAAAGTTACTGTGTTCCCGGCGACGTTTTTTTCATCCGCCCTCTTCTTTTTAAATACGATTGGATGACCCGTAGCGGGGTTGAAGCAAAAAACCAAATTTTCACCGCCCCCCCCAAAAAAATTTAGCTCGGTTGTTTTTGTTTTTTTTTTTCCTGTCTGTTTGTTCGCTCCCAAACCGGGAAAACCCGGGCATACCGATTTTAAATAAAAATTTTTGCCCGGAAAATTTTCAAAAATCTTTTAAACTTGGGAATTGCTACTTTTTTGGGGTCCCAACCCGAAAAAAATATTTCTCATGAATATCGTACTTTTACGTTTTTTTTTTTTCGATTTTTAGGTCCCCAAATATTTTCTTTAAACTTTTTGGGCCGTTTTCCCCCCAAACGGTGGGACCCCCAAACTTTTTCATTTTTTACATTGACAAAAAGATTTTTGGTCATTTAGTCCCTTTTTAAAAAAAATTTTGGTTAAAAATTTCCCATAGAAAAAAAGGTTTTAACATAGAAAAAGAAAGGGAGATTCCACGAAAAAAACGAAATTTCTTTGGACAAAATTTTCCCAAAAAAAGCTCATGCATAAAAACGCGATAAAAAACCCGTTCGCAAAGCGGCCTAGTAATAAAAACACTTCTGGCGTTTTTATTATACTATAAAAATTTTGCCCAAACATGAAGGGACTTCCCGAACGCCGAAATAATTACGGGAGTTGTGGTAGTTTTGTAAAGGGGGCAAAACCCAAGGGGCCCTTTTTTCAGGGGATTTTTAAAACCGAAAAATAAACGTTTTCCCCTTTGGATTCGCATTCCAAAGGGAAGATAATTTTGGGAAGAAACTTTCGGTCAGGATTGCCGGAGGCGGGGGGATCTTTTGGGATGCCCTCCCAAAGAGTTTTCGCGCTTTTCCCTTTAAAAACGTTTTTAACATAGTTAATTGTGGTTGTAAAAGCTTAACCCACCCTTTGAAGATTGGGGAAATGCCCGGATATAGGGGTTGGGATTATGTAGCCTTGGTTTTGTAGGGAAAAAATCAAGGGGGTGGGTATAAAGTATTTTTATATGGATCAAGTAACCAAATTTTATTTTAAATTTTTGTGTATTTTTATGTGCCCGAACTCGAGTTCCCAGATCCCGCACCCAGGTTAAAAAACGCGATAACCCCCCCCCCCCCCCCCCCCCACCCCCGCCCCGTGCGACGTGGGCCCCATTCATCAAAAATTTGACCCGGCCCGGGCGGTAGGGAGGGCAAAAAAAATTTAGGTTGGGAAAAAGAACTTGAGAGCCCTGTCAAATTTTTTACTATTTTTTGTACCTAAAAAATAAAAAAAAGTACTAATTTTTCCCGGGGCTTGGGGGATTTCCCTTCTCAAAGCTGAAAAAAGTAATCGCGTTCGTTTGTTTTTTTTTTACTGTATAATACCGGATCGTACCCATTGTATGATGAACATGCCCAAAAAACAGTTAAGCACAGAAAAACCCTAGGTATTTTACCTGGGTGAATGGAAAGTACTAGCCCTGTTAGTAAATAACAAATAATTCGAATTTAGTTTTGGGGCCCATGTTGGTTTTTTTTAGGCCCAGTTATGATTTCCAATTTTTCGTAGTTCACACAACACCGTCATATCAACAATATTTATTTTTATCACTAGAAAAAATGATTCCAACCCCAAAGCCCCAAAACAAAAATTTCAATCTTCGGAAAGGGTTTATCGGGGATAATTTTAATGTGAATGGTACCATCACAATACGTAACTATAAAAATGCAGTTTGGCGGTTTTTCATTTAGTCACTACTCCCCTAATAAGTTGGAAAATCCCCATTGGTTTTAATTAAAAGTTTTTGTAATTGGGAATGTATTGTATTGCACTGCATTTGTGTGCGAAAAAAGGGAAAAATTAAAAAACTTTCAGTCAAACAAAACGTTTAAAAAAAATTTTTTGCATTAAAAAAGGTTTTTTATTTTTATGTTAATTAATAAAAAAAGGGAAATTTTTTAAAACTAAATTCCCAGAATTTTTTTTCAAAAAATAATTGAAAAGTTCAAAAAAAATCTTTTGAGAAAGGGTTTAGATAGGGGTTTGGGAAATTAAACATTGGGTATTTTTTATGAAGTTTGATTTTATCGATAGTATGAAAAATTTTTCTAAGTTTTGTGGATCTAGTCTGATTTTAAAGCACGCGCACGTTTCTTGAGGGAATTAGCCCGACAACGGCAAATACATACTTTGGAAACCCCGCCACTTTCCCAAAAATGGGAAAAGAAAAGTTCGGGTTTTTTGTGGCAAATAAAAATGTAAAGGGGGCAAGGAAAATAAGGTCAGGTGTACCCATTGAAAAATAATTTTTGGGCGCAATTATGTTCTTATTTACATAAAATGAAATTGTAGTTTTTAAAAGCCCCTTTTTAAAAATTTAAAAAAAAATCGCTCCCTCCAAAATAAAACAATTTCTATAATGTTTGGGTTCCCCCCATGTTACTTCTTTCCCCCGGGGAAAGAAAAGCCTCAATTACATGACCATCTGAAACAAAGAAACTAAAAAACTTTTTTGTAGGTTTTTTTTTTTGACGAACGATAAGGCATGGTATTTGGGGTTTCCCGTAGCTGTCACCCCACACAGTTTTCGTGCATGGGAAATTTCCCACATAGAAGTAAACCAAACTTACCTGACGGGATAAAAAAAACCCCTTGTAATCTTTGTAAAAAAAAAAAAAAAAATTTCGAATTTGGATAATAAAAGAATAGTGGGGTTTTATTCCCGAACTTTTTTGTGAACTTCCGACTTATCTAATTTTTTGAAAGATAGGCGAATTGGGATTTACAGAGATTGGAAAAATAGATACAGATGAAAAGCATTCCGAAACCACAGTCACAGCACAGCAGCTAGCGGTCAAAAGGGAAAAACAGGCTTTTTGAAATTTAAAATGGGCGATGCTCGTGGTTTTGGGGGGGGGGGGGGGGGGGGTGGCACTCGGGCGATAATAAATATTAAAGCAGTTGTGGTACATTATTTTGGTTTTTAAAAAAAATAAGGGGCACCCATCCGGCGTCTAGGTTTTAATATTTTAAAAAAAGGTCTTCACTGACAATTAAAAAAAAAAAGCTGCTGCAGACCCCGCACAATTCCCAAATGATGAGTAAACCCCGCACGGCCTTTCCCTTATATCTTTAAAAAATGACAAGAACCCTAAAACCCCGACTTTGACTTCCTGTGCGCAAAAAGATTTTATGAAACTGATAAGAGACAGTGGCTGGATCTACCAGCACAGGGCCCATAGTGGCGAAGTCGGAAATATAACCCAATGGTTGGGTTTAAAAAAATAAAAATACTCAAATAAAAAGTACTAGTTATTAAAAAAAACATTTTGTATCAAATCCTCAGTTTATTATTATTATTTTTTATTATTATTATTATTTTTTATTATTATTATTTTTATTATTATTATTATTTTTTATTATTATTATTTTTAATTTTTTTATTGTTATTTTTATTGGGAAATTTTTTTTGTTTTTATTCCAACTATGTCCAGAGTCTCAAACTGATCTTCAAATCATGATTATTTAATTTGATTGTTTTATTATTTTAATCGTGTATTTTGTCTTTGAAAAAATATTTTAAATAAATATTATTATGCAAAGTAGTATAATACTATAACATCACTTCCATGCACATCATGAGTATTCTCATCGTTCACTTCGATTCTGTGAGTGAAGGTTTCTGTCCAATGTGCAAGCACGTTTTACGACCCGGTATTTGGGGTAGTGGTCTTTGTTCCATCGGAATGCGGTTTGGCTGGCCTGGATCTCCTCTCGACTTTCGAGGAGAGAATGCATGCATGCAACACTGTAGGTCTGCGAAGCAGGTACCTGTTTACCCGACCTTATCCACTGAACAAAAGAGGCTCGTAGCAGCAGTTTCAAAACACAAACTATAGGGGTCAGTTAACTCGCACAGCGCGCTACACTAGCGCGGCAATGCGGTTGTTGCAAACAAGTACGAAAAAACCCGCGAAGCACATTTAACATGGAGGTTACGTATCTGCCCACGTAGTGTACTCTATTATCTGTGATTCGGGGTTTTACTATTCGGGGCATTGTACTTACAGTGTTTTTATATTTCGTGATTTCACACTTTTGCGGCTTTTCACTTTTGGGACCCCTCATATTTTAAGTAAGTGCTTGTTCTGTATTCTTATTCAGATTGTACGGTAGTTTATGGTAGGACGCACCCCCAACGTTCGCTGTTTATGCACCTGAACTTGTGCACAGGAGCTGGCGTTTAAATGACTTCTCCGTCCGAAAGGTGTTATCAAAACACAAAGGCTTGGTCTCTCAAGGGTTGGCGACATTGAAGCTATTGACGAACAATGGCATTGTGGTCATACCAAGACTCCATAACTATTTCTAAAAGTGAGTCGAAGAGGGCGGAATTTTTTATGACTTACTAATTGCAACAGAATTTCAGGGGCGTACCCCAAGAGCCTAGGGTCCTAAGCAATAATTTTATATTGAAATATTTAACATTAAAAATGCAAAAAGTATATTCAATTGATATTTTATAATATATTAATAACGGAAATTACAAAAATATTAGAAACATTTAAGCTTACACCCTTACAATACACATATTGGAATAATTTTTGCATTAAAGAATATTTAATTTTTTGTGGTTAGGCTTGTCGAAAGTGTGTAAAATATTGTGCGTTTATATAACTAGGCCGCTTCGCGAACGCTTTTTCCAGTCGCGTTGGTGGATAAGCTTTTTTGGATGACTGTTTTTGTCCAATAATTACTACGTTTTTTGTATGCGTTGGATCTATGTACTTTTTCAAGTTCCATTGCAAAATATATTTTGTTAATTAGGGTAATTTTTATAAAGTAGAATTAATTGCTATATGGTTATACCAATTACCATACCAGTAAATACCAATAGAATGTAAAATATCTTGAGGACCAAAGACTAGCCTTTTGTAGGCATTGTAGGTGATTATTGTCAAGTTTCTATAGTAAATTCAAATTGTTCATTAAACACCTGTAAAGGCTTATATTAAAAGCTTTTTTCTACGAATTCAAGCTATCTTTTGTTCTTATGTTCGTCGTGGCTCAACGAGGAGCCACGACGAGAGCATCTAGGAGGCAGTGAAAAAATCGTAAAAAAATCGTAAAAGTACGATAGTTATGACTAATATTTCTTCGATTGTACCAAAAAACTAGGCAGATCTAAATTCAGAGATTTTGAAGGCCCCCTTTAATTTTCTTTGCGATCGCATAATATGCCGTTTTCCCGGTAGAGAGCGAAAAAAAATATTTTTCTCAGGGTAAGTGAAATTAAAGTCTGCACTTCGCTCATCCATCAATTAGTCAGTCGGATTGACTTAATCGTTTTACCGTTTGCTCAACAGAGAGAATTCTCCAGTGCGATAATCGTCCGTCTGTTTTGAGGAATGGTCGTGGGGTTCCAAGTCTCTCCCTGGTATCTTTAGTCCTTAAATCGGCTATCGAAAATTAACCCTAAAAATTGTGTCAACCAGCAAATTTACTCGTGTATGTTAAGTTCCCAAACACTAAATTGAAAGCAATTACGAATTCACGATTACGTATCAAATAAAACTCGTGGAAAATATAAAACTAAAACTAAAATTATTATAACAAAATATAATCTATAAAATTAAGAGGTAGCTATTAATATGAAGAGAAGTCAACGGCTCGTCCCGTGCCCAATGGAATTTTTTTTTTTACATTATGACGTAATAATAGGGAAACGTCACGTGACGTCACAGTTAGTAGTCACGTGACTGCGAATCGTAGTGATGGACAAGCATTCTCATTTTGCAAGTTAACGCCTGCAGAACGGCGCAACAAATATCGCACGCTCTAACTTTTATTCTATTCATTATTTGGACAAAACATAAGAAGAATATTCAGCAAACAAACGTATTTTAGAAGAAATCACAATACCCTGCATTTTACCCTATGCTGTAAATTTTCGTTCAGTGCACTTTCTATGTAAAAAGTTAATTTATTTCTTGTCTAAACAGTCGTATGCATTTTTTGAAAGAGGTCTTGTCAAAATCCGATCACTAGGTTTTTGTCAATTGAAGTTGTTTTATTTAATTTCATAAAACAAAGTAAAAGCCTTAAATTTGATTTCAATACGTAGGCCTACATCGATATAACACGTTAACGTCTGTCCAAAAATTCAAAATAATCGCTATCGGAGGAATGATATGTTTGCTCAATATTATTCCTCTTAAGTTTTGACCCAATAATAAATAGAATAAAAATTAGAGTGTGATAAGTGTTGCGCCGTTTAGCAGGCGTCAACTTGCGAAACGAGGGCTGCTTGTCCATCAGTTGAGCTCTAAGCGGAGAATACCCGGCATGCTCCTGGATGTGTGACGTAGTTGCTAGTACAGTACCCTGTATCAAAATGATCACGGAAGATGCCACCATGAAACGTGAAATGAATGTGAAAATTTTCATAATCGAGGGGATTTAGGTACTTGACAGCACATACTAAATTTTTTGGGGAATATTATAAAAAATATTAATGTTATTTATCATTGTATCATTTTTTTTCTTTGTTCCTTTTTCTTATTTCTATTTGATAATTTTCGTTTATTTAATTCCACCTTTAAAAAAAATATATTATCAGAATGTATTGTCTTTTTATACATTGTTGTTATTATATTTTTACTAATATTTCATTTATTATGCGCCTTTCAATAAATCAGTTTAAATAAATATATATAAATAAACACTTTCAAAACTTACATTGATTGTTACACCCTCTGTCCGTGTTCTTCGAATATACAATGATAACACAGCCAGATGAACCAGTGCACCAGTGTTGAGCCCTGGTTCTCCGATCAGACATTCTTAGCTCTTCAGTGGGTCAACGCCAAGGTAAAAACAAATAATGCACTTTAAAATTGTAGCCGTAGAGCGGAGTAGGCGGAGATTTGGAGAAGAACATAAATTATACGGAGATTTGATTATAAGCGTAACCTAATAAGAGTGTTTGATAATAATTATACTTTATTACACATTTTAAGTTTACAATACATTATATAAGAGTATTTTAGTTAGTAGAGAAGAATTTTTGCATGACTATTACAGGTTTCATAAAAGCATTTACATCCATATTTCTAGAGAAAGTCTAGCATAGCGTCATTTTGCAAGAGTCTTATTCTTTCAAGATTTTCGAGGTTTTCTATTGTTTCTGAGGATGTTGATTTTAGCCATTGCTTCAAAGATTGTTTGAATCTAGATTTAGATTCTTACTTTTTGATTGATATTTTAATTTTGATGTATATTCCAGGATTTTGTATGGTGTATTTAGATGTTCTGTGTAAAATAACATTTTGGTTACTGTTTTCTCGTGTATTTATACGACCCATTTAACAAATTGGAAACCAAAACTCTAATTTAACCTATAAGAATACCGTCATACAATGTCATTACGACGACCGATGATGCCCTAATATCGGAAACATTGTTTAAACTTGTATTGCCACCGCTCCTCAAAAAATAGCAGATACCCTTTCTAATAATGTGTCCCATGATTAAGTGAGAATATAGCTTGTTGGTGGTCACTGACCCTCATCCTAGGAGTTTAGTTTTGAACCACTTACTTACAATCAAACCTGTATCTACCAATGTACCTGTAATAAAGCTGTATCTAGGTTATCTTCCTATTGTGACATGATTATATTAATATGATCACTAATCATCTGTTGTGTTAAGTGATTTAATTGAACCTAATTGAAACATCAGGTAAATATGAATTGATTTATTTGATGAAATAATATAAATGTGTTAGCCAGAGCATGGTTATTTCATTATTCTTGAATAATCATCTTCTAGGCAATATCACTTGGAACAAACATCCACCGTCGACGATCGACTGATTCAAACATGAGGTCAAGAATAATAAAGGGATGAAGTTGAGACTTTTTATGAAAACTTAGTCACATAAATTGGTGGCCTAAAATCAAATTTGATAATGTGTTTGTTAAAGATGATGCTATAACATGAGCTACTTGGGCCATGTGACTTTGCTCCCTGAAAGGACAAACCAAAACTTGGGTGCAATATGTATCCATGTCCTTGCTTAGGAGCGTCAGGACGCAACAGACCGTTCAGCAGTGAGAAGGCATTGAGAAGTCATCATGTTACCATTGGTCTCAGCTTCGATCCTCTACGACCCAGCAAGAGCCTCTTCGACGATGTGGAATAAGTAAGCCCAGTCATGGGACATTTTCATTTCATTTTAATTTATTATATTCTGTTTTACATGTAACAATTTGTAACAGTTGTGTATTCGATGATAAATTATTTGAATTGGCGCCCTCCCTATCATCATTATGTGACCTGGAATAACGCTTCAATCATTCTACACAATCATCATTATGTGAACTGGAATGACACTTCAATCATTCTACACGAAGCAAATTCACATAAACGGAGGCTGCCTTGATGTCTGTAGCTGATGATGTTATCAGTGCTCCCAGCATTGATTTCCCGGCGATTTGGAAGGAGTTTGTCCCCAAGCCATAGAACAGTATTGTGGGCATGATTGTGGTATAATTTTTATTTTTGTATTAGAATATATATTTTTTATTGAGATCAAGATGACAGTGTTTGTTGGATGTGTCGACGGAGACAAAGTTTTATGTTTTGTTTTGTTTGTTGCCTTTTAAAGGGTACTAAAAGTACCCGAAATATTGCTTTTGCTTTCATTTAATAGATTAATTTATTAAAAGAACATGATGAGTCCAAATATTGTATAAACTTATTAAACATAACTGTTCTAAGAATCTCAGTAGTTATAAAATCAAAGACAATATCCAAGATAGACAAAGTATTTACAATAAAAATTATCCCATCAAGGTGATATGTAACTAATTCTTAAGTACTAAAAATAATTTAAAAAATTGGTCATGTTTCTTTCCTCTCAGGAAAGGAAAATCTGGCGTGGGCTGCACTATCACAACAACATTAGACTGGGTAATCGGGTTCAAGTAGAGGAAGCAATGTCAATATATAATATCACTTCACTGTCTGTTTAGTATTTAAGTAATAATTGGAATTAGTAAAGAATAGGACCAAGAAATAAAATTGCTTTAATGTTACGAAGTGATACGAAAACAAAAATAGACAACCGGGATCAATATAAACACTATAATAATGCCTAAATGACTTCAGCACCAAACTATGCTTTAAACTCCAGTGAATTAATAAAAATTAATTGATGACTAGATAGGTGTTCTCTGGGTTCTCTAGGTAGTGGTGTTTGTGTTCTTCAAACAGGGCAACAAGTTGTTCTGTGAACCTGCTGTGGAGGTCATCTATCTGCTCCTGAGTCGGCTCCGGGATGTGCTCAGCTGTCATCGGCTTCCCGACTGACTGAACAAAGAATGTGACTTAATTGGGTTTTGTCAAACTAATGTAGAGTATATGGTAATCTACCACTGCCATTTTCCAATAATTATTATAATATATATATAATAAATATTTTTATAACGATTATTGTAAACATGGAAATTAATAGTTATGTTGGTTGAAATGTAATGCTCCGAAGAAAGTGCTCTAGTCAACTAAAATGAAGTTCATACGCAGTGTGTCAGGTGTGCTTAGTTGGAAAAGATAAAGAGCAGTGTGATAAGGAAGAAAGTGGGAGTTGAGAGCCCAAGATGGGGAGGGATCGATTGCGATGATGAGAAGATTGTAGGTGAATAGAATCCCAAGAGCAAGCATTGAAGCTAAAGATAGAGAGGTCAAGAGTGGGAAAACCTCGAGACAGATGGCAACACAAAGTAAAGATGGATGTGGAGGAGTGAATAGTGTTGAAGAGGGAGAAAGAGGGCTGGAAGGGAGGACGGAAAAAGTGGTGAGAGCTGGTGTTGCGACAATGAATGAGGAAAAAGAAGATAAGGTGCCGAGCTTGGCAGGCCGGCACTGATTCGGTGATTACCAAGGTCAATTTGTGGATTCACCCCTACCCAACTATATGATGTTGGAACATAGTGTCCCTGCTGAAAAATCTTGGCAAGATCTTAGCGAGACTGTGATGTAAGATCTTGTATTATTCTTGCCAATATCTTTCAAATCAAATTCTTGCAAAATCTTGGTAAGATTTCGATATACACTATGCCGCCTTATTAGATGTTTATCCGTGGCTTGTTAATCTAGGCCTTGTGAACATAAAGCAAGAAGGCATGCCTGCAGGCTAGGGCAAACACAGGCCTAGCCCTATAGAGCAAGGCGTAAGACTTTAAGTCAACTGTCACCTAGGCCTACTAAAGTCTGAGGCCTGTACAAGACGATGGCAGCTATCTGTAGCTATGTTGAATCCAAGATCTTGTTTTGAATCCAAGATCTTGGTAAGACGTTGACAAGACCTTGTTATTATCTTGTTTCTCTTCAAACAAGTTCTTGTCAAGATCTTGGCAAGAAATAAACAAGATATTATTCAATGAAAGATCTTTAACACAAGACCATGTCAAGATTTCTCAGCAGGTAGTGCATGCTATCTCTCTCACCGACTGAAGTGATTGGTCTTCTAAGAGGCAGGGGGCCTCTAGAGTTCTCGAAGAATCCTTGACCGTATATCAACGAGGGAGCTAAGTTTGTGACCTTAAGGATCGCCTCCTGGGCCCAGCGCACCCAGCTTCCCTCAGGGTTGTTCACTTGGTCAAAGATGTCGTTCTCACCGAAATGAAAGACGGGCACAAGGCTGGCACTGCAAACATTACATTCAGGTTTGTCAGAGATCGTGGCCGTGGCAAACAGAGTGAGGCATATCAATGAAAAAATATATTGTGCAACTATAATTTAAACGTAATAGTTCTTTTTTTCTCGATTTTGATAGTCGGGAAACACTCCCTTAGGTGGAATAATTAATATATAATACAATCCAGAAATTAAAAAATGCATCCCGATTGATTGATGGAATGAGATGGATTTTTTAATTTCTGGATTGTATTAAATAGTAATAGTTCTTGCAAATTCTATTTTGGCGAGCTTTTCAAGGAAGTTGTTTTGCCATTGCTCAGGAAATATCATCTGTGTCAGTGACTTATTTATAACCTCTAGCAACTCCTGTCCATATGCCCAAAATATATTTTTTAATCTTTCAGTTGAGGTTGACATACACTTCATCACAATAAATTAATATTTTTCCACATCCGAGTGGTTATTTTTTCCTAAAGTACCATTGTTATTATTGTACATTGGCTTACCCGTGCTTCAGCGCAATTTTGATGAATCCTTTTCTATTCTTGAGGAGAATCTTCGGAGACCCCGGTCTGCTTAAATGAGTCTCGGCAGCACCTCCCACTGTTATCCCCACAGCGCGCCCTGTACCGTGGGCGCTGTTGAGCAGTTACCATACCTGTTTGAGATACACAAGAATAAAATAACTAAAATCAAACCAATAAGCAGTCGGAAACTTATGAAAAGAGATCATATTAGTTTCTATTGGTGCTAAGTTTGAAACTTTAAACGACATTGGATCACTTTTGGATACAAAACACAAAGTACTCATATCAACTAAAAGCTAACATATAACTCTGGCGTTACGGAATGTGTCTACGCAGGCCTATGTTAGAGAGGACCTTTTGTTAGGAGCGCACAATCTAGAACACCACAAGTACCTTTATTTGATAGCTTTATGATCAAATCAAGGCCCATAGGACTCGTTTGTTCCAGTTTCCAGTCCAATAGTAGGGAGAAGTCTCCATAGTTAGTATCTATCATTTGTTTTGAAGAAGCGAGATTTCTTATAACGTGAAGTGTTGTGTTGCTTGCGAACACTACGATCGTCAAATATTGTGTTTTATGCGCGAGATAGATCAACATTCAGTTATGAAGGTAAAAGTAATACGCGGTTATTTGAAGAGGAGGCTACTCTATCATACGTTTACGTACCTAGTAATATCCCATGAGGAGGTCACAGCAAGTAGTCAAGAAGGGTCAAGTTCGCATCTGAGAGTTTCATGGGAAGTGTCCCTGAAGTACCTCACCGCCAGCGGGGACCATCAGAGCGGGCCGCCGGGAGGGTGCCTTCTGTCGACCAGCAGTAACAGAGTAGGCGAGCGCCAGTAAAGCGGTTAAGATGAGTAGGTAGGGCAGTAGATAGAGCACTAACGAGTAACCAGGTGTACCAGCACTCCGTTCTTGTCGTCTCTCGTACTCTCGCAGGGGAGAATGAGTCGATTTTCGTCTCTGGGTAAAATATGACTGTCTGTGTACCAAGAATAACACAAAAGGTACTTCATATAAACACGTACAAAATTTATATCCGGCCAGTTTGGGATATAGTACGGAGGCCTATGTACAAACAAGAGCGGAATGTGTTAGTGTGTAAAAATCAGCCTACACATATATGCGGTGCTGCAATCTACACCAAATTGCATGGATAGAGCCAGTATTGAATCTTAATGACTCGAAGACAGCAGTGCTTTAATCATCAGAAAGCAACTCCTTCGGATAAGTTAGACTCTTTATGTAGCGCCACACACGATTACCGTCCGATGTTTACAATAATGCTTTACGATACAGACAATTGAGTGTATAATCAGTTATGAACCGACTCCAATCCGTTTCTACAACAAGTCATCTTCTCCAAGGCATTGACGGAGAAAAGTTGATGATGTCATGAACTATTACATGGCTTAGAGACATAACATGTTCATCCGTCGGACACGTGGAACAACGTTAAACGTGGTCAGCTATTCGCAATGATGAACGCTGATCGGGGTTTTTGCCCGTTCAGTGCTCAGACCTGGGAAAAGCAGGCAATAATTGTGATGGTGAAAAACACAATCAAATTTGCTTGAGCAGATACAGATAGTTACTGAACTAGGAAGATAGCAATTTAAATTAAGGGCACATTCAATAATAATGTCTAATCGACGATGTAAATCACGAATTGATGTAAATAACTGCATACCTCACAAAGTAGGACGATTGTCTTGCAATGGATTCCATCCAACCATTTGGAATCGGAAACGAGAAGCAGGTAGATGCAAGCTGAGATTAGAAAATGCACATGACATTCTTATCACGCATCTTTTAGAACTTGTCAATCGAAGTAATAAGAGAGAAAATCGTGTAGGGGTAAAGCTGGGACCTTTTAACGAAAAAATCGAGCTGGAAATATCCAACGAAACGTTGCGCTGTTTGTATCACAACTGCGTAACTTCTATCAACACCCAAAGAATAGGATCAAGAAGGTCCACATGCCCACGTGTAAGCAGGTGAACAAGAGCGGCACACGTCTCGATTGCGCGCCTTACATTTGATTAGATGATCTGAATCCAGGCAAAGTCGGGGAGAGCTATGGCTTCGAGACTGGCTGCTCGGAAGAGAATAGGGAACCTAATGGGCTTTGCCGTCTCTCCGTCAGCGTGGTATAGGCGTTTAAACCCATGCTAAATGTTTCGTAACGATAGCGCGAGCGACCACGGACCGGAATTATTTTCAACTGTAAGAAACTATAACCTTTCCATTTGCGTGGATATACTAACTCGCTCTATCACAAAATTAATACTTTGTTTTGAGTGAAGTGAACTCTACATTACACTGTTGCCAAACCTTCAAAACTGCTAAATAAAAAAGCAATAAAAACATTTTGTCCGTGGCATCAGCTAACATTGGTATCAATTGCTTTGTGGCTCTGTGAGGTCACTGAGATTGTACAAAGATTATAAATAACTAATAAAATATCCTTCAATGTGCCAGCAAAATTTTGAATGGAAGTACATTAGCAACATGGACAGCGCGTGTATGCGAGGTGCCACAGCTGCACACAACGTGGCTGCGTCTTCGCTTAGGTTGGCCGATCAAGTTCAGAGTAACATTTGCGACAGCAGCGCAAACATGGGTCCATTTAACTCATAATAGTGTGGAATTTAGGAAGCGTCATCTAGCAAAACAGAATGCACATCTTCTTACAAAATATGCATCTTGTGATTGTAATGTTAGTTTTCTTTGCGCGAGTCAAAGATACGGCGAGTTACATTTTCGTACCATGCTTATTCTTATGGGCGCTGAGACCAGAGAGAACCAATTTCCTTGCCCCCTTCAAAACTTAGGTTCCCTATGCCCAATTTGAGAGACGTCCTTTGTAAACTTACCGTAATGTTTTTAATATGTCTCGTCTACTTTAATGTTTTTATTAATGTTAAATAGTATTTTTAGGGGGGTGACGAGGATCGCCAAAGTGTGCCCTAGTAAATGATCCTTGTGTGTTGTCACCCTGTGCTGCTTGCGGATTATAATATTAAAACAAGTTCTTATTATTTAAGTTATTCTTTAGACGCAGCTTTGCAATCTTGAAGGCATATTATTATTTTTTAATATTATGGCAGGGCTATATGTATAAAATGAGTAAAAGGTATATTTACTAAAGCGTATATAGGCCCCCGTTAATTATAGGGTTGAAAACGATGCAACAAATTGCAATTTATATTTTTGACTGGTTGGGACTTGTGCATTAAAATAATAATGTTATTTTTGTTATTTTATTGTTATTATGATAACTTTGTTTATATTATTATATTATAATAATTTTTCTTTAACAACTGAACAAGTATACCACATGTCAAAGTAAGTAAGTAAGTAAGTAATTTTATTTCAACACACATACATATTACTTATAATAATTTACACTTTGTGAGACCTCTAAGAATATATTGTCGGGAAATTTAAGTATTTATTTACTATTCCAAAACAAATAAACTTTGTGACAAAGGCAAGTGCAAGGACGATGGAGAGTTTCAGTACCTACATAATTCGTGAGTACTTACAATTGTTGTCACCTGCAGGAGGTCCGATAAGACGCGCAACTACTTTGCTGCAGAGAAATCTTGTATGGACTGACTTGCTATTAGCTGCCATCTTCGTCAAGGAACCTGACAAAGTCATAATAACTAGTAATTTAGTTTAATAGTAAGTATAGCGTCTTCTGGTAGGCGAGGTAAACACAGTGGTTGGCGTGGTGGGAGGGGACGTAGACATGGACTGATCATAGGGAGTGAGGTTCCTCACACTCGGCAGGTTGATGGTTTCCTGGTAGAATTTATTGTATGCCCACGGTCGCCAAGCGGGCACAAAAGATCCCAAGGTATTTTTGATCGCCAACAGGTTACAAATGATTAACAAGGGTCGCCACCGAAATTTTCAAAAGAAATTTATATGACAAGCCAAACGTTCACTAAAAGGTAGCCAACGGGTCACCAAAACTCTGCAATGCAGTATTGACCAAAAACGACTGTGGCGACCATTTGGCTGCTGTTGGTGTCACTGCGTTTCACTTGGCATCAGTGGTGAACTAGTTGGTGACCTGTTGTGACCACTTGGCAACCATTGGCAACCAAATGATGTGTTACTAGGGCTTCTCATTACATCGGTCGGTAATGAGATTAATTACATCTTGTTCAAAGTACCAGCCGAAGCAGTGTTGTAAGAGTTCCTATTATATAAAGTAATTTAATTGGATGAGCGTAGCGAGCGAAGCGAGTGGAGCGAAGACTTCAATTTCACTGACCCCCCAAAAAATTTAGCTCAAGTGTTTTTTTGTTTTTTTGTTTTTTGTTTTTGTTTTTCCGTCTGTTTGTTCGCTCTCTAAGGTAAACGCATATGCGATCTTGATAAAATTTTGACAGGACCTTCGAAATTCTCTGAACTTAGCCTTTGCCACGTTTTGGGTAAAATTTCAAAAGACAATTTCTTATGAATATCGTACTTTTTAACGATTTTTCGATTTTTATGGCGATATTTTCGTGCCATTTGGGCCAATTCTGACAAACGGGTGGGCTACAACGTTATATTTCACATGGACATTAAGGTAATGGTAATGTATTGCTTTCTGAAAAAAAAGTTGAAAAGTTACGAATCGAGAGAAAATAAAGCTTTTATTTATACGTTTTTGACTTTTTGTCTGATATTTTCGTGCATTTGGGCCAATTCTGACCAAACGTTTGGGGCTACAACGTTCATATTAATACATGGACTCAAGGTTATGGGATGTATTACCTTTTGGAAAGAAAATGTGGAAAAATTTAGTCCAGAATCCATAGAAATAAGCTTTTAATACAAGTTTTTTTACGGTAAATAATACCAGTTGACAAGAAACAAAGAAACTTGACAACATTCACCTTAAACTGCGTAGGCAGCATAACAAAGCACTTGCAAAAGTAAAGATATCCCACGCAAACTAAAACCTTTAAAAAGCTCATCCATCAACGCGGCGGGACTTTAGCGTTTTCCTAGTAATAAAGTAATAAAGTAATTGCAGTTAAAAATATGTTTTTATTTATTTTTTAATTACAGCTTATCACTGCGTAAGGTAATGACATTATAAATATGTTTGTTTGGTCAATTCAACAGCAACAGTTTTTCGATGCTTATTGTTCCATCCATTCAAGATCTTTAATGTAACTACAATACATAAGTTAAATAGTTACCGTCTCGGTGGTCTAGTTGGCTAAGGCTCCACCCGGAAAGTGGGAGACTCGGGTTCGAACCCCGATCGGGATGGATTTTTCAATTTCTGGATTGTATTAAATATTAACAATTCCACCTACGGGAGTGTTTCCCGAATATCCAAATCGAGAAACAGAAAAATAGTTTGTGGCGGGCGCGTATGAACTCTCTTTCGAGTCACGGGGGTGGTGCTATTTATTTGCTTCTGTCTGCTTGACACAACTAGCCTCAAATATTAAGCAAACATTAGTATACTGACTGAATAAAAAATGGTCAGGTCAAGTAGTCCGGCTCCTACATGCTCGTTGAAGCGGTCCCACGAGGACCCACTGGTTCGTCACTCGCATGAATGAAAAGGCGAGATTTGTTTTGTTCTTCACTATTTTACTAATGCAATATTTAATGTCGACCTTTTTAAATCCGTTCAAGAACTTAATAGTGTAATATATACACAATAAATTAAATAACTAAATGGGAAATTAGTTAATTGAACATTACAAGCAATGATTAAAACCTATAGTAACTTCTGCTTCTTTTGAAGGACAATATCCACCACGATTAAGAATATCCACCAACGTATTTGATGCGATTTGCATTCTTGTTGACTTTTCATTTTCAACATCATAGCAAATGGTGGAAGACCGAGGATGCTCAAGCCGGGCTTGGACACGCAGGTGCAGGCTCGAGGCTTGACGAGCCACACGCCGTGGGACCCCGGCTTTATAGTTAGGTAAACATTTCTTAACTTCATACAAAAGTGATACAGGCTTGAATGACAAAAATGTCCTTGAGGATTCAAGATGGCGGCCATAAATGGAAAGGTGTTTTATTCACCATTAATAGGAACCAATGAATTTGTCAGGCAGTGAGCCCACAATAAATTTATATTTGCGGTACGTATCTAAAAGATAAAGCAACGTTACTCTAAGCTTAGCTAACCGATGTGTCGATATATATTTTTGTTGCTGATATTATAAGTAACACACATCATTCCAAAATTCCTCATTACTTTTCACAGAATACGTATTCATTTCGGCTGACTGTGCCGTGTTATAAAATAGAAAGTAAGTTACATTTAATTTTATCATTCTTTAGAGTAGTCAGGAGCTCAATTAGGTAGTCTGATTTCTCGATAAACATACTAGGACGAGCTAAGGCGTAAAACATTAAACGTGTCCAATTATGTTGTTATTATCTATTTTATTTGTTTTCAACAACCATTTTCGATCTTGGTGATTTATTTATTTTTATAATAAACGGTTTAGGCCCATTGCTTATATATAAGCTTTAAAATACTGTTTTCAAGTTTAATAATTTCCCTATCATAATGAAAACACCTTTCCATTTATGGCCGCCATCTTGAATCCTCAAGGACATTTTTGTCATTCAAGCCTGTATCACTTTTGTATGAAGTTAAGAAATGTTTACCAAAATACACCTTCCCATTTGTAATATATTTTTTGTGTCTAAAGCGGACAACATTACATCAATTCTTTTATTGCCGCCATTTTTGAATCCCAATGTACATTTTTCATACCTCTATTATTATTTTGCTGTAAATAAACATGATTTACATATTTGCAAAGTGTCACCTTACAAATATCATCAGTCGTATTTTCACATAGAAAATAAAAATAATAATGGCGGTTGGCGGCCATTTTGGATCGTAAGGGACATTTTCCTTGGCTTTCCCTCTGTAAACCTTCTTTGACATCATAAAAACATCCTTCCTATCATTTTTGATGTGGATTAAAAAAAAATAATTTAATAGGTACACATTGTCATTCATGGCCGCCATTTTGAATCGTAAGGTATATTTTTATGGCTCCTCTTCTGTATCGTTTTTATTTGACCATATGAACATTTTTGCCAAGTGAAACCTTCCTAGCATTTTTTGACGTTTTATTTTGTGAACAGCCTGGACTAGACACCGCGCGCGGCGATTTTAAGTGCGTACGTAGAGTTTAGTCACTCGTACCGTCCACCACGAGCGCCACCTTACAGATACAAACCTCACGAGGAGACGCGGCGAAAAACTTACGTGTAAAATAAATTAAAACATAAATAAATGTGCACATATCATCCAATATCAGTTGGGATTTAAGCACATTCTAAATAGCCGTATATTTAAGCGAGCAAAGCGAGATATTCCATTTGACTCTGCCGGAAAAATTAGTCACTGTTTTTTTTGTTTTTTTTTATGTCTTTGCCATAAACGTTCAAACGGAAAGGGTCGGGTCGAGTTTAAATTTTGACCATCCGCAAACTTTGTTCTCCGATGAGTGCCATTAGTTTCTGTGGCAAAATCGTTCAAAGTTAAAAAGTTACACTTGAATTACCGAAAGTTTTGTTTTCAAACTAAACGGCGACAAACGAGTGGCCAAACATTAGAATGTCCGTCCGGTCACGAATATGTTAATTTTTTTGATCCGATAAGTAGTGTTTAATGTAAATTACATTATAACAAAAAGTAACTTGCCATTGCAACGAAAAGACGCGCGAAAATTTCTAATGCCTGCCACCTAAAGTAATCAAAATACTTTCGAGGAAAGTGTATTATTTGTCACCAAAGACTTTAAGAGTTTTCCCAAGAAGGCAAGTCCTTTTATTATGGCGGTGGATTTTATCACAAAGTAAAGGTTTACACACGGGTTTATTCAAATACCTTGGCAATAATAAATAATATTGGAAACATGGCCCTGTGGACAGCGAACGTAGCAAATTTAAAAATTTAAAAAAATGTGCAATGTGGGTCTAGCTATAGCACGTGCTCGCTTATCAACGCGTCCAACTGAGCGTTTGCTAGTAACATATCCATGAAAACAAATATTTTGTTTAACGTACATTATAAAACACCAGTCACACAACAATTACAATGTTAAACAAAATATAGGCGGGTCTAAACAACGTATCAATATTAACAACTGAAACGAATACGAATTGCAATCACTCGATGATAAGGTGTGTGTTCTCTGGGTTCTCTAGGTAGTGGTGTTTGTGTTCTTCAAACAGGGCAAACAAGTTGTTCTGTGAACCTGCTTGGAGGTCATCTTATTCGCTCCGAGTCGGCTCCGGGATGTGCTCGGCTGTCATCGGCTTCCCGACTGAAACAAGAACACGAGTCCCTATGACAAGATGTTGTTCTCCGGGTTCTCTAGGTAGTGGAGTTTGTGTTCTTCAAACAGGGCAACAAGTTGTCTGGAACCTGCTGTGGAGGTCATCTATCTGCTCCTGAGTCGGCTCCGGGATGTGGCTTGGCTGTCATCGGCTTCCGACTGAAACAAGAACACGAGTCACTCGATGACAAGATGTGTCTCTCTGGGGTTTTCTAGTAGTGGGTTTGTATTCTCAACAGGGCAACAGTTATTTTGGAACCTGCTGTGGAGGTCATCTAAACCCGCTCCTGAGTCGGGTCCGGAAGTGCTCTGCTGTCATCGGCTTCGACTTAAAACAAGAACACGAGTACTCGATGAACAAGATGTGTATTCTCCGGGTTCTCTAGGTGGTGGTGTTTGTGTCTTAACAAACAGGGCAACAAGTTGTTCTGTGAACGCTGTGGAGGTCATCTATCTGTTCCTGAGTCGGGCTCCGGGATGTGCTCGCTGTCATCGGTTCCCGACTGAAACAAGAACACGAGTTCACTCGATGACAGATGTGTGTTGCTGGGTCTCTAGGTAGTGGTGTTTGGTTCTTCAAACAGGGCAACAAGTTGTTCTGTGACCTGCTGTGGAGGTCATCGATCTGCTACCCGAGTCGGCCCGGATGTGCTCGGCTGTCATCGGCTTCCCGACTGAAAACAAGCACACGAGTCTCGATGACAAGAATGTGTGTTCTCTGGGTTCCTAGGTATGGTGTTGTGTTCTTCAACAGGGCAACAAGTTGTTCTGTGAACCTGCGTGGAGGTCATCTATCTGCTCCTGAAGCGGCTCCGGGATGTGCTCGGCTGTCATCGGCTTCCCGACTGAAACAAGAACACGAGTCACTCGATGACAAGATGTGTGTTCTCTGGGTTCTCTAGGTAGTGGTGTTTGTGTTCTTCAAACAGGGCAACAAGTGTCCAAATGTAGGAAACCTATCGGATACAAATTAAAATCATAATTATATTGTTAATTATTTTTTAATTAATATTTTTTAGATTTAATTAGGAAACCAGGTTGTCTAAGAAAATTAATGATAAATTGGGTTTACCAATGACGAAAAAATGATGATGAAAATTGTCCATCGAACTAAATAACACATCTAGACATTCTTTACAACAATTAATATTTGTTGCTTACCGACTGTGGTGAGGGGAACTCTCCTGGGTAGAATACCATAGGAATCCTGTGTCAATCCTTGACCTCTCAATAGTACAACAGGGAAGTCTAGTGTGTTAACTATAGCGTTCTGGAGCCAGCGATACCAAGTACCCTCAGAGTTGTCCGGCTGATCGTACATGTCGTTCTCCCCGAATACGAACACCGGGACCAGGCTCGTACTGTCAACATGGAGCAACATGTCAACAACATGTCAACATTGAAGTAAAGTTGTTCAGAAGCAAGTCAGCAGATGCTGACGTCACCGGCGGGTGGATTGCAGCCAATCAGCGGTTCACAATTTAAAATACTGATCGCTCATTGGCCCGCCGGAACCGCGCGCATCGGCGTACTTGCTGCGAATTACATTGGACGCTTGAAAGAGATCGGACACTAGCATGGGATATGCCAGTGTTTCTAAACTCAATGGTGTAACCGATGAAACGGTATGGGCTGGCCTACACAATTATTATAACTAGCATACAACGTAGTGGTTGTATATGAGGTTAATATTCAACTGTTTGTCATAAGTTCACTAAAAAGGGGAAAACATGGATTTTACACATTGGTGGTTTCTACGTATTATTTAGTTAATCGGTATATTTGATCAATTTGTGCCGCCAAACCGGAAAAAATCACATCAAACGTGCTAACAAAAATCCCGTTTATTATCTTTGGTAAATTCAAGCAATAATCTCATAGGAATACAACCACCTACGTCGACGATGTGCTAGGGAAAATAATTATAACCCTATCAGAAAAAAATGTTTTCATGTCACGGTTTAATTCGAACCGAGAAGGTTTCATTTTATCTTTTAGGAAATTGAAATAAGTCTTTACACAAACACTTACCCATGCCTGAGAGCTAATTTCACGAATCCCTTTCTGTTCTTGAGGTATATCCTTGGTGCCCCTGGCCTGGTAATGATTGCCTCGGCAGAGCCCCCGATCATCAAGACTACGAAGCGACCCGTTCCGTTGTCCTTGTTGAGCAGGTACTCCAGGCTCTGTTTAGAAGCGGAACATAATCCCAACCAGATCGCCACTTCTCGAATGATCGGAGCGTTCAAGTTAAAATTAATTGTTAACATACAATGGGTGAGGCCAGGGAAAACCCTGCTCACGTTGCTAGCTTCGGATAACAAATTCCCGGATGTACCTGTAAAATGGTTTATTCCATACATTATTCTGGATCACTTACACTTTAACAGACATAATAATATTAAAGAAACACGATCAATTGAGCTTATTTTCACAATCTGACAGCAAAAAACAGAAGTGCGTTGTAAATCAATCAGACGATCAAGAAATTACATAATCTGTAGCCAGGGATTGAAAATGAACGCGGATTTTCGTTTTCCGGAATAGACAGTCTTTATTTTTGTTGTACAATGGGTTACATGGATAATGGATAATAATCATGAAACACATGGACAAAAAGCAAAAAATGGCGAGGTTCGATGACAGATCGTTCTTCCACCTAACCAGTGACTGACTTAGAATTAACTTAAATTATTTAATAACTTAACTTAAAATTAACTTAAAGAATACCTTAAAAACTAACAACACATATTTCAAGGTTAATAGTTGATTGGAACGACAACTTTAGTGAGAAGAGCAAGTGAAAACTGCCACCTCAAGTTTTCATCATATCAATTTAATAGTAATGACTTATATTTGCTTTATGATTTATGTAGTTGTTTATTATGTTAAGGAAACATTGGCAGACGGCATTAAAAATGTTAAATATTGTTGCCATTACACAGCTTATAAGATTGTGCAGCTCACTGTCGATGTCACTTATTTACACGAAAAGTTATCAACATTAATCAAACTCAATTAAAAACAATTAAAAAACATTAATTGAAAATAATAACATCATAATTATGGGAGATTTCAATGCGCACATTGGAAGCGATAGGAAAGGGATACGAAGATGTAATGACCCTACATGGTTATGGAAGGCAGAACAGAGAAGGAAAGAAACTCCTGGAAATGTGTCGGAGACAAGGTTTGAAGGTAGGGAATAGCAGGTATGAGAAAAGAGAAAGTCAGAAGATCACAAGATATAGCTGGAATGGTGAACAAAAAACAATCATAGATTATATACTAGTGGATGGAGAGCTAAAACCGGATCTAAGAGAAGTGAAAGCTATACCGGGTGTGTCCGTTGATAGCGACCACAGACTAGTAGTTGCCGAATTTAAAGAGCTAAAGGAAGTAAAGAAGAGCACAATCCAAGAAAAGAAGATACGGGTGTGGAAACTAAAGGATAAGGATGTAGCTAGAGAATATAAATTGTTGGTCACTAGAGAAATTCCTAAAAGTAAAATAGGAGGGGTTGAAGAAGAGTAAAGTGCCTTTAAAAAGGGTGTTGTTCAAGCAGCATAACTGGTATGTGGTAGGACAAATGGAAAGAGAAGGTATAAAGTAACACCATGGTGGAATAATATGACAAAAGAAGCTATTGCAAAGAAGAATAACGCATTCAGAAATTGGCATAGAGTTAAGTCACAAGAGTCTAGAGACGAGTACAACAAATATAGAAGAGATGCACAGGCAGTGGTCAAAGAAGAACGTCGGAAATGGTTTCTTGGCTGGACAGAAGAAATGAGGGAGGATGTGCATGGTTACAAGAAGATGCTGTATAGGATAATGAGAGAAAGGAGAAAAGAAAAGGTTGATAGTCACAACTTGGTTCAAGAAAATGGTGAAGTTGTGATAGATGATGAAATGAAGAAAAAAATGTGAAAGACGTACTTTGAAACCCTTCTTAACCCTGATATCAACCAACAAGCAGATAAGAACACCTGAGGTAGTGCATAGAGAAGAGTCTGGAGATGAAGATGAAGAGGAAGATGGTAGCATCACATGGAGAGAAGTGGAACTGGCAAAGAAGAAAATGAAAAATGGTAAAGCTGCGGGAGAAGATGAGCTGGCCGTGGAAATGATAAAAGCTGCAGGGCCTGTGGGATGCAATGGCTATACAGAATCTTATATGTTGTATGGAAAAATAAGTAAGTTCCTTTAGATTAGAAAAAAGGTCTCATTTTACCTATATTTAAAAAGGGAGACAAGCGAAACCGTGCCAACTATAGAGGGATAACACTGACATGCCACTGTGCCAAGATCTACGAAAGAATAATAGATAATAGAATTAGAAACTCGATTGAAGGAGATCTTAGAGAGGAACAACATGGATTTAGAAGAGGAAGATCGACGGTAGACCTGATATTCTCACTCAGACAGCTAATGGAAAACTGCTTTGACCCAGAAAAGGATCTGTATTTGGCTTTTCTAGGTATCGAAAAGGCATACGATAGCCTCAAGAGAGAGAAGGTTTGGGATGCAATGCAAAATATAGGAGTAAACAAAGGAATAATAACAAGAGTGAAAGATATGTATTCGATATCGAGAAGTGCTGTAAAGACAAGAAGTGGAATTACAGAGTGGTTTGACATTAGGAGTGGGTTAAAACAAGGAAGTGTTCTGTCACCACTATTGTTCATTATTGTCATGGAAGAAATCACTAGGAAAGTTGCAGAGAGAATCGGAGAAGAATGTATGAAAAAAATGTTATTTGCAGACGATCTTTTGGTGTGGGGAGAGGAAGAATTGAGGAGGCACAATCTCAAGTTGATGTGTGGAGTGTAGTGGCAGGAGAATATGGACTGGTGTTTGGAAGTGGCAAGAGTGAAACAATGCTGATGACACTAGATAAAGCGAAGAATGTCAGGATTCTACTAGGAGGACAGGTTTTAAAGCAAGTGGAGAATTTTAAGTACGTGGGGAGTATAGTAGCATGCGATGGAAGGATTCAACCAGAGATAGGAAGAAGGACGCAGCAAGCTGTGGGGTTATTCCAATCTATCCGAGATCTCATATGGAACAGAGAAGTACCAAAGAAGTGCAAGGTTACCATCTACCAGACCTACTTTGTTCCAATACTGACATATGCAGCATGAGACTTTGAATATGACAACAGTGGATGAGAGCCTTGTGCAGACTGTAGATATGAAGTTTTTGAGAAGCATTGTAGGTAAGACTAGATGGGACCGAATACGGAATGAGGATATTTGAGATCAATTAGGCGTGAGGAATTTAATGAAGCGAATTGGAGAGGGAAGATTATAGTAGTTCGGACATGTCAAAAGGATGGAAAGATCGAGATTACCGAGAAGAATGATGGAATTGGAAATTCCAGGTAGGAGACCAAGGGGCAGACCACGATTACAATGGCAGAACAGTGTGAGAAAAGATGTAGAACAGCGTGACGGAGACTGGAATGTGGTGGAAGAAGAGGAGTGGTGGCAGGACAGAAGAAGATGGAGAGGCCTGTCTTCAATGCCGACCCAACGCAGAGTTGGACGTGGCAACAGATAATGAAGTTGAATCTCGAAGAACAATAATAATTAAAAGTGCATTATACCATTAGCAGACAAAACATGAAGAAATGGACTAAACATGTCAATTGTTGGTTGTCTTGATGTAGTGGATTCTTACCAAACGAGAATATGCCATGTGGAAATGTGCACATGAGGTAGTTATTGGAAGGGTCGAGGTCTGCAGTCTTGACCAACTTTGAGGGGAAGTAGTCGGCGCAATATTTCCACAAGTTCCAGCGGCGGACCCAGTCCGAGGGCCGGCTGCCCCGGGAGGGTGCCTTCCTGTCGACCAGCATGTAACCGAGGTAGGCGAGGCCCGCCCAGGAGTAGCGGGTGTAGAAGATGGTGTACACCAGGAGCAAGTAGGAGAGCAACACCAGTGGTACAGCGCAGACGAAGATCAGAACCGCTAGTGTCTGCAGGCGACGTTGCAAAGCGTTCACCACTGAACCGAACTTGATGTCCATTATGTTCGTCATCTGTGTTTATTCAAACAACAAAGTCAATCCTTGGACCAAAACATGTCGAAACATATTTTCAACTAGTTATTCAAATGAGCATGCTCATTTTACGCGCCATCTTTCCCATTAATTGATTATAGAAAATAAACAAAAAATAAATTCAATTTTCTAGAATTTAGAATCTGTCAAAATGGTTAAAGCAAAGAAATTACTACGCATTTTCTGATTATCTATGATAAATATTGAAAATCTGATATAATAGGGGCGTATACAGATGCCCTTCATTAGGCCTATCAAGTATGCCAATTTGTATTAAGGGCACCCGGATGTGATAATATGGCTAGATCTGACTTTTTATTTGAATGGTTGAGTGAGTTCCTTGAAGTTCCAAGATTATGTGGGTGTTATTAATTTGTTTTAAAATCGACCCAGTACTTATTTACAAAAGTATCTATTTGCGAATATAGGTGTTATCTAATTTGTAGAAAGAAACTAATTTTATGTTAGGGGTAGGAGTAGGCATGTAAAAATCATTTTTTTTGCCATACTACCCTTTAGCAGCCTTTTAAGCTTTTAACAAAACAAAGAACAAACAATTTTATAAATTTTCGGGGAAATTTTTAATAAAATACATTTTCATGAAAATTCCCATCTCTAGGCCTAGGCCCACATTGACTTTATTAACAAAGCAAAACTTTTACTACAATTATCTCAAAACTTATGTTTTCTCTATTCAATGTACCCTTGGTCAAGATTGGCTTGATAGAAAGTTTTGAAAATTTCAGGGCATGTTGGCACAGGTATAGAACAGCATTAGAATGAGCCATATTTCAAAATTTTCCCCCAAATAATTGTAGAGTAACAGCCTATTGGATAGTTACGCCTTAGGCAGTTCATCAGACGTCTGGGTGACGTCCTGGTTGGCATGAAGGTCTCTGTCTAGATACCATGTAGCTCACTCACATCTTGTGTATTCATATGTGTTTCTACATAATAAATAGCATCACAAACTACTACACCTGTTGATCTTAATGCATGGTGGCAGCGGTATCGAACAAGGTATGAAACACTGTTCATATTAATCTATTTATCACGAAGTAAGTGCATAATTAGAAGCTAACCTCAAAGGAGGCACGAGCTGAAACATGCCCCAAGACCAGCGTGAAGGTAGCACCGGCGGCGGGAACCAGAGTGAAGGTAGCACCGGCGGCGGGAACCAGCGTGAAGTTAGCACCGGCGGCGGGAACCAGAGTGAAGTAAGCACTAGAAGCCAACAGGCATACCAACTTCAACCACCTACAAATTTTGACTTCTCAGATCCACCTTCCTGGCCAAAATGGATTAGGAGGTTTGACAGATTTCGAATTTCTTCAGGGCTTTCAACTGAGCCTAGTGACAAGCAAGTTCACAACTTGATTTATTGTATGGGCGATGAGGCAGAAGATATACTCCTGTCATTCAAACTCAGTCTTGAGCAAGAACAGGACTACTCCCTTGTCGTGGACAAATTTGATTCTCACTTTGTCAAAAGGAGAAATGTCATATTTGAACGTGCTAAATTTCATAAGCGCATACAAGAAGAAGGGGAATCTGTTGCATCCTTTATAACTGCTTTGTATACACTGGTGAAACATTGTGGTTATGGTGCCCTTCAAGACGAGTTAATTAGAGATAGGTTAGTAGTTGGCCTACGTGATTTAAAATTATCAGAAACACTTACAGATGGATCCGGATCTGGCTCTTTAAAACGCTATTGATAAAGCAAGAAGCAGCGAAGAAATCAAAGGCCAGCAAAAAGTGCTGTGATCTTTGGAAGAGGGTACACATGTTTACGCAGTTCGAACTAACTGGGAAAAACCCAAAAACAACCCAAACCAGGGTGAAAACGACGTCCAAGAAACAAGGAAAGTGTAGGCGATGTGGTCGACCGATGCACTCCTTTAATGACTGCCCTGCACGTGACGTCAAGTGTCGTGGCTGCAACATCGTCGGACATTATGAAAAACATTGCCGCACAAAATCTAAACAAACACCACCTCGAGTTAGAGAAGTCCAGCTGGAGGAAGCTTTTCTCGGAGAAGTGGAGAGCCGTGGAAGTGATCCTTGGGTAGCAACGGTCGTGGTGGAAGATGTTCCTGTCCGTTTCAAGATCGACACGGGAGCCGATGTTACAGTTATCTCGGAAGGTCAGTACCATTCTAAGTTCCGCCATCAACAGCTCAGTATCCCAACCAAGCGTCTTATTGGACCTGGGCAATCTGCGCTCGAGGTAAAAGGACAGTTCGACGCAATCTTGAAATATCAAGATAAAGAGACGGTTCAAAGTATTTTTGTTGTTCGCAACCTTAACACACCATTACTGGGGAGACCAGCAATTCAAGGCCTCAACTTGGTGGGTAAAATCGAAGAGGTAGGAGGCCTACGTCATAGAGATTTGACTAACGTCGACGCTGTCAAGCGTAAGTTTCCGAAGCTGTTTACAGGGCTAGGTCAGATGGAAGGCGAGTACGTAATCAAACTCAAGCCTGATGCTGAACCCTATTCCATATCTACTCCGCGTCGTGTGGCACTTCCTCTCGTGAAGAAGGTCCAACAAGAACTCAAGAGAATGGAAGAAGCCGGGGTGATATCCAAGGTGGATGAACCAACCACGTGGTGTGCAGGTATGGTAGTGGTACCGAAGAATGATGGTTCTGTAAGGATATGTGTGGATTTGACACACCTAAATAAGAGCGTCCAGCGGGAGCGACACATGCTTCCGAAAATTGACGAAGCATTGGGACATCTTGGCGAGGCTAAAATATTCACAAAACTCGATGCCAACAGCGGATTTTGGCAAATTAAATTAGCCCAAAAGTCTGCAAAGCTAACGACTTTTATTACCCCAGAAGGAAGATATTGTTTTAATCGAATGCCATTTGGCATTACTTCTGCGCCAGAAGTTTACCAACGCAAAATGTCAGAACTACTCGCAGGGTTAAAAGGAGTTATCTGCCACTTGGACGACGTCTTGGTCTTCGGTAAAGATCAAAAGGAACATGACGAGCGTTTACATCAAGTACTCAAGAGAATGGAGGAGGGCCATATCACCTTGAATGCGCCGAAATGTCAATTCAGCGTCTCCAAGCTCAAGTTCCTTGGCTACATTGTGGGGGAAGGAGGCTTACGACCTGATCCAGATAAGGTTGCTGCGATCTCCAAAATGAAGAGTCCGACTGACGTTCATGGCGTTCGTAGGCTACTGGGCATGGTTAACCAGATGCTCCAATTTGTACCCAACCTGGCTGACATAACACAACCGATACGCGAGTTGTTAAATAAATCAAATGCCTTTGTGTGGGGTCATCTGCAAGAAGAGGCGTTCCAGCACATAAAAACGGAGCTTTCGACTGCACCCACCCTTATGTTTTATGATGTCAATCAACCAATTTGTCTGACAACTGATGCATCCTCTTACGGATTAGGAGCCGTGATGGAACAAAACGACAAGACTGGAGTCTGGCGTCCTGTTGCTTTTGCGTCCAGAGCCCTATCTCTAACAGAACAGAGATATGCTCAGATAGAAAAAGAGGCCCTAGGAATTGTATGGGCGTGTGAAAAGTTCGAAAACTTCCTTTTAGGAAAGGACTTTCAGATTCGAACCGATCACCTACCCTTGGTGCCGATCATGGGCAAGAAAGAAGTCATTGCACGAGTTGTCACCAAGGATTCTACGAATGAGGCTGAGGCTCATGAGATTTTCGTTCACTGTATCTCATGTACCTGGAAAGGACTTGTATACAGCTGACACGTTATCCAGAGAACCTGTAAGTGTCAGTTCGGTAGAAGGATGTGCGTTCCAGAAGGAGATAGAAGCCTTTGTAGGACATGTTGTACAGGAGTTGCCGGCCACTGACAAGCGCTTGAGTGAAATAAAGCAAGCTCAGGAGGCTGACGACACCTGCAAGTTGGTCAGAGAATACATCGAAAAGGGCTGGCCAACCAAAAGCAATCTTATACCACACTGTCTACCTTTCTTTCAGGAAAGAGCAAACCTGACGATTCAACAAGACCTACTTATGAAAGACAACCGACT
Source organism: Sweltsa coloradensis (assembly GCA_024449915.1). Lineage (NCBI taxonomy): Eukaryota > Metazoa > Arthropoda > Insecta > Plecoptera > Chloroperlidae > Sweltsa > Sweltsa coloradensis. The sequence goes on along the minus strand of JAMZAV010000043.1, from coordinate 1,119,162 downwards.
CATCATTCCAGTAGGTATGAGAAAGGAGGTTTTGAAATCCATCCATGAAGGACATCTTGGAATCAATAAGTGCAGAGAGCGTGCTCGTAGCTCTGTATGGTGGCCTTCGATTGGACAACACATTAAAGACATGGTTTCCAAATGTCAGTCCTGTCTTGAAGAAAGAACAAATCCTTGTGAACCGATGAAGCCATCCGCACTCCCACAACGAGCGTGGCAAAAGGTGGCCATGGATCTCTTTCATTTCAAAGGATCAACATACCTTATAATTGTCGATTATTACTCGAGGTTTCCTGAAGTGTTATTCTTACCATTCACTTCTAGCGAATATGTCATCAAAAAGATCAAGTCAACCTTTGCCAGATTCGGCATTCCAGAAGAAGTCGTATCGGACAACGGTCCACAATTTAAATCTGGAGTCTTTCGCACTTCCGCTAATCAGTATGGGTTTAAGCACGTGACAAGTAGTCCTAGATATCCTCGCTCAAATGGTGAGGCAGAGCGAGCGGTTAAAACTGTCAAGAGCATTTTGAAAAAGTCTGCTGACCCATATTTGGGACTTTTGTCGTACCGTAGCACTCCACTTGAAAGCGGATACAGTCCAGCTCGCGGAGCTGATGGGCCGCAATCTTAGAACAACCCTACCCACAGCTTCAGAAAATCTTCTCCCTAACAGAAAACTAGATAAACTGTTCAGGAAAAAGATGTGGTTAGTAAAGCCAAGCAGAAACATAACTACGACAGGCGACATCGCACATTAGAGTTGAAGCCCCTCCATGTAGGAGATCCAGTCTGGGTGACAGATATGAAGCGGTACGGAGAAGTACTTGACGCTAACCATGGTCCGCGTTCGTACACAATCGCAAGCCCCGAAGGAACAATCCGGAGGAATCGTTCCCATCTACTTCCAGTGGATGCAATACCACCAGGAAATGAAGCGGAAAGTTCCCAGTTAATGGACAACGGCCAAAACTTGGATGAAGAACCGGAACAAGTTGTGCACACTCCCGTGGCAGTGAAGATCCCTGTCACCGAAATAGCCCGTCCTCAGGTCTACACCACGAGAAGCGGAAGAGTGATAAATGCACCAAAAAAATTGGACTTGTAGCTCTTTGTTTCTTATGTTATTCATGTATAACTAAGTAGGGATACATACAGTAGTTTTAGTTATTCCTTAGCTTTGATAATTACCATGTATTAGTAATCAATTTATGTTATGTATCCAAAGAAAGGGAGATGTAGAGTAACAGCCTATTGGATAGTTACGCCTTAGGCAGTTCATCAGACGTCTGGGTGACGTCCTGTTTGGCATGAAGGTCTCTGTCTAGATACCATGTAGCTCACTCACATCTTGTGTATTCATATGTGTTTCTACATAATAAATAGCATACAAACTACTATGCCTGTTGATCTTAATTATGAAGCAAGTAAAAATGTGGATAAATTTATGTTCCCATTCCATGACATTTTTGGGGTCCATTTTTTAAAACTCAAAATGAACTAATAAATTCAGTAATTCACTTTGCATAAAAAGGTTGTATCAGTTACCTCCAAAAAAATTAATTCGCTAGCAATAGCCATGCTTGAGAAAAGGTACATCAAAGTTGATTAATTTAACATGGCTAGTATCCGAGTGTCCGTAAGATGTAATGATTTATGGCTGCAGGACAAGGAACGCGCCGAACATCAAATCACGCCCAACTCAATGCGCACTCAGGACAAGTGTTGATGATTTCTGCATGGATTTCAATTCAGGAAAACCGCTTATCTTACGATTTAAACGTTGATATTCAGTATTAAAATTTGTTTAAAAAAATATGTACACTTGGAATAAATTCCCGAAGTTAACCAAAATAGAGTTAATTACCAAGATTTCACGAATTTTTAATCAAAATCAATTAGTTGGATGAGCAAAGCGAAGACTTCAATTTCACTGACCTCCAAAAAAAAATTAGCTCAGACGTTTTTTTTTTCTGTTCGCACGCTACCGGGCAAACGGCATATGCGATCTTGATGAAAATTTGAGGGGACCTTCGAAATCTCTGAACTTAGACTTGCCACGTTTTTGGGTACAATCGAAGAAATATTTCTCATGAATATCGTACTTTTACGATTTTTTTCGATTTTGAGTGTGATATTTTCGTGACATTTGGGTCAATTCTGACCAAACGGGTGGGGCTACAACGTTCACATTTCACATGTACATTAAAATTATGGTAAAGTAGTACCTTTTGAAAGAAAAAGTTGAAAAAGTTAGCCAGAATCCATAGAAATAAAGGTTTTAATTTGAGGTTTTTGAGGTTTATAATAGCAATTAACAAGTAACAATAGAAACTTGACAACAATCACCTACAATGCATTCAAAAAGCATTTGCAAAGAAAAAGTGGTCCTACGCAAACTAAAAACTTACAAAAAAGCTCATCCATCAACGCGGCGGGACTTAAGCGTTTTCTTAGTAAATTTAGGAATATGCGTACTCGATATCATAGATTTATTCTTTATTTAAGCGAGCGAAGCGAGCGTTTCCATTTGACTTTGCCGGAAAAATTTGTCACTCGTTTTGTTTTTGTTTTTTTTGTATGTCTCGCCATAACGTTCGAACGGAGGCTCGGATCGAGTTGAAATTTCGACCATCCGCAAGCTTTGTTCTCGATTGAATGCCATTAGTTTTGTGGCAAAATCGTTCAAAAAGTTAAAAAGTTACATTAAAGTTAATCGAAAGTTTTTTTTTCAAACTAACCGGCGACAAAATCTGAGATAGCCAAATCATTTAGAATGTCCGTCCGGTCACGAATATGTTAATTTTAGTTTGATCCGATAAGTAGTGTAGATGGAAATTACATTATAACAAAAGTAACGTTGCCATGGCAACGAAAAGACGCGCGAAGTTTCTAATGCACTGCCACCTAGAAGTAATCAAAATACTTTCGAGGAAGAGTGTATTATTTGTCACCAAAGAGTTTAAAATATAGTTTTTCCAAGAAGTCAAGGTCCTCTAGATGGCGGTGGATTTTATCCACAAAGTAAAGGTTTACACACGGGTTTACCCAAATACCTTGGCAATAATAAATAATATTGGAAACATGGCCCTGTGGACAGCGAACGTAGCAAATTTTAAAATTTAAAAAAATGTGCAATGTGGGTCTAGCTATAGCACGTGCTCGCTTATCAACGCGTCCAACTGAGCGTTTCCTAGTTATAACATTCATGTGAAATATGACTGCAAATAATATTAAACGTTTACCCAGAAAAAAAAGTTTAGCGCTTAAATTCGTCTCCGGGCCAGCCTCATTGACTCCTCTTTATCTATAAAATACGCCCTAATTGAAATTCCAATTTTAAGGGCGGAAGGGGGCACTAGGGATGAAATATCGCTTGCATCCCTGTAAATTATTAATGTTTATGTTATATTATCCCCATGCCAAATGTTATGCTGGTAACTCACTAATTGCTTCGATGGAATCACTGGCATAAATAACATACACTATTAGAGGTGGGGGGTGTAATAACGTGGCGAAGCTTACTAGATAAATACAAGTAATTTCCTGTCTAGGTGAGTGAAGCTAAAATGACATCTCGCGACGTTCAAAAGCTACAATAATTTAGGTGGGGCATCGCCCCATTGTTAGTCATTTCAATCAAATTTAGGGGAACATGAAATTTTATGAGGGATATAATTTTTGTGTAATTTTACGGTACACCTAAATGTAACTATAACGGTAGAAATATTCCTGTATTAACTTTTTTTGTTATCAGTCAATTTCTATCACACAAAATGTTTATGATATTTTACACTGGGAAGCTTCGCAAACGCTTTTTCAGGCGCGTTGTTGGATGAGCATAATTGTTTAAAAACGGAAAAAGCGTAAAATTGCAATAATCACAAGAAATAATTTTTTGATTGCGCTCAAATTTCACACGAATACATCAATTCATAAAATTAAGGTTCTGTGAAAAAATCATTACAATTTTATAAAGCATGTAAGTGTTATAAGTCGAAAACTTTTTTTTAAATCGAAAAAAATCGTAAAATTGCGATTTTCACGAGAAATAATTTTTCGATTGCGCTCAAAAACGTGTCAGTTCTAAGCTCAGAGATTTCAAAGGCCTCCACAAAATTTCATCGCAATTGGAGTATCGCTTTAGCCGGAATCGTGTTAACAGAGAGACAAAAAGAAAGAAAAAAAAGAAAAAAGAACATTTCGGATTTTTTTCACCAGTGTTGTGAAATGGAATCTTCGCTTCGCTACGCTCGCCACGCTCATCTAATAATTAAGTAAAAATTATTATTATTAAAATTATTATTATATTATATTATTGATTCTAGAATAAATCAATTTGCAAGAATTTAAAAAATGTATTTTATTTTGTTTATTTAAAAAACACGGACATAATTCCGCAAATTTTCTGACTATGAAATGGGCGAAAATTTATTCATTAGCTTAGTACTTATCAACAATTCCAATGAAACAAAGTGAAATCTGTATTCAAATTCCATGTATGGCTGTATGAATAGGAACACAACGATTATATTATAGTCAGTCCTTCCCCCTAAATATTGTCTGTACGAGCGGAAGAAAAAGTTCAGATAATGCAAGATATCGTCGCCTCAGAACTTATTTGTTCAATAAACCATTTTCACATATTTTTAGTTAGATGTTAAAATTTGCATATTGGTGTTTGTTTGTTCTATATATCCATTGCATTTGGTCCATACCATGCGTTGCTACAGTAAACGAGAGACAGGTTTGTTTGTTCAATGTTCCTCCTTTGCACGAAACGCTGCGGGACATTGAACAAACAAACACTGACATGAACTATCAAGATGGTCTATTGAACACAATATTACCTCTAAAATAGTTAAAATGGCCTATTGATCAAACAAGTTTTAGGCGATTCAAACCATTTTTCGGTTTACTTTTCACATTTTAATAGATATTGAACGAATGTGGCAACTCAAAATGATTCTTCTTATTTTCCTTGTTCAATATCCATTCAGAGATGCCTAGTTTGGGCACCCCTGATTACACAAATGAAAAGTATACTTGATTTTAAATTTAGATTTAACAGTACTATATGAAGAGTTTTTAAACAAGAAATGAGAATAATATCCTTTGTAGGTAGGATTGGTAGAATCAAAACTTCTAACCTTATTTTCTTCAAAAAGCAAAAGTGGTCTATTGAACAAATTAGTTCTAATTAGGCGACGATATTGTAGAGAAAACTTTTCAAAGTATGTATTTTTTATTTTATTTTAGACACTTTCATCAATTAAATGTGTCACGAGGATGGAAGAAAAGAGCAGCGCTCCAAACACACTTGGTGACTGCCAACCATATAACAATAAAGTTTTCTGTACGTTTTCTTTGGGGAGCAGGAATGAAACTTATCGTCAAAGTTGATTTTAAAAAATGTAATAATTTTTTTTGTTTTTTTGTTTTTTTTTGCAAAAATTTAATTAATTTATGTTGCTATGACAACCATTGTATATTAACGACTTAAAAATTAATGTATATAAAAAGTACGAGTAAATTCTTTTAAATGAATTTTAAAATTTTAGCAAAAACTCTAAACTGCTGAATTTAAAAAAAAATCATATCTCTAAGTTGAATACCCTCCCTAAAAATGGTACCGGAAATGTCATTAGTGCACATGAAGTACACCTAAAATATTAACTTTAACACCCGTTTACTCAAAACTATACTTTCTTAAACTACGGTACATATAAGTTAGGCAGTTTTGAAGCTAGAGCCTTGAAATTTTGAGGACTTCTTTATTGAGATATTTTTGACAAATAGTAGGAAGGAAATTTTGAAAAAAATTTCGGGATAAAATTATAGCGCATGATTAGGTCTAAAAATTGCCCAATTTTTTTTGACAATATATATATATATGTCTAGAATATACAAATTTAAAAAAAAAAAAACTTCCTACTGTTTCTTACTATTGGCTTAAGCTACCCAAAAAATCAAAATTTGTGTCTCTAAGTTAAATAGTGTTCGATTAAATGGTACCGGAAATCTGCAAATTTAACATGGGGAACATAGGCCGTTCCTGCTCCCCTTAAGCAAAGCGAAATAATAGAGTAAGGCTGGCCTTCATGTATGTACGCAAATTTAAAAAAAATCCATGTAAGCGGGGTATCGAACCCAGCTTAGATGTTTAAAAAAAATGATTGATATAATCAATCTGGAAGTGTTTCCCGACTAATGATAAATTCTATATAGTTATCATGAAAGCTAATTCATATCCTGTCGTCTATACTTCAACTGAGAATCCACGCATGCAGATGATTACAATTATATCTAATGTGTTTTTCTCAATATCCGTGTAATCCAATAACTCCAATGACAATACAATACAATACTTACATTTAATCTATCTATCCATCATCCACTTTGCCTGTGAAAGTCTGGTAAACACTCTTAAAGCCCTCGTCATAGACAATGTAGCAAAGACTCAAGTCGCGACTTAGATGGTTTAATTATACCACTCGAACGTGATTTTCAGAAGAGAGAGGAAACAAGAGAAAATTGTAATTACGCTTATTAGGCCCATGCTTGTGGTATCATTAGATAGGGAATAGGTCTAAGCTACAATCATCGGTTTATTATAGTTGTGATAAAATATTAACACGCTCTTCGCACACAATGATTATTTAGTCTCGTTGAAGGCTCTTTTGTTGCATAATGTGTAAAATGTTACTTGGTCGGGTCGATAGTAACCTAAAATAGTTACCTCCAATTTTAACTAACAGTGGTGCCTCAATGCGTAACGTCCTATATATAATCTTTACCTAGATAAAAAATAAACAAATTCGTATTTAGAGTCTACCCAGCACTCAGTCACGTAACTGATTTTCAGTGGGTGACATTAAACAAAGCGACCAAGCCAACCCTGCAGGCCCCGACGCAATCGACGAGTGAGCGATAACCAACCAAAGATCGATATTTTTTAATAGAGTAGAGTAGATCTTTATTCACTTAGACCCATGGTACAAGTATACATCCACCTCTTCATGAAGAGGGAGTGAATAGTTCCTAAGGCTAAAACATGGTATAAAATGAATAATAAAATAGAATGCATATTTCATGTGAATCAAGATATTATATGATAACGGAAATATAGCAATCAGTGGTACCAATGGACAGTGCGAACACCCGCGGATCAACGCCAGAATCAACAAGGCCGAGGCAGAACAACTTTGCCTCGTTGCTAGGACGGCTCTAAAGTCACCGTTTACTAATCCTAAGACAAGAAGTGATGGACTTAAGTCCAAATCACAAGATTAAAATCTTCTGCCTAGAGACTCTAATTCGAGGGGTCGCAGAAAAGATGACATTAAAATTAGACATAAATCAAATACTTCATTACATAAATCTATGTAGTTGACATTTTTAATGCGTTTTCATCTTTGACATCTTAACGTTTTAAAACACCCTGTTTGTTGCTACATTTTTACTCTGGTCTCCTCCAATGACAGGCGTACGTGTATGCCTGCTTTTAGATAGATTTTCGTTAGAGGTACCAGAAACAATCATATAACGCGTCTGTGTGTTGTATTCGCTATTTGCTAAAGATCTGAAACTACATAATAGTAAATAGGGCATTCGTACAAACGCAGGATTTTGCTTCACCCCTAAATTATACCCAATAGCGCGCTTTTTCACAACAACAAAAAATTAGTTATGTGACTGAGGCTACTGAGATGGGCTCTAATTAATACTGATGTATAATTGTAATTATCTATTTAATTTTTAGCGTGGCTGCTATCTGTGGAACATCGAATTAATGTTTTGCGTCATGCTTGGGCAAAGTAGACTTTCGTAGAAAATACTTGACATACATTTGGTTAGAACATATACAATTTTCTTAATAAGTACCGGTCGAATATTATTAAAATTAGGGTACATCAGTCGTACTATTTATATCTTACTTTTCAGTGGCGTAGCTATACAGCTGCCAGAGCCCTTGGGCAGTAAACAGACTTATCAGAGGCCCCCGCAAACACACCACTCCGCACACTGCTGGAAATGTGGTTTACATCGAAAAAGGTTTTTGTAATTTTTTTCATGGTTTCAAAGTAAAAAATGAATAATTTGGAGGTAGTGAAACTCCCATGTAAGCATTAAATAAACTAGGGAAACGCCAAAGTCGTTGTAAGACGAGTGAGTGAGCCATGTGTTGAGTACCCGGTATAACATTCCATTTCTTCCCCATACCTTAGGCCCCCTAGCCTATCATAGGCTAGAGTGGAGCATTATGGCCTTACAGTTGATGCGCCCTTATACCAACTACACTTAAAACCCCTTTTATTTATACCAATATAATTATCAATTTTAAATGCAAATGTTCCCGAGTACTCAACACATGACTATTGACTAGCTCACTCGTCTAGCAACGAATTTGTTGTTTCCCTAGTCTAGTTGGCTAAGGCGCCATTATACCCAAAATGTGGGAGACCTGGGTTCAAACCCCCGGTCGGAAAAGATTTTTTTATTTCTGGATTGTATTTAAAAAATTATAAAACATGTTTTGAAATGCATACAATGCTATGGAAAACATAGCCAGTACGAAATACGAGTAAAGATTGCAAGGTTTACTCAATGTCCCAGCAGAATTTAGGGGAACCTTGGTCGTTCAATTATATGATATACCTTGATCACTGCAATGCATGTAATCACGGCCTACCAAAAATAAATTGATAAAAATGACTTCTTCAAGAAAAAGCATTGTTGTTAAAATGAAACCTACACATTATAAGCATATTTTTCAATTTATTATTTATATTGTTTTGTTAGCAGTTCCAAGTTACCTGGTCGCAGATGTCTGTTTAAAATTTCAGCTCGATCTATTTGGCCGTTTGGCCGTATGAGCCCGGACAAACAGACAAACAGATAATAGACAAACAGAATTAATCACGACAAGGCCCGATCGAGTAGCGTTATAAAATCCCCATTCGCTTCACTCACTCGTCTAATAAAATAAATAAATAGTACATTCGTATTTAGAGTCTACCGGCCACTAATTTACAGAACTGATTTTCAGTGGGGGGCATTAAATTTAAAGCAGACCAAGCGAACCCTGTAGGCACCGACACCATCGACGAGCGAACAATAACCAACTAGACACCGGTATACTTATGAAACACCGATCAATCAGGCTGGACACGATTCCACCCAACGACAGTGCCATAATCAACAAGGCTGATTCGGAACAACCAGCATTTATTATGCCTCGTTGCTAGGACGGCTCCAAAGTCACCGTTTACAAATTCTTATGCAAAGAACTGAACTGATGAACTTAAGTCCAAATCAGAAGTTAAAAAACTTGTGCGTAAGCAGGAATCGAACCCTGGACTATCTGGTTTGGAAGAGACGCTAACCAAAAGACAAGACCAACGAGCCACAGTTTTCACGTTTCACGATAACCCGAACCCGATGCCCGATTGACATGAGGTTTTTTGCTGACACTGCCCTTCAACAAGGATGATCCACTACGTTCTGTGTGACCCTGGGGGTATAGCGGAGCAGAGTCTGTAGCTAGTCCCACAGAAAGTAAGACATTCATTACCCGGCACCTCCACCATTTCGAATGCCCCAAATACCCGCCCGAATTTTCGGCTACGTCTGCACACCGCTAGCGCTACGTCTGCACACCGCTAGCGCTACGTCTGCACACCGCTAGCGCTACGTCTGCACACCGCTAGCGCTACGTCTGCACACCGCTAGCGCTACGTCTGCACACCGCTTGCGCTACGTCTGCACACCGCTAGCGCTACGTCTGCACACCGCTAGCGCTACTTAAAAAGCTTTTTTTTTTAAAAAAATAAACGGGAATAACTGAGAGTGGTTCAACAAACAATTTCATTTCTGTCAAATAATCTGTTCTCAGCAGGAATGGTTGTTGTTCAGTAAAACGTCCCCAAGTAAATCACCATGCTTGGGAATGTTTGACTGCGGTAGGCTTACTGTCCAATATGGGACTGCTACTTTAACACACCTCACCGTCAAATACGTGACGTACAACTAGGTCTATACCTAACGGTTGACGCACCCTTTAATAATATAAACTTTAAGTGCCATTGTGAAGGTGTGAACACCAACTCCATGGTGTGAAGTTGAAATGGTTTCTGCACTGCTGGAGAGCGAATTACAGAAATGAACATCTGATATTTCGCCCCCACCCCCCTCTTTTTCAGCTATTGTTTTAACTTATGAGAATAAGCTTTGTTTTATGTCAGAAGTAGGTCTACTTTTGTATTAAAAACCGGAGAAAAAATCGTAACAGTACGATTTCTATAAGAAATATTTTTTCAAATGTCTCTAAAATCATAACATATATGATTTCAGTGATTTTAAACGTTTCTATAAAGTTTCATCAATATCGGAGTACCCGTTTGCCAAATATCACGAAAATATTGCACTAAAAATTGAAAAAAATCGTAAAAGTACGATGTTTATGAGAAATATTTCTTCGATTGTAACCAAAAACAATACAGCTCTAAGTTCAGAAATTTCAAAGGTCCCCTTCAATTTTTATCAAGATTGCATATGCCGTTCGCCCGGTAGAGAGCGAACAAACAGACAAAAAAATAACAAAAAGAAAACACCCGAGCTATTTTTCTTGGGGTAACATAAGTAAAAAACAAACAAAAAACACAAAGTCAAATTGAAGTCTTTGCTTCACTCATCCAAAAATCCAAAATCCTAAAAATACATTTTTATTTATTTCGACTTTTTTTGTAATTGTTAAAATAAATGTGCTTTTATCGAAGACAGTATATACATGACCATAACATAATTATGTGCAAAGGCTGGTAACATTCTGATAAAAACTGGCTTCATGAAAAGTTCCAGAAAAAATCACTACTTTTGCAGACTCGTAAGGTTGATCCAGCCACCTGGCCCAATTTCTAAAAAATCCACCAAAGGTGGCTAAATGAAAGAGGACTCATAACAGGAAAAATATTTTCAAAAAGTTGTAGTTAGGCCATTACAAGCAATTATACTCAGATTTTTTGGCACAGCTTCATAAAAGCAAAATATAAAATGCTAGTAAAATTTATTCTGTTGGTTCTTCACTCTTTTATATGCCTCCTACAATACAATACAAAGTTTGGTTTTATGCCAGTGTAAGTAGATACAGGTTTTGTTACATACTAAAAGAGAACATACTAGTGTTAAAATAAATAGTAAGTAAATAGATGTGTATGATAATTTTTGTTTTACTGGAAGCCCAGTGAGGTCGGGGGGGGGGGGGCGCACAGGTCTTGTGCGTGGACTATAATAAGCTTAAACATGTTAGTATGGTGGATTAAACAGGTAGGAAGTAAATCATACTTGATAATACAAATTTAAAAAAAACAATAAAAATATAATAATTAAGTTGGAATTTGGTTAGAACATAAATATAAATAAGAAATTGTAACACTTGCATGTCTTACCAACTGTCTACAGTATTTTTTTTGCCTATAATTAGGTGCAGAATATGCAAAAATAAGTAATTAATGTAATATCTTGTTAATTAATCTGATTGAGTTAACTTAAATGACATTAATAGTGATCTAATATGAGCTACTTTCATTTTGAATCGATGGAAATGTAAATTGATTTTGATTAATAGCCGTAATTGTCAGATTAATTAATTAAGGTAATTAAGGTATTTCTAGAAGGTTTTGAAGCTGGATAAGGTAATTAAGGTATTTCTAGAAAGTTATAAGCCTAGAATAGCATGGGAGGAAAAATACATCTGAATTAGCACGGATGACGGAGTTCTCGAGATAATTGGGCTAGGCTTCTAAAAGTTCTAGATGGTTGCTTGCTCTTCGTGGTCAGTTTTCGCAGCGGATCTAGAAATGTATAACGCGACCAGTCTGTGGGTGACTGTGCCGACCGGTTCAACTATAGGTAAGGGGTAGGTGCGGGGGTGTGTGGAACGCCTGAATCTTTTTACTGGAGATACGATGGGACCGGGGCTTTAAAAGACCGGCGACAGGGTGGGACCACAGTTGAACCGACGGAGGAGAGACCTGCTGTCATTTTCATGATGTAGTTGTTTGACGGGCCTCGTTAGGGAGAAGTGTGAATTGATCCACTAATCCACATTATGTTTAATTGATACGCGCGTCAATGTTCATGTTAACGGCTAGTGAATTGAATAAGTTGAAAGTAAAAGGGGTTTATGTGAAGATATTATTTCAACAGTGATGTAAATTAAATTAATTTCAAAGTGTAAATTGGGCCGAACTTTATTTGTATAATTAATTCAGTAATCAAAGTGACTCCACGTGCGCTATAAATGTCAATTTGACATCTCCGAACTCATTTCTGCGGGGTGTCAATACTTGACTGCTACCACGTGAATGTAAAAGTTTGCCGAACTACATTTGCATTTTAAATTCAGTAATTTTGTGTGTCCACGGGCGCTATAAATGTCAATTTGACATCTCTGAACTTATTTTCTATGTGGGTTGATACATGACTGCATCATGTGACATTACAACTGTTTCACATTCAAAAACCTGTAAGATTGCTGTACCAAATGTGTTTCAACTAATCTGGACTTCCCGGACAAACCTAAAAAATCAATAACCGCCTTAGCACAAGACGCCCATCAGCTGGTAGAAGAAGCAAATCACACCACGACCTTCATGTGCAACGCCCACTCAGGATTATTGTGTAGTGCACTACCACTAAATGGTTTACTTCGAACATCAATAACAAACAATGGACTTCAAACAAAACTTCAGCGACAAATAGATGAGTACAAAATTAATGATTAATTCTAATAAATTTATAAATGTTCAATAATTAATATTTTTCCAGGAATAGCCGCCCACTTTTTTGGTTTTGTAATTTAGTTTGGTACCAAATAGGTAGGTAGGGACATGATTGGTATTGTGTTTTGGGGAAAACTTTATTTTATGGAGACTTAAATTTTTTCGCTTTCACATATGTAGATAGCTTCCTTGACAACTCCTTAATTACATAATCATGGGTAATCATTAATCAACCAGAGACAACAGCAAGGCAGTTATTGGAGAGGACCCGGTCAGCAAAGGTAGGACTTGGGGGCCTGCTAATTTATTTCAGTAATATGTGAATAGTCATATCAAGTTGGCTAATTAATTCTGCTAGCTAATTAATTCATTTTGAATTAATTAATTTTGATTTCAATTAATTTAATTTGATTTTTTTTTTTTTTTTAAATTTTTAAAATTTTTTTTTATTATTAATTCAATTTTAATGAAAATTAACCTTAATTTTTTTTTTTTAAATACTTAATTTTTTTGATTTTTTTTAAAAAAAAATTATTTTTAAATTAATTTTTTTTATTTTTAATTTTTGGCGCTTTTCCCGAGTTTTATGTTCTCAACTGAGCTAGATATTTCTTTTCAATGTAAATTTTGTAATGGGTAGTCTGGGCTGATAAATAAATTTAAAATTTTCTATTTTATTTTATTTTTAATCTATCCAACATTACAATTTGGCGCCGCAACTAAGGGCCTTGATTTTTAAACCCCAAACCGAGGTCAAAATTGTCTAAATTTTTTTATAAATATATGGCATGTTAGTCTAGCCAAATTGTCAACATTACAATTTTGGGGCAATCCAACGGTGTGGCTTTACTTTCAACACTACCTGAGGTAGAAAAGAGTCAAGGAAGTAGTTTTATGGTACCAAAATTCCAATAAAAATTTAAATCATGGAAAACGAAAAAGTAACTGAAGTGGAGGTTGTTTATGTGCAAGGTGGAGGACCAGATGACACAACGTTAAACAACAATGAAATTTCAAGTATAATAGGTCCTGATGAGGAAAGGATAGATGATGTAACACACCATCATTGGTTGATAATCGATTGATATCACTAATCAGTAATAGACAAAATGCCTATGGAAGATGAGGGGGTAGACAGTGGAGTGTCTAGCACTCAAACTTCGATTGAACAAAGTAAAAAAGAAAGGGAAAGGACAGAATTTCAAATGATGTTGAAACAGTTTCAAGAACAAATGTTAACACAGATGATGCAACAATCAGAGTTAAAACAAGACTTCTCAAAACAGGCAAAGGAAACACGTCAACAGTCAAATGAGTTGAAAATAGATTTAACTCAACAGTCAAATGAGTTGAAAACAGAATTAACACAAAAAATAGAGCAACAAACAAAAAAATCAGAAGAAATGGCGATTGAGTTAAAACAATCAGTGGATGCAACCCAGGAAATGGCTAAACAATCAATACAAATTCTAAAAGGGGAACTTCAGGAAATCAAAGAGCAATTAAATGAACAAAAGGAAGAGTTTCAAGTAGAGATAAAGGGGGTCAATGATAAGATTACTAACCTTGAATCAGAAATTAAAAAATGTACAAAAAAACAACGAGAAATTGTTAGAAATAAGTCAAAAACAATAACCAATGCTATGGCCAGGGATAAAATGAGCAGTTAAGTGGGGAAATTCAAGAAAAAAGGGGAGTCATTCAACAGAAAAAAATATAAAAATAAATGGGTAAAAGAAATTTCAAGAAAACTGTTACGGATAAATTTAAAATCTAGTGACTGGCCCCCCGCTGACATAAAAAATCATCAAAAAAAAACGGGATGGGGAAAGAGCATGAAAACCCAAACAGGAAGTAGGGGGGACACGATAAATTTAAGTTGGTGGAAAATAACTTTGAAGAAAGATAAAAAAACAAAAAGTAAAAAGGGGGCAATTCAAATCATACAGGACGCAATTCGAGATAAAAAATTTATCGGAGTAACAAGGGTTCGAAATCTTTGAGGAAAAAAAAGCAATTAACGGGGGGTTTGTTTTTTAAAAAAGTTCAGAAAATGAAGCCGATGATAAGGATGAAAAAGGTAGTTTGAAGATTGTAAAATTTGGGGATGTGGAAAAAATAGAAAAGAAGGGGGAGTTTGGGGGGTTGAAAAGTGGGGAAAGTTAATGAGAACGGATTAATTAATGAGGTGTCAATTAAAAGGAAAAATAAGACTTTGTTTGGTATCGGCAGGATAAAGGAGAAGCTATGGATGGATTGGAATAATGTCGATAATAACGCCTTGAGTGAAAAACAGGCATTTGGTTTTAAAATAACAATGATCGAAATGGAAAGAGAGAGAGGGAAAATGGACATGGCGCGGATGAAAATTGAAAGTTGGCTATTAGGAGGATCTGAAAAGAATTCATTGGAAGTGGGGAACCTAAAGAAAAAAAACGAAACCCAGGAGAAGGGGGTTTTCGGGAAAAGGGTTTTTAAATTGATGTTGTGGGGAAACCTGAATTTGGGGGGCCCCCCAAAGGTAGGGGGTTGAAAGCGCGTGACAAAGACGAGCCCATGTAAAAATAAAGATGAAATGGTTAATTTTAAAAACACGACTCAAAAGAAACTGGCATTTGAGTTTTATATCTAGATAAATGAGTTGTGTTTTTAAGGGGTTGGGTAGCCCAAGCTGGATTTTTGATTATTAATGGGGATTAATTTTAACCCTTGTAAAAAATTTTTGGGGGAACTTAATAAATTAAATTAGATAAAGGGTAAATTTAACATTGTAATGGTATTAAAATAACTGCATTGTAAAGGGGGAAGGACTTTAGTTTGAGATTTTGATACTTGTATTTAATGATGAAAATATTCCATTGATTGACGAGATAGCGTCGAGATTTTAAATAATGATTTTATACGGTGTTTTGGGTTTCACGATGATTTTGATATGAGATTCTGTGAAGATATAGGATAATGAAAATTCTATGATGGTTTTGAGCTTTGGTATAATGCTACGAGGGATATGATAATGTATTTGGTGATGAGTAAAATTTTATGTTTCTTTATTTTAATGGGGGTTTAAATTCCATTAAAAATTTGATATCTGAGTTTCTGCGATGATATGTTCTGCGATGAGATGAAAAGGGTGCATTTATTAGTGAGGTTTTAAATTTTCCAATTTAAGTAAAATAAAAATGAGGGAATATAGCTCCGATGAGATATAATTGTGATGTTATAATAATGGCTAATTCTTTTGTTTAATACTTCTTTTCGTTTATGAGTTTTAAATTTAATTAAGGTCTTTCCAAGTAAGTTCGATTTTTAAAAGGTTCTTGTTTGTGTGAGGGGATTGATTAAAAATTTAAAAATTTTTTTTTTTCATCAAGTAAAAAAAAAACAAAATAAACACTTATTTTTTTTAGTTGAGAAATTACTATTTTGAAAACCAGCGTCTAAAATTTTTCTAAATATATGTACAAGCTCAGGGTCAGTATTAAAATAAGAAAAATTAATTATTTTTTTTTTATGGTAAAATTGGGCCCCAATTGCATTTAAGGGTTTAATTTTATATGTATTTTTAAAAGGGAAAATTTGGGTGAAAGGGAAAACTGTCAAAAAAGCTATCAAAATTTTAATAATATGACTTGGGGTATGAAAAAATGTTTGTAAAATGTATAGTGTATAGCGGTTTGTAGTGTGTTTTTTTAAAATTTCAGCACTGATTTGCTTTAGCCAAAAGGAAAATTTACCCTGCTACTGAGGAAATTTTAAATTTGTTGGGTAGTTTCCCTTTTTTGGGGGGGTAGTCAATTCTAGATAATTGGTATCTTTGGGTAAAGGGGCCGTAAGGGCCCTGTACTCCCCTAATTTTAAATGTCCGCCTGAAGGCATGAAAAATTCTTGCTCTTTTTGCTAGTCCCCCTTTATGGGAAACCCCAGTGATTTAAAGTAAATGTGAATTGAAACTACCCCCCCCCCCCCCCAAAAAGGAATTTGTTTGTTTTTTCCCAGTAGGTCTTAAGTATCCTCCCATTTGGAAGGTTCTATTTCAAAGAGAGGGGGAATTTTATCTTTATGCCAACTCGTTTGCATTACAAACAAATTGCACATAACACCGAGAAACAAGTAATTTTTTAAAATTTAAAATATTTTCCAATGACGGGGTTTACTTTTTACACCAACAAATTTTAAAAAATATGTGTATTTTATTTGGGGTTTTTTTTTATGTTAATGTATGTAGTAATAATGTCATGGGCGGAAGGGGGGAAAAGTGAAAATTCAAAATCAAAAGCATGAATAGTTGTTTAAAGCGCATGCACGTAGAAGTTTGCCAAGTGATTGTAAGCACGAAAATGTGCCGGGTGGTTAAAAAGAACAAAAGGAGACAAGTTGTGGGTGTATGGCCCCCTTTGGGGGGCAGCCGATCGGTAGAAGGAAGCTAGCCTAAAAAATAGTTTGCCAAACTGGGAGTGAGGGGGGTTAGACGGAGGGGGGTAGTCCCGTGAAGGGGGAAAAAACAAACCGGGCCCCAACGACTTTCTATAAAGGGTTTTTCAGTGTAGAATAGAATTAGGGTTCACTCCTAATTCAAGTTTTGAAAATTTATTTATTTATTTTAAATTTTTTATTGTTAAATAGTATTGTGGATGAGCTGCAAGGGTATAATAGAGAGGGAGACGAGATTTCTATTTAAATTAAGGGGTTTGGGTTTAAAACAAAAAAAAATTTTTAAAGAGTAAAAATAAGTTTCCATAGATAATTTTTTTTTTTGATTTTAAAAGGGGTTTTTGATAAAATCAATTTTGTTCCAATGGATTTTAATCAAAAAGGGGGGATTGTAACACTTGGGATGTCTTTTCCAATGTCTACAGGATTTTTTTTTCCCATTAAAAATTTGGTGCAGAATTTTGCAAAAAAAAAGTAATTAATGTAATATCTTGTTTAATTTTAAACTGATTGAGTTAACTTAAAAAGACATTTAAAAGTGATCTAATAGAGTACTTTCATTTTGAATCGATGGAAAAATAAATTGATTTTTATTAATAGCCGTAATTTTCAGATTAAATTTAAATTTAAAGGGAATTAAAGGGATTTTCTAGAAGGTTTTTAGCTTTGGGAAAAATAGACCTAGGGATTGGATTTGTAAATTACTAAGATTTTGCTTTTTATTTCAATCGAATCGGGTTAAATATTAAGGGGAATTTTTAACGATTTTAGTAGAAAGTTATAAGCCAGAAAAAAGCATGGGAGGAAAAATACATCTGAATTAGCACGGATGACGGAGTTTCGAGATAATTGGGGTAGGGTTCTTAAAAATTTAGAGGGCTTGCTCTTCGTGGTCAGTTTTCGCAGCGGATTAGAAATGTATAACGGGACCAGTCTGTAGGTGACTGTGCCGACCGGTTTTAAAAATATTTGGTTTTAAAGGGGTTTGGGTGGGGGGTGTGTGGAACCCCCTGAAAATTTTTTTTGGAGATACGATAGACCGGGGCTTTAAAAAAACCGGCGACAGGGTTGGGGGCCCACGTTGGAACCCACGGAGGAGGGCGGGCCTGCTGTCCCTTTTCTGATGTATTTTTTTGACGGGGGCCCCGTTGGGAGGGAAATGTGAATTGATACCCCTAATCCACCAATTTTTGTTTAATTTAAACGCGCGTCAATGTCATTTTAAAGGTAGTTTAATTGAATAAGTGGGAAAATAAAAAATGGTTATGTGAAGATATTATTTTTTAACAGGATGTAATTAAAAATTTAAATTTTAAAGTGTTAAATTTGCCCCCAACTTTATTTGTATAATTAAAATTTAGTAATCAAAGTGACTCCCCGGGCGCATTAAAAAGCCCAAATTTTACATTTTCCCAAATCATTTCTGCGTGTGTCAATACTTGACTGCTACCACGTGACATGTAAAAGTTTTCCGAACTTTATTTGCAAATTAATTCAGTTTAAACAAAGTGACTCCACGTGCTCTATAAATGTCAAAATTTTACATCTCCAAACTCTTTCTTTCGTGTGTCAATACTTGACTGCTACCACCCTTTACATGGGAAAAAGTTTGCCCAACTTCATTTGCAAAATTTAATTTAGTTTAAATTTAAAATGATCCCCGTGCGCCATAAATGCAACTGACATCTCCGAACTTATCTCTACGTGTGTCAATAGTGAATGACTACTACGGGCATGTAAAAGGTTTGGGCCCAAAATACCCTTTGCCAAAAATTAATTTAGAATTAAAGTGACTCCACGGGCGCTATAAATGTCCCCAAATTTTACAAATCTGAACTTATCTCTATGTGGGTTTACATGAATTCTATTTATGTGCATTACAACTGTTTCACATTATAAACTGTAAGATTGCCCGGAACCAAAATTTTTTCAAACATAATTGGACTTGCCGGGGCGACCTAAAAATCCCAAAAACCCCCTTAGGCACAAGACGACCATCAGCTTGGTTAGAAAAAGCAAATCCACCACGACCTTCATTGTTTCAAAGCCCACTCAGGATTATTGTGTAGTGCCCCTACCCTAAAGGATTACTTTGAAAAATCAATAACAAAAAAAGGACTTCAAACCCAAAAAATTTAAACGACCCAAAAAAGGGGTACAAAATTTAAAGATTTAAATTTTAATAATTTTAAAAAATGTTCAATAAAAAATATTTTTTCCAGGGAAAAGGGCCCCCCAAATTTTTTTGGGTTTTTTAATTTTGTTTGGTACCAATAGGTAAAGGGAGGGAAATGATTGTATTTGTGTTTTTTGGGGAACATTATATATGGGGGACTTAAATTTTTTCGTTTACATAGTAGGGTAGCTTCCTTGGGCAATCCTTTAAATTTCATAATCATGGGGGGGTTTTAAACATTAAAACAAACCCGGACAACAGCAAGGCAGTTATTTGGGGAGGACCCGGGGCGCAAAGGGAGGGGCTTTGGGGGCCTTTCTAAAATTTTTTTCAGTTTAAAAGTGAAAAAAGTCATATCAAAATTTGGTAATTAATTCTTTCTAGCTAATTAAAATTTATTTTTGAATTAATTTAAATTTTTATTTCAATTTAAATTTTAAATTTTATTTTTTTTTAAAATTTTTAAAAAATTTTTTTTTTATTAAATTTTAATTTTAATTTAAAAATTTAAACCCTTTCTTAATTTTTTTGATTTTTTTTAAAAAAAAATTTTTTTAAATTTTTAATTTATTTTTTTTTTTTTTAAATTAAAAATTTTTTTTTTTTAATTTTTTTGGGGCTTTTCCCGAGGTTTTTTGTTCTCAAAATGACTAGATAATTCTTTTCCCAAAGTAAATTTTTTAATGGGTAGTCTGGGCCCGAAAAAAAAATTTTAAAAATTTTTTATTTTATTTTTTTTTTTAAAAATATCCAACATTACAAAATCTAGGTAGGTCACAATCAGTTCGAGTGCTTGTTCAGAATGTGTGGGTTAGAATCGAAGTTGATAAAATGAGGTAATTGCAGTTTGGATGCAATTGTTTCAGCAGCCAGGTATGTATGGCTTTCTTGAAGGTAGTTTTTGAAAGAGTTGGCGTGATGTTTGGTAAATTATTGTAACATCTAAGAGTAGATATGAGTTATTTTCTGTAATAACTTTTGTACTACAATTCTTTTGACCACTGATACGAAATGCCATAAGTACGGTAACTAATATTTCTATAATATGACAAAACAAAATTGTAAAGTTTAGCCTACTTAGGCTACCAATAGAAGTGTGTTGATCCCATCTACTACAAATTATTAGTCAAACTCAAAATATAATTTTGGACTAGGATTGGACTGACATATGCAGCAGAGACTTGGAATATGACATGGATGAGAGCCTTGTGCAGGCTGTAGATATGAAAGTTTTTGAGAAGCATTGTAGGTAAGACTAGATGGTACCGAATACGGAATAAGGATATCCGAGATCAAGTAGGCGTGAGGAAAACAATGCAGCGAATTGGAGAGAGAAGATTAAAGTGGTTCGGAAATGTCAAAAGAATGGAAAGAGCGAGATTACCGAGAAGGATGATGGAATTGGAAATTCCATGTAGGAGACAAAGGGGCAGACCAAGACAAAAATAGCAGAATAGTGTGAGAAAAGATGTGGAACAGCGTGGAGGAGACTGGAATGTGGTGGAAGAAGAGGAGTGCTGGCAGGACAGAAGAAGATGGATAGGCCTGTCTCCAATGCCGACCCAACGCAGAGTTGGACGTGGCAACAGATAATGATGATGACTAGGATAGCTGGGCCAAATAAATTTTTTAAATGTCTCATTGTGACGTGATGATACACCCAAATTTTCAAAACAATATTTTGCCATTATATAACCTATTGGGCACCAAATCGACATGTAGATCGCAGCACTGGCGGCGCGCTACGTCACAACATGGCTGGCGTAATTGTGATTCCGGGCTGGAGCGTATATGGCGCTAACGTGTGTTAGTCGCGCCGGTTATGACAATTCGGGGATTATTTCCGATCTGATCACTAACATTTACCTTTCTCGCACACGCATTAAATAAGATGTATATTTTCATCTACGGTTTGCATTTGTTACGCTCTTATACAACCACAAGTAGGCGTAATTGCGTAGGTAGGCCAACTATAGTCAAAATCGAACCTTCCTATTCCTATATTTCTGAATGGGATAGGGATGAAATGTAAAATATTATATAATAATATCATCTTTATAGTTGGGTATATTATTATGTTTGAGCGTAAGAACATTCAGAAAATAATTCATAAGCAGATTATTATTTATTATTTAATTACTACTATAAGTAAAGTTGCCCGTCAAAATTGGTATTGGTCCAAGGAATTATTACCAAATTGAATTTGAATGTTAAGTTTTGAAGTGAAAGAGTCTGTTGTTGTATCAACAAATATTTGCAACCCAAAAGATATAACACTGAACAGCTGAAGTGCAGGTCAATATTTAACGTTTTCCCGCGATACCCCCCCATGTAAAACAATAATAGTACAACTTGTATTATTTTCATAATATTCCCTGAAATGTAAATAAATTAGGGCCTACATCTATGCTATAATCCGGATGTTGTCACATTTGTAATCATCGACAAAGGGGCTTATCAGAACATGGCGAAACTTCTAAAAATACTTGCTGCAGAAATTGGTATTCTATTATGAAAAATGTAATTGAAAACGATTATTTTCCGAATTATTACTATACATAGGCCTACCTTTTTGTTGTTGATAAAAACGCAATACAGGCTAGTAATTTTGAGGAGTTCATCAGCATACCCCGAAACAATTGAATGTAGGCCATGTGCTATGTAGGCCCTTATGTGTAACAATTGGGAACGGTGGATAGGCCTATTCGCATAAGCATGACATAAATGAAAATTATTGTCTGAAAATTGTAAACGCGATTAATATGAGTGTCGTGAGAGGGGTAAAAAACAATAAGTAAATATTAAAATGAAACAATAAATAATAATAAATCTATCAAACACAAACGGGAAATAAAATCAGTGGGGACCACCACACTGTCCATCTGACTATATGTTTCGGACTTTATCCCTGACTTAATGTAAGAAAATGTTTTTATTAAGAGTAGGCCCTACCGAAATTTAAATTGAGTCACGATAATTTAAAAGTTGTTATGTGTTTAAGTGTAGAGAGGTTGTATTTTAAAATAGATGAAATGAGTCCACAAGCTTTGAACGAGTTCGAGAAATAACCCTATGTAGTCAGGTGTCCACTTTATGGAGCACTTACAGCCCCATTATTTCATTAAAAACTTGTGCTTCGCACGCACATAACCAAGCACAAATAATAATATGTGCTTTATTTTATTGTCTAACATGTTCAACATCCGATCAAAAACAAAACGTATCTACGCCACGAAATAAAATTCACAACTTACTTACGTAGATCTAACACGTTCTTCCACGTATTTTGCGACGTGTAGCCTACGCTGAGAGATCAACTACGGCAGGGTTCCTACGTTGTACGCCAACAGGGCGCGCTAGTTGTGCTTTTTGTGTCCGAAGTACTATAATATTCCTTATAATATAAAAGCGCCCCACTTCATTCAGCCATCTTGCCAGGGCTTTAGAGAACATTAAGTCTGAGCCATAGCCATAGCCTTAACCGCTCAACTTACGATTTACAAAATTGATTTTCAGATTTGAATCCCATAAGATTTTTTTTTTTAAATAAATTTTAGGCAGACGGAACAGACTGCCAAAGTACACAAAAATTGAGTTGAGATTTTACGATTTTTTAATTGAAAATAATATCCCATGGGTTAATTTATTTACGCTGACGTAAAAATACGGTAGATAAGCTATAACCGTTTACAGGGAAAGCTTAGTTTAGCGCTTAAACTTGTTTTTGCGCTAACCTCAGTGAGTTAAGTTGCCCATCAAACAATTCTTGAGCACACATACTTCTGAAGAGAATCCCGCCCGCCCCCTCACATACATAAATGACGACAGAGCAACAGTATCACTACAAGCACAAAGTGGAGATTAGTGGAATAGATTTTATAGATTAGTACCCAATTATTGATTTGAGAATGGATTATTAACTAAATGAGCAATCTTGATTATCAAAAGTACCATCAGACGGAAACCTTCATTTTTGTTAAACGCCTACACGACATAACATTTGGGGGAAAAGGATTTCATTGTCAATAAAAAACAATTTGGTTATACATCAAGTTTGCTGTATTAAAAAGTGTAGCTACTGTACATTATTAATAATTATCACATGACATATAATTAAGAGCCTAAGGACAGATCGACAGCCCACAAACAATTTGAACATTCAAGAAACAAAGACATGCAAAATATGGAAGCATCGTACTACCATCTAATCGTAGGGACGACAAGGGTGCCGGGTTGTCCAAAATACGTTATGATGCTTGTTCGTGTTTTTTTTTTTTGGGAAAGTTTTGTTAAATAGAACAACATCTACTAACTAAAAGACTGCACATTTATTTGATTGGAAAGAAACCAAAGCCCTCGACTTTTTCATTCATAATGTGCAATGTCCTTTACATGAACAAAACCTGTGCTTTGGTTGTTGTCCAGTTACCGTTAATTAAGTTGTTTCATGTTTTTTTTTTGTTTTCTTGTAGCAGTGTTGATATATATGTAGTGTGATGTTCAAGGTAATGGCACCACTAAACATTTGACGGATCAGGTTACCTGGAATCAATCATTAAAAAACATTAGTAAGTGGAATTGAAACAACATCTAAATAATACAAAATCATATACGCCCGAACAAAACCATATTTACACACCCAATGTCATCCCCGTTTAATCGTACATCACATTCCTTCTCACAAATCACGTAACCTATGTTTTTCTGTTTCTTGTGGGACACAGCGTTGCAACAGAGACACCCATGTTTTCTGGTTTCAGTTGCGTGGAGTACACCAGCGTTGCAACACAGACACCTATATGTTTTATGTTCTTGGCGAGATCACACAGCGTGTTGCAATACACACAGACACCCATGTTTTTCTGTTTCTGGTGATACACAGGGTTGCAATACACACAACTACGTCAGATGTTGGGACTTCAAAAGTATAACTGACTCACACAATACCTAATAATAATATATTAATAAACATTCAATTGGCAATCGTTCTAAAATGTATTTCGCTGGACAGTGTAAACCGGGCCCTTAAACATGTTTCACACGTCTGTTTTTTAAAACATGGTTGGTTTAACTTACAAATAATAAGCCAAGAACTGATTTGACTCATTTGCTTGGATCTCACTTTGCATTATTGCTTGTATGTGTGTATTGCTTCGATAATACCTAGGTACAAACAACACTGACAATACTACTCTTGGTTCAACCATTCTGATGCTGGCGTCATTGAAGAATGACGCGTGATTCATGGACAACCGTAGGCCTCAATTAAAAACCCTATCACTGGTTGTCCAATACCTTAGTGATCTATCGGTACCTCGACCACAAACACACATTCTTCCGAGAGTAATTTCAACATCGCTATATTCAAGTCCGCCTCACATGAAACTACATGTTAAAATCACATTACACACAGCGTGAACCGGTGACTTCCCTCTTAGATATATCTAAAGCGATACACTTTAAGAACACAAGTACGAAGAATTTACAGATGAATTGAGAGCAGATGAGAAATATTATTACCACTTTACCTAAATGATGTATAGATCTATGAAAGTGGAAAGCTAGGATGCAGAAATCTTACACTTCACTGTAATCTGGCTTGTAAAATATACATTAACACATGATTAATCTTAAAATAAAATCGGAACTCAAGTACCAGCTAATATTTCAATAAGTTCATTTACACCATATGTTATGTATTGAATGCGCACTAAGGTTTGAATATTGTATTAGGCACAAGTCTAGGCCAACCAAATAAAAATCTATCCATCGTTAATATTACAGAATATTAGCAAGAGTCGAGAATACGCAAGCAATGTGACAACAAAAGACATTAAAAATAATCAGTATATTTTCCATAGGAGCATCAAATTACCAGCTGGTGTTTAGCTACATAACATAAGCAATTGTAGTAAGGATTTCGTACCCTACAGTGGTACTACGTGTACTGTGTATATATATACTGTACACATGTAATGGAAGGAAATAGTAGGTATATGTATTACTGAACCTATAATGAATGTAGGGAAAAAATCATACCTATGTAGAGTTTAAGTTACAAATAGAACAACTATTAGTATTTTAAAGCTCTTAATATTCAATTCATTAAAACTTGTTTTAACTGCATCCTTTACTTCTTAAAATAAACATAACAGTTAATATGTACATTTTTTTAACAAATAGGAAACATAAATTGACAATGTCCGAACATTAGTCTACATACACATTGCGGAATAAAAAAATAATTCGTTTTAGTATAACTAGAAATTAGGTATCGACAATCGACATCAATATAGTAATCATGCTATTTTGTTACCTGCTGTCTTTAAAAAAATTACAATTAACACAATATTAATAACTAAATGGGACAAAAAAATACGTACCATTCCAAAATCAACCCTTATAGTGCAAAAAGCAATTCTCTTGTTCTATGTAGAATGAAGTGAAGATATAACATTCTACACATTTTGGTTTGGTGCATTTGCAATAGACTTGAAGCAAGCAATCAGTTCAGGGTTGTGAAAGTTTTGGAAGTACAGCTTGAAATGAAGCCTATTTACTACAGGTGGGCAAACGGCCAAATTTTTTTAACTCAAACAGAACTTGGAAGATGTTCAAAATTCAAACAAGTTCGAGCTAGAAAAGACAAGAGTAGGCCTACGGTATATCCATTGTAAAGTCGTGTTACAGTAACTTTGCCCTGCTCTACTTTTTCGCCTCTCACTAAAAATTTTTTTCACTTTACCCCTCTGTGATTGGGAAAATTGTGTTTGTGTTTGTTCAACCGGTTGCACCGACGCAGCATTTCTACCTTTTGCCAAGGCCGAACCAAAAGCCGAACAGAAATAATTCACTCGGACAGAAAACCGGTTCGATGCCTACTGGTAGGTGTGAACTTTCTGATGCCATCCTCAACACTTTTAAATGTAACACTTGCCATTCAGTACTAGAGCTTTCACCCACGTGATTGGCTTCCGATGTACAGGCAATAGGCCTACTGCTCTACTTTTTCGCCTCTCACTTTGTGGTGGAAATTGTTTCCCTGGATTAAGAGTCATAGCTCATAGTACTACTTTTTTGCCTCTCACTTTGTGGTGGAAATTGTTTCCCTGGATTAAAGAGTCAACCTTTGTGAATGAATTGTCCAGAGATATTATGAGGTAGCAGTGAAATGTTATTTTCCAAATACTATTATTTTGTGATGCGTAATATGTAACGATGGATCTGCTGACGTAGAGTTTAGGAATGTGCGGTCGGATTATGCGAGCTTTTGTCAACGAAACTCAAGTAGGTCCCAGACAAGTTCCCAATGGCTGAATATAATTCCAGAATAAGTCGTTTGAAGAAGGCTGCTTAGAAATGTGAAATAGAGAGAGAACCACAATCAAGATTGTACACACAACATTTAGTGGTTACACCAACATTCAGAGTATTGGGAAATACCAGGGATGAATTCCGTTGACAAAGCGCGCATAAACCGACGTGGAGTTCCTTCAAGTTCTAAACGCCAGCGAATCCATAGTTACGATAACAGGCCTATACAAATAAACCACTAAGATAATAACTAATAAGGTAGTTTTAGATAATTTTTCAGATGGTTTTGAGTTTAGTTAGACCTTATGAGTTTTGCAGGGCGCATGTCTAGACTCTAGACCCTTCCATGAGTTGAGAAGTATGAACCGCCTTGTCTTAGCTCATTTAAATGTTGTTTTTAACCTATTAGCACCTTGCATTAACTAGGCACCACAATATGTACCATTAACACATTAAGCCCGGGACGACAGAAGTTAAAACTTTTTCCAATTAAAAGTCAGAGTTTGGTTCGAGCGTAAAAATGTTGGGTTTGCCCACCCCATGTATTTAGTTGAAGCAACAACAATGCACAGTACCCACAGTCGTGCACGTATTTTCACATATTATTTTTCTAATAGTCTACCGGACCAGTGACCCACTCGACCCCCTATGACCCGACTACTGACAACCGTAGTGGACTGTTCGACCCACATTCTTGGACATGTAGTTGCCAAGTTGGCAGTATGTTGAAAATAAGTTTAGCATGTAGTAATCCAATAACCATACAGTAATACGGTACATAAAATTCAGTATTTATGAATTCAAGTTTGACAAGCAATAGAATTAAACATACAGAACCTTGTTTAATGACTTGTGTTATAGTTCTAATGGCCAAGCACGCGAGACAAGAGCAATTACGATTTTCTCTCCGTACGCCAGGTCGTGATGAATAGAGTAGATGAAAACTATCGTCAGTTGGTTTGATTTTGTACGAGATACGCTAATTAAACACAAAATGCTCAATTCAAATAAGTAAAACACCATTTGTATACAAATTCAATGCAAAATTGTGTTTTCCAGCTGCCAGATCGGTGGCGATGGTTATAGTAGAATCAAACCCTAGACATAACGACTGATTGCGACAAAGCCCGACCTTAGACACCACAACGAAATGTTTACTCAGGTGTACATCAGACAGCTGCAGATGTGTTAATGTCAACTGTGTATTGTACTTGATTTGCTAACTTGCTACGGCGCCGCCCACAAACTTTGCATTAAAAATATACTTAAGTAGCTTGCTTCAAAACAAACATGAAAATAATAACGCTGTCCACGTAAATTTATACAAAACGCTTGGTATGTATTTATTTACATGGAATACTGATACTTAGTGCACAAAAAATAAAAATTTGTCTAAAATTTGGATCCTAGGAAGTTTAAGTCGAGCGAGCGATCGAGAATGAGACGGTGCTCAATATTTACTCAAAACTTCCGAGTCTTATCCAGGCCCAATACCAACAGTAGTAATAGTAGTAGTATTTTTACCAACAGAACCATTGAACAAGTACCCTTTCGCTTCTCGGTTACAACAACTGGCAGAAGTTGGGAAGTTTAATTTTAATTCGTAGGCTATAGTATGGTTGGGATTCGATTAAAATTCGTATCGACGTCAACTCAAATTTTCTACATTCCAAAGCCAATGTGAATTTTTTTGCTTCAGCATCATTATTGAATATAATAATCTATGTCAAGTCCCAATCCTACTACCTAGCAGCATAATTATACTGAAATTTGTGAACTAGTACATAATTTTGTTACATGAGATGGAGAGTAAAAATTAAAATACGAGTGAAAAAACACACCTTGAGTCTTTAGAACAAAACTGGATTATGTAGATGAACATATGCAGCACATATGCTTATAGTACTAGTTTGTTGTTACAGGAAAGGAAAACAAACTCCTTAATAACTTTAATCCAGTACTACACATGCCTGCAATGCCTGTATCAGATGTCTATGTTACGACTTCCTCTATATAGCATTGAAATTATGCAGTCAGTCAGTTATGTACTTGTGAAACATGTTTGTGGGCAATGATAAAACAACTAAGTAGGTACATACTTAGGTAACTATAGGCGTATCACAGACACGCGAAAGTTATATGTATAATCTGTGAGGAAACCAGTAGAAATTGATATAGGTACATACGTAAAACATTTACAAGTTCTCAGTCACTCAGTTTAGAAATAGGTTTCGTAGTTTTAACCAGTTCTGGTTTGGAGCAGAAATCCCGCCAGTTGTTGATGAGCCAGTTCCTGTAGGCGATGAGCATCGGATCGCACGGTTCCACCTCGCGCCACTCGTTGACGCAGAACATGCGGAAGCTGTCATTGCCGTACTTGCCGATGCCGCTACGATTCGTTCGTAGTCCAGACGGAAGAGCGCTGGTGTATGTTCTATTCTGCACGTAATGTCGTGAAGGGGAGCCAAACCGGATACATTCAGAGATTAGCATACGAGGGGGGGGGGGGGAGGATAATATTTACAATATGACACATCCATTCAGATCTAGAATGCCACTACAATTCAGAAGTTACAAGATTAGTCTCGGTGGTCTAGTTGGCTAAGGCGCCTACTTGGAATGTGGGAGACTTGGGTTTGAACCCCGGTCGGGATGGGCTTTTTTAATTTCTGAATTGTATTAAATATAACGAATCAGTTGTTTCAAATTGTTATTAGTATTTGTATTTGGTGTTGGGTGCGGAAAGCTTGATAGGAGGCTAGTGAAGCCATACCAGCCAGACTACCTTGAAAGAGGAATTCGGCAGCTGAAGTAGAGCGTGAAAGTACATTATATATATAAACAACAAATAACATTACGACCGGAAGCAGTTTCAGCTTGAAACAGTTGTTCACCCGTCGGACGATGAGAGAGTTACGGACTAAATAAAATAACTACTATTTACAAAGCTGATCATTACAAGAGGTGCAGTTGGCGGTGGAGAGGGGAACTAGGGAGGTCAGCCAGGTAAGGTAGTTCTCGGTTTCCTTTTCCTCTGGACCCCAAGATAGTTAGCGTAGGTTGGAGGTTGGGGCGCTTCAAGGGAGCGGTGACCATGTGGTGGTCAATTCCCATTCTTCTTTACGCGTGAAAACAGTCATTAATTAAAGCTTGAGTTGTGAGTGCCTGTGTGCAGTGCCACTGGTTGTCATGAACCCTCTCCCCCCCTTTTTTTTTTTTTTTTCCTTTCTTTTTTTTCTTTTTTTTTTTTTTTTTTGTATGATGTATGTGCCCGTTCATTCATTGCCTCAGGGTGTTGGTGCGAAGCAGTGCAGAAATCTCAGTTGGTATACATATTAGGTTTTTGGTGGTGCACGTGTTGTGTTGCTTTGTGGGTTGTTTGTAATTGTTGTTTGTAGTTCATATGGGTAAAGGCGAGGCCAAAACGGCCGAGATAATTGAACTAGGAACTAAACATGTTTCAGTGTGGGGAAACGTACAGAAGGTAGGTTGCACACATAGACACATAAATAGATGAGACGAGCAAGTCCCCATCTACTCACGTTCAGCGAGGTATTACTGCATACTATAACCGTTTATTATTTACAATACTGTTTACAGTCATGTACTGTCTCATTTTCATATAAGAGAGGAGACAGTACGACATTACAAACAAAAACATGTAAGCCCTAGGTGATGGTGTTAAAACACTATATTTTCAGAAGACCAAGACTTATTATATCTACATAATATAGGTATTAGAAAATACTAAAACTAATTCACATTCAAAAAATACACAGAATTTGTACAACAATACAAGATAGGCTGATCTCCAGAATATATGGCCTGGACAGCATGGTGTAAAAATAAAAACTAAGTTGCCTATGCCCAGTATGTTATATTAGCAGCAGTATGTATCTTATCATCGTCCAGCCTCAGCATACAAAGAAAACTGACACATACTGAGAACTTTACAATTATCAGAGCCCTTTTCTCGTGAAGTCCGAGCGGTTTGATCAATCTGGCCACTTCTTGCATATCGTCAGCGGTAACCTTATCGGACGAGGGGAATCTCTCGAAGAACTTGTAAATAATGGGCGTGGCAGATTTTCCTGTAAGTTCATCAACCACCACTGCTTAGGATAACAGGAAGGCCAGAGAAGAGCACTGTTTCTCGACGCTACAAATGTGGGAGGTTTGCTGACACAATCACAAAGTGATATTGAATCAAGCACAACATTAGGTTAGGGGGAAAAGTGATATGAAGCAAAGAGGGGGGGGGTACGAAACCGCTCACACATTAACAGACAAGTGTATTTACGCTGCACAGGTAGATTATGTGGTTCACGAGCAAGAAACAGCAAGAAGCAATTGATGGATGGACAAAGGTATACCGAGTGTGGATTAGATGAGATCAACAGGTGTTAGTAGCAGATGTCCAAATAGATACAGGACGGTACACTGAGAAGTAGTTGACAACAAGTGGAAGAACGAAGTGAGCAAGAGTATAACTGAAATTGATATTATTTGCACCAAGAGCTAAACAGCAGATAGGTATTTGATTCTAAATCCTCTTGTATACACCAAGCTCTCAAACTACAAGTCTTCACACACAGTTAACAGTTTAAAACAGTGAGCAGCTACAGTTATAGACCAAGCAATAAATGTCGATAGTTGCGGGCAATAATACTTATTATTAAAGGGGTATTTAACGCTTAATCCCAAGAATATAATTTCATTCAGGCAAATAGTAATGAATTTAGCAATTAAACAGAAAAAAAAGAAATTATTGGGGAACCATGACGATTCCACCCAGTAGAATATGTACAAACATGCACATTTTTCGAGCTAGGTCCCACGCCAAAAGAATCTACCACATAAGAAATAAACATAGGACGATCTTTATGCCCGTGACCTTGGAGGATTTTGCATCCAAAAAAAATATGGCCTTTATTGACCATACTCTACAGCCTTTTCTGTAAATTCTCTATATTTTGTTTTGTAAGTTGGCAGTAGTTCGGTCAAAATATGCTGACTTAAGTCAGTTGGGATGTGATTTTCGAGCACATGCTTATTTTTGCGTGTGTCTAAGGATATAATTTGGGCACAGTTTCAAGCCCGATGTTAGTAAAGGGGCATTTTAGATTGGTACTATGCTTAGTATCTATGTGGACAAAAAAGAAGCAGGTTAAAGCCGATTTAAGAAATTCCCAAAACACCAACTTTCGTTAATTTCTGGATCAAAAAAATTAAAAAATTCTTGCTAATCACAGTTACAAAGATGAATTAAGTTTATTTAGAACGGATACACATTTTTAGTTGTAGTATTGTGTCTATAGACCACGTGGTGTATAACAAATGTAATTTTTGGGGTTTTTTAGCCACCCTTAAAGCGAAAGTTATTTTTTCGTGTTGGCCATTCAGAAAATAGAGAATAACGCTCACTGTCGGAGACCAGTATTTATGTTTACACAATGCGTAAGGGCGGTTATGGTGTTTTGCGGATGACTTGTTACAGCTCATATGTCTATTAGGTATCCAAGAGATCTTACATGATAAACAAGTTATAGGAGTTTTCCAGTGGTGCATACAGAATTATTAGGTACATGAAAATAATTCATATTACAATTAAATTATTAAGTACCAAGATGTAGACCTAGTGTAGATAGCCTAGTATTAAAAGGGGCAGGCAGAGTATGAGGAGGTACTCCAAGATATACAGACTTTGTGTGAAATAGTGTAAGAAAGAGAAGTATGCATTAAAATAGGCATGGTAAAGAGTGATGGTGTGTGTAACTATGCCAGGAGCAGGGGACACAAGGGAATTGATCAAGCAAGATAAACAATGGAGGAGAAACCGGAGAAGGGCGGTGGAGATGGTTGGACTAAGCATAATCTACGGAGAAGTGGAAGTTTTAAGGGCAAGTGGAGAGCGATTAAAAAGGAGATTAACTCGCATAACCATCACACTTCCTATTGCGAGCTATATTTAATATATTTTTTGTCATCACAGGAAATGCCTCATAACTTTGTCTTGTTTACTTACTAGCATCTGATGTAATGTTATATTTGCAGGAATAAAATGCATTGATATATTGAATTGAATTCGAAAACACGAAGGGCCAGTAAAACTTCTACTAAGTGTGTGAAAGGCCTGGTGTGGGATGAGGGAAATACCTTTTCACATGTAAGATGACACATATCCCCTATATAAAAGCCTACTTCATACTGAATTGCTTATTCTACGTATGCAGCAGAAACCTGGGACACATATGGAGATCGAGAGGAGAGCTAAGATACAGGCGGCAGAGAGGAGCTTCTAGAGGACACGCACAGTGGCAGAACGAGAAGCGAATAGAATAATAGAAACATGGACATTAGAGAAATGCTAGTGTGTGTAGAACGGTAAGTGACAAGAATAGAAGGACACGGTTGAGATGGATGGACCTATGAAACGAAATGGGCCGGAAAATAGGATGCCAGGAAAAATGAATGAAAGAATGATGAAGAAGGAAGAAGACGGGAGTAGACCAAGAAGAGATGGAAGACACATCATAGCAGGAGACTGATGGAGCAAGAGGAGAGAGCTGGGAGGATGTGGACAGAGAAACGATGTGGGAGGATAGAAATGAAGTGGAAAAATTTGGTTGCTAAAGCTAACCCAAGCTGACCACTGCAGAAGCAGGAAATGCGTAGTTGGATAATGATGATGATTTATTGTTTATCCTCATTATTACATTCAACTACAAGAAACACACAATGTCGATGCAGCAAAGTACTGTTGCTTAAACACTTAAAATCTATGTAGAAATCTCGTGCTGCGACGAGCTTTGCTGAAGCCACGCTGGCAAAACTAACGAGAGGGCACATGTAGTGTGCGGTTCTCCACAAGTGCTCCTTGCACAGGGAAGGAAATGTCTCAAACGGGCAAGTCTTGAGGGCGGGCGGCAGGTCGTTCCAGGGTTAACAACCCGGAAAGAAAAAGCACGACGGCCAAGCACTCCTTTGGCCGGAGGGGGTTGGAGGCGGCGGTGCCGCTACTATGTTTCGCCCCGATCTCAAACTACGTGCCCCTAGTACGATGATGCGCGGCACTCGTCAAAATGCAGTATTTATTGTAAGATGGCTATATTTGTCTTCACGAGAAGAGCAGTACCTAGTTACTATACCATTTACGTTTTTTCTTTGGCACTATCTATCTAGTCATTCTAGTACACAAATTGTTCCCAGTTTTCTTCCATACCCAAGAGAGTCAAATACAAAACAATACAAACAAACTGTATTTATGCAAATGTAAGCCGCAGGTATGTTTAAAAATATAACATTAAAAAAGTGGTGTGCAGCCATTATGCGCAGCCAGTTACAAAAAGTATTTGTGACATATATGTAGGCATATACTTTTCAAACTTAGTCACCCAAGCTTAGATTTTACTTGCGTGTCCAGGCAAACTAAAGATTACAGATAAAATATCCAATGAAGTTTCACCAATTCCAATTTTACAAAAGCAAACTTGTTAGAGGTGTGCGAACAACTAGTATATTTACACTAGATAGAATCGATATACACAAATACAATCGTGGCATCACAAGTGTGTTTTTTTTCGGCCCCCCCTTTTTTTTCAAAGTTCAAACATTTGAATATTTCGAGTACAAATAATTGAACAATTATTATGATTTATGACTACCTGCATTTAATAAATTGACGCTTAGTGAGATTTCAAATCTAATTTGAGATGCAAGTGTTGTAACTTTCCGCTTGACTTAACACACTCATCACACTGCAATTAGTGTTGAGAAATAGTTTCCTGCTAGTGCACATGATTTCTAAATTCAGGCTCTGTTCTGCATTGATGAACTAGTAACTTGTTCCTATAAGGATTCAAATAGTGCACGATCTAGAAACGATGATAGTTTGGTTTTCGAATCGAGTTTGAACACGTTGCTATGTTCGTTCAAAATTAGAATTTTTGAGTACTCGCACACCTCTAAAACCTGTAAATGAGTTGACAACCCAGATGGTCCTAGCCTAAGAGAAGGGTCCTACATTGATGATTGCACACTATGCGCATCGGTTCGAGTTAGGATTGGAAAGATGAGAATGTGTAGGTCCGTAAAAAACATTATACTACTCTACACATTAAACAAATCCGCAAAGTTTACGACACACGCGAACTTTTGATTAATGAGCTCTTCTAAGTTCTTACAACTATACAGCTCTAATACGATGGTAATAATAACTTACATTAATTAGTTAAATAATCAATATATCCATTATCCACTTACTCAAGACACTAAAACCTTGAAAATGTTCCTATTCATGAAAGGCCAGTCTACCACACACAACCCTTCTGTCACCAAGGAAACCATTATCATGATAAACACCAGTGTAATTGCTAGCAAACCCCCACAATAACTCGCTCGCCGACTCACGTACCTGTGGTTCTGTTGAGCAGTATGGTCGCTACTAATAGCTTCCACGGGTCGTGATAGAGGTTTTCCTGTATTAGGTTGTACGGAGATCGGGGCGGGGTCCACTTGGTTAGGCCTAGACGGGGTCCTGCCGCCTGTAACAACATCGCTGGTGAATGATGACCACAGCCCAGTGAAATAACTACGCCTTCATTGGCATCAACTCACAAATATTGTGCATAAATATTTAATGTATGACACTCGCTACAACACCACGTTGTTAAATTATTGAGCAAGCGACCTTCTAGTTACAAAACAATTTAAGTAGCCTGCTGCTTGTTCCGCTTAAAATTGAAAAATCAGTTCTGTGACCGAATGGTTTGACACAAAATTCTGTACCAAATGTATTTAGGGCCTATATTTAGAATGATTAATTACATTAAAATTCATTTATTAAAAACGGTCAATGCTACCAGCACCAGCTGATATACAATATAAACGAGCACGAATGAAAAGAGAATGAAACACACAATATTACTATTTTAAAAAGTAAAACACAAGTCATTTATCCCAAACAAGACAAAAACATGGAAATAAACATAAAACACTTTTAGTGCTAGTCACACTCAAGACTGTTAACAAGGTAAACTAACAAGATTTTTACAAGCTAACAATGAGGAAGAAAAACAAATACATGATGGCAAGTAAAAATTGTAACATTTTTGTATAAGCATGGATACTTGTACACATTTTACCTATGAAGCCATTTGGGTACAAATATAAATCATTTCTGCATGGAAAATATAGATGGAACACGAAACTGAATGTAATGTACAAGCCATTTTAGCTTCTATATTGTTTTGTGTTAGCAATTTTATATAAAGAAACAGCAGAGGAACCCGGAATTATCATTGTGCCGATCCTAGAGTGCAATTAGCCCAATGATGTACACATAATTATTCAGTCAGTTCAGTGTTGATATAGCATCCATGTAGTTACATTGAACATGGGTTACATACATTAAGAAGTACTTGTTGCAGTTATCATTATCGGGACCCCTACGTTCACGAGTGGTTGAGGGTTAGGTTAGGGAGGGGGGGGTAGTTGGAGGACTGACATATTATCATCTATCCTAATCTGCAACCTATATACCGTTACAAACAACATTAAGGAGCGGTCACCGAAGAATCAGTACATATTAATCTACTATCTAGTCTGAGGTACAGTGAGAATTGAGATGGACAATCTTAAACACAGCGGAAGAGGCCACAACACAACCCTACTTTGTAGAGCGTGTAATGTACCTTCTCATTATTAAACAAAGAGTGAGCCTGCAGTGGCACTCTGTAGCGTACTTCATCGCAACCCGGGACTGATACATGCATGAGTTAACAAGGCTATGTACCTTACATTCTATCCTTCTCATTGCCGCAATGGAAATATGGGCTCGAAACTAGAATCCTTGTAGTCGTAGTCGGTGTGGGGAGCGGGCATTGTCATCGTATTGAGTAAACGTAAACACTTTTGTGGTCTGAGCTCTTGCTTGTGCTTTCTCTTCATTGGATACTGTTGTGGTGGACAGCGTTGTCACTTTTCTTAGGGAGAACTTTTAATCTTAGTCTATCCCATTGTAAACGATTCGTTATTATAACTAGAATTTAAATTATCTGTAATAATAAAATGAATTTGGTTAATATAGGTATCTAATGCATATAGAAAGTGAGTATGTATCGATACCATTATTAAGACTTATCTCTGAGTAACACTGGCATAGTAAATATATGAATTGAATGTATGCGCAGACAAGAAGTTTCACATGCGGAAAAGGTGCAATAGGTTACTAGTTATTAGCATACAAGTAAAATTGCCCTAGTAAAGAACAATGCAATACGTTTAAGATAACCTATGTGTTTTCAATGCCATGAAGATGATTGGACAGATACGGAAATACACAGAGGTAGCATGATAAAACATATGTTCAATAACATCGAAGAGGATAATACCTACCAGTACTTACAGGGTCATAAACAAACTGTAGAAACAAAAAAAATAGAAGAGACTGTACCGTATCGTAGTTTGTTGTATATCACATCTTTTCACATGTTTTTCAATTCGATTATGTACAAAAATGAGCTATATGTTCATTTATAGAATAGTATAGATTCATAGGCCTAATATTGATATCACTAACAAAGCTTGTTCCTGCGTGGGGATCTTAAGAGGAACTCAAGTGTGGCAGTGCAAGTCACACAACAATACAATCAGCGTTATCATGCTGTTTGCACCTTGCTGTCTTCGATGTCCATTGGTTTGGCTTTCCGTTAATCGGACTGGAATAAAAAGCCTAATTTTCCGAAACATAAATCTCGAGTACTGACACATCACAGTCCAGCCAGTGTACTGGCACAATGTTAGATAATCTCATGTATTATGAAGTTTGGGTTTGTGCCAATGACCAAATTAAGCATTTGATATTTGATTAGCGAATAATTGAGAGATGTTTGTATTGATTATCACAAAAAGGTATAACATATATGAATTTACTCACACGCATACGATAATATCGATAGGTCACAGACAGATGGTGCTATCCTAATTCATATACAATACATATATTGACCACTTTAGCTTGTAATCTACCAATGATAGTTTTGTAAGATTATTCCCGATACTTAATTGCTAGTTGACCAAAACATACGTAAATATGTTTTCTCATCAAGAGATCATATCCCTAAGTGGGTAGGTTATAGCTAAATAGTAAATAGGTATGTACAGTAGGGCCTACAAGTTATATATATGGTAGATCTCCATGTAGGCCTACTTCATTGTACTTTAAGTATATCTGCTAGAAATTGGTTTTTATATCAGGCCTACATACCATGAACAAAAATGGAAATCTTTCGCGGAAGGTAAATGCTTGTAAGAAAATTGAGTAACACACATGGCTTATTGAATAAGGTAAATACCGGGGCATTGCCATACACTTAGTAACATCCAATTCAGCAAAACTAGAACTTCAAATACATATGTTGTTACTGAAATGGTTTGTTATGGAGGTTTGCCCTGTACTGCACATTATATGAGCAACAAACATGGTAATGTTTTTTTACCACGAAGTCCAAAATGTGTTGTTTTTTATTCTTTTTCTCTTTTTTTTTTTTTTTTTGGGGCGGAACCTCCCCTTTTTTTTTTTTTTTTTTTTTTTTTTTTTAGTTCTTTGTTATGTTTTAGTTTTTTTTTTTTTTTATTGTTGATCTTTTTCTTTTTTTTTTTTTTTTTTGTTTTTATTTGGTTTTTTTTTTTTTGTGATTTAGTTTTTTTTTTTTTTGTTTTTTAGGTTTTTTTAGCTTTGTGTTATGTGTTTATAGTTATATTGTGTTTCAAAATTATGTGCAACGAGAAGGACACAGGAATAAATTCCAATTTGACATTGGTATCGAGCTGATAAGAAACCCCTAAGTTGCCACATATTACTGATGAACTGTACAGTGTACAGAGTAAGCGAGTACACTTAATGCCAACACAAATCATGTAGGTCTTAAGGCAGCAACTCCACACTTTCTGTACAGCTCAAACTAGTGTTGCCAGTCATTAAAATTCACTGACAGAAAGATGCCCTGCACAACTCTATTATGAAGGACACATATTATACCGTGGCTATATTTGCACACCCCGGTTTGTACATGCCAAAAAAGGTCTAAGTATACAAACAGCAACACATAACAGATACCTATCTTCATTTCTACTATATTGACCAAAAACATGCACTTCAAACTTCTCGAACCACCAGGAGGATGTGCAAATAAACTAGTCAAATATACATAAAAACGTATCAGTGGAAAATCATTTTAGAAGAAAAACTACATGGACCAACGAAGAGTACTTAAACATCTTGAATACAACTATATAATTAAGTGCTATATACACGTACAACGTAGGGTAACTATAATTAGGAGGGTTCTATTTGCAAAGAGGTGGTAAATGGTTTTATTATTATTCCAAGGCAGTTTCTTTGAAACCAATGCATAAAGTCAGTTGTGTAGGGTTCAATTTTACTATTTATCGTCAGTTTCGTCACAACTGATAAAAGTGCACGACAGGCACGTACGTACAATCATAATCATATTGGTAGTACTTAAATGACGATTGTGGTATTCCAGTTTGCACAGAAGCCATACCACGTTAGGTTCTCACCAGATAGGCCTACCTCCTAAGACTCCAGTGTTAGAACAACACACTACACCGTTAAAAAACATAGGACTAGGCCCTAACAATGTTCAAAATGTTTGTTGTAAGAGTGAAACATTAGTGCATGTTAGTCATTGTATTGTAAATGAAAAAATGTTTCTTGTACAAGATGAACAATTGGGGGTCGTGTTATATCAAAAGGAAGAGTATATTCGCCCAATATGGTATGAGACTTTTAATTTAAATTGAACATAGTAAGTGTTCAAAGTTGATTAGAAACCACAAACTATGTACGTACCAGTATTCCCAAATTCAAACTATTCAAATCCATTTGGATAGAAAGAGAATTCAATCAGTCTGAAGGTATAGCTTCTAACCTTAATTTGTTGTATTTGATGTAGTTTTGCTAATGATTTGTTATTGTTCAATTACTTATATATTCTTGTGATTCTTATAAGGATGGTCAGTCACAGGAGTGCGCCAGAGATTGCGAAGCCTATGGCCTCTTTTTCTGCCAACCCTCGTGTGACACACATTTAATTAATTACGGAATTTGTGTTGTTGAAACAAATAATTAACAAATGAGCATTAACAGAGCTGCGTCTACATAAATAAGTGCACTAGCAGCAGACTCTCTTGCAGTGTGTTCAGGGATGGTTAGGTGAGGTCGATTGGAAAGTTCAAATAATACACATCAGTCCAATGTAACAAATCCCACATACATATAAAAATTAAATTAAAAACCTCACATACACGATACCTAAATTTAATTGATAAGTATTCAAACTCAAAATATCTGTTTTATTTAACACTAAAATGCACACTTTGTGTCGATTCAGATTTAGATTCGAAGTGAAAATCTAGCTTATGTTGGCCACCTGACCACCTATACACAATAACACAGCAGAGGCACAAACGCCACGTGCTCCGCTCGGAATTAACTAATACTAGGAATGACAAATGTGTGTTCCACCTAGCACGATACTTGTTACTTCCATCACGATCTGGATTAAATTTTACCAACCAGGTTCTGTATTGCAGAGGAGTCAGGTACAAGAGGAGCATGGACACGATAATCTAATGAGTAATCGATAGCAATAATCAATATTGGAGATAAAATCCCGATAATCGAAAATCAAAAGCAACGTCACCTTAAATTTTTATTTCTTCCATTCGAAGCACCCCTGATCGTTGTCAAAAGTCATTATCGATTTGAAATATCAATCCAATTGGTGAAAAACTGCCCGAAAAACACGTAATTCGTATCACGCTGGGCACAGACAGAGATAGGTCATAAGGTGTCTTATCCAGATTTATGTTTTGGGAGAGAAATTAGCGATAGCGGGAGGCAAAAATAAACGCACAACAAAGAAAGGACGAGGCAGCGAGATGGCTGGAGATTGCATGTTTAGGAATTCATTTACACATTTTGAGATTCCATCTGTGTTGAAACGGGCTGAATTTTGTATTGGACATATCGATATTATCGATTCGGATAATGACATGTACGCATTTCGATAATGATAATGAAAAAAAGCATCAAATGTGATCCTAGGTACAAGTATTGATACAGTTATAGATTTAGTCGAGTTACGGGTAAAGGACCGACGGCAATCAGTGAGACCTGGGTGTGATACCCGGAGACGAGATGTATTATTACTAGGAAAAAACGCTAAGTCCCGCCCGCGGTTGTTTGGATGAGCGTAATTGGTGGAGAGATTTGAGCTGTCATGTGTTCGCGAATTTTCTGTTGATTCTGTGAAATATACTTAGTCGAAGATTTTTTGTTTTTATTTAAATTAAATTAAATAAATAATGTAGCTAGTTTTTTAATTAATCGTAATTTTTTCCACTAAAAAAATTGTAAAATTGCAATTTCATAAGAAATAATTATTCGATTGCGTTCAAATTTAACACGTAATATATTATTTCATAAATATAGGTTCTGTGAAAAACATTACAATAGGATAAAGCATGTAGGTCGTTTATAGTCAAGAATGTTTTTAAACAAGAAAAAACCCGTAAATTTTTTATTTTCATGAGAAATAGTTTTTCGAATTTGGCTCAAATTTCACCACGAATATTTAATTCATAAAAATTAAGGTTCCTGTGAAAAAATCATTACATATCGGAGTAAAGCGTTGTAGGTGTATCAAGTCTCAAGAAATTTTTTAAACAAATAAAAAAAATCGTAAAATTGCGTTTTTTATGAAGAAAAAAAATTTCACCCAATTGCACTCAAAATACGTGGCAGTTCTAAGTTCAGAGATTCAAGACCTCCATAATAACTTTCATTGCCAATCAGAGTATCGGTTAGCCGGAATCTGTGTAACCAAGACACACCACAAAAAATACAAAAAAAAAGAAAAAAAAAAC
Organism: Sweltsa coloradensis; assembly: GCA_024449915.1. Lineage (NCBI taxonomy): Eukaryota > Metazoa > Arthropoda > Insecta > Plecoptera > Chloroperlidae > Sweltsa > Sweltsa coloradensis. The sequence goes on along the minus strand of JAMZAV010000043.1, from coordinate 1,077,507 downwards.
ATTCGGATTTTTTGTCTTCCAGTGATAGTAGTGAAATGGGGGAATCTTAGCTTCGCTCGCTACGTCATCCAAATTACATAGCTACACATTCAGCTAGAGTCCACTTGGCAACATGAAAGCCACTGTACTACAATTGTATTTTGTTTTGTCATCTTGCCAGAAACAAAGTAGGAAATACTTATAAAAAGATAAGAATTAAGAAATACACTATGTAAAACCTAGAAAAGGTTATGGCTTATAAACTAGTGATTCTTAAATCTTAAGGGAGTGGATACTCGACCCGACAATTAAAATTAAGCAAAATTACAGGTCTTTCGTGATACCTCGAGAACCGATGCAAAAATATCTAAAACGGATTCTAGACCGAACTTGTGGTTTTGTTAGAACTATATTAATGCAAGAAAAAAAATATTCAAATATAATAATTGTGCGGTCATATTTAAAATATGTGATTTAATTAATTAACTTTTCTAATTAAAAACTTAATTTTTAATTGCCATCACATTACAATATTTTTTCTTGCATTATATAGTTCTAACAAAACCACAATTCGGTCTAGAATCAGTTTTTAGATATTTTGCGTCGTTCTCGAGATATCCCGAAAAAAAAACGAATTTTCGCGTGGTTTCAATTTCGCTACTGTCCCATCCTCTTAAGCTTCAATATTATAATAATATAAACACACACTGTTTGAGGTTTGAAGTAAAGGCTACAATGCAAATCAAAATACAACAAGGTTAGTTAGTGGTGGATAGTATTATATATTATTATCAGAATCTTTCATTTTTTTAACGAATACTGTAGGCTACCGCATTTTTTTAGGGCGCCAGTAGCAATTTGAAAGCTTTACTAAGAACAGTTTGCAAAAACAGGATCCAGAATTGAATAAATCAAACTAGATGTCATCCAGAGCCACAGCTTCTAGTCTATTTTCTGTGTTTGTTCATACCATACAACATACGAAACCGCGTTCTTATAAAGACATGATAGGCTTACTATACCTACGAATCCCTTGAGACCCCAAAACATTTTCAAGTCTGTTCTTAACGGACACTATACACAACAATAAGCCGCACGCAGTGATAAGCAAAGTTGATTGAATTCTGATCTGATTTTTTTTTAAATCATGAATCATGATTTAATATTTACGATTAGTAACTTAATTTAAATATCACACCCCCTGACTAAAGCTTGTTTCATCATCGACATGTCGCCGAGTTGTCGGGACTCTCGATGACCGCTTTAACACCTCTACAGAAAGCGTTCATAATATGAATAAGAATATTCATTTCAAATTTGTTGCCGAAATTATTGTCTTATAAATTATTATACTTTGTTGGAATTACTAATATTACTAAGGATATTGAAGGCTAAGATATGGAAGCGCTTCACGACCGGGATAAGTTTTCATTTTTACTTGGGTTGTTGCGTCGTGTCGATCCGTGAGTTGATCGCCTCAACGTTTGACCGAACTTATGTCGGGACTTCTTCAGGACAGATGAAATGTAAAGTATGACGCCAGGCGCTGCACACCTCGACAGGAGGTATTAATACATCCACACGCTCCAATACTTCATTCCATCAGTCCTGTAAGAAGCCACTAAAAATGGCGTGGAAGAAACACGGCGTTATAAGCCGACACACTTATACAAGAGCAATACGATGCCAACAGCCCTGGTAACAAATGAGAACCTGGTCAATCACTATTATTTTCATACTTCACTTAATTTTAGTCATATAGTGTCGTTCATATTAGATTTATTTAGTTGCCCTCGATATACATAATCGTTTTTCATATTGAATAGAGGATAGAAGGTAAAGTAATATGAAATAATGATTATTACGTGTAGTGCATATATTTCAGCACTATTTAAAATGTCACACGCCATTATGTTTCTTCAAGCACAAATATAAGAAAAAAATATTTCGAACACGCTTGATATCTATTTCCACCGGTCAAAGCAATCAGAAGCGCGGGGCCAACAAGTTGGATTCAACCAACTTCAGCGCTTCTTCGCAGCTAGCGTCCATCGGTGATTGGTCGAAACAGCCACTTTCCGGCTCCAAGCGCTCGTCGATGAGCAGGTAGTAAGTACGAACTCGAGAGACATTTCAAGAATACAATCAGTGTCAGAAACATTTAGACTTTGATTATGATGTATGCTATCAATTAGACCAGACGTTAGTATTTGTTATACTACTTAAAAATGTATTGAGCCAAATAGTTCATCTAATTGATCGAGAAACAAGTTTTGTTTTGTTTGAGGCACATTAAAGTAGTGTATTTTAATAATTAATAGATAATACATAATAATAATAATAATTAATAATAATAATAATTAATGTAAAAGAGTCCGTTTATTGATGATATCTTGGAGCACGAAGCTTAAGGCCATCACGCATTGTAATTAGACACAATAATCGCAATGATGGCAAATTAGCATAAAACACTATAGGGACCTATACCAGTATTAAATTAAGGCTAGAGTTAAAGCAGAAAAATCCCTGAGCTTGTGACAACTAAAAATATATAATAAATCCCCAAAGTTCACAAACACTGTATTTGAGTGAGAGTTGTACAGGCAGAAATTCATCAATTCTTGTTATTCATCATCGATACGTACATTAATTGACAAACATGTGTAGCCTACTGGACATCTCTCATAGTGCATTCTTTATCATAAGTGTTTGTTGAAATAAGATTGCTGAGTTATTTAATCGTATACCTGGAAAAAAAACGCAACACTGAGAGCCTAAAATCGTCTCCGCGCCAGTAGTTGGTGACCACTAACTCAAGTTGACTAGGACAAATTGCACAGAAGCAAATATGTTATCATTGGATTCAGAAAAAATATAATTAACTCATAAAAAATCCTCCTATAAATCCCCGAGGGTGAGTGGGTCCAAACTCATCCCTAAATTATACAAAAAGTGATAATTTATTTTTTTATTATATATTTAATTATTATTTGATTTATCACACAAATAAAAATTTGAATTTAAATTTAAAAAATGTATTTTTGGAAATCCTAGTAGGCTAACCATGGTATTAATCAAGAGCTAATGAATTAAGGGTCTTTCAAATAAAATATTTTAATAAGTAAAAAAGTGTTTAAACACTTAATTTTGTGGCCAGCCATATGAGGTCATGAAGTGTAAAAATTTTGTATTTTCAATACTGTATAGTAATTTGGCCACCCACAAACGTTTCTCTATTGGCAAATCAAGTGTTAATGACTGTCACTATGTGTGTTAGTTAATAATTAGTATAGGCAACACTTAGATGTAACGGGAATACAGTTTAATCATGGCGAAAAAGCGTTATTACAATCTGCCTGTGAGACACCATGAACCTACAAGTATGTGTAGTCAAAAATCTGTTACTTTGGTTTAGGCGCACTCAAATCACTGTTGTAAGTAATAATATAATTCAAAAGGCAGAGGTTAGGCGTACTCCGCGACATGTCGAGTACTAAACATTTTGGGACGTACTTGGATGTCAAAAACCACACACTTTAAAATCCTTACTGTAGACTTTGTCTCATAGATTGCCTTAAAATATATTCGACAAAATCTAGGACCATACTATGCCTAGGATGGTTTATTCACCCAAAATTACACGCTATAAATTAAGTAGTAGCATTAGCGCGAGTTGTCTACGGGCAGAATTTATTTCACAAAACCTATTACCTAGGTGCCCGCTATAGAGCGCTGCACACTCAGGTACCTCGTAAAAAAGCAATGTTAGTTGCGTTTAAAAATAAATTAAATTTTTCATTTTTTGTTACTCTTGAAATATTTTTTATGACAAAGACCCTCAAATAAGCTTTGATTAGATACCATGGTTACTACGTTTCAAAATTTTACAATTTTTTTAAATTCAATTTTATTTTATTTTCATTTAGGGGATGATTAGACCAACCCACCCTATGGTGATTTTTGGGGATTCTTTATGGATTCTTTAGTTTTTTCCTGAATCCAATGATACCAAATTCGCTTTTGTTGCAATTTGTCCAAAGTTCGGCCTCAAATTTGCGGATAGACCCCGGACTACAGCTTTAACGACTCCTTTTAAGTATAAAATTTATTCGGCAGTGTAACTCAAAACCAATCAGAAGTTCTACAAAGAAAACTCAAAGACCAATTTGGCCATATTTAGCATTTTTATAGTTGTATCTAGTAACTAATTTCATGTTCTTTCAATCGGCCAATTCTGAACATATTATGCACATTTTCGGCGAACAGAAGAGTGGAATCGTCTAATAAATCAGTTTTTCTATCTTTATTATATTTTCTTGTCTTCCCCGCCCCCCCCTTCCCCCTTTTTATATTTTATTTATTATTTATTTATTATTTATTATTTGTTCCGTTACACATTCATTGTTTAAATGTATCACGAGGATGGCAGAAAAGAGCAGAGCTCCAAACACACTTGGTGACTGCCAACCTTATAACAATAAATATAATAAAAGATAACAACATTATTACAATCATTAGTAAACCTATAAAATATAGAAAATAAGTAAATAAATATACACTTCAATGAATTACTATAAAAATGAATCAGTAAAAAGAAACTGCAGAATTAACTTTGTAATGCAAAAACATGTGTGCTTAGGGCAGATTTAAAAGAGTCTAATGAGCGAATCTCCCTTAACTCCAAAGGAAGAGCATTCCATTCATTACAAGTCCTGTAGTAGAAGCCATTTTGGTAAGCTGTTGTTCTTGCAAATGGAGGCTTGAGAATTAATCCTCTACCAAGTTCTGCTCCTCGACTACAGACTTGCAATCTTGCGTATGGGTCCAGATCAATAGTACCGTGTAACATTCCCCATAGAAATTGCAGTTCTACTTTTTTCCTGTAACTTTCTAGCAATGGAATGTCTAAAGATGTACGTCTTGCAGTTGCACTGTCACTTTGAAATTTTGTCCTTGCAGCTATAATGCGCGTTGCTCGACTTTGTACACGCTCCAATTTTGTTTTGTTATAATCTGATGTGGGATCCCATGCTGGACAGGCGTAAAGGAGATGAGGTCTCACTAATGCTAAGTATACAGCCCGTTTAATACTGACGTGAGCATGATGAAGGTTTCTTGCTATAAAATAGAGTTGTCTGGAGGCTTTAGCTCTTACTATTTCAGTATGCGTATTCCATTTTAGATCACTAGTTATTGTGATACCCAATAACTTGACACCATTCTTTTCCAGTATTGGCAAACCATTTATTTGGTAACTGCAACGCAATGGGTTCTTAGATCTAGAGAATCTGATGAATACACTCTTTAAAGGGTTCAGCTTCATTCCATTTTCAACAGACCAAGTGTTTATATTGTCCAAATCGGTCTGGAGTGCATCAGTGTCATCTTTCGTAAATATTTTCCTATAGATCGTGCAGTCATCAGCAAATTGGCTTATTTCTGAGGAAACGCTTTGGGGTAAATCCATCATAAATATGTCAAAAAGCAACGGGCCCAACACAGAACCTTGAGGTACTCCGGAAGTCACAGTTACTGAGGATGATTCCGCTCCTTGGAAGGTTACTTTTTGTGTTCTACATTTAAGGAAATGTTCCAACCAAGAATGTAATGAACCACGTATGCCATAGTAATACAATTTTTTAAGTAGAATATTATGCGGAATCTGGTCAAATGCTTTTGACCAATCTAGCATCACTGCATCTACTTGCTTGCACTTTGGATCTTCAAGAGCATACTGCCAGTTATCAATAACCTTGGTAAGAAGAGTTGAGCAAGACCGACCTGGAACAAATCCATGCTGGTTTTCATTAAGGATTTTAGCACTTGTGATGTGTTTTAAAACTTCTCGAGAAATGATACGTTCCAAAGTTTTACAAACAACTGATGTTAATGATATCGGCCTGTAGTTTATAATGTCTTCTTTCTTGCCAGTTTTAAAAATCGGTATTACATTTGCTACACGCCAGTCTGAAGGGACTTTCCCCAAGTAAAGAGATAGGTTTAATATGATTGCAAAAGATGGTGACAAATGCCGCACACATTCTAAGTATCATTGGAGGAATACCATCTGGGCCTGTAGCTGAATCAACTCTAAGGCATTTTAAGTGCCTTCTCACTGTACTGTGTATGATTCGTGGTGTTTCTAGCGACACAGTATTTTGGTAAATATCTGGTGATTCAGTTGCACCATCAGAAGCAGGAGTAAAATTTAATTTGAAATTATTATTAAATGCTTCAGATAACTTTTTAGGGTTCGATTCAAGCACGCCATGGACTTTAAAATGGAGAGGAGCTGAAGATCCATTTTTAGAATGTATATATTTCCATAATTGTTTAGAATTAGATGTGGATAAATTCCAAATGTATTTATTGTGGGCATTGCGTATTTCAGTCTTAACTTTGTTCCGGTGTGTGGTATAGTTGTGCCAGTCTTGATCATTACCACTTTTCTTCCATGTTTTATGCAATTTATCCCGTGTTTTCAGGTTTCTAACAATACTCTTGCTAATCCACGGAACCCGTTGCCTTCCATTGAATGTACAAGTAGGTATAGTATCATTTACACAATCCCAGAAGACTCTCTTCCATTCCTGCCAAGAAGTTTCTATATCATTGTTAAAGTAAGTTGGCATCCGTTCAGCTATAAGTTCGTTAAGAAGGTCCCAATTTGCTCTTTTGTAATTAAAGCTCTTCTTAGATAACATTTTGGTAATGACTTTTTTGTGCGACAGTTCAACTTTTACTGCCAGATGATCACTAATTCCAGGGATTGTCTGTACATTGTCAATTAAATTAGGATTATTACACAAAACTAGGTCAAGAATTGACTCTTTTGCCACTGTTACACGGGTTGGTTCTGTCACAAACTGTTGAAGAAATAGGTCATAAAAAGAAGATAGAAACGATTCCGCAAGATTATTTTCAGCTGTTGGAGGAGTACAATTCCATTTAACAGCGATGTTGAAGTCTCCTAATAGTAGAATTGCAGAGTATTCATGTTGGTGGTCTTGAACTAGCTTCAAAGACGTTAATAGTTCTTCATTAACATGTTGGGATGCTTTTGGCGGTCTGTATGCTGATCCTATTAAGACGTTAGAATTATCGATTGTAACTTGAACCCAGACTACTTCAGCCGTTGTTTCAAAACAAGACATGCGAGTTGGCTTCAACTCCGGCCGAGCTGCCACCAAAACACCTCTTCCACCCTCAACAACTCTGTCTATTCTGCATATTATATAACCATTTGGGAGAATTTCACCGTTACCCACACTATCATTCAACCAGGTTTCACAAATGGTCATAATGTCTGGATTGTGAGTATCTAGCCATGCTGCTATGTCAGGTTGCCTTTTAGTATTCTTTAGACTTCGTGCATTGAAACTAAGACAGGTCAGTTTCCCTCCCACATTTTTCAATGGCACATCCCCGCTGGAGTTGTCCAAGATTGCAGTAGCTGAATTATCGAAATAAGAATCATCCATATTTGGCATAGTGCATTGCCAGCAAACCCAATTAATATTTCCTCTCTTGATTGAATTATATGCTGTCAAAGACAAGTCAGTGCATGCTCGATGTGTTTTATTGTGGCAAACGTGGCATTCCATAAATATTTGATTACGTCTTCCTAATGCTTGACACACAGTACAATTTGGGTTATTTATCAGGTGACCAGGTCAACTTGTGGACTGTGTGGCTTACTGGTGGTCCTGGATTCAGTTCAACATCTCCACATAGAGCTAACATTAGTAGGCCTACTAGACCAAGCTTGATGGTCGACTTCAGATGACACTTGCCGGACATCACTAACAGCATTCTGAATCTTGAAAGAGAGAGTCCCGGCTACCAGTAATGCATAAAGTCAAAGCAGATATTTTGCACTTACTTACGATTAGCATTCTTTCCAGAATTTGGTTTCTCTTCCATGTCTTACTCTCATATTTTAGTTCTTCACCATCTTCATTTAATGCTCCTGTATGTAATACACTTTTAATAAGTATGATAAACAAAATCATTCTCACCCACCACACTACATATTTACCAGACACAACCATATTTGTTTGTCAATATACACTTAATCCACTGAGTACAAATTATTTAAAAATTCTTCACGTGTGCACCTTCAAATACCAGCACCTTCGTTGTGCATATCTTTCCAAAGAAGTCAAGTGTGTTGATAAGCTTCTTGGAGCCAACGTATCCGTTACCATAGAAATCAATTCAAATGTTTCAATGCTAATTTCAAACAAATATATTAAAACTTTAAACTAATAAAACCTATTGAAAGCAACTTTGTACTTACGTACTAACGATACACCAGCTACATAGTAATATGCACTGTTCATGGTACAAAAATCAGAAACAAATACCATCTAAAACTAGTGAAAAATCAATAAATTGACGGAGCACGTTCAATGACAGTCCAACGTGGACCACCGCCTTGATATTTTTTTTTTTTTTTTTTTTTTTTTTTTTTTGGTTTATTAATTAATATTGTGTTTTAATACATTGTTGTTGTAACTTGTAATATAGGTATTTCAAATATTTACTTAACTGTAGTTCATTGTTGAGTCTGCATCTATGTAATCATTAGATTTATTTAGTTATCCTCCTTTGTAATCAGTTTTTTTAACTGAATAGGATAGCCGTTAAATAAATAAATAAACAGAAGATACATACCTGAAGACTGATTCTGCAACCAATTGCGCTTGATTAGCGGGAGGGAGGAGGGAAATACATTGCAAGAAGCCATGACTACTTAGTAGTTAGGCCTACTTCTGTTTGGATTAACGATCACATTATTTTACATTACTTATAGATTTATTTAGGTTACATCTTACATAGCAGCTATAATAGAAAAAGAAAAGAAAGACTTTTCTAAAAAGGAAGCCTTATAAGTGACACAGTGATGCTTATAAGGGTAGGCGACTTATGTGCATGTGGTGAATATGGTATGTACTACATGAGGTACCGCACACAATAAGAGTAATTGCAATATAGACCTACTACTCCTACTTACTCCCCTCTACGCGCACTCTTTTGTTTGTCAAGTGGATAGCTCACACCACCAAACTATGCCTATCATTCACGTATAATAAAGTATTTTAGTAGAAGGCCTACACCACTTGCTAAATAAAAGCAGCATTTAAAAATATGGTTTGTAGAATGGAGAATTAGTAATAAATTTCGAACAAGGCATGAAAACAACAGGAAAATTTTATCTAAAAATCAAATACGTAGTATGTAGCCTACATATAATTTCTTCTTTCATGTGAGGTATAGTATTGATTATTGAAAAAAACATTATTATTTATTTGTTAGAAGCAATTTAGCTAATAGGCCTAGGTACATACATTACTACAACATAGAAGACAAGCAGGAATACAAAGCAACATGATTAAAAGTAACCCTACTAGTACTTGGAAAATTAGATTTCACTACTTGCCACAAATATTGCTTAAACTAATCATCTTGCATACCGGCACTTCTGGCAGGGTTTTCACCCAGGTGAGCGGGGACCGATGTAAACCTTGTGTTAAAGTTGACCGCAGGAACTTTTCTAAATCAAAGAGTTAAGTGTTACATAGTTTGCTGCAGGTGTCAATTGACTTGTTAGCTTACGAGGGATGGCATCATCTGGTTTGTCACTAGAGATGACATCGGATCCAAAAAGTTCAAACCGGATCCTCCATGCTGCAACCGGTTTTAAAGGTCAATTTTTGTTCAATGTATCAGTCTTACGTGCGTGTTTTTTATGGAAGCGACTGTAGAAATGAGCTGGCTTTGGCGCCCCGCACTTTGTTGCGTACAACTACCGACAGTAGAGTGTCGACAGCCTCGCGTGTCAAGGCCGTTCGAGTGCTGGATAATCAGCTAGCGAGGAAGGATAGATAGCTGGCTACGTCATCACGGGCTCCGTGAAAATAAACCGCACAAGAAACGGTGCGGAGAAATACCATTTTTGCAGGAAAACAAATCCGTGAAGTTCACTGTTGTAACTTGAAAAAATGGAGCAGGTTTGAACAGTCGGAACTGGGTCGCTATAGAACCAGTTTCGAACCGGTTTCCGGGTACCCGATGTCATCACTATTTACTACCCTAACTAAGTCCAATTGTAAATCAATTATTTAACAACAAATTGGTTTGGTATGATTACAGTAGGCCATTATTGTGAACCAAAAAACAATACTACTAGGCCTACCATAATGGTTATTTTTTTCCAAACAATATAGAGCCTACAAAATGCTTGGTAAAGAGCATCGAACCAGTCAAATTGAAAAATGTTTTTGATCCCGAGTTCCAGCTCGATAGTATTTGCTATTTCGGTAAAATCTAATTTTTTATTTTCAGTTTAGAGAATTGCAACAAAGCAAAAAATGTTTCATTTGCAGCATTTTTAATTTTAGCTGTAAATTGCAATGTTTTTCATTTGCTGATTACGGTGTATTAGTAAAATTTACATTACTTCATAATTATCTGGCGGTGCGCAATTTCTAGCACACAAGTTATCATTTTTGGAGTAAATTAAGTAAATTTGGTGGACCAGTAAAATGGGCACATTGGTGTTTTTTTATTACTAGATTTAGTGCTTTTATTTTTATTTCTTTTCAAGTTAACATTTTGTGCTCGAACCGGTTTGCACCGACCAGCATTTTTTACTTTTGCCAAGCCGAACCAAAAGCCGAACAGAAATAATTACCTCGGACAGAAAACCGGTTCGATGCCCTACTGTTGTGTAACTTTCTGATGCCATCCTCAACACTTTTAAATGTAACACTTGCCATTCAGTACTTGAGCTTTCACCCACGTGATTGGCTTCCGATGTACAGGCAATAGGCCTACTGCTCTACTTTTTCGCCTCTCACTCCGTGGTGGAATTTTTTTTTCCAGGATTAAGAGTCTCATAGTACTACTTTTTCGCCTCTCACTTTGTGGTGGAAATTGTTTCCCTGGATAAAGAGTCAACTTTGTGAATGAAGGTTGTCCATTAGAGATATTATGAGGTAGCAGTGAAATGTAATTTTCCAAATACTATTATTTTGTGATGCATAATAAGTAAAATACAAAAATCACCGAAGATGGAAGTCGTAAAATAGGATGTATACGTAATTGATTGCACACATTTAACAATAGTCAATAAGAAATACTAAATAGCTTGACTGTATTTTCATTTGATCTATGATTTGATGATAATAATAATAATAAAAACTCGGTAGACATTAACATGATAGTACTATACTACTGTAAGTAAAACTTAAAAACCAACACCACTATGTTGAATGTGCGTAATGCTTTCACAAGCTGTTACTAAACAGTAAAATAATGTGCAACTTGAAAGTAATAACGTACCTAAGCAAAACAAAATTAAAAGTATGAAGAAAGTTACATTGTGCAATGAGCATGCATACATATAAGGAAGGTGTCTGCAGATTCTACGGGCTTGTACAGACAGCATGAGCAACAAGCGCAATGTGCTGCATACCTGGAGGCATCTGCACAGGTGGGTGAAAAAACTGCATTGCAGGGGAGGGGCCAGCCCTTATTATTGGTTCTGTGTATGAATGCGAAGGGCTGGCCCTGATTACAGATCCTATGGATGAAACACATGTGAGGAAGGTAGTCGTAAGCCTCGTTTTCATGTAGACCAGCGAATAGAAGCACAAAGGTCTAAGCCATTCAGAGGGCTAGGACCACGCGACTAACCAACGGTGCGACCAAAGTTGAGATCAACATGTGGTCGCTTGTGCCGCGCCATTCGCTTGTCGACATGAAAACTAGGATTTAATGTTTTAAAAGTTAACTGGAAGTAATTTAATTACAATTAGTATGTGCTACAATGGTGTTAACAAAGCAAGTAGCAGCAGTGTTGGGTCAGTTTCTTTTTTAAATGAACTTTTTAAAAGTTCAGTTCACAGCTCAAATAATGAACTTTTAAAAAGTTCAAGTTCTTTTAAAACCTAAAATTTTGAAAAGTTCAAGTTCGTCTAAAATATGAACCAAGTTCTTTTTAAAAGTTCTTTTGCAAAAAAATCGCTATTTTATTAAAGGCTGGTGTAAAATGAAGTAAAACACGAGGAAAAACATTACGGGTGTTTCGAGTACCAAACGACTCGCGAGTTTGAGTCGGACAAAGTGTTGAGCTGTCTTTGATCGTGTTGATGATTTATACTACATTCTCGTCGACCAGCTTGTTAAATTATGGCAGATACTTAGCATTTTAGGTTTCCAATATTTTTTTCCGAATTAGTTGGCGTGCATCGTTTTAACTTCGTGAGTCGTGCGTGACCTTGTCAAAAACAGCTGAACGTGGGTCAACGTAGGCCTACGATGGAACAACGATTTGTTATTGTTTTTAAGCGACGACGGCGGCGAGTCGACGGCTGCTCCACGCACGGAAAGAACTTTCAAATGAACTTTCTAGAACTGAAAAGTTCGTTCTCGGAAAGAACTTTTAAAAGTTCAAGTTCATTCATTTAAAAAAAGAGTAAGTTCACTAAAAGTACACAAAAAAAGAACGCGTTCACGAGAACGCGTTCTTTTTAAAAGTTCCTTCCCCAACACTGAGTAGCAGTGTTAATTTGCTAACAGATCCAAAAGGCAAAAAGGCAAAAATATATCAAATAGACTAGAGTTACGGGAAATGTCTCATACCTTACCCCAACCTGTTTAGTTTACAATGATCACGATCTACGTAAATTGGTAGTTTCACCACGAGTCAATGGTGGCAGGTTTTACTACCACGGTGGAGTTTTCAACCAGCTTCCGAACAGAGTATCGTTTACAATTCTGAAGCCATGACCGACGTGCGTCCAATGAGATTTGATGTCCGCTGATCGGTGACAATTCACTCGTCAATAGAGTTGCTAACTTTGTCTGTCACAGCTAATCCAGTAAAATTCCAGAGAAGGTCACAAGGGGCACAGAATAGCTAGGAAATGTGAGACAGCTTAGATCCCAGGAAGCAATTTCGACAATGGGAAATATTTTTTGGTAGGCCTACTTTACTATTGCATTAAGTTTGATGGTCTAACTCTCGAACATGCTTTAAGTAGGATTGCATTTGATACTGATTAGGGATGTTGTCAAAACCTGCAATGTTTGTACCCGGGTACCCCCACACAGTAGCCTACACACACGGGTACATTTTCTGGTTATTTTCATCACAAGACACACCAACAAACACTCAGTGAAGAGACTTGAAAGAGAAAGCAGCAGAGCAACCACATGCTCGATTATCTTCGTAAGAAAGCCAAGGCCACTAACTGCGGCCATAAAGGGCCTATCCGCTCTCGTCGAGTGTCGAGCCGAAACAGTTTCAACGTTTTCGTGTATTATGTTTCTTTTATTTGTCTCTTTCTTCTACGAGATCCCTGTAGTCACCGACCAGGTAAGCTGTTGGGCTCCCTACCACACTCTTACTTAGGCTTAACATAAAGGGTTACGGTAGTGGAAGAATGTTGCTCGCACACTTAAAGAGGCATATTGTAATAACAGAACAAAGTTGATAAGATTATATTTTTATCTTGGACAAAGAATGAAACTGGTAATTAGGGAAGACGACGGGTACCCGGGTATCGGGTACCCGCCCGACGAAGTCGGGTACGGGTCTGTGTTTCCACTACCCGTTTACCCGTAAAACCCGGTTCCTGAATTGAGGTGTCACATTGTAGGCGGAAGGCTAATGTAAACATGCGCTTTCTCATATCTTTTGTGCTTAGCGGCGTTTTTCTTTTGAATTATAATGTCCTTTGTTCATGCCGCCGACTTGTGGCAGTGTGCTGAGTAATCCCCCCTCCCCCCCCCTCCTGCCTAAACACTCCTGCGATCTTCCAGAGATTATACCGCGTAAATAAATGTTTTTAATCTGCTAGAAGTCAAAACTTAAAAGCTATCACCCATGGTGATAAATTTTTCCTGATCTTGTTTACTCTCGTTCGGCTCCAGTCCCCCTCCCCCCTCTTCCCGCGCCCCGAGCCAACGCATCGTGAGTCGGTGACCTTGACTTGACTGTGACACGATAATATAAAGCAGATGCAACGAAACAGTGAGTGTTATCTTAATGGCCCGCTGCTGTTCCTATGGTGATTATGAAATACTACTTCATCGGCACGTCATTGTTTATAGAACAGCATTACGTCTGAGATATTACGATAATTGATAAGCGCGTTTCTTCACAGTTCATTAGACCACCCCACACGATTTTTTTGTGTTACTACCCGGGTAACCGCGGGTAATGTGGACGGGTACCCGGGTCGTAAAAAAGTCGGGTTTCGTCATCCCTACTGGTAATGAGTACATTGAAATGTTGGACCCAATCCGCATGCATTGGGTACCTGTTAGCATTCCTAATAGTAGGCTAGTAATAATAGAGCTATTAGTAATCAATATACAGTAGTGCCCCGCTAATTCGGGCTAATTGTGTCCGGGTATTGCCCGAAATAACGAAAAACCCGATTTAAGCATTTTAAGTGGTTTTATCGCCTTGAATGGAATAGCAACGATTCTAAAACATGTTTGAAGGTCACTCATTGTTCTCAAGCATAAGAGGAAACATATGACACGCTTTAAATACTAGAAATGAATCGTTTTTAATATTTCCGATACGAAAACCCCAAGAAAAACCGATGCGATCGCGTATTTTGGCTCTTTCGGCCGACAAAATCGCGCGTTTGCACCAGCCATGCAACTGACGAAATCGCGCGTTTGCACCAGCCTTTCAGCTTGACTCCACCCAAACACGTGTGTGAGTCGACCGCTCTGCTGCGCACAACTGGTGCGCATTAGATCGCGAACTTCTAGAAGAAACGCATCGCATCTGTTCTAGGCCTAGGCTCCCTAGGCATTAGACGATGTTTACTAGCGATGTTTCTTTTTCACCATTCGACTCGATTCGACGATCTCTTCATCAGACAACACTTGTGATGACATGTTATCTTCACACTTGCCTGCCACCCATTTCGTCACGTCATCGCAACGTGGAAGTTGCTTGAACATGAACAATGACGCAAACACAGCAGTGTGATTTATAGCTAGGGGCACGTAAATTTTGCATGTGCGATAAATGCGAAATGTTGAAATATGAAGTTTTTTTCACTTTTCTTTACCTTTCAAGGTATTTACAGCTATAATAATGCGTTTTTGAAAATGCGACAATAGCGAAATTTGCGTGATTCTGCGAAATGTTTGCATAATGGCAAAATCAGCGATATAACCACGTAATTGTTAAATATATGCAAAATTTAAGTACAGCAAAATAGATCGCCGATTGACCGCCCCGCCGCTTTGTAGCACCAGCCGCCGACACCACTTGCATCAGTCGCCGACTCCCGAGCCGACTAGGCGGCAAGTGTTTGCCCCCCTCCCACCCCTCCTCCGCCTTCCGCCAGACCAACCACTCGACGCTACTCGGATCATTGACCTTTGCTGGACTGTGCGATCTCCACAAGCCAAGAATACGTGGCACGGCTCGCGCAAGGACACGAAACGGAGGGTGTAGCAGCTCGGCCTGCATTGTGGTTTTGTCTCTCGTCGGCTCGCTTTATTTCTGTGTTCCGAGTTAGTAAAAATTGTGATAAAAGCCACGTGAAAAGATAAGTCTGCAGACACGAGCTGCAAAATACAAAAACGATGGTTTTTACGTCAGTGATTCGACGATAATGATGTGCGGTATTTGTAATGTGCGATTAGATGCAGTCAAGAAGGATACGTTAGACAAACATGTGTTGTCTTCCTCACATTTGAAGGCAAAAGAAAAGCGAGAGCAACAGCCATCAACTAGCAAACGCCAATCTACTATCCAGGAAAGCCTGGATAAAGGAAAGAAGGCCAAGGTCGAGAAAGTTGAGTTCATTGAAGACAGTGTGAAATGGTGCTTGCAAGCCAATATTCCGTTACACAAACTAGACCACCCGGCGACGCGGGAATATCTGCAAAAGTAACCATAGGCCTCGCCTACCTCTTGTAGGGACCATGTTTTTTTAAATTGTTATAGGCTGGCTCACGGCCGTGTTCTACGATGTAGTAGGGCGGCGGCGACGGGGGGGGGGGGGGGGAGAGGAGTTCCTGGTTTCTTACACTAGGGCTATATTAATTAAATAAACAAATAAACATAACCGAGTGTGGGCATATCTGCAAGGCCTAAGTTTAGTCCATAAATGTCACATATGTTTGTTTATTCTGATATTCTTTACTGTCAGAAATTGGAACTCAATCACTGAGATAGTCCACTAATTTATTTTAAAGCTTAGGCCCCAAGTTCTAGTCTGACCAATAGGGCCTACCAAAAGTTAAGTGTGTGGTCCTACAGCTAACTTAGCTAGCAACTCCGGCATTGTTTGTAAAAGTGGCTAACAATTTACAAATTTTAATTAATTTCCTGATTCTATGTTATTTCCTTGTGTTAAAAAAGTGCCTTACATGGCCTTTTTTGCAAAAATAAATCCCAATTGCTCAGCTAATGCAATGATTTTTATTTCTAGACTAAGTTGAACCTTGAACGAGGCCCCCGCAACTAAATATTGCATATATTTTTAATTTGCACCAAAGTGCTAAATTTGCAATTTGAAAATGCTACAAAGTGCTAAATTTTGAAATGAAAGTGCAAAATTTTGTATTTGAAAGTGCTATTTTTCCGTAGCTCTATTTATAGCATATTTATAGCATCTTCGTCTGGCTGTCTGGGAGGGAGGGGGTTAGGCCTACACTGGCCGGCCAACCTCGCTCTCAAGTGGCATGTCACTAGCCTCGCTCAGTCAGCTGGTGGGTGGCCTGCGACGATCTACTCTCTCCTTACTACGCACGGCACAGCGGTTAAGAACCTTTCATTTAATTTTTATTTTTTTTTATTTTTTGGCCCGGCCCGAATTATCTAGAAATCCGAATTGCCGGGGCTCGATTTAGCGGGGCCCTACTGTACTAGTATTATTATATAATTATATATATTCATGGCGAATAGATAGGAGATAATTAATTCAATCCTCCTTTGTAAATCAGTGTTTTAAGTTTTAACTTAATAGGATAGGTAGACAAATAAATCTTCAAAGATTTATTATTATCAACAACCAAGTAGCCCGACTAGGGTTGTGCGAACCTGGATTTTTAAATTTCGAACCGAACCTGCATTTACAAGGTTCACGAACCTCGAACCTCGACCAAAACCCTTTTTTTTTTAAAGTGGAAGGGAATCACATGGGCACTGAAGAAAACTGATCATTGATCCAAATCTAGGCTAAGGAGCTTAGGCCTCGGGCCTAGGTTCCCTGGCTTATCTCGCATAATAATAATATTACAAGGTATCAAATACAGCGCATTCTTATCATAAATGTCAAGGGATTCTTCTGATGTATTTTTAATCATGTGGGGAAAACGTTTTAGGGGTAGGGTAGCCTAGGTTATGCTAGGCCTAGCCTAACCATCTTCAGACGAAAAATCATAATAATATCGATCAAATTAAGCGGCAATGCAACTTTTATAGCCAAACCTGAAGACAACACATCAAAATCAACATTAATAATGGGTTTTTTATGATCTTAAACTGTTAACAAAACACGCGTCTTGGTTAGGTCGCCCTAGCCCTAGTAGGCCTAGGTAGGCCTACGGATAGGCCCTAGGCTACTAAACTCGGACCGTCATCACTTCCCGATGAAAATCATTACACAAGATCGATGAAATCATAGAGAAATAACGATGAAATAAAGCGGCAATGTCACTTTCATAGCCAAACCTGAAGACAAAATCGACATTATTACCGGAGCCTAGGCCTAGCTCGGACTGCTTACATTTGGACCATTACTTTCCGATGAAAACTCATTAGTAGATCGATAAAATTACGCGTCGATGCCATTATAATCTTTTTCGCCTGAAGAAAATCCACCAGCATCAACAATAAATAACTATTTCTTGCTATCTCAAGTGTCCAGAATATTTACGCGTCAAGAAAAATCCGCCATTTTAAGATTTTGCAAGTTGCATATGCACTGCTTACAGCGCTAATTCGACTTTCGATTATCGAGCGTCGACCGCGGTAGACTTGTATCGATCGGTCGATGCTGTAGGCGTCGCTCCGGAAGGCGTGGCTTTCCGTAAGCGGGAATTTCAAAGGTTCGGTTCGAGGTTCGACTTTCAAAATAATTTTTGAACCGAACCGAACCGGATTTAAGGTTCGGTTCGTCTTTTCGAACGGTTCGCACAACCCTAAGACCTACTAGCATAGAATACTAATATTGCTGAATAATATTGCTTTCACAAATGATTTTTTTTAGCAATCTACAATTTAGGTATTAGTAATTACTGTAGGCCCTAGGCTTACATTAGGCCTACCTTTCATGTGATGTGATTAGACTATTTTACCGTATCGGACCGAATAAGGCGCGATGTTTTTTTCCGAAAATACAATCTCTAAAACAGCACTCGCGTTATTTTCGCGCTCTTGCATTTGAAATAGCGCCTGAACATAGGCCACCCGCAATACAACTCCCACGCATCGGCTGCTGCGCGTCGCCCCGCCCACCCACTCGACGCCAGCTGATCCCGTGAGGCGGGCGGGTGACGTCATCACGGGTTCCGCGGCAAAAGGCCGCGGGAATATCGCTGGGTTCCGCGGAAAATGACCACCAAAATAACTGTGCGTACAATTAAAAAGTTTTTTCTTGGGAATCGATCCCGAATCGATTCTAGGTCACAATGATCGATTTGTAGTCCCTTAATCAGACTGGTGAAGTGTGGTTGGCCTATGTGAGCTTGTACTTGGTCCTACCCTGTTAAAAAACATAGGACTAGGCCCTAACATTGTTCAAAATGTTTTGTTGTAAGAATGAAACTTTAGTCTATTCATTCATTGCATTGTAAATAAAAAAATGTTTCTTGTACATTTTAATTTTCTTTGATTTTTCTTTTTTCTTGAAATGATTCTGAAAAATTGGGGGTCGTGTATATTCGAGATCGTGCTATATTCGGTCCAATACGGTAATTAAATATGTACCGGTAGTCTATTGGTTATGTATATGGGTCTAGAGCTTCTTTTGTTTTTCTACATTAGTTATTAAACTTATTAATATTACTATACACATAGGTAAGTAAAGTCTAAATGGTAGAGATTTAAACGTCACGAATTACTGTCTTACACTTAGCTAATTTAATTTTCTACATTGTAGAACTAGTAATAAAAAGCAATATCTTGCATTAGGCCCTACATATTCTACAGTAGAATAAACTACATGTAAAAGCTACATGTAGCTTACAAAACCAACAAACTAGACAATTGACCCTTTAGTTCCGATAGGCCTACTAGGTGCCTTAGGCCTAAAAAATAAAATAAATGTTATGTATTTAGAATACCGGTATAGTAGGCATACTAATGTGCCAAGTAACGCATAAACCCTACATAGAAATAAAAAGGGTTCCTCAAATTATTATTACAGCTATAAAATGAAAATACATAGCCTAAGTATTCTTACCTGTGCTAATATTCAAGTCTTTACCACAAACGGAGAAGTCAAAGTCTTCCGCATCCAAGGCCATTGAAGATTTTTCAAAGAAAGCTCGGAGCTCATTTCGAGAACGGAACCTTTTCTGTTGTGGGCTGGAAAGAAGAGATAAAACAACCATATGAATTTAGTTGAGGTATTAAATAAATAAATAAATTTGTATTTAGATTTTCAGTGGGGGACAGTAAACCAAATCGACCAAGCCAACCCTGTAGGCCCCGATGCAACGACGAGTGAGCAATAACCAACCAAAGATCGATATTTTTTAATAGGAAATATAGTAATCAGTGGTATGGAGAGTGCGAACACCCGCGGATCAACGCCAGAATCGACAAGGCCGATTCAGAACAACTTTAAATTTTTTATGTGCCTCGTTGCTAGGACAGCTCTAAAGTCACCGTTTACAAATTCCTAAGACAACAACTGATGGACTTATCCAAATCAGAAGTTAAAAAACTTCTGACTTTTGCGGGAATCGAACCCTGGACCTTCTGCATTGGAAGCACAGACGCTAACCAAAAGACAAACGAGCCACACAAATTATTTATAGGTAAATTAATCATATTATTGCTGGAAATATTGTAAAAAAAAAACTAAAAAGTTTGATTTCAACAGTTTTCATTTACAAGTGGGTATAAAAACAAAACATTTTTTTATGGTCCTCAAAGCAAAGTGCTCGTGTTTTGAAACACAGACGAAAAGGTTTACTCCAGTAAGGAGGGGTTTCTTGGTCGGAAATGGAAAGTAGGTAGCCTACCTACCATCGGTCGACGACTAGCCCAAGCTCATCGTACGGTACGTACCTTATGATGTAAACGTCGTACTTTCCAGCGGTGGCGCCGCCCTGACGTTGAATGAGGTGTCTCGACCATCCTTCCGGAGGCGTTTGTCCTCGAACAGAGGTGCTCGTTACCTGACGAGAAGCAACATTGTAAGATACACTTCGTAGGCTAAACAGGAGGAGCATCTTATTAAAACAAAGATAGCCTAATCACTTGATATAGGACCAGGAAAAAAATTATTTTGATTAATATTTAGAAATTTTCAACTTCGTAAAAATCCAAACATCCTTAACCTCCTCTCAGTTACGCCCGAGTATACTCGTCGCGCCAATGTCGCGCCACAATGTTTGAATTCAAGTGTAGTTTACTCAGTGCTCAATAGGGTTAGTGCGCTCTAGTTTCGTGTGCATGTGCTTCAACCTGTCGGTAATACGTAGAACTATTTCGCCAACTACTGGAACGGCCGATAACTTGTTTTTAGAAGTTTATTCTAGCTTACCACTTGTAGCTGCTGCCGAGTTCAGCGTCAGCTGTAGTAAACAACACTATGCTTCCACGAGTGGTGAGAATTCGTGTTTACGGCGTGTTTCAGATAGGGAAATCCGTGAAATTATTACCAATAGTGACTCGGAAAGGATGATGACTTTATTGTAAATACCAACGATAGTTTTAGTGATAGTGAGAGGACAAGAGTGATAATCACGACAGTGGCAGTGACGGGACAGTGCAAGTGACAATGATGTAGGTGTAGGTTTAGTTCAGGCCCGTCGTCAAATAAAGAAGACGAATTGCCGATGATGGGGTAAAAAACTGGAGTAGAGGTGATTTCCAACCTATATTCACGATTTCGACCCAAGTTCATCGGGAATAAATGCGGATTTCCACATATGAAGATTCAATGTGAGCTTACTGTTTTTAGCTTTATTTAGGCCTACAACAGAATAGTCGAGTCTATTGTAAACATACAAGTTTGTGATTGAAAACACAGAGTTTAGCGTAAAATCCCGGCTCACGAAATGGAAAGATACCACGGTGGTGAGATGTATGTGTTTTTGGCAGTAATAACAAAGATTAGACATGTAGGCTATAAATACCTCATTATGAAATGCTGCCAATATATTTGCTTTAAAGTTACCTCTTCATTTCAGCGTTTTCATTGGCCGAGTGATCGAGCTCACACAGCCTTCTCGAGAACTTGTACAAACTAATATATAACAGGCGCCAGTCTGCTGCACCGGTACCTAACGCGCTTTTGAGGCGGTTAACGCACCTTACAGTTTTGTTTTAAGGACATCGCGCGTTAACCTAACGTGCGGTAAATGTTTAACGTGGTGGCGTTAAATTTAAAGTTAACGCGGACCTTAGAGAATCGCGGTGCTGGGCCCCATGCACCATGAGACACCGAGTATGGCATTTGTATCCATATTACAATTCTCTAATTATAATATCATAATAAATCATTGGTATATATAGGCTAACAGGGTACGATAAATACTAAATCAAACTCAAACAGTCAAGAATGTTCACAACTCATAGTAAACATACACAGTATCGCCTACGGGGATGGCACTTTTAATTGAGATATACCCTACTTCTTTAGTTTTACTATGATAATTGGATGAGCGTAGCGAGTGAAGCGAAGATTCCATTTCACTACACTGGAGAAAAAAATCCGTAATGTTTTTTTTCTTTTTTTTTCTTTTTGTCTGTTTGTTAACACGATTCCGGCTAAACCAATACTCTGATTACAATGAAATTTTATGGAGGTCTTCGAAATCACTGAACTTAGAACTGCCACGTTTTTGAGCACAATCGGAAAATTATTTCTCATGAAAATCGCATTTCTTCGACTTACAACACCAACATGCTTTGTCCGATTGTAATGATTTTTTCACAGAACCTTAATTTCATGAATTGATATATTCATGTGAAATTTGAGCGTTATCAAAAAACTATTTTTTACGAAAATCGCAATTTTACGACTTTTTTTTATTTTTAAAATTTCTTCGGCTTATAACACCTAGGCCTACATGCTTTATCCTATTGTAATGATTTTTTCACAGAACCTTAATTTTATGAATTAATATATTCATGTAAAATTTGTGCGCAATCGAATAATTATTTCTTATGAAAATTTCAATATTACGATTTTTTCCTTTTTTAAAATTACGATTAATTAAAAAAAAATTAAGTCAATTTTTTTATTTAATTTAACAGAACAACAGAAAATCCGCATAACACATGGCAGCTCAATGCACCAATTACGCTCATCCAACAACGCGGTGGGACTTGAGCGTTTTCCTAGTTTAATTATATGTAGGCCTAAATGTATTCATTTCATACTTCTAATAGTGTTAACAAAACAAATAACAAATATAATGTTACCCTAATTGTATTAGGGCTTATGCACAAGTCCCAACTCCTTTTCAACCTTATATAATTAATGTAGGCCTACGCCTAAATATACTGTTTACTGTCATTGTTCATTTATCAATACTATAGGTAATACTAATACAATTTATATTACGTATTATAGAATAAGTATACCTAATGATATGACCTACAAGATTTTAAAGCTGTCTGCAGAATGAAGCGTCATGCCATTTTTGACATACAAAACAATAATAAAAATAGGCCATCATCTATTCAATAGGCCTACTCAGATTGCGTTCACATTACAAATCGAAATAGAAAAAGTGCAAAACAAATGTAGGGCAATAATTTGCTAGAAGCTCTTTTGATTTTTGGATATCAAGTAAATTATTGAAATTATTATTATTATTAGCCTAAACAAAATAAATAAAATAAAATGTATTTAGAGTCTACCCACTCAGTTATATAGGTAAGGTGACCAGACGTACCGGTTTGACCGGTACAGTACCGTTTTCAGAACACTTGTACCGGTGTCCCGAGAGACTCATTAAAATGACGTTTTTGTACCGGTTTTCAATTTTGGAGGGGAAGTGTCCCGGTATTCTGTCAACTGTACCGTGTGGAAGGACAATGTTTTACTTGAAAAATAATACGCTCCTGTGATAAATACTAATAATAATAATGCGATAGTGTATTCAAAATTAACTTTTAGAGAGATTTGCCATGAACATCAAAGGTTTACTTTGGTATTCACAGATGGCTCCAAAATTGACAACAAGGTTGGAAGTGCTTTTTATTGCTCCACCTTAACTGAACGTTTCAGGCTAAGCGACGTGTGTTCAGTTTTCACTGCAGAGCTATTCGCCATCCGTGAAGCTCTTAAATACATTCTACGTTGTCGTTGTGGAGAATACCTTTTGTGTTCAGATAGTTTAAGTTCACTTCAAGCTATAGAACTCATGTATTCAAGTCATCATTTGGTACAAGACATCCAATTCTATTTAGAAAAACTAACCTCTAAGGTTATATAATAGAGTTTTGCTGGATACCTGGACACGCGGGCATAGAGGGAAATGAACACGCTGATAGGGCTGCTAAGGAAGCTTCCCAGCGTCGCGACGTTGATTTCAATCTAGTTCCCGTTCCAGATGTCAAGAGTGGATTCAAGCAAAGATTGTTGGATTTGCGACAAGCATCTTGGGATGTGTTGCAAAATAACAAATTGCGTAGTGTGATGCCCACATTGACTAACAAAATTCGTCCACCTACGTCTCGACTCTCACGTAGCGAAGTGGTGGTTTTGTGTAGACTTCGTATAGAGCACACACGCCTAACACACGGATATCTCTTAACCAGAGAAAAGGTTATTCCCATATGCGACACATGTGATGTACCTTTAACCGTACATCATATGCTAGCAGAATGTACCAAATATGATGCCTTGCGCATGCAATTTGATCTCTCCCAATCATATGAAGAACTTCTATCATATGATAACGGCGACAAACTTTCCAAATTTCTCATCCAAAGTAATCTATTTAAAACAAACTTTAATTAACTTCATACACATTTTTTTAATTACCGTACATATAACTTTTGTTTTGCTATTACTTTCGTCATCATTATTTCTTTTGTTACTAATAGTACACTTAGAAAACTCTTAAATAATAATAATAATAATAAACATCATCATTATAATAATCATAATCATAATAATAATAATAATAATAATAATAATAATAATAATAAAAGTAAGTAATCATATAATTATAATAACGTAATCCAACACACCATTAACTCATCTAGTCAATTGTCATAGACACAGGCGGCGCAATATGACCTAACCGGTTGAAGCGCCCTAGGTAGTTTCTCACGTCGTCGTCGTCGTCGTCAGTCTTTTGATACAAACTTGTGTTTTTTTGGAAGTTCTGAACTGTTTTTTGCACAAATAAAATATATATGGCACTATAATGTTTGTACCAACATTTTCATGTAATACCACTCACTACTGAATTATAGTATTTCATAGTCTAGCCCTAATAACATTTGTGCTTGATCATTAAAATGATCTAGAGAGAAATTACATTTTTAAATTAATTATATGTTACTCTTTCACTTTTGGAGCCAACATTTATTATGAAATTGAAATTGAAAAAAATATATATGTGGGGAAAGAGTAATTTAGTGAAATTTAAAAAAAGACGAAGTACTCGGAATCGAATTGGACTCGATTCGAAGAACTTGCATTCGACTCGAATAAATAAATCAGGTCTTGCACACCACTAATTTTCTGTCAATATTTGCATTGATTTTGTTTATAGATAATGAAAAATCAAAATGTAATAATGAAGCAACTGAACTAGGCCTACGCCAAAATATATTAAAAGTTAAATCATGTTTATAACCATACAAATTCAATGCATTTTCAATTACATTTATTATTATTATTATTGATTAGGACTTCATTAGTATATGATGCCCCCATCAATACATTACGCATTATTTTCTGCCGAGTGCTTGTATTTTATTTTGTACTATCATGTTTAATTAAACCACTAGCTGATAGAGATTTATGACTACAAAAATGTAGGCCTACACTTATAACCAATTTTTAATTCATATTTTCATGTCAGAAAGCTGTTTTCTGGGCATTTGCCGCAAATATTTTGAAAAAAATTCCGCCTCCAGTGGCTGGGGCTCTGCCCCGCCACCCCAGACCCCGAAATGGTCCATGGAGTACAAAGTACATAT
The DNA here is from genome assembly GCA_024449915.1 of Sweltsa coloradensis. NCBI lineage: Eukaryota > Metazoa > Arthropoda > Insecta > Plecoptera > Chloroperlidae > Sweltsa > Sweltsa coloradensis. Next base: position 1,052,141 of record JAMZAV010000043.1, on the reverse strand, counting down.
AGGCCTACTCACTTTAGTTGTTGTCCCGGTTTGTTACTTTCAAAATATGATCACCTTATATATAGGCCTAACTGATCTTCAGTGGGGGACAGTAAATCAAAGCGACCAAGCCAACCCTGTAGGCCCCGACGCAATCGACGAGTGAGCGATAACCAAGCAAAGATTGATATTTTTTAATAGCAAATATAGCAATCAGTGGTGACGGACAGTGCGAACACCCGCCGGGGATCAACGCCAGAATCAACAAGGCCAATTCAGAACAACTCTGAATTTATTATGTGCTTCGTTGCTAGGACGGCTCCAAAGTCACCGTTTACAAACTCCTACTTGACAAGAACTGATGGACTTAAGTCCAAATCAGAAGTTATAAAGCTTCTGACTATGGCGGGAATTGAACCCTGGACCTTCTGCATTGGAAGCAGATACGCTAACCACAAGACCAACGAGCCACACTACATTTTGTTGGCAAAATATTATCGATCTTCATCATTCAACATTATTTGATACACTTGTTTCTGTAGCCTATTTAATACCTAGTTTAACAGTCTGGTTTGTTATTTTCGAGCTAATATCATCAAATAATCTCAATAACTATTTGTTGTAATTTAAAATGCCATTAAATTCCCGTTTTTAACAAAGCCGATCCCCAAAACTTACGAATTTTACAAATAAAATACGCGGACGATATGACAATCAATGATGTTTTTGCAAATTATCAGAAATGTAACAAAAATTAAGTTGAAGCCAACTGAATATACAGCACCCGCCGTAAGCAGCTCGCCTCTATCACCGATTGGGCCGACATGTTGCATTTTGAGCTGCAATCTTTGCTTGGAAACTGATAGGGGATATAGGCCTAGTACGTATGTAGTATGTACACAAAATTTCATTGGGGATCTGATCGCTAAGGTTCTTTCAGTAGACCTAATATTAACAATAACATACTTTTTGTCAGCCACAAAACAGTATTCTCAATTTGGTTAGTCGGGAAACACTCTCGTAGGTGTAAATGTTATTATTTACTACAATTCAGAAATTAAAAAAGTCCGCCCCAACCGGGAATCGAACCACAGATCTCCCGCATTCCAGGCAGGCGTCTTAACCACTAGACCATCAGGACGGGTACATTTTAAGCTCTGAATTGTACTTGCATTATACATCTGAATGGATGGAACAGTACTGCAACGAAAAACTGTTGCCTTTGAACTGACCACCAAACATTAATTATAATGTTGTTACTTTTACGCAGGTATGAGCGAGGGTTTATTTCTCGATTTGGTTAGTCGGGAAACACTCCCCTAAACCTTACGGTGGGAATATGGGGTAATTAGGAACGCACAAAGGAACATACTCAATCTTATGGGAATCTTGTGAATATAATGCACTGGGTGATATTTTCCCAAGTGTCAGAAAAAGTTGAGGAAAAAGTAGAAAAATGGCCTAAATGGCAATTTTCACAACACCTGGTCAACCACAATGGTCAAATAGAGATGGCTGTGAAGATCGAGAAATGTTTCCATTTACCCCTTAAATATAACCCACAGTCTTGGGGTCGCTACTTTTTAAAAGTAGCATGCTATCGCTAACGCTACATGCCCCGAAAAAGTAGCTTCGCTACTTTTTCGCTACTTTTTTTCAGATGTAGCGACGCTACATTCGCGCTACTCAAGAAATATAGCGCGCTACTTTTCCGCTACATGTTCCCGTTTAATCGGGGGTCGTCGAGATCCCAAATTATCCCGTTTTTAAAGCCTTTTGACGTCGTGCCGCAATGATTTTTAACTCCATTTACATCAACTCGATCGTGATCTATCATCAAAAGCACATAGTTTCGATTTCCATTGTGATAGAAGGTGTTCTTTTAACGTTTAGGCTAGGCTAGGCCCTAGTCTAGGCCTAATGATCAACATTCATATTGCATTTCTTATTTCCATCAACGTGTTTTTCGCGGAATCACTGCAGAAGAATGCGACAAACAAGGTTCGGAATAGGCCTACTGGTGCCGTACAATAGCGATATAGCCTGGAATGTCCCAAGGGAGGAGGGATAGGCTATATGACACTAATCACTTCATTTTAATATGCAATTCAGACGGTTGGCGTAATTATTGAGCGGCTTATGCTCTAAATCAATAATACGACTTCTAATTATCGTGGATACATCTTTGTTTACGACCCTGAAATAGCACTCAAGATGCACCACGCAATCTAATCACTGCAATATTTTGGTAAAGTCAGCTCACACAATGTGACAGATCGGCGATCGCTCGCATCCTTTGGATGACGCAGAGAGAGAGAGAGAGAGCCTTAGGAAACTATTCACTCCCTCTTCACGAAGAGGTGTATACTTGTACCATGTATTAGTCTTAAGTGAATAAAGATCTACTCTACTCTACTCTACAGCGAGGGAGATGGTGTGGAAGTGAGACGAGATTACGGGCCGGTCTACACGGCGAGCACATGACGTGGCGCGGCGGGCGTTACAACTTACAAGTTAGTTTACAGTGCCGACTTTTGACTTTACGTGGTACTGGGACTGCTGGCCCCGGAACTTAAAAAGTAGCGCAAATATCACGCTAACGCTACAAAAATTGTAGCATGCTACCGCTACAATATGCCCCCTTAATAAAGTAGCGCGCTACTGGCTCCGCTACACGTAAAAGTAGCATGCTACATGTAGCGCGCTACTTGTAGCGCGCTTCTCCCCAAGACTGATAACCCATCCCATAGGTTAACTGTGTTGTTCCCATAGATATCCCATAGGCCTATATTTGGCTAGATTAGCAGTCAGCGTTCCACTTCCGGGACAATTGGAAGCCATCTTGAATGGGTGAGTTTGCATGTTAATTAGATGGGAGCGATTAATCGAAAAAATATTTTTAAAGATGGCCGCCAGTTTAACGGGTGAGCATATTAGACTTTAACACCAAATGATTACTATATATTCCCTTATGCAATAACTTTGCATTGTTTCTGTTTGTTCAATACCATGCTGCACAAGCTAAAACCATATTGATCAGACAATCCAGTAAAATACTTGATTGCATTGAAAAAGCATAAATTAAAACGCCAAACCACCATTTTGAATGGGTGGGATTGACGCTTCAATTTGGTACGCTCGCGCCTGTGCGGAGGTATTGGAGACTGCGTGTCTAGCCTACTATAGGTGTTACGATATCTATGGTTGTTCCTTTTTACCCCACTTGTTCCTAATTACCCCGAACCAGTGTTCCTAATTACCCCCAATCGGAGGTGGTGTGGGGTAAATGGGAACAGGGGCTTAACAGCCATGATGGACTAAGATAAGCAAATACAAACAAATTGTAAAACCATGTTCATAGTTCTGGGGAACTTTTAATATGTCAATTTATTTTTTTAGGGTAGGGGCCTACTCTTTAGACATTATTTTTTTTTCTTAAAGTTTTTTTGACTGAAACTTACATCAACTTTTTAGTGTAGGGTAGTAGTTTTAAAAAAATCAGAAAACCATTAAATTTCCATCAGAATATGCTGATTTTTTTATATGTTGTTGAGAAAATAAAAAGGTTACATGGAATATTTTTTGTATTTTTTTAAATAGGTCATATGGGGTAGATTTTAGGGCTGTTCTTATTTACTCCGTGTTCCCATTTACCCCACTTACCCCTATACTTTCTTGCATATCGACGTGGACCTTGGGCCTTTTACGAGTGCATCCTTTTGTTCCTTCTATTTGCTCAAAACATGGGTTTTCCACACTAGCGACATCTTTCACAAGAGCGCGAGCCCCCCCCCCCCCTCCTCGCGTGGCTGGTTGTCACAAAGAGAGCGTGCTACGTAGTGTAAACAGATGCTACCCAGCTTGAATGTTGTCTTTGAGAAGATCGTGCTTATGTCGTGCTTCTCGGAAATCTTAGTTCTGTGAAGTTTCATTCCAGCTTTTGTTGTGATTGTCGTTCATTCATTTACGAGATATTATCAGTAACTATTCAATGCTCCGATATTTATTACGATACGAGATGAATAATATTCAACATTACATTAGAAGACAAGGTAATATTGCCCCGAGAGAACTGATAAGATCATACTTTGTAGCACTACGGAATGAAGTATAGCGATACTGAGTTGGCGCGGGGTGGGGAGGAATGCATCTTGATAGATGCTTGTGTTGACCTTGAGTGGCGTAGGGCTACAATATCGGTTGTGACGAGGCAAGGTTGAGCAATCGGCACCTGCAGACGCGGCGAGTGAAGCCGCCTGGCAACACACGCAAGCCATGCAAGTTGCCTACACTGCAGCAGGGCAGGGGCAATGCGTTGAGCTTCAGATTTCGCGCCTTACGCGTGTTGTAAATCTCGCAGTGTACAAATTTTTCATGGAATAAAGCGATTAATGTCTTGACTGGGAAATAATTTATAAAATTCTGCAGAGCGAGCGGTAAATTACAAAATTTAGGAAGGACGAGCTATTCAATTATCAATTTATCGATAATCCATTCGGGAAAACTGAATCGAATATCTATCGTTTCGGGAACTATTCGTATTGATTGATATATCGATTATCAAACAGCAACCCTACCCATTAGGCATACCATTTTGATAATCGAAAAAGTATTGATGTGCATCCCTAACTTAACTGAACTTCATGACCATAATTATTGTCTATTTAGGCCTAGGCCTAGGCCCCTATCATAATTTGTAAGTTTTACTGTTCTCTGTATTTCATGACCATTGTCTGTAGCCTCTGAGCCTAGCCTACACCTGTAAATATGCCTATTGCAAAATGTAGATACTTGGACTAGGCCTATGACAATAAACCATACATATTATTACTAGGGAAACGCCAAAGTCGTTGTTAGACGAGTGAGCGAGTCATGTGTTGAGTACCCGGGAGCGGGAACATTTGCATTTAAGTTTGATAATTATATTCGTATAAATAATAGGGTTTTTAAATTTAGTTGGTAGGCCTATAAGGGCGCGTCAACTGTAAGGCCATAATGCGCCACTCTAGCCTATGATAAGCTAGGGAGGCCTAAGATAGGGGGAAGAAAAGTAATGTTACCGGGTACTCAACACATGGCTCACTCACTCGTTTAACAACGACTTTGGCGTTTTCCTAGTCTAGTTGGCTAAGGCGCCCTATACCCAAAATGTGGGAGACCTGGGTTCAATCCCCTGGTTGGGAAAGATTTTCACACCCCGATTAAACATGAACATGTAGCGGAAAAATAGTGCACTACCACTAGGTAATTATGAACAATTCCGTATTATGTCAAAACGTGTTTTTTTTTTTCAAATGTAAAAACACACCTAAAACATCATTTAAATGCAATTTCTGACCGGCGCACAACAATTCCAGGTTCCAACCGCGTAACAACAAGTATCCCCAACCTCGTTTTTAACGGAAAGGATTTCGGGTGCGCTCTTATCGATTATATCCTAGAACTAGCGCGGCGTAACTTTTCACTTTTTACACATTTCCAAGGTAAGCGCCGTTGTAAAACGTTAATATATCGACAAGGGATGCTTAGTAAAGCCTTTTTGAAAGTTATTTTTCAACTCTGACAATAATACGGAATTGTTCATAAATATTGTGCGCCATATTTCTTGTGTAGCGCGAATATAGCAACGCTACATCTGAAAAAAGTAGCGAAAAAGTAGCGAAGCTACTTTTTTGGGGCATGTAGGCCCTAGCGTTAGTTATAGCACGCTACTTTTTAAAAGTAGCGTCCCCAAGACTGCTGAAAGTAACAAACACAACACAATTATTCTTGCGATTGATTATCACGTGATGAAAACGACCAATCACAGCACTCAACGTATTAATTTGCAGTAAATTTTACCTTTGTACGATTAACAAACAAAATTATGTAGGCCTAGGGTAGGCCTAATACAATTTAGTAGGAAATAGGCCTGCAAGCAAAATCCAATTTATAGAGGTGATTTTGATTCGTACCATTCCGCTACTAGGCCTAGGCCTAGTATTTTGCTACCAGCCCATCAACCCTAGAGCATTGACCTTTTGCAAACAAAGGTGCTGAGAACCCTAAAGCAGATAGGCCTAGTTAGGCCCTACACCATAGGTATTGCAAATCTTTGGCCTAAACTAGGCCTAGGCCCCCTAGCCTCAGCTTAGTCCTGTGGCTAACCCCTACAGGGTGGCAATTTGCACATAGGCTAGGGCCCCTAGCTATGGGCCTAGCTTACCTCACAATTTTTCCAACCTAGGCCCCTTGCACTAAGCTATGTCTCCAGGGATCATTTAGAACCAATCTTTGTCTGGCTATTTTGTATTAGGCCCCTAGTAGTAGTAGCCTAGCATTTGGCCTGGGAATGGCCTACTAGGCCTAGGCCCATATCTAGCCCTAGGCCTACCAAACTGTCTGGCCTAGGCTTTGTGTCATTTAATAGGCCTAGGCCTATCCCTTTCCCGAGATTTAGGCTTTGTTCACTGACCTAGGCCTAGGCTACCCAAAGCATAAGGTAGGCCTAGGCCCCACTAGGGAATGTGTAATTTTTATCCCTGAAAGGAATCTTTTAAAAAGCATGTAACCTAGGCCCTATGCTTACCTATAATAGGTCCGTAGCCTGAGGCTCCTAAAATAGGCCTAAGTTTGGGTAGCTGGCCCAGGGCCACTTTTTGCGTTTGTACGTATTGTTTACCACTTGAGATGCAGATTATGCCCTCTATGCGACGGGAATAATAGACTTTGTAGATGATAGGGTAGGCTTAACTTACTTGAAACAAGGGGCTGTAAAGCGTTCAATCCCAGAATCCAAGCCAAACTTTCGAATGGCGTACCTGCAACTAATGGAGGGAAACCTAGCGGAAAGTGAGGTTAAACTATTTTGAATCGCGGTATAGGTGGCTGTGTAGACAGCGGCAGGTTTAAATGGCTTGTTTTTCATAAATAGTCGTTCATCTCGAAGGCAAGAAGGCCTAAAATGGGCTCAACTTGGGGGGCAAGGGCTAACCCATACAATTTGGTTCTACACATCATGGAGCATGTATTGTTGTATAACTGAAGAAAAAATTTCACTGCTAACAATACGTCACGACGCTTCAAAGATGGCCGACGCTTCATTTCTAACGCCGCACATTGACTTACTAAAACCAAAATAAATGTCAGAAAAATAATTGCAGACACTTGATTTTACTTGTATTCAATTAAAAAGGAAATTTTCAACAATACAAATGCAATTTACATAAAAATACAACAATGGAACAGTCTGTTATAGGTCGAAATAGACCTCGTGAACCCACTTTTTCCTAACTACGCCTTACTTTACGGACATCTCAAGTGTACAATATCAATCCGATGGTTTTGGAAAAAATCACTAATGTGTGTCAGCATATTGGCAACAAGATGGCTATAACGGAATTTGTAAATAATGGGCTTTTCAAACTAAAATAATTACAAAACTTAACATGTGCGTATAATGATTCTCATTAATATCCTGTGATTTGCACATTATAGTGCAGTCCCTGGCCATAAGACCCGTAGGAATTTCGACCTGGATGGATTTTATCTTCTAATCCTGTTAGGGTGTATTTTAAGGATAGAAAAAATCTTGGGTAGACATCTGTCATTCTGGACCTAAGTTTTTTACGACGCCATCTTTTTTTAGGCACATGCATATAGAACACGCTCTTGGTTTTCACATATTTTCTATAATTTTATTACAGCTGTAGTAAGACTGAAGTTATATTTGGAATTGACATGAAATTACCAATTAAATGATATATTTCGTCATCCTGGGAACATAATGGGATTATTATAGAAAATTACATATTATAAGACATGCAGATAAGTGATACCGATTGTTCGTTTATGATACACATAACATTTGACACACTATATTAGGAATGTAACTGGAAATTGATTTGAATGTTGGGCTTTTTCAGAATTGTCCCACGACACCAATAGAGGCCATTTTACAAGATGGCGGCGAAAACATATTGTTTTTTTTAAATTTGATGATAGAATGTTGAAATGGGTAAATACATAGAACATGCCATTGAAAAATAACTTTTGTGTAGGCTCATGTCAAACTAACAGAATAGCACCAATGGCAGCCATTTTGAAAGAAGGCCGTCACACACATTTAATTTAACGATATCATTTGTTATTTGATGGTATACAACTAGGGCACGCTTTTGAGAAATTACGGTTTTATATGTTATGACAATTCAATGCTGTTTAAAAACAATATAATAGCTGCTCTTTCGAAAAAAATGCAGATGCTAGCGGCATCGGCGGGGCCGAGCGGGCCAATGTCGATCGGTATTTTAAATTAGTGCCCGCTGATTGGCTAGAACTATCCCGCCGGTGACGTCACCATCTGCAAACCTCCAACGGAGCAGATAGTATAAGGATCAGCTACCGCATAGCTACATTAATTGCTATGACATTAAAAACTAGCAATAATACCATACTTATAATAATACACGTGTTTTTCGTACACATAGAAAAGCAATTGACTAGTTTCTATAACACATTATCTTGTTTATGAATTTTTAATATGAAAATGAAAATGTTCTTGTTCCCATTTAAGTTTAAGTAATTAAATTCTCGTTTGTAATAGGCGATAGTCCGGTAATGACGTGTCATTTGTGCAATTTTTTTTAAAATTATTTTAATCCGTTTGGGACCCACAACATATACACAGAATTAGCTTTTAGCCAGCTAACTATAAGCGCCCCATCCACCCAATCAGATGAAGAAGAAACCTTTGTAGAAATATTTGGTTGGTATAGATATATCCAAGTAGTAGTAACAAGGTGAAGATAAAAATAAAGTTTTATCTGTTACGAAACATCAATAAAATAATGTATTGCATTTAGCAACATTAATGTTGCTATTTGCCCTACTTTCCTACTGTGATTATCTTCATCCTAAACTCCATCGCACTTCGTAATTTAATTTGTGGTGTTTTTGATGGCAATGTACAGGAACTCGAAAACATGGTCTTCAATTTATTTTCCATGATCTTCTACATTTTTTAACTATGTCCTATTCATGCATTCTAATTAAATTTTATGACACGAGACTATAATTTTGTCAACTTTTGGCAACTGTTTGGATGCTTTTTAACGACCTCTGGGAACCAAGTGGCAAACGTTTGGCGTATTTTGGCAATTCCTTAATGAATTCTTGGCTGTCTTGTAAGGGTTGCCAACAGGTTACCAAGAGGTAGTATTTGACACAAAACGAGTTTTTGGCTTACTTTTGGCTTCTTCTCTTCTTCTGGCGACTATACTGGGTGAACTTGTTGGTTTCTTGTTTGATACTTAAAAGTTACCTATTAGCTAACTGCGTGTTGACTGTTTGTTTTCCCTTTGTAATTAGTTGGGTTGATTGGATATTGCTTAACGTCTCATATTAATGCACTTCGGCTATTCGAGACGATGAGTGGAGATAGATGAGGAGGAAGTATCAGCAGAATGGAAGAGGGGAAAACCGGTAAAGGCACGTAGCCTACTCCGTTCGATAAGTACCAAAAGGACGGTGTAATCCTTGACAGTCATATAGGGAAAACCAGTTGGAAACCTTCTGAGATCTACTAGGAATACGCACTATCAGATCGGGATTGAACTAGAAATAAGTAATCTAATAGTAAAAGGCCTGTTATTAAAGCAAGTTGCAGGTTTCTCTCTCTTATGGTTTCATCAAATCTTGACAAATGGCGAAATGGATGCCATTGGTGTCACAGTGCAGATGTAACTTGCTGAACACATTAAACACTCTTCATCCAATGACATGCCCCATGTGTGAACCAAATTTAAACATTGTATTGCCCATTTAGAAGATGTTTTCATTGAAGCTGAATTAAACTCAGTATATGTGGGTAGATAGCTAATGGCTGGCTTGCTAAAACTGAGAATGGAAAATGGTAATAGTTAATTGTGTGTTTATGTTTGTGGGTCCCAAACGGATAAACTATGAGAAACCAAATTTTACACCAATGACAATCGTCTACCTGGCTATTGCCTTCAACAATTGAGAATTTAATTACATTAACTTAAATGGGAATATAAACATTTCCATTTTCATATTTAAAATTCATTAACAAGATAATGTTTAATAGAAACTAGTCAATTGCTTTTCAATGTGTACGAAAAACACGTGTAGCCTATTGTTATAAGAATATTATTGCTAGTTTTTAATGTCATGGCAATAAATGTAGATATGCCGTAGCAGATCATTAATTCTAAAAAGTATTGAATTGATATAACATACGTAATTTTTCAATAGCGTGCCCTACTTGTATACCATCAAATAACAAGATGATATCATTAAATTTACGTGGTTTATGTGTGTGACGGCCTTCTTTCAAAATGGCCGCCATTGGTGCCATTCTGTTAGTTTGACATGAGCCTACACAAAAGTTATTTTTCAATGGCATGTTCTATGTATTTACCCAATTTCAACATTCTATCATCAAATTTAAAAAAAAAACAATATGTTTCGCCGCCATCTTGTAAAATGGCCTCTATTGGTGTCGTGGGACAATTCTGAAAAAGCCCAACATTCAAATCATTTTCCAGTTACATTCCTTATATAGTGTGTCAAATGTTATATGTGTATCATAAACGAACAATCGGTATCACTTATCTGCATGTCTTATAATATGTAATTTTCTATAAATAATCCCATTATGTTCCCAGGATGACGAAATATATCATTTAATTGGTAATTTCATGTCAATTCCAAATATAACTTCAGTTTTACTACAGCTGTAATAAAAATTATAGAAAATATGTGAAAACCAAGAGCGTGTTCTATATGCATGTGCCTAAAAGAAGATGGCGTCGTAAAAAACTTAGGCCCAGAATGACAGATGTCTACCCAAGATTTTTTCTATCCTTAAAATACACCCTAACAGGATTAGAAGATAAAATCCATCCAGGTCGAAATTCCTACGGGTCTTATGGCCAGAGACTGCACTATAATGTGCAAATCACAGGATATTAATGAGAATCATTATACGCACATGTTAAGTTTTGTAATTATTTTAGTTTGAAAAGCCCATTATATACAAATTCCGTTATAGCCATCTTGTTGCCAATATGCTGACACACATTAGTGATTTTTTCCAAAACCATCGGATTGATATTGTACACTTGAGATGTCCGTAAAGTAAGGCGTAGTTAGGAAAAAGTGGGTTCACGAGGTCTATTTCGACCTATAACAGACTATTCCATTGTTGTATTTTTATGAAAATTGCATTTGTATTGTTGAAAATTTCCTTTTAAATTGAATACAAGTAAAATCAAGTGTCTGCAATTTTTTTTCTGACATTAATTTTGGTTTTAGTAAGTCAATGTGCGGCGTTAGAAATGAAGCGTCGGCCATCTTTGAAGCGTCGTGACGTATTGTTAGCAGTGAAAATTTTTCTTCAGTTATACAACAATACATGCTCCATGATGTGTAGAACCAAATTGTATGGGTTAGCCCTTGCCCCCCAAGTTGAGCCCAACTTTCGACCGAGATGAACGACTAAAACACGCACCAATCTGCTGTCAATAGTTCGGCTGTATTTTATTATAGAGTCTAATATAATGATGTCAGTGGCGTATCCAAGAGGGGAAGAAGGGGACAGAAATAAGATTAAAAAGAGGACTTTAGTTGATACAAATTTGGTTATTGTGATGCTTTAAAACGCACAGATTTTCACCAAAATGACCAAAAGCACCCCAGACCGGGACAACTATGAATTATTGGTTGAACCCCCTCCCCCCATTTACGAATACCTGGGTACGCCACTGAATGGTGTTATTGTTCTGCTCGTTTTTAAACGAGCTAGCGGAATACAAGTGAGAATATCAATAATTCTAAGATTTCTCGATTTGGATGGTCGGAAAATACTCCCGCAGGTGGATTGGTAATATTTAATACAATTAGGAAATTAAGCAAATCCATCCCGATCGGGGTTCGAACCCGAGTCTCCCACATTCCGGGCAGGTGCCTTAGCCAACTAGACCACCGAGACGGTTTCTGAATTAAATATTAATATTCTAAGGTGTCACTAGATCCGTTTTCATGTCTCTTCCACGGTCAAACCATTGGACTAATTTTCTTGAAGATGAAAATGTAGAAAATTACTATCATTGTTGGTGTATCCTTTATTTCCTTACTTTGAACACTTTTTAGACAGAATATTATCGTGCACCTCTTCAAACTTTGCTCCAGCACAACTCTTACTCATCCGATGGACCCGTGTGGCTCTTCCCTCCCCCCACGATTATCGAGAGTGGCAGCTTTGAGTATGGAACCTTATGGTTATATTATACTCAATGAAGACAGGTTCATTTTGTGGTGTAAATAAAAATAGGATTTTTTTTCTTTTGCTCTTGAGTAGAAATTAGTAAATACTCGTTCGCTGTGTATCTTCTGTTTTTACCATAATAATAATAATAATAATAATAATAATAATAATAATAATAATAATAATAATAATAATAATAATAATAATAATAAAAAAAATAATAATAATAATAATAATAATAATAATAATAATAATAATAATAATAATAATAATAATAATAATAATAAATTTAAAAAAAATTGTTATTTGAGTCATTCATTAAATACATTTAATATCATTTTTATTTTGTTAACAAAATTGTTGTGTTTAATTAATGCATTGTTGTTGTAATGCTATTATTTCAAATATGTACTTAAATGTAGTTTATTGTAGTTTCTGCATCTATGTAATTAGATTTATTTCGTTGTCCTCCTTTGTAAATCAGTTTTTATAACTGAATAGGATAGACGTTAAATAAATAATAAATAAATAAATAATAATTTGTGTGGCAAGCCTGCCCAGGCCCCAGGGTGCAATTCTTTCTTTCCCCTTTGCCGATAGGACAATTGGGAACGGTTGTCCGAGGGTTGTTTAAGAGGACTCAATCCCTTGCATTCGCATTAACGACTGAGTAAAACCTCGGAAAAAACCTTCAGTCAGGATTGCCGGTCTCGACGGGATTTGAACCCTGGACTTCCTCAATCAGAGTCGCTCGAGCCAACACTGTGTATTTATTTATTTTATTGTATTTTTCTCGTCTCTCGGCGAGAAGGCCATAGGGCACAATTACTGTGTGCAATGTGTGTGTGTGTGGGTATGCATAGGAGTAGGTCGAATGGTTATTGGTTATGCACAACGTAAACACTCAGTTTAATTAGCAACACTTCGTCGCTGTTTGCTGGTGAATATACTCGAAGCGAGGACAAGGATCCCTAGACGATACTATTAACAGTGCACGAGTATGATTACACTCAGGCCGAGTATGTATGCACCTTGTTTGTCCTTGAGGGACAGTTTGAAGGCCAGTAGGCACTTGTCGGAGTAGAACCATCGTGCCAGTCTGTAGCCGGCTGGTCACACTGCAAGCAAGTCGCCAATTATATTCCAGCATGTAAGTATTCGCCTCTTTGTTTACAAGTCTGCTCTGCTAGTGTGATTGTTTTGTTGTTCTTGTAAATTAAGTGAAGTTCTGCAATAATTTATGTGTAAAGAAGGAACGACGAAATTCCTTCAGACTGATTTCGTGACTTGAAAATGAATTCACAGGTGTGACATAATGTCTAAAAACACACAGAAATCACACGAAACCAAACCGCTTGAGAAAATAGGAAGATTTAACTCGACATTTTCTATGTGTTAAATCACGTGTTTAATAGTAAACTAAATACACACCATAGGCATAATGTGATTTTCAAACGTGATTTTTCTAAAAACGAGTGTCCGCTGTGACATACACAACAGGGTTTTAATAGAGTTTAAAATGAATTATAACCCAAGGGTTGAACATAGAACCCTAGCATCGTAGCATTCGCTTATGACTGAGCAACATCTTGGGTAAAATCTTTCAGTAATACTTGGCGATGGCTGGAATCGAACAAGTGTCCTTCAGAATCATTGCCTACGTGATGTGGCATATCCCTCTGTTAATAATACGTTTCTAGCTAATTATTACAGTCGAGTCACTTGGCAGGAAAGAGATAACGAAACCGTGGTTTGTGTGTAGGAAGGTCCACCTTGTAGCCTTGAATCACCTATCTGAAACTTTAAGGCTCGGTTATGTTCTGTGGATATCCGGCAACGATAACCCAACGCTGGTTCACATTGCGTTGTCCAGTTGTCAGTTAGTAACTTAGAAATAATTCAGTAATTTATGTTAGAGCACAGTAATACAATTACAAGTAAAACAAAGACAGTCAAACCACATTTGTACAATAATAACAATAACATAGCATAACAACAACATGATACAACTCAAGGACAACAAAATATAATTACGCACATTCACAAACAAAAACACACACTAATAATTGATACTAGTGGTGTGCAAGTGTTAAATATTAAGATATACATGAAGTGTTCAAATTCAATTGCCTGGCTAGCCTCAATCCTTTATACCTTGTATATAATCTACGGATCAATAAAAACTTGAACTTTAACTTGAACCAACTTTATCATTCATTTAAGATCCTTTTTCTTGCAGAAACTCTTCCGGGAGAAGTATGGGATTTCCTCTTCTTCCCGGGTGGTAAATTTTCAAAATTTCTGGGTGGCTAGCTATTCCCCTCTTACCCACAGGATCACCAAAAACCTTCTGTGTCATCCTTGATGAAGGGCAGTGCCAACAAAAAGCGCATGTCAATCAGAGGTCATGTTCGGTTTTTATCATATAAGTGACACACGCACACACAGACGGACGGACAAATGACTGATGCTTAGGGGAGTTGGTGTGGTGCTAATATCTAAGATTGAGCCCAATCATAATAAAGTATATTCAAGCAAGCCATCACCTCACTCATCAAAGCTGTTTGACATAATTTTATAATATTGATTATAAATTCAATTATAATTGGTTATAATCAGAGGCAGGTATTTACGGTAAAAACGAAATTTTCACCACTAAAAACCGTAAATGATAAATCATTTTCAACACTAATTCACCGCTTTTGGTCAGAATAAAACCAAAGAATCAAATAAGTTCCACCACGAATACCTGCCTCTGACTTCTCGTAACTACATTTTATTGTAATATGCAATTCTTTTACAAGGTACCACACCCAAAATTTTCAAAACAAATCAGGGGGAGAGAGATATAGAGCTTTCAACTTAATGTTGAATTATTTTCACCACCAATTCACCGATTTTGGGTACAATAAAAACGAAAATTGACTTTTATTTTCACCCCTAAGTACTTGTCTCTGGTTATAATCCACCCCCCCCCCCCCCCCGCAAAAAACAATAATACTCCAGAACACACCGAAATTTTGAAAGTCAAAGGAAAATTGATGAAAGTAAGTAAGTAAGCATTGTTTATTTAGCATAATGCTATTGTATACATTGTTAGATACATTACATCAATTATATTATTCAATATATTGCTACCCACTCACTACATAGGCATACTTAAAATATATTTAGTACATTTACGTTTGAACAACGACAGGTTATTTATACATTTTATGGCCTTTGGTAATTCATCAAATATTCTTAGACCAAAGAAAAACACAGATTTCTGCGTTGATTTTTTGTTTTTGTGTCCTAGATTAAAATTATCTTTGTTTCTAGTGTCGTAATTATGTACATCATTATTATACAAAAATTAATGTATTATATTCTAGTCGTTTTACGTACACACATCCATTTTAGAACTTCCAGCATCAACCAATCTGAGTGTATCTATTACCTTTAGTATCACTCTCATACCTTTATTTGTAAATACTGTAGGCTGATTTTGTAGCCCCTTGATCCCATCATGACCGTACTTACAGTTATCAAAGTGGGTTGGATTATGGTTTTTATATACAAGTTCCATGACCATGATGATAAGTGTTTGCCAATTCTAGTTAGAAATCCTATTTTTACTTATTTTTTTTCTTAAATATGCTATATGGTTAGAGAAAGTTAGCTTATTGTCTAAAATTAACCCAAGTATTTCATTTCATCACTTTTTGATTGAAAGAGTACTGATTATCAAAGATTATAATATTATAAAGCTTCTTGGCCATTATATGCCATTTTGGTCATATAAAGAACGAGAAAGCTCTAGGTGCAATTTTTAATTTTAAGAATGATATTTTTGTTGTTGTTTAAACACACCTTTGACTCGCTCCAGTATAAGGAAACTAATTTCTGAAATAACGTTTGATGTACTTTTTTCGTCTACTGGTTTCAAAACTCTTATTTGTACGCAACAAAAAAATCATATAAGATCTTTTTAAAAATTACTTAATTAAAAATAGTTAACTTTTGCATAAATTTTTTATTTAAAAATTAATTAATTTATTTTTCCAAACAACAGTAAAAATCCGGTACTCATGCAATTGTGCACATAAAATTACGCTCATCCACAACGCGGCGGGACTTAAGCGTTTTCCTAGTAAATACTGTAAGGCTGATTCGTCAGCCTCCTTGATCCCATACATGACCGTACTACAGTAATCAAAGTGGGGTTGGATTATGGTTTTATATACAAGTTCCAGTGACCATGATGATAAGTGTTTGCCAATTCTAGTTAGAAATCCTATTTTTTTACTTATTTTTTTTCTTATATATGCTATATGGTTAGAGAAAGTTAGCTTATTGTCTAAAATTACACCCAAGTATTTCATTTCATCAACTTGTTTGATTGAAAGAGGAACTTGATTATCAAAGATTATAATATTATAAAGCTCTCTTTGGGCAATTATATGCACATTTTGGGTCAATAAGAAAAGGAAAGCTCTAGGTGCAATTTTTAATTTTAAGAAATGATTTTTTTGTTGTTGTTTAAACACACCTTTGACTCCGCTCCGAGTATAAAGGGAAAATAATTTTCTGAAATAACGTTTGATGTACTTTTTTTCGTCTACTGGTTCAAAACTCTTATTTGTACCACAAAAATCGCACATCGAACATTATTTCAGAAAATTATATTCCCTTATACTCTGTGCGGATACAAAGGTTGGTTAGTTAGTTAGTTAATGTTGTTTTAGGGCCCTCAACAATACAGTTATCTGAGCCCATGTCAATTGTATTGGAATCTTCCAAAGTTTCTTTTTCCATTGTGGATTACCACCATGTTTTCTTCTTTCCAATGGGAGGAACGTAAGGGAAGACGAGGGGGGTTAATGGGAAGGAGTGAGGATGTTGGATAGGATGGGTTAAACTGGGTGGGAACGGAGGAGTGCTCGTTGCAGAGAGGGCCGGAAAGTATGGAGACGAAAAAGTGAAAGAAGAAAATAAATATGAGTAAGGCTGTGTGAATGAAGAAAGGTGTGATAAAAAGTTGCGCGAGAGCTCTCTCTGCAACACGCACCCCAACCGGCCAGAGCTCGCCCTTAGTTTTGGGGAATACACTACTCCTCTACTCACAGGCCAAACCACGGGAAGGTAGCGAGGTTTGGCCTGTGAGTAGGGGATGAGGGAGTAGTGTATGTGTTTAAAAAAAATCATAGCTCAAATTTAAGTTGCACCAAGAACTTTCAATTTCTGATCGAACAAAAATTTGCATATAATGGCCTTCATATTTTTAAGTTCCTCTTTCATTCAACCAACTTTCAGCCATTTTCCTTTGACTTTCAAAATATCGGTACGAGTGCTCTAGAATTGTCATTCTATAAAGTCAAATTGGTCAATAGCGCCAGTCGGAGCAAACTTTTACGGCAATGCCAATAGATGTCCTCAAAGCGGGTTTATGCTTAAAATCTCTGTAATAATAACTTTCATATCATATTAATTTTTACATGCGATAGCAATTATTTTTTGCTCTTTTAAATATATTATAATAATCACATTAGATGGCCGAGGTGGATGGGGACCAAGGTGCAGACTACAACGATGGCAGGATAGGATAGTGTGGACGAGGAATCATGTGGAACAGCGAGGAGAAGACTGAATCGTGGTGGAAATGGAAGAGTGGTTGCTGTAGAAAAGAATATGGCGAGCGCGAGGCCTGGCCTGTCTTCAATGCTGACCCAACTCAGAACTGGACGTTGTAACAGATGTTCATTAATAATGTGTTTTCTCTCCTTGTGGCTGTAAACAGCGGTTAATTTCTAAAATATGAAGTGGGCGGACGTTCGACTGCCCATGAAACAATTGTTTCGAGAAAAATATGTATCCCGCGGTACAATGGGGGGGGGGAGGGGTATGGGGAATGCGCCCTAACTAGAGCTGGTCTGGGGCGCATAGCCCCAGTCCCCAGATTTAATTTTAAATATTAACATTCCAAATAATCCGTGCATTCGTCCATAACTTTTTAAATTGTGAAAATCCACAAATTGTCAGTTTACAAAATGTTGACACTTTTTAAAAAATATTTTCTTTTCAATTTTTATACATGAAAGGAATTTTCCATTTCATGCATCGCATTTTTAAAAATAGTACAGTGTGTTACATCATTGTATTGACTTTACAATGGTGACATTTCGAAAAGTAAGTGAATAAACGCGTCCGCTCCCAAATTAACCACTGGCTGTAAATGGTGAGTAGGCACGGTGGGTTGAAGATGGACTCTTCTTTACTTCTACTTACTTGTTACAGAACCCTCACCATGGGCCTGACTCTGTACTACATCAAGGGTAGCCCGCCAGCCCGCGCGGTCCTGCTCAACATCAAAGCACTTCTTTACTTCTACTTGTTACAGAACCCTCACCATGGGCCTGACTCTGTACTACATCAAGGGTAGCCCGCCAGCCCGCGCGGTCCTGCTCAACATCAAAGCACTGGACTTGGACGTGGAACTAAAACTGGTCGACTTGATGAACGGGGAGCATCTAAAGCCAGAATTCATTAAGGTACCTTCAAGACAGTATTTAAGTCCCATAACTTTCACACGAAGACGCATTATTGAACAAAAGAACCAACCCTTGTAGTCAATTTAACGCCTATCAACTCAAAAAAAATATGTAAGCTTCTTAGCTATTGTACGATGTTGCCAAATCGCCAAACTTCATTCGGTCACTTACTTACAATAGCTTAAAACAGGTATATTGGCAACTGCGTAAGAGGCGGTGGGTGGAGGAGGACCCCTGGAGATTGACATAAACCCTTTTCCCGCTTGGCTGAATTTGGAGAAATGGGACTTCAATTCTGTATTCAACACCTCATACGGCACAGTAATTGCTATTTGGAAATTGACTATACTGTAAATACTAATGGTGATGATTTACGTTGCTTAACGTCTCACATTTATTCGAGACGATGAGTGATGACTGGTGATAGATGAGGATGAAGAACGATTACAAAAAACATGCATTTTGCGCGATTCGAACTCACGTCCTCGTAGAATAGAGTCATACGCTCGGATCAGCACCCTAATCGTAAGGTGGCTACGAAATAAGATTTATAAATAATTAAAAACCTAGACTCTTAGACCGGGAGGATATAAAAACACAAATACACGAACAATATAAACCACGGTCAGAAATAAAACCAAAAGTGCGTAAATTTTCAAAGCCTTCCTCAGACGCGAGGGGGTACCCTCACGTCAGAGGAAGGGAGCAGATGCTTCCGAAAATTTACGCACTTTTGGTGTGTTTTCATTTCTGACCGTGGTTATTGTTTGTGTGTTTGTGTGATTTATAATATTTCTTAATATTAACTTAAAGAGATGATGACATAAAAAGATATGCAAGTTTACGTGGATGACATTACAAAATGATGTTTTTCCTGATATTTAAGACGTCTTTTTTAAAATAACTAGTATATTAGATTGAAAACGTAAATGTAACATTAATTGCTAGCCTTTAGAAACACACATTTGCTTCTACACATCACACGGGATATTTTGAAAGTTTAAATAATCTTCCCTTCTTGTTTCAGATGAACCCTCAGCACACAGTCCCAACGCTGGATGACAATGGGTTCTACATTTGGGACAGGTGAGCTTTCGATTGCTTTAACAAATCTTGTAAATTCTGTACAAACTAATTTTAGCTGGTCATTATAATTTATGAGAAACACACACACATATTTAATTTTTCGTTTTAGGTTTTGCATAGGCCTACATGATTTGAGTGAATTCATTAAATAAACGTGAGTTCAGATTTCAGAAACAGTTTTAATCAATATATTATTATTATATCAATATATTATAATTGCTAGTGGTCTGTAAAGGGGCTTTCTGATGTTTCTTATTGGACATTATCTATTTAAAAAATAATATTGTGAACATCCATCAGGTGTTTCAACTCTTCCTCCCCTCTCTCATCCTCATCTTACTCCTGCCTATTCACCAATTTTGTTCCATTATTTTCTGTTTTAACACAACTTCACCATACATTTCCTTCAATCAATAAATCTTACCCATTTCGTTCCCGCTCTTCTGACTTCATTTTTCCTCCTCTGACGCTTCAATACTTTAACATGCATCCGATATAGCTAATTCTCAAACTTCTTATTTTGGCTCGCGTAAACATATAGAAAGGGCATCTAGTTTTACTAATACAGTCCAGTAAACTCGCTGTTAGGATTAGCTCTTTATGGGTTTTGTTTGTCTGGAATTAAGTAAAAGAACTTCGAGTAACATTTTAGCTCTGACCTGCGCATTTCAGTCGCATCAATAAACACTAGGGAAACACCTAAGTTGTTGTTAAACGAGTGAGTGAGCCATGTGTTGAGTACCCGGGAACATTCCTTTTCTTCCTCCTACCTTAGGCCTCCCTAGCCTATCATGGGCTAGAGTGGAGCATTATGGCCTTACAGTTGACGCGCCCAAAAACCAACTTAACTTAAAAAACCTATTATTTATACCAATATAATTATCAAATTATATGCAAATGTTCCCGGGTTCTCAACACATGACTCGCTCACTCGTCTTACAACGACTTTGGTGTTTCCCTAGTCTAGTTGGCTAAGACGCCCTCATATCCGAAATGTGGAGAACGATGGGTTCAATCCCCTGGTCGAGAAAGATTTTGTAATTTCAGGATTGTATTTAAAAATTATTTAACATGTTTTGAAATGCATATAACGCAGTGTAGTCCATCATCTGTGACAACTGACAATACTATGGAAAACATAGCCAGTACGAAATACGTGTAAAGATTGCAAGGTTTACTCAATCTCCGAGCGGAATTTGGGGGTACCTTGACGTGCAACATTCGATATACCTTGGACACGCATTTCACAGCCAGGCAAATGACAAACAAAAATTATTTTTTCAAAGACAAAACCATTGTCGTTAAAATAATTTCTACACATTGGCAGCCTATTTTACAATTTATTATTTCTTGTGGGTTTAAATCGCAATTGATATAGTTGATTTTGTTAGCAGTTCTCAGTAAACTCGTACCGGATGTCTGTATAAAATTTCAGCGCAATCTGTTCAGCGATTTGGCTGATTTTCGATGTACACACAGACAGACAGACAGACTCACAGAATGAGCGCCGTTTGAGTTGAATGGAGACCACTCAGTCGCTACGCTCCCTCGTTTAATAATATATTATTATATTGTCATTCTTTTAGCGCCGCGATCAATGCATACCTCGTGACTAAGTACGCTAAGAACGACTCCCTGTACCCCAAGGACCCTCAGAAGCGAGCAGTGGTGGACCAGAGACTACACTTCAACTCCAGCATGCTGTTTGCCAAGGGTAGGAGCATGGTGGTGAGTATTTTAGGGTTACCTTGTGACAATTAGTACGATAAAACCAACAACGTTGTCGATTGGAACACATTAAAACCAACAAATGATTCGATTGGAACACATAAAACCAACAAATTATTTGATTGGAACACATAAAACCAACAACGTAGTCGATTGGAACACATACAACTAACAAATTATTCGATTGGAACACATAAAACTGGCAACGTAGTCGATTGAAGTTTGTATTCAATATCAGTAATTCCATGTTCAAGAAAAGAGCATTCCTTGACTAGTTATAAAAAGAGATTCGCGGTTTGGAGGACTTGTACGATGTTTGTAATTGAAAACTCCGTATTTCTCCGCAGTACTCCATCTTGTTTGGAGGAGCAACAACCATTCCCGAGGAGAAGATGAAGGACTTAACTGATAGCTACGAGATGCTCAACACTATTATGGGAGACAACGAGTGGATAGCCGGCAATCAGATGACCATCGCTGACTTCAGCTGTGTCGCTTCTATCACCAGCTGCTACGTAAGTTGGGACTCGACTTTCGAAAGATTGCCTAGGCATACTGGAAAATTATTGTAGTTGCTGTGATTGTATGTGAAAAGAGGTTGTCGATTTTTTAAAATCATAAATGTTTCTTGAGTTGTATTGTCTTTCTTGTTCAGTACTAGTCTTGCTTGTTCTAGCTCATGTTATAACTAGTCTTACTTGTTCTAGAACATGTTCTGACTTGTCTTGCTTGTTCTAGCACATGTTATGACTTGTCTTGCTTGTTCTAGTACATGTTATAACTAGTCTTACTTGTTCTAGAACATGTTCTGACTTGTCTTGCTTGTTACAGTTCATGCAGCCGGTCTTGGAGCGGCTCCCTAAGCTATCTGCGTGGGTTGAGCGATGCAAGGCCCAGATGGTTGGATACCAGGAGTTTAATCAAGTAGGAGTTGACGAGATGAATGCTTTACTCAAGGCTAGGCTGTCGTGATAAGACATTGAATACTTCGGTCCAATCCAAAATTACTTCCATAGTGGTTCTTTTCGTATTGTTCTTGTATAAATTTCACTAATCGAAATTGGTTAATTAATTTAGATCAGAAAAATGTGTTAATACTGCCAATAATTTGTTCAAAAATGTGTAACAATGTGTATTAAAATTAATAAAATATTGTGCCTACACTATAATATTACTTTATTTGTATATTAAAGGTAAACTGGACTTACAAAAAACATATAATTAGTAACGAGATCTTCACTGAATACATTTAATGTTTGAAATCAAACATCAAACGATAAGTTCGGAAGTGAGAGTCCGTTACGTCGAAGATCAGTGGCGGAGCTAGGACATAATCATGGGGGGGGGCGATTTGCATGTGCATGTACAGTTGTGGGAAAGGGACTAAGCGTGGACGGACGGGGGGTATGGGGAGCAGAGCCCCCCATTAATAGCGCCGCTGGCGAAAATTTTGAAAATCAGGTTTTTAGGGTGCCTTTTGTGCGTTTTAGAAAAAAGTGGTGGAAGGAATGCAATACCGAAACAATGTAGTTTGTGTGCGTCAATTTGTTTTGTCGTCATGTCGAGCGTACAATTTACAGCATTGAAAGAGAGTATAGGACATGCGTTTTAGGCAAATTGCTGTTCGCTTGGCCGACTGACACCACCGGTGTCTGAAATTTTGAACATATGTCACGTATGTGGAAATATAGGGCGCTGTAGTAACACATTACCAATTTTGTTTTAAAATAATTTATAAAAAATTAATTAATTTTCACGAATTTTGATTTTGTTAAAATCTCTAAAATTGACTTTTTTCGTGATTTTTTTCTGGCTAATTAGAGCAAAATTTTGAAAATCTATGACCACAGGGCCGTCCATGTATACTTCATTGACAACTTTGCAAAGTTTCATATACGTCGGATGCATCTTGGCCGAGCGAATAGCTATTTGCTAACTGCCAAATGTGTCCCATTCCCTCTTTTTTCAATTTAGCATTTTATTTATTTAATTTATTAAACGTCTTTCATATTTAGTTAAAATAACGATTTACATAGGAGGACAACTTAATAAATCAAATTTCACTGATGCAGACACATTTCAGAGGCAAACTGATGATTTCTGACAACATAAGGGAAAGTTGTTTTTCACTGGGAGTTTTAAATAAATGGCGCCGCAGGCGAAAATTTTGAAAATCAGGTTTTTAGAGTGCATTTGGTGCGTGCACAATAAAATAATAAAATAAAATAATTTTTTAATTTTTAAAGAATCATGGGGGGGGGGGCGATCGCCCCACCGCCTCCCCCCCTTTTATCCGCCACTGTCGAAGATTCTAAGCTTGTGACGTCGGAGCTGTGCGATACCGTAATGCAGGTCTCAGCCTTACTTGGCGTCACGACATTAGTCGTTGACCAATCAGAACTCGGATAGACTTCTGGGACTCCACCCATTACATTTTAGAATTAAATTCTATTTTTCAACTTGGAGAGTGGCGACGACATCCATATTTCTATCCTGTATAAATCTACGGATGAATAAAAACT
Source organism: Sweltsa coloradensis (assembly GCA_024449915.1). Taxonomy (NCBI): domain Eukaryota; kingdom Metazoa; phylum Arthropoda; class Insecta; order Plecoptera; family Chloroperlidae; genus Sweltsa; species Sweltsa coloradensis. The sequence goes on along the minus strand of JAMZAV010000043.1, from coordinate 1,028,028 downwards.
TGATCTTAAACTTGAAGAAGCTTAGAATGATATGAATGACAACGTTGACAATCTTGACATTGACGCGTTGGGAATGTTTGCCTTACACACTACAGCAGTTGTTATGTCTGTGCTGCATGTGTGAGCTATTACTTAGCACTACACACTGTAACGTCTTGTGCCGATCTTTATGAACCTCGCATTTAGATGAATGACGTACGGCAGCTCCTTAAAACATGCTTGTTTACACACAACTCTTACTTTTCAAGGTATTATTTCCACGGTAATGCTATTTAAACTGAAAACAAGTTTTGTAAGTCCAGTCGATTTTTATTAATGTTCTCTTTGCATACCTGTCCACTGTACCTTCCTAGTTCCATCTTCCAAATAATCGTAATTTACTATTCATTTTCTTATTATGTAATTCTAAACTTTGTTACTCGCCCACAATTATTTTAAGATACGTGATTAGTTTTCTTTGTTGTGCACACAAGTTTGGGTGGAGGAAAGATCTAGTTCGATGTTCATCTGTAACCCATGCACCCAAAGGTATCTTCTGCTTTCTACAATTCAAGAGTCAAAGGTGTGCCTAGACCCTTTGGTACTTCAACAAAAAGTACATGGTGCATACACAGTCATACACTAACTTCTCGAACAGTTTTAATCGTAATGCATAAGGAGCAAGTCGTAACGAATAATCCAAATCTTGCGACTGTAACCTTACGACGAGCCAATCAAAACAGTGAGTTGTATGTGAGAGTGAGAAGTGAACGTCTTCTTTGTAGACTTTTTAAACGACTTGCATATCACACGACTTGACGCCTTCAGACTTGCAAATTTACGCCTTAGTTGGACGAGGAGTGCAGCGACTGGCTTACAATTAAAGACAAACGGCACTTACAAATAAATAAATACATTGTATTTAGAGTCTACCCACTCAGTTACATAACTGATTTTCAGTGGGGGACAGTAAATCAAAGCGACCAACCAACCCTGTACGCCCCGACGCAATCGACGAGTGAGCGATAACCAACCAAAGATCGATATTTTAGATAGAAGATATAGCAATCAGTGGTATGGACAGTGCGAACAACCGCGGATCAACGCCCGAATCAACAAGGCCGATTAAGAACAACTCTGAATTTATCATGTGCTTCGTTGCTAGGACGGCTCCAAAGTCACCGTTTACAAACTCCTAACACAAGAACTGATGGACTTAAGGACAATCCCTAGACCCAAATATGACTTCTAAAGAATGCAGTAAAGACGTCTGAAAAGTACGTAGAATGTAAGAGGGGCTTAATAAAAGAGCGGATTATTTTTTTGATATTTTTTTGACGGGACATAACCCCAGAATCAACAATTATATTCAGATTACTGGAATCAGTTGCCCAAGTTAAAAATTGAATTTTAGCAGCGGTTTTTTGTATATTGTTTCTACACTCCTTTATCTTCAACCTAAATATAAGGATTATTGTTTTTTTATGGTTTGTTGCGTTGCACAATTTTTTTCGCCTGCCGGTACAATTTCAAATTTTGTACCGTTTAACGGAAAAAATCGTGCAACGCCTGAAGCCATATAAAACCAATAATCTCTACATTTAGGTTGTAGATAAAGGAGTGTAGAAACAATATACAAAAAACCGCTGCTTTAAATTCAATCTTGAACTTGAACAACTGATTCCAGTAATTTGAATATAATTATTGTTTCTGATGTTATGTCCTGTCAAAAAAATTTCAAAAAAATAATCCGCTGTTTTATTAAGCCCCTCTTACATTCTATTTACTTTTCAGACGTCTGTACTGCATTCTTTAGAAATCATATTTGGGTCTAGGGATTGCCCTTAAGTCCAAAGCAGAAGTTAAAAAACTTCCTTGGCGGGAATCGAACCCTGGACCATCTGCGTTGGAAGCAGGTACGCTAACCACGAGACCAACGAGCCACAGAAGACTTCGGCCATTCTATGTATGTAGGTGTGTATGTTTGTACTATAAAAATCAGCGGAATCGCCGAATAAGCTTAGATGGCGCTGAAATTTTTAACAAACATCCGTGACTAGTAAACTGATAACTGCTAACAAAATGAGCACAATACGTTGCGATTTAAAAGGAGATTGAGGAAGTTTTCTGGCAATCAAGTGAGGTTAAATGGATATTTGGCATTGTAAAGCCCACACTTGTAGGTCACCCCTGCCTGCTTATTATGTGCTCTTTGGTTATTAAAACCTCGTTTCTGTATTTGCTGTAGAATTGCTATGCAACATTTCAAAGCTTTTTAAAATGGTTAGAATTATCGAAAAGAGCAGATTCGAGGTTTTTGTAAGTATTCAGGTTTAATGTCTTAAATTACATAATAAGAGCCATTTTATCAAGCTTTGAAATGGTTCTTCTGCAAATGCAGATACGAGGTTTTGCAATTAGGGTATCGATATGGTTTCATTAAAGATATAAATTAGTTTCATTGTTCTAGAGTTATTGGCTGTGAAACATTCGTATTTTGTATGAGTAATTACTTAATTTATTGAACAATGAAACATTAAGATTTCATGTCGTCGTTGCTCGTGCCTCAGTATTTCGTCGTGTGTACGAAGAGAACAATTTCAATAATGTTTCTATTTCCACTTTCCACTTTGTGGTTGTTGGCTTGCGTGTCGTCTGGTTCGTGTCTGATACCATTTCTAAGAACCATTGCACTGGAAGCTGGAAACTATTTAACAGGGAAAGATACCGGTCTCAAAAACTACAGTAAGTATAACAATAGTAATTCAAATCACGAAAATAAGTTTCATATACTACACAACTACTCATAACTTAACTCAAAATGGCAGAAAATGCTGTATATGGCCAATTCATTAAATATTAAATAAACTGAATTTCACGCACTTTTAATAAGACGAGTGAGCGCAGCGAAACAAAGTCTATAACGCTCTACTCGATTGGGCATTGGCCGCTGACCATTGTCTGTATGTTAAATTATTTTTGTACGTTAAATGTTTTTTTGTCTGTTTGTTTGTCCGGGCTCATACGGCCGAACGGCCAAATTGATTGAGCTGAAATTTTAAACAGACATTCGTGACCAGGTAACTTAAAACTGTTAACAAAATGAGCACAACCCATTTCGATTTAAACCTACAAGAAATAATAAACTGAAAAATAGGCCTAACATGTGTAGGAATTCTTTTAACGACAATGGTTTCGCTTTTGAAAAATCACTGCCTCTTAGATGTAACTCGGTTGCAATGGAGGCAGTGGAAAAAATATTTGTAATGCAGTTATGCAGTGACCAAAGAGTATCGAAATTTGCATGTTCAAGGTCCCTCAAATTCCGCTGGGAGGTTGAGTAAACCTTGCAATATTTACTTGTATTTTGTACTGGCTATGTTTTCCATAGTATTGCCTCAGTTGATGTAGACTAAACTGCGTTTTATGCATTTCAAAACATGTTTAATATTTTTTTTAAATACAATCCATAAACTACAAAATCTTATCCGACCAGGGGATTGAACCCAGGTTTCCCACATTCCAGGTACAAGGGCGCCTTAGCCAACTAGACTAGGGAAACGCCAAAGTCGTTGATAGACGAGTGAGTGAGCCATGTGTTGAATACCCGGTATCATTCCCCATACTGGGCTAGATCCAGCCTTGGGTATAGGGGAGGAACGGGCATGTTCCCGGGTACTCAACACATGGGTCACTCACTCGTCTTTCAACGACTTTGGCGTTTCCCAAGTATTATAATTGAACATAAATTATTGTTACGAGATGTGTTTTTTAATATAAATACTCTTGCTTTTCTAAGCAATGCCCACAAACACGACCTTATGACCTTATGTCGAATGCATCACACTTATTTTACCCTTTGCGCGTGCTCTGTTTAAACACTGAGACTATGGGCTCTTAAATTGAAAGGATGGGATTGTGTCTTCGGGCAGAAAACTCTTTCGCTTGGAGATTGAGTTGTGGTGGGTGGGGAGGGGAGGAGGGGGAAAGGGAAGGGCCACAAATATTGTACAATAAATAACTAGTGACAGTCACAAGCAGTTTATCAGTAGCTTAGGATACTATCTTCACCATTCAAGACACATGCACGTGGATTGGTAATAAAGGCGGACACTAAAGAGAGGTGGAAACGTGCACTTAGTGTGGATTGGACTCAGGCCCTACAGAATCAAAGTCCGTTTTACAGTTATTATGAACTAGTAAGCTTCGCAAACGCTTTTCAGGCGCGTTGTTGAATTTTTTTAAACAAAAAAAGCGTAAAATTGCTATTTTCATGAGAAATTATTTTTCGATTGCGCTCAAACTTCACACCAATAGATTAATTCATAAAATTAAGGTTCTGTAAAAAAATCATTACAATCGGATAAAGCATGTAGGTGTTAAAAGTCGAAGAAAAGTTTTTTTGAAAAAAAGCATAAAATTGCGATTTTCATAAGAAATAATTTTAAGATTTTGCTCAAATTTCTCACGAATATAATAATTTATAAAATTATGGTTATGTGAAAAAATCATTACAATCGGATAAAGTATTATGTGTTATAAGTCAAAGAAATATTTTTAAAATTAAAAAATCGTAAAATTGCGATTCTCATAAGTGATAATTTTTCGATTGCGCTCAAATTCCACAAGAATATATTAATTCATACAATTTAGGTTCTGTGAAACAATTCATTACAATCGGATAAAGCATGTATAGGTGTTATAAATCGAATAAAGTTTTTAAAAATCGTTTAATTGCTATTTTCATGAGGAATCATTTTTCGATTGCGCAAAAAAAAAGTGGCAGTTCTAGGTTCAGAGATTTCCAAGGCCTCCAGAAAATTTCATCGCAATTGGAGTATCGGTTTAGCCGGAATCAAAAAAAAAGGATTTTAAAAAAAAAGGATTTTTTTTCTCCAGGGTAGTGAAATGGAATCTTCGCTTCGCTCGCTACGCTCATCCAACTATACCCTCTGTACGGTACACATTATTTCAATCCTGTGTGACCCTCTTCAGTAACTTACTATAGCAAAATTTATTTTCTTTTTATTATTATTGTTTATCCTTGTCAACAAAGAAGGACGTAAAAAGTATTTTGACAAGAATAGAAGTCGACGATAGCAATTTGTCATTTAACCAAAATCTGTTTAAGGGGATGGGGAATGAATCTCTGAATTTGTTAATGACTGAAGACTTTTTCGAAAAAAACTTTCAGTAAGGAAATGAGGATTTAGGGGACTTGCTAGGTTATAAGATAAGGGTAGTTGGGAAGGAATGTTTGTTTTAGAGGTGTGTTTTAATGGTTTTATTTTTTCTTAAATTTCGTTTTGTAAATTGTAAAAAGTGCTGTTATACGTTTTTATTGTATTTTCACATTTCTCGCATTGCAAAACATGATAATCAATCATATTATTAAAATCCAGAGGAAATTGCAATATGTGCATAAGTCACCACAGTTTTTATCTCGCATATACCACCTAGTGATTGCTCCTGCAGCCGTTAAAAAAAGTGGAAACACAATAGCACTATTTAATCAGAAGAAAGTCATTTATTAAATTACAAGTATTCGTTTCGTTTTTGCTTGTTTTTAATTTTTATCGGCAAAGTTTGTAGTGAAGAGTGAATAAGAATAGAATTAACTGTGTTATTTTAAAGCAACTGGCAAAATATGGTTTTATTTAACAAATTAGCGTGAATTTCGTGTTATTACCACTTAACGGTGTTATATAGTTTTATTACCATTTAGCGGTGTTATTTCGGTTTTAAAACCAAAAACACCACCTCAAATGATAGCTGATTAAGAGGGCTCGTTCCTTTGCATTCGCATTAACGACTGGGGAAAACCTCGGGATAAACACTTCAGTCAGGATTGCCGGTCTCAACGGGATTCGAACCCGGGACCTTCCGATTCAAAGACTCGCACATTACGCTGGGTGAACACTGCCGGCAATTATACGTGTGCTTACTTTTGTATGATTTTAGAGTACGTCAGCACATGATGTTCGGTTTGTAAGGTAAAACACAAACTAATCGATTACACTTAGCTAGGAAAGTAAGTGTAGGCCTTTCCGGACCCTTTAGTGATGTGAAGATAGATTTTAACTAGGACCAAAGAAAGGAGGAGAAAGCAGATTTTTAAAGTCGCTTGAAACTTAGAATTGCAACAAATGTTTAAGTGAGCCTGATTGGCCAAATGCTTCCAGGTAGAGATAATCCTAAGCGACGGCTATCAAGCTGAGATCCACGAGGTTATCACGAGCGACGGGTACATCCTGGAGCTTCACAGGATCCCGGGGAAGAAACTAGATCCGGACGGTGGTCGAGGCCCAGTCACGTTGCTGCAGCACGGACTGGTCTGTGACTCTGGACTCTACGTGGTGACTGGGCCCAAGCGGGCGCTAGGTGAGTTGATCCGTGCATAACATGACATGCCTTATTAGAGCGTTCATACTTTTGTTGTATTCCCCAAAACTCAGGGCGAGCGCTGGCCGGTTGGGGTGCGTGTTGCAGAGAGAGCTCTCGCACAACTTTTTATCACACCTTTCTTCATTCACACAGTCTTACTCGTATTTATTTTCTTCTTTCACTTTTTTCTTCTCCATACTTGCCGGCCCTCTCTGCAACGAGCACTCCTCCGTTCCCACTCAGTTAAACCCATCCTATCCAACATCCTCACTCCTTCCCATTAACCACCCGTGTCTTCCCTTACGTTCCTCCCTTTGGAGGGAAGAAAACATGGTGGTAATCCACAATTATGGAACAAGAAAATTTGGAAGATTCCAATACACTTGAAATGGGCAGTGATAACTCTACTGTTGAGTGCCCTAAAACAACATTAACTAACTAACTTCAAAACATGTATCATTTCAATAACTCCCGCCATATTGGTTGCAGCCTACTTGCTGGCTGACCGTGGCTACGACGTGTGGCTGGGCAACAGCCGTGGTAACCGCTACTCTCGCAGACATGTCAACTTGTCGGCTGACGCGCCAGACGGCAGGTTCTGGCAGTTCTCTTGGCATCACATGTGTGTGTACCATCTAATATCTTGGTTGCAGCCTACTTGCTGGCTGACCGTGGCTACGACGTGTGGCTGGGCAACAGCCGTGGTAACCGCTACTCTCGCAGACATGTCAACTTGTCGGCTGACGCGCCAGACGGCAGGTTCTGGCAGTTCTCTTGGCATGAAATGGGTATTTACGATCTGCCCGCCGTCATCGACTACATCCTCACAGTCACACACAAGCCTGACCTCCTCTACGTTGGACATTCCCAGGTATTTTGCAAAGCCTGAGCGAATATAAAAGCGAATAGGTTCTAACCAATCAGAGGGCTGGGAGCGTCAAGCGACCAACGAACGGCGCGACCAAAGCTGAGATCATTTTACCAATTGTGGTCGCTCGCTCCGCGCCATTCGCTCTTGAACATGAAAACTAGGCTAAAAACCTTCTTCGGAAACTGACATCAATTTAACAAAATGATAACATTATTATGCAAATGGTGACAACTTCGATCCTTGTTGATGCGAGGTTTGCCAATTAAACCACATTTGTATTCATCTATCTTATTTCAAACACAAATCCCATGTTTTGTATCTGGTTTCAGGGAACAACCGAGTTCTTTGTTATGGGTTCAGAAAGACCCGAGTACAACAAGAAAATAAAAGCCATGTTTGCTTTGTCCCCGGTTGTGTACTTTAGGAACGCAGTGAGCCCAATCTTCCACAATCCATTAAATTCGGTAATTGTATTATTTTTAATTATTGTATTTATTTATTGTTCTTCTAAACTTTAAAATGCCCCACAAATAAAAATATTTCTGGACTGGCACCTCCACCAATGCATATCCTAGACCAGCACCTCCACCAATAAGTTATGCATATACTAGACCAGCACCTCCACCAATAAGTTATGCATATACTAGACCAGCACCTCCACCAATAAAAGTATGCATATCCTAGACCGGCACCTCCACCAATAAAGTATGCATATCCTAGACCGGCACCTCCACCAATAAAGTATGCATATCCTGGACCGGCACCTCCACCAATAAAGTATGCATATCCTAGACCGGCACCTCCACCAATAAAGTATGCATATCCTGGACCGGCACCTCCACCATATCTAAAACATATTTTCATTTAACCGAAATACGGGTACATTTTATATCTTTTGGTCAAATATAAGTAAAATCATCCAATTACCCGAACGGAATTTCCGATACTCGCCCACCACTTACATCTACATCTCTCGATTTGGTTAGTCGGTAAACACTCGCGTAGGTGGAATGCCTTTCTTAACCTAACAAAATCATTTTGTTACCTATTGCTACAGAAAAATGTTTGGTCAGAGTAACAAAATGTAAAAGTTTGAAAATGATCTTGTTATTCAGACATGTATAGATTTGTAATATCAACCAAACCGCTTTGTTGCAGTGACCTAAGTTAAGTTATATAAACAAATGGTTTGAACGCCATGCACACCAATGCTTCCCGTGTGGTAATGCAGTTGAAGTCCGGTATCGGTTAACACACAGATCCGCCAAACAATCTGACAAAAGATTAAGGTAATTTCTTTTTAAAAAGTCCTTGATTGAAGAATCATAATTTTTGTTTCAGATGATACACTCCATGGAACCCGGCTATGAAATATTTAACATGAATGGCACTTTAAACAGATTTACTAAGAGCAGATGCATGGCGAATGTACGTGCTAGTAGTGCTGCTTGTGTCCAGATGTTATTCATGGCAGTAGGAAAGGACGACGAACAAACGGAATTGGTAAACAAGTTTGCTTATTTGATAACTCTACTCATATATTATAGTCGCGTTTATGGAAGACTGTTTTTGGTTTTACTAACCACTTTTACATTTGCTCTTAATTCATTATTGAAGTTAGAACTGAATTATGATTGAGAAAACGTCTCTTTACCCACCAACAAGAGTGAAAACGTCATATGCAGGTTTTTATCAATTTAAATTGATTTTGAATAAATTAACAAAATTATTAATCTGAAAAAACATAAAAATTAGTATAATGTTCCATGGTTTTTATCGTGTCCAGCTTGATTGATCGGTGTTTCCTACTTAAATATACCGGTCTCTAGTTGGTCGTTGTTCGCTCGTCGATGGTGTCGGCGCCTACAGGGTTGGCTTGATAGTCTTTAAATTTAATGTCGTCCACTGAAAATTAGTTCTGTGACTGAGTGGGTAGACTCTAAATACAAATGTATATAATAATAATCATAGCTCAGTTCCAACTAAGTTATGTCGGGTTGAGTGGTGGTTTTCCTCCATTATCTATCTTCTGTCCTCCCACAGTTTTATTCTTGCCACATGCTCCCACACTCAATCTCGTTTTCCAACGTATTCTTGGATTATTAATCGACCCCATCTCTCTCTTGGCCTTAATATTTTTCTTTCCCCCTCATCTGCCACTTCAAATTCTTGTCTTGGAATCCTCTCCCTGCCCATTTTTTTTAAACTATTCAAAACTGATTGTTTTCAGTCAATGATCCCCAAGATATTTACCGTGATGCCCAGTAGCGCCGCCATGCGGCAGATCGTCCACTATGAGCAGGTATTCGCGAGCACGCGTTTCCAACAGTTCGACTTCGGCGCCAGTGACAACCTTCATAAGTACGGATCTCAAACCCCGCCAGAATACAGCCTAGGAAGAGTTACTGCTCCTGTCGTGGTCTACTACGGTTTAAACGACTACTTTTGTGCAGTAAAGGTGCGTACTGTCTTACAAAAGTATAATATTGTGTATTATTGCAGCTTACATGCCGGCGTTGTGATTTGATGTTATTTCATGTTCGGCGGTTTCTTGCCCTACAGCCATAAATCATTACATCTTATTACAACTTGGCATACTAGAATATAATGAAGGACATGTCCGCTCCTATCCTATTATATTTTCAATATTAATCATAGATCAACCACAAAATGCGTAGTTATTTGGGTGTTTTTGACCATTTTAAAAGATTCTAGATTCTAGAAAATTCAATTTATGTTTTGTTTATTTTCTATAATCAATTTATGGAAAAGTTCTATGATAGATGCCTTCATGATTTTTTTTTACATGATTTTACAAAAACGCAAATAGATGCGACTAAAATAGTCTAAAATTTAGAAGCGTAAAAAATGAGCATGCCTGCGTCCTCTTAAACTTAACGCGCGACACTGGTTTGGCAGAAGTTCATTTCAATACCGGCCATTGGCAATCCTGTTTGACTGACCTGACACAAAGCAAATAGGCTATTGTAGGGAGTAAGAGGTAGAGGGTATAGTGGACTTTATTTTGAGGAGATGTAGGAAAACATTAAAAAAGAGGGAAAACAAGTATCCGAAGCGTGAAATAAGATGAGGCCACTTATCGAACAAAGTTGTTTGTGCATGTATTCTTCTTGTCAATATGACGATTATGCTACAAATTAAAAATTGTCTGGACCGGCACCTCACCCATCAACCCAAAACATACATATTTTTATTCCCCAAAAATCAGATCCTTTTTTGACATTGTGTCACTACCCAAATAACCGACCCGATATTTCGGGTATTCCGCACTCCACAAGTATACTAATTAATCATAAAATTAGTTGATTTTAATCACATTTTATGTGAATGCTTCAGGATGTCGATACGTTATACGCGGAACTGGGCAACCCAAGCGGCAAGTATGAGATTCCTTTTCCGACATTTAACCACATGGACTTCGTGATGGCTAAAGATGTGAAGACTCTGCTCTACGACGCCCTGATAGCTAACATGGACCGAGCATCGGGGATACAATAGACGAGGACGACCAGGAAGAGAGAAGAGGCGAGGAGGTCGACTATGAGCCTGATACCTAACATGGACTGACTGCTCTACGACACCCTGATAGCTAACATGGACAGAGCTTGGGGGATACAATAGACGGGGACGACCATGGTGTTTCAATGTTGCCTTTTTTGTGTTCACAAACTGTTTAGGCCTGCAGAAATATTATCATTTTCTTTTAAGAATCAGTTTTTTTTAACGTTTTCTCGATAATATATTTTATTGTTTTTTTCACGCAATCAAATGTTGATTAATATTAATAAGAAAAATATCATATATAAATAAAGGATTCTGTTGATCAACTACGATGATAATATTCATAATTATTTCGTTAAAAAAATATCATCGTGTTTAGGTTACATTTCTAGCAAAGCATAACTTGTTTTAATTTTTTTAAACGGTTCTGCTTTTTACATCAATGTTTTCTTTTAGAAACAGAAAAGCAATTAGAAGTTATTTATATCCTCAATCGCTTTTCGAACAATCATTTCATGTTTTATTATTCAGCCAGTAACATAACTTCTCCCATTCTTCCACATTGTGTTTCTTTTTTCCCGCTGTCGCTCAGTTTGATGAGTGGATACCACGACAGGAACAGTGAAAACATATCCTAGCTGGATAGATCTTTAGAAGTTTTTTTTGTAAAGTTTTGTAAGTTTATGTCCTTAGAGTAATTAATGAAAAACTATTTCTTACATTTGTGTGTGATACAAAATTACAAAAGTTTGTTTATTTGTACAATACCTACATTAATTATCACTTCAAGAATAATTTAGAATAACCACATATTTAGAAAGAAACGCACAATTAAGAACACAAACAAAATAAACACCAAGTACATGACTGGTATTTACAACATATAAGTATAATGTTATTATCCAACCGTGTATAATAACAAAAGAGTTTCATTATGTAGGGTTTGCTCGCCCGAGGATATTGATCTTCAGTCCAGCTCCTGAATCATCACCCTGAAAGCACACAACAATAAAAATAACAGTACATTTATCTTAAGATGTTCTGCGTCATCCGGTTTATAGCTGCATGTGGGGTTAAAGAGGGATAAATAATGCCAGAGGCGACGTGAAACAAAATAATTATATATGTATCAAACTGGTACAAAGATGATTTATTCCAATATTACATTCAAGTTTTTTGAATGTGTGGGATCTCATTACTGTTTTAATTTTCACTGCGAAATGCACTGTTAAAAATACCGGGCAAACGGCACATACGATCTTGATGACAATTGGAGGGGACCTTCGAAATCTCTGAACTTAGACCTGCCACGATTTTGGGTACAATCGAAGAAATATTTCTCATGAATATCGTACTTTTACGATTTTTCTTCTATTTTAAGTGCGATATTTTCGTGACATTTGGGCCGGTTCTAACCAAACGGGTGGGGCTACAACGTTTATATTTTACATTGACATTAAGGTTATAATGATGTCTTGCTTTCTGAAAGAAAAAGTTGAAAAGTTAGCCAGAATCCATAGAATAAAGGTTTTTATATGAGTTTTTTGAGGTTTATATTCAGAAATAAAAAAGTCCGCCCCAACCGGGAATCGAACCACAATATTATATTTATAGTATGTGGGAGATCCGTGGTTCGATTCCCGGTTGGGGCGGACTTTTTTAATTTCTGAATTGTAGTAAATAATATCAATTACACCTACGGGAGTGTTTCCCGATTAAACAAATCGAGAAACAGTATTAATATGTTACTTTAGAAACTTGACAACAATCACCTACAATGCATTCAAAAAGCACTTACAAAGAAAAAGTGGTCCTACGCAAACTAAAAGCTTACAAAAAAGCTCATCCATCAACGCGGCGGGACTTGAGAGTTTTTCTAGTATAGATAATAGATAGACTATAGAACACACTATAATAAGTCTTTCACAATGTATATAAAACCAAGTTAAATTATTGTTTTATTGTAATATTATTGTTAATGTTTCTACTACATAATTTTTTAAACCAATGAAAGGCATTTTTAAATTCCTTGATTTCGACAGGAAACCTTTTCAATTCCTGGAATATTATAATATTTATATTATAACGATTAATTTCATGATCAGGTCAAATTTGAACGTTTCCATGTTAAGAAATGATAAGTTAAACGCAAACGCATAAATACAATGCACTTAGATTTAAGTACAATATCTGTACGCCTCTTCTCCTATCTCTACTCTCGGCCACACCCACATACCTGATAACTAGATGTACGTGTATATAGCATTTTTAAGTGTCATTTTATAGCATTTTTGTAGTATCTATTTTTTGGCTACCTTTAAATCCTTGTGTATGAACTTTTTACATATTTTTAATTATTAATTTGGTCATTAAGATTGAATTAATATCAACTGAATAAAAATGTGTTTAAGCAAATTATAGATACTATGTGAAATAATATAAAATAGGGCTGGAAAACTTTAGTGTTAAGAGAATTTAATTTAATTTTTAATTTTTTTAACTTCTATCCTATTCAGTTAAAAAACTTATTTACAAAGGAGGACAACTTTATTTCTTCTTTCTTTTTTAATAGGAAAAAAGCGCTTTGTAGCATCTGTTCACAAAATGCTATTTTCACGTACCTCTACTGACAACATCACAAACAAAAGGTTATCTCACCTGCGCGACGTGGACGGTTTGAACATGGGAGAGTTGCAACCAGACGAGGGATTCACGATGTTATTCGGTTCCTTCTTCTGCTTCCCCAACTTCTCCAGTTCGACCTTGGAAAGCAACTTCACCGCTGGGAAGTTCTGTGGGACACAAACACATCACAGGATGAGACATCTGAATAGTACTAATCGACGTTTACAATATTCAAACACGTGAAGAACGAGTCAAGACCACAAGGCCATATCGTTTACAGGTTGTGTTCGCTGCAGATATAACAATAAACCAGTGGTGCCAAAATGTTTGCTATAACTAAACATGGCCAATCCATCCGAAGTCTATTGTCAAGCATTGTATTGTTGTTGTAAGGTTTAGTGTTGTCTTGTATTTTGGGTAATTTGGACGTGCCTGGTTCTTGCAATGTACCCATCATAATTGTTATGCAGTAGGTCAAGAGATTTATCCAGAGTAATTGTGTAAAGGCTGGGTGTAGAGAAGTAAAGTAAAAGAATGGAAAGGACACGGTTGAGATTGTATGGACATATGGTGAAAATATGAAGCCTTTATAATGGATGTCAGAAGGATTGAAGAAGGAAGAAGAAGAAGACAGGGTAGGCCAAGGAAGAGATGGAAGGACATCATAGCAGGAGACTTGGAAACAAGATGAGAGAGCGATAGAAGATATACGATTGTGGAAGGATAGAAAGAAGTGGAAAAATGTTGTTGTTTAATCCAAGCTGACCCTGCCAGAAGCAGGAAACGGCGATGGATAATGATGGTGATGAATTGCATAGGATTCTCAGGGTAATTGGAATTTAAAAGCTCCACGGATGCTTACTACATAATTAGTTGTTATTGGTGACTATGGAATTATTTATTACGTTTGGTTCAATGTGCAGTATCTGTTGTAAGTCCCGTACTGCGTCCTCTAATAGGTTAAGCTTCTTGTAAGCGGTGCCTCGACGATACAACGCCTTCACGTTCCACGGGTCCAGACTAAGCGCCTCGGTGCAATCTGTCAAGCACGCTTTAAACATGTCCAGCTGGAGGTCTGCAACAAACAAGAGATGGTTACTTTATTGTGGATGTTTATCAATGTTTGCAGAGGGCGTCCCTGAATGATGTGTTTTAAATGTTTTTGGTCAAAATGTTGATTGAAATAGTCCTTGCCCTTCAACATTTTTCTTTTGTAATCTTTACAATATTTTGCACTTTGCCTTTGGGCAGATTGCCATATTAATATTATTTATATTATAACAATCTCATGATAAATGTACGCTTTATATTCAGAAATACCCAAAATTATTATATGTATTGAGTCTAAGCTATGCTTTCTGGAGCATTTCTAAACCTATGGATTTCTTTCCATACCAAAGAGATTGAATAGCCTAGCTGACAAACTAATATTTTCTGTATCTAGTGTGGAAAATGCCTATCGGCTAGTTAGACTGGAGAATGGTTGACAGGTTGGGAAAGCAAAGGGAACATAAGTCCCAGCCTGAAGGGCTGGGGGCGACAAAACTTTTCACCTGTTGATGACAACTGCAGCTAATTTAAGTTGTTACCTTAATCCACGACGCGTTTCGTCCTTCTGGGACTCGTCAGGCAGATGGTGGCCACTAAAAATCAGCTAACTACATGCAAACAAAACTCACAACACATAACCAAACCTGTGGTAGGGCCAGCAAGAAGCAAATTCTGCATGCATGTTGTCATCATCAGCAAGGTTACTTCAAACACCATTCATACTGAGCCACACCGTCAGCAAAACCAGTAAGGGGAAAACCCTCCCAACTCTAGTGCTCGGGAGACGAAACATCCATGACTAACCCTGGATTCGAACCAGGACCCTTGGCAACAAGAGAAAAGCTGTCCCTTCTGTTGTTGCTCGGCCAGGGTGCCTCTTCATTCATTCTAAGAGAAAGGGTTAGAGATAGGAAATATGGAAAGTCACAACACAGCACAACCAGTGAGGGAGCTTCCCTCCTAGACTCTGGTGCTTGGGTGACAAAAAAACCATGTCTTAACCTGGATTTGAACCTATACTCGTGGCAACGAGAGAGGCTGCCCTAATTGTGACTGGGATCAGAAATCGATATGAAAAGACACTACAAGTTGCAAGCTCTTGGCTATAGCACTGGCACATGTGCTAGCTCTTGGCTGCAGGTGAAGAGGTTGAAGGAAAAGAAGAGAAGGGTTATGAACCTGTTAGACCCTTAAGGGTCTAAAAGGGTCCTATCTCTAACCCTTTCTCTTAGAATGAATGAAGAGGCACCCTGGCCGAGCAACAACAGAAGTGGCAGCTTTTCTCTTGTTGCCAAGGGTCCTGGCTCGAATCCAGGGTGAGCCATGGATGTTTTGTCTCCCAAGCACCAGAGTCAGGAGGGAAGCCCCCTCACTGGTTGTGCTGTGTTGTGACTTTCCATCCTTCCTATCTCTAAACCCTTTCTCTTAGAATGAATGAAGAGGCACCCTGGCCAAGCAACAGAAGGCAGCTTTCTCTTGTGCCAAGGTCCTGGTTCAAATCCAGGGTGAGTCATGGATGTTTTGTCCCCGAGCACTAGAGTTGTGAGGGAAGCCCCTTACTGTTGTGCTGACGTGTGGCTCAGTATGAATGGTGTTTGAGTAACCTTGCTGATGATGACAACACTCATGCAGAATTTGCTTCTTACGTGGCCCTACCACAGGTTTGGTTATGTGTTGTGAGTTTTGTTTGCATGTAGTTAGCTGATCTTTAGTGGCCACCATCTGCCTGACGAGTCCCAGAAAAACGAAACGCGTCGTGGATTAAGGTAATAACTTTAAATTAGCTGCAGTTGTCATTAGCACGTGAAAAGTTTTGTTGCCCCCAGCCCTTCAGGCTCGGATTTATGTTCTCTTTGCTTTCCCAACCTGTCAACCCTTCTCCAGTCTAATATGTTATGTCTTTGTTAAACTGAAACAGCAGTTAACTTACGTGCTGCCGCTCTGTTGCTGTAGTGGTCTACCGTGGGGTGAAGCACTATGCTCTTCGTGTAGTGCTTGACGGCCTGCTCGTAATCTCGTGCCTTGTAGCATTCGTTCCCCTTGAGCTTCTCATCTCGGGCCAGAGCTTCTTGCTCGGAGGGAGTCATGACATCTGGACACAGAAACTGCACAGGTGTAAGGTGGATTACAGCATTCAAGTGGAGCATCGGGCATACTTCGGTCCAACTCGGGCGTCTACTCTGACCAGCGTATGTTGCCTAGCTGTTGCCAATACACGTTTCAGAACCGTACACTGTATCTGCCCAGGTAAAAGATTCTTAAATGTTGGATTTTAAGTTGATGAAACGCATACAAATTTATCTTTAAGATAACCTTTCTTTGGATCAGCGTTTAATGGTTATGAGGGTTGTTTCTTTAGGCTAGAAACGGTTTGCTAATGAAATATTGCTTGATTAGTTTTATTCTCGACGAATGAAAATAATTGATATAAGATTCATTAAAAAAATAGGTCTACCACTTAATCGTGTAGGCTATAGATAATTAAAAACTACTTTTAAAAATTCAAATTGACTTGCATTCGTTATAAGTTGTCTTAACATACCTAGGCTACACTACATCGAAAGTTGATAACTCGTATAATAAAAAAAAACTGACCAATAAGGCTCATGACAAAAGATTCAAAGATAACATGTCAGGATGTGTACTGTGTAGGCCTCTAGCCTCACATGAAAGCTAAAGACCAGGACACTCAAGCTCCATGACCCACCTTTAGGCACCACGGTGGGAACTTCTTCTTGTTTGGGGTACTTTCCGACCTTCCTCCTCGTATTCTTCGACATCTTGTTCTTCTTCTCCTTCTTCTCCGTCCTCCTCTCGTCTTCCAGGTCCATCTTCAGCATCTCCTCCTCGGGGTCGAACTTCTCCCACTCGGCGTAGCTTCTGGGGACGACGCTTCTCGAGGTCACGAGACCAGACTTGTCGGCCATCTTGTCTCCGTCGCCCTGCGGGGGAGGTGAAGTTAGGTACTCAGATGAGCTCGGGGAAACTTTATACTCTAATTGCCATATTTAGTTAATTAATTAATTTAAACGTCAATCCTAATCAGTTACAAAAATTGATTTTCAAATGAGGACAACAATAATCAATAATCGCTTGATTGAATTGCACAATACTCTCGAGCATTTTCTTACCTCTTTTTTTCACCAAACAAATTTGAAATTTTAGTGGGTTGTCACAATCTCTCTCTCAAGCAACATTTAGGCCAAAGTTACAAAATGCCTCCTACCTAGGAAAATTATTACACACTGTCATTTTTAAGACATATGGTCAGACTGAAAAAATTAAGCAACATTCAGCAATGAAAACGGACTCTGAAAGAAACCTATGCCCATTCAAAATTTATATTTTGGTGCACACGACAACTCCATAACATATCAGTAGAGCTTCAACGACTTTCGCATCCTGTTGAGCCAATTTTTGGATGTAAAATGCATTAACAAATCGCCCTATGAGATTGGGGATATCACATCATGCCAAATCATAATCTACCTATGACACTTTCACAAAACAGTTGCATATAAATATAGTTTGACTGCCTGTCTGACTGAGGGTTAATCAGATGCTTTAACACACTCTACAACAGACAACGCACCCTAGGCTTGCTAGTCGCAGCTGTTTGGGTGGGCTTGACGATGGCCGTCCTCCGAACAGGCACAATAGTGTACAACTCACCCTAGGCTTGCTAGTCGCAGCTGTTTGGCTGGGCTTGACGATGGCCGTCCTCCGAACAGGCACAATAGTGTACAACTCACCCTAGGCTTGCTAGTCGCAGCTGTTTGGGTGGGCTTGACGATGGCCGTCCTCCGAACAGGCACAATAGTGTACAACTCACCCTAGGCTTGCTAGTCGCAGCTGTTTGGGTGGGCTTGACGATGGCCGTCCTCCGAACAGGCACAATAGTGTACAACTCACCCTAGGCTTGCTAGTCGCAGCTGTTTGGGTGGGCTTGACGATGGCCGTCCTCCGAACAGGCACAATAGTGTACAAATCACCCTAGGCTTGCTAGTCGCAGCTGTTTGGCTGGGCTTGACGATGGCCGTCCTCCGAACAGGCACAATAGTGTACAACTCACCCTAGGCTTGCTAGTCGCAGCTGTTTGGGTGGGCTTGACGATGGCCGTCCTCCGAACAGGCACAATAGTGTACAACTCACCCTAGGCTTGCTAGTCGCAGCTGTTTGGCTGGGCTTGACGATGGCCGTCCTCCGAACAGCCACAATAGTGTAAACTCACCCTAGGCTTGCTTGTCGCAGCTGTTTGGCTGGGCTGACGATGGCCGTCCTCCGAACAGGCACAATAGAGTACAACTCACCCTAGGCTTGCTAGTCGCAGCTGTTTGGCTGGGCTTGACGATGGCCGTCCTCCGAACAGCCACAATAGTGTACAACTCACCCTAGGCTTGCTAGTCGCAGCTGTTTGGGTGGGCTTGACGATGGCCGTCCTCCGAACAGGCACAATAGTTTACAACTCACCCTAGGCTTGCTAGTCGCAGCTGTTTGGGTGGGCTTGACGATGGCCGTCCTCCGAACAGGCACAATAGTGTACAACTCACCCTAGTCTTGCTAGTCGCAGCTGTTTGGGTGGGCTTGACGATGGCCGTCCTCCGAACAGGCACAATAGTGTACAACGCACCCTAGGCTTGCTAGTCGCAGCTGTTTGGGTGGGCTTGACGATGGCCGTCCTCCGAACAGGCACAATGGTTGGTGTTCCTGTATCTAACTCGGCGTCCTTGAGCATCAGGTTGTCCATCTCTCTGATCACGGATGAGTAGGCCTAAGAAGAGGTACAAACAAACAAATAGACAACATTCTCTCTGATCACAGAAGAGTAGGCCTAATGACAAACAAACAAATAGACAACATTGACACCTGACAGTCGACACTAGGAAGCGGTTGCACACATACAATATATTGAGTTACTTGGTAGGCAAAGTTTTGTTGAGATGATAAGATAAAATAGAAACTCTAGAAGAGTGACAGAGGTTCTAGACACAGGAAGAAGGAGATATCAACATAGTTGTGGGTTAGGCTACTTCCGGAGGTCCGATTAAATAAAATGTCAGATCACTTCACACGGTAAACTTCCGTTGTCTAACCGTGGAACAAGTTGCCAAGTGGATGACCTGAGAATGAGAGATGAGAGTGAAACCAGTACATCTCATGAACAAGAGCAACGAATGAATGTTATTGCTGATTATGATTCGTGTACTCGTAATTTAAATCTATAGCATGACATGGCCACAAGTGGTATAATTCGAAAAAGTGTGCTAGCTAGGTAGGCCTAGGTGCACAAGCCTACTTCCAACGTAGGACTGTTCGGGTAAAAGGTTTTGACAGTCGGGTCGGGTTCGGTTACTAAACTGCTTCGGGTAGGGAAAAGACGGACGTAATTATAATGCATGCTAAAATAGATAGTCTACCTAATCCAATTTTCTTGTGAAGAAATTTAACAAATTATAGTTTTTCTCCCAATTCATTATCTATAACGTATCTGCATTTTCAATAAATGGCGTTTTGTATTCAGCCCATCAATAAAAATTGTCTGGACCGGCACCTCCACCAAAAGTGTTTGTAAATCCTGAACCGGCACCTCCACCAAAAGTGTTTGTAAATCCTGAACCGGCACCTCCACCAAAAGTGTTTGTAAATCCTGAACCGGCACTCCACCGTGCACCCACACAAAATATATTTTGTAGTTAGGAAAGGCCTACCTAACCCTACCCGAAAATCTGATGGATTTTAATTTATTATCGGGTCGGACCCCAAAATATAGCATATTCATTCCAGGTCTGACCCGAATGTTCGCCTAAACGCACACCCCTAGTAATGTTGTACGTAACGTAACCTGATGTTTGTATAAATTTTCACATTCCGCGTGAAGTTTTTAATTACGTATCAATCAAGGTATTGGCCTAAGGGTGTTGCTAGTTCTTCTCTTAGAGACTAGGTCTAGGCCTACTTCAATTTAATTGGGAAGCTATGTCCATCATGATCACATGCGAAAATGTATAGGTAAGTGTAAATAATCATGGTTCGGCTAGGCCAAGACTTTAACTAATACCTTAATGTCCTCCTTCTCTGCTCTCTCCAAGCCGGCCAGGACCAACTGAGGCGTCATCAGGAGTCTGCTCTCAGGGAACAGGTCACGGATTCTGTCCTCGCAGCTTCTGACTAGCTCAGGGTAGCATCCTTCCTCCCCCGACCTGTATAGAGGACACACAAGACGTCCGGTTACACAGGATTCAACTCGTATGAGGCCAGGACCAACTGAGGCGTCATCAGGAGTCTGCTCTCAGGGAACAGGTCACGGATTCTGTCCTCGCAGCTTCTGACTAGCTCAGGGTAGCATCCTTCCTCCCCCGACCTGTATAGAGGCCATCACAACACGTCAGGTTAGACAGGAGTCAATCACGTTCGACGCCAACATCAACAAGGTCACCTACTACGTTGCTAGGACGGATCCAAAGTCACCACAACCTAGTATTATAAATTTGTATGGCTAAAAGTCAATTTCAGAAGTTAAAATACTGAATCGGTTAAAATACTTGTGCATTGGTGGCAAGGACAAACCCTGTGGCAGAATGAGCCACTCATACAAGGGAGTTTTGCTTCAAAGAGAAGCTTATTAGTTTAGTTTATTTGGATTAAGGGCGCGTCAACCGTTAGGTCATAATGCGCCAACTCTTGCCTAGGTGATATGGTCCCATGATGGTCAGAACCAGCCACGGGTAGGATAAGGAAAGGGGGGATTCTCACGTCGTGGTCGTCGTCGGGGAGGTCGTCAAGGGATGGGGGAGACCGCCAGAGCTCGTCTCTTCTTTTGGAGAGTAAGGACTTTGTCTCTTTCCTCGCTTTTTACGATGGCAGAGCCATGCTCTGGGTTAATTCTACCAAAAGAGAGTAGCCGTACTAGCCAACACGTACTCCTACCTACCTCAACACCTTCAGTATCCTCTCAAGTTCCTTCTGGTTCGTGCACTGGGCTATGTACTCGAAGGACAGATTCTCCACTATGAGGTCGTATCTTGTCAAAAGACTTCTTGATTTCCTTCTTACTCCGTCTTCTTCCGTTGTGAACATTTTAAATCAGAATGAGAGGTTATCTGCAAAACGATATTGATTAAAATATCATTTGTTCTTGAAGACAACTCACCGCCTTGCCACTTTAATTTGAAAATAAATAAATATCTGAATAGAGAAGGCTTTAAATAAATAAATCCAATCCCGACCGGAGTTCGAACCCGGGTCTTTCACATTCCAGGTAGGCGCCTTAGCCACCAACTAGACGGTAACCTTTTCACTTCTGAATTTGAAGTTGCATTATCAAATCTGAATGGTTGGACTGTACTGCAACGAAAAACTGTTGCCTTTGAACTGACCACCAAACACGTCTTTACCTATAACGCAGGTATGAGCGAGGGTTTATTAAATTTATCGATTTGAATAGTTGGGAGGGAAGCACTTGTCACAAAATCTAGCTCCGACAAAAATGTAATGAGGGGGGCTGATAATTTTTTGTATTTATTTGCACAGGTAAAAGTGAGTTTCAAAGTTTCTGGCTTAAAGAGATGCCACATGTCTTCCTGAAAGGCATGTGATTTTATTCGTGAGGATGCCCTGCTGATAACATTGTGACCCTCCTAGGTAACTTAGATTGAATTGTGATGGGAATGTACAAGACTTTCTGGTTAAGAGGACTCAATCCAACAATAGATACTAGCATAATTCTACTACTATCACCTGAAGAACCTAGAAAACACTTTCAGTGATGATTGCCTGAGGAGGGAATCGAACCTGCAACCTGTCGAATCAGAGTTCAATGCTTTACGCCGACATGTTTAGTCTTTTGATATGCTAAAGCTAAAGCGATGAATAAAATAAAATTTGGGAAACTCTGCAAAATTGTGGTTTTAATTGAGAACTAGTTTAGTATTGTATTCTGACTTTTTAAATGGCTCAATTTATTTGTATTTCATTTATCGTTTTGAATGTTCCTAAAGAGAAAACTCTTACATTAGAAGTGCAAGATTCACCCACATTTAAAAGTGTATGGAAATAAAAAAAATGATACTACAAAATGCTTATTAAGCAGAAATGGCCAAATCAATGTTTATTTATTGTTTATTCTTGTTGTAACATTCAACAACAAGAAACGGCGTCGACGCTAGCAAATACTTTGCTAAAATACTTTAAAATCTATGTAGAATGTCCTTGCACAGGGAAGGAAAATGTTTTACTGGGCAGTCTTTGAGGGCGGGCACACAAACACAACATTACTTAGTTTAAATGCAATGTTTGCAAGTTCCTACAGTGAGCCCTGCCAAACCCACATAAATCATCACAATAATATTATTGTTTGTATTCTTGGAAACATATTTTTATTGATTTATTATTTTTACGACTCAATATTAAATTTTTAAAATACAAGCATTAAAATAAGCGAGCGTAATTTAAATGTTCCGAGTTTCTTTAAAAAATTAATGTTAATTTTAGTTGAAGACATTTTTATAATTTTTATGTGTAGCTAATTAATTTTTGTTCGTTTTGTGTTTCAAAGTGGGCTCGTATGTCTTGACGGAGGAAAGTTTCAACTTTTAACTAACAGAACACATTCAACTATCTGCTTCTCCTCTCGGAAACTCTTACAGCGTACTTGGAGGGCAACGCATGTTGTACGGATCACTGTTTAATATGACGGTATATAATAAACCGACAGTGTTGGCTCGAGCGTTAACCGCGCGACTTTGATTCGTGACGTCCCGGGTTCAAGTCCCGTCGGGACCGGCAATCCTGACTGAAGGTTTTTTCCGAGGTCTTCCTCAGTAGATAATGCGAATGCAAGGGATTGAGTCCTCGTAAACAGCCCTCGCACATCCCTTCACAATTAATTGCCCTCACTCCAATTATGCCTTCAATCTACTCCAAAATATATTACACCTGAAGAGGGGCTTGCGTTGCACCCTGAGCAGGTTTCCCACAAAAAATAGTATTATGCACGATAAGCGAAATAAAACATTGCCTACACATTCGCGCAAAGATATTGTCCCCAAGAATAGATAGTGAACTAAAACTTACCCCAATGCACGTGGTCTGTACAACACTGTACACAACTTGTCTTATTGAACTGCATCTCCTAGCAACAGCCGACACCAGACTGCTGCCCCCCCCCCTCCACACCAGTACACGCGGGCTGAGGGGTGTTCACGGGCACGTCGCGGGGCGGCACGGCTGACGTAGGCGAGACCGGAGCCGTCCCCGAGTGCCAATTCCCCTAAGCCCAACAACCTTTTTACTCCCCCAACACCAACATTCATACCTGTCGATGAAGAACATGCTACATGGGGTGAAAGAGGGGGCGTTGTTGGCGTTAGGGGAATTTCTATTTTCCACTTACGCCAACAGCGTGTGTATTTAAATCCAAGACGTAGTTGGGGTTGGGGGAATTTTGTTATTACCCTCACGCTAACGGCCCCTATACAAACGTATGTTTATGTACTAGTACCTATGTCATGTTCAGTGTTGATAATGTTCAGAGCATCAGCAGACGACAGACACTCTGAAAAAGCTGCATACGTGTTCGAGATTTGTTTTATTTTTTTAGTACTTTCATAAAAATAATACCAGTTTATTTATGTTTAAAATTTTAAATTATACATCCTCGTCGAGCTAACACGTGGTTCCTGCGTAGCTCTAACTAGGAAGGTTGAGGGTTTGATTTCCCCCCTCGGCAATCCTGATCAGAAAGTGTTTTCAAACGTTAAGAGGCCACTTTCCGGCCAGAATTGAACAAAAAGCAATAACTCACAATAAAAGGTCTAATTGCCAAACAAATAAAACCAGAAGACTGAAAGTAGAGTAAACTGGAGTGGGGCAAACGCTGCACCCTGGGCAGGTACCCCACACCCATCGCTCCCCCATTCTTTTCTCGTACCTCATAGTCTTGAACGCCCGCTGTAAGCTACAGATCAGTGACCGGCCACCGATGACCACCCAACTAACAAAGGGTGTTCGGGTTGTAAGGCCAAAGAGCTGCAGAGGAAAACCTACAAGAACTTTTAGCTCGGGGAGTCGGGACTGACGGTGTCTGGAATCGATCCGGTACGTTCGATTCAGAGTTCATTGCATTTCATTTATTTATTTATCAGCATACAGGGCAAAGCCCCACAAGTGTGATATAATAAAAATATCATATATAGGTACAAAAAATCGCACACATATAAAGGATGACATATAACACAATAAAGTGACAAATACATAACAAAAACATGGACACTTAAAAAAGTGTCTGTCAGGGTGACAAATACATAACAAAAACATGGACACTTAAAAAAGTGTCTGTCAGGGTGACAAATAAAAACGAGATTTTTAAACGTGATCAATGAACAAGAAAATCCGCGCGTTTATCTATCTGCAAACTCTCTCTCAACACTAGTTTTGCTAAGAGGATGACTGATTTTGTCAATCAGTATACAAAGCCTATCATTGAATAATCAGTTTTAATCATTTTTGTTGGGAAGCTTGCCCAGGGTGCATTTCATGCTCCTCTTCAGCCAGCTATGCTGTATGTTTCGGATATGACAGTTGTGAAGGGATGTACGAGGGCTATTTAAGAGGACTCAATCTCTTGCATTCGCATTATTGACTAAGGAAAACATCGGAAAAAACTTTCAGTCAGGATTGCCGGTCTCGACGGAATTTGAAACCGGGATACAACAGTGGATGTTGCAATGCACGCAAAAGCCTTAAAAAAGTTACATTTTCTTTGAAAAATGACTATAAGAACTAGGAAAACGCCACAGTCGTTGTTAGATCATGGACTTATAATAGTAAAATCCATGGTTAGACGAGTGAGCGAGCCATGTGTTGAGTACCCGATAACATTCCCTTTCTTCCCCCTACCTAAGGCCTCCCAAGCCTATCATAGGCTAGAGTGGCGTATTATGGCCTTACAGTTTTCTCGCCCTTATACCAACTTAACTCAAAAAAGTCAAAACCCTATTATTTATACGTATATAATTGGATGAGCGTAGCGAGCGTAGAGAGCGGAGCGAAGATTCCATTTCACTACACTGGAGAAAAAAAATCCGGAATGTTTTTTTTTTGTATTTTTGTGTGTCTGTTAACACGATTCCGGCTGAAGCCGATACTCCAATTGCGATGAAATTTTATTAAGGTCTATGAAATCTCTGAACGAAGAACTGCACGGAGGGAAAAATCAATCGAAAAAATTATTTCTCATGAAAATCGCAATTTTACGATTTTTTTCGATTTTTAAAACAATTCTTCGACTTATAAAACCTACATGCTTTATCCGATTGTAATGATTTTTTCACAGAACTTTAATTTTATGAATTAATATATTCGTGTGAAATTTGAGCGTAATCGAAAAATTATCTTTTAAAAAAATCGCAATTTTAAGCTTTTTTGTTTAAAAAAAATTACGCTCATCCATCAACGCGGCGGGACTTAAGCGTTTTCCTAGTTATCAAAATTAAATGCAAATGTTTTTAGGTACTCAACACATGACTCACTAACTCGCCTAACAACGACTTTGGTGTTTTCCTAGTCTAGTTGCCTATGCACTATTATACCCGAAATGTGAAAGCCCTAGGTTCAATCCCCTGGCCGGGAAAGATTTTTTAATTTCTGGATTGTATTTAAAAATATATATATAACATGTTTTGAAATGCATACAATACTATGGAAAACATAGCCAGTACAAAATACGAGTAAAGATCGCAAGGTTTACTCAATCTCCCAGCGGAATTTGAGGGTACATTGAGCGTGCAAGATTCGATACACCTTCACAGCCTGACAATTTGTTTCAATTTATTATTTCTTGTAGATTTAAATCGCAACGGATTTTGCTCATTTTGCAAGCAGTTCTCAGTTACCTGGTCACGGATGTCAATTAAAATTTCACCTAAACATGTTTGGTCGTTCGGCCGTATGGGACCGGACAAACAGACATTTTCACAAACATTTTACAGACAAATTAATCACGACGAAGGCCCCTTCTACTTGCGTTGTATTCGCGGCATCACTCGTCGAAAAATACTGTTTTATCACCATTATTTTTTGATCACGTATTAAAGCTTATCACAAGCTTTCATGCACGATTGACCTTTAACATTGACTTATATCAATGTATCTTGCACTGGAAGTTTGCTTTATGTTATTTAGTTCAAGACAGAAAGAAAAGAAGCCACGTTGCATCATAGCTGTCTTCTGCTAACAGCGTAAGTAATATTAAAACCAAACGATATAATATTTCACAATAATTTACTAACAAAACTAAACTAATAATACTTTGTTACCCTTATTCTAAAAACTGCTGGGTAGTGGTTATAGTTCCACGTTTACAATAAACTGACCAGAAAATTGAAAAAGTAAAATTGCATTGAAGTGCGATGGAGTATCGGCAATTTAAAGTTATTATTTTTAAGCAATTAACCCAATTTGTTACTCAGATCATAAGAAGAAAATTCTAGTTAGATTTATTGTTATTTTTATTACTGCGGAATCAAAGATAAATTTAAAAAATGTATTACCGTTGATGGCGTTCAATCACTTCATTACCTTGGCGTAACTTCAAATTATAGTCCACAGGGCAAAACAATGTGTGGGGCCCCAGTAAACTCTCTTTCCAGGGTCAAGTATAAAATTAATGATTTCGTACAATGGCAGGTCTGGGGGGATGACCCCCAGCTAACGTGGGTTCAGGGCGCACAGCCCAGGAATTTTTTTCGATTGCTAGGGGGTGTTTGGAGTAATTTAAAGAGTTTTTAAAACATTTGTTGATGGTGACTGGTAATTATTATTGTAATTTCAAAATTATGTTATGTTATTCGACTTGACATTGGATTTCCCTCATTAGTACTAAGAGATATACACCGTGTATACACTGTATTATCCTTTTTTCAAGGTATACTGAGGGGTAAATATTTTTTCTGTGTATTCTCGCGTGAACTCCCGTAATCTTTTTCAATTTTAATAAAATGTGAACAATTGATTTTTAATCTCCAAAAATTTATTTTATTTTCGTCTAGCTTTATTTCCTCAAACCGGTTGACTACGTCGTGTACACAGTTTCAAATGCGTTGAGCTTCCTCGTTTTAACTCATAAAACAACCAAACCTTGCAACATTCTTGTCCCATTGTACTACTACTACATTAGTTCTTTAATAATTTTTAATCAAGAAAACGAATTTTCGACGCTTATCATTGTCATATTAATTTGCACATGGCAAAACACTTTGAATCGAACATCGACGGTAATACTTAAGGAGAGGCCCTCGTGGGGCACCGGGCTTTACCCGGGCGGTAGTTACGACGCTGCTTGATTACTTTCTGGCGGGGTTCCAAATAAGGAAACAAACATTGTATGGATAAACCCAATCATCTCGTCGAATAATCTAATCTTGCATTCAATAATTACACAGTTTCTAATTAGGTTATTAATAAGCTCGAACTCACTTCTATCATGTGATGCGGCAGTTGCTTAAGTAGCAGTTTTATAGTAAGCAGAGCAGTGTTTTAGTAAAATTAGCACGAACGAGGTGGTGGAAAATATTTAAGATTTTCGTTTATGGTAGTGAATCCCCCACTCAAACGGGGGGTGGGCAAGAGGGCAATATATTTAACTTCACGTTAATATTTTGAGTTTTTAGATCGCAGATAGTTGCTGTAAAACATGGTTTACAGAGTCCGAGTGCAGGAAAGAAGTATAGTTTAAATTTGTTAGCTATTTTTTAAGTTATTTCAAAACTGCCTCTATTATTGTGCATAACATACTCTTATACACATGATGGTTTAGTTAGGCAATCAAATTGAAATTTCAAAAGTTACTTAATTAAGTGTATGTATATCCTTCATAAACAAAAAGGTAATCCCTTGAGTTGCCATTTCTCAGTTAAGACATGACGAAATAACTGTAATAGGGTGAATTGTTTGGGCCTCCGGCGGCTGTGGTTTATCCCCAAACCCCAGCTACCACCCACAGAATCAGCTAGTAAATTTGTCCCCCTCCCCCAACTGTCAAAACGTTTTTAGGCACCTGTCCACTCATTAACATTTGTTCCCTGATGTTCGGGGGTGGGACCAAGAAAACGTTCAGCTGGTTACAATAACCGCGTTTAAGACAGTAATCGCAGTGAAAATAAACGGTAGATTTTATTTTTGCTCGAAATCGGTGAATTTGGTATATTACACATTTTATAGCAAATTTGTGGAATATGGAATAAATAATAAATAAATAAATAAATAAATTTTATTTAGAGTCTACCCACTCAGTTATATAACTGATTTTCAGTGGGGGACTTTAAATCAAAGCGACCAAGCCAACCCTGCAGGCCCCGACGCAATCGACGAGTGAGCGATAACCAACCAAAGATCGATATTTTCAATAGTAAATATAGCAATCAGTGGTATGGACAGTGCGAACACCCGCGAATCAACGCCAGAATCAACAAGGCCGATTCAGAACAACTCTGAAATTTATTATGTGCTTCGTTGCTAGGACGGCTCCAAAGTCACCGTTTACAAACTCCTAAGACAAGAACTGATGGACTGAAGTCCAAATCAGAAGTTAAAAAACTTCTGACTTTAGCGGGAATCGAACCCTGGACCTTCTGCATTGGAAGCAGATACGCTAACCACAAGACCAACGAGCATAGTTTCTCACAACATTTAACATTTTAATTTATGAAAATTAAGAAATAGAAAAGTTAAGAGGATTAAAAGAGGATTTATTGTACAAACAACAGTGTCTTTGGTATGAATGTGCAAACGTTTGAAATTCGAACTAGAAATCGAACTTAAAATTATGTTCGAAGTTCTAAAAAAAGTTCGTTTATTTTTTACTAATTTGTAGTGGTGTGCGGTCACCTATTATAGGACATATAAAAAAATAGTTCTCAGTTTACAGGTACAAATTTTAAAACAAAAAAATGGATGGTGGAGGTGCCGGTCCAGAAGTTACATACATTCTTGGTGGAGGTGCCGGTCCAGACTTATCACTATTTTACCTTTTTTTTTTACTTTTTAGAGTTCTCATAATGAACCAAATTCAATAGCCAAGCAATTTTTTTCATGATTTTGAGTTTAAAAAATGTACTTTTTACCACGAAAATGGTTGGCTTGGCGCTCGTCAACAGGCGAAATGATCTTACTTCTTTTCAAAGCGAAATTAGGTAGAAAGAATGAAAAGCTTGGCTCAACTTCTATATCTCACAGCATTTACAGCCGAAGAATTTTGAAGGAGAGCTTGGCTGCCGATTTTTTATTTAATTTTACAAATTTTTCTATTTGTGGAGGAATATTACATATTTTTGCTGTTTGTTTCCCTATCGAGCCGTGAATGATGGACTTCGAATGATTTAATTTGTTGAGTTGAGAGTTGTTTTTTGACTTTTTAGGTGCACGGTCCCCCCAAATTCTCCCCCTTGTGTTTTGGGCGTTAGATTTTTAAAATGGGTAACATCATGTTTAATTTCAAGTTTGTACAAACTACTACGCCTGAGTAATTACGCGTTTTGATTTTGATTTTGATTTTACCCGGTCCCTATTTGCCCGGTTTGGTTTTGAAAGCTAAAGTAATTGCGCATGAGGGACATCTAAGTGTGGTCCAAGTTTCAAAGTTCTAAGATGTACAGTTTTCTCTGTGTAGCGCCTTATTCATAAGAGTACGGAATTACCAAGCTTTTGATAATTTTGATTTTATCCGGTACCCGTTACCCAATTTTGTTTTCCATATTCAAAATTGATAAAGAATGAGAGATATCAAAGTGTATTCCACGTGTGAAACTTCTCACTTGTAGCGTTTTCTTTGAATGATTAATTGTTTTTAAGTTCAGAGATGTTTTTTGGGCCCACGGGCCCCCCAAATTTAGCCCCTTGTGTTTTGAACGCTACATATTTATAGTGGTTAAAGGCATGTTTAATTTCAAGTTTGTACAAATTACCACACCTTAGTAATTACGTGTTTTGATTGTCATCCAAATTTTGATTTTCTCCAGTTCCTGTTACCCGATTTCGGTTTGGAAAGCAAAAGTCACTGCGCCTGAGATACATCTATGTGTGATTCAAGTTTCAAAATTCTAAGAAGCACAGTTTTCTCTGTAGGTTTTTTTTCTCCGTGGAGAATTAGCTAGCTAGCCAGCCAGCCGGAAGGATTTCAACGATGTTGAGGCACTTTTTTTAACAGAAAACGGGTTTTCGGATCTGGGTTATTTTTTTTTAAGGTCATGGACCACAAATTAGTTCATACACCGGGTTTCAAGAAAGTAAATCTTTCGGGGCGGCGTTTGCAGATAGCTGGAAAACCCCCTAACTCGGGTAGCTGTATAATACAGGGCCGCGAGTTCGTCGTCGCCTAAGCAGTCGCGTGCGCTTGGCTGCGGGCGACGACCGTCGCCCTAGGTGTGTACAGTGAAATATTCCCCCCCCCCCTTCAAGATGGCTTCTAATCGGCACGCTAGCACTCGGGGTGCGCAAAGCTTATTTATGTCATTGATCGCATGACTCCTTCAAAGATATCCCATATAATTGGCTAGACTAGCAGTCAGCGATCCACTTCCGGGACAATTGGAAGCCATCTTGAATGGGTGAGTTTGCATGTTAATTAGATGGGAGCGATTAATCGAAAAAATATTTTTAAAGATGGCCGCCAGCTTGACAGGTGGGCATATTAGACTTTAACACCAAATGATTACGAATTTCCCGTATGCAATAACTTTGCACTGTTTCTGTTTGTTCAATTCCATGCTGCACAAGCTAAAACCATATCAAACAATCCAGTAAAGTTCTTTATTACATTAAAAAAGCATAAATTAAAACGCCAAACCGCCATTTTGAATGGGTGGAATTGACGCTTCAATTTGGTACACTCGCGCCTGTGCGAAGGTATTGGAGACTGCGGATCTAGCCTACTATAGGTGTTAAGATATCTATGTCTCCTCCTGCCCCCAGCATGCAGTTGCTCCTGGTCCTCGTGGCCACCTCCATAGTGATGTGCTCCGCGCAGATACCCGCCAACTACGAGCAGATCCCCTCGCTCGGCCACTACCGCTGGTCCTCGCGGAAGATGACCTGGGACGACGCCAAGGCCGAGTGCGAGAGAGAGGGGGCGACGCTGGCAGTTCTCAACTCCCCCGAAGAAGCCCTGGCGCTCAAGACCAAGTTCAACGAGAAGCGAGGGTCGGACGACGGACTCGTGGTTTACATCGGGTTCGAAGATAAGGACACAGAGGGCGTCTACAATACTGTGCAAGGGGTTACGCCGGCATCAGAACACATAATCATATTTTAATTGGGAATTGCAATTTGTGATACCTACCCAGCAAGCAAATCATTGGCCAATATTACTGTAGTGCTTGGTGAGATCAGTGGGCGAGGGGTGGTTCGGTTGTGGTTCTGTTATCGAAGAACGCCTGTATTTTAAAATAAAACTTTACGTAAAACATCTTAAAACCCATTCATTACCGAATTAAATTCGTCTAAACTAGGGAAACGCCAAAGTCGTTGTTAGACGAGTGAGTGAGCCATGTGTTGATTACCCGGTAACATTTCTTTTTTCCTCTACCTTAGGCCTATCTAGCCTATCATAGGCTAGAGAGGCGCCATATGGCCTTACAGTTGACGCGCCCTTATACCAACTAAACTTAAAAACCATATTATTTATACGAATATAGTAATCAAACTTAAATATACAAATGTTCCTGGGTAGTCAACACATAATTCGCTCACTCGTCTAACAACGACTTTGGCGTTTTCCCTAGTCTAGTTGGCTAAGGCGCCCTTATAGCCGAAATGTGGGAGACGTGGGTTCAATCCCCTGGTCGGGAAAGATTTTGTTATTTCTGGATTGTATTTTTAAAATTATTAAACATGTTTGAAATGCATATAACGCAGTGTAGTCCATCATCTGTGACAATACTATGGAAAACATAGCCAGTACAAAATACCTGTAAAAATTGCAAGGTTTACTCAATCTACGAGCGGAATTTGGGGGTACCTTGACGTGCAACATTCGATAGACCTTGCATAGGCACGGCATTTCACAGCCAGGTAAATAAAAACAAAAAATATTTTTTCTAAATCAAAACCATTGTCTTTAAACTAATTTCTACTTATGATAGGCCTATTTTTCAGTTTTTTTATTTCTTGTTGGTTTAAATCGAAATGAATTTTGCTCATTTTGTTAGCAGTTCTCAGTTACCTGGTCATGGATGTCTGCTTAAAATTTCAGCTCAATCTATTTAGCCGTTCGACCGTATGGGACCAGACAGACAAACAATGCTCACGGCCGAAGGCCCGATTGAGTAGCGTTATAAAGACTTCGTTTCGCTGCGCTCACTGGTCTAAATTAGGTTATTGGGTCCCTATAAAGAACAAGTACCGGTAATTGTAATAAACCAATTAAAATTGAGATTTTTAAAAGAATTTTGATGTTTAAAAAAATCAAGATATTAAGGTGATTTCCGTGAAATTTTGGATTTTGAATAAAATCTTCATTTTTGGTTAAAATTTAATTTTGAAGTGGATTCAGCTGAAACTAGTTTTTTCGGATTTTTTTTCATATATTTTATTTTGTGTTTCTCAAATATCAGCACTACTAGAAATTTATTAGTTTTCCAGAACCAACTTTATCCCGTTTTTAGCCTTTTTAGCAGATGTGTATTTTCAATCTTCTCTAAATAAGGCACTATTCGTCCCAATGAATTGGAAAAAATGGTTTTTTTTGTTATTTACCAGAAAAAATAAATAAATATGGGTCAAACTAAAATAAACTAAATTTACTCTAAAAAATGTAGAACTTTCTTTTGCCATAATATGGCTACGGTGGTAACGAAAGGTTTAGAAGCGTACGACCTACGTGCTACCTGGTTTGCGAAATGTCGCACACATTTTCAGAATAACCGTGGTTTTAGAAAAGGACTGGCTGCCTTAAAACCTTTTTATGTCTACACAATTAAATCTGCCGGTGTTTCATACTTTAACCCGGGTAAAATGCTGCTTTGGTTTGTTCGGAATCGGTAGAATTTTACCTTATTCAAAACTAATGATAATAAGGATGTTTGTAATGGTTCAAAAATGAAATTGTGTATAAAACCATTCAAAAACACAAATTTCTGACACGTCCCTGATATTTTATTTGCCTGTAGTAGATTCAATTTGAACATTATTTTTGAAAATAATATAAAATTTGGATTTTCTTTTATCTTTGAAGTAAATTTGAATAAATCTAGACTTTATTCCTAAAAGATCAAGGAAAAAAATCTTTAAAAAATAAATTTTTAAAATCCCGAATTTCAAATTGTAACGGTAGAACGCAAAATTGTGTGTCCTTCTCTTTGCCCTATAAAGGGTTTTAAAGTAAAATCCTTCAGTCAGGTGTAGGTAATAACCCGCTTAATCTCGTTCCAGGCGGCACCCTGGACAATGCTGGCTACAACGTGTGGAAGAATCCTCCGACCAACTCTGCAAGCAATCAGCGCAAGGACTGCGGGGGGATGATCATCTGCGGACGACTCACCGACATGCAGTGCGATCAACGTGCAACGTTCTTTTGTGAATTCCCGACAGATGATGCAACGATTGATTCTTCTTTTGTGCGTAGTTTACGATAAAAATTATAACACTGTTAATGATTTTTTTTATTGTTGATATTATTAATAATATTTTATTAGAAGTTTATTCATTATTATATTTTACGGTTTACCTATCCCTTGACGGGACAAGTCAGCCAGTGTAGGATTATGGACAATGCCCATAGGCCCACCACTCTTTAGCCTTATTGATTAATGTATTCAATTCGAGTAACAGGTTATACAATTATTTAATTATTAATTCATTTGTCGGATATAGGCCAAGCTCATATATATAATGTACCAACAAGATTCGCACTGATCGCACAAATATTACAAAAAGAAGTTCGCCCTCATTAGCTGTAAATTGTATTGTTCCAGCTACTTGAGCTACTTGAGAGTGAGGTAGCTGGTCTTCGAATCGATACCGCCACCGGAAATCCCGAGTGAAAGTTTTGTACATAGGTTTCTGCAAAATATCCATCCATCTCGAATAACTATATCCCTTTTGCTTCTCTTTCACCTCTCGAAGGGAGATGAAATTGATCTTACAGGCTACATGGACAAGGATTCGACGATTGTGTATAGAATAATGAATCGACGAAAATGTTTTAATTCCAAAATGAGTCGCCCACAACTGATATTTTAGATCTGAAAGAGATGTTGTTCTTGATTGTGTATGTATTTATGTATTTTAGATTAATTTCCTTGTACTTTGTTATTCAGTTTTTTAACTGAATAGAATAGACGTTAAATAAATAAGTAAATACAATAGGGTATATTATATATCGCTACTCTTTATTCCAATACCAATTTAGTTGGTAAAGGGGTGTTTCCACCATTGATCTTGGGCATCCCAGGAATCATCGGTCTGCCAAGCTCGACACATCTCTACTTTTTCCTTTCTGCCCACCATCTCTCTCCATCTCCCACCACTGACCAATTTTCTCCTCTCTCCTCCACATCTGCTTGTACCCTGCCATCTATCCCTAGGTCTTCCCACTCTTCTTCTCTCTTTCACTAACTGAAATGCTTGTCTTGGGATCCTATTCTTCTCCAATCTTTACATGTGGCCATGCCATCGTTATTGGCCCTTGTTCATCTTGAACTTGAGGAAAGGATAAAAAATGTGGTAGTCCCTATTTTTTAAACATATTATTATTTATTAATCTTGAAAGTTATTAGTTAGTTAGTTAGTTCAGATTTTTTTCTGGCAAAATAGCCAATTTACAATTTTATACATACAACAATATCACACAATGTGACAATGTAAGCATCGGCATATTTTGGACATAACATTTTTTTTTTATATAATTGCGTACCACAAAACCTACTGTTGTGCCCAATGAATACATTTGGATTTACAATCCTACCTACATTGTTTTTAATTACACATGATCCTAAAAGAGTTATTAACAATAGATCCTCTCAATCATAATATTTTCTACTAAATAATTTAACAAAAAATTATTTTTAATTTTATAATTTGAAAACTAACAACAAGAATACCATACTCTCATAAACACTTAAATTTAACATACTCTTCCCACATTTTATAATGCACCTCCTGGCTTTATTTGGAAGAATCTGGATTTATTATGATAAAATAAGCACAACATTATTCAAAATGTGGGTTTATTATAATACCACTATAAACCATATTTCTTGTACAACTAGTAAGTTAAGTTTGTCTCTAATTCTTTTCAAAACAACAAAAATAAAATCTTTTGTTCAAAATATGGTTATAAATATCAATAAAGTACGCCTTTGAAAAGTTATTTATTATTTAATTTTTAGGTAAATATTAGGGAATACCATACAAAAAACGAAATTTTATTTGCCTTTATAAATCAATTATAATTAAATATCCCGCGCACTTACACAGTAGATTACAGACTAAAATGGGCTCAGCACATTGAGAACTTGTGTGGTAGACTAAGTTCAGCGTGTTTTGTTTTGAGGAAAGTTGTAAAGCAGTGTAACCAGAGTACTGCAAAAATGGTGTATTTTTCATTCTTCCATCTTTGATTCAATATGGAATCCTGTTCTGGGGTAATGCCTCCTCGGCATTAGCTGTTTTTCGTTTGCAAAAACGGGCTATTAGAATTATGGCCACTTACCCAATAGAGGATCATGCAGGCAGTCTTTAGAACCCTAGGGTACTCACCGTAACATCAATCTATATAATGGAAATGGCAGTTTTTGTAAATGATAACCCCATGTTGTTTTACGAGAAACAGTGATGTACACCCCCATAACACGAGACAGAAGGACAACCTTCACCAGGAACAAAGTAGCTAAGGTTGTCTGATAATGATCCTACTCAGGCTGGGAGGAAAATAGTCACCACCTCCCTGGCTACTTAAAGGAGAGCTAGGAGACACAGATTTTAAATTTAAGATGAATCCTGGCTGCTGGAAATGGAGTTTTATTCGCTCTCAGAATATTTTAGTAATAATTTTAGCACAAACTATGTAGGTAACTGATTTGCAGTTTGAGCTGCACCTGCATTCTGCAAATAAGAATTAGTGAGTTTATTCTGGTTTTATTGTGTGACGATATTCAGTGATTTATCCTGTGTTATTTATATTTTAGACTCTGTGGAAAGGGTTATTTTAATGAGCTATAGAATGGTCTCTAGATACTTTAGTATACCTGTATAGGTAATTTTGTAAATACTTTGTAATGTATTGGATTTTACTTTATACCAACATGGACAACATCAAATACTCGCCTACCTTGTAATTGTGTAAGCATATGAGTGCTAAAATTGATGACTAATAAAATGAAATGAAATGAAATGACACTGCTCCCGCGCGTAACGCAGAGCGGACTCTGCGAATTCACACTTCCGGAATCCGGATGCGCGATCTGCGCTCGATGCCAACCGGACAACATAACCTCACTCTGAACAAACAAAAATACTGAATCCACCACTTCCAAGAGTTGATTTTCAAGACCTAATTGTGGTAATGTATCGATACTAAGTTCAATTATTGATTTATAGGGTACTGCAAATTGCCTGTATTTATAAACGAAGAACTATTTTAGGTTTCTTGTGGCTAGACGCAAGCTGGAGTTTGTTCCGAGGACTTTTCCAAACGATGTGCCAAACCACCAGCCTAGGCCTAGGCCTAGGCTTCTTCTTCTATAAAGGTAGGTCATCGTCCCATCATCTTTTCTGCAGGCTAGGCCTGCCTACGTGTCGATGCCCCTAGGAATAGCCTACCTACATCAATTTGTTTGAAATTGTTGCGGCCTGGGGCCTCGGTAGGCTAGGGGCCTAGGCCCTACTCTTTCGGTTGGCACGCCCCAACGTTGGAATAGTAGCCTAGGTTAGGTGGAGTGGGGGGGGGGGGGGGGGGGGGGGCGAGCCGTGTATGTTTGACAATATTACCATTATTTTTATTACTAGGCCTAGGCTATACCAAACATAGGCATACGCACTTTGCGCCCCCCCCCCCCTCCCCTTAACCCACTTTTCCCCTAACATTAGGCCCTACAGTGTTAAAAAGTTAGGGCATGCTAGCCGAAAGTGTACTAGGGCCTCTGCCTTCCAATGCTTATAGGCTACTAGCAACTACGTCACAAATCGAGGGGAATGAGGGGTATTTTCCGCTTAGAGCCCAACTGATGGACAAGCAACCATCGTTTCGCAAGTAGGCCTAGACGCCTGCTGAACGTCGCACAACTTATCACGCTCTAACTTTTACCCTATTCATTATTGGGAAAAAACTTAAGAGGAATAATATTTAGCAAATATATCATTCCTTCTAATAGCGATTATTTTGAATTTTTAGACAGACGTTAACGTGTTATATCGATGTACGTATTGAAATAACATTTAAGACTCCTACTTGTTTTTTTATGAAATTAAATATAACAACTTCAATTGACAAAAACCTAGTGATCGGATTTTGACAAGACCTCTTTCAAAAAATTCATCGGACTGTTAAGACAAGAAATAAATAAACTTTCTAGATAGAAAGTGCACAGAACAAAAATTTATAGCATAGGGTAATATGCATGGTAGGCTAGGCCTATGTGTTTTCATCTAAAATACGCGCTTTTGACGTGCGGATGAGCCGTGAAAAACTGCACGCTATGCTGTAAAATTTCGTTCAGTGCTTTTTCTATCGAGAAAATTAACTTATTTCTTGTCTTATTGGCCTAGTTGGATGCATATTTAGAGAGAATTCTTGTTGAAATCCGAACAGTAGTTTTTTATCAATTGAAGTTGAGAAGACTTAAAGTTGTTGATAATTTTGTCATTAATAATGAGTAACTTCTTATAACAATCTAACGGTGCTGTTAAAAAATTCGAGATAATTGCCATTAGAAGAAATTATATGTTTGCTAAATATTATTTCTCTTAAGTTTTGTCCAAAAAATGAATAGGATAAAAGTTAGAGCGTGATCTTTGTTCAGCCGTTCACCAGGCGTCAACTTGCAAAATGAGAAAGCTTGTCCATCAGTTCGATTCGCGCCTCGCGGCCACTTGCCGGCGAGCTGTGACGTCACGTGAGGCTTCCCTATAGGAACCCTAGGCCTTGTCTTGTGTATTCAAAGCATAATTCACAACTAGTTCCCAGTGTTCTCCCCAGAAAAAATGTTCACTGGGTATTTCATAAACATTGCCGGGTACTCGCGGGTAGGGTCAAAAATAGTGGGGGTCCGGGGGTTGCCCCCGGAAAAAATTTGAGATCCTAGATTCGATTTGGTGAGTTTTAGAGGTTTTCGAAGCCCTTTTAAAGTACCACTTTTGTTGGTTTTAGTGGTATGAAGTAGGCCTATAAACAATTCAAATTTGATTGAAATCATAGTCTAAGTCTATTTTCTCCTTTGTAATGTAGGCTATGTGAAAACTGAAGTCCTATTGCTAATACA
Organism: Sweltsa coloradensis; assembly: GCA_024449915.1. Taxonomy (NCBI): domain Eukaryota; kingdom Metazoa; phylum Arthropoda; class Insecta; order Plecoptera; family Chloroperlidae; genus Sweltsa; species Sweltsa coloradensis. The sequence continues at coordinate 989,127 of JAMZAV010000043.1, read as the reverse complement.
ATAGGCCCGTATAAAGGTGATGATGTTATTCTTTCTAAGTGGTTATTATCTAAGATTTGTAGGCTAGGTTTACAATTACTACAACTTGAAACATTGTTATATTTGATGACTTCATTTTTATTACTTTAAAATTTGTCCTAGCAATCAATAAACTTGAAAATTGCTAAAATTGTTCACTTGTGTGTGCTCCTTGTGTGCAGTTAATGTTCAAGATCATAGCGATGATTGCCATTTTGCCAACTTATGAGTTTCGTTCAAATGCATTCCTTGTCGGGTTCTATAGCGATCAGCGAGATTAGCCTCCACGATGTTGTGTACAATCTGTGCTGCAGTTTAGGGATGGGACGTTGAAACGTTTAGTGGACGGTTAGTTTATTAAATTCGCAAATCGTTTAGCAAAAAAAAAAAAAAAAAAAAAAAAATCAAAATTTTTTTTTTTTTCAAAATTTTTATTGCCGGGCGGCAGGGAATTATCGCCGGGCGGCCCGCCCGGCGGTCCGGGCCTGGGGAGAACACTGATTGTTCCAAACTTACAAGGCGTAGGCTAAACGCCTGTGCAAGGTCCAAGTTGCATGGTTTAAGTTTATTTATAACATTATAACCAGTCTTGGGGCTTAGCGTATACTACCGTAATTGTAGGACTAGCGTGCTACATTTTTTGCGTAGCGAGGCATGTAGCGCACTACCTAAAAATAATAGTGAAATATGTATGTAGCATGCTACAATTTTTGTAGCTGTAGCGTGAAACTGAAAAGTAACGTGATTTAAGTCACTACTTTCTAAGTTCTGGCCCCAGCAGTCCCAGTAGGCCTACCACGTAAAAAATCTGCACTGTAACGCCCGCCGCGGCGCCGCAAATGTTCCGAGTTTCACATCATAGGCCTATGCTCGCCATGTAGGCCCGTAATCTCGTCTCACTTGCAAACCTTGCACACACGACCCTCGCTGGCTCCCCGAGAGAGCCTCTCTTTTGCGCTCTCTCTCCTCTCTCTCTCTCTCTACGTCGTCCGAAGATGAGAGCGATCTATCACATCGGGAGTTCGTAGGTCTGACTAACATAAATATTGCAGTGATTATTAAATTGCATGGTGCATCTTGAGTGTTATTTCAGGGCTGTAAGCTTTCACAAAACGCAGGCAAAGATGTATCAACGATAATGAGGAGTCGGATTATTGATTTAGAGCTTAATCTGATTGATCAATAATTAGGCCTCTAGGCCTATGCCAATCGTCTGTATTGCACATTGAAATTAAGTGATTGCGTCTTATATCTCCCCTCCCTTGGGACATTCCAGCCTATTAGTAGATCGCTATTGTCCAGTAGGCTTAGGCCTACTCCGATCCTCGCCAGCGTTGTTTGTCGCATTCTTCCGTTGTGATTCCGCGAAAAACTCGTTGTTGTCAAGAAACTTTCAATATGAATGTTTCATTCCTGCCTAGAATTCTTAAAAAGACTAGCCTTCATGTTGAAAGAATGCCTATGGTAATGGAAACCGAAACTATTGTGCTTTTGATGATAGGTCACGATTGAGTCGACATAAATGTAGCCAAAAATCTTCTCGGCATGACGTCGTAAAACATAAAAACTGGGTTAAACCCTATTAAACACAAATATGTAGCGAAAAAGTAGCTGCTCGATGGTTCGTCATGACAAAATATAGTAGGTATGGCGGTATTTGATGTTTACAAAATAATTGGCCTAGCTAGCTGATTTGTGTCTAGTACCCGCCAGCATGAAGAGAATTGAAAAGCAGTTTGTTATGGCTGCATAATATGTCATATTAATCTTGTCTGCCGGTTAGTAGTTATTAGATTGGACGCATTTTTGTTTGAATGATCCATACTAGGTACGTCAAGTTCAGTAGGAGGAGTGGGGAGTTCCCTGTTCGTGATTGGCTCGTCTTAAGAAACCTGTCATAAGAATTGGATTTTAGGCAATTCGTTACGATATTAACCTTGCCTTGCGACATATAGGACGTGTTGTGAACACCATAGGGCCGGATAGGCCATACTCAGCAATACAAAATATTACGCCAGGTAGACCTTGCGCTTTACGCCTTAGAACTAGCTGTGGATGATGCTTAATACAATGGCCTTGCGGCCCTTGCCTTCCTTCTTTTATTAAAAGTTTGCTACCTAGCAATCCATAAGGCCTCCACATCCTCCATAGCTTCCACCTTTACCATGTTGTGGATGTCATCTATCACGATTATGAATAACAGTGGTGACAACATACTGGTACTTCCCTCCATATCTTTTGTGGAACAAGAGTGTTTTTGATTTAAAATTAAATCACATTTAAATCAAATTATTTATTTGATAAAAATCTAAATCATTGATTTAAATCAAATGCACTTTCTCTTTGTTTTGAGTAACACACACTGATTTAGGCCTAGGCAAAGTTTTCCTTAAAATAATTTAAAAATGCTAAAAATGCTTGTGAAAGTATTTGATCTGCTCACCAACTTGACAAGTTTTGAAACACTAATATTGTTGATTTAAATCAATAATATAATAATATCATAGCTCAGTTCCAACTATGTCGGGTTGAGTGGTGGTTTTCCACCATTATCAAGGGCATTAAACTGTAGGCCTAGATACTAGCTTGCCAGACTCAGTGTTTCTTCCACATCATCTAACTCCTTCCTCTCCACCAATTTACTCCACTCTCTTCTGTCCTCCCACAGCTTTACTCTTGCCACATGCTCCCACACTTCATTCCGTTTTCCAACGTCTTCTTGAATTAATCTTTCCCATCCCATTTTTTCTCTTGGCCTTCCTACTCTTCTTTTCCCTCCTCTGCCGCTTCAAATTCTTGTCTTGGAATCCTCTCTCTGCCCATCCTTTTCATATGTCCAAACCATCTTAGACGTTCTCTTCCTAGCTTAAACTTCAATCTCTCCAATCCCAGTTCTTTCCTTATTTCATTACTTCTTATCTTGTCCATCTTTGTAACTCCCTTAATACTTCTTAAAAACTTCATTTCTGCTGCTTCCAGCTGACTCTCTTCTTTTGTTCCCACTGCCCATGTTACTGCCCCATATGTTAGTTTAGTTACAAAATATGCCTTATACAGCAAAATTTTACATTTTTGTGGGAACAACTCATTCCATAGTAACTTTCTCACCAATTGGTAAAACCCTTCTGCTTTTTGCACTCTAGATGACACTTCCCTACACACTTTTGCATCTTTTGTCAATATACTTCCCAAATATTTAAATTCTTCTTTTTCTTCTAAGACTTCTCCACGTAGTACAATATTTAGTACAATATTTTCATGTCTCTAGGCCTGCCCTTTGTCTTCTTTTGCATACGCAAACATTCACTCTTTTTCTGATTGATTTTTAGACCAAACTCTGTAGTAACTTCGTTCCATCTGTCCACCTTCTCCTGCACTTCTCTGGCACTCTCACCCCAAATCAACACATCGTCCGCAAACACTAATGTTCTTGTGTCCCTTCCATCTGTATTTGGTTCCACTCTTCTTATAATTTCATCCATTACAACAGTAAAGAGTGTTGGAGATAACACACTGCCTTGTCGCAAGCCCTCATTTCATTAAAAAATAAAAACTAAAAATCTAATTTAAATCGAAAAGTTGATTAAAAACAAATAAATTGTGATTTTTTATTTTTTTAATAAAAATTTTAAAAGTCACACACCCTGTCAGGAACTACCCTGACACTCCGAACTGTGTTTTCACACAACTTTCATACCGGTACTTATAGTAGGGGAGCATAGGTAATTCCGTGGCGAAACGGTGAAAGAGCTATGTATGTGGTATCAATCGATTCGTATTGATCCATAGATAAACATTTCGATGGTGAGAGTCTTGATTTTTTGGCTGAAACCGGCCATAACTAAAACAAGATGGCCGCCGCTTTCGAATTTTAAACTAGCGTATCTTTGTAATATTTGACCAATTTCAATTTCAAAGGTACCATTCGAAAGGTAAAATAATAGAAATTTAAATAAATGTTTACAAATTTGCACGAAAATCCAATATGTTTGAGGTTATGTTAGGGCCTACAAAAACTTTAACTGTTTACTTTACACTTTCTCGTTATGGAACGATATTTACTAGGTAAAAAGGTTATTTTCTCAAGTTGCATTTTTGGTGGATTATTTTATTTGTGTTTTTAATGAATCCATGCATTTAATTTTCTGACAATTAGGCCTATAGCCTGAGTTTATTTAATTAAAGCGATGGCATGTGTAGATGAATATATGCTACTACTGTGTGATCTTTATGTTTCATTACATTTTGTCGAGACACAATTGGTGAAACATTTAGATATTTGGTATCAATCGATTCCTTATGAACCGAACTTAAACAATTTTGATGAAGCTAATTTCGATTTTTTAAATGAGACCTTCCCATGGCAAAAAACAAGATGGCCGCCGTCATTGAGCATTTAACTAAAATATCTTTGAAAGTATTTCGCCGATTTCAATTGTAAAGGTACCGTTGAAAAGGTAATTAAAAGAGCTTCAACGATTTACCAACAATTTTCCAGAAAGTTTTTTTTTTGATGTTATGTTTGGTTTGAATTTTTAGTACGGTAATTTTAACGATTTTTTCAGAGCACATAGGTGAAACAACTATGTATGGGTATCAATCGATTCGTTATGAACCGTGATTTAACAATTTTGATGGGGAAACTTTCGATTTTTTACTGAGCCCTTCCCATGGCGAAAAAACAATATGGCCGTCGCCAATGAACCTTTTGACTCGCATATCATTTAAAGTATATACCCGATTTTTAATTCACGTATACCGTTGAAAAGGTAATTTAATGACGAATAAACTATATATTTACCATTTTGTTGAAACTTTAATATTTACTGAGGTTATGTTACAAAAACTTAAATTATTTACCACACTCGTCATCGTTATGGATCTTATGGCGCATATATCTACATGACCAAAACGGTTTTTGAATATGTTTGGCTTGTTTATCCGTAGCATATCTCTTTATGTATTCAATGAGTCCTTACATTTTATGTTCCGACAAATACATCCCGAGAAAATGTATTTGAAGCGACGGCATGTGTAAATGAATAATAATATTTGATCTTGATGTTTGAAACACATTTCGTCGAGGCACAATAATTGATTAAAGAATTATGTATCTGGTATCAATCGATTCGTTATGAAACGTTCTTTAACAATTTTGATGAGGTACCCGTCGCAAAAAACAAGATGGCCGCCGAAAAAAACTTTGTAAGTTATATATTTTTCTAATGTAATTGACAGACCAATTTCAAGGTACCGTAGGTAACTAAAGTAGTAAAAATTATAAACTTGCAATTTTCACGAACCTAAATATTTACTGAGGTTATCTTGTTGCAGGAAACTATGACGCTGTTATGTTGGTACCATAGACATAAATTTAAAAAAGTTCCTCCACCGGAAATTGAACCCGGGACCAGCTGGAAACAGTATGACATTGACAGCCTAGATCCCGAGTGTTTCTAATTCTAATTATTCACATCATCATCCATCCCAGCCCAGATCCGATCAGTAGCGTACACATAATACACAGAATAGTACACAGAATAGCTGATGCAAATCATGCTGAAGAAGAATTTCGTCTACTAGGAGATGTGCTCAAGCAGAATGGTTTTCCAAATAGAATCATTCAAAAGGCCCTCAGACGACAAACTAACTAACACAGCTAGCCTGTGTTCCTGTTGACGTTGAAACATGTTCCTTCATGTTTGACCTCTTAGCACCTGTCACAATTCCCACATGGAATTTCATACACGCCACCACCTTCTAGGCAGATGTGGTCCTTAGTTCTTAACAACTCTCCTATCTTTCTGTCGGTGTTTTTATGTTTTGTTTAGCAAGAATTTTTCCTATTCGGTCCGTTTCTCTTATAACATAAGGCAAATATGCAGTTGCAAGTAGTTCTTCTTTTACTGTACCTACATCTTTTTCCGAGTTAGTTTGTCGTCTGAGGGCCTTTTGAATGATTCTATTTGGAAAACCATTCTGCTTGAGCACATCTCCTAGTAGACGAAATTCTTCTTCAGCATGATTTGCATCAGCTATTCTGTGTACTATTCTGTGTATTATGTGTACGCTACTGATCGGATCTGGGCTGGATGGATGATGATGGGAATAATTAGAATTAGAAACACTCGGGATCTAGGCTGTCAATGTCATACTGTTTCAGCTGGTCCCGGGTTCAATTTCCGGTGGAGGAACTTTTTAAATTAATGTCTATGGTACCAACATAACAGCGTCATAGTTTCCTACAACAAGATAACGTCAGTAAATATTTAGGTTCGTGAAAATTGCAAGTTTATAATTTTTTACTACTTTAGTTACCTTTTCCACGGTACCTTTGAAATTGGTCTGTCAATTACCTTAGAAAAATATATAACTTACAAAGTTTTTTTTCGGCGGCCATCTTGTTTTTTGCAGCGGGTACCTCATCAAATTATTAAAGAACGTTTCATAACGAATTGATTGATACCAGATACATAATTCTTTAATCAATTATTGTGCCTCGACGAAATGTGTTTCAAACATCAAGATCAAATATTATTATTCATTTACACATGCCGTCGCTTCAAATACATTATCTCGGGATGTGTTTGTCGGAACATAAAATGTAAGGACTCATTGAATACATAAGAGATATGCTACGGATAAACAAGCCAAACATATTCAAAAACCGTTTTGGTCATGTAGATATATGCGCCATAAGATCCATAACGATGACGAGTGTGGTAAATAATTTAAGTTTTTGTAACATAACCTCAGTAAATATTAAAGTTTCATCAAAATGGTAATATAATAGTTTATTCATCATTAAATTACCTTTTCAACGGTATACGTGATTAAAAATCGGGTATATACTTTAAATGATATGCGAGTCAAAGGTTCATTGGCGGCGGCCATCTTGTTTTTTGCCATGGAAGGGCTCAGTAAAATTCGAGATTTTTTCCATCAAAATTGTTAAATCACGGTTCATAACGAATCGATTGATACCCCATACATAGTTGTTTCATCTATTGTGCTCTGAAAAAATCGTTAAAATTACTCAAAATTCAAACCAAACATATCCTCAAAAAAATTAACTTTCTGGAAAATTGTTGGTAAATCGTTTGAAGCTCTTTAATTACCTTTTCAACGGTACCTTTACAATTGAAATCGGCGAAATACTTTCAAGATATTTTAGTTAAATGTTCAATGACGGCGGCCATCTTGTTTTTGCCAGGAAGGTCTCAGTAAAAAAATCGAAATTAACTTAATGAAAATTGTTTAAGTTCGGTTCATAACAAATCGATTGATACCTAATATCTAATTGTTTCACCAATTGGTCTCGACAAAATGTAATGAAACATAAGATCACACAGTAGTAGCATATATTCATCTACACATGCATCGCTTTAATTAAATAAACTCAGACTATAATTGTCAGAAAATTAAATGCATGGATTCATTAAAAACACAAATAAATAATCCACCAAAAATGCAACTTGAGAAAATGTAAAACCTTTTTTACCTAGTAAATATCGTTCCATACGAGAAAGTGTAAAGTAAACAGTTAAAGTTTTTGTAACTAACCTCAACATTGGATTTTCGTGCAATTTGTAACATTTATTTAAATTTCTATTATTTTACCTTTCGAATGGTACCTTTTGAAATTGAAATCAGTCAAATATTTACGAAGATACGCTAGTTTAAAATTCGAAAGCGGCGGCCATCTTGTTTTAGTTATGGCCGGTCTCAGCCAAAAAATCAAGACTCTCACCATCGAATTGTTTATCTAGGGATCAATACGAATCGATTGATACCACATACATAGCTCTTTCACCTAAGCTGCCACGGAAGCATGTTTTAATTCCCTATGCTCCCCCACTATTACATACTTTTAACTGTCTGTATCAGTAGGCTACATTATCCACTGCTTTTCTTTCCAGACTCACCCATTCGGTAGGCTACCACTTTCCTTGGCACACTAAAACCGGATTCACAACGTCGCGCCTGCGTTTTAGCGTTATGCGCTAAGCGTGGCGCTTACCTCAACCTACTTCACCCATAACTTAGCAGTGTTCTCCCCAGGAAAATAAAATTCAATGGTTATTCTAAAAACATTGCCGGGTACTGTGTTCACTTGGCAGGGAAATATGTGGGGGTTTGGAGGCTTGCCCTTGCCCCAATTTTTTTGAGATCCTAGATTTGATTTGGTGAGTTTTAGAGGTTTTTGAAATCCTCTTGAAGTACGTAACTTACTTTAGCTGTTTTTGTGGTAGGCCTAAGAGCATTTCTAATTTGGTGGAAATTATAACCTAGACCTATATGCCTACATTATTTCTCTGAAGTATGTAGTCTGTGCAAATTACTGTAGTCCTATTGCTACAATTATTATTAGACCTACCGGTAGGCCTACAACTTAAAAATGTGTTGTAGCCTAATAGGCCCTTATAAAGTTGATGATGTTATTTCTTCTAACTGGTTATTATCAAGGATTTGTACTAAAGGTTTACAATTACTAGGCCCTACAACTTGAAACATTGTTGTAACTTGTAGGCCTATTTGATGACTTTATTTTTAATAATTTGAAATTATTTGTCCTAACAATCAATAAAAATGATAAAAAATAAAAAATACAAAAATAGGTACTTGTTCATTAACGGGACCCCCTCCAAAAAAAAAATAAAAATAAAAAATCAGTAATAACATAACATTAGACAATCAAAACTACTACATCTACTCCATCTGAGTTTCATGAGGTCAGGAAAACACAATTATTTCAAACAAAGCCTTGAAAACATCCTTTCCGGCTACATGCTTTGCGACAGGAGTGACACGGCCTAGGCCAACATATTCCACCTACAAAACCTTTAACGTCGCTATTTTAATTAGGACTGTCAATGGAAAAGTACTTTCGTTTAAAATAGTGATGTTAAAGGTTTTGAAGGTTCATTTGTTATCCGTGAACGTCAATGTCAGCTGCACGGCGACGACTGCTCTCATGTAGGCCTACGCATTCCAATGGATTATACTCGCCTGAGTAACGTTGAACGTGTGAGTCAAGTTCACTGTCAGAGTTATATTCAACTTCTCGCAAGTTGTAATTATTTATTGTAAACCGAAATAAGTAAAAAAAACGACGATGGGGGGGGGGGGGAGCAATTAACAAAAAATTGAGGGGGGTCCCGTTAATGAACAAGTACCCAAAAATATGTATAGGCCTAGGCCTAGGTCTATACATATTTTTGTGTTGTTGTTTGTTGGATGAGCGTAGCAAGCGAAGCGAAGATTCCATTCTACTACACTGGAGACAAAAATCCGGATTTTTTTTTTTTTTGTGTGTTTGTTAACACGATTCCGGCTAAACCAATACTCCAATTGCGATGAAATTTTCTGGAGACCTTTGAAATCTCCGAACTTAGAACTGCCACGTTCTTGAGCACAATCGAAAAAATATTTCTCATGAAAATCGCAGTTTTACGATTGTTTTTGTGTTTCTTTTTTGTTTCTGTTTGTATTTTTGTGTGTTTGTTAACACGATTCCTGGCTAAACCAATACTCTAATTGCGATGAAATTTTCTGGAGGCCTTTGAAATCTCTGAACTTAGAAACTGCCACGTTTTTGAGCGCAATCGAAAAATTATTTCTCATGAAAATATCAATTTTACTTTTTTTTTTGTTTCTGTTTGTATTTTTGTGTGTTTGCTAACACGATTCCGGCTAAACCGATACTCCAATTGCGATGAAATTTTCTGGAGACCTTTGAAATCTCTGAACTTAGAACTGCCACGTTCTTGAGCACAATCGAAAAAATATTTCTCATGAAAATCGCAGTTTTACGATTGTTTTCGTGTTTCTTTTTTGTTTCTGTTTGTATTTTTGTGTGTTTGTTAACACGATTCCGGCTAAACCAATACTCCAATTGCGATGAAATTTTCTGGAGGCCTTTGAAATCTCTGAACTTAGAACTGCCACGTTTTTTAGCGCAATCAAAAAATTATTTCTCATGAAAATAGCAATTTTACGATTTTTTCTTTTTCTCTTTTGTTTCTGTTTGTATTTTTGTGTGTTTGTTAACACGATTCTGGCTAAACTGATACTCCAATTGAGTTGAAATTTTCTGGAGGCCTTCGAAATCTCTGAACTTAAACTGCTACGTTTTTGAGCGCAATTAAAAAATGATTTTTCATGAAAATCGCAATTTTAGGATTTGTTTCATTTTTTAAAATTAGGCCTACGATTTTTTTGTTTAAAAAAAATGTAGGCCTAGACCTAATGATTTTTTCACAGAACAACAAAAAATCTGCATAAACACATGGCAGCTCAATGCACTAATTACGCTCATCCAACAACGCGCCTAAAAAAGCGTTTGCGAAGCTTCCTAGTTTTATGTATTGGCCTAGGCCTATAGGCCTACACTATAAAATGCTCTTCATTAAAATCAAATAATTTCTGCTGCCAATCCGGCACCACCACCAAAAACAGAAACAAAATTTTTGAAGTGTTTTTGAAAAACTTATCTTGCAAGTTTTTTATCGTGTTTGGGTGAATTATTGTGTTACAATAGTATTGTAATTTGTATGCCCAACTAAAAAAAAGAAAAAATCCTTTTTTTGGGGGAGTCAATCTATGCCGGGTGGCAATGAATTTTTGCTAACCAGCTCTCGGGAGAACACTGACTTACTTTTTGCCTACCCTACCCTACCCTACCCCAATTTTGCCAATGCATGTTGCAACATAACCTCAATTATATACCTGTCTCGCTCGCACAAACGCGCGCTCCGAACACAAAATTCCAACATTGACCAATTTTGCGTTTAGCGCTCGTGCGCTCTGGAACCTGTTTGGCCGAAACAGACTCCGAAACCCGGCTTAACACTTTTGCGATGTCTAAAAGACCATAAGTAGGCCACTCATTCTTCTGCCGTGCTCCCAACTCTTGTCCATGGCCTGTCTAAATATGGGCAAAAGTGAAGGATTACTCAGCAATGTTTTTATTATTTTTTTGTTGAAAAAAAAACAGAAGAACTATAACATAGTAGTTTTAAATCATTTTAATCAGGGGCACACAAGTGTTTACAAAATAAAACACAAAACAACAGACACTAAAAACACATAACAAACAACCACCATCACTTCCAGACGCAGCCATCTTCGAACTCAAATCCAGCCTAAACCAGTGCTATTATTATCTAGTACTATGAAGTCCAAAATCAAATTCGATGCACAACTAACTGGGGGGTGTTGTCCTCCAACCCCCAGGAAAGGCCTTAGTTGCCACTTGCCAGCACTACAAAACATCATTCCCCCATCCCCGCCGTCGCTCCAGCCGACATACAACACACTCACTCACAACGTAAACATCAACCAACATATGTCAATCAACACAAACCTTTCAAATGACCTAAAACATAGGTAGGTACCCAAATGAGCGTGCACCGACTTAAAACACTCCACAAACCATGTAAGTGGTACGGTGATACCACTCAATCATTACCTTCCTAAGTAATTCTGGTCCGCTGAGTAATTCTTCACAATTACTGGTACCTAAGTAGGAATATATATGTAGGATCTATTGTGGATCTTGTAATGTATAATCAATCAATATGCAAGACCTGATTCTTAGTATAAATATTTAACAGTAATTGTCTGTTGAACAGCTTGCAATGCTCTTGAGTCTTGATGTCACCCGCTGATCTCCTCAGCAACCTGAGCACCGACCTAGAGTAGCTGATTTCATCTGCATGAAGAATACCTACCAGCCGTACGAAACACTGGAGGATTTACCTATGGTAACTTGGGATTTCTTGTGCACAAAGTTGTCATAGTGTTGGCCTACCAATATGCTTGGTGTCCTAGTTTAATAATCAAACTCAGGCTTGTAGGCTACAGATATTGGGTAAACTTGTATTGGCGGTGGGGGCGCCCCTAAATTTATCGGAGGGGGTGCGAGGGGGCACAATTTATAAATGATATATAGGCCTATGGGGTATTTATTGCAGTGGCGCACTCAAGGGGGGGAAAAAATGGAAAAAATCTTGATGCATAAGATGAACTTTGACCTTCAATAAAACAAAGATGGCTACCATGTAATCTAACAAAACTATAGTATTTGAAATAGTATAGTATAATAGTAAAATAAGTTAAAAGTTATGGGGATCGATCAAATGTGTTTTGAGATACAGCTTTTAACACAAAACTCAAAATTGGCGCTTTTAATTACATCGGACCAACTTTGAAGGCCAGTAGGTCCTAAATGAAGTGAGGTAAAAATATGAAATTTTCATTTTTAGAGTTTGCATAAATCTAAAAGTAAATGGCAAACATAAAAAAATCTGGGATGGGTCAGCAACAAATTTATTCAAAATTGGATGATTTTCAATTTAATGCCATAGGGCCTTTGTAGTATATCTGAACGAATCATCGTATCAGAACGGTAGCCTCTACCATATGTGTTGTATATCTGTACGAATGTTCAATTTTCGTAAGTTATATAAAGAACCTATCTCATTTCAGACACCCAGAAGACAGTTATTCTGCTCAAGCCTATGCAGCAAGTCCATGAGCGTTGTCAGCGCCTTCCCATTCCACAGCCTGCGTTTCATGTAAGTCAAGCGATAAACTTCTTGTAGTGTAGTCTCCCAAGGCCTACATTCTAGAGGTAGGCTACCTATAGTCTTGTTAAGAGATAGGATACTAATGAAGGTGGCACTTGAGGGAAGTTCACACAATGAGATTGACAACACTGAAATTGATAGGCCAAGGCATAGGCTACCCTATGAAATTTGTTAGCAGGCAGAGCTGCCTAATTTGGTTTAAGGGGATAGGCCTAAATTATCTGCCAGGACTGAAATATAGCGCAATGTTTTTTTTCCAAAAATACAATCTCAAAAACAGCACTCACGTTATTTCCGCGCTCTTGCATTTGAAATAGCGCCTGAACATAGGCCACCCACAATACAACTCCCGCGCATCGGCTGCTGCTGCGCATCGCCCCTCCCACCCACTCGACGCCAGCCGACATGAGGCATGCGGGTGACGACATCACAGGCTCCGCAGAAAAAGACCGCGGGAATTTCGCCGCGTATCACAGGTTCCGTGGAAAATCACCACCAAAATAACTGCGACGTACAATAAAAACTTTTTTCTTGCAAATCGATTCTTATTTCTTAGGTAGACTCTAAATACGAATTTATTTGTTTATTTATTTATTTAATGATCGATTCCAATTTTGTCATCCCTAATCACAGTAATCAGACTGGTAGGGCTGTGCGAGTACTCGATTTCTCGAGCTTTTTTGAGCTTCAGTTTTAAGCTCGCGCCGAGCCGAGCTTGATTTTAGGCTCGATTTATTCAAGCCGAGCCGAGCTTGGCTTTATGCTCAATTTATTTGAGCCAAACCTACAAAAACACGCAGTACACGCGCTCATTTTCATAAACACTCAACAGACATTCTTGTCAACAAAGACTTTCGCGGAAGAATGCGGCAGCCTGAGCCAGCGATCAACATTCGACTCGACGCAGTAGAATGCGATAGGCCTAGGCCAAGAATGCAAAACGTGTCTCTCTCTCTCATGTGGGAAAACTTATCAGCTATCCCACTGTTGCCCGCGCTGAAGCTTTCGTCGCAAAATAAGCCAAGGAATAACCATCCAATGCGTCGTGATCGTAGAAACATGATCACATCGCAATAATCTTCTTCCAGCTAGTTCCACACCGAGCATCTTTGTTCTTCGTCAGCTGTGAGTTGAGTTGGTTGGATCGACCGAACGCGCACGTAGTTCGCGCAGGTGTCACGTGTTGGCTTACAACGCGCTCTGTTGTCAACTCGAGTTACTCTTTAGCAGAGTCGACAAAGAAGTTTCCCCGGGTCTTCTTTATCGACTCTGCAGGCAGCGGGCAGGCTCCGCGGGAAAGATCGCATCGACGTAGCGCGTAAAATAATAAACCCGTGAATTAGCCTAAAAACGGTCGCGAAAATACCCTGATCTTATAATCGGCTCCGGGTAATTTCTAGAACCGGGTACCCGATGACATCCCTAGAAAATATGTAGCCTAAACATTTTTAATTTAATTTAATTAATTTTTTTAAAATTTTTTTTTTGAAAAAGCTCGGCTCGGCTCGAAAATCAAGCTTTTTTTTCATACTCGGCTCGGCTCGACTTAAAAATTCTAGGCTCGCACAGCCCTACAGACTGGTGAACTGTGGTTGGCCTATGTGAGCTTGTGCTTGGCCGTACACTGTTAAAAACATAGGACTAGGCCCTAACATTGTTCAAAATGCTTTGTTGTAGAGTGAAACTTAAGTTTAGGCCAGGGGTGTCAAACTTTTTTTAGAGTTGGGCCACATGGCATAAATTTTAAAAGTTGGCGGGCCACATCATAAAATGTCCATATATCACCTAAAATTTAACGTAATTTCAATAGGCTATAGATTGTGGAATAATAAAGTAACCCTCCCCTATTCTTGTCATTGTATTGCGTGGCAAGCTGATAGCATCATTAGCTGATATAGCTGATAGGAGTGATAGCAGTAGCACCACAGTCCCACAGTGGTAATTGTGCGATTTTTCTTATTACAATGTAGGCCTACTGCTCAGATGGACGCAAAATAAAATGCTATACTATACTAAATTATAGGAAATACTAGGCCTATACTATTTTCATAACAGCTTGCATACTTTTCTTTACTAATTCCCCATCAGAGAATGGTCTTCCTCCCGATGTTAATAAGTGGGCAACCTGATAACTAGCACGAACAGATGCTTGGTTCTCAGTTATCTTCTTTTTGAACATACATTGCGGAGATAGGCCCTACAAGGTTTTGCTTCAGTTTGACCCTTTGTATTTCTCATACTCACTGTTTTGAGTCGTAATGCCATTTTAAATTGTACTCTTTTTACACTGCGATGACATCTCTGCATACTAAGTACACAATTTTATTTGTATCGTTATGTGGCACACAAAAATAAAGATCAGTCCACTTTTCGTTAAATACGCGGCACTCGCTATCTATTTTACAATTTTATTTTTAAAATCTTTTGATAACGTCTTTTTTTAAACCAAACAAATAAATGTTACACTTGTAACTGCACGTAACTAGACACTTGAAACACTTTCTGGAAATTTGCACATAACAATTCGTGACCACCTTCCTCGAATGCTATCAATTGAACACTTAACAGGTTCGACATCCTTTGCACTGCTTGCCTTGGACAGTACACTTACCCATCCCCCGCCCAAGCATCACATGATTGACCCAGAGGCTAGCAGTTAGGCCAGATGTCGCTAAAGAAAACAATGGGGACATTTCCCTCCTCGACTAAGCTAAAAGCTTGGGACGAAAACAAAACTACCCTTACTCCCTTAGTACACTTAGTCTCTTATCATTGTGGGACACACATAGAGTGCCAAGATCATTTTTGCTGCACTTTAAATCATAGGCATGTACAAATTTTTAAAAAAAAAGTTTACATTTGTTTTTGCAGGTCTGTGTACTGCGGGCCAGACCAAATGGCTTGGCGGGCCGTACGTTGGTCACCCCTGGTTTAGGCTATTCATTCATTGTGTAGTAAATAAAATATGTTTCTTGTAGGTAGGCCTACATTTTAATTTTTTTATTTTCTTTTTCTTGAAATTATTCCAGAAAATTGGGGGTTGAATTGTGCTTTATTCGGTACAATACCATAGGCCTACATAACCTGTAGGTAGCCTAGTTATGAATTTACAGAGTAGTAACATAAAAAATATTGGGTCCAACCCGTCCTGAGTCTTGAGCTTCACCCTAAAATAAATTGCCAAGTTGATAATTTAAAAGAAATTACATTGCGTCGATCTCTACCTATGCCCCGCCCCGAGACCTTGGAGGATTTGGGTCAAAAATATGTTTTGGCCCATTATTGACGTAGGCCTACCGGTACTCTACTACATTTTTTGTAAATCCTCTACCTCAGTGGTTCCCAACCTTTTTACAGCCAAGGTACACCTGTAAGTAAGTAATGGAACGATTTGGCGGCACACTGCCATTTTTGGATGCTCCCCCCCCCCCCCCATCGATTCACACAATTTGGAAAATAAACTTGATTTGAGTGGCCTTCCCTTTATATAGTTAACCATTTTTACAACTTGATCTAGAACTGATTGACTTGAGTGAGCAAAAAACAATGTGTTGTGATCAACTTTGGGTTGCGAAGTTTCGCTCGCGCAAGGAAGCCTTTCATTTTGCCTGTCATTGAGGGTGCACCGTCAGTACAAATCAAAGTACAGGACAACTACTCCAACATGTTTTCCTCAAAATATTTGGAAACACATTCAAACACATCCTCACCCGTTGTGTTTTCTTGTAACTCACGACAAAACAAATATTGTTCTAGTATTCTCTTGTCGACGACAAATCTAACATAAGTGAGAAGCTGAGCTTTCCCAGTTCCATCTGTCGACTCGTCCTGTTGTAGTCCAAAATTCTTGCCAGACTGCAATTTTTTCTTCACATTTTGTTCAATGTCTGAAGACATCGCTTCAATTCTCCTACTCATAGTGTTGTCCGAGAGGGGCACTTTTAATATTTCCCGTGCAGCCTCGGGTCCCAGCATTGTTTTCACGATTTCTTGACAGGCCGGTAAAATCAAGGTCTCTGCAATCATGTGGGGGTTTCATGCACTTTGCAACAAGTTCTGCAACTTTAAAGCTAGCAATTTGAGCCTTGTCCAAAACAGACACTTCTTTTCCAAACTTTTATCTGTTTGGATTGGTCGTTAATGAGGCGCTAGATTTTTCGTACCATGTTAGGGTTTAATGCAGACACAAAGCAGGACAGGGTTAAATTCCTATACTATTTGGCTAATATTTCGCGGCACACTACGTACACCTTTGCGGCACACCGGTTGGAAATCACTGCTCTACCTGTTGTTGTTTTTTTATTTGAGCAGATAGTTTGGTCTAAAATGCTGATTTGGTAAAGCCTTTGCACGGAATAGAGCTACAGCAGATTTTTGAAAAGAACTGCCTTGAATAGACTCGATATTGGTCAGCTATTACCCAGACAATGCCACAAAAGAACCGAAGGGTTTGACCAATCTCGGCACGCACCACGCTTTTGCCTTCATCGCATACAGGGTTGACAAGGTGAAAAAATAATATGCATTCAGAAACTAAAAATTATATTAAAACATTTAACTTACAGGAAAGCAAACCTGGCAACAGCGATGCAGTGGGACTAACTGGCGAGTGCCGCACAAAGAGAGGGTATGACACTTAACTCTATTGCCTGTCAATCACTTCTTTGAACCCAAATATATTTTTAGAATGCTGGTGTAGCTTCATTCCCTGCAGAGGCTTTACCTAGAAGGGATGTCATTTTGAACGTATCTTTTTGCGTGTTTGTTTGAGTGAAGGCATAATTTGGTTGGCTTGGTCAGCTTTAAATTTTATTTTTATTTACTACAATTCAGAAATTAAAAAAGTCTGCCCCAACCGGGAATCGAACCACGGATCTCCCACATTCCAGGTGGACGTCTTAACCACTAGACCATCAGGACGGGTACATTTTATTTTCTGAATTAATTTCTAATTAATATATTAATTAATAATAAATAAATAGTAAATAATTAATAATTAATTAATTTCTGAATTGTAGTAAATAAAAACAATTACACCCACGGGAGTGTTTCCCGATTAACCAAATCGAGA
Organism: Sweltsa coloradensis; assembly: GCA_024449915.1. NCBI lineage: Eukaryota > Metazoa > Arthropoda > Insecta > Plecoptera > Chloroperlidae > Sweltsa > Sweltsa coloradensis. Next base: position 971,448 of record JAMZAV010000043.1, on the reverse strand, counting down.
TTTAAATTTTATGTCCCCAACTGAAAATCAGTAAGGTAGTTAGAGGTAGTGAAACATAATGATAAAATTAGAGAAACCATTTTTTATTGATTATTTTTTATTAGGTATTTAATTATGAATAAGCACTCTGTCACAATGCTTTCTCATTACTGGGTTAAAGCTAAAATCAGCAAAATTCACAAATTTGACGCAATAAAACTTTCAAAGTTCACCCTAACATTTTAAATTTGATATTAGATTACTTATAAACTGCATTCTCCTCTGCACTTGAAAGATGCACAACAGGGTTGTCCGTTAACATAGCATGAACACAGCTCCTCATTGCAATCGTTCTTGCATTTGCACACTTGAACTTCTTTGCTGAAAGACATTGGGTCTGGCAGTGAAGTCCATTTTGGTTCCTACGTTCCTGAAGGTCCTTTGATTCACCCCCAATCCAATTTGATGGATCTGGAAGTTGTTGCATATAGCAATATGTGCTTAGCTAGCTGATTGCTGAAGATGGTGTCTCAATGCGTCTTGGGTAGGTGGTAGCAATTCCATTTTTTTACTATTATGAGTGAACAGCTCTTTACGACACGAGTTTCCAGAGATAAATGTACTTGTTCTGTCATACATCATCACTGTGAACTTTTCGAGTAAGCCCTACTTCGTAAGTTTGTTCGTGAATCTGATTCAGTGTCGAGGAAAGACTGTTGAAAATGGGCGTTACTTCGGGAAGGAGATTCCATACTTTCCACAATGACTTCTTACCTTTAAAACATTGAACAAGGTGTCACAGCCAGTAAATGCATAATAGAAAGTCAGTGCGGCTGATCGTTCGGGACCAGGAATTTTAGCAATTTTATGTGCAGGAATCAACCAAATGTTTTTCCAACATCAAACTCAATCCACACATTTTTTGACACGCGGCTCGCAATAATATGCACAGAACAACTACGTACTCTCAAGGCCACAGTTCGCGTCGTTACTTGGTGCTATCCTTTCTAGCCAGCAAGATTGTCGTCGGTAACGATAACTATTCCTGTGGACTCGTCAATCGACAAAACAGATTTGTTCATTAGCATCCTGAATAACTCGGTTTTGTTCTCATTAGTCGTGAAAATTCCGGCCAATTGTTTGGTACCTAAGTAATTTGATTGCTCAACCCGACGCCGTACCCATTGACCTATTGTATCCCCCCTTTGACCTGTAAGCGAGTCTGTACGATATACGTCCCATGTCAAAACAACTCGAGGAACTTTTTTAAAAATTGAGCTGTAATGTAGGGGTCAAATACATGAATTGCATATTCCTCAAACGTCTTCAGATGTTTAGGTGGTTTCAACATGTTCACAATTGCTGCACCATCAAAGAGGATGGCATTGACATGAAATATTGGTTCCATTGTGTAATCAGGATCTTTTAGACATCAATTGATGACCAATTTCTTACCGGTTTTAAGAAAGCTATATTTTTAAATCGGTGGAGGGCATGAGTTCTTTTATTCATGTTGAAAGTATTTATTCAAATCTTTATTCCTCATTTGACAACCTATATAAAAGCATGAAAACAGTGCAGTAATTTTTCAAAGTCTTGATTAATTTTGTAAACTGTTACTTACTTTTTTCTGTGAGCATTTCTGAAGCAAACCAGTTTATTCTATTAAATTACATCGGACACATTTAACTTGAGAATTTGAATACTCATTAACGAAGTCATGCAATTTTTCTTCACCTAACTTCATAATAGATTTCTTTTAGTTTCCGCAGACATGATTTATTTTGTATGAAGCCGATATTCAATTGTGTGCGTGTAAAGCATTTGATTGCTTTCGAAGAATTATACATGGAGTGTTCAGATTTTCACAAATCCGTTGTGACAATTGAGATTTATGTAAAATCAACATTGAACAGTTACTCAATGAATGGTACGATTCAAAATATTAATGAATAATGATCACCATGTGGCATAATGTAGAAAATTCTAATTCAAAATAACGAGCATAACAAGTTTGAAATTTGATCACAATTTACTTGCAAATAAATGATTACAGTAGAGTAGACCATGTAATAATACTGATAACCTAAAATATCAATAAAATAATACTAATAATGTTCAATTCATACAAAGTACAAATATCGACTAGACCTACAAGTACACATATTTTCATTAATTTTTTTGTGGTGAAGTCTGATTTCACGAATGAAATGCGATTTTAATATAGGTCTAGACCATGATTCAAACAACAACTTAGACGTAATATATTAACACATAACAAAAACTTGTAAAAATACAGCCAAACCTTACACACTCAAAAGAAATGAGATCTAAAAAAAGGGCCAAGCTTATCTACCCTTCCACATTTGTGCATTCTTAATTCATAAACGTACAGTGTCCAGTAACAACAACCTTGAAAAGCTTGGCAAAATAGAATTTGCAACTATTAATTTAAACGAAGTAGTTCATCCAAGCTCTTTTTTTCTAATTAATTTTAACGTAATGGTCATGCAAATTCTATTTTGCCAAGCTTTTCAAGGATGTTGTTACGGGACACTGTACGTTTATGAATTAAGAATGCGCAAATGTGGAAGGGTAGATGAGCTTGGCCCTTTTTTTAGATCTCATTTCTTTTGAGTGTGTAAGGTTTGGCTGTATTTTTACAAGTTTTTGTTATGTGTGGGATCTCATTACTTTTTCAAGTTCCATTGCAAAATTATTTGTTAAAATATAATAATTTTATCAAATTCGATTTAATTGCTATGGTATTACCAATTAACAATAGAATGAAAAAATATAGTGGTCCAAAGACTTGCTTTTTGTAAACAATGTAGGCAATTATTGTCAGTGTTGGGTCAGTTCTTTTTTAAAATGAACTTTCTAAAAGTTCAGTTCACAGCTCAAATAATGAACTTTTAAAAAGTTCAAGTTCTTTTAAAACCTAAAATTTTGAAAAGTTCAAGTTCGTCTAAAATATGAACTAAGTTCGTTTAAAAGTTCTTTTGTAAAATAAATCACTATTTTATTAAAGGTTGGCGAGAAATGAAGAAAAACATTAAGGTCGTGCGAGTATCACTTTTTCAAGTCGAGTTCGAGTAGTTCTCAAATCTTCAAATCTATAAGTTGTTTTTGTATTTATGTAGGCCCTATCTAGGCAATCTAGGCAATCTAATTACCAAATTAATTTTTTGCTTCAATGCATTAGCATAGCCTTTGCAAGTGGCCAAAATAATTCACCATTACTATACCCATTTTACTAGGTACAAGCTAGTTAAATTCAAATCTGTCTACACCTACAAAAGTGCAATATTAAATTATTTAAATATCGGTACTTGAAGACACAACTTGTATTAAATTATCCGAATGTGCTTAATAACTAACACATATTAAAGCAACTTGGAGCCCCTCCCAACAAAGTAAGGAGCGAGCTACACAACTATTATTGATGGTGTTAAGAGTTCCATCTAAAATATATTCTTGCATATGCTACTGCAGTCTAACGCGTATCTACTGTCAAGTGTCAACATAAACATTGGAAGCTTCGAGCTAAGACCTTGCTTGATAGCCTACCAGTGCTAAACTTTATTTCTCAATGGCTAAACTGATGAGCTGACATGTAGAGTGCTTGCACAACCGACCAGCTACTGTGACAGTCGCAAATAAAAAAAAAACTGCTAGCCACCCGGGAAAACTATTCACAGATGTTATTTTCGGTAACAAAATGTCTGGAATTGATTTATGATTATAATAATAAGAACAATACGACTTCCAGGTAAAATTTCGAAACTATATTATTATTACGCACACGAAGCACGGAGATGGGCTTCATATTTGTCAAAGAAGTTGCAATCGTTGTGAAATTCGAGCTCTGCTGGTGGTCTAGTAGCAGGGTTTGACGGGGGGGGGGGGAGAGGGTGTCATAGATCGCGATCTTCCCGCGGCTGACGGCGGTCGGACGATAGTTGAGCTGTCTTTGATCGTGTTGATGATTTGTATTACATTCTCGTCGATTAGCTTGTAAAATTACAGCATATACTAAGCGTTTTAGGCTTCTTAAATTAGTTTCCGAATAAGGCGTGAATCGTGCGTGACCTTGTCAAAATCAGCTGAACGTACGTCAACGTAGGCCAACGATGGAACAACGATTTGTTATTGTTTTTAGCGGCGACAGCGGCGAGTCGACGGCTGCACAACGCACGGAAAGAACTTTCAAATGAACTTTCTAAAACTGAAAAGTTCGTTCTAAGAAAGAACTTTTAAAAGTTCAAGTTCATTCATTTAAAAAAGAGTAAGTTCACTGAAAAGTTCACAAAAAAAGAACGCGTTCGCGAGAACGCGTTCTTTTTAAAAGTTCTTTCCCCAACACTGATTATTGTCACGTAACTATAGTTACTTGTTGATTGTATGCCTGTATAAGGCTTATTTTAAAACCTTTATTTGGAAGCCTTCCAGCAATTTTTTAAAACTTTTTCTTTCAAAAGGAATTACACCACTTTTACCTTAATGTCCATGTAAAATATGAACGTTGTAGCCCCACCCGTTTGGTCAGAATCGCTGGGCAATTGAAACTGACGAATTAGATAGTAGTAGTAGCCAGTAGTAACTAACATCCTTAAAGTGATTTTGAGCATGTTTCAAGTAATATTTTCACCAAGAAGGAATGCTCGTACCCCAACCAAATTTGGCATGTGTTGTCGGGTACCTAAATCCCCTCAATTTTGATAGTTTTCAAGTTCACATCACGTTTCATGATGGCTGGGTGACACCTCGAAATCACCCCAACTCTGCTTGCTGTATAAGGTGCCTGAGTGTGTAGCGCACCGCGGCTTGGCTGCGGCGCCCTAACGGGCACCTAGACAGGTATCGATGTCAAACATTTCAATTAAAATATTGCATGTGTACACAATATCGAAATACAGATATTTTTTGAGATCAAATTACATTTTTGAGTATAAATATATAAATTACAACCTTAACAAATTGGAATCCTCACTCGATAACCTATTAAAATTAAACGAATGGTCACAAGCCAGGTTTAGGTGTATATCCATTATCCAATAATAAACTGTAATCAGGTCAAGGGTCAAATGTCAGTCACATACTCGTTATCATGCTACGAATAAAAATAGAAATTAGTGGTCTGACTGTTGAAAAGCATGGTGTTTAGGTTATATTATGCTTCCAAAGAACAAATTAGTTCAAAAATACCTGTCTGAATAAAACATAAAAACTACAATGGAGGTCAAAGGTCAAACTTAACATGATGCCATTAATAAAAGCTCATACCATGATCAAAATTTGAGCTCAACACTCATTTCTCAATGAAAAAAGTATTCACAAGGCTGGTTTTGAACAATATCCTCAAATTTATTGCAATCAGGTCAAAGGTCAATCAATAATGTATCATTTCCAGCAATAATGGCACAATACATATTTTTAATGTTAGGAAAAGTGTTTTCCTAGCATACGATTGAAGTTTTTTTATAAAATGTAATACGTATTAGCTATGTAAATACGTAGGTATATTTTTTATCAGTTTTTAAGCGAGCGAAGCGAGCGTTCCATTTGACTCTGCCGGAAAAATAGTCACTGGTTTTGTTTTGTTTTTTTTTTTTGTTTGTTTTTTGTTTGTTTGTATGTCTCGCGATAACGTTCGAAAGGAGGCTCGGATCGAGTTGAAATTTTCACCATCCGCAAGCTTTGTTCTCGATTGAATGCCATTAGTTTTGTGGCAAAATCGTTCAAAAGATAAAAAGTTACATTAAAGTTAATCGTAAGTTTTTTTTTTCAAACTTCACGGCGACAAAATCTGAGATGGCCAAATCATTTAGAATGTCCGTCCGGTCACGAATATGTTAATTTTATTTTGATCCGATAAGTAGTGTAGATGGAAATTACATTATAACAAAGTACGGTTACCATGGCAACGGAAAGTCGTGCAGCTTTTTTGGCTCATGATGGCGGTCGAACGGAGGCTCGGATCGAGTTGAAATTTTCACCATCCGCAAGCTTTTTTCTCGATTGAATGCCATTTGTTTTTGTGGCAAAATCGTTCTAAAAGTTAAAAAGTTACATTAAAGTTAATCGAAAGTTTTTTTTTCAAACTCAACGGCGACAAAATCTGAGATAGCCAAATCATTTAGAATGTCTGTCCGGTCACGAATATGTTAATTTTATTTTGATCCGATAAGTAGTGTAGATGGAAATTACATTATAACAAAAGTAACGTTGCCATGGCAACGAAAAGACGCGCGAAGTTTCTAATGCACTGCCACCTAGAAGTAATCAAAATACTTTCGAGGAAGCAGTCTATTATTTGTCAACAAAGAGTTTAAATAGTTTTCCCAAGGAGTCAAGGTCCTCTAGATGGCGGTGGATTTTAAAGTAAAGATTTAAACACGGGTTTACCCACATACCTTGGCAATAATAAATAATACTGGAAACGCGAACGTCGTAAATTTTAAAATTAAAAAAAATGTGCAATGTGGGTCTAGCTATAGCACGTGCTCGCTTATCAACGCGTCCAACTGAGCGTTTCCTAGTTTAAATAAATTGTGCTCTCACTTTGGACACCCCTAGAGGCCAAACGGTTTAGAAATCTTTCGGCCTCCTTTTTTTTTTGAACTCTGCTATTTTTTCTGAGTACCTAAATATGATCAAAATGTCATGCTTCTATCTTCTTCTTCTTCTTCTTCTCAAATGCCCACATTTGGCCTATGATCAATTATCATGCTTGATCTAGTCAACCAGTAGAGACAATCATCCCTTTCCTCCTTCTTTATGCCGTTACGCATTGCGTCATGCTCATTTGCCAGACTGGCACAAGTGTACAGATGTTGTCTATCATGTTCACCATTTCAGCACCGTCTGCAGGTATTGGTTTCAAACACACCTATTCGGTGCAGATGCTTCCTTAGCAGGTCATGTTGCATCTTTAACCTGAACTGTGCTGTTTCTGTTCGTCTTATCATATATTTTGTTGGGTTTGCTTGGCTGTGTGGTGTACTCTTGCCATGGTTTGTGTGGTCCCTTTTCGACCCATTCTTGTCTAATTTTCTTGGGAGCTGCAGCATTTACAATTTACATGGGCTTTTTCTGAGATGTAAGTTAACGGTTTGCTCTGTTGTAGCATTTTGCTTCCTTTCTTCGCTAAGAAGTCCGCTTTCTCATTACCGTATACATTACAGTGAGATGGTATCCACTGTAGCTTAATTACCTTATTTGCATTGTGCAGTCTTGGGATTTGTAGTTTGCACTGCCTTACCACAGAATCCGCCACTTTCTTGTTGACTATGGCTTGTCACAAAACCCCGAATTGGTCTCAATATCGGCTTTAATCCGCCTTTAACTTTAACCGAATTGGATTCGTAGGGTTTCTCACCAATCCAGCTCGTAAGTGATGAGTCACTGTGTGTTTATCATAGTCAACAAACTCGTGACACATCGCTCTTGTGTTCAATTCGTGTGATAACCTACAAATCCAATTCGGTTAAAGTAACAGAATAGAGGACCACTTGTAACCCAAAAAAGAGTTGGCAAACTTGATAATTTTATAGCTAGACTAGGTCCCATCAGCAAAATGCAAAATATCTCCCATAAAGAAATAACATGGGGACAATATTTATGCCCCGTGACCTTGGAGGATTTGACCCCTAAAAATATTGGCCATTATTGAAGTATAGGCCTACTCGGCAGCCTCTATAAATCTACTATATTTTGTTTTGCTTGGGTGGATAGTGCCTAGAGGCTGGTTTAGTGTTGGGTGGGGAAAGATTGATAGGATCAGGATCAAAAAACTTAAATAAATTCATGTAAAATCACAGTTACAAGATATAATTTTTTAAGCAGTGATTTTAGTGTAGTATTTTTGCTATAGATTATATATGGTAAAAAATATTATTTGGGGGTAATCCCCTTTGTTAATAAACTAGGAAAACGCTTAAGTCCCGCCGCGTTGTTGGATGAGCGTAATTGGTGCATTGAGTAGCCAAGTTATGTGGATTTTCTGTTGTTCTGTGAAAAAATCATTACTAAGTTGAAGATTTTTTTAAAATTCATTTGAATTAAATTAAAAATAAATTTAAATTTTTAGTTTTTTTAATTAATCGTTATTTTAAAAAATAAAAAAATCGTAAAATATCGATTTTCATAAGAAATAATTTTTCAATTGTACTCAAATTTTACACGAATATATCAATTCAAAAATTAAGGTTCTGTGAAAAAATCATTACAATCGGATAAAGCATGTTGGTGTTATAAGGCAAAGAATTGATTTAAAAAAGAAAAATCCCGTAAAATTTCGATTTTCATGAGAAATAATTTTTCGATTGCGCTTAAATTTCACACGAATACCTAAATTGAAATTCATAAAATTAAGGTTCTGTGAAAAAATCATTAAAATCGGATAAAGCATGTAGGTGTTATAAGTCGAAGAAATTAAAAAAATAAAAAAAATCGTAAAATTGCGATTTTCATGAAAAATAATTTTTCGATTGCACTCAAAAACGTGGCAGTTGTAAGTTCAGAGATTTCGAAGGCCTCCATAAAATTTGATCGCAATCGGAATATCGGTTTAGCCGGAATCGTGTGGACAAACAGACAAAAATACAAAAAAAAATAAAAATAAAATAAAAAAAACATTCCGGAATTTTTTCTCCGGTATCTTCGCTTCGCTCGCTACGCTCATCCAATAATAAATTACATAGCTTATCTATTCAATCATCAATTATTTTTATTTTATCGTTGTGCAACCCTAATAGTCACTGTGTTGCATATTTCAGGAATGGGAGGATCCTTAAGCTTATGATTGTCAAGGAGGCTCCTCGAGAACCTTCCACATCGTAAGTCGCAGCTCAAGTGTCATTCTTCAACTTCAGCATCTCAGACATCGCCTACGCTCGTATCACACAATAATTATTGACGTTTGTAAGTCAGTTCTTGGAACAGTTGATTTATTCCTAATCCCTCTATCCTCCCTTTTCAGAGGTTTATCTTGCATGTTAAATAAGGTGCTCAACTACTTGCTTAACTATTTAATTTCTTTGCGCAATTTTATATAAATTATTTCAACTTTTTTGTTTCTTGCGGTCTCTTAGTTATCTGACACGGCTATTGTCAGTGTTAAGTGATGATATCGTTAAGCAAGTGGTCAAGCACCAGCATGTTCCTTGCATGTTTGCATGTTCCCAACATGTTCACTAGCTCGCACCACAGTTCACCTTACAGTCAAACTGTTTTCATGTTGAATTTAAGTTGTCTGGTTCACATTCCATAAGAATTAAGAACAATGCTATTTATACGTAATTACCCGGTTGTACGTTGATCCGTTTATGACACCATAATTTCGTGGTCCCGTGCTGTGTTTCACTGTTTTTACGATGTTTTCGAGGCTCTGTGATATCTTCAGCCAATCAACAATACAGAAAGGCTACTTCATCCAGCCAGCCTTTTCTGAACGTAAAGTAATCATCTTGCTTGTTACCTGTATATAGGCCTATTAGATTACGTTTATCCAAGTAAAATAGGCCCAGTGAAAATAAATTGAAGTAGGTACCGGTAGTAGATGTTAAGAACGCGGCCCGATTTAAAAACCAAAATCGATAATGGTTTGGTTGAGAAAGAGAAATTGCTAACCCTACTAAACAGGCATTGGAACCCCTTTCGTGGCCAGTCGAGGCTACAATGGAGTAAACTGTGGAGTGAACCCTAGTGTCCCTGGTAGTGGGTGTGGTGTATGTCTGTATCGTCCATGATACTTAATCGGCGCTGCTCTTATTGAATTCCCTTGTCCCGAATAAAACAACATGGAAATAAAAACGATCGAGAATGGGACAAACAACTCAAGATTTAAACGTAGGCCTAGTGAATGCAAAAAAACGTTAAAACGTTGACCTACAGAATGAATAGTATTACTAGTAGAAGGGCTACATTAAGCAAAATACTCTCTCAATAAAACTTAATATGTAGGCCTACGTACAGTAAACACAACATTGTCTCTTTAGGGTTTCAACACCACCTTTACATTTTGTCTGTGGATTTAAACAAATCATTACAAAACATAATAATAATAATATGAATCAATAACTTTGTCCTTAGTGTGGGCTTATGGTAAAAAACCTTGTATTCATAATGAAAATAATCAATCATCATTATTATCCATTGCCGTTTCTTGCTTCTGGCAGGGTCAGCTTGGGTTTAACAGCCAAATTTTTCCACTTTTTATCCTCCCACAGTCATATCTCTTCCACATCTTCCCAGTTCTATCCTCTTGCCTCCAAGTCTCCTGCTATGGTAACCTCCCATCTCTTCCTTGGCATACCCCGTCTTCTTCTTCCTTCTTCAATTCTTCTTTCATTCATTTTCTTTTTCATCCACCATCCGTTTTGTTTTTCGGACAAAACATTCACATTGAAATTTCTACCCTTTGAATATGATGATATTAATAGACTGAAATTTTAAAAAGTTTCTCCTTCAAGCTGACGTAGGTTTGAATCCCGCTTAAGGCATGTTTTTTTTATCATCCTTCATCGTCATCAATCACACCACACATCGCCTCAAATAGCCTAAGTGCATTGATATGAGACGTTAAGCAACGGAAATCATCATCCACCGGGGAAATAGCGGAGGTCTCGGGTTCGTTCCCCGGTGAAGGCATTTTTTTAATTTCTGTCAATAATACTGTTATAACAGCGTCATAGTCGCCTACTATAAAACAAGGTAAATCAATATTAAATATTTATTGTGGCTGGGCAAAAAAATCAATATTTTGATACGATATCGATATACTAAGTGGAAATATTTTTGATATTGATATTTCATTTCATTTCGAAATATCAAAATTTACACAAAAAATGCTAAATTTCGTAATTTTGGTGGAGGTGCCGGGTCATGAAACGTGATTGTGAGATCGTAAAAATCGTTAGGTGATACCGTATCTACCCTATTTGGCCACAAATTATGAAAAATAGACCCACTCTTTTCATAATTTTGATTAAAAAAATATAATTTTTTTTTACAAACAATTACATTTTGATATAGGCCTATTGATATCATTTCAAAAATTTTCTTGTGATATCGATAATTGAATGATATGTCATAGCCCAGCCCTAATTTATATCGCTACACTTTTCTCCAAATCATTTAGGCCTAGTTGATTAAAGTTGTGTTTCCACCATTGATCTTGGGCGTCACAGAATCGGCACCGGCCTGCCAAGCTTGACACCTCATCTTCTTCATCATTCTCTTGTCTAGCTTTCTCCATATTTTCCTGGTCTCCCCATCATCTCTTTCTCTCTTCAACCACTATCAACTTCTCACCTAATAATATGTCAATGTTAAGTGGGGGTGTGAATAGGGAACCCAACAGCTTACCTGGTCGGTGACTGTAGGGATCTCGTAGAAGAAAGACACAAATAAAAATAAACATAATACACGAAAACGTCGAAATTGTTAGCTACTCTTTATTCCAATACCAATTTAGTTGGTTAAGGGGTGTTTCCACCATTGATCTTGGGCATCCCAGGAATCAGTATCGGTCTGCCGAGCTCGACACATCATTTTTTCGAACTACATTATAATATACGTATAGTTGTAGACTTTCATGATCCATTTTAATGATATCTTAAACTGTACGGAAATAATCGTGTCGTTATCAAGTTGTTAAAACACTTTTTTTTAATCTTCGACGTTTCAAAAGACTTTGCTTTCATTCTCAAGAAGACACGGCATAAAAACAATAAAAACAAAACATCAGCATTACAATAAAAATATATCAATTAAAACTGCCTTACAAAGGCAAACCAAATGGCAAGTACAAAAACAATTCAAATGCAGTGAAAACCTTGCAACCACATCACTGTGCTAAGCTCTTTGCTTGACTTCTAGTCATCCTTCTCACAGCCTGATTCTGTTCTTCAACTGCTGTACTCTTCTTCAACATGTCTTGCTTAGAATCTCTGGAATTTGTATTTGAATTGTTTTTGTACTGACATTTGGTTTGCCTTTTTAAGGCGTTTGGTTTGTTCCTATTTTTATTGTAATGCTGATTGTTTTTATTTCATGTTTTCTTGAGAATGAAAGCTAAGTCTTTTGAAACATGTTTTATAACAACTTATATAATGCGTGATTATTTCCGTAAAGTTTAGGATATATATCCATATTCCATACCACTGATTGCTATATTTCCTATTTAAAAAAATATATTGATCTTTGGTTGGTTATCGCTCACTCGTCGATTGCGTCGGGGCCTACAGGGTTGGCTTAGATGCTTTAGTCAGTTATATGATTAAGTGGGTAGACTCTAAATATGAATTTTTAATTTATTTATTTGTTTATTAATTAATACAAAAGTTTTAACTTTAAGCATATGCCCGCGCTTTGAGGACATCATTAAATTGTGGGAAAAGTTTTGCCCCGTCTGGGGATCGAACTCAGAACCTCCAGATTGTTGACAATCACAATATAATTGGATGAGCGTAGCGAGCGAAGCGAAGATTCCATTCTACTACACTGGAGAAAAAAATCCGGAGTGTTTTTTTTTCTTTTTTTTTCTGTTTGTATTTTTGTGTGTCTGTGAACACGATTCCGGCTAAACCGATACTCCAATTGCGATAAAATTTTCTGGAGACCTTTGAAATCTCTGAACTTAGAACTGCACGATTCGAAAAATCAATCAAAAAATTATTTCTCATGAAAATTGCAATTTTACGATTTTTTTCGATTTTCTTGTTTTTTTCTGTTTGTATTTTTGTGTGTTTGAGTACACGATTCCGGCTAAACCGATACTCCAATTGCAATGAAATTTTCTGGAGTTTTCGAAATCTCTAACTTAAACTGCCACGTTTTTGAGCGCAATCGAAAATTATTTCTCATTAAAATCGCAATTTTACGATTTTTTTTCGTTTTCCCTTTTTTTTTCTGTTTGTTTTTTGTCTGTTTGTTAACACGATTCGCTAAATTGAGAATGACAAATTGCAATGAAATTTTATGGAGACTTTTTAATCTCTTGATTAGAATGCAAGTTTTTGAGCGCAATCGGAAATGTTTTCCATGAAAATCGCAATTTTACGATTTTTTTCGATTTAAAAAAAAAAAATCGACTTATAACACCTACATGCTTTATCCTATTTTAATGATTTTTTCACAGAACCATAATTTTATGAATTAAGATATTCTTGTGAAATTTGAGCACAATCGAAAAATTATTTCTTATGAAAAACGCAATTTTACGGGTTTTTTCTTTTTTAAAACAATTCTTTGACTTGTTTCACCTACATGCTTTATCCAATTGTAATGAATTTTTCACAGAACCTTAATTTTTTGAATTAATATATTCGTATGAAATTTGAGGGCAATCGAATAATTATTTCTTTTGAAAATCACAATTTTACGATTTTTTTCTTTTTAAAAATATGATTAATTAAAAAAATTAAAAATTAAAGTTTATAAATTTATTTAATTTAAATTAAATTTAAAAAAATCTTCAACTTAGTAATGATTTTTTCACAGAACAACTGAAAATCCGCTTAACACATGGCAGCTCAATGCACCAATTACGCTCATCCAACAACGCGGCGGGACTTAAGCGTTTTCCTAGTTTAGCAATTTACTAGTAAGGGTTTGTCTTGGGCCCCGTATAGCAGCGTTGGTAGAGCGTTGATACGTAAAGCCGGAGGTTCTGGACCCGTTCGATCCCCAGTCGGACAAACTTTTACGACAATTGCTATATCATTCAATAATAATTATAGTCGGGCATATTAATATAGACCCTATTTCAAATTAGTATTGAGGTCACAGATAGGAAATAATAATTGCTGATTGTATGTTGGGCCTATAGATATGATATAACACACACAACTTTTCACCTGCTAATGAGGTCTGCAGCCAAGCTAAAAATACTGTAGGTAATTTAAAGTTACCTAGTCCCATGCTATAGTGGAGCATCTGTAGAACTTCTATATACCATACCTAACAATTATGTGATGTGCTCTGAAGAAAGGGACACTGAGTTTTAAAATTGCTGGGTGTAAAATGTTGATTTTCATATTCTTGTTGAAACTGCCAGACATTGGTGTTCTGTTTCAACTTCAACTCTTATTAGTGCAAGAACTGACCATAGATGTGAAATAGATTCACAATTTTTTTGGGGGGAAGGGGGGAATTTGAAATACAAATTTTGATTTCTAGAAGTAGGCCTACATACATTATCACTTTAAATAAATTATTGTAATTGTCATAAATTAAAGGATAATACATTCATAATGTACAGAATTACTACCGGTACCTTCTTTTATGGCATCCGCATAAAGAAAGAAAAAAAAATCACTCAAGTCCATTTTCACAGAGCACATCACAATTACTTACTACTATTTGTTTCATTAGCAAATCTAGTATCTGTGAAAGTTCAAGCAATTTTAAGAACACAAATTCAGAACAATATTTTTGCGTTATTCATTTAAATTATTTCTGAATTATCTCCGGCCTTATGCATACCTACCATGTTAATTAACGCAGTACACAATATACACACACACACAGCTTGTAGATGGAGCGACTGTGGTATACTCAACGATCAGACTAGAGAGGTGGTTGTTACTCGATTGCTCGTTGTTGTTCCATGTTGTTTTCTCGGTGTCTCCCACAGCCTTCTATTTCCCTGTTATTGGATGGATCACAAAATAATGACAATACATCTCAATTTACAGTCACAACTTAAGTCTTCAATTGTGACTACAGTTGATTATTGGAAATTACTGTACACGACTCTTAAAGTTGTTTTAATTTACCCTAAAGTGGATTGCTTTCTTGCTTCACATTGTTAGTTGTTATGATAGATAAAGCAATATAATTAAAACATTTCACCAGCGTTAACTCTAGTTTTGAAAGTGTTCAAAGATCTGCCCAAGTGGGTAGAATGGCTGACTAATGTCATACAATGCTTTCATTTTATCGTTGGCACTAGTTGAGCAACTGAACGAGTCAAGATATCAAATGTTAGCTCTTTATTTTGTAATCCATCCATGAACTTGTGAGTGATGTGTGCACAATCCTTTGTGCCTGAAACTTGATTTTACATAAACAGCATCTTGTGTGTGTACTGTGTAGAGCCTTTACATACTGATCTTCAAAAGATTGTAGACAAGGTTTGTCAATCTCGTACTAACGTTGAGATGTTTGTCCCATAAGGAATATATTGTACATATTATGTCGCTCAATCAAAAATTGAAATCATAAATCTAGGCCCATTGAGGAATTTACTCCACGTTCCACCTTATTAAGAACTAGTAATTTCTAATAACGTATTCCAACCAACCAGTATTGTATGTGGTCTACTTTGGATTGGTTAAATTGTGGTAATGAAATTTTAAATGATTTTATAATTTTTAACCATTTATTACACACAGGTCAATATTAGGATTACTAGATGGGCAGTCCCTATATGGGTCTACTCCATGACGGTGTACTCTGTACAGTATACCCTCGTTAATTCAAAATATTGTCTATATTTTGTTGCAAGCATTACGTTTTACAACTGTATATGATATATGTATTTATTTATATACTAAGTTGGAATATTTAGATGTCTTGTGACCTTGCGTCACAAGTAAAACATTTAGTTACCATACAAGATTGCTGTTTATGTCAATACGGGTTTCAAATCTCTCGCATAGTAATTCCAAGGTGATGGCATAGTTATCCCTAACCATGGTCAATTGCAAATCACAGTCTGGCTTTCAAACACTTACTGGTTACAACCATCCTAGATTGACTGACTCCACGATCGACAGTGTTGGCGTGAGCGTTAAGCGCAACTCTGATTCGGGAGGGCCAGGGTATCATATCCCGTTGAGACATATAATCATGACTGAAGGTTTTTCCCGAGGTTTTCCTCAGTTGTTGATGCGAATGCAAGGGAACGAGTCCTCTTAAACAGCCCTTGGACATCCCTTCACAATTGTTCTTACTCCAATCTACCTGAAGAGGGGTATGAATTGCATCCTGTGCAGGCTTCCCACAAAAAATTATTAAAATTATTATTAAGGCTATTGTACCGCCTCTGGCCTATAATTTGAAAGTCGAAGAAACATGTCTGAAAAGTTTACTGAATGAAAGAAGGCCTTTAAAATAACAGAAAAAAAATTATGAATTTTTTTGGGCGGGACATAACCTTACTTTTGGAAATTATATTTAGATTCTCGTATTTGTACCATTTGACAAAAAAATTCGTACACCAACTGTTATTTTCAGAAAACTATTTTAGCTGTAGTCAAGTTGTAGCTAAAGGTGTTTAGAAACTATGTCCAGAAAACCGATTCTCAAAATTTAATTTTGAACTAGTCTTGTATATCACACTTTTGTCCAAAAATCTAAATCTAGTTTCCAAAAGTGAGGTTATGTCCCGCCCAAAGAAATTCACAATTTTTTTTCTGTTATTTTAAAGGCCTTCTTTCATTCAGCAAACTTTTCAGACATGTTTCTTCGACTTTCAAATTATCGGCCAGAGGCGGTACAATAGCCTTAATGACTCCATGATTTGCAAATGGCCCTGGTTTTATGTGTTGTTCTCTAAGGCAGCTCTCTTGATTATGTATCATGGATGACTGGCATACTTGCAATCAACAATAGATCTGTTCAACTTGGCTACAACAATGAACTCAATTTCGGTACTAGTAGGGCCTTTTTACGTAACATATCATCCTTTGGTATAGAAGGTCCTGTATTATCATAAGTTTATAGTGTTTTTCAGGTCTTTTTCTTGAAACAGATTTTGTTTTTGGCAAATCCGATTTATCAAGTGTTGACAGGACGGACACATAGAGTAGATAGGAATCGGGTAGTAATTTGCCAACTGACATGCACATGATACGTCTTGTATGTACAGTAGGTATACGGTTTGTCAAGTTTTGTTAAGTCAAGTCAAGTTTGATACTACACAAATACTATTCTCTGGTATCCCAAGTATACAGGTACGCTGTTGTTGCATTGCAATATTGTTACGTGCAATTAGTAACTTCTTACTCGATGAATACGTAATAATTTCAAAAGATAAACATTAGATAGATACCAAACAAGAAATGTGTATTATTTTTAAATGTTAGACAGTGCTGACATGATATTGTAATCATCATTGTCACTTTAAATTAGTTACCAGTAAGTAAATCTACAAAATACGTACATAAACCTACTTGTAGGTTCATGCTTGGGTTTGTGCCTGAATGCTTGCTGGTCCTTTGGGCTTCACCCACTTTTCAATGCAGAAGGTCCCGGGTTCAAATCCTGGTTCTAGCAAGTTTTCAAACTGTAAAAGGAGACTTGAAGAGCCAACAATAAAGCACATAAGAAATTTTTTACTGTGATAATGTCCACACTGAAAATCAGTATCTTGCATCCGAGTAGGTCGGCTCCATGTAGGCCCTACACATTTTGTCTTTATTTTATTTACTGACTTTGACTAAAGCATTGTTGTTGTGATGTTAATTTACACACCAGCATCTGTTGGACATTTTCCTGTTCTGCCAAAAACAAACCGATTTCAAGGAAAAGATTTTTATTTGGTAGGAGTGCTCATTCTTTCAAAGCAGTGCTGTACAGTTTTTGTAACTGAATTGGAGCCAAATATCATATTGCTTACAGACAACACTGCTTTAAATAATGTGTATTTCTATGCAACAATTTAATAAATTCAATCATCTGTAAGCCATATTGTTGTAGCCATCAACCAAATTATGTAGAACCTTGTTTGCTTTATAACAGCTTATGTACTAGAAATGAACAGACCTATTGTTGTGGCCGACAGTTGTGAGAACTTATACATTGCGACCCAGAAGAACCTGGCTTCTTAAGGTGGTAGACCCCTGCAGTTACAGTTTTTTTGTGATATCTCGAGCAAAAACGGTGCAAAATATCTAAAAACTGATTGCAACAGTAATGTGGTTGTTCTAGAATTATATAATGCAAGAAAAATTATTCAAATATAATAATCGGCACGGTTTGTTGGATGAGCGAAGCGAAGATTCCATTTCACTACACTGGAGAAACAAATCCGGATTTTTTTTCTTTTTTTTCTGTATGTATTTTTGTGTGTTTGTTAACATGATTCCGGCTAAACCGATACTCCAATTGCGATGAAATTTTCTGGAGGCCTTCGAAATCTCTGAACTTAGAACTGCCACGTTTTTGAGCGCAATCGAAAAATAATTTCTCATGAAAATCGCAATTTTACAATTTTTTTCGATTTAAAAAAAATTTCTTCGACTTATAACACCTACATGCTTAACCTGATTTTATTGATTTTTTTCACAGAACCTTAATTTCATGAATTAAGATATTCGTGTGAAATTGAGCGCAATCGAAAAATGATTTCTCATGAAAATCAAAATTTTACAGTTTTTTTCTTTTTTAAAACAATTCTTTGACGAAAAACACCTACATGCTTTATCTTATTGTAATGATTTTTTCACAGAACCTTAATTTTATGAATTAATATAATCGTGTAAAATTTGAGCGCATCAATATAATTTTTAATAATAAAAATATAAAGCTAATTTTTTATTTAATTTAATTTAATTTAAAAAAATATTCGACTTAGTAATAATTTTTTCACAGAACAACAGAAAATCTGCATAACACATGGCAGCTCAATGCACCAATGCTCATCCAACAACGCGGCGGGACTTAAGCGTTTTCCTAGTATTTCAATTATGCGTTTAATTATTTAAATGTCTAATTAAAAACTTACTTTTCATAACATTACAATCTTTTTTCATGCAGGCTATAGTTCTCTCAAAACCACATAACATAATGTTGGCAGGGGTCTGTTGCTTTAAACACGAGCAATAATTGAGCTCATTGGCAACCCTTAAACTCTTCTGTGCTTGCTTGACCCTGAGGGGGGGGGGATCAGTGGCAGATACTAGTGGGATATAATTATTTTCAACTTGGCCTGTCATACGAGGTTGGGTAAAACGCCAGTCAGCAATAGCCGGTAGAAATCTCTTTGGCTTGGGTTCTTTAAATTTAACTTCAGAACCTTTGTGAAAACCATTGTGATTTTTTTTAAATTTAATCTTGTAAGTTTTGTTAGCTGTTATCTTGTTTAAGTCTTGTCAACATTGCTTCTATTATAAAATGCATATTGGGTAAAGCAAATTGATATTTAGTGTCCCCCCACCGATAATTAGTTTTGTGAACGAGTGGGGAGTGGGTAGACTCTTAAGTCTAAATAAAAATGTATTTATTTTATTTTATTCCAATACTAGTTTAATTTGTAAATCAATTTGTATATTGAATGGGGGATAGACATGAAATAAATAATTGCAGTTTTTTGGATCTGCATTTATTTATTTCATGTCTATCCCCCATTCAATATACAAATTGATTTACAAATTAAACTAGTATTGGAATAAAATAAAATAAATACATTTGTATTTAGAGTCGACCCACTCCCCACTCGTTCACAAAACTAATTATTAATTTTACAAGCACAGAAGTACTTAAAGGTTTTCAATACTTAATAAAACTAGGAGCAATGATAGCCACTTAACCCCCGGGAGGAGACCTAGTGTATTTGTTCTCACGGCTGCATCGTCCTGCATAGTGGTGGTGGCTAATTTCACTCTTTCACTCTTTTGCTGCTCTTGCTACACCTAAACAGAGTGTGATACCCATTGCACCGACAGGGCTGATATGGAATCTCACTAGAGGTTGCCATTTTCTGATCATCTTAGTTGTGATTGGACCTTCGTACGTTCAATCACAACTAAATGTTTGGGCAGTGGACCTCTTCGAGTTCCATCATCAGCCTTGTCTCTGCATTGGGGAGAACACTCTTTTTAAGTGAAAACTGCCAATGTGGGGGATGGTAGCTCTGAAGCACAAAAAAGACTTAGGTAGTATAAAAAGCGCTTTTTTGGCCCAGTTTTTGTATTTTTTATGCATTTTTTGCTTGTTTTACATGTAATTTGTATAAATAATATTTATATTTTATTTAATATTGTTAATAAATTATAATTTTTCCAATGAAATTGTTATTATTTATAACTATTATTATTACTATTATTTATTTTATTATTGATCAATCGAAAAATATACTAAGTCCATAAAGTAGGTCAACCAATAGTTGGCCTTGAAAAAAATGGCTAAGTCCATAAACTAGGTCAACTGCTAACCTTGCAAGGTTAGCAGCTGACCTGATTTGGGCCTTGAAAAAAATGACTATCTCCATAAATTGGGTCAAGTCCTAAATGGCCCAAGGAGATTGGGTGGAATAGGAAATGCATTTATTAGAGCAGACTTTTGTACAAGTCTATGGTCCAACAGTAGTCATCTCCAGCCAGCCAACTTCTAGAGAAGTCAGCTGGAGATGACTACTGTTGGTCCATAGACTTGTACAGAAGTCAGCTCTAATAATCACATTGCAAGAAAGTACATTGGATTAGTTATGGTGCTAAGTACAAATTAGTAAATACAACAGCATGAGTTGAACATTGCATATATTGAACAGGTAGTACATTAAAATGACATTCCAAATGTTGGCCGTCCGTGTCTGCGGCCTTGAGAAATAAAAGTATTAGGGATTAGCTCATAGAACCTTCGCATGTTGGTCGTTTCCGAGACATCTTCAAGTGATGTGCGGCTAGTAGTCAACGACTGATGTTTGGTGGTTGAGTTAATGGGCTGGGGAGAGTAGAGCGCAGATCTCGAGGTGTTGGGATCACAACGAGCGACGGACTCGAGTAGCAAGAGCCAAGTAGTCCCAGTTTCCTGCAACACAAATCATAACATCAGATATTTGTACCAACAACTCAATAAGTAACACGGAAAACCTTGTTCAGCACTCGTAAGACAATATTTATACCACGTATACAATGTCAGTGGAGAGAAAAGGACTACCTACCACCAATTTTAAAACCATACAAAATTATATGATAAGTAATATCTCACAAAATGCTATGCAAAATCGAAAAAGGGATTTATAGGTTCTATGTTGAACATGATGGTAAAAACATTCAAATATTTTGGTCAGTACTTTTCTAAATGAAGAATCGATTAAATTAATTCCGTAAATAAAAGTCTTACAAATAGTAGCAATATTTTCATCTTTGTCCATTCAAACTATAGCTCTTGCAAACCACATTGGATGGGCCTATAAATCACTTTCAATTTTGAATAACAAATTACTAAAATCGGTAAAGTTTGCTTGGTTTTGCTTGGTATTTGATATTGATTCAGGCCTTCCTCCTAACTTTGCTTAATTAGAATAAACGTTACGTTCTGATTGAACTTAATAAAGGCAATCTGAAAGTATAATTTTACATCCATAGTAAATGCTTGCAATAATTGTAGGGATTGTTAAAAGCAATCATTAGAAGAACGTCCCAATCGAATTAAATTTCTGTCTCTGCAAGTGCGATGTTGCTTAAAGCTCGGTGGTTCTCAACTTGTGTGTCGGAGGGGGAGGGGGGGTTCACATCGACATAATGATTTCAGAAATTTGAAGATAAATAAAAAATGTAATATGTATAATACAAATCAAGGAGAATGTGCATTCCAGATATCAAATTGGTCAGACAAAAGCCCTTCACTATTAAATAAAATAAATAAATACATTTTATTTAGAGTCTACCCACTCAGTTATATAACTGATTTTCAGTGGGGGACTTTAAATCAAAGCGACCAAGCCAACCCTGCAGGCCCCGACGCAATCGACGAGTGAGCGATAACCAACCAAAGATCGATATTTTTAATATGAAATATAGCAATCAGTGGTATGGACAGTGCGAACACCCGCGAATCAACGCCAGAATCAACAAGGCCGATTCAGAACAACTCTGAAATTTATTATGTGCTTCGTTGCTAGGAGGGCTCCAAAGTCACCGTTTACAAACTCCTAAGACATGAACTGATGGACTTAAGTCCAAATCAGAAGTTAAAAAACTTCTGACTGTAGCGGGAATCGAACCCTGGACCTTCTGCATTGGAAGCAGATACGCTAACAAGACCAACGAGCCACACAAGACCAACGAGCCACACGTTTTGAGCCACAGGTATTGGTAAGGTACTAATGAACAATTATTATTAGACTGATGTATTCCCACGCTCGTAAGCATCAGCGCTCTGGAGAAAATTTAAAATTACTTACGCAAATTCTAAAATGCACAAAACATAGACATTTTTATACAGAACAACATACAAAGAAACAGAAAAAGCAATTCTGTTTTTTATATGTTCTGTATAATAAGTCAGTGTTTTGTGCATTTTAGGATTCATATATTTTGTAATTTCAAACTTTCTCCAGAGCGTTGTACAAATTAATCCAAGTACCTACAAGCGTGAGAATACATTAATGTCTCGTCAAGATCCGTAAGCAAAATTATGGGCAATGTAAAATGGCACTGTTACTAGTTGTCAGTATTGTTGAGTAGGAGTGTGGAAAGGGAACCCAACAGCTTACCTGGTCAGTGACTGCAGGAATCTCGTAGAAGAAAGACACAAATAAATAAAAATAAACATAATACAAGAAAACGTCGCAACTGTTTCGGCCAAACAGGGAGTTAACTCTCTGCTCTCGTGGAGTGAGCAAGGCCCTGTTTGGCCGAAACAGTTTCGACGTTTTCCTGTAATTATGTTTATTTTTATTTATTTGTGTCTTTCTTCTACGAGATCCCTGCAGTCACCGACCAGGTAAGCTGTTGGGTTCCCTTTCCACACCCCTACTTAACATAGTTGTCAGTATTGCAAGTCAGTAGGCCTAACATTGATCTCTAGACAAGAATGATGAGTTGAGACAAATGTACAGACTTGTTGAACAATAAAATATCTTGTGTGGTGTGGTGTGGGTGGGGTGGGGGGGGGGGGGGGAGGCTAATTTATTTCACAACATCAAGTCGGGGGTGAAACATACAAGGCTGAGAACGAACCACTGCTTTAGCTCATTATTCATACTCTGTGCTTAGTGTGGCCTACAATGTAGAATGGACACGCATCGTTTGTTGTGCTAGACCCAGACTATTAATATTTGCATTTTCAAAACCCATTTGTTGGTAATAATGGTAACCAAAGCCATCTCCAATGGACTGCTTTGTTACGTCTACTATTCACACCCACAAGTTAGCTACATGTCTTCTAGCTCCGTACCTAGCATGTCTTACGTAAACCCAATTGAAGTGGTTATTTTTTAAGCCTTTTCAGGTTTTGGACTGTTAATTTATTCAATATCTATCTAGTATTTCAGTTACGTTTTAATTTAACCTATTTACGTAAGTGGATAATAATTAATTTCTTCTCAGCTAACAGGTTTTTTATAAAAACAATTTATGCCGAAAAGCAATAGATTAACTTGTAAAATCCACGCTCCCAGTCAAATCTGAGCCATACTTTAAAAAACAACTTCAAAATAAATGTTGAGAACTTTTGTTTCACACATATATTAGGGCCTACTATTAAAATGGGGGTGTGGAGAGGAAACCCAACCAACAGCTTACCTGGTTGGTGACTGCAGGGATCTCGTAGATAAGAAAGAGACAAATACATACACACAACACAAGAAAAAAATGTTAAAACTGTTGTTCGGAGAGATGAGGCCTCTTAACTCGTCAAGTGAGCAAGCCCTGTTTGGCCATAAACAGTTTCAACGTTTTTTCGTGTGTTAAGTAGTATATTTATTTGTTCCCATCATATCTACGAGATCCCAGCAGTTACTGACCAGGTAGGCTGTTGGGTTCACTCTCCACACCCCCATTTTAACATTATGTAGATGTTTGGCCTCTCCTATCTGATGATCGTTAGTATTGATAAGTAGTTACATGTATGGCCAAATTTGGCAATAAATACATTTGCAATTCTTTGCTTCCCTTTATAGGAGCATGCAAGGCATACGCAGTTCATTGTTTGCTGAAACTTAACTATACAGACTAGCAGCTAGCGTACTTTTGGCAGTACACTTTACACTTTCACAATAAACTCAAAGGTTGAATAATCACAAAATTAAAAAAAAAAAAACATTTTTGCTAAAAATGGGTCACTCAATAAACTTGGTTTTAATTTAGATAATTATTAAAAATAGGCTTTAGCCTTGTAGGCAGCTAAATGCATATTCGTATACTGACTGACTAGTCATTTGAAGTTTTCAACAAGGTAGACATTTTGTTGTCCTCCTTTGTAAATCAGTTTTTTAACTGAATATGAGACGTTAAATAAATAAATAAATAAATATGTAGTAGGAGGCTGTAATTTAGTTTAGTTGTTTGTGATTTAGAGACAAAGAATATTCAAAACATATTGCATTCACAAGTGATGGGCCTACAACACGAGCGCTAAAAGATCTTCAGAAGATAAGCGTCTGAGCAAAGTAGGAATTTCTACTAGAAATCGAGAGTTGTTGCCCGCAAAAAAAACACGTTAAACTGAGAATGTGCTCGTTGGGTGTAATAACAGTTTTTATGTTTGTAAAAGAGAAGTTTTGAAAACTATCACAAAAATAATTTTGCATCAGTCTTGTTTTTATTTTGTCAAGCAAACCTCTGGCTACACTGACACAGTGGCAGCAGGCGACAAGACAAGCCAACTAGAGTTTGAGTACCCTAACGCATGCATGCAAGCATACATGCTGTCGCACAGCATTACAATTTACAAATTCCAAATACATTTTAAAATTATTATGTGGCTTGTTTTGAGCCTTATTTTTTTTTTGCTAGTTTTTTACTTGATAACTATTTTTTTGATAAGGATGTCATCGTTAGTTATTCCCCATCGATATCCAATGAAAATAATTGTCTAAATTTTCTTTGAATGTCTTATCAATGATTGATAAATGATAATAGATTAATTTAATCGGGTTACTTCCAAATTTTTCCATTTTTGACTAAAAGTGAAATCGGAAAATCAAATCTTTGTTGTTTCTTTCTCAATTTCATTAATCGGGCAACACTCCCATAGGTGTAATTGTGGATTGTTTTACAGAAATCCATCTAGAAATTTTAAAAAAATCCATCTTAGCCGGGTATCGAAAGTTCGAAACCCAGGTGACAAAATGAAGTGATTTACAAAGAAAAATTGCAAGTTGCCTGTCTATACCAATACTTGCCAAAAACAGTTTATGAGAGAAAGTGACAATGGATTAAAAGATTACCGATCGAATATAATCATTGTTTGAAATAACAATCTTTCAGCGTAAGCCCGTTTTAGGACAATGTTCAAGTTAGAGCAATGTTCGAATCGATATGTCCCGACCGGGGATCGAACCCAGGTCCTTCCGACTCTACGTAGTGAGTCTTTGTTGTTAGTTACTGTTATCAAATCATTAGCATTAGGAAATAATATTTGACATTGCTACTAAAAAGTATGTAAAATACACTAATTTTGTAATATGTAGTTCTGAAATGGATTTTTTTTACCATTGACTCTAGTAGAGACGGCATGATATAAACGTAAATGGTCAATACTGAAATTCGTTGTCTCCGGTTGTTATTTACATCCCTACCTAATGAAAATAATAAGGCCGTGCAAGCACTAACCTTTATTTTGTTGGGTTGTGTAAGGTTTATATAATTTTTGGGTGTCTAACCTTCAATGTGTACCAGCTAACCTTCCGACTACCCTTAACCCCCCACCACCCCCCTCCCTCCCCTCAGGAGTAGCTGAAATGTTTCCTAGATTTTTTTTCTGCCTTCAACATTTTATTTTACATTCAACTAAATGTATCCGAAAAGGTCCAACATACTAAAACGGCCACACTAAGCACACAGTTTAGTCGATGAATTCACATTAAAGAAGAAATATAATGTAACAGTAACACTGATGTGTTTGTTATGTTACGTATTCATGTAGGCCTATACTGGAAGGAATTGTGGAAGAAATCTGCTCAGCCAGACTTTAATAACAACAAAATAACTAATTAGGCCCTATTCTCTATCAATTAACTACACGGCACGGGCAAGTTATTTTTGAATATTTCCTCAACTAATGACCAAGCAAAAGGCTTCCACTCCTTGTATTGCACATGATTGAAACAGTGAACAGTGAACGGATTGTCTTACGATAACTAATTACTACTCTCCATCAATTATAAATCTCAGTGGAAAACCAATGTAGTACAACTAAACATGCCATGGAGGTTATTATTTTCTCATGTATAATGTCTTCAATTGATAGATTGATTTTTGTTGCTTTATGTCTCAATATTGCTACTATTTGAGACGATGAGTGGCAATAGATGACAATGAAAGCCCATGCTTTATGCGGGATTCGAACCCACGGCCTCTTGTGTCATTCAGTATCCTAATCGTATGAGCTACTATGGATGACATTACGCCTTCAAATACAGATTACTTGTTGCATTGGCAAAATCTCCTATAAATATATTGAATATATATTGTTTCTTTAAAGAGTATTCACGAGACATTCATGAAACTCAAGCTCTTGGCACAGGTTTTTAGATTTCCTCAGTTTACATAACAATTATTAAATATATTAATATTGCAACATAATTCAATCCACATTGAAGGTGTTTGCCAATTTCCAACGGTCCAACATGGAAAAAAAAACATAAAAAACATCTTTTGAAACCTCAAAAATGAATTTTCCATGTTTTTCTGTTCTGGAAGATGTAATGTTTTCATAAACATATTAGACCTTTGAAAATTATCACCAACCTTCAACGTGGATTGAACTATTTTACAACATTAACATATTTTTAATAATTGTTATGTGAACTGAGGAAATCTAAATAACCTGTGCCAAGCGCTCAAGTTCCGTTAAATGTCTCGTGAATATACTCTAAATTTTAAATTTCCTTTTTTAAATTTTTTTTTAAATTTAAAATTTAAAATATGGTCTAGAAGAAGATAAATACATGTCCACCACATTGATTTTTCCACAGATTGATAATTTATTTTCATTTGTTGTACACTATTTACCAAACTGCAAGCTCAAAATCGATTTGTTAAATTATTTATGTTATGAGAAAATCTAACGATGCAAAGATGCTATTTGAAACTATGAACCATGATAGATAAGAATTAAGAGGCAATCTGTTGGGGAAATTAGATGTGGGAAGGTTTTCTGGAAATAATTAAGACTCTTTGGAAGGTTTGCACCTCATGTGGTAAAAAGATTAGATGGGGATTCACTATCCAGTAATACAATAGAAGGAAAATATGGTTGAAGAGGAAATGTAGAAAGAATGGAAGGGGTGAGGAAAAGCTTGGATAGGTTTAGAGGATTCTTCATATAGGGCTAAGATTGATGCTAGGAACATTACATGATGTATAAGAGGAGTCGCAAAGGCTGGTGCGGAGACGAGTTTAGGCGCTCAGCTTTCTGATTTTTCCAGGTGAACGGTTTTTAACAGTAATCAAAATTCACACTAACGTTAATAAAGAATAAATCTATGATATACAGTTTTCATGTTTCTAAATTAATTAGGCCTATTAATTGATTTTGAATTAAAAATTAGTGAAATCACCGTAATTTACTCCATATTGGTCAACTTCAGGAATTTATTCCAAATGTACAGATTTTTTAACGCAAATTTGCATACTGTATATCTCCATTTAAAGCAATGTGAACGCGCAGGTTAATTTGGTTTTATAGTAAGATAAGCGGTTTGGTGGGAATTTCCAGAGTTGAAATAAATGTTTTGTATTTCTTATTTTTTCACGTTTTGGACTTAGCCCAAGTTTTGCGCAACCAAGTGCCGATGTGCAAAAGTACTTTAATGTTTATTATTAACTTTATTTTTTTTACTGTATTATTTACTAACATTCATGCAAAATTTGGTAATGATATTAACCGTTCAGCAGAATTCATCAACACCCGAGTGCGTGCATTTGAGTTGGGCCAAGCTCAGCGCCTCCTCTTAATGGCTAGTCGGTTAACCGTGAGTCGGCACACAAGGGAAAATAAATCCTCAGAAGTGGAACATAGTTGTGTAGGCACATGAGAAAACAAGGGGGGGGGGGGGGGGGGGATACCTACTCTCAAGGGGGATAAGGGAAGGCTGTTGACAACTGCTGTGCCAAGAGAAGGCAAAGCTCTGAATCCCTAATATGGGAGGGCTATGAAGAAACCAGGGAGCAGGGGCAGAGTGACACACCACTTGCAATTTTGAATGGGGATATTAGGAGGGTGTTAGGAAAGATGGTTGCTGGGAAAGTCCAGGGCGGGATAACTAAGGGTGTAAGTTTTAAACACTGGGGGTGATGTGGTCGATACTAGAGAGCCTAGATAAGCTAACACCAGAGAGTGGCCATACAATACTTCCGGCCATGTTTTTACCAATCATTTTTTTTGTTTCGTCAGCTGTCGTAAAGTAAACAAATGTGGCTTGGAACAAACTTGAAAAACAAAACGTGGCCTTGAACAGACCTACTTTTTTAGGTCTGTTTCAAGCTAAATTAGTTTACTTTTACGGCAGTTGACAAAACTAAATTTTTTTTGGCAAAAACATGGCGGCCGGAAGCACTGTATGGCCACTCTCTGGTATTGACTGCTCTCTAGTCGATACTGCAGATAGGTTTTTGGAGGATGGTTGTAGAAAATCTTGAAAGAGTTCTGGTAAAATACTGGATAGTTGGATGAACTAGTAGTGCCGATACATAACGGGGAAGACGTAAGGTAGATAATTACAAGCCAGTTAGTTTGAATTCAGTGGGGAGTAAAGATATGCAATGGGTAGATACGGACTACATTACTCATGGGTGGGTTTCAGATGCTCAGCATGGTTTCAGGGACAAGTTTTCTTATGACACTCAGTTTGTAGCATTAGTTCAGGATATTGGAGACATTTCGGATGATGGGGGAAAAGTGGATGCTATTTGAATATTTCCTGATTTCAACAGGTTTTTGATAAGAATTTACATGACTTACTAGTGGGGAAGGTTAGCAATGTAATCAGTGGCATATCCAGGAATTCATAGGGGGGTTCAACTAATTAATTCATAAGTTTAGATGTACCGCTAAGTGGGGGGTCCGAGGTGCTTGCCCCCAGAAAAATTCTCCTTCAAGGTAGTTTTAGTAAAAATCTGTGCATTTTAAAGCATCTCAATGACCAATTTTTATGTACTAAAATCCTGTTTTTAATCCAAAAGTTTTCTCTTTTAAGGTCATTTTGGTGAAAATCTATGTTTTAAAGCATAACCAACTTTGTATCTACTTAAATTTTATTTTTAATCTAAAAATTTTCTCTTTCAAGTTGATTTTGGTTAAAATCTGTTAGTTTGAAAGCATCACAATAACAGACTTTGTATAAATAAATAAATAAATTGTATTTAGAGTCTACCCACTCAGTTATATAACTGATTTTCAGTGGGGGACAATAAATCAAAGGGACTAAGCCTACCCTGTAGGCCCAATCCAAATCAGAGGATGTCAGATGGTAATTTGCCTTTAGTATTGTGATTCAACAATTATTCTACATTCTCCAATGAAACGTTTAAGTGCACTTTCACACTTTTTTTTGCAAAAGGTGGGTTTTTGTCCCCCTCTCTCCCCCCTTGGATACGCCACTGAATGTAATATAGAGAATAACGGATTGCAAGGTGGGTAGAAGATATTTTGAGGGGTATGTCTTGGAGAGAGCTAGGGTAGGGGTGGTTTGTCACACACAAAAAGTCTTGCATTGGTGGTATCGTAGAAAGTATACGATGAACAGTTTTGCACAATAAAATCATGGCAACAAACTCACATGGAATTTGTATTTTGTTAGAATTGGATATTAAATTACCATAAATAATTAGTAGCTAGTTTAATTTAAAAAAAATCAGTTTTATAGTACTGTCTTTTGCATCGAATACGTTTGTTTTGTTGTGAACTTTCAACAATATTGAGTGACCTCTAGCCCCCAGCTTGAACATGGAACCAAACCCTAGACCCCTGCATTGGAAACAAGAATAAACCACGCTGCTTGCAATCTAGCAAATATAGTAGGTAGCGAGTAGTGAACCCAACTTAAAAACCATTATTATTTGGACATTTCTACTCACCACAATTGAAGAGGCTGGCCTCAACACTGCTGCGGCAGTCGAGGTAAGCTGGTTGCACGAGAAGAGAAGACTTCAGCCGTGTGGGCAGCGAGGGACCAAGTGATACAGAGTCTGTCGCAGCGGGCGCATGTTCTAGGGCAGCTGAAACAAGGCAGAGATACACTGAATCAGAAATAGTTACAAACATTTTTACATTCACTTCTACGTTTCGGGACATTGAACTATTGTGAGTGAGGTATGTTATCAATTTCATTACCTTCAACCCTTTGCAATGCCAATAGATTGTTAACAGCCATTATTTAAAAATTAAATTTTCAAATGAAGTAAATTCTAGTAAAATAAACGTACACTGCATCAAAAACTGCTCTTAAAACATTAAACTAAATTGAAATTCAAGTTTCTATTCAATTTGATGTTTTGTAGCCATGTTCATAATAAAATACTATATGCTCAGAGGAAACAATTGACTTTAAATTCTACAATGTATATTTGAAATATAATGTATGCAACAGGTTTAGAATAAATTAATCGTTGGCGACACCAAAGAGTACAGATGGCACAAAGGTGCTGCCGTGACCACATGACTTACAATCTTTTACACCAAGGATGGTGTAATTGTTATTTACTCCTCGGCTCCGCCCACACCTGCTGTTTCTACTAGTGCTGCTACCTCAAGGCAACTGTACCCTCATCAGACACCAACTGTAGCAGGGCCCAAGTGAGTTGACTTACCTCAGGTTGAAGATTGCAGGGAGTCATCCACGTATCAGTGTTCTGTGATCCTAGTCCAGTGATCCAGGGGAGTTGGGAGGCAGCAACATCCACAGGGGGAAAGAAGTCATCTTCCTAGTCTCAGAGTACTTGTTAAGATGATACTGGATTTGGAAGAGGTATCGACTGAAAAGAAGAAAGGAAATAGCTGTAGTTAATGAGGCTATTTTCAGAATCAATATTTTATTTTATGGTGGGTGACAAGGCCCCGAGTTTAGAATGAAATGACCGGAGAGTAAAAACCACAGCCTGACTAGTATAATTAAATACAAATAGGATTCAGACAAAACGTAATTTGAAAAACTTCAGAACTAGTCAACCTTGAAGCCAAATAAGCTTTTATATTGGATGTTCCAATAAATGGAATTTAATTAAATAATAAAATACAGTATTGGGTTGGCAACTGTATTCTTTGTCAGACACCAACAGCGCAACATGGCCCAAGTGAGTGGACTTACCTCAGGTTGTAGATTGCAGTGAGTCATCAAAGTCAAAGTCCAGTGGTCCAGGGGGGTTGGAGGCAGCAACAACCACAGGGGGAAAGAAGTCATCTTCTTACTCTCAGAGTTCTTGTTAAGATGATACTGGATTTGGAAGAGGTACCGACTGAAAAGAAGAAAGGAAATAGCTGTAGTTAATGAGGCTGTTTTCAGAAATAAAATAAAATCGATATTTTATTTTATAGTGGGTGTCACTTAATCGAGTGTAGAATGAAATGACCGGTTAGTAGAAACCACAGTATGACTGGTATAAAGATGGGATTAGGACAAAAACGTAATTTGAAAAACTTCAGAACTAGTCAACCTTGGAGCCAAATAAGCTTTTATATTGGATGTTCTAATAAATGGAATTTAATTTAAATAATAAAATACAGTATTGGGTTGGCAACTGTACTCTTTGTCGGACACCAACAGCGCAACATGGCCCAAGTGAGTGGACTTACCTCAGGTTGTAGATTGCAGCGAGTCATCCAAGCCTGAGTCCAGTGGTCCAGGGGGGTTGGAGGCAGCAACAACCACAGGGGGAAAGAAGTCATCTTCTTACTCTCAGAGTTCTTGTTAAGATGATACTGGATTTGGAAGAGTACCAACTGAAAAGAAGAAAGGAAATAGCTGTAGTTAATGAGGCTATTTTCAGAATCAATATTTTATTTTATGGTGGGTGACAAGGCCCCGAGTTTAGAATGAAATGGCCGGAGAGTAGAAACCACAGCCTGACTAGTATAATTAAATACAGATAGGATTCAGACAAAAACGTAATTTGAAAAACTTCAGAACTAGTCAACCTTGAAGCCAAATAAGCTTTTATATTGGATGTTCCAATAAATGGGATTTAATTTAAATAATAAAATACAGTATTGGGTTGGCAACTGTACTCTTTGTCAGACACTAACAGTGCAACATGGCCCAAGTGAGTGGACTTACCTCAGGTTGTAGATTGCAGCGAGTCATCCAAGCCTAAGTCCAGGGGGGTGGGAGGCAGCAACAACCACAGGGGGAAGAAGTCATCTTCTTACTCTCGGAGTTCTTGTTGAGATGATACTGGAAGAAGCACTAACTGAAAAGAAGAATGGAAAAAGCTGTAGTTAATAAGCTGTTTTCAGAAATGAAAATCAATATTTTATTTTATGGTAGGTGTCACCGAGTGTAGATTGAAATGACTGGATAGTAGAAACTACTTCAGTTAGTATGCATGACTGGTAGTTAAATATAGCCTGCGATAGGATTCAGACAAAAATTAAATTTGGAAAACTTCAGAAATATTGGCAACCTTGGAGCCAAATAAGTGTTTACGTTGAATGTTCAAATAAATGCAATTTAATTCAAATTATAAAATACAATATTGGATTGATCGGAGAGCTTACCATGAACTTCGTGCAGAGCCAGTAAATGTTGAATGCATCGAGTCACCCTCTGCAGTCGCCTGACGAGGCCAGCCCAGGTTATGAGGTGACGTCATAGTGTCTCGTGTGGTGGCTGGAGATAGTGGCGTGATACAGCGGGCTGGAATCAAGTTCAACAAGGTTTATCGAGACGACAGAGGTCAAACAGCTAATTCTGAAATATTTTGTCTCCAACATTAATCCGAGCAGATTAGAATAATGATCAAGCTAGCAACGATGTCACAGTCTGGTTCAGTCAAAATGAAAATGTTTTAATATTATTATCACGAGATTACTTTTACCAAAGATTTAACCATTACACTGACAAGTAGTTCAGATACTAAGACTTATGCCCTTGGTATCTTTTAGCTAGCAAGTTGACTGTTTTTATTTACGATAATAACATTTTATCGATTCTATTTACGACTAAGCGAAGGTTTATTACGAAACACTATGCTTTCAGCACCGACGGGATTTGAACCCACGATCCTTTGCATCCTTTGCTCAATCTGAATAATCCACCGTAATTACGCCTAATTACATTTACTTGCAAGGAACAGGTCAAAATTGCTGTCTAGCTACACTCGTTCTAATCTTACGGGGTTTGATAGTACTGGTTAAATTCCTACTAGTTAACTCGATTACTGTACCGGCCGATACGAAAATATGATGTTTCATATCAGAACATGACTGACGATACGACGCGATAAGCGGACGCGAGAGTGAAGAAAACAAGACTATGACGCAAGTTTCAGTGAGTGACCAGATCAGAGACCTTCAGATTAATTTAGGCAAATGCAGGTAGAACTTTGCGAGGGAAAATACACGAATCACGTACGCATGTAATTAAATACTATGCCGGTACTGTAGGCGTAATACGCTAAACACAATGTTTCCAAGAGATCGTAGGCTACGGACCACGTTTAAAATTTGACGCATTTGACAACAATTTACCGAGGAATTCCGCAACACGCATTAAATCACGAATCATTATTGATTTTAAATACAACATTGTAAAATTAACATCAAATTAGATCACTTTAAAGCAGCTTCTAATAATGGAAACGTGGGACAAAGTGAAACACTAGTAGGATTACGAATTTAACTAAACTAATGAAACAAACAACGAACGATGATTAAAACAATCCTTATTATAAAAAATGAAACTATTTAACAGGTAGTAACGATAAATATAAATCATTGGACTTTTTCACTGTTAGTTAACAAAATATTATAATAATAATCCTAATTATTTAAAACTAAATAAACAAACTTAATGAAAGTTATATCAAGTTCATGTTCATCATGGAATGCTTTAGAGGCGGTTAAATGTAGCTAGAACATGACCTGTTGGACCACGTTTTAAATTTGACCCATTTGACTGAACAATAATTCACTGTGGTGCAATCCGCAAGAATTCCCAAACTAGCCTTTAAATCATATAAATGATTATTGAATTTAATTTAAGTAAAAACGTGGTGAAATAAGAAACAATCAAAGAAATTCAAAGCATTTTCATTGAAAACCTTGTGCAAGTGACATTCCGTAATTTAATGGTTTAAATTAACTACGTAGGTAATGAAGCAAACAATGATTCGACCACAAATAAAATATAACTAATTATTGCTAATTAATGCAAATGTAAAGCAAACTAACAGAGAAGCAGCCTAGTACAGTATGGAATGTGGTTAGAGCACGATGAGCTCTCTTACCTTGGTTCAGCTAAGTGTCGAGCTGGTCTGACTGCGAGGACTCGGGCAAGAGAACTGACGAGGCTGCGAGTCCGAGGGGCGTCTCCCGCCACGTCACCCAGGCCTACGTGACTGACTGCACAGCTGACCTCACTGCCAGGCGGGACACGGGGCAACTACCAGTGGCGTAGGAACTATTTGTTTTTAGTGTTAGCTGTTAGTTTAGTTAGTCACACTAAACTTGACTACGAGGTTGGGTGGGCAAACCGGGGTCTGGGGCGAAGCCCCAGCCGCCGTGTAGGCCTAAAACACGTTTTCAGTCGAATTTTAATTATGAATAAGGGTTACATTTTGAAGCTAATATTGCATTAAAAGATTGATTACCTGACTGAAATCGGTCGATAGTCTGCTTGGGAGTGTCACACAAAAATAATGAACAGACTAGTAGTCTAAAATCAGATGGCTAGTCTAGTCTCGCAAATCACGTCTCTTACTGAATCTTTCTAAAAAATGTTAACAAAAACCTTTCTTTTTGTTTGCAAGCCCGACTGTAGTAAAAATCCTAAAAATCACCCAACAAGCTATAAGTTAGAAAATGACACCCATACCTGGCTTGACCCTCCCAGTGGGGGGGGGGGGTCAAGCCAACAAGTGGGGGGGGAGTTTCCCCCCATCCTCCCCCCGTTCCTACGCCCCTGGCAACAACAATCTGTGGTCGGGGCTGATCATAGATGTAATGGAGAAAAATAAAAATAAATACTTATTCCCTCTTCTATACATTCCGGAGAAGCCGAGACGAATTCGGGACAGTTCTGTGTTTTAACATTGTCCCAGCGTCCCGAAGACTGTTTAAAAATACAAAAAAACACTGAAATGTAGATTGACTAATTGATTGTACTATAGATTGACTTCTGAGTTCTGATTGACAAATTGAATAACTGCCAGATTGATTGAGCATCTGACTGAAAAGGTTCATTATCTGTACTTTGATGATTGCATCGCTGCATTCATCACGATTGCGACTAAACAACCAGACTTGCTAATCTAATACGTCACAATATCAGACACATTTTCCATCAAACAATCGCAGCCAATCAACAATCTGTGTCTCTAATTAAGCAGTAGGTACAACCAAGTAAGTTAATCAGATATCAATAAAAATCAATCAAGTATATAGGCCCTACTCCATTAACCAATTGGTCAGTCATCAATAAGTCAAATAAGTTATACCTTGTCTAAATACTTTCTCCATTGAATGATTATTTTAGTACCGGTACCTTGATCGACCAACTGACTGCAACTGCAATCAGTCATTAACGTCGATACATTTCTAGATTAATAGCTAGTTTAGCACCTTGACATTTGTTTATTTAAAGATGAGTGGTGATATGAGGATGAAGGATAAATAGAAGGGAGGAAGGGAAACCCGGTACCGGCACGTAGCCTACTCATTTCGAAAAGTACCAAGGAGACCTCCACGGCTTTACGTCCCACAAGATAGGACGGTGTAACTTTGACAGTCATATAGGTTCCTCCACTAACCCGGACTACCGAGCAGACGTCACGACGTCAATCAATTGGTCAACGTCATCGAAAAGTTAGCCCCCCCCCCACACACATTTTTTCTGAATATATTGGCATATGTCGAGCCTCCACCAGTTGCCATGTAGGAATATTTATACACAGCAGACAGACAGACCTTACCTGGACGGGAACCCAGGACCCTCCTAACAACGGCCACCTGGCAGGGGGCACATGGCATGTCCTGAAATTCCCTAAGTACCGTCAAGTTTTAGCCAAGTCTACTAAATAAATATTATCTGGTGCAATAGAACAACAACCATAGGTTATTTTTATTAAAATCACACTAGATATGACAGCAAAGAGTGCGCGTTACAGCACGTATGACCTCAACCAGGAGTAAGATATTCACATCATTCACCTTACCTTTATCTATCCTCCAGTAGACGATCCACGCTCCGCTTGGCCTCGAACCCTCGCGACGACCCGTCTTCACAGTAATACAGTCACACACGCTCGCGTCGTCTAGATGTCTCGGGGCGTAACGGGAGACGCGGGGAGGCAGGTCTATGCTGGTCATAACCAGACACAGGCAATGGGAGGGTATGGGGGCAGGTGGCCAGGGGGGGGGGAGGACCCGTGACAAAATCAGGAAGGGTTCAGGCAAGGGGTGGTGGTCGTAAGGGCAGGGGATGGGGGTTACCCCACGTCGTGGTCGTCTTCGTCCGAGTCATCGTCCGTGTTGTCTTGTCTTCGTCGTCGGGGAGGTATAGTCAAAGATAAGTGGAAAGTACTCCGACGTCGGTGTCTTTCTTTCGCCTTGTACGATATGGTACGATATGTAAGAGGTATCTCCGGGCCTCTTCTACTCCCGGACCCAGACGGGGGGTTGTCAATGTCTGCCCGCGATCCAGTGTAAGAAGAGAGAGCAATCACGTTGAACACACTACCAAGAGTCAGCGTCATCAAGTCCATGGATTGAACTGTCCACGGATACACACTCCTAGTTCTACCGATACCTGTCTCCGTCTGATCTACATTTTGGTTAACTAGCCTCTGCCTTGGTCTTACTAT
Organism: Sweltsa coloradensis; assembly: GCA_024449915.1. NCBI lineage: Eukaryota > Metazoa > Arthropoda > Insecta > Plecoptera > Chloroperlidae > Sweltsa > Sweltsa coloradensis. Next base: position 934,552 of record JAMZAV010000043.1, on the reverse strand, counting down.
CATTACATTGCGTCCAGTGACGTAATAGCCCTTGTTTTTTCTGGAGGGGGGGGGGGGGGGCGAACATTTTTGTAACTTCCAAAGATCAATGTTCAGCACAACTAACTAGTGAAGGGGTGTGTGGGTGCAGTCTGTGGTATCACCCCAAAATAATGTATGGGTATACCCTACGCTCTTTTCCTGGGTAAAGTACACGATTGGGAACAACGGGGGTCTGGGGGTGCCCCCCCCCCAGTTTCTGCGGGTCCGGGGCGCAAACCCTCGGAATTATTTTTGATTCTAAGTCTGTGTTTGGAGTTTAGAAAAAGTTTAGAAAAGTTAGAAAAAGTTTAGAAAAAAAGAACTGGGATAAACTATTACGTTTTAATTAATAATTGCAAATTCTATTTCGCCAAGCTTAATTCAAGGATGCTGTTACGGGACACTGTACGTTTATAGAATAAGAATGCGCAAATGTGCACAAGGGTAGACGAGCTTGGCCCTTTTTTAAATCTCATTTCTTTTGAGTGATTAAGGTTTGGCTGTATTTTTACAAGTTTTTGTTATGCGTGGGATATTATATACATGCTCACATTATCCACATGCACAATAGTCAATACGGATGTTTAAAAGTACTGTCTTGATGATTGCCCTGGCCCGAATTTAGTGGGACAGTAGACTCATAGCATCACCTACAACATACCTGTTTGCAAGAAGATAAGCAGGAAGTACACTGTGTACGTTTGTAATAAACCTGTTTTATTGATAGTTCGTTTATTAGTGGCTGCAGCCTAGCACATTATTTGCATTTTGACACAGATGTGATTGTTCAGTTTTGCATTGTTTCACACAAAATTTGTAGATATAACATTTCATTAAAATCTGTTATGGCTTATGATATGTCATTAAAACTTTATATTTTATTGACTCCCAGTAATCAATAATCGCTAAATTTTCATTTCTTGGCGTACATTGTAAACGTTAATTTTCTTTCCCGTTCTTAACAAAGATTCTACGCACTTGATCATAATAACCTTAGTAATGTGCCTTGATAAAGTTGATTTCATTTGAAAATACTAGCCAATCGCATCTAACAACAATTTTGTCAAATATTAAGACATTTATCAACAACTACAATATACATATTAATTTACAATACCATTCACACATACAAAAACTTTACAGTGCAACTCAATTTATTATACATGCCTTTGTAAAAAAAATCATTTAGGCATTGATAATGGAATGTAAAACTGATTCATTTTCCGTGCGTATTTTATCTAACACATTCTTCACACGGTTAAAAAAACATGTTCTAACTTATTTGGCAGAGATATTTACAATGTGCCACATTATTGTTAATACTGAATCACGTTTTAGTATTTTAAATAATATAAAGTTATTTATACAACATGAGTATTACAACATACTTACTCATAATATTATTATTTCGAATGAATTTCAGATTCGTTTTCGATAAAAACAAAAAGTTATTCACATAAGCGTTGACTTTGTGTAACTTCAACTTTTACAAAATGTTTATTCGCAGATTATCTTTACAAAACTAAGTGTAGCTTCTTAGAAAAATTGTCTGTTTTCTTCTTAGCGATCGATATAACATCTTATAGAAGTCTGGTTTATTTAGGGTAACGCAAACTTATGAAAACACTGCGTTTTTCGTGATGTAAGCTTCTTGAAGCACTGACGTTTCTTCTTAGTAACGTTCTCACTTGAAAAATGTACTTTGCATCATAGTAGCGCAATTATAATAACAGTCTATTTGAATGTATCAAACAACTTGTAACGCAATAAGGCGATCCTTCATAGTATTCATGGTTTTTGTCAAATGGTTTCAAGACAAAGTCTTATTGCAAGCATTTGACACTTATAACATAGCCAATTTTCTTTTTAGAGATAGTGTTAAAATTTATCTGGTAAAGCACTGGTATTAAGATAATAATATGTATTTAAAAAAAACAAATAGGCAGCCACACACTTACAAACAGGCTGCCTTGTTATTGATATGTAATTTCGTGTCCTGTTGAACCACATCGTAAAAACATATGTGTATAACAATGAACAATTCATAAAATATACCTTTTTAAATTAAAATAAAATTACATGATGTACCAACAAGGGTCCAGCGCTTGGGTGATCCGTTTGCAATTCAAGATTCCATTCACCATCAATACTAGATTGGGAACGGCGGAACAGTGGTTTCTGAAATCGCCTTTGAAGTCAAAATTAGTATGATTTTCATTTTTAAATCATTACTGTACCCACAAATTGGAAAATCTGACACAAAAAATAAGATTTAAAAAATGAACCATTCGTGTTAGTTACTAGGAAGCTTCGCAAACGCTTTTTCAGGCGCGTTGTTGGATGAGCGTAATTGGTGCATTGAGCTGCCTGTAAAAAAAGATTTTGATATGGCTTATCCTAATCGTTTCTGTACATTGTGTACATGATGTTCAAGTTGTTGTTTAATTTCATTACGATTATCAAGAAATTAAGTTTAGAAATGTACAAATAAATTTGTTATTCTTTAGAATCTACAAGTACCTATGTATTATAAATTGTAATACCAAATTTTTCTACGCGACGGTCACACTGAAAGAAAAAAAAACTCTTAAGTAATTATTTGTTGGACAAATGAATACAGTATTTCTGTTTTTTTTTAATACATACTTGGTTATCATTCCAATCTCAAGAATCAAACTGACAAGTTTTGTATAACGAGTAACGATCCTATCGCCAAGTACAGTATGCGGATATTTGTTTCCCACCTGGACAAGATACTGAATACGATGAGTTATTATTAAGTTTAGTTAAAATTGTTTTGTTAATTTTCATAACAATTCATTTTGTTGGAAGTAAGTTTTTTATGTACCTAACCTGTAAAAATCTTGTCGTCATTTTAAGGAACGATAATTGATCAAACAATTCGTTTGGTGAGGGAATAATGTTGTTAATGAGTATTTACTTTGACGGTATCAGCCTTTAACAATCATTTCCAAACTAGAAATTTGTTGGGCCGAAAGACAATAAGGAAAATATAACCCTGAGCACTGATCAGGCACAGTTTGTGCCTTCGTCAAATCAATGCATATTTTCTCTTCTGTGTTTTATCTGTTTTGTTGAAGTATCATCCATCTTTGCTATGCAGTGTCCTGTTTAGCGATTATGGTGATTTCACTTTTTTTTAAAACTGAAATAGCTCATAAAACAGAATGCGTTGCTAAGGCAGACGACACATTGGCTGCGATTCTTTAATTATGAAATCGTCAAACATTTTTAAGAATGTTCGAAGTCAAAGAACGACAATGCTTAACCATGCAGCTTTGTGATTATTTTTCCTACTATGTTCCCATTAAATCAAAACCATTCTTGACAAAATAGGCATTCTTGTGATGTTTCGGCGTGATTGGTAGGACTGACAATAATTCTCAATAACTGATAGGAGAATAGGAAACATATTTTCTAATGTGTCGAATAGTTATTTGCTCGGCCAAGAAGCATCCAATGTATGTAAATCTGTGCATAGGCGTCAAGTAATATATGGACAGCCTACAGGCGCAGATTATCATATTTTTTTGATAATTTACCCAAAACAATCCAGGAAAATGTTCGACTTTCAACCATTTAATCAATTTGTTTTTTTCACCGTTTACCTAAAACCATGTTTAGAAGTGTGGCCTTGAAACCCTTTAGTTTCAAGTCTTCGTCAACTGCAAAGTTCCGAAATACTGTGATGTTATTCAACCGAGAACAGGAATTTGCCTGAAAACAAGTCCAAACATTTTACATGGGCGACGGTACGAAACCATGTATCCTTTAACACCTCTCTCCTCGGCAGAATGTAGTGAAATTGCCACTTTTTTAAATTCACATTCCAATGTCCGGCATGGACTAGTGATTGAGTACTTGGGATACTTAATTAACATGTCCTGTAGAATCTTCTTGATGTTTTCACTGGATGCCACACAGCACACTGTTAGTCTGTTCAGACTTGTTTACTCACGATTACACCATCAAACGACGCGAGTTTCAGTGGAACGTTGTTAGTTCAGCATGTTTAAACTCATTTTGTCAGTAGAACGACTGACCAGTCTCATTGTTTCACGTCGAGTCTACGACCTCAGATGTCGTTGTCGTGGCAGAAATGGACGGGCGTCTTGTCGTTGCTCAGTCGGTGCAACAGGTTCAGCGGTTTCCGGTCCAGCCGAACCTTCTCTATGCACCCTCGGAAGCCGAGGTAGTAGGGCGCGGGCAGGCCAGATGGCAGTGTCGGCGCGCCACCTTTAGAAACACAGGTTGAAATAACACTACTCTGTTCGGACACCATGAGTGGTGTCACTGAAGACTGGAAAACGCATCTTAAGATGCACAGGACGCATTGAATTCAATCTCAAGCACAATTCTTTGGGGATGGGGTATAACCATCCCTTAAGAAGTGTCAAAACTGCTGTGTAAATTATGGCAAGGACACCGCTAAAATTTCAAGTAAAATACACACGCAATGAGAGACAAACTATAAAACCATGAAAATTATTGCTTTGAGCCTCACAGACACAATATTGTTTTGAGGACTAAATCTTTCTCGAACCTTGACATGACATAACTTGGGGGATTTTAAAAATGTGACTCTATAAAGTAACATTTTCTAATTATAGAATGTTCATGTAATACTATCTATAGGCAGGTTAATAACAATAATTTGGAATAAGTAAAAATATTTCCTCACCAATAAACAGTCTTGCATTTGTGTTGAGGATGTTGGCACCGTGGTCTGCTTGGACCTTGACCGGGGATTCCCCGTCCACTGAGATGTACCCCTGCCTCTTTCTCCTGTGCGCCACCAGGGTGTGCCACGCGCCGTCACTTACGAGGACCTGAGGCGGGAAAATACAAATTAAAATATAATATGATTGTGTTACCGTCATTCATTCGCAATACAACCGTATCAACTTTTAGAACAATATAAACAATGTGTGGGATTTAGAACCGAACTAAGCTCATTAGAGGTTGTGTCAGTAGAATCAAAATCAAAGTAAGTGCATGGTTGTTACAAGATCCTGAGCTTTATCGTTCAGCCCTGTATAATATGGGTATAATGTTTCGGCCAAACGACCAGTTTATCTCAAGTAGGAGGTATTTACGTTTACGTTACGTTTACGTATACGTTTACATTTACACAGTATCCGAGTGGCTTACTCACCTTTGATCTCGCCGCGAGGAACGACTGTTGTCTCCCGAGGTTAAAACTAAACTCCACGAAGCCGTTCACGATTGCGATTGAGATGTAGTCGTTTTTAAGCGTCTGTCCCTTGTTCATCCACAGCATGAGTCCGTCTGACTCTGACGTGTGGAAAGTCATTTCGTACCGGTTCGTTTTCTCGCCCTTTCTCCTGCGGGAAATAAAATTAATAAAATTGGAAGAGTTTGGACTAAATTTAGATACATGTTACTAACCTTTTTAGATCAAGCATTTTTTTTTAAGAATCCGTTGAAGTGCTATTTTACACTGATGAGGAAAACATCACGCACCATTGTCTTTTAAACTCTTGACACTTGAAACAAATTTAATTTTTTGAAGTAGGTGGGCTTTGCTCACCATTGTTAAAATTCAATAATTAACAATAATAATTTTCTAATCATTACAGAACACAATAATTGATTGATTTTAAACCCAAGAAAAAGGGAATTTTTAAGCTAAGATACAATGAAAGTAAGTTTGTTGTGATTGGTAATTAAATGGTCACAATTGACTACTACAAATTCTTTGCACCTACCCAATATCAAAGAACTCTACGTCGTCTTCATCGTACATGTCACCCTCCCCGTCGTCCTCCTCGTCTCCTTTGCTCTCCTCGTATTCCTCTTCCTCATATTCTTCAGGATCCATTTGCCCCAAGGTTGTGTTAGTGCTCAGCGACCAAGTAGAGTTAATACTGTTTGAGAGATGCCATCACCAAGTTAGAAGTTAGTAGGGGTTAGAGGAACAGGAAACAGGCAAGGTGTTAGATCTATTGGGACGACATGACATGACTAGTGAAGAGTTCACATGTTACAATATACAACCCATTGAGACAAGTTAGTGACCCATTTTTGAAACCGGTGGGGATGTTATTTATTATGTTAAGTGTTAAGTAAGAAACTGTCAATAATCTACTTACTTTATATCGGAATTAAGTTTAGTTAAAAAGTAGCATTGCATAGTTCAGGCGAGTATTAGTGAAAGCAAGGAAAAAGTAAGTAAATACTCAGCAAGTTAGTTATGTAGCGTACATTTGTGATACAAATGAAACACTGTAACCATTATGGAGCATGCACCATCAGCTGTTTTGTTTGAAATAAGAAGATGTTTCCTACCTTTTGCCAACTTTGTTTGCATATTGGTAGAACGTTTCTCCAGTAAATCTCACAGGCAAGCTCATGGCAACGGTATCGATTCCTGAAACAAAGTTATTAACTTTAATATGATGGTGTTACATATTGGATATTATATCCGTCCATACTATGATATTAATCTTAAAACCAATCTTATAAGTGAAATATTAACTTCAAAGTGTCTTGCATTTAAGAAATTCTTCCATTCATTATTGAGATTATTTCAAGTAACTAAAATGTCCATTTTAATCACACTGCTATATCTACGTATTTATATTACAATTTTGATATGTGTGGTTCACCATGCAGTGTATGGAAACAATTCAGTATACACTCTAACCCACTGCATTGTACTATTATTGTCTTTACTATGGTTAGGGGGAAGATTGATCTTCAAAGATTGAACCGTGCAAATTTTTGTTGCTTCATGTAAGGTACTTTCACAACAAAAAACAGAATTTTGATTGAATGATTGATTAATAGACATGACGGGGATAAGGTCATCGTACATTTTGATATTACTTATGCGTATCATGTCACTAGAGGCCCAGAGTGCCACGAGCAGGTTATGAAGTTAACATTACAAATTTAGCATTACTATTGAAGAATTGGAATTGTTATATTTTTGTCATACATTATTAATGTTATATAAATCTTTGTATACCATATAAGTCATTTGGCTTTGTTATAAATAAATAAATATAATATTAAAATTAAAAAACACAAGGTCAATGACCCAAAGTGTTGATGTGACTTACGTGTCTCGCACAGCGCCCCCGTGTACTCGAGCGGACAGGCGCACTTGAAGGCTTCCAGCATGGGCTGACACACGCCCTGGTTCTGACACGGCTTGGGCTGGCACGCGGGGTGGCGGTTGTACCTGAGCACCCCGGCCGGCCAGCTGGTGGCTCGGAAGAGGCTGCTCCAAGCCTGGCCGTTCACTATGATGCGCTGGACGACTCCGATCAGACCGATACCCAGCCCGGCGTCGCGACTCACGTCAGCCAGGGAGCTGCGGGAGACACGTCCGACTCTTAGGAGGCTACACCAGTGATATTTAACATCTATAGTAGGCTAGATACCCAGCCCGGCGTCGCGACTCACGTCCGCCAGGGAGCTGCGGGAGACACGTCCGACTCTTAGTAGGCTACACTCTGACTAGTTATCCACCACGCATACACCCTCATAAGCTCAATAGTCACCATTATAATGATCAATTGAAACTATTATGAGTTGGCTGGTAGGTGAATGCAGTATAACTAAAGGCTTACGTCTTAGTATACATGTTTGTTTGATCTATACACTGTACTTTAATTAAACAAATATGTAAACAAATTACACTATTATAATTACTAACTACATATCTATCTTTTGATGACTTAAGCCTATTCCTATACTTAAATTTGTGATTGGGGGAATTTAAATGTAATACGTTTCCCTATTGTGTTAAACAAAGACAACAAATTACTTCTCCCATGATTAAATCGAACAAGATTAAGTCAAAGTTGTTAAAATCGAGGCAACTTGTATTATCCCTACCCGAAGGAAAATTAAGTTTAGAGTGTGTAAGGGACATTAAATTTAAAGCAGACAAAGCCAACTTACGGTACACCCCCGATGTACAGCGGTAGCTCTAGGTTGAGCTCGTTGAGAGGGGGTCCAGACGCCCCATTGACCACCACCCCCTGGTCTAGCTGAAGAGTCCCCTCCTTGTTCACCCGGCTGACCTTCACAACATGCCACCGGTCCAGGTCAATCTCTTCGGCAGTGCTGGGAAACATAAAGCCTTCAGTTATATTTGTGTGTAGGGTATATCTCAGAAAGCAAAGAGTTCTGATTCCACATAATTTATGTTTTACCGGAATAAACAAAAGGAATAATGTATTAAACACAATATTATTAAGATATTTGGGGAATAAGAAGAGAAAAGGAGGGAGACCCATACTGAGTAGGGAAGAGGTGATGAGATGGATGTGGAAAGACAAAACGCAGCCTGGGATAGAGTTCAACAAACAAAATTTTGAAAAGAGAGGAAGATATGCAAGAAGTGGTGAGAAGACCTGAATGAGAAGAAGAAAGCGATTGATTGATTAAGGTCTTTATCAAGGCTGGAATAAAGCTGTAGTGAAGCCTTATGTTCCCATCCAACCTAGAAGAGAAGGGAGACGAAGAACGAGAAAATTTGGTTAAAGCGTCAGCATGGCCCGGGACCCAAGAGTTTGGTGGGATCCTCGTAACCCCTACCCGACTACAATGTTGGATAAAATTAAAGGGCCGGATACTATTATTGAACTAATCAATGCGCTCACGTGAGGTTAGCGATCCCGCTGCCCAGGTCGAAGCGGAACTGCACCTTGCCGTCGACCAGGTTCAACGATATGAAGTCTCCCTTGCCGTTGACCAGCTGGCCGTTGTAGAGCAGGATGCCGTCTGGCGCGCGGGACAGGAACCAGACCTCCACGGAGAAGGCGCGGCCAACGCCCTCTAGCCGCGGCTGCTCCAAGTAGGACTCGCCGAAGAACTCGGGGATGTGAAGCTCGTGAAGCTCGGCGTCCACTGGAACGAAACATGTACAGTTTGCACACAAGAACAACAAGGGTATAATGTATAATGTGACAACAAATGTAAGGTCAGCCAGGTCACCAACGAATCTTTGCTCTAAATTGGAGAAGCTTTAAGGTGTTGTGCAAATTCTGTTCATCATTGAAATGTTGTAATAATAGTCTTAAAAGATTTGAAACGTATCAAAATGCAACTCCATTGTTTCCATTTGTATCAAAATGGCAATGTTTTGTTTAAAGCAGTAAAGGCCGTTAAAACTGGAATTGACATTTGATGCAAGAATGGGAATACCAACAGAAATGCTTAAACAATAATGAAATATTCACATGAATACACTTTAAACATCATAACATTGATAATACCACGCAAGTTAACTCCGATGAGAATTATTTTCTTTTGAGTCAAATTGTAGAGGCAAATCTTAGAATCTTTGTAATCATTATCATTCCAATCATTATTGATGTATTTTTAGTTCAGTTTTACTGTATTACACCTATCCCATGACGGGACAGGTCGGCCAGTAAAACAACCAAGTAAATGTAGTCCTTTTGTTACCTTTTGCTTCATCACTGCTGACAAAGTAAACCAATAAGTAAAACTCACAACATGAAACACCACTATCAGAATATTTCAAAGATTCAAAGCAACTCCCATAAGTTGGTGCATGTCTCCATATTTCCAAAGCCGTTACTTAAATAGTAAATGAAGCTAAAATAAGTTAATGAATGGATGTTTACTCACAGTCCTGGCATATCTTTCCCTTGCGCCCGGCCGGACACTTGCACACGAAGCCTCCCTGGGGTAGAGTGTCGCACGTGGAACCGAATGTACAGGGGTTGGACACGCAGGGGTTGACTCGGGTCTCGCAGCTCAGGCCTGGGCAGAACACATGGCGGTCTTTAACATTCATTGTTCTGTTATAATGTTATGATTGTTCAATAAGTAAAACTACAAGAGAAACGAAGAACACATATTTCATATAAACTTACACCTTACGGCATGGAATCGATTCCAACTCGCCACCCCGCACCAATATCTTTTTATTTCATATTGTATCAGTATTAATTTGATGAATCTTTTAGAGCTGGTGATGTTTAGTTGTAATTAAACTAAAAGACTTTACACTGCACTTTTATAGATAAAGAACAAGATTTAAAAACAATTTTTCGATGACTTAGCAGTCAATCAGTATCACCTGCAATTCGAGCTAACTTTACCTATTTTAAAACATTTTTGGGAAGTTTTCCTGCTTCCAGTTGTCATCCGATCGAAATGGAATTTTGCGTACAAGCAAGGATATGGTCACGAAACATTATTGCCCATTAAGCCCAAATAAATTCCGAAATTTACCAATTTTGATGATATTACAAAAATCCTCAATCGTAAAAATCCCTTAAATTTATTTAGCTTTTTTGTGATGGTTTAAAAAAACCTGTCTCTATAGAAGACTGTATATACACTAGCATAGCATATGTGTAAAGGCTGGTAACGATTTGATAAAAACTGTCTCCAGGAAAAGTTCCAGAAAACAATCGCACTCTAAAGTCTACCCATGCTCGTCCGTTATGGTCTATTGTTATGTTTGGTGTTGTAATCTCGTTGTTTATTACACATTGTACCCTCACCTGTGAATTCTATGGAGCAGGTGCAGAGATACTTGTGCGAGTCTATGGCGTGACAAGTCCCCGCGTTGTGACATGGCAGCAGCGAGCAAGGATTCTCTCCACACTCTCTTACTCCGTGCACCAGCTCCACCAGCGCGTCCTCTCCTTGGTGCAGCTCCACCACGTGACGACCGATCTTCAGCTTGCGGACACACCCCATCAGGCCGGAGGTGGTGCCGGCGTTCTCAAACACCCTGGACACAAAACATAAGTAAAATAAGTTGGTGTCACAGGCAGGGGCATGCAAGAAGTCTATACAACTCTAATTTTGAAAGAAATGGCACTAAATTCACTCATGGATTATCAATATACAATATCATATTCTAAACAATTGTGGCGGAACATAAATACGATTTATATCCAAATAATAAACAACATTACAATATTTATTGTTACAATGCGTTTAATATAATGTTCACATCTCATTCAGTAAAAATTGTTAGTTTCCATTTTACTTAAGTAGAAATACTTAAGGGCTTAGGACCCGATAACTATTTAAATAGCAATTGAAATGAACTGGTCGGAAAATCCCTGCTCTAGTATATTTTCAAAAGAAAATGCGAGCCAATCACAACTTCTCTTCTGAACTGTGGTTGGCCGACAAAAGCGGTTATAATGTGTATCACAAAATTGAATGAGCAGGCCAGTGATTGGCTACTCTGCTATGCTTAGATGTCAGCTTTCTGAAGGACTGCCACTGACCTTGAAATGTTTGTTGGGATGTACCCCACGTAGGCGTGCTCTGATAGGTCCAGAGACTTGAGAGAGCCCTGTGATTGGCCAGCCACGTCCTCCGAGTCGTCAAGCTTCAGCATGCCGTCGCGGTGGTAGCGTTTAGCGACCACGCGGTGGAACTTCTTCATTTCAACGCGGTCGAGGGAGCGAATTATCACGGCACCATTGCCAAGGTTGTAGCGGAATTCAACGAACCTGGAAAATAAGTGGTTGATTACTGACTATAGGTTCATGTTCGTCTACATGATTCTTTATGCAATTAAGTTCTTATAATATATTTAATACGCTGGTTAACTCTTTGCATATTTTAATAAAATGAGAAAATAAAGACACTTGCGGCAAAACTACAACATTTGACATCCTTCTTCAAATATGACTGTAACTAAATCATGTTCTGTTCGTCAAGTCTGAAATATTGCTGACTCACCCGTTGACAATAGCCAGCGACACAAAGTCCCCAGTCCCGTCTGACTTTTGCTGGTTGTAGATAATGATGCCATCATTAGAGTATGTCTTGAACTCTACCTCGATGCTCAGCTTGTTGTAGGCCTTCAGGTGCTTCAGCTGGACGTAGGACCGGCCGTCGAACGCTGGGATTGTGTAGGCTAGAACACAGTTCGTCTCATGTACGGCGATAGAGAATAAATACTTACGGGGTAATAGGATTGTAGTGTTCAAACTTTGTTTATATGTGACTATTGATCTGTCGTTTGCAATCGATTTTGATCTGCATTGCAATTACTATGTGATCAACAAAGCATTGAGGTTTAAAGATATATAATAGTTAAAAATGGTAAAAATATAACAGTTTAGGATCATGGTGGAGGTGCCGGGTCGGTGTTGTGATTTAAATGCCGATTTTTCTCATTGTATGAGTGCAAGGGAATTACAGACACATAGGAGTTTCTCAAAACACCCATGTATCATATTGAGCAACTATAAGCTTACCTCTGACTTTGACCTGCACATCACACTGTGGCCCGGTGTAAGACGCCGCACAGATGCAGGTGAATGTGTTGTGTGGCTCGTCCTGGCACACACCCTCGTGCTGGCAAGGGTGCGAGGCGCAGGCGCGGAAGTCCAGGGTCGGCCTGATAGGAGGAGTGTTGGCTGTGAACCAACGGGGTTGCTTTTAACCAGACATAATATTATGATGATGTAAATTTAATATTAATATGAGTGTTGAAGGAAGTAATTTACATAAGAACGTTGTTTGTTGCAACTGAAAATCCCGTAATATTACCTAATGTTGTGGTGGAATTTACGTGGTCGTTCAGAGCAAAACAAAAACTCAAACAACAACTAAGCCAAAAAATGTTTTAAGAATAGATCCAAAACCCCATTTTAGTATGATGAGTATAATTTACTCTAGGTATTAACTTCCGTCTCCAGTTGACTGGGTGTTGAAAATAATATGCTCTGCATTTGGTCGGGTCTCTTAATAAAACCTAAGATACAATATCTTGCTACTACGACATGCACCCTACAACTCAGAAGTACAAGGATGTGTGTTTGAAATCTAGTGATAACAGGAATCTCTCACCGATGCATTCCTGCCTGTCTGGTGTCTCGGCGTAGTTGTCTTGACAGACGCACGCTAGCGCCACACACTGGCTGCGGGGGACTCCGCAATCAGTGTCCTCGGTGCACAGGTCCCCGAGGAGCGCTTGGACCACGCGGATGGTGGCCGGGGTCGGCCGGTAGCCGGCTAGCACGTCTGGAAGAGAAAACATTATCATGCATGTGCTCCTTGTGGCTCGATTACTCGATGTAAGGGTAAGTTATCTTTCTTTATGGAAGTGTGAAAATATCATTGTTAGACATTGGACGACGACTAATTTTAACCTTTTATTTAATGAGAAGAGTTTGTGTTCTCCAGTGTAAGGTTACCACGTTATCTCCAGAATTCACTCACTCAAATTTCACCTTCTTTAGCTAGGTTTGTGTACTCTGACTTACTGAATCAGCAAAAAGTAAATTCAGTAAGGAAATAAATCTAAGTTTGTTTTATGTACAGCCTGATTTCAGCAGGGATTAAATCGGCGCCCCACGTTGGGCGCCAATTGAAGTATTACGTCTTATATCATTGATTTTTCCTTATTTATGCCTAATCTAAAGAATGCAGGTTACGACCAAAAAATGATAAATAAGCATTTGTTCCAATACCAGATACACATTAATAGTCCAGTCTCTTTTGACGGAGGCAAAATCATATTTTTTCATGATCAAAATCGTACAAATAATTTTAAAATGTTAGTTTTTATCAAAATTCGAAATTTGTGTAACCAGCCCGATGCACATGTGTCAAGAAATGTATGTTCGTGTGTGTGAGTGCGTGTGTGCGTTGAACAATATCCTCACCATGGTGGATGCTGCTCTTAACCTGGTGTCTCGGCTCCAAGGTAAGGTGACTGTTGTAGCTGTAGTACTTGTTGTTCGGGCTGGGGATGAGCAGGTGTCTTGTTGACTTGTAAAGCGAAGAGCTAACGTCCTCGGGCTCAGTCGAGCGGTCAGCTGTTGATCGTCGTAGCGGCCACTCCGTACCAGGAAACATCTCCTCTGTAACAACACAAGGTATTATTAGCTCAATAGGGAATAGGATTAACGTAACATATTTTATTAAACTCGCTTAATTGTTACTTGCAGAACTTTGCACCAATAAAATGCTAGTTCAACACAAATGTTACCACAAATTCTTACCGAATATTTTCGCTATGGTTAACTGAGTGAAATAGTAAATGACTGGATTGAGAGTCAAGTGAACTAGCCTTTTGTACTCCTTCCAATTTATCTAAAGATCGAATACCTTACTGATATTGTTGAATATTTTAAAGTAGTTTGTTACAATGTATTTAATTGATACCAGATATGTCGTCATGTTTACCTTTACAAGAGCCAAGCGCCTGAACCACAATGTCCTTCTGGTAGCGACAGGCATACATCTTCAGCTGACACTCTGATCCGTAGGTCTGACCATCATTGCCACACACAACCTGCAAACCATCGGGGAAGTTATCACAGTGATTCATTATTTGCTCGATACATAAGGCCCATGTAAAACGTGTCAGTTTCACTAAAAAAAACTGTAAATGCGCTACGTTATTGAAATTAACAACTTTCTGACATTCCAAACTTTTCTTGAATACAAACTTTAGATAATATTTGAAGAAAGTGAGTATTTAGAAAAAATGTGTTGTGTAACGTCAATAATAACTCATGATTCCGAAACAAGTACCGGTCAATCGGAGTTCCTTTGGAATCCCGGGGTAACGTTGGATTAATATGATATATTAGCTGTTGTTTTGGCCAATAACGATGGTATTTCTTGCAAAAGCAACAACTTTTTTTTACAACAATTATTTGTAGTAAATCTACCAGTTCAATAAATACAAAAATCTTCTGAATTGTTTACCACATTGCGTACAAGTTATTCAATTGATAAAATTTAAGTTATTTGGATGTTCCCAGGCTTGTAACCTCAATGACCCACCGTTTACGGTCTCAATAAGTTTACTAGTAAATTAGTTAAATAGGAAGAATATGTATAGGTAAAGCTACAACCACACTGTGCACGAATGAAGTCGTCCTACCTGTTTGTAAACCGGGTCGTCAGCGCAGGTGGACCGACAGACGCACTCGGCGTGGCCGTGGTGTTCCTCACAGATCGCACCGAAGTAACAGTCGAGCACCAGACACGACGTGGCCACTGGAGTCGTCACGTCGGCTGGAACACACATGACATTAATGCTTAAGATACTTCAAGTTAAGAACCTTCATAAGTCATAAATACATCTCTACACCAATAGTTGTTAGGCCTGCACTTTATGGCTAGCTTGAGCTTGGGAATAAGAACAGATAAATATGTAGTAGTATATTTCATCTATCCCAAGTAATAATTGTCACGTGAAAAACTAACTCCATGAAATCATTTAATTTTTAAGTATCGTGCGTTTATATGGTAATAACCACCAAAAGTTTTAAGGCTACCATAAAGTGTTATTTTGCAGAATAGCAAAGCTTGTGTGTGGGTTAGTGGATACAGCTACGAGCAGAGTTTATCTGCGCTCACCTTTAACACAGCCGTGCGGCCCCAGCACCCTGTTGTGCCCGGTGCAGATGGTGCACTTCTGACCTTGTATCCCCGGCTTGCACACACAGCGGCCGGTCATCTGTTCGCAGTCCTCCCTCACCGAGCCCCACACGGAACAACCGCAAGCTAGAACAACAACGTCACAGTAGGAGTCAGCTGTTTCACCTGGTGGATGAGTTGGCGTTTCTACCTGACAACTAGAAAGGCAGTTCAAAGTAGTGACAAATAAGATAACTCTTTCAGTACTGGAAAAGGAAACATTTTTGCAACGAGCATAATCGAAGAAATTTAACAAAATTTAAATTGTACAAAGAAACTAAATATGTGTAAAAGTTAGAAAAATTTCGCAACTTGAAAAATAAGTTTCTCACACAGAAAACTTTTGTCTACATGGCAGGGGCTCTACCGCTGACACGGATCAAAAGATGATCTTTACTTAAAGAGTCTGAGTGCTCTGCTTACGTATGCATCCCTGGTGACCTTCACTGATCTTCGGGAGTCCCCAGTAGCCGGCCTCGCACCTGTCACACTTGACTCCTCCCACTCCTGGCTTGCACACGCACTGCTGAGTCTCCGGATCGCACGGCCTGCATAACACAAGCACCATAAAATAGATAAATAAATTGTATTTAGAGTCTACCACTCAGTTATATAACTGATATGGATGTGATATTGATACCATATGGATGTTACTGTATTGTTCAGCCAACACAACAATTTATAATATGCTTACATCCGGTAGGCACTTGATATAGTTATATTTTGTTTGAAAAAGTACAAAGTATGCTTAAGCAAGTTATTTGCCTTTATTTATTTTTGTTACAAAGATACGTTTCCAATTTAGACCCACCATATTGTAAGGGACTTTTCTTGGGGTGCCTAATAAGTTCATGGTTTTTCGTTGTTGCTGGTACAGCTCAATTTGCATACAACAAGAAGTAAAAAAATCCAGCCCGAAGAGGGATTTGCACTAACAAGACAAACATCTGTGTTTCAAATAACAATTTCAAATAAAATATACATTGGTATACTACATAATCATTAATTCGTCATGCTGGAAAAGAACAATGTAAAATGGTGATGTAATGTAAACTCTTGCATGCTGGAGAAAAGGCTACCGACATCCACCCTAGCGGTGACCTTGCAGCTCTTACCTGTCAGACACCGACCCCAGCCGGTTGCAACCACACAGGGACGGACACCCGGCATTCTCTGGTCCTAGTGCTGGAGTCTTAGAGTCAGGACAACACCCAAACCAGGAACCTTCACAGCTGCCCGAGCTCCCACTGGCGTCTGCAATCAACCACCACATTATGATATAGACACCGCTTCACCATAAGATCGCTTTCAACACACCTGACCAATTGATTTGATGCAGCAGCTCAAGATATAAGATAATTACTAAAATATACTTGACCTTAGACTTACTGTTTGTCAATTTGCGAACTATATTTTGATCATAACGATGTATCTAAAAGATTTGTTCAATGGATAATTTTAAATCAAAAATAGTTTTGTCCAGATGCAATCATACTTTGATTAAAGAATAAAACCTTTGACCATATAACTGCAACTAAAGTGAACATTACTGCGATTAGACTTAAAACTAGGGAAACGCCAAAGTCGTTGTTAGACGAGTGAGCGAGTCATGTATTTGGTACCCGGGAACATTTGCATACAAGTTGATTGATGTATAGGTATAAATAATAGGTTTTTAAGTTTCCGTCAACTGAAGGCCATAATGAGCCACTCTAGCCTATGATAGGCTAGGGAGGCCTTAGCAGTGGCGTAGGAACTATTTTTTTAGTGAGGGGGTCACACTTACGTTGACTAAGAGGTTGGGTGGGCAAACCGGGGTCAGCCCCAGCCGCCGGAGGCCTTTTCGCCGTAGGCGAGATTTTTTTTAAAGGTGCCCTTGACAGGTGGCCTAAAACACGTTTTCAGGCGAATTTTAACTACTAGGAAAACGCTTAAGTCCCGCCGCGTTGTTGGATGAGCGTAATTGGTGCATTGAGCTGCCATGTGTTATGCGGATTTTCTGTTGTTCTGTGAAAAAATTATTACTAAGTTGAAGATTTTTTTTAAATTAAATTAAATTAAATAAAAAATAAACTTAAATTTGTAATTTTTTAATTAATCGTACTAATTTAAAAAAAATAGAAAAATAGCGATTTTTATAAGAAATAATTATTTGATTGCGCTCAAATTTCACACGAATATATAAATTCATAAAATTAAGGTTCTGTGAAAAAATTATTACAATAGAATAAAGCATGTAGGTGTTATAAGTAAAAAAATTGTACTAAAAAAGAAAAAAACCAACAAAATTTCTATTTTCATGAAAAATAATTTTTCGATTGCGCTCAAATTTCACACGGATATCTTAATTTATAAAATTAGGGTTCTGTAAAAAAATCATTAAAATCCGATTAAGTATGTAGGCGTTATAAGAAAAATAAATTTTCAAAAAATCGAAAAAAATAGTAAAATTGCGATTTTTATAAGAAATAATTTTTTGATTGCGCTCAAAAACGTGGCAGTTCTAAGTTCAGAGATTTCGAAGGCCTCCATAAAATTTCATCGCAAACGGAGTATCGGTTTAGCCGGAATCGTGCTGACAAACACACAAAAATACAGAAAAAAAAGAAGGAAAGAAAAAAAAAACATTCCGGATTTTTTTCTCCAGTGTAGTGAAATGGAATCTTCGCTTCGCTCGCTACGCTCGCTTCGCTCATCCAATGAATAAGGGTTACATTTTGAAGCTAATATTGCATTGAAGATTGATTACCTGACTGAAATCGGTCGACAGTCTGCTTGGGAGTGAAACCACTGCACACACAATATTATAATGAATATCTCGCAAATCACGTCTCTTACTGAATTTTTCTAAAAAAAATGTTAACAAAAACCTTCCATTTTGTTTGCAAGCCCGACTGTAGTAAAAATCCTAAAAATTACCCAACAAGCTATGAGTTAGCAAATGACACCCCCCCCAGTGGGGGGGGTCAAGCCAACAAGTGGGGGGGGGAGTTTCCCCCCCATCCCCCCCGTTCCTACGCCCCTGGGCCTTAGGTAGGGGGAAAAAATGAATGTTACCGGGTAATCAACACAAGGCTCACTCACTCGTCTAACAACGGCTTTGGCGTTTTCCTAGTTTTAATGAACAATACAAAAATTGTGAGAGCAAATACTAGTACTGAGATACGATTTGTTGCTAACGCTGACTGAGTACACTGACCTACATATTTGAAACACACTTAATAAATTCACCGTCACTTGTGCTAAAAAAAAATACCACAACAATATTACCTCCCTCCGTAATTAAATTGGATGTAAAGTAGAAATAATAAAATCAAGAAGTGAGGACCCGGCGCCTCCACCAACAATGCTATTCTTATGGAGCTAAAACTTTTCTCGCTCTACCCGGCACCTCCACCAAAGGCATATAACTTTTGCTATTTGAATCATTTGTTTATTACCGAATACGGTGAATTTGACTTCATTAAGATTGAATTATGGACTGCGATGTACATTTAATACCAACTAGGGAAACGCCAAAGTCGTTGATAAACGAGTGAGTGAGTGAGTCATGTGTTGAGTACCCTGGAACATTTGCATATTTAAGTTTGATAGTTATATTCGTATAAATAATAGGGTTTTTAAGTTTAGTTGGTATAAGGGCGCGTCAACTGTAAGGCCATAATGCGCCACTCTAGCCTATGATAGGCTAGGGAGGCCTAAGGTAGGGAAAAAATGTAATGTTGCCGGGTACTCAACACATGGCTCACTCACTCGTCTAACAACGACTTTGGCGTTTCCCTAGTCTACTTGGCTAAAGCGCCCTTATAGCCGAAATATGGGAGACGTGGGTTCAATCCCCTGGTCGGGATAGATTTTGTAATTTCTTGATTGCATTTTAAAAATTATTAAACATGTTTTGAAATGCATATAACGCAGTGTAGTCCCATCATCTGTGGCAATAGGGCCTACTATAGTAAACAAAGCCAGTACGAAATACTGTAAAATATTGCAAGGTTTACTCAATCTACGAGCGGAATTTGGGGGTACCTTGACGTGCAACATTTGATTAACCTTGTACACGGCATTTCACAGCCAGGTAAATAACAAACAAACAATATCTTTTTAAAATCGAAACCATTGTCGTTAAAATAATTTCTAAACATTGGTATATTTTTCAATTTATTATTTCTTGTGGGTTTAAATCGCAACGGATCTAGTTGATTTTGTTAGCAGTTTTCAGTAAACTCGTACCGGATGTCTGTTTAAAATTTCAACGCAATCTGTTCAGCGATTCGGCTGATTTTCAACGTACACACACGCACACATACACACGCAGACTAACAGAATGAGATCCGTTTGAGTTGAATGGAGATCACTCCGTTCGCTGCGCTCACTCGTTTAATTGTTACATTTTTGTCAGATGTTGTACACATGTTTTGACCAAAATTAGCCACCTCTTCTAACCATACTCACATAACATCAACGTAGAGATGTCCTTTCATATCTTAGTGAGTATTGAACCCAAATTAAGCGACATGGTCGTACTTTAAAGGTGACTTTTTATAATATACACTCTTCCAACTCACCCTTCTTGCAGCACTTGGCGAAGTGTGGCGTCTGGTGACAGTAGCTCCCTGAAGGACAGTCTTGTCGGTCGGGCCCGTTACCACAGTCAAACTCTCTGGCGGTCACAACGTCGATGAGCGGCGTTCCTCCGTTGCACGGCTTCACCTCCATACCTGCACAACAAGAGTGTTTCGTTAGCACCTGCCATTGAAGTCTTGGAAATTATATATTGATAAAGCTGTTCAGTGTTGTTAAAACTTGCTTACAAAACACAAAGGGTGGTGATGACTATGTTCATAACAAAGATACTTCGGATTGACTAAATAAAGCTATATAACAATTACTACACGGAATGGTTAAAAACGCACATGTCAGTCTGGTTTCTTTAAAATATATGATTATTAAGTTCTTAAATGTGATAATTTAACTACAAAACATAAATTATGTTTAGTTTTGAATGATTTTTTTACCCAATCATAAGGCTGCTGCTCGACGTTTTGCCACACATTGTTGGTGGCTTCTTCAAGACCGACTGATCAGACTGATGTCTTGAAGAACCTACTAACGTCGAGTAGTGCCTGATCATCGACACGACGCAACAATCAAAAGGTCATTAAAACTCATGTACGGGTCATGAAAGCTTACAACCACTCATTCATTATGTTACATTAAAAATTACACCACCAATGTATTATTTAAAGCACACAAACAATACAATTGTTAACATAAAACACATGCTGGGCTGTATAGGTAAAATGCAATGCTTATAAAGGGAAGAAATAAAAACAACAACAACAACATGGTGAGCATCGAAACGAGCGTCACCTTGGCACAGTTCGAGCGGTCTCAAGCGGAGCTCCTCTTGCCTCATACACCCCTCCATCTTCATAGCGCACAGCGACTGATAGAGCTTCAAGTCCGACGCGCACACCACCTTGCTACCAGTGTGCGCTGTTGCCGAGTTGCAGTTGAAGTGGCAGGTGCAACGTGGCAAAGTGTCCGGCCCCAGCTCGCAAGTCGCCTCGAAGTCGCAGTGTATATCGCGACAGGCTTCACTTCCACTAGACGAAGAGATAATGTTCGACTCGACGTGTTTGCTGTTGCTCTGCGGTATTGAGGTGACGCCTGTGTGATGCAAGCTGGGGGATGTGGCGGTGGCTGCAAGGGTTAGTGAAGAGAAGTGTTAGTGGGTTAGTTCAGATAGATAAGAAAGGGACAATCATACGTCTGCATAATTAAGTTTTACTGGTTAATTTATGTTGAGTGTTTGTACGAGATAGACAAGTAAGAACATTTGCATAAACCATTTGGTAAGAGTAAGCATAAGGAGGGTCTTATAAGTACTGCCAGAGAGGTGTGGATATGCGGATAGCGGTGTTTGCATTCGTTAATAAGTAATATGAATGCAAGAGTTATAAATAGCTAGAGATATGAAGTAAGAAAGTCTAGACCTTAAAAATAACTATGTCTGAACGATGGAATTAGATAGAGTAAATAGGCGAGGAAGAAAGGTTACACCTCAAAAGATGTATCTTGGAGATACTAATAATATATTGATTACAGAGTAATTTAAAGTGTACATATTGTAAAACAAATTGAACGACCTATTGATCTTCAAAGTACGTCATTCAGCAGAACGTCGTGTAAAGTTTTATGTGCTCACAACTTTACAAGTGATCTTTTATTTAAGTATAAATACCACATCAGTTTACGAGATGTTTTATCACTTGAGTCTAGAACATAAATTCAATCTTGTCATTCCTGCCACTGTTGCCACTTTTCAGCTTCGTGGCCACAAACTTTACAACAGTGTCCTGTACGTTTAAGTTTACCAGAAATGAGATTACAAAACACTCCCATAACCATATAAATAAGAATACCATCGCCATTTATTGTCATAAGCATGTTATGTCCCAAGAAAACATTGTAAAGGCAAGATTTATGGTTACATAAAAGTACAAAGAAAAATGTACTTGAGTAAATATACTTTATACGAGGGGTCATATATCAACTTACTGAGTGGTACTCCCAAGCGCTCCCTGCAGTCCCCATAGAAGAGTACGATCAGTTGAGAACCATTGGGCACTTCGCACTTGGCCTTCTGTAGTTCGCATTCTCCCCTGTAGGTCACCATGTTGCTGCCGCACACGGGCTCCGCTGCGCTATCTAGCGAGCAGTTGGTGGGACAGACGCACTCTCCCGCCTCGCACCGCGCGGAGAACTTGCACTGCACGCCCTGGCACAGGTCTGTGACACAATACAACCAAATAGTCAGCATTAAAACAGGTCCAACTATTAATCCAACAAGTTAAGACAATTTTCTATAAGTTGAAATGCTAGCAACGTAAAGTACATGTTGCGTATTTCTCACATGATGATCTAACTAACAGCCCTAAACAAAACCTGCCACCCCAAAATTGTTCGTACAGATAAATAAATGTGTTACATACGTTGGAAAAATTTTTGTTTTTAATTTTAAGTCTATGACAAATGCAGTTTCTTTAAGGGATTCATGCAGACACTGCAATGAGTGAGGTGGCGCGCGAAATTAATTCTCAATCATTGGATGAGCGAAGCGAAGACTTCAATTTCACCGACCCCCCAAAAAATTTAGCTCAGGTGTTTTTTTTTTCCGTCTGTTTGTTCGCTCTCTACCGGGCAAACGGCATATCCGATCTTGATGAAAATTTGACAGGACCTTTGAAATCTCTGAACTTAGAGGTGTATTGTTTTTGGGTACAATCGAAGAAATATTTCTCATGAATATCGTACTTTTACGATTTTTTTCGATTTTTAGTGCGCTATTTTCGTGACATTTGGGCCAATTCTGATCAAACGGGTAGGGCTGCGACGTTACATATTATACATGGGCATTAAGGTTATGGTGATGTAGTTCCTTTTGAATGAAAAAATTGAAAAAGTTAGCCAGAATCCATAGAAATAAAGCTTTTAATATAAGTTTTTTGATTTTTTGTGCGATATTTTTGTGCCATTTGGGCAAATTCTGACTAAACGAGCGGGGCTACAACGTTCAAATTATACATGAACATTAAGGTTATGGTGATGTAGTACCTTATCAAAGAAAAAGTTGAAAAAGTTAGCAAGAATCCATAGAAATAAAGCTTTTAATATAAGTTTTTTACGGTAAATAATACCAAATGACAAGAAACAAGAGAAACTTGACAACAATCACCTACAATGCGTAGGCAGCAAAACAAAGCACTTGCAAAAGTAAAGATATCCCACGCAAACTAAAAACTTTTAAAAGCTCATCCATCAACGCGGCGGGACTTTAGCGTGTTCCTAGTAATAACACATGACTTGCAATTAGTGAGGGATTTTACATAAAAGCGCGTGTCTCCACACACTTGCCGGATTTGATATTGTTTATGTTCTAATTTCGTCTTCACTGATGTAAGTAAACGTTTCACATATTTTGTTTTTAAGTAAAATAATTTGTCATAATCCTTTAGGTTCAACAATCAGAACTGATCATCTAAAATTGCAACAACAATAAACTAAAATTGTTCGCGTGTCTGGTAGTATGAAACACGTCATAATGATATGTATGGATTAGACTTCGGTTCTCAATTTCGTAAATGAAATGAGCCAAATAAATTTTTACTTTCATCAACAATGTTCAACTATCAACAGAGAGATCCATCTCACTCAACTTATCACTTAAAAATACTTAATTCATTCGCTCTGTTTAAGAGTCCATCCATCAATCACTAAATAAGTTGTTTCGTGAGGCAGGACTGGGAGATAAGGCAGCTAGACCTTGTCCAAACAAGTCAACTTTACATAATACATTCGTTATTTCGGTTCGTTTAGTTCACGCACAGTTGTTTACCTCCCTTAAATAAAATAAGACATTGTAAAAGTCAAACAAAAGCTTAAATTGTTATTCTATTAGCGTGGGTGGCCGGCCCTGTGTGGCACGTGCCCCATATAAATGCGCTGTCCGGTCATTACTCACCGCAGTCCCCCTTGTAGGCCAGTATCACGTAGAGCTTGGTCTTGCAGGACGCGACGCGCAGGTCGCAATCACTCTTGTACGTCTTGCCGTCCGTCCCGCACACAGGTGCCTCCACCTACGAACACACACGAAGAATCAACAGTGACGTCATCATAAGTGAATCCCCCCTACGGACACACACGAAGAGTAAATGAAAAGTGATTCCCCCTACGGACACACACGAAGAGTAAATGAAAAGTGAATCCCCCTACGGACCCACACGAAGAGTAAATGATAAGTGAATCCCCCCTACGGACACACACGAAGAGTAAATGATAAGCGAATCCCCCCTGCGAACACACACGAAGAGTAAATGAAAAGTGAATCCCCCCTGCGAACACACACGAAGAATCAACAGGGACGTCATCATAAGTGAATCCCCCAGCAAACCCACACAAAGAGTCAGTGATGAGTGAATCCCCCCTACGAACACACACGAAGAGTAAATGTTGACGTCATCAGAAAGTCGAACACATACGAAGATCAAGCGATTTAGACTGTTTGCCGAGCTCGGGCCAACTGTTTTTTACAATGTTGAATGGCCATTTAAAAAAACGCTTGTTCGTCCAATCCAGCTAATTCCACATACAGTCTGGACCGATTTTTGGCCTTTTATCCCAAAAATCTGCTTTCATGGGTAATTGTTCAGAAAAGTGATATCATGTCGCTATCAGACCACATTTCGACAACTCAAATTATTATCTTTTACACAAAATTGGGAAATTACTAGACATTAACTTGCATGGTGCCATATTTACGGTCAGTAATGAGAAAAGTGAGCAACATTTGGAAAATGTGCTTTGATTCCGCATACAACACATTCTTTCAAGACATTTTGGTGCAAACTACAACCCAATAGGACAAACGATAGAGCTTCCATGTGATCCATACTTTACTTCTGCGTTTTGCATAAAAACCTGGTTTTCTCGAGCTCGGCCAACAGTCTTAAGTCCCATAAATATAAACAATCTTCTTGAAACATATTTCACTTTGGAAGTTGTGCATTTATTCCATATAATATTATCAATGGAATTTAAACTAGTCATTAAATTTTGTTGATGAATTAAGTTTTAAATATTCCATTCACACGTAATTTCGTGTCCAACTATATCCAGAAACAACATCAAGCTATTATGTTTCAATGTGGCATTCCTCAGATGATTCATCCTAATGGGTTAAGTTACTTAGTGACACCTAAATAGACCTTAGGGTGCATCTGAAGTGGGTGATTTGGCAAAAACCCAGCTGCTCACAGCTCTACATCATTTTAGTTATCATTGTCGTTAGCATACAACTAGAAACTAGAATAAAAGCAGGCCAAAATACATATCAGATATTTCCAACAATATGCACGTTGCCATTACTAATGCAATAACGATGAATTCCACTTTAAACGCATACATCATAATTGAACGAGTGAGCGTAGCGAACGTAGTGATTTCCATTCGACTTAAACGGCCCTTATTGTTTTTCTGCGTGCGTGCGTGTGTGTGTGTGTGTGTGTACGTTAAAAATCAGCCGAATCGCTGAACAGATTGCGCTGAAATTTTAAACGGACATCCGGTACGAGTTTATTGAGAAACTGCTAACAAAATCAGCAAGATTCATTGCGATTTAAACATACAAGAAATAATAAACTGAAAAATAGACTTCCAATGTTATGAAATTATTTTAACGACAATGTTTTAGATTTTGAAAAGATATTTTTTGTTTTTTATTTACCTGGCAGTGAAATGCCGCGTCCATTCAAGGTCCTGTCGAATGTTTTAAGTCAAAGTACCCCCAAATTCCGCTCGTAGATTGAGTAAACCTAGCAATGTTTTCAGGTGTTTCGTACTGGCTATGTTTACCATAGTACGCCCTATTGCCACAGATGATGGACTTCACTGCGTTATATGCATTTCAAAACATGTTTAATAATTTTTTAAATACAATCTCGAAATTACAAAATCTTTCCCGACCAGGGGATTGAACCCACGTCTCCCATATTTCGGCTATAAGGGCGCTTTAGCCAACTAGACCAGGGAAACGCCAAAGTCGTAGTTAGACGAGTGAGAGAGTCATGTGGTGAGTACCCGGGAACATATGCATTTAAGTTTGATAATTATATTCGCATAAATAATAGTTTTTTAAAGTTTAGTTGGCATACGGGGACGGGCGCGTCAACTGTAAGGTCATAATGCGCCTCTCTAGCCTATGATAGGCTAGGTAGGCCTAAGGTAGGGGGAAGAAAAGTAATGTAATCGGGTACAATGTTTTAGATTTTGAAAATATATATTTTTGTTTATTATTCGCCTGGCCGTGAAATGCCGTGCCCATGCAAGGTCTGTCGAATGTTGCACGTCAAGGTACCCACAAAATTCGCTCGTAGATTGAGTAAACCTTGCAATATTTTCACGTATTTCGTACTGGCTATGTTTACCATAGTAGGCCCTATTGCCACAGATGATGGACAACACTGCGTTATATTATGCATTTCAAATCATGTTCAATTATTTTTGAAATACAATCTAGAAATTACAAAATCTTTCCCGACCAGGGAATTGAACTCACTTCTTTCACATTTCGGCTACAAGGGCGCCTTAGCCAACTAGACTATAGGGAAACGCCAAAGTCGTAGTGAGACGAGTGAGCGAGTCATGTGGTGAGTACCCGGGAACATTTGCATTTAAGTTTGATAATTATATTCGTATAAATAAAAGTTTTTAAAGTTTAGTTGGTATACGGGGACGGGCGCGTCAACTGTAAGGTCATAATGCGCCTCTCTAGCCTATGATAGGCTAGGTAGGCCCAAGGTAGGGGGAAGAAAAGTAATGTAATCGGGTACTTAACACATGGCTCACTCACTCGTTTAACAACGACTTTGGCGTTTCCCTAGTGTAGCTATACTCACAATAGGGCAGGACTCCGGACATATGCACTGCGACCCCCCACTCCCATCGCTCTCACATATGGCGTAGTGGTCGCACTTTCTATTCTCACAGCCATCTGGAATCAACCCAAGCTCAATTTACACATTTTCAACCATTGATTTTGTGTTAACACATTTGAATACCAATTAATTAAACATACATGGAAAATACTACAGCGGTTTTCTCTCTCAACATTGTAGAGGCGTGTCTGGATTTAACCTTATAAATTAAAGCAGTTCGTACACGGTATTTTCTATGATGTACGGATGTGTTATTTATTTGTGGCAATTTAATTTAAAGTTCAAAAAAAAATATATAGTAATACCTTTAAATGCATCTAGCAAAGACAATCAAGATATTATATAGTTAATTTATAATATAAGTTATATTATATTTGGCTATAAACAGAACCAAAAAAATGTAGCATCTTCTTGCCAGCAACAAACAAGGTCTAAAAAGGATGAACATAATATGTCCATCCAATGAATCCAATTATCCATCCCGTAAAGGAGTATTTATTCTGTCCCTTTAACATGCTTTTAAGGAGGTTAAAAATGACGGAATAAGACTTTAAAAAGGAAGGATTGTGTTTACTGGGTAAGTGACGTATTATACTCACTGCAAAGTCCCTCGTAGAGAACTTCAATCTTCCGCTTGTGTTGGCAAGATTCTTGTCTTAGTTTACAGTCGTTGTTGTAGGAGATGCCGTCCGACCCGCAGACAGGGGCGAACTCTGACGGGCAGACCGGACACTCGCATGTCGCCGACCCCGCTAGCTCCACGCACAAGGCTCCGTACTCACAGACGTGCGACTTGCAGAGACTCATACCACCTGATTGAAAAACAAACATATATTTAGTGTCAAGTAAAATTCATGGAGACCACATCCTTACGTAACGGTTATAGTGCTAAATAAACATTGGGTGGATATTATCAATTAACTAACCGTAACCAAAAAAATTAAAAATCTAATTCCTGTTTGAGCTAACAAAACAAAATATTATACGATCAGAAAGGGACGTTTGGTTGAATATCAAAAATCACATTAAAAACAAGGTAAACAACTGCAAATCGTGTATTTAATTGCGCACAAACAACAGTGAGCCTATGGTTTCAACGGACGTACTAGAAATATCGTGGACCGTCCTTGGTGCTGATCTGTGTGAAAAAAATTAAATATTTCTAGTGGTTAAAGACAACTCCTCGAAATATCCCGAAGTCATATTCACGACACAAACTTCCACGAGTAGAGACGTAATAAACAAAATGTAGAACTCATTCTCTCGACATGGTATCCCACGACTCTTACGTTATGAACCTCAGTTCAAATCACACGAATTCAATTAATTCGCCAGACCATACGGTTTTAAGTTATGGATATAAGTAGCCCAAAATACGCCCTATCAAATGGACAGACTGAACGTACAGGGAAAATGTGCACAAACATTTTTAAAAAATAGTAGGATCCCTTCTTGGGATTATTAGCTTAGCGCAACACGCCATTAGCATGTGATGCGACACCCGTACGTTGCCATTGGTCGACTGTAGCCTGAGACCCCGACCATAAAAACTACAGTCGGTAATGAACAAACAGAAATATCAACAAGTGGTCTACTACAACTTCAGACACCGTACCTCAGATCTACGCCCTTTATTAGTGGGAGAGAAGGTGAGGATTGTAGATTTTGAGCGGTTTGGGTCTATTAACCAGTCTACGGAGGAACCAAGATCGTATGTTATAGACACTAGCAAGGGAGCTGTCAGGCGTAACCGTAAACATCTCATTGCAGAAGGGGCCACGAAAATCAAGAGGCGGAAAAAGGGGTCATATTATCAACACAAAGTTATTTGTAATTGATACAAAAGAAAACCTCTTTGGTAGAGTTGCCCTCATCAAACTCAAAATGATAAAGTGTATTGACCAAGTCAATCAGGATTTCCCGTCCGTAGTTGAGCAAAAATGATAATATCCCAACCTGTTAAAGGGACTGGGGAATTTCAACTGCACTTAATACTGTATCCAACTCACACCTAAATATAAACCATTTGCAATCAATATACTTCGAAGAGTGCCGATACCATTCCAAAAAACTACAAACGAAATTAACTGGATGATGCAGGAAGGAGTTATCTCACCTGCAGATAAGTTAACAGAATGGCGTGTGCCGATGTTGGCAGTCCATAAACCTTATTGGGAAAATACGAATTTGCGCAGACTACACAGAACTGAAAATAGTGTTCAACGAGAATTCCATCAAAAGCAATCTGTAAATGTGACATTAGGTAAACTGAAGGATGCCCATGTCTTCACCAAAGTTGATGCCATCTCTGGATTTTGGAAACTGCCACAGGCAGAAGAATCGTTTCTCACTACATTCATAACACCTTTTGGGCGATTTAGATACAATAGGTTACCATTCGGGATATCGTCCGCACCGGAAGTTTACCAAAAGGTAATGGTCAAAACACCTGAATGGAAAGGCGCAGTTCAAACTCTGAATACAATTTATTAAATGTGTATGAACGAAGTATTAACAACTTTATTATGAGATTGCAAGGTTAAGTAGAGTGAAACGGTATACTTATTTAATATACCCCAATACGTAAGAAATCCCTAGATAATGCATAAAAGTCACTCGATGTGTCGTGGCATCACAAGATGGCGGCCTAGTACTACAACTCACCGCACGCTCCCGTGTAGGCCACTCTCAGCGCCTTCTTGGATGCGCACGCAGCTCTGCTCAGCTCGCACAGGGTCGCTAGGTGCGCGATCGCTCCGCACAACGGCGCATCACAGGTTCGCCAAGATGCGGCCTAGTACTACAACTCCCGCATCGCTCCCAGTGTAGGCCACTCTCACGCCTTCTTAGGATGCGCACGAGCTCTCCCTCAGCTCGCACAGGAGTCGTAGTGGCGAGTCGTCATCCAACACCGCGCATCACAGGTTCGCACGATGGCCGCCTAGATATCAACTCCACCGCACGTCCCGTGTAGGCCACTTCAGCGCCTTCCTTGGATGCGCACGCGCCCCTGCTCAGCTCGGCACAGGGAGTCGTGGGTGCGCGGCAGCTCTCCGCACACCGGGCGCATCACAGGTTCGCAAGATGGCCGGCCCTATTACTACAACTCACGCACGCTCCCGTGTGGCCACTCCTCAGCGCCTTCTTGGTGCGCACGAGCTCTGCCACTCGCGCACAGGAGTCGTAGGTGCGCGAGTCTCTCCGCACACCGGCGCATCACAGCGCGTTCGCAAGATGGGGGCCTAGCTAACTCACTCGCCACGCCGTGTAGGCCACTACTCAGTCGCCTTCTTGGATGCGCATACAGCTCTGCTCGCTCGCACAGGGATCATAGGTGCGCGAGTCGTCTCCGCACACCGGTCTGGCATCCAGGTCGCAAGATGCGGCCTAGTACTACAACTCCCCGCACGCTTCCCGTTAGCCACTCTCAGCGCCTTCTTGGATGCGCACGCAGCTATGCTACTCACAAAGTCAGGTGACAGCTCTCCGCAGGCCATCCAGGTTCAGTGCGCCTCAGTTCAACTCAAGACAAGTGTAGGTGCCAGTCTCGATTCCGCCGCACTTCAGCTCCAAAAGGGTATATCGCAAGCCGTTCGGACTGAACGTCATCACACGCAAGCTCACTGTATCCAACTCACACGCTCTGAATAGCCACTTTTGCATCATGATACTTCGAAGAGTCGCGATCGCTTCCAAAAAACACACGAATACGGTGTCGCAAGATGACGGTAGTATCTCACTGATACAAGCCACGAATGGTAGCCACTCTCGCGCCTCTTGGATCGCGCATGCTCTGCCAGCTCAACAGGGAAATACGAGTTGCCCCAGCACTCCAGCAACGGAAATCAAGTGTACAAGACGACAACTACCACTCCAAGCACTCTCGTTGTACATTAGGTAAACTGACGCGTCTGCTCAAGCTTTCCAAAGTGATGCGCAGTCGTCGCATTGGCTCAATCCAAGGGCAAAGGTTCCAACTAGCAGTCTGTAGACTCTACCCTTTGGGCGATTTAGATCAGTTAGGACCATCGGGCGAATCGTCCCGCACCGGGTAAGGTTCGCAATCGCAAAAGGTAACTGCGCAACCCTGAAGGAAAGGCGCTAGTTCAACACTCTGCATCAGTTCAAGGTAGTATACGCAGCGTCTTCGACACGAGCTCTATTATGAATGCAAGGTTAAGCTAGGTGACGCGTTAGCATTTCACGCTACTACCCGCTTCGCTCACAGAGTATCGCAGTAGACGGTATCACATCCGACGCCTAGACTCTCAGCAGCTCGATGCACCAGCCTCTGACTCGCAGAGTCTAGTCGCGGGTGTCTGCGCAGTCGCCACAGGTCGAAATGCGGGCCTAGTACTACAACTCACCGCACGCTCCCGTGTAGGCCCTCAGCGCTTCTTGAGCGCACGCAGCTCTGCTCAGCTCGCACAGGTCGTAGGTGCGCGAGTCGTCTCCGCACAGGCGATCAGGTCGCAAGATGGCGGCCAGTCTCAATCGCCAGCTCCGTTAGGCCACTCTCAGCGCTTCTGATGCGCACGCAGCTCTGCTCAGCTCGCACGGAGTCTAGGGCCAGTCGTCTCCGACACGGTGCATCACGGTGTCCAAGTGGCGCCAGTACTACAACTCACCGCACGCTCCCGAGTACCCTTAGGCCTTCTTGATGCGCACGCAGCTCTGCCAGCCGCACAGGTCGAGGTGCGCGAGTCGTCACACGGCGCATCACAGTGCAGATGCGGCCTAGTACTACAACTCACGCACGCCCCGTGAGCCACTCTCAGCGCCTCTTGGATGCGCACGCAGCTCGCCAGCTCCACAGGAGTCGAGAGTGCCGAGTCGTCTCGACACGTCCCACGTTCGCAGATGGCGGCCTATACTACATCACCGCACGCT
The DNA here is from genome assembly GCA_024449915.1 of Sweltsa coloradensis. Lineage (NCBI taxonomy): Eukaryota > Metazoa > Arthropoda > Insecta > Plecoptera > Chloroperlidae > Sweltsa > Sweltsa coloradensis. Next base: position 902,705 of record JAMZAV010000043.1, on the reverse strand, counting down.
CCGTAGGCCACTCAGGTTCTTGGATGCGCACGAGCTCTGCTCAGCTCGACAGGGAGTCTAGGTGCGAGTCGTCTCCGCACACGGCGCATCACAGGATCACAGGTTCGCAAGATGGCGGCCTAGCCTAACAACTCACCCACGCTCCGTGTAGGCCACTCTCAGGCCTCTTGGATCGCACGCAGCTCTGTCAGCTGCCAGGAGTCGTAGGTGCGCGAGTCGTCTCGCACACCGTCGACACAGGTTCGCAAGATGGCGGCCTAGTACTACAATCACGCACGCTCGGTAGCACCCAGCGCCTTCTTGATGGCACGCAGCTCTCGCAGCTCGCACGGAGTCGAGGTGCGAGTGTTCGCACACGGCGCACACAGGTGCAAGATGGGGCCAGTACACACTCACGCACGCCTGAGGCCATAGGCTTTGGAGGCACGAGCTCTGCTCAGCTCGCACAGGGTCGTAGGTGCGCGAGTCGTCTCCGCACACGGTGATACGGTTCGCAAGATGGCGGCCTAGTACTACAACTCACCGCACGCTCCCGTGTAGGCCACTCTCAGCGCCTTCTTGGATGCGCACGCAGCTCTGCTCAGCTCGCACAGGGAGTCGTAGGTGCGCGAGTCGTCTCCGCACACCGGTCGCATCACAGGTTCGCAAGATGGCGGACACTCGCAACGCGCGATGCCGAACTTGTTGATTGCACACTCCTCGCCCAGGTGGCACTTGACTGATGAGCATGGATTCACGCCTGCGGGGACAAGTGATGGAATTAACATTCGATTACCCAGTTCATTATGAAAGTTTGTTTGTTTGTTCGTTAATCTATCTTAAACTAGCTAATGTTCAACAGGTACATCGATTGGATAATGTTGATAAGTAAGGGTTTGGTCCAAAATCTTTGGCATAAGTTTGCATAAAGCCTTATTTAGGTTTAGCATTTATTGTGGCTTACTCAGTTCATGGACATTTTATCTTTGGGTTGTAACTCCATGCTCAGTTAAACCAAGTGAAGATAAAGTTGTGTTATATTCCAAGTTATTCCTGTAATTTTCAATATAGATTTTAGCTCAGGGTGTTATTCTAATAGATAGAGTATGAACTGAGGTTAAAGTATCGCGTGCACTTACCTGAGCTACACTTCCCCCTGTATATGATGCGGAGGCTCCTCCGGGCCCTACACGCCTCTTGTCTGAGGGCGCACTCGTTCGAGTAAGTCTTGCCATCAGACGCGCACACTGGGGTGAACTCTAGGCTGCAGGACTCCCCACATTTACAGGTCGGTTTCCGGTCGCCGTCCAGGTGACACACTTCCGGTTCGGAGCACGTGATTGCGGCGCATGGATCTGAGGACAGAACAATGGTTCTCGTTTAGTGCGTTGACCATCACAGCACATAGTTTGTATCAGTTCACACCAATGTACCCCGAACTGCACCAGTTATAAACAATGCACTGATATGCTGATTAAGGAATTGGCTTGTTCACTGCGACTTTTACTCACCACGCTGCGCTATTGTACTAACCCCCCACCGCCGTCTGAATGCCTGTAAACGCGGATGTAGAGTGTAGACGGCGGTGATAGCCCAACTTGCGGGGGTCATGGCTGCTCATAGCTGTCAGCAGCCTACTGTTTTTACTGTCAGTTTCCATAGTTTTATGTTGAAAGCAAAATGCCCAATTGCTGTGTGCATTCGTGTAAGGAGAGAGGAGGTCATACTGTCGTGTTTATTACTACAAATAAATACAATCACACATAATTTACTGACAATTGTGTCTATATTCAGCCTCCTGCCTACGTAACCTCTCTCATGTCAACAAATCAACACTGGCTAGGACTAAGTCCTAGGCTTTGCTGAGGCGTAAACAAGTAGGGCCTAGGCCTATACTTGCTAATTTATAATACCATGATATTGATATGCCTAGGTCTACATCTAATGCTGAAGAATAGCCTAGGCCCTAGTCCTTAGTAAACTTATTCCAAGTAGGCCTAGTTAAGCGAGCGAAGCGAGCGTTTCCATTTGACTCTGCCGGAAAAAATAGTCACTGGTTTTGTTTTTTTTTTTTTTTTTTTTTGTTTTTTTTTTTTTTTTTTTTTGTATGTCTCGCGATAACGTTCGAACGGAGGCTCGGATCGAGTTGAAATTTTCACCATCCGCAAGCTTTGTTCTCGATTGAATGCCATTAGTTTTGTGGCAAAATCGTTCAAAAAGTTAAAAAGTTACATTAAAGTTAATCGAAAGTTTTTTTTTCAAACTCAACGGCGACAAAATCTGAGATAGCCAAATCATTTAGAATGTCCGTCCGGTCACGAATATGTTAATTTTATTTTGATCCGATAAGTAGTGTAGATGGAAATTACATTATAACAAAAGTAACGTTGCCATGGCAACGAAAAGACGCGCGAAGTTTCTAATGCACTGCCACCTAGAAGTAATCAAAATACTTTCGAGGAAGCAGTCTATTAATTGTCAACAAAGAGTTTAAAAAGTTTTCCCAAGGAGTCAAGATCCTCTAGATGGCGGTGGATTTTAAAGTAAAGATTTAAACACGGGTTTACCCCAAGGAGGTATGAATAATGTAAGGAGACAGCATGTCGCCGTGAAAACCATAGCCACTTTGAACGACAATGGTGGTCGGCAAAAGCCTCGAACCCAAAGCAAGGTCGTCGGTATTATTAAAGCCATTGTCAAAGCTATTAGCATTCCAAAACAAACAAAAACGCAGCACATCAACTAAAATTACATTTCAACTCTTTATTATTCATTCTCATATTGATACAAGAGTTATTATCAATGTTTTAAGTATAATATCAGCTGTTTCGGCCGTCGATGGTAGTCGCCATATTGGTCAGCACCAACGAGAAGCAGTAGATACTGCGAAAAACTCTATGTTTTAGTAGCCGCCATATTGGTCAGCACCAACGAGAAGCAGCAAATACTGCGAAAAACTCGATCTGAGACGTTCAAAACGGCCACGTTCATTTGTACAGCCACAGATAGCGCATGCTGTCTCCTTACATTATTCATACCTCCTTGGTTTACCCAAATACCTTGGCAATAATAAATAATACTGGAAACGCGAACGTCGTAAATTTTTAAATTTAAAAAAATGTGCAATGTGGGTCTAGCTATAGCACGTGCTCGCTTATCAACGCGTCCAACTGAGCGTTTCCTAGGTCTAATCTCAATAACAGTGCTAGGCCCCAGGTTTAGACTTCAACGGCGCCATGTGCTTTCAGCTCTTATTTTAATTTTCCTATCGTTCACGTTTTCATTGTTTAAAAGTTTAAACAAACAAAATATGCTATTGAATAAAATAACTTGAAATAGGCCGTACGACTACTTACGTAAAACCATTGATTAAAGAAGGAATGGTAAAACAATACGTAAACAAACAATCGAGGAAGCATACAGATTTGACAATGCAGAGCCTGCTATACATAGTTTATTTCAAACGCCGCCACGGTCTTAGGGCAGGGTCCACTAGATACCTAACAAGCAGCTCGGAATAAGTATCTAGTGGACCCTGGTTTTGGGGGTTAGTGCAGTGGCGCGATCTGCGCGGAGCTTTGCGTGAACAAGCCAACTGCGCAAGCTCAAGGGCAAGGAGGTGATAGACGACGAGACCGGCGTCCTACTGGTTAGCGTGCTCTTCTGGTACAGCAAGTTCCTCATGGAGAAGTCCGCTTCGACGAGGCCAAGGCGTATCTCGACAACGCGTACGACGTAGCCGCGCAAGTGTCCGCCGTTCAAACCGCGCAGGTGATAATGATTCTCTACAACATGAGCAGCGTCGCCCTGGTCAAGAAAGACTACGACAGCGCGCTCAGCCACCTGATCAACGCGGTGGTGGTCGGGAAGGCCGTGAACAACCCGGACCTGCCCTCGTACTACGTCCTCATCGGGATGGTCTACATGCAGAAGGGGCTCTGTGACCAGGCCAGGGTCTGGTGCGAGAGCGGGAGACGGAGCGCAAAGAGCTTGAAGAACAAAGACGCTGAGAAGGAGGCACTCAGGTGTCTCGAGAAAATAGCGCCAAGCTGCGTCAAATGACTTTTGTTTTATAGACGGACCTTGTATTGATTGAAAATTATTTTAATAAATGGTATTTTACTAATTCCGCTTGGAGTAACATTATTGTTGATTCCAATGTAGAGAAACTCGTAAGAGCATTGCCATCAATGGCAAGGTCTCGAAAGAGAAAAGGTAAGGATTTTGTCTCTTTCCTCGCCTTTTAAGATTAGCAGGGCCATCCTCATGGGGCAAAGCAACTTCATTTGCATTAGTATCAAACGAAGAAACTAACAATTAACATTCAATTCAGTTTATCCCCCGGGATATAGTTGGCCCAGAGCATGGCTCTGCTAATCGTATAAGGCGAGGAAAGATTATAAAGTCCATCTCGCAAACATAAGCTAGTATGTAGGGGAGTACGTTACTTTCGGAAACTAGAGACGAGCATTGGCGGTCGTCGTCATCGGGGACCTAGCCACCTTCCCTTGACGACCTCCCCGACGACGAAGACGACGACCATGACAACTCGAACGAAGACAAAGACGATGAACTTGAAAAATTTAATCATTTTTTACACTGCTATTTTGTATTGTCCATAAAATCTCAGTCAGGCACTGCATTTACTTCTTGTAACGGGGCTCGCCACGGCCGAGTGTGTGGTGCACTGCGTGAGTGACGATACTAGTCAACGATCATGATCGCTCGTACCTTTCGATCGTTCACCCGAACGATCATTCAGGCTAACGATCGATATCTAGGTAAAATTACATGATTGAAGTACTGATCAGATTATGGGTTGGTAACATTGGTTTTAGGTTTTTAAAATAAGTTATGAATAAATCTAGGTGCCCGTTAGGGCGCCGCAGCCAAACCGCGGTGCGCTACACACTCAGGCACCTTATACAGCAAGCAGAGTTGGGGTGATTTCGAGGTGTCACCCAGCCGTCATGAAACGTGATGTGAACTTGAAAACCATCAAAATCGATGGGATTTAGGTACCCGACAACACATGCCAAATTTGGTTGGGGTACGAGCATTCCTTCTTGGTAAAAACATGACTTGAAACATGCTCAAAATCACTTTAAGGATGTTAGCTACTACTGGCTACTACTACTACTATCTAATTCGTCAGTTTCAATTGCCCAGCGATTCTGACCAAACGGGTGGGGCTACAACGTTCATATTTTACATGGACATTAAGGTAATAGTGATGTAATTCCCTTTGAAAGAAAAAGTTTAAAAAAATTACTGGAAGGCTTCCAAATAAAGGTTTTAAAATAAGCCTTATACAGGCATTTAATCAACAAGTAACTATAGTTACGTGACAATAATCGCTTACATTATTTACAAAAAGCAAGTCTTTGGACCATTATATTTTTTCATTCTATTGTTAATTGGTAATACCATAGCAATTAAATCGACTTTGATAAAATTATTATATGTTCACAAATAATTTTGCAATGGAACTTGAAAAAGTAATGAGATCCCACACATAACAAAAACTTGTAAAAATACAGCCAAACTTTACACACTAAAAAAAAAACGAGATCTAAAAAAAGGGCCAAGCTCATCTACCCTTCCACATTTGCGCATTCTTAATTCATAAACGTACAGTGTCCCATAACAGCATCTTTGAAAAGCTTGGCAAAATAGAATTTGCATGACCATTACGTTAAAATTAACTAGGAAAACGCTAAAGTCCCGCCGCGTTGATGGATGAGCTTTTTAAAGTTTTTAGTTTGCGTGGGATATCTTTACTTTTGCAAGTGCTTTGTTTTGTAAGTGATTGTTGTCAAATTTCTTTTGTTACCTGTCAATTGGTATTATTTACCGTAAAAACTTATATTAAAAGCTTTATTTCTATGGATTCTGGCTAACTTTTTCAACTTTTTCTTTTAAAAGGTACTACATCACCATAACCTTAATGTCCATGTATAATATGAACGTTGAAGGCCCACCCGTTTGGTCAGAATTGGCCCAAATGGCACGAAAATATCGCACTTAAGTCAAAAAACTTAGGCCTATATTAAAAGCCTTATTTCTATAGATTCTGACTAACTTTTCCAACTTTTTCTTTCAGACAGCACTACTATCACCATTACCTTTATGTCCATGTGCTATATGAACGTGTGAGCCTCACCCGTTTGGTCAGAATTGACCCAAATGGCACGAAAATATCGCACAAAAAGTCAAAAAACTTATATTAAAAGCTTTATTTCTATAGATTCTGGCTAACTTTTTCAACTTTTTTCTTTCAGAAAGCAATACATCACCATTACCTTAATGTCCATGTGAAATATGAACGTTGTATCCCTACCCGTTTGGTCAGAATCGGCCCAAATGTCTCGAAAATATCGCACTAAAAATCGAAAAAAATCGTAAAAGTGCGATATTCATGAGAAATATTTCTTCGATTGTACCCAAAAACGTGGCACGTCTAAGTTCAGAGATTTCGAAGGTCCCCTTCAATTTTCATCAAGATCGCATATGCCGTTTGCCCGGAATCGTGCGAACAAACAGACAAAAAAACAAAAAAAAAAAAAACAAAAAAACAACCGAGCTAAATTTTTTGGGGGGTCAGTGAAATTGAAGTCTTCGCTTCGCTCATCCAATTAGAAAAAAAGAATTTGGATGAACTATTACGTTTAAATTAATAGTTGCAAATTCTATTTTGCCAAGCTTTTCAAGGATGGTGTTACGGGACACTGTACGTTTATGAATTAAGAATGCGCAAATGTGGAAGGGTAGATGAGCTTGGCCCTTTTTTTAAGATTAAAATGACACATATGTATCCTGGTTCAACATTTATAATTTTCGCTGAAATCCAGGGGGGCCCCACGTCCATTTCTCTACTCCCCCCACAAGACAAAGAGTTTCTACGCGCCTGCGATTGAGTGATTTATTTGTACTGATTGGTAAACTATGTACTTGCGTCAAGTCGTTTGTATATGTTTGCTTTCTTGAGGATAATTGACTCGTGATTCGTTTCCCTCGGATAAATAAATAAATCCGTATTTAGAGTCTACCCACTCAGTCACATAACTGATTTCAAGTGGGGGACAGTAAACCAAAGCGACCAAGCCAACCCTGTAGGCCCCGAAGCAATCGACGAGTGTGAGCGATAACGAACCAAAGATTTATATTTTTAATAGTAAATTTAGCAATCTGTAGTATGGAAAGTGCAAACAACCGCGGATCAACGACAGAATCAACAAGGCCGATTCAGAACACATTTAAATTTATTATGTGCCTCGTGGCTAGGACTACTCCAAAGTCACCGTTTACAAATTCCTAGGACAAGAACTGATGGATTTAAGTCCAAATAAAAAGTTTAAAAACTTCTGACTGTAACGAGAACCGAACCCTGATCCTTCTGCATTGGAAGCAGGTAGACTAACCACAAGACCAACGAGCCACACAATAATGGGCAACTCATAACTAGTACTTATCACCTCCACTGCCCCGCTCTCCCCCTGTCACTCTCGGTACGCGCGCACCGAGTCACTCTGTCCGCTGACGTAGGTCGGGTCGGTTGGTGTGACGTGTGCCCTGTACAGTGCGTCTCTTCGCCTTGTCAAGTGTGATAGCAATAGTGTTCTGGTGTTCAACTTCCAGAAGTGTCGCCATCATAGTGTTTACTGGTTTTCTTCTCGTTCTATCTACTGTTATATTCTTCGTCATCCTACCCATGGCTCTTTATTTCACTTCTGTGTCCATCTGACGTGCCGACATACTACCCGTCACCCATCACGCTGTCATCTCATCACCAGGGCAGCTGAATACAAGTAAGTGTCGGACATTGCTATACTATCAGTAAAACACTAAATAATTTCAGTTAAATAATTACATTAATGCACAGCAGTCACTTACAAACCACTGCTATTAACAGTCCACTAAGATGTTTTCCCCACGAGCACGTGCGAATGTTCGATCGATCACGTGATTGTCTGGTCTGCATCCGGTCCTAAAATACCTAAGATTCTTACAAAGGTTCCGCTCTAATAGGAATTAGTTTTGATATTGTCGTCTAACTAGGAATATAACACTGTTTAACCCTGTGAGAGGCTAAAGAAGGTATGAACAATTTTTCATTTAATTTTAATTATTAATTGCATACTTAAAATCATCCATGGTGATGATGTGTTTGTCAAATAATATGTAACCATTGCCTGGTTGTGTACTGTCTATGCTACGTTAAATTATATCAATAGCTAATAATTTAGCCACTCCATCTCCTTATCTTCTAAAAAAAAGTGTACAATAAATAAAATTACAGTATGTACAATACGGGTAGGATTTGCGTGCCTGTTGTTTAACATTTGTTTATGCATTTACCTGGTAGGTTAAATGTAGGCTAATATCTATGGAATATCTCTGATTAATATTAGCAAGTATCCACACCAACATCTTAAAAGTTATTCTATTCCTTTTATGTAACATGTCCATAACCCAATCACTGGCCGGCCTCTCATGTCATGGGACAGGTAAATACATTGAACTTCTACACTACAATGTATTTTACCTGTCCCATGTCGGGACAGTCCAGCCAGTGTAGAGTTATGGACAATGACCATACCCTATCACTGGCCGGCCTGTCCTGTCATGGGACAGGTAAAATACAATCAGATTGCAACATTTGTTTTGCCAAAGATGTTATTTTATTCATTTTTATTTTATGTATTGAGATTAAGCTTATTAGTTGCTCTTTAGAATAATAATATTCTCTCGTGTCAGCTGTTGACGACAACCACCCTCTGATAAGTATAGACCTGGGTTTCGAATCACAGTTGGAACTAAGTTAGTTTTATAACATCACATTATTCGCATACTTATCAGCCCATATGAAATTGAAAATACATTATCGAAATTCAAAATAAAAGTCGACGTATTAGAAACAGTACATTGACGAAGAAAAACTCGTTCTGTGACACGAGCACTGGCTTTATTATCTCGGCGAGTTTCATGACAGTCAATACACGCAGGTGTCGAGTGCTGTACAACAGACAGGAGATAAGAAGACTACCGTGTGACGTCATACTCCGTCATCAGGGCGGAGACGTCATAGACTGATTGCAAATACATAAAAGTATATTTATTAGCCTCTTTTGGTTCATATATACATTCACATGAGTTGAACAATTACAATTCTGTTTCGTTTGAAGAAATGTTTCATGCTTGGGAAGAATAAATGTTTTCCGTATAGTTGAGTGTGTGGCGGACTGCGCCTCCCAAACAGCCATGCAGCCAACCACACACCCGAGCATATGGGTTAACTTAAAACCCTTTTCTTCCATGAGGTAGGGCGATTCCGAAAACCTTATGATGAAAATTGTAAACGTTAACCTGACCAGACAACGTACAATTTACATGATGTTACAAGAAACAGCTTCCACTTGACTAAAACGGTCAAAAGTTATCTATTCAATTTTATTTATTAATTAATTAATTATTTAATTTGTTTATTTATTTATTACCTTATTTATTTATTTATTTATTTATTTATTTATTTATTATTTTATGTTGACATTGTTGCCTCTTGTTTGCTTCAGGTGTGTGTGCTGCAGCTAGACGAGCGACTACACAACTCAGGGTCGTCTGTGCTCCATCCCAAGACAGCGACCCAGCTCCACCAACCATCACCATCAGCATCTACTCGGAGTCAGGAATCAGCTTCGCAGTTTCTGGGTGAGTCGACATTTCTGCACTTGTACATTTTTGCCAACGTAGAACCGCTATCAAAATGCCCAAAAGTATGGTTGGTACTAATGCAGTTCAGGTTACACCTCCCTAGCCAAGCCCTGGGATTTAAAATTTTTATTTGGTTATAGGGGACAACAACATCAACCGTTGTGTCGTAATGGAAAGAGATACATCTGTACTACCGCCAAATCAGTCTCCTGGTACTACTACTTTCCTAGTGCCAAAATATGAACTAGAATAACGTGGCTATTTTACGAACATTTTCAATGAAATCTTTGTACTGTATAAAATACTTTTATATGTAGGGAGTAGGTATAGGGGGGACTTGGTTTAAAAGTCCTAATGGTCAGGTATTCATCGTGTCGGCAGGTCCCGCGGTCGGAGTACCTGCGGGTGAGTGTTCCAGGCTACTTGTGTTATGGTCTAGGTTCTGTAACAATGGGTTGCAACACAATATTTTCAAGTTGAGTGTATTAATCCATCTATAGTACTACCTTCTCTTTAAACACCAAGGCTCAAAGTGCAACGGGCCGGCTTCATGCGCATGCGCGCAGCCCGCAGTGTGTACTGAGAGGGTCGAGCTATAGTGGCAGGGGGGATCACAGAGCAAGAATGTGAATCCTAGGTCGAACCACGGGCGCGTCCTCTTTCATAAGGTCACTGGACGAGATGGATCTATGGACTTGGCCCCAGGATGAGGACGCAGTGGTCTCGGCCAAGCAGACACTAGCTGCACAGTTAAACAATATGCAACTTAATTGCAGCGCACTGTCTGTTCGAAGTACAATTCATCGTTGGCATTTATTTGTTGCAACTATTGAAAGTTATTGGAATATTCAGAATCAATCTCGAGTGTTCGAAACACTCCAGCCGGTAGCTGCTCTTGGCTGGCAGTCGGTCATCATGTAAGGCGGGTTAGTCGGGTCTCGGGCGCCGGCGGCTAACGAGCCGAGAGGATGAGCACTTTTAATCAAGACGCGAGATTGTTAATTTGTTTTATCATTCAACTAAACAGGTCTAGTTAACTTTGGCAAAATATACACAATAAAATAAATACAGATTTTGTAAAAGCTCGGAATCAAACAAGAACTTAATAAAAACGGAATAATTCAACATGAAAATAAATATGCAGGATAGTTGAAATTACTTTTTAAAAAGTGCAACATTTTGTTAAATCCTAGTTTGTAAAATGTAGGCTTGACTGTACCTGTATCGTATTTACGTTTTGTAAAAATACTATCTTCTCCATAAATACCTGGCGGCGGTGGTGGAATCGTGTCAGTGCGTAAGCGCTCAACAGAAGGCTCAACACTATATTACAGTGTCCTAGACTATTAATGCTATTATCCTAGAACCAGCGCATGCCAAACGGAAACACCCAGAGGCCGAGGGCATTGTGGGTATTGGCCATATCAGACAGTAGCTATACACGGTCTCCCTAACCAAGAATAACCTGGGTACTCGCTGCAAGCGCTGTCTGTACGAAATTAAATTCATCATTTTGCATTTTATGTTGCATCAATTGAAAGTAATCACATGTTACTAGCTTAGAACGGGCAAAAGTTATTGAAAATGTTCATACAAATAACAAGTCTCACATAGCTAGTATTTATATTGAGAACATATTATCTTGAAGTACGCACCTGATTATTGCACTACAGGCTAGGTAGCCTACGTGCAGTTAAATATGATTATTGTGTCAATGCTGACTGCTGTTGCACTACAGGCTAGGTAGCCTACATGCAGTTAAATATGATTATTGTGTCAATGCTGACTTCTGCTGCACTACAGGCTAGGTAGCCTACATGCAGTTAAATATGATTATTGTGTCAATACTGACTGCTGTTGCACGACAGGCTAGGTAGCCTACATGCAGTTAAATATGATTATTGTGTCAATGCTGACTGCTGTTGCACTAGAGGCTAGGTAGCCTACACGCCATTAAATATTATTATTGTATCACATCTGACTGGTGGTCTCATAACTATAGCCATCATTTTGTGTACGTGATTAAGTCTTGTTTTATTAAATTTTATCTTATTTACACAGTTTCATGATTTTATGGTAAGAACACCTATACTCTCCCAAATCACTGATCCTTCAATTGAATTATTAAATTTGTAAGGATAGTTATTGATCAACAGTCAATTTTCAGATTGGTTCCCGATTGATAAATATTCGCTGCACTTCATTTTATCATTTTTTTATTTATTAAGTACACATAATAATGTTCACATACAGGTTTTATTTAGCCTACAATATTATTGAGAACATGGTTAACTGTGTAGTGTATAAATCAATTAGGTTCTAGATATTATGCTTATGCTGTAAGCAGTGGCGGAACTTCGTTTCATGGGCCTGCCCGCCAAACTTCCATGGTGGCCCCCCCAACAGACACAAACATAGGCTTAGTGTTGTATTCAGGCTTTTTAGCCCGGGGGTATTATATAAGGACCAAATACGGGGGGTTTGGGGGGTGAAGCCTCCCAATAATAGTGCCGCTGTCGAAAGTTGTGGGCTGACTGCAATACCAAAATAATGTAGTTTTTGTGTGAATCAATTATTTATTGACAATTATAATTACAATAAATAGTTATAGGCCTAATAATAATAAAAATTATAATAATAATAATTATTATTATTATTTTTTTTTTTTTTTTTATTGTACCTACAATTAGTCAAAAATGAAGATGCACAACTCCATAAAAAGTTAGAAAAGGGCCATGAGGCTCCAGTCACAAAGTGTCTTAACTAACTATGCTTAAGTAGTACCTCATAAAACATCATAAAACATACAGCAGAAAATAATTAACAAATAATATAAAAGAAGATAGTAAAGGGTGATCAGTATGATGAAAAATAAATAATTGGTGGCGGAGCATAAGTTATAACTGGTCTAACATTTTTTTTTAGTGTTTACTTGGAAATTTTAAAAGTGGTTCCGAACAACAACATGGAAATTTTCACATCGGCCGGAAGATAGTTCCATAACGATGTGGATAATTGTTGAGTCCATTTTGGTAGGCTGATGTCAAAGTGTACTCTATTATCTGTGCTGATGTACTTGCACGAGGAGGTATGATCAAAGTTCCTAGATTATGTCTACGAGGTTCGTTGTCTAAAGTTATCAGATGGAATGGATTTATTTCTACAAAGAAGCAGATGTGAATTTTCCTTCGACGACAAATTACTGGTTCTGCAGATTTAAATCCATTTAGCGGTCCGAGTTGTATAAGGTTTAGAGTCCTTTAGGTTTCATGACCTACATTACCCAATTAGTACGGGAAAATAGAGTTCTGAAAGTGTTATTTACATGTTGTTTACAAGCTACCCTCGAACCACACGGGTTAACTAAACTAAACTTCAAAAAGATTAATTTTGCAAAGGTTTTTAAACGAGGGAGCGGAGCGACTGAGTGTCTCCATTCAACTCAAACGGCCCTCATTCTGTGATTCTGTCTGTCTGTCTGTCTGTCTGTCTGTCTGTCTGTCTGTCTGTCTGTCTGTCTGTCTGTACGTCGAAAATCAGCCGAACCGCTGAACAGATTGCCATGAAATTTTAAACAGACATCCGGTACGAGTTTACTGAGAAATGTTAACAAAATCAGCTAGATCCTTGCGATTTGAGCCTACAATAAATAAAAATTGATTTTTAAAATATCGATAGCATTTGTTTAGTAGCAGCTAGCGGGAAGAGAAACAAGTGGCTGGCATGGGCTAGTGGTAAGCGTTTAGTCTACCTCACGGAGGGTTTGGGTTCGATGCCCGTTAGTTAGAACTTTTTTTATATTTTTACATCCACATATTATTTTTGAGGGGTGTTAAATGGGAATTAAAAATTAGGTGATTTTGTTTTATCTTGGAAATTTGTTAATGTTTCACGCTAATACGTTTCGAACACGATTCGCATTTTGAATGTTCAATTTAAATAATTAGGGAAACGCCAAAGTCGTTGTTAAACGAGTGGGTGAGCCATGTGTTGAGTACCCGGGAACATCTATTTCCTCCCTTATACCCAAGGCTGGATCTAGCCCAGTTTTGGGAATGATACCGGGTACTATAAACATGGTTCACTTACTCGTTTAACAACGACTTTGGAATTTTCCTAGTTATACTTGATTTATAGTATTTGGCCACTAAAACAAGTCAACAACATAGTTCACTCATTTCGTTTTATTGTAACCTGTTGGATTGCAAATAAAATATACTAGTCATACTCAATACAAAATATGTTGTTGCTAATGTTATATGTCTCCGATTCCCGTATCTTTTCGTATTTTTTTTCTGCAGTCAATTACATTGAACCGTCTAGTTCACGCTTGAAGGTACTTGAAACTTCGGTTGATTGTGACTCTGGTCGGAGTGGAGACGCTCTCTCTTCGAACACAGTAGATCACACATTATCAACAATAACACACAGTAGATCACACATTATCAACAATAACAACATTAAATTAAATCAATATATTATTAATAATGAATTAAATAATAGGAATGAACAAGTGGTGGCCATTTAAAGCGCACACCCATCACATTGCAGGCTGTAGTTGCTGCAGTAAGTTTTGCCATGGATATCACCTTCAGAAGAGGGAAATGACGAGAGAGAAGTATTGGAATAATAACTGGATGAATTTGAGACAGGAGGTTTATTTATCTGTCCTGGTGGCATACAATACATCATGAAACATTTCATTCTGTGGCCACAATAATTGAATTACAGTATACATGGGTTGCATTCCCCCCTCAGTAATCATAAATAACATACATTTTATAAACACCTATGTTGATTATATCAGTTATATTATAAGATACATTGTTGGTGGTATATATAGCTAGATTGGTCTCGTTTCGCTCAGCTTCGTATTTTAACCAAAAAAATACATAGAAATGTAAGCACTTTTTAATTTTGTAATGTCTGTGTTTCAACCATGGAATAATATCGAGTGAGTTGGTCCTGCTTGAGCGGGGTCTAGTACAGCATTTCAAGCAGCAGGCTGCACAGCTTGGAATTTAATTTATTCACGAGGCAGACATGGCACGACACTCAAATTAACATGTACAACGCTCTGGGGAGAAATTGAAACTATATTTTTATGCGAATTCTTAAGATGCACTTTAAACAGATATTATTTTTATGCAGCACAACATGCAAATAACATAATTGCTTTGTGTAACAAACCCTACTATACACCATGGTTAAGCGTAAATTCAACGCGACGGGAGCAACATCTTCTTGTTCCCGTTGCGTCGATAGTTCTGACTTCTGACCAGCATGGGCCTCTCCTCCCCCCTAGGCTAGAGTGATGCATCATGACCTAATGGTTGACGCGCCCTTAATCCAAATAATGTTGTTTCAAAACAATCCTGACAGGTTCTCCATGTTTTTGTCAGTTCAGTCGTTAAGGCAAATGCGCGCTCTCTGACATTTCATTCGCAATTATACGCCAAGACTAAAACACTATCCTTCCTTATACCTAGTCATCTGAGGGTCACATCGGGAAAAGCTTTCAGTTAGTATTGCCGGCGACTGTATTTAAACCCGAGGCCTCCCGAATCTTTTTCACACGTTAGTACGCAATTATCGGACCAATACAAATACCGTTTAAACAGATACGAGGATATGAACTTTAGAAATGTATAATATGTTCAACCCTTTTTTTGTCATCACAAATACTCCAGAAAAATAGATTTAACTCTTCAAATTTTGGTGGAGGTGCCGGGTCATTAACCGCAGTGTGAGAACGAAAACATGGTAGCCTATGATTTATTTTGCGATACCTTACCAACCTTTTGAGGTGATCGGATTACTAACTAGCATGCAAACGATGCAGTAACCGAACTCACAGATTAGACATAGGCTAGGCTTACCCTGAAGGAGTATCCGTATAAGCGAGTAGAGTAGGCCCACTAAATATATTTCAATGACTAGCAGGATCTTTCTTGTACTCCAAAGTAACCCTGTACTGGGCAGGGTGGACGCCCGGATACTGATGTGCTCTTGTTCTCCAGGATGGTGACTTGAACAAGGCGAAAGTGATCCTCCAGCTAGCGATCACCAAGGCAGAAGAACGCCGCGTGTACGTGGGCCTGTCTTGCGCGTACGACATGCTGGCGACCATCGCCTACCAGCAAGGCGAGATCGAGCTAGCCCACCGCCTGCTGAAGCGCGTGATCGAGACGCTGGTGCGCGGGGGAACCCCCGAGGACGACAGCCAGGGGTCAACTACGCGCTGAAGCTCTCCAGAGTCTACCACACGCTAGGCCAGGACCAGCTGGCGGAGACCAAGGAGGTATGAATAATGTAAGGAGACAGCATGTCGCCGTGAAAACCATAGCCACTTTGAACGACAATGGTGGTCGGCAAAAGCCTCGAACCCAAAACAAGGTCGTCGGTATTATTAAAGCCATTGTCAAAGCTATTAGCATTCCAAAACAAACAAAAACGCAGCACATCAACTAAAATTACATTTCAACTCTTTATTATTCATTCTCATATTGATACAAGAGTTTATTATCAATGTTTTAAGTATAATATCAGCTGTTTCGGCCGTCGATGGTAGTCGCCATATTGGTCAGCACCAACGAGAAGCAGCAAATACTGCGAAAAACTCGATCGGAGACGTTCAAAACGGCCACGTTCTTTTGTACAGCCACAGATAGCGCATGCTGTCTCCTTACATTATTCATACCTCCTTGGCGGAGACCGGCTTCCGGGACTGTCACCTCACGCAACTGGCTTGTTAGTACAGGGCCGTTGTGATATGACCCACGCATTCAAAAAAACAAGCAGGGACCGGTTGGGATTTGTTAAGGTGGGTCTCCTGGACATCCCCAACAGAATCCCAAAAAATCCGGTTGCGGGTTTTCCGCCATTTTGAAAATCAATTTTTAGATTTTTGAGTTTTGTCGAAGAATAGAAAATTAGCGATATTGAGTGAAGTATTGAACCGAAATAGCTCAAATTTGTTTTAAATTGTTTGTAAAGAAACGATTAAGGTGTTTGGTGCGCCTTTTTTTGATTATCTGGCAACCTACGGCCCTTGATGCAAATTTTTACCTTCTTTTTTTTAATTATCTGAATTTGTTTTGCATATTTATCATAACAAAAACAAAACCAGTAACTTTATGAAAATTTGTTTCAAATAAAAGTTGTAGGGCATGAAAAAACAAATCGATATCATATTCTTGATTGTGTCCGTAGATAATAATGGCCGAAAGCTACATGACAAGCAAGACCATTGTGCGGTGAGCAGCCTAAAACGTTTGCTCGACGCGCTACCACTAGCGCAGTCCATGGCCAGAAGTCCCGTAGGAATTTCGACCTTTATAGATTTTCTCTTCTGATAAAAAAAATCTTGGGTAAATATCTGACATCTGGTGGCAAAGTTTTTTTACAACGCCATCTTGTTTTGTACATATGCATTTAGTACATAATACTTTTTTATACTTTTGACTACATTTGTAATAAATCTGACGTAATAATTGGATTATCCAACAAAATTTCCAGTTAAATTATACAAATTTGGACATTCTGGCAACATTGTGGTATTTTTTTTTATAGTAAATTACATATTATTATTAGTCCTGCATATAGGTGCACTATTTACATCCAATTGTACCTTTCATGTTAGACATAAAATTTGGCACAAAATATACGAAAATGTAATTGGAAAATGATTTAACTATAAAGGGCAATCTCATTATTATCCCACGACATCAATGGCGGCCATTTTCCAAGATGGCCACCCAACAAATTATTTGAAATTTTGTGACAGAATGTTGAAATTTGGTGTAAACATAGATCATGTCATTGAAAAATGATTTTTGAATAGGCCATGTCAAGCTAACACAATGACACCAAAGGCGGCCATTTGAGAAGATGGCCGCCATACACATTATTCCGAACCACGTAAACTTTATGACAGAATCTTGTTATTGTGTACACACACAGGGCACTCCATTGAAAAATGTCATATTTGTGTTATATCAATACTTTTTAGAAACAATGTAGTATGGATCCGCTATCGGGTATCTTGCAATATTGCTATAGAATTAAATACTAGCAATAATTACTACTTATAATAATTCACTTGTTTTTTTATGCAGAATTTGGTTACTCAAAGTTTATCCGTTTGGGACCCATAAACATATACACAGAATTAGCTATTGGCATCCTCTATACTCAATCCTATTAGCAGGCCAGCCATTAGCCCCCACCCACTCAGCTGAAGGAGAAAGTATTTTGAACGATCTTGACGTCTTAATAACTTCCAGCCCTTGTAGAAATTTGTTTGTCAAATGGTTGCCAAGTGGGATCTAAGCAAGACCAAGGTTGATTTTGATTGCCAAGTGGTTGCCAAAGGTAGCTACCGAAATTTCAACTCAACAATATATGATAGCCATGCGTTCACGATGAGGCAGCCAATGAGTTACAAACATTTTCTCCTTGTTGGGCAAGATATCCATCAAGTGGTTGCTCACAGTTCACCTTTAAGTTAGCAAGTGATGACCACTTAGCACCAAATACAACGCCAAACCTTAGCCAAAAGAATGACATGAGTTTACTAACTGATGGAAGACACCAAGCCTACACAAAGACGTTGCCACATAGTTACCGATAGATTACTAAAAGGTAGACAACGGGATACCAATAATTGATTGTCACGTGGATACCTCGTGGCACACAGTTGGTGCCGTAAAAACTGTATTCTTTCAGCTTATTTTACTGTCCTTCAATGGGCTTGGGGTGATTCTAGGACGCGAAGAGGATGCTTTTCATTTGAAACAAGCGTGTAAGTGATAGAAAAATGTGTACGTTATCCAAAGATTTGTTAACATGGCAGTGCTCTAGAGTAGCTTTTCCTAGTTTAGAAAATAAAATATAAAATATAGTTGGTGTAAAATGAAATCGCATGTCGGCAAGAGAAAAGAGTGTGCACAGTGTAACCCAGTATAATATTCATATATTAAAGGGAGTTTTGTGTGTAAATAGAAACATAATGCAACATGAAACATGGCAGTTTCAAGTGACACCCTATTTAGGTCTACATGAAAATTAACCATAGTTATCCAAGTGTCCAAGTGTAACGAGGTTTAGATAAAAATCAAGTGTTGTCTGTTACGAAACATCAATATATAATGTATGCATTTCAAACCGAGTTCTTACATTATTCAACACATAGTAATGATGCTATGCACTACTTTACTATTGCGATTATCTGTATCCTGAACTTTATTAGAATTCGTTAATTTGAGATGTTTTGATGGCCATATAGGAACTCGAAAAGCATGGTCTTCTATTCATTTTCTCACGATCTTCAACATTTTTTAATGCAATAAAACCCATGCATACTAAGTCAATTTTATGTCATGACACTATAATTTGGTCAACTTTTTGCAAACATTTGGCTGCCTTTTGGCGTATTTTTAGAAACCAATTGGTGAACTCTTGGCTGTCTTGTAAATGTTACCAAGAGGTAGTATGTTGACAAAAACGACATGTTAGCGTACTTTTGGCTTCTTTTGGCGACTATACTGGGTGAACTCGTTGGTGATCTACTGGACTATTGCCTTTTACTAACGGGAATTTAATTGAACGAACTAAAATGGGAATATAAACATTTCACTTGTCATATTTAGAATGCATAAACATAATATAATGTAACATAGAAACTTGTCAATAATTGCCTACGATGTGTATAAAAAACAAGTGAATTGTTATAAGTAATAATTATTGCTAGTATTTAATTGGATGAGCGTAGCGAGCGAAGCGAGCGAAGCGAAGATTCCATTTCACTACACTGGAGAAAAAAATCCGGAATGTTTTTTTTTTTTTTTTTTTTTTTTTTCTTTTTTTTTTTTTTTGTATTTTTGTCTGTTTGTCCACACGATTCCGGCTAAACCGATACTCCGATTGCGATGAAATTTTATGGAGGCCTTCGAAATCTCTGAACTTAGAACTGCCACGTTTTTGAGCGCAATCGGAAAAATTTTTCTCATGAAAATCGCAGTTTTACTATTTTTTTTCAAATTTTTCAAAAATTTCTTCGACTTCATAACCCCTACCTGCTTTCTCCGATTTTAATGATTTTTGCACAGAACCTTTATTTTATGAATTGAGATATTTTTGTGAAATTTGAGCGCAATTGAAAAAATATTTATCATAAAAATCGAAATTTTGCAGTTTTTTTTCTTTTATTAAACAATTCTTTGAATTATAACACCTACATGCTTTATCCGATTGTAATGATTTTTTCGCAGAACCTTTATTTTATGAATTAATATATTAGTGTAAAATTTGAGTACAATCGAGAAATTATTTCTTATAAAAATCGCAATTTTACGATTTTTTTAACACAATTACGATTTATTAAAAAAAATAAAAAAAGTAAGTTAATTTTTAATTAAATTTAATTTAATTAAAAAAAATTTCAACTTAGTAATGATTTTGCCACAGAACAACAGAAAATTCGCATAACACATGGCAGCTCAATGCACCAATTACGCTCATCCAACAACGCGGCGGGACTTAAGCGTTTTCCTAGTTCCATAGCAATATTTCAGGATGACGCGATAGCGGATCCATACTACATTGTTTCTAAAAAGTATTGATATAACACATAAATACGACATTTTTCAATGGAGTGCCCTATATGTGTACACAACAAGATTCTGTCATAAAATTTACGTTGTTCGTAATCATGTGTGTGGCGGCCATCTTCTAAAATGGCCGCCATTGGTGCCATTGTGTTAGTTAGTTTGACATGGCCTATTCAAAAGTCATTTCTAAATGACATGATCTATGTGTATACCAAATTTCAACATTCTGTCTCAAAATTTCAACTAATTTGTTCGGTGGCCATCTTGGAAAATGGCCGCCATTGGTGTCGTGGGATTATAATGAGATTGCCCTGTACAGTCAAATCATTTTCCAGTTACATTTTCGTATATTGTGTGCCAAATTTTATATATCTATCATGAAATACACAATTGGAGGTAAATAATGCACCTGTACGCAGGACTGTTAATAATATGTATTTCACTATAACAAATACCACAATGTTCCCAGGATGACCAAATTTGTATCATTTAATTGAAAATTTATTGGAGAATCCTATTATTACGTTAGATTCATTACACATGTAGTCAAAAGTATAGAAAATGTATTAAAACCAAGTGCATGTACTAAACGCATTTGCCCAAATCAAGATGGCGTCGTAAAAAATCTTAGGCCGGGGATGCCAGATGTTTACCCAAGATTTTTTTTATCCTTAAGGTATACCCTAACAGGATCAGAAGAGAAAATCTATAAAGGTTGAGATTCCTACAGGACTTATGGCCATGGACTGCGCTTGTAGTAGCGCGTCGAGCAAACGTTTTACGCTGCTCACCGCACAATGGTCTTGCTTGTCATGTAGCGTTCGGCCATTATTATCTACGGACACAATCAAGAATATGATATCGATGTGTTTTTTTATGCCCTACAACTTTTATTTGAAACAATTTTCATAAAAGTACTGGTTTTGTTTTTGTTTTGATAAATAGGCAAAACAAATTCAGATAATTTAAAAAAAGAGGGAAAAAATTTGTTTCAAGGACGGCTGGTCGCCAGAGATTAAAAGAAAGCATGCCAAACTTGTTACTTATCACACCCCTAATTCTATGTGAAACTTTAAAAACAAATTTGAGCTATTTAGGTCTAGTTCTTCACTCAATATTGCTAATTTTCCATTCTTCGACAAAACTCAAAAATCTGAAAATTGATTTTCAAAATGGCGGATAACCCGCAACCGGATTTTTTGGGATTCTGTTGGGGATATTGAGGAAACCATCCTGAACATATCCCAACCGGTCCTTGCTTGTTTTTTTGAATGCGTGGGTTAAGGCCATATATAAGCTAATTGCACTGTACTATGTTCACTGCGACTTTTACTCACCACGCTGCGCTATTGTACTAACCCCCCACCGCCGTCTGGATGCCTGTAAAGGCGGATGTAGAGTGTAGACGGCGGTGATAGCCCAACTTGCGGGTGTCATGGCTGCTCATAGCTGTCAGCAGCTTCTGTTTTTACTGTCAGTTTGCATAGTTTTATGTTGAAAGCAAAATGCCCAATTGCTGTGTGTATTCGTGTAAGGAGAGAGGAGGGCATACTGTCGTGTTTATTACTACAAATAAATACAATCACACATAATTTACTGACAATTGTGTCTATATTCAGCCTCCTGCCTACGTAACCTCTCTCATGTCAACAAATCAACACTGGCTAGGACTAAGTCCTAGGCTTTGCTGAGGCGTAAACAAGTAGGGCCTAGGCCTATACTTGCTAATTTATAATACCATGATATTGATATGCCTAGGTCTACATCTAATGCTGAAGAAAAGCCTAGGCCCTAGTCCTTAGTAAACTTATTCCAAGTAGGCCTAGGTCTAATCTCAATAACAGTGCTAGGCCCCAGGTTTAGACTTCAACGGCGCCATGTGCTTTCAGCTCTTATTTTAATTTTCCTATCGTTCACGTTTTCATTGTTTAAAAGTTTAAACAAACAAAATATGCTATTGAATAAAATAACTTGAAATAGGCCGTACGACTACTTACGTAAAACCATTGATTAAAGAAGAAATGGTAAAACAATACGTAAACAAACAATCGAGGAAGCATACAGATTTGACAATGCAGAGCCTGCTATACATAGTTTATTTCAAACGCCGCCACGGTCTAAGGGCAGGGTCCACTAGATACCTAACAAGCAGCTCGGAATAAGTATCGTATTGTAGTCGTTTATTGCCATTGATAAATAAATACAAGTAAATTTAATACTGAAATTGGCTAATCGCGCTATGTTTATGATTAATATTTTGCTAAGACTCCATTGTTTAGTTTTTTCATCAAAATTATTATACTTAACAGACGTTTCATACGTAAATATTGAAATTAATAGATAGATAAAAATACTTTATCATTTTTTATTAATCGTAATTAAAAAAAGATAATTAATTAAAATTGTGATTTTCATAAGAATAGCATGTTTATTCCTCATTACATAAATATTAATTATAAATTAAGTTGATATAAAAATCATTCATATTAAAGCTGTGTTGGTATAATGCAAAGATTGTTTAAAAAGAAAAAATACTTACCTATGGTTTATGAATACATAAGTTATTATATATACATAAATGCTTTCATAATTTTCACACATTCTATTCATAAAAGTACTTATTTTGAACATTGAAATTGGATTATAATGTTAGTGTTATAATCGAAAATTTGTCAGAATGTAAATAAATTTACTAAATTGCGTATTTTAATGATGCAATTAAAATTTCGTATTGCGCTCAAAACTATGTTCCTATATTAGAGTTTGAAGATCAATAAAATTTCATCACATTGGAATCGTTTAGCCGGAATCGTGTTAACAAACCAGAATAATATACAAACAGAAAAAAAAAAAGAAAACATTCCGGATTTTTTTCTCCAGTGTAGTGAAATGGAATCTTCGCTTCGCTCGCTACGCTCGCTACGCTCATCCATAAGCGTTGACATTTGAGCCATGGATAGGCTAATAATTATTATATTACATAATATATACATAAGGCTAATACTATTTACTATATTTTAACATACCAACAGTGTATTTCAGATACATTTAACATAGACGTTCAACTACGTACTATATTGAAAGTTGATATAGATGTTACTAAAATAGCCATTTAATCCATATTCATATTCAGGGACTAAGAAAATAGATATTTAATTAGACGTTGATATTTGAGCCTGGATAGGCTAATCATAATATTACACACTATTTACATAAGACTATTATGTATTATATATTTTAACTAACCTACTATGTATTTAAGATACATTTAACATACCGGTACGACTTACAACTATGTCCTATATTAAAAGTTGATATAAATTTTACTTTAAGATCCATTTACATCCCTATTCATATCCAAGACCTAGGAAATTGAATATTTGTAACATTAGATCTAGTAATTGGGCCAGTTTTAACATTCACATGTACATAATACATACTTATATATAGGTCCTTAAGTAATGTTCCTTGAATGGAAAAGAATTTAATGATTGAATAGTGTTAGAACTGGAAGGCCTTTGCATTGTCCTGGCTATTGTTAGGCATTCAGTCCCATTTTTCTTCAAAATAGGTTTTGAAGGAGTAGTATGCTTTGCTTAATAGGATGTTTTTCACTGATTCTTTGAATTTGTCACTTGAAGTAATTTGTTTTATGTTGTAAGGGAGTTTGTTATATAGTTTAGTTTTAAAATAGTTGAGTTTACTTGAGATAGTTTGCTACTGTGTTGTTCTAAGTGAATGTTGTTTTCCTGTCGTGTATGGTGAGAGTGTATTTCATTGTTTTTACTTAAATGTTGAATGTTTTGTTTTACGATTATCAATGATTGAAATATAAATAAGCTGTAGAGCGTAAGAATTTTAAGATTTTTGAATAAGGGTTGACAGTGTGTTCGTGGGTGTACTTTTAATAAGGTTCTGATAGCACGTTTTTGAATTTTGAAGATTTTTTCATGATGGGAAGAGTGGCCCCAGAATTCAACCCCATATCTTAGGTTACTTTCGAAAAGTGCAAAATATACTAATTTGGCTGTTTCTATATTGGTAGCATTCCTTATTAGCCTTATCGAGTAACAGGCTGAACTTAGTTTTCCTGCTAGAAATGTTGTATGTTTGTGCCACGTTAGGCATTCATCCATGTGGATTCCCAAAAAATTGATGTCATGCACCCTTGAAATTCTTGTGCATGTGTTAGGGCCTTCTTGGATTAGTAGTTCGTTTATAGGGTGTAGAGATCTGCTTTTTTGAGTTGAATGAAATTGAATAAATTTAGTTTTTGATGAATTTGAGACTAATTTGTTACTGTTAAACCAGTTTGTACAAGTTATTGATTTCTCTTTTGCTAGAGTTATTAGCGACTCTGTGTTCGATGCTATAACTAGTGATGTCGCGTCATCGGCAAATAGTTCAATGTCCTCTATGCAAAAAGGGAAGTCGTTTATAAATATGTTGAAGAAAAGGGGACTTACTACTGATCCTTGTGGGGCTCCACAACTGTTAAGCATTTTCTGGGAGGTGGTTTTTATTTTATTTCCTCTTGCATCTTGAGTTGTTAATTCTACATACTGGTATCTGTTGCTTAAATAAGATTTTATTAGTTTTAGTGCAGGGCCTCGTATCCCATAGTAATTGAGTTTATATAGAAGGATGTTGTGGTCAATGCAATCGAAGGCTTTAGACAAATCATAGAATATTCCTACAGCTTGATTTTGTGATTTAATGCACCCGAGAGTTTTTCTAAGAATCTTTTGATGGTGGTGCAAGTTGACCTATTTTCCCTAAACCCACTTTGATGGTCAGAGAAAAGATTATTTTTCTCAAAAAAATTAGTAATCCTCAGTTGAATTAGCTTTTCAAAAATTTTCGAGAAAGCTGGGAGAAGAGAAATTGGTCTATAGTTATCTTGTTGTGTGTGATCTCCTTTCTTGTACAGGGGGATAACTTTAGCGATTTTCAGACTGTCGGGGAATGATCCTTCGGTAATACATTTGTTAAAAATCATCTTTAACGGCTCTGCTAGAAGTCGGATGCTTTTTTTTACAAGTGCCATTGGAATTTCATCATGTCCACTGGAAAATTTATTTTTCATGCATTTTACTATAGAAATTATTTCCCTTTCATCGGTCTCATTTAGAAATATGGACCCCGTTGGGCTTTTTTGCACCTTATGTAGATAGTCAGTGAATTTGTTGTTTTGGGGGCTATTGTTTATATTCCGAGTGAGTTTGCTTCCAATTTCAGTAAAATGTTTGATAAACGCATGGGCAACAATGTGAGGTTCATTCGTTGTTCTCCCTTGAACTTCTAACGTGATGTTATCAGACTTTGTTGGTGGCTTTCGACCTAGTTGGTTATTTATTATTTCCCAAACTTTTTTTGACCTGTTTTCACAGTTTCGAATTTGATCCTCATAATATTGGACCCTGGTTTTGGGGGTTAGTGCAGTGGCGCGATCTGCGCGGAGCTTTGCGTGAACAAGCCAATTAGAGAAGAAGGGGGCAATACGGGGTCATCGGTTGAGTCAGAAATGCCTATCATTGACGGAGCAATGATTTGTCTTCGTCACTTATATGAAAAATTTTGTATGTGGGGTAGGTAGGAGGTCGGCTTTAGGAACACAGCAGAAATCAAAGTTTAAGCGGAAAGGAATCTACGCTATGTCATCGTTAAGTTTTAACATTGTACAAGAATGAAATGTTATCTATACTCATAGAGTCTATTTAAATTATTGTCTGAAAGCCGATTTAAATTAACTTAACACATGTCAAATAAAAAGGTGTGACCTAAATTCCTCGTATTCTTCTACCCCGCAGTACCCGTATAAATTGAAGGAGCGCACTCCGCTAGCTGGAGAGCACACTCCGCTCTCATCCTATAGGTAGAGAGCGCACTCTGCTAGCTAGAGAGCGCACTCCGCTAGCTAGAGAGCGCACTCCGCTAGCCAGAGAGCGTACTCCGCTAGCTAGAGAGCGCACTCCGCTCTCATCCTCTTACTTCGCAGACCGAGCCTTTATCCGCGCGACGTCACAACCGGTGATTGAAAAAGTTCCTTTCGAGACGGAGATGAGTTTCCAGATACCCGACCGATCCGAGCTGAGTTGTAATTTATGCAGCTAGAAGTACTTCTATATTGCCCCTCTGTGTGAAGCTGGGGCGCACTTCCTACAACGTACATCCATTTGACTACACGCGGTCATTAATTTGACCTAGTTTATCAGCTGGAAAACTCTATTCAGAACTTAGAATGTATTCAGGGGAGAATTGTGAGACCGAACCCGTGGATAATGCCATGAGAAACTTGGATAACGACTAAGGAAAATTCAGAGAGCTCATCTTTATAGAAAAATGCATATGAGTTGTATCACCAAATAACTAGTAGATCTTTTATTATTAAAAATTGGCATGTAATATTAATGTTTATAATTAAACATATATGTAGGCCTATTCATAATGGCTATAAGACACATAATGTGTAAGGACCTCAGGCTCACTTTCTGCTTCCATTTCATTTCGTTATAAGGACTATTACACTGGGTCGCGCCAACCTGCTACAGTTGATGGTTACAATCAGAAGTGAGCAGAACGAATGTGCGCATGCTCAGTACCATAAAAATACAACAAGGGATTGCAGTCGGCAGTTTAGAAATTTCTCTATCTAGGCAATTGTAGCCAACTGCAATTGATCAGTGAGTAACTCGGACTGACTGCAGTCCCAGTGTAATACCCCCTCAACACGCAAGCAACAGTGTTTGCTCACGAACAAAATAAATAATAGTGAAATAAAACCTACAACATCACAGTTTCAACCCAGCGCTGGGGTTGGTCGACTCGCTTCTAAGATGTTCACTTTCTACGTGGAACTATTTATGAGCTTTGCAAACAAGCATTCTATGTATGATCATGTTCCAGCATTCACCTCGTTGCCGAGTCAAACCTTAGATGTACCGTGAGCCATTTATTACCGATTTGCTGGTCAAACTAAAAATATGTCAAAATGTCGCCTGTAGAGGCTGCAGCAGATTTCATTATCCACGTAAGATTATAAATTTGTAATGGTTTTATATTTTTCTCTCGTCTTTTAGGTTTTGTTTCTTTGGCCATGTAGAAAAATTGTTAGTTGACTGTTTGTTATGAAAACATGTTATTTCGAAAGTCGTTGAAAAACATAAACATTGTGCACGGAAAACAAATAACGATATTTTGCATGCTCGGGTTTGAAATACCCCTCAGCTAGTTCCGAGAAAAACTTGTCGACCTTTAGAGAAAATCAAACACGAAATAAGATATATTGGAGCAATATTTTGTAAACATCGAAATCCCAGTGACGTTTAATCCTGCATAAAACATATTGGCTGTATCGAAGAGAGATACAAAGTGGGCCCTAGGGGTTGTTTCAAGCGCTAGGCTATACATACATTTATAACCTTATTGGCATTGGCTCCGAACAGCTGCTAGACTCAAGTGTATGCTAATGTTAAGCTGGAGCAGCTTACTCGCTACGCATCACGTGACAACAACCAAGCAGAAGCAACAACATTAGTCGCTGTGTTAAGTCATCGTGGCTGCAAGAGACAGGTGGTATAATAACTGCACACACACTTGACTCGATCCTTGCGAGAAGAAACGAGAAGCACATTTACTAAGGGGTTTACTCATTTTATTTATGTATTTATTTATTTATTACGATTTAAATACAGTTGCAACTCCATTTTACATTAAATCTTAAAATTTATCATTTGTTTTTCTTGTTATTTTTCATGTTATAATATGTAATAATATGTACACAATCAAATCTGTACAACACAACTGTATATATGTACACAACACTTTAGTACAGCGAATGATTATTGACTTGCCAATAACTATGGCAGTGTCTCATTATATGGTGGCGAAGTGCAGTAAGAAATGACCTGAAGTTGTTTGCAAAGATGTCAAATAGAAAAAAACAGTATAGATCGTTTTTAAAATTAATAATTTCGACAAATTAGTGTATTGCTCGGCATCATTCCTTCACATAATTTACTGTGTGCCTTCCATCATGTGACTTTCAGATTTATTTAATATATACGAAGGTAAATTTTACTTCAGTCTGTTTCAAAACGTCATAGAGCACTGTGATTATTTTTGTTTTTTTGCATGAACCACCTTTTAAACCAACAATTTGTAAACAATATAATTAAATAACTTAATGTAATACATCCCAATACTGTATGCGTCGAAACTACTTAATCGTCCTGCCAACCATCTGACTGACCGACCCATCAAACTGTAAGCCGGGTACACGTACAAGCTGGCGTGTATATCGTGTAGTGTAGCGGTGTGATTTATGGTTCGACATGCACACCCACCCAACGAGTATAAATCAAAGGTAGGACAGGACCCGTATTTACCTATCCAACTCTTCTGTACAACCAGGGCTATTCTCGGGTATCGTTCAATCTATGGATCGATGTGGCAACAACGTGATTTAAACACGTTGTTACGCCAATCAGGAGCTTTAGACGAATCTAGCAACACAACAATAATCTAAAAAATCGAGTTGAACCGGAGGCCAAACAAATCTAAACCAAAGGTTGTCTACGAATTCATTAAATAAAAACATTTGAATGAAAAGTAATTCGTGTGTCTCATTGGGAGTGTTGGTAGTTTCATTGATCGCCACGTTTTGATTTGTTAATTTCCTGTGTAACCTGGCTTGGTTATACAGATGTGGTGACTGGTGAATGGTGATAGCTTATTCCAATACAAGAACGAACGGCATGTTAAAATACAGAGAAGCCTTACACAATACACACTCAAAGAATTTTAGATAAAAAAAAATGGCGTTTCCTTCTATATTTCCGATCTCTTAATAAACAAATTAACATTGTTCAGTGACTGCATCCTTGCAGATCATGTCAAAATTATATTCGCAACTTTTGTCTTTACGCAATTGTTTAATTTAGTTTGCCAAAATTTCCCGGTAGATTTTTTTTCATCGAGCGATTCGTGAGCTAGAGTCCCAGGCGGTGAATTAATATTAACATGAGTTTGACAAAAAGTGTAATGTCAGGCTTTGTATCTACATTCTTTTACCCTTGTATTAATACTAGGAACATAAACTGTTAACCGTACGACTTTCCCGGGTCGTTGTGTACATATTTCAGTAGTTTGTCAGCTTAGTTTAACATCGCTCACATCCGTCTGTCACTGTCCTTCCTGCTACGCACAGGCAGTTTTGGTTCCATTAAATTAACCACTAACCAACTTTTATCGTGCACACACTCACGCCCAAAATTAACAATTAAAAATATCATCATTTACACCTGTCCAATTAAATCACCCTATTTATAAACAGCTATATATTCTCTTGTCAACACAACCTTCATTTATCTTAAATATTTCGCTTAATTCTCGCGGCTGTCACTAGTGTCGGCTAGCGCTGTGGTCGCCCGTCAGCTGACCACTAGCGCCCTCTGCTAGTGATGGGTGACGGCCGACATCTGTACCACGCGCTCTCGTAAATCATGCGTCATCGTCCCCTCTCCCCCCTCCCTCGTCCTCCCCCCACCCACATCTAATCTCCCGTCTTACTTCGGTCTCCAGACGCCAAAACACCAAGACAGAGTTTTTGTTAATTAGTAGTTTGATGTCATTTTGCCTAACTTTATAAACTGTTGCAAGACAGAATGCTCGGAACTGCTTACTAAGTAGATTCAGAAGTGGGATATGCGGTAGTGCATAAAAACTAGCAGTTGGTTTTCTGACTAAGCTGCAAAGTGTAGAACCATCCATTATCTCACTAAGTTCGCCGACGCAATACAGACTCACTCTGTTTGGCTTCGTCGATAATGACATAAAAGATAAAAATAATTTAAATTACTGAACAGAATCAATGATAATTTGTGGTATACGTGAGAGGAATTTGATCGACTGGGTTAACTGATCCATCTGTCAGCTACAATATTCGCAAGGGCGTTTCTTTCAGTGGATTTATCTTCTCTCCAAAAGTGTTGATATTATTAACTGTGCAATTAATTTTACAAATACAGCATCGTTCAAGCATTTAAAAAAAGTGAACGTAGTAAAACAACTATGCAAATAGTATAGTGTTTCTTGTATGTATTTAGTGGCCTTCCCGATTGTAAAACCAGAATTTTGAGTAACAAACCAAATCATATATTTAGGGGAATGGTGGAGGTGCCGGTCCAGGATTTCGTTTTGGTGGAGGTGCCGGTCCAGACAATTTAAAAATTATTTTCTATACCAGTGCTATTCAAACTCCAGACTATGGCAAATGAATTGACATATCGAATTAATTCAAAATAATACCAGTTTGAACCTCAGTGTATTTGAACATCGTTTCGTTCATATAATAAAAGCCCTACTATATTGCCTTAGAGCGAGGGCATTAGCTTATTGTGAGACGTGCCTGTGGGTGGTTTATCGCTATTGTGACGTCTCCCGCAGTCTGTATTAGAGCGCTCACACCCACAGAGTTCCTCATTGTCTTGTTATACTAGGAAGTCCTGGAGCCACCCCGCGGTTTATGACGCGAGACTAGCTCGGCTTCCCGTACGAGGTTAAGGCATCAGAAACCGATGCTTTATCTCTATCGCAGCCAGCATAGAGGGCACGCTGATTAATATACCTCAAACAACCTTAGCAATGTACAAGTACCATTCCTTTAAAACAGACACATAGGCCAAGACTTAAATAATTATTCTTTTCTACACAAAAATATGAAATACATTGATGTGTATTTTGAGTGTTCTTACTCAGTTAAGGACCTGCTTTAAATTGGTGGACTTTAATCCCAATTATTAATCCTTTCGAAGCCAACGACATATATGGACAAATAATGACTTAATTATGATCACACAAGTATACCTGCGCAGCCTGTTCACAATTATTTACACACAATAGCTCTTAGAACATACGAATGGGATATTCTCCAAAAGTTGTGTATGACATGAACTGTTTGTGTATGAGATTGAGTAGGCCCAATATTCTTTACATTGTTTCGTAACCCATGAGAATAGATTGGTCAGCAGAGTCTGTTGTATTTCCCAAGAAAGCAAGATGGTTCACGGTGATAAAACTGTTTAACACCGCCCGCCGGACCCGAGGTAACCGTATTAACTGTTGTCCTCCTCTCCAAGGTGGTCACTTTATACCCCATCACGGGGGAGTCATAAACCCCTCGCTATTGTAGGGGCGGAATTGCTTCTTGTCACTAGGCTGGAGACGGCGTCGCTCGTGCGAGAGGAGGCGATCTCCTGCACCACAGAACACAACGTCTAGTTTGTTATTCCGAGTAATGGAAAAAGTGTGTACGATTTATTTTGGCAATTTTCCAGATGCGCTGTTGGAATGATTGGAAAAATGTCGTTGGAAACACATACTTGGTGTTGGGTTGCTACGCTTCTAAGAAGGTTCACAAAGAAAAGAGCGAACATGACATTTTTATATTTGTTGACGCCAATCACATCACTGTGCAAGATTTAAATGGATAGATCGACGAATAAGACTGTTTTTGTCTTTATTACGATACAAAATATTTTAAATCTTTTACCTATACTCATCATAATAACATAAGCCAATATTGACAGGTATACATCCAAAATAATCGGATAACTTAATTAAAGAAAAATATGGCCAACGATGTTTTCTCAGCGTACCGGTACAAGAAAGATTATAATTCTGGTGGGCGGTGGATTTAAAGGAACGCTCACCAACTCTACCAATCGGCACTGGGGGATAAACTTGACAAATACCTACTTTTTATTCAGGCGTGCACTGCTTTGACAAGCATTTTTATCAATACAAAATAGAAGTAGATTTAAGTAACGAATAAACTAAGAAAAAAACAAATTCAAATACATTCTCAAAGATGCAACTACACATAAAAGTAGTCATTGTCAGATAAGAATGCCCCACCACTTCACCAGGATCTCTACCAACTGTATAAAACTAAGAACTTTCAGAAGTTTTTAGTATTCAGAAGATAGCACATTGGGTTTAGGTAGGGAGGTGAAATACGAAGCCTCGCCTGAGATTCAAACTAATTGGCAGGTATAGACTTCCGAAACATCCTGTAGTAGCAGATAATTATAAGTAAAGCTAACTTCGCGCGTTGATGGCCGCCTATTAGAGAATTTAGATTCACGCCAGGATCCGACGTTCTTAATTGTCTGTCATATTCCCCACGCAACATATGCAAATATATCTTCTTCAATCATAGACGAGTTCCGCGCTCGCATTTCCACGGTGTAATCCCTCTTGCCTTATAACACACAACGCTCGAAATATTATTATCAGAATCCGATTCTTTATTCTTGCCAATTATAATGCTGATACAAACGTGTGGTTGCAAAACATTATTTTGAAATTCAAAAAAATACATAAATTTGATTTATTATTTGAACTAAAAAATCCACACTGAATCATAAGCCAATAAAAATTCGAATACTTCAACAATTGAAAATGGTCGTTAAAATAAAATCTCGTAATTAGCAGCAATCATAAAAGTATGACCAAGCTTCACCGTGTAAATCTAGAAAGGTGGGTCCCAATTACTTAAATAATTAATGAGAGCAGACTAATTAAGACTTTACACACTCCTGTCAGTCTACACGAGTAAGTCATGGATGAATATTTAACTCTAATTTCGCGTGTTCAAAAATTCAACATGAGAGAAGCGGATTCGTAATTCGTGGAAATAGCAGTTATTTTACAGAACAGAGTAAATATGGTGCTAAGTTATGATTGAACCTGTGATGAAGAACCTCGCTCGCTATCCACATTTTCCGAACAAGGTATTTAAACACAAAAATCAAAATAATCATTATACTTTATGCAAAATGTCTAGTATTTAGTAAATTTAGTATTTTCATAACCAATACGTTGTTAATATGTTTGGCAAACAAAATTAAACTTTGAATAATAGCTACTGCAACATTAACATTTTAAGATATAATGACGAAGATTACAATTTTACTTATTGTTGAGACACATCACGCACACATTTTTAAGACACATTTTGTTCAATATCTTAATTACTTCATTTGTCTATAAAGAATATATGGACATCCGAAATGTCGTGGTGAACTCAATATTTAAAACATTTTATAAACTAATTGTAATACTTAATATTTTATGCTGATATGCTGAACTGTTATTTAAATTTCGCTTTACTATTTTGTTTCCATTTTCTTGCAATCAACCTAGAGCTTGTATTGAAATTTTGTAAAATACCCAAGGTAATGTATATTCAAAACACCGAAATCTTTGAAGAAAACCTTGTAAACTTAGGAAGAAAATGAAGTGTTACACTGATGAAATAAGATTTCTTCGTTAGAAACAGAATATTTGAAAGTAGCCTAATTATATTTCCCTTGGGCGTCTCACTCACTCTATCGCTCACAGAATGAAGCAACAAGGTGAAGGAGGTGTAGAAACTCATAATAAGGCACTTTGGAATCTGTTCTACGTACATCAAGCAGTAAACTTCTGAACAGGAGCGACGGTATTGTTTTATGGCGTCTGTACGAAGCAGTCTGCACGGCAGCGCTTTGTGCGACTCCGCGCATAGTAATTAGATGCGACGCTGTCGCAACCTGTTTATATGAGAAATTTTAATTAAATATACCTTGACGAAAAACAATTTTAATCCTCAGAGTCCAGATAAAAAAAGTCCCCATGAACGGATACGACATAGAATAACGTTGGGGTAAAGGTGGAAGAGAGCGTTGTCTGGACAAGAGAGAGAGGGAGGGAGAGAGAGAGAGAGAGAGAAGAGAGAGAGTTGACTATCCAGATTCTATACTAAATGTTTTCTATGTAGTCTCTACTTAGGTATCCTACCACTGTAACTGAGTATCCTTCACCTGTTACTGTGTATCCTACACCTGTTACTGTGTATCCTACCCCTGTAACTGTGTATCCTACCCCTGTTAACTGTGTATCCTACCCCTGTTACTGTGTATCCTACACCTGTACTCTGTATCCTACACCTTTTTCTCTGTATCCTACACCTGTTACTGTGTATCCTACACCTGTTACTGTGTATCCTACACCTGGTTCTCTGTATCCTACACCTTGTACTCTGTATCCTACACCTGGTACTGTGTATCTTCACCTTGTTCTCTGTATCCTACACCTTGTTCTCTGTATCCTACACCTCGTACTGTGTATCCTACACCTTGTACTGTGTATCCTACACCTTGTACTGTGTATCCTACACCTGGTACTGTGCATCCTACACCTTGTACTGTGTATGCTACACCTGCTACAGTGTATCCTACACCTGGTACTGTGTATCCTACACCTGGTACTGTGTATCCTACACCTGGTACTGTGTATCCTACACCTGTACTGTGTATCCTACACCTGGTACTGTGTATCCTACACCTTGTACTGTGTATCCTACACCTTGTACTGTGTATCCTACACCTGTACTGTGTATCGTACACCTGTTTCTGTGTATCCTACACCTCGCTCTGTGTATCCTACACCTGATACTGTGTATCCCACACCTGGTTTTGTGTATCCTACACCTCTTACTGTGTATCCTACACCTTGTACTGTGTATCCTACACCTTGTACTGTGTATCCTACACCTTGTACTGTGTATCCTACACCTGTAACTGTGTATCCTACACCTGTACTGTGTATCCTACACCTCGTACTGTGTATCCTACACCTTGTACTGTGTATCCTACACCTTGTTCTGTGTATCCAAACCTTGTACTGTGTATCCTACCCCTGTAACTGTGTATCCTACCCCTGTAACTGTGTATCCTACCCCTGTGACTGTGTATCCTACCCCTGTAACTGTATCCTACCCCTGTAACTGTGTATCCTACACCTGTAACTGTGTATCCTACCCCTGTTACTGTGTATCCTACACCTGTAACTGTTTATCCTACCCCTGTGACTGTGTATCTTACCCCTGTGGAAGGGGTTCAAGTGCAACAGTTACAATGTTTCACACACAATATTTAAACGAAATTTGATACTGTTAATTGAAGGTCAATGTAATAAACTTGAAATCGACGATCTGGTATATCAAAGATTTAAATTAGATACGTAGAAAAATGTCGACATGATATGGATATTTTCGATATCGGAATTTGAGACAATATCGACAAAAGCTTTTTTTTAAATATGAAGATTACGTTACTAAATTTATTATATACATTTTTGGATGTAGATATATTTAACTTCCTTCTTATCGCTATTACGTAAGAAAAATGGATTTATTTCTTAAAATTCTGGTTTTGGTGGAGGCGCCGGGTACCCTATGGTTAGTTGTACAATTAATCGCTCATATACTAGCAAACTACAGACAACTATTGTTTGAGTATCAGACACCTTCAAATAGCTAGAATAAATAAATTCGTTTTTAGAGAACTGAATTTCAGTGGATGACATTAAATTTTAAAGCAGACCAAACCAACCTTGTAGACGCAAACACGATCGACGAGCGAACATGACCAACTAGAGACCGGCATTTAAGAAGGAACCACCGATCAATCAAGCTGGACACGATTCCACCCGCGGACAGTTCCAGAATCAACAAGGCTAATTCGAAACAACCTTAGAATTAATTATGTGCCTCGTTGCTAGAACGGCTCCAAAGTCACCGTTTACATATTCCTAAGATAAGAATTGCTGGACTGAAGTCCACATGATAAGTTAAAAACCTTCTTACTCTGGCGGGAATCGAACCATGGACTGTCTATATTGGAAGCAGATACGCTAACCACAAGACCAACGAGCCACACAAAAACTAATGTCTGGTATTCTCAGTGAATGAACATTCATACATTCAACATGTTACTATTTTAAATATTTACTGAACTGTTGTTCATTGTTGTGTCTGTATCTATGTTATTAGATTTATTTAGTTGTCCTCCTTTGTAAACCAGTTTTTTAACTAAACAGGATAGACGTTAAATAACAAAATTTAAAAAAAAAAAGAAATTACAAGGGCGAAAGTTTAAACTAAACAGACCCAAGTGTGTGGAATTATAATAACATTCCACTAGAGAACGCCTTTCTTTATTATTAGGTCTAATAACATTCGTTTGCTTCTAATTTAATCTCTTTAAGTGTTGTTTCATGTTATTGTACGTCGCAGAAAAGTTTGCATCTCTCGCGAGCAAATAGAGGCAATATCACCGTCTGGAATCAACTCGAACAAACAAGCCAGGCAGATGACATCGTGCGGTGTTGTTTTGTTTTGTTTCTCGCGTCTTCCGAGAAAGCAAAGTTGGAGAATCATCTACCGTGTGCTCCGTAAGATGTTTGTTCGTTTGTTTGACAAGTTGTTCAGCCTAGGTAATAAATCCAATGCTCTAGTGCTGGAGTAGTTGCTAGTAAACCAAGGCGATCTATCTTAGTCTGCGAATACAAGTTGGTTCGTTTAAGAAAAAAACAAAATGGCGGATGCAATTAAATGCATTCTTTTTATTCAGACTACCATTGTTACATTAAAGCACTATCAATTTATATTAAATAAGAATACATATTTCACATTACATTTAAATATGTCAAAAACACACAAACAAACACACAAATCATTTACATTTATTTCACAACGACTATAAATTCTCAATTTCGAATTAGATATAGAAAAAACGCGATACAAACAGTGTCGATCTTCATGAAATAGCAAAAATGTGATTTCAAGACAAATATAAACATGAAGCTAGGAAAGGTGAATTTGACTTTTTCCGAGCAGTAGACAATCCCTTTGTTCTATATTCTAGTTCACCGAAGTTTCTCTTGAACCATTCAGTGATGTCATAATGGTAATCAGTGTTTGCTTGGCTCCCTGTCTGCGCTGAAAGGTTTTGTAAAGCTAAGCTTTTCATATTTGAGTGAGAGAAGTAAAGCAAGATTTATTTAAATTTATTTACTATACTTAAAAGCAAACTTTCAAAGGCAGCGATATTTTATACTAAGAAAATCATTTTGAAAATTTTAAGATATTGTTTGGGATGAACGAAATTCTAATAAGCTAAAACAATATTAAATTTCTAATAGCTGTTTCATATAATTTTATTTTGTATTTTATCTCATCCGGAACAAGTAATTTATTATGTTACAGCATACTATAATTTAAACCATTAATACTGTCAATAATTAAATACATCAAACGAATCAGATCTGTAAACAATACAAACATTTAAGATCGAAAAGAATATTTCTCTGTTTACCCAACATTAATAACTAGCAGACATATTTACATAACTACTAGAAACAATTTAAATACGCAAGCTTCAATTCTTCAAGACGAGTTAAGATAAACTATGTCTGGAATCGTGTTTCCAGCTTCGAATAATTGAGAGTTGGGACTGTGTGCTAGAGATGTTATATTATTGAAAGTGTGCCTAACACTTGTAGTAGCAGCTTAGTTGCTAAGTCTACTCCAAGCTAAGACGACACGGGTATCATCAGAGAAGCTCAGAGAAGACAGAGAAATCAACAATCCAAAGAAGAGAGACTAATAAGGTTGTTTACCATCATACCGACATATCAAAATAAATATTACTGAAGAACATAATACAAAATTAAGACGATGTACATAGGCGTATCTTTAAATAACTTAAATTATATGAATAAATAAAAATACATCACACTTTACTTTAAATAGATGAAACAACAAAATCTTAAATCAGCAAATCTAAAATATGTTTTATAAACACGTGTACAATTTGATATAAATGAATTTGTATTTACGACTCACATAACTTTTTTCCAACCCAATCGGCGTTCGTTTAGCTGTATCCTTATCATGTATACATTAAAATGACGTAAATGCAACAAGCGTTTTGTAGAATATTAAATGAATTTTTAAAAAGTGAGTAAGAAAACAGGAAGATTTTTTCACTTTCATTGAAAACTGCCTGTCCAATATTTATTCACAAATGTAGAGTATATTGTCAATTCTGTGTACTAATAAATGTTATTACTTTCGTTGAGTAAAAGTTTAAAAAATAAAATACTCACACTTGCTCCCTGTTCTTTGCAAAGGGATACCAAGAACCAGTATGATATATTTGAATCGTTTGTATAGAGAAGCCTTCCAAAAATATAAATAGGTTTTGTCAAAGTTCTCGTTTTAATAATTAAAAGGCGTCGCCCTCTCGCCAAAGCTGTTAATTTATCACGAGTAATTAGAAGAGGGCCTCTCTTAAAACGCGCGCAAACAAGGCCTCGCGTCTTGCCCTCTAAGACATGAATCAAGCGAGGGTACTCCTTGTTAGATCGCGTTGAAGCGCTCAAGAAGTAGTCTACTAGGGGAAGAACATATTTCCTTGCTCATTCAAGGGCTTTTTAAATACAGCGAGGAAGCGAAAGAGGAAATCGTTTTCAATAGGACAGTAACTTTCTAATACTATCTTGGCTGCACTGTCAGAATTAACATTTAGGGATTATGTTTCGTTACCTTCCTAACGCAAAACTTAATCAGTTCTGAGCATGAAATAATTGTCGTGCAATTTGAGTCATTAGCCTTTTAAAACATTACATAGTACTTCTTCATGTGTCCCAAGCAATAGGCCTATGGATAATGAGGAAATATGAATGAAAATAAAAAAAACTTTAAAAACGTGGTATATTTGTAAAATTTAATCAGTATTTTAATTTATATTTGTGTTTATCTTGTTGTGTAATATGTTGTTATGTGTATTGTGAACAAATAGCAATTCTTGCCAAATAGAGGTTAATCTTCTGTTTTTATGTATTGCTAGATAATAAAATATTCACGCAAGTCGTGCACAGGGGTAATATATCCTCAGCAGCGCGTCCCTAGCAACATCTTGGGCAAGCAGATAGGAGACATTGAACAAAGTTCGACCACGGAAATACTTTGTAACCACTAGACTGATGTCACTTTTCATGTGAAATGTATGTGATAGTTGTCGTTCGCACAATTCTGGCCACACGTCCGGCCGCAGCCTGTATCAAGCATACGTGCATTGCCTTATTTATACAACATCAACGAAAGATCGACCGTTTGTGTTCCCTATCAACACAATATGTAGCTGTCTATCTCAACACTGCAGTTCCGCGGAGAATCACATTTCCATACTCCCCACGTAGACGTGTTTAACATCACTCTCTCACGCCCTCGATGAAAGATAAAAGTCAGCATGTTGAGAGAGTTAGGCACCCAGCGCTCAAGTTTGACGGGTTCTTTGAGGAACAATCACCCAACTGGACCGTCGATAAGGTTTGATCTGGGAGAACTGACAAGCTGCGTTCGGCGGATGTACGGTTTCGACCAGACAAGTTGGAGCTTCTGGCTAGTTTCAACGTAACTTTGTTTGTTTCAGTGGATAATTTAGGAATACCAGCAAAAAGTTAGGTAAAAGACAAGTTGATATAGCAACATACTTAGCTGCAGAACTTTACACTCAAATACAGGATGGCAATTCAATATTGAAGGCTTCGTAGAGGTAATGTTTTTTGCTTACTACTTTAAACCCCTAAGTTGACAAAGCACGCTTCATTAAGCATCATAGTTTATTGAATATGAAGGCTGCATGTATAGCCTATGACAGTTAAATTTGAAGAAAAACCTTATTGTTTTATAGCATTTAAGTAATTCATGTAAAGTTTAGCAATTTTGTATTAGATATTACGTACATAAATGTGATAACAAATCAGCTGCACTAGAGATAAATCATGCAAGTAGTATATGCACATATTTTAAAATTTCGATCTTACAATAAAACTTGTCGTAAACTTTGTGTTTTGACACTACGGCTCCACATGTTGCG
Organism: Sweltsa coloradensis; assembly: GCA_024449915.1. Classification (NCBI taxonomy): domain Eukaryota; kingdom Metazoa; phylum Arthropoda; class Insecta; order Plecoptera; family Chloroperlidae; genus Sweltsa; species Sweltsa coloradensis. The sequence continues at coordinate 862,636 of JAMZAV010000043.1, read as the reverse complement.
AAGAATATAGTGAAGGTGGTAAAACACCACGAGCTTCCTCAGTGACGCCCGTAAGCTAAACGAGAGTGATAGCGGCTAGATCTAGAGAACCTACAAGTTAACACCAGAGAGAGGACACACAGTGATAAACTGGCCGCCATGTTTAAGCCAAACCATTTCAGCTGTGTCATTACCGTAAAGTAAACGAATGTGGCTTGAAACAGACTTGAAAAACAAAGTGACCTATATCAGACAACATCATTTTTATGTGTTTCAAGCCCAGTTTGTTTTTCACTTTACGGTCTAAAAACTGGTTTGACAAACACAATTCGGCCGGAAGCAGCGTATAGCACTCTCTGGTGTTGACTTATCTAGTCTCCCTGGCTAGATCGTAGCAAAGAAGAGTGGCTGCGTTCCATCATGTCTCGCAGATGTGCTCTGTAAGGTGTTTTACCCTTGTAACGGTCAAGATCTAACTAGCGTCATCCATCTCTAGCGAGAACCAACCTAAGAGCAGGACGGACGACAGCCAGGACAAGTGTTGGGGAGGACATGGGGTGATATTTCAAACCGTGAACTAAACCTCAAGAAACACGACATTCAAACCGAGGAAATGGTGAAATTCTTGAGTTTGTAACACTAAGCTCAACGCCTACTTTGTTGTCAGTAGAGAACATGCTCGTTTTTATTACATTTGTTGTTTTTGTGTTGTATATTGTGATGTGTATATGTGTTGTTTGTTTGTGTTGTGTTGGTGTAGTGTCAATATTATCTATTTATGATGAATGTTATAATCTTTCACAATCACGTAATTTAACACAAACGTAATATATTTCTATAATTATTAATTTATTCGTTGCTTCTGAATCAATATGCCCCAATGGTTATCATTTTGTGTACTGAGTGGACGAAATCTAGTAAAATTATGTTAATTTTATTAAATGACAGTATTGTGTTTTGTAGTTTTATTGAGAAGTGTTCGTGGAAATACTCGCGATAAACACTTCACTTCCCAGTGTGACCTTAAAGTGCAGATCACTTTTGTGTATTAACACCAAAATATGCCCATTATTTAAGACCATCTTAAAAATAGTGCTCTTTTATTTCCAGTGGCTGGAATCGGTCCATTCACTTGAATTATAAACTCGCGTTTTTATCTTATGCTGTTTCAATGTAAAAATTGAAATATTTAATCATTATGCAGGAAACAGACATGTTTTGTCGCATCTACAATGCAAAAATTAACTGGCCGAGCCGAGGAAACCAAGTGTATGCAGCCTGGTTGCCCCCCTGCATGAAATACAACACTAGTCTGCGAATATAACATTGCTTATTCTTAACACATATGTTTATTTTGAAACTTGTAAATTAGGTTTCCAACTACAGTCTAAAGTTTAGAATCGTAATTTTGTTAAATGATCATAATGTTTATAATCGTACTCTCAGGACTGTGTGGTGTTCTTTCAAACTTACAAAGTTTTCCTTCCACAGAAAATATGTAAAATGTGCTTTAGCGTGTCTAAAAATACGACATAGTCACACTCAAGAGGATATTACATAACTTTCTAAAGAAAATACTTTATAAACTTTTTATTATGTCCCATTACTTCATCTCTAGGCCATGCACCCTCTGAATGTATCCATGCAGACCACATTCCTTGGTTAGCTAAGTTTATCTTTGAAATGAGGATATCTTAAGGTTGCTATAAATTGCCCGCCCAAGTTAGAGGAAGATTGCATGGCTGGGTTCTGACTTGGCTTTCCATGACTCTGACTCCTGGTATTAAACGTGGCGATGTAATAAGCAGGCGGGAGATACATTAGCAAGAGAGAGATACGTAGTACAGAACTCAGGGCAAGTGTGTGCAACAACGTTATAAATCAGTGCAAGTACTACACTGTTACTGAATGCTAATTGGTATGAGTGTTTAAAATGAAGAGAAATTGGCTAAATACTTGGTAAAGTCTTTGGACATCACACAGTTATGTTAATTAAATTGGAGTGTGGTAGCCCTGATGTTTTAGTATAAAATATAATTTTAGTTCGAGTTTCTCACTATTCACTATTATTCGACTTTACTTCTAATAATATGTAGAACATTAATTGTGTTATTTATTAAATGGGAATATGGAGTATACATTTATTCTAAGTAAAACCCCTCGAGAGAATTTTAAAAGATCAAGTACGAACGTTATTAGGGCCGGGTTATGACAAATTCTCGACATTACATGAACATATCTGTATCAAAATAACATAGGACGAATTAGCTGTAGGCTACCCGGCACCTCCACCAAATTTAAAATATATTTTATACTGGAGGTCAAGTCGACCACCAAATACTCGACCCGACTGAAAATGTCTTACTAAAATATGTGTAATTGTCCATAAGATAAATCCAAGTTTGAACTGCAATCATGTGCATAATAATTTATCAGTGTTCTTTTCGGTATACGTCATTCTTGCAGTAAATGTTTACATGTAAAAGTTTTTTTCCTTTCTTGTGTTCATATCTTCGATACATTATTTGTGTTCACCTTATAAACTTTACTTTATATCATCCATCATTAACTTTATCTTCGTTATTTATTAAAATACAGTTACGGTATTTTCAAAATGGTACAATTTATGAAAAAGATTTGAAGTACATAATTCAAATATATAGTTACGTCAGCACAGACCACCAATTTTTAGTATTTCATTGTTCACTGTGATGTTAAGCCTCAAAACATATTACATATTATAGATTGTTTATATTTGTTTATTTGATTGTTTGTTTGTTTATGTTTAACTAAACATCAGGATTTTTTTTGTTTTCGAATACATTGAAAATAAATCCAATGTATATAATAATGAGTACAAGCCATATTGTTCATTTGTATTGTATAATAAGTTATTTATGTATATTCTAGGAATGAATGTGAGTTAAATTGCACTTGGAAAACGCTTAAGTCCCGCCGCGTTGTTGGATGAGCGTAATTGGTGCATTGAGCTGCCATGTGTTATGCGGATTTTCTGTTGTTCTGTGAAAAAATCATATCTAAGTTGAATTTTTTTTAAATTAAATTAAATTAAATTAAATAAAAAAATAACTTAAATTTTTAAATTTTTAATCAATCGTAATTTCAAAAAAATGAAAAAATCGTAAAATTGCAATTTCCATAAGAAATAATTATATAATAGCACTCAGATTTCACACGAATATATAAATTCATAAAATTAAGGTTCTGTGAAAAAATCATTACGATCGGATAAAGCATGTAGGGGCTATAAGCCAAAGAAATTAAAAAAATCGAAAAAAGTCGTAAAATTGCGATTTTTTAAAGACATTTATCTTTCGATAACACTCAAATTTCACACGAATATATCAATTCATAAAATAAAGGTTCTGTGAAAAAATTATTACAATCGGACAAAGCATGTAGGTCTTATAAATCGAAGAATTTTGTTAAAAATCGAAAAAAATCGTAAAATTGCGATTTTCATGAGAAATAATTTTTCGATTGCGCTCAAAAACGTGGCAGTTCTAAGTTCAGAGATTTCGAAGGCCTCCATAAAATTTAATCGCAATCGGAGTATCGGTTTAGCCGGAATCGTGTGGACAAACAGACAAAAATACAAAAAAAAAAAGAAGGAGGAAAAATAAACATTCCGGAATTTTTTCTCCAGTGCAGCAGAATGGAATCTTCGCTTCGCTCGCTACGCTCATCCAAAAATGTTGAATTTACAGAAATCAGCGTTGAAAGTTGTACCTCTTATTTTAAAAAAATACGTCTGAAAGAGGCAAGCCGTTATTTGCAATAACATAATAAAGAGAGCTTTGAAAGTAAAGTAAGTTATATTGATCAGCAGACACACACAGGATGAGAAACAGTGGAAGAGAAGATAAACAAAATGTCTGCTTACTACAGAAAGTTTTCAAAATAAACTAATAACCTAGCCGAGCTGGGACACAAGCTCTTCGTTAATTTACCCGTATTCTCGGCATTCCAAGTTAATAGGAAAATCTCTGCAATTTGAGGATATTTTCTGAGGGTGTAATTACGTATGAAAGCAGTCTAACGATAATGGGGCTGTTCGCAGAAGTCTAATTCTACTTAGTGTAATCCAATTCTGTAACGGCTTAAAATACTGCGTAAAGCCTGATTGGATCTAGATTCCTAGAAATACTTCTTGTCCAGGAATTCCAGTCGAGAAAACTGTTATCACTTATAGGATGTTTTCTTATTATAATAATAAACCTTTGTTGGCCTCTGCACCCAACGCTGTTGCCTTTAATTAAATTATAAATTAACATTTAACAAACATCTAAAATATAACCTTCTAACTTTAATTATAAGTGGTTTCTAAAAATACAAATGTACCATCTCAGAACACATATAACAATCTCATCCGCAATTGTTTTCCTAAAAGTGTAAAAAAAAAAAATACTGGAACTGTCCACCTTGCTCCTATCATTAGCCCTATTGTGTGGCTCGTTGGTCTTGTTGTTAGCGTATCTGCTTCCAATGCAGAAGGTCCAGGGTTCGATTCCCGCTAAAGTCAGTAGTTTTTAACTTCTGATTTGGACTTAAGTCCATCAGTTCTTGTCTTAGGAGTTTGTAAACGGTGACTTTGGAGCCGTCCTAGCAACGAAGCACATAGTAAATTCAGAGTTGTTCTGAATCGGCCTTGTTGATTCTGGCGTTGATTCGCGGGTGTTCGCACTGTCCATACCACTGATTGCTATATTTCCTATTAAAAATATCGATCTTTTGTTGGTTATCGCTCACTCGTCGATTGCGTCGGGCCTACAGGGTTGGGTTGGTCGCTTGATTTAAAGTCCTCCACTGAAATCAGTTATATAACTGAGTGGATAGACTCTAATACAATTTATTTATTTTTTATTTATTACACTTCTACACTTTTTAATAAATCAAAATGTAATATGTTAATAAAGCCAAGTTAAAAATAATCTACGTAGTTTTAAATGTCATTTTTTACAAAAGTGTGTTGAATTGCGTGTCAATTTTATCTGATCAACCAGAAAACCTCTTGAGTTCCACCCACATCACACTTCGCTCGTCTCAAGAGAACCACGCCTCATCTCTTCGACACGGCTGTACCGACAAGATACCTTGAGTAACCTGACTCTGAAAGCAATTTACTCCCCTTCCCTGACAGACACCTTTGACCCTTGTGATGGTTCCATTTCCCCCCGCGCCGCGCACGAAGCGCAGATTGTTTTTCAATACACGACGCGCCTCGGTGTACATGCAGCGTCGCGACGCTCGAGGTGGCAGGCATAGCTCCATTCCTCCAGCACCACCGTGGTCGTTACAAAGAGCTTGGTCACCCGTCGCAAGCTTTGCATATTTAAATGTTACTTCCAAGACCAAGTGCTTTGGGACTTCAATAACATTCTACGCGCAAACTAGACCCACACACACAAACACACTTACTGCTCTTTTATTCATGATAATACTACCATTGAGAATATTACTCTACATTTTATTATGCATGGATGTTTATTATTCTTAGTTTTTCTGTTTATTCCTTTCTTTTCTCTAATGAAATTTATTTTAACCTGTTTGTGCCTGCAAGTCCCTAGTCAGGAGCCATCTTTATAGGCCTTACGATACCAGTTGATGCATAATAGAAGCTTTTATCTGTAACGTTACCTTTTACTACAGGCGAAAAACGCAATGTCAAAGTAAAGTGATTAACTTAAACTGCCTTTTCTTTTAATGTGATCTGAATTGACTGAAATTTTCTGCTTCAGTAGCGTTCGAGAATTAAATAGATTTTGTAAATTACTTTTGTTTAGCCTAGGTTGGTCGTCTTGCTAGATTTACTGGCTTGAACGTTGCCAGAAGACGAGGATGATTAGTAAGACGGTCAACCTAGAAGTCAGCGATGCGTATTGACTCGCTCTGAGTCTTCTGTCGAGGCAAGACAGAGGACTCACTCTTTACACAGATGCTACTCAAAAATTCAACGAAAGTCGAAATGACAAAAGTCTTGTAATCAGCGAATCAACCATGGTCATAATAACAAAACGAGAATTCTTCACCCAAGACAAACAACAAACGTTTATTTAGGCAGAAGTAACTTTTGGATTGGACATTTCCGATATGACCAAGCATGAATAAAACAGAGTAAGTCCATTTTCACCGAAATATTAAGATCAAATGTTTTAAGTAATATCTTCATGATCGTTTTTGTAAATGGCTTTAACGCTGTAACCAGGTCCAGCTTCAGCAGCTACCACGGGCCACACAGTTTCCGTCCCGCCATGTGTATCTGTGTGTGTCTGTGTGTGTCTGTGTTGTCAATGATCAGGTCCAGTCTCATCTACCACGGGCCACACAGTTTCCGTCCCGCCATGTGTATCTGTGTGTGTCTGTGTTGCGGTCAATGATCAGGTCCAGTCTCATCTACCACGGGCCACACAGTTTCCGTCCCGCCATGTGTATCTGTGTGTATCGTGTGATCTGTGTGTGTCTGTGTTGTCAATGATCAGGTCCAGTCTCATCTACCACGGGCCACACAGTTTCCGTCCCGCCATGTGTATCTGTGTGTATCTGTGTGTGTCTGTGTTGTCAATGATCAGGTCCAGTCTCATCTACCACGGGCCACACAGTTTCGCGCCGCCATGTGTATCTGTGTTGTATCTGTGTGTGTCTGTGTTGTCAATGATCAGGTCCAGTCTCATCTACCACGGGCCACACAGTTTCCGCCCCGCCATGTGCAATCTGTCACAAAGTAATTTCTCTTCTGCTGAATGTCGCGCTTTGCTTTCAAACATTAATGGTCACATATTTTACAAAACTCATCTGCTATTCATACATTCTGCTTCAACCACTGAGCTCCTATTCGAGTCACAAATTAAAACACATTTTGTATTTGAATGTTTGGTTGGCTCATATAAAAACATGACATTTGAATAGTGCCAAAATAAGCTTTCGTGTTACTTCTTGTATGATACATTTTGCTCAAAATTTTCAATAAGCACTCATACACGAACCATAATTTCTAAAATGATTTAGTAGACCTAACGAAAACTAACAGAGATAGTCAGCTAACACAATCCTAATCATATCTACTATTAATTTAATGCTCATTTCTGTGTTCCTTATTATATTATGTACTTCTATTCTAATTACTATAAAAATATGGGATCCAAGCCCTAAATTACTATCCATATTTTAAATAAGATGGGGTTTGTATTTATTAGCTTTAATTAGCTTTCAGTTACAATACGTTCAATATTTACCCTAAACCAAGAGTTAACTTAGGAATTAATCTTATTGTATTGTATTCAATACAGTACATTGTAATCGCAGTGTATTTGCGATCTTATAGCAGTACGTTTTTAATTAATGACCCCAGTTAAAGTTGCATTACACGCGACGATTGGACCTGTGTGTAAATTTTGGTCTGTGTTGTCAATGATAGTCGTCTCATACCAGGCAACACAGTTTCAGGCCGCCATGTGTATCTAAGCGATGCCTGTGTTGTAATGATCAGGCCCAGTCTCATCCCACCAAAGGGCCACACAGTTTCCGCGCCGCCCGTGTATTGTGTGTGTCTGTGTTGTCAAGATCAGGGCCCGTCTATTACCACGGCCACACAGTTCCGTCCCGCCCTGTGTATCTGTGTGTTCTGTGTTGCAAAGATCAGGTCCATCTCATTTCCACGGGGCCCCACAGTTTTTTCCCCGCCCTGTGATCTGGTGTATCGGTGTGTCTGTGTTGTCAATGATAGGTCCGTTCATCTACCAGGGGCCCCACGTTTTTCCCCGCCGCCATGTGTACTGTGTGTATCTTTTTGTGTCTGTTTGCATGTCGGGCCAGTCTCATCTACCCCGGGCCACACAGTTTCCGTCCCGCCTGTGTATCTTGTGTATCTGGGTGTCTGTGTTTTCAATGACAGGTCCGCTCATCTACCACGGGCACAAGTTTTCCCCGCCCCCATGTGATCTGTGTTACTGTGTGGCTGTGTTGTCAATGATCAGGTCCGTTATCTACCCCGGGCCACAGTTCCGCGCCGCCCTGTTATCTGTTTGTTCTGTGGGGTTGGTTGTCAAGATAGGTCCGTCTCATTACCACAGGCCACACAGTTCCGTCCCCGCCATGTGTATCTGTGTGTATCTGTTTTTTGGGCTGTGTTTTCAATGCGGTCCCCGTTCTCTACCAGGGCCCCCCAGTTTCCGTCCCCCCATGTGTATCTGTGTGTATTGGTGTGTCTGTGTTTTCAAAGACAGGTCCCGTCTCATTCAAAGGGGCCAAAAAAGTTTTCCCCCCGGTGTTTTTTTTTTTTTTTTTTTCCGGGGCCCATTTGGGGTGTATCGTGTGTATCTGTTGGTCTGTGTTGTCAATGATCAGGTCCTCTCATCTACCCCGGGCCCCCAAAATTTCCGCCCCCATGGTATCTTGTGTATCTGGTGTGTCTGTGTTGTCAAGATCAGGTCCCCGTCTCATCTACCCCGGGCCCCCACAGTTTCCGCCCGCAATTTTGGGATCTGTGTGTATCTGTGGTCTTTTTGTTTTTGTCAATATCAGGCCGTCTCATCTACCACGGGCACACAGTTTCCGCCCGCCCTGTGTATCGTGTGATCGTTGGTGTCTGTGTTGTCAATGATCAGGTCCAGTTCATTTCCCGGGCCCCCACAGTTTTCCCCGCCGCCATGTGTATCTGTGTGTTCTGTGGTGGGGCTGTGTTGTCAATGATAGGGCCAGTCATCTACCCGGGCCACACATTTCCGCCGCCCCGTGTATCTGTGTGTTTGGGTTTTGTCTTTGTCAATGATCGGCCCCGTCTCACTAACGGGCCCAAAAGTTTTCCCTCCCGCCCATGTGGAAAACTGTGTTTTATCGTGTGTGTCTGGGTTTTAAGATAGGAGTCTCATCTACCACGGGCCACACAGTTTCCGGGCCCCCATGTTATCGGGGTGTCTGTGGTGTCTTGTTTCAAAATCAGGTCCCGTCTCTCTACCACGGGCCCACAGTTTCCGCCCGCCAAAGTTGTTCTGTGTGTTCTGTGTGTGTCTGTGGGTTTTTTCAAGATCAGGTCCCGTCTCATCTACCACGGGCCACACAGTTTCCCCGCCCGTGTTCGGTTGTTTGTGTGTGTTCTGTGTTGTCAATGTCGGTCCAGTCTCTCACCACGGGGGCCCCAAAGTTTCCCCGCCGCCCTTGTATCTGTGTGTTCTTGTGTATCTGGTGTGTTTTGTTGTCAATGATCAGGCCGTCTCTCTACCACGGGCCACACCCCTTTCCGCGCCGCCATGTGAAACTGTGTTAAAACTTTTCTGTGGGGGTTTGTTTCAAATTAAGGTCCAAAATTTTTCCCCAATCTACAACATTCGCCCCCATGGCTTTTTTCACAAAGTTAAAAAATTTTTTTGAATGTTTGGTTGGCCTTTTAAAAAATAAATTTGATATCCCAAAAATTCTTTTTGTTTTTCAAACTTTGCTCAAACCAAATGAAAATCTTAAATTTTAAAAAGTTAAAAACAAAAAAAATTTTAAAAAAAATTGGGGCCATTAAAACTCATTTTTAAAATCCTTTTCCCTTTTTTTGTACTTTTTAAAACATTTGGGGCAAACCCTAAATTACTACCATATTTTAAAAAATTTTTTATTTAAATTTTAAACCTAAAACGAAAACCTAAAAAAAGGGGTTTCTTAAAATTAAACCTTATTTATTTTATTAAAAATTTAATTGTAATCCATTATTTGCGATTATATCCTATTTTTTAATTTAAGAAAAGTTAAAGTTTTGTTACAGCGCAAAACCCCGAAAAGAGACCAATGAATGTTTTTAAATTTAACAAAAATTTGCTTTTTATTTGTAAATGATCTTCATATTTAACTGATGAGACAGTGCTAAGCGATGTCTAACGGTAATATTTATTTTTTGCCATGCTTACACCAATGTACAGTTAAGTGGTATAATTTGATTCAATTTCTGTTAACCGTTAACTTATCAACAAATGGTTAACGAACAATCTTTGAGTACGCGCCTTTAACGAACAATCAAACCGAACGTTTCCGTCACGGCTCTGTGTTTAACCATTAATAACGCCTCTATTTGGAAGACGAGTGGGTTATAAATGTAAATAAAAGCTAATTATAAAAGTCCATGGAATGTGCTGGAGTGAATCAACGCCCCCTGGTTCTTTACTGTTCAGTCCGGCGGACGATGTTTGTCAAAACGCCCCCGTGGGAAGCGATGCAGCCGGCAGCAACTAGGCTAGGATACATTACACCGCCCCTTCCACGCGAGATCGAACACATCCAAGTCGCGGTGGAAGTACGAAGCTGACCTATTTCAGACAGCTATCAAGTATTCCATCTTTACCCCATGCAGTGGGCGAAGATTAATTGGCCAAGGTGGGGAAATGTTTCCAATCGTTCGAAGTGGAACATTCAAGTGGAGTCTTCCAAAATCAAATTTCTAAAGTAAAGAATATATCATTGAACGAAAGACATAAACTACTTCGTACAGTCTCGTAACTCATTGGCCAACCTACGACCTGCGCTCGTGGCAACTCATACATTAGACAAACATGAACGGATTGCTTGCGGTAGCTATGTTGCAGAGTGTTGCAACATCTGCTTCCTGTAACTTTGTTGTTTGTAGGCCTACTTTTAAGAAAATCAAGCTTGAAGTTCAGCAAAAAAAAATAAACAAATGTAACAATGTTTATTATGTAATAATTTGTTTGAAAAATGTTACTCGACTTTAGCAATGACTGTACGTGGTTTTAGCCAAATAATCAGTGAAAACGTGTGGATAAAGGCATTAACATCCGCTTTGTTCTCCAAACAACGAGGTCCCAGTCTCTGCAAGGTGGACGATTTAGCAGCAGATTTGTCAAACGGAAATAAACTTTTAAACGTCTCGAAGGCACTGAGGTCATTGATATAGTTCAACCTTAGTGGGCCATGTCATAGTTTCTCTTAAAGTCATGACAATTGTACAGTTCATATAATGTTTTTACAAATCCAAAGTTAAAATATTACCTTTAAAAATTATAATTAAATAAATAAATTTGTATTTAGAGTCTAACCACTCAGTCATAAAACTGATTTTCAGTGGGGGACATAAAACCAAAGCGACCAAGTCAACCCTGTAGGCCCGACGCAATCGACGAGTGAGCGATAACCAACCAAAGATCGATATTTTGTAATAAGAAATATAGCAATCAGTGGTATGGACAGTGCGAACACCCGCGGATCAACGCCAGAATCAACAAGACCGATTCAGAACAACTTTGAATTTATTGTGTGGCTCGTTGCTAGGACGGCTCCAAAGTCATCGTTTACAAACTCATAACCCAGGAACTGATAGACTTAGTCCAAATCAGAAGTTAAAAAACTTCGGTCTATAGCGGGAATCGAACCCTGGACCTTCTGCTTTGGAAGCAATGATGCTAACCACAATACCAAAGACGTATCTTTTTTTTAAATAATCTATATTTTATAAAACCTTTTTACCTTTTTCTTGACAAAGAAGCTTGGGCCTAGATAAAAACTCTTCTTCTTAAATGACTGTTTTAAATTTATGGCTGTCACAATTTTTACTATTTAAACTGGTCCGCCAGTAGGATACACTTAAAATAAATTAAAAATACAAACAAGTTCTATAACTCCGGAGATGAAAGAATTAAAAATGAACATTTTTCATTTGTGTCTGATTTACATGTTAATTTGCTTGGTTAAGTACCAAAAACTGTGGTAAATAGATTTAGTAAAATAGAGGAACAACAAATTTCAGTTTGGTTCTTTTGTCCGAAGCGATTTCATTTAGATAACAACTTTTAAATCTAATTTCTGGACACAGTCCACTTTCATAGTTATGTGCTCATTTCACTGTGGGTTGGGCCATAAAAGTTGTGAAGGTAAAACCGCCACTGTCGCACAAGGGATAAAACTGATTTATGGTCATGGAAAAATTCGTTTGGGCGTAAAAGGGTAAAAGTACGAGCAACATAATTTACTACCGAATGATAACACTATTTGTCACAAACTGTTGCCAGGAACGAATAGAGTTTCCTGTAAATCTGGCAGGAACAAGTAGAGTTCCTGTAAATCGTTCCTCAATGACCGGGACAAAGAAAACAACTAGAAGGAATAAAACCACTCTGACGACGTTAGCATTCATATACCATAGTATCATAATCATTGTCAATACTTTAAATATAACAATGTGCAATGCCATTAAAAAGTAATCGCTTTGCTGAAAAGTGACAAGTACGACGATAGATTATTAATATCTCAGAAAAAAATAACTTTTACAATTTTATACAACCTAGAAATGAAGAATCCTAGTTGGACAGAAGATTGAATCCGGGTCTCCTGCCCATGGTGCCAAACCCTTTGTAATTTCTGGATTATTTCAAATATCATTAAACCTACGTGCGAGTTACAAGACTAAACAAATGTGGAAACAATTGTATAATACCGTTAGGCAATACATTTTTCGTAAAATGTCATTGCATTTAATAACCAAATTAATCTATGTAAATTAATATTTACAAATATATAGTGGTATTGGTATTCTTTTATTATAATTTTGCTATAAAAAATGTGTGCAACTACAGAAAATAATTTGTGTGCATATAGGTACTTTGTGATAGTTTCTAAGATCCTTCGTAAATCAGTTTTGTAGAGATAAATATGATAACCGTTAAATAAATAAATACATTAGTAAAAAATAAATGTTTGATTGTCAAACTACTAGACTTCCTTTAGTCTCGCTTCCTATGGCTTAATATCAAGTATCGCATTGTGCAGCCTAGAAGACTTATTTCTCGCTGTATCATGTTCGCAACATCAAGTAAAGCAGTCAGTTTCATCAGACCGTACTGTTTATACCGGAAACGCATCTCCGTCCCATTTACTGCCGCATCCGGCCTCTTCCGCCAGGCGATACTTTATCGCGTCATCCGGCTGGGATGCAGTTGCTGGCTCTCTCACGGCTCACGAGGAAGACCGCAAGCCACTCGAAGCCGCGTGCGTTATATACGGAGCGTGGCAAAGCACAGGATACTCGACTCTAGTTGGGTTTTAGTTTATAAATAAACTTTCAAGTACATTATGTGCAGTAAGTAGGGCAACCACATAATAGTATATTATACTAGTACGATCTAGAATTGCTATTGTCTGGACTATTATGTAATTTGAATTGGTTTGAATTATAACTATTGGTGCAACATTCTGTAACAGTAACTTTAAACTCTCTTAGGTAAAGTGAGGAATTATATTACATTTCCCAATGGGGATTACAAGAGAAATTATATTTGATAATATTATCATGTTTTCATATTACTTGTTTCTAATTTAATGTTTTGACCAGTGTTGCATTAGTTTTTAATAATATAATGTTGTTTTTAGATAGGCAAGGCACTTGTTATGGGGCCTAGCTCTACTCTAACAATATGTTTGTTGTCAAAATGTGCTTTACATATTATTGGAAATAAATAAAAATAAGAAAGCGAAGCTACTTAATCAGCAGATCGTCAATGAATTCAAAATAGAATATTTCGCAATGTTTTGATATTTTTGGTGGAGGTGCCGGGTCCAGACCACTGTTACCTTAATAAATATTTCTCGCTTGTTTAGCAGTTTTCATTGGTGGAAGTGTCAAGAATATAATTTTTTTAACTTTCTGGTGGATTAGAAACCATTCCCCTAACCCCCTCCCTTCTTACCCCCAAGATCACAAAAAACAATCTGTACCTTCTGTGTTATTGCCCTTGTTGAATGGGACGTATTGATTTTCATGAAGTAGTATAACACAATGCGCTTCTTATTTATTTAACCTATTTAACCTATTCAGCTATAAAACTTATTGATACTGTAGTATAATATTATATATGTCCAATGATTCGTAGCATCGTATAACTTTTACGCTGTCTGTACACAACGCAGATCTTTTAGGAATGCCTGACCATTGACAACGATTTGATCACTCAATATTATGACGAGCAAACAGTTCTGGATTCTTTTAAATCTACTGGCTTGGGCATAACCTCCAGACTCTCTCCCACACTTAAGTGTAGGGCACGCCGCTGCCACGTAGTGCCCATAGAAGTTTGATCACGTATTATCATCGTGTCATATCCTCGCCAGCAATGTGAAGTACACCGATACATGTACCCGTGTCATAAGGCTACGGTTAGTGAAGCGGCTCTAAAGAGTCCGGGAAGCATCCGGGATGTCGTCAGCTGTTATCTGGAACACGCGGGATGAAAGGACGGGGAATGCGGCCGCCCCAGGGAATAACCGTATTCTACAGAGGTTAGCCCTTTCAACTGGAATACACGAAGCGTTATCCGGGGAATAATTTTAAAAGGCTCATTTTGGTGACTGAAGTAATGATAAATTACCGGAAAACAGGCTGACAACTTAAAAATGATTTAGATTTGTTATAAAAAAATTTGTTAATGAAAAGTTAATACTCTTTAAAACATAACACGTCAAATGGAGTGTACAACAATGTGTCCTAAAGTTTACTTTATGTTGGTTGGATGAAGACAATTCGATAGTTTCACATGACATCGCAGACCCGTTAGAGCACCATAAGCTACGTCCTAATTGGCTACTTCAAGGTAGTTTGCATTATTATCATACTAAGATACAGTTTAGCTCCATCTTTGCATTTTAAATAATTATATTGCATAGTTCTGTGACTGCAGCGTGGATGCTGGTGTGCTCTAATATATTTAAAATGAATCGAATAATATATTTCTGTGGCGAGAGTGAATCGTATCGTATCGTCAATCGTCATGTGATCGTTAAAGTTAACCAAGTCTAATTCTACACTCGATCCCCAAAAGAAGTTTAGTTAGGAGTTTCAGTGAACGTTGAGATAGTCTAGGATTCTATGAGACTGTGGGCTTTTCCACCGTGAGCCATGAAAAAAAATGAATTATATGCAACATGAATATTCCTCTTCTTATATCATTTACGAAACTTTCCCATATTTGACTGTTAGTTTTTAGGCTGTGAAGTGAAAAAGAATCAAGACTATAAAACATCGCCAACGATTTTCGAAATATTGCCAAAAATATTCCAGTTTGTCAAACTATGTAAATGAGTTTTCTCAATTGATATAGTTTCCAACATAAAACAACTAACTGTTGGTTCTGGCCGAACATACATTGAAACCAAAGTGTCATTTTATCAACGAAAGTGAAAACAAGATGGTATTTTCCAGAGAAAGTCTAAACAAATTGCTTCGACACTAAATTTGAATTCTATGAATCGTATGGAACAGACGGGGAAGATCCCCTAGCCTAAGATGCAATTAATATAAGCTTCTTTTCGTAAAATAGGACGATAAAACGGGCGGAGTGATTTATGTGTTTGAACGTAGAAACAAAACAGAAGCACCAATGAGACAGGAGATTTATGCTCAACATAAATTGCCTTTCCTCGACACTTTTTTCTTTGTCTAGGGTATAAGTTTTCTACGTTAGCTTAAATTAAAGAAATCTATTAAGTTTTTATCGGAGTTTTATGACTTGAAAATGGTTTATGATCATGTTTAGTTACATTATTTGATACGTCGTTCAATGGTTTATATAAACCACAAAATAAAGTCCCAGAATTATACGATTAAAACTTTCTGTTTGTTAAATCGTCCTTAAAATACTCAGTGGCAATTTCCAGCAAAATATTCATGAGCGTGTTTACAAAGGATTATACGTATTATGGCCTCAGTTTTAATTAACAAAGTGAAACAACCATGAAAGTATTATTAAAAACACTTAACACTTAACAAAACGTATATTGTTTTTTTTTAAATTCAAATACATATTCGTCAACACAATGTAAAGTAAACTATTTTTAGGACAGTTATAAAAAGAAACATGCAATATAAACACAGTTTTATGATCATGATTCGAAGTGCTTGCTACCGGCAGAAAGGTGTATAGCATCCAGAACGTGCTTATCAAAAGTATCATTGACTAGAATTATGTTTGCTGATTCAGCTATCGAACTGGTTTACATATGAGGGCAATAACCCAAATTACAATTACTCAATTGCAAAAAATGAACTTGTATAACTCATATTGTAATCGTTTTCATTTGAGACACACTTATTATCTGATAGCAATTTTTTTTTTAAAGAATTATAATAATAAATCGATGAATTAACAAAAATCCCACTGCCTAGCATTTGTTAATACTAGGGAAACGCCAAAGTCGTTGTTAGACGAGTGAGCAAGCCATGTGTTGAGTACCCGGAAACATCCCCTTTTCCTCCCCAAAACCTAAGGCTGAATCTAGCTTGCATGGGCATATTTCTCCTCCACAGTTTATTAAGCTAGAGTGGTGCATAAGGCCTTACAGTGTTGATGCGCTCTTACTACAACTAATCTCAAACCCCTCTCATTTATACTCATGATATATTAATATTACCGAGTATTCAACACATGGCTTGCTCACTCGTCTAACAATGACTTTGGCGTTTTCCTAGTATATTATGAGTATAAATAAGAGGGGTTTGAGATTAGTTGTTATAAGGGCGCGTCAACACTGTAAGGTCTAATGCGCCACTCTAGCCTAATATACTGTGGAGAAAATGCCCATGCTAGCTAGATTCAGCCTTAAGTTTTGGGGAGGAAAGGGGATGTTCCCGGGTACTCAACACATGGCTTGCTCACTCGTCTAACAACGACTTTGGCGTTTCCCTAGTGTTACCGAGTACCCAACACATAGCTTGCTCACTCGTCTAACAACGACTTTGGCGTTTTCATAGTATGGTTTCAGAGGGCGTCAACCAATCGTGTAGTCGTTGTCGCCGTCTTCGTACTGAATGGAGGCTTTGACATAGTTGAGGTTAAGTTGATTTGTATTAAAGGCGCGTCAACTGTTAGGTTATAATACGCAACTCTAATCTAGGGGATATAGGAAGGAAAACTCTATGCAGAACAGAATCAGCTACAAGTATAGGTGAAAGGAAAAGAGGGGTTCACGTCGTGGTCGTCATAGTCTTTGTCATCGTTCGTGTCGTTATGGTCGTCGTCGTTGCGGAGGAGGAGAGGTCCCCGACGACAACTACCAGAGCTCGCCTCTAGTTTCGAGGAGTAATATTCTACTTACCAGCTAACGTTTGTGAAATGGAGTTCGTTTTGGCGCGAGCCATCTCTTGGCCAAATGTCCGCCTATATCTATGATATAGACTTTCTATCGCATGACATTGACACTTAGGAAAACAAAAATCAAAACACGTGGTGATAACCACCGACTGTGTGATTTTTTATCCGTCACCGAAATCAATGTTTTTAATTTATTTTATATAACCATGGCTGTGGCCTTCTATACGTATTTGCAAATGAAACATGTGCAATCTAAGTTCAAATTTTTAAGATTTTTATTTATTGTAAGTTTAAATCGCAACGGATTGGGCTCATTTTGTTAGCAGTTCTCAGTTACCTGGTCACGGACGTCTGTTTAAAATTTCAGCTCAATCTATTTAGCCGTTCGGCCGTATGAGCCCGGACAGACAAACATACAAACATTTATTGGACAATGCTCACGGCCAAGGCCCGATCGAGTAGAGCGTAACAGAATCCTCATTCGCTTCGCTCACTCGTCTAATCAGCAGAGAAACAGCCAAAATATTGTGTGATTTTGTTTATAATGTCAGTGTCGAATGTCGTTGATAAATAAATAAAATTATTTTAAGTGTTTAAATACATAACCGTGTTTGTCCTGTTAAAAACACATTTAGATAAATCTAGTTATTTACAATGCGACACAATAAGTTCATGAATAATGTTTATCCACAATTTAATTTTATCGATTTCAATGAAATTGAATAAACAATAATTAGCCCGTGCAAACGTGTGTTTTCATATCAGGACTTGCCTTGGTTGCAACACGTGCGCACCCGTCTGCGCATCTGACTCTTGCATTAAGGTCAGCACTAAACCCTCCTGAGTTATAGAGTTTGACTAATGTACCCGTCCAGGTGGAGAGCTGACTCCAGGCTAGGCACAAAAACAACAATAAATAACCCTGAAGTGGCGTGGCCATTCTAATAGTCGCTGTGAAAGTAGCTTAATGACTGTAAAACTAAATAATGGGTTTCATAGTTGGCACTTGACCATTCTGGGTTCGAATTGATTTCAATTAGTTTGAACCTCTGAATGCATTGATAACTTTCCAATTATAAAAATCGCTTGATAGCCTCGTTTAAAGATATTATTTAATTTTAATTTGTTTAACAAGTATAAACATTATTGATGTATCTTTACAACATATAAAATCTGGAATTCGCACATTACGATTTTCATTACCTTACATTTATATGTGCACACACACAATCATAAACTTCACTAATGACATAATGAAATTAATACGTGAATAAATAATAACTTTTACTGAGGACGCTATAAACTCGATTATCTGTCACTACGCTCATAAGTTCTTGCTGAATAAGATACTTCCATTATGACACGCTGATAACATTAATTATGATCTTCTATGGGTACGAATAGTTACAAATGTATCCTAGAGAATATGCATGGCAGAATGACTGAAATGTCAAACCAAAAGAATTGTTACCTGCGTTATAAGATTCTACAAGGTTTGCAGTCAAAAATGTCATATAGAATGATTGCATAATTCAAAATTTAAATTTAGTAAACATCGATTTCGTGAAGACTATGCAATATTTTATTGGATTACAATTATTATCCATAGAAAATAAAATGTAAATAGTGTTATGAATGTTGATCCAATAATTGACTGCTGTGGAAGAAGACTTGAATGTCTCTTATTTTATACCGCCCGCAGCCAAGATATCTTCATAAGGAGCGATACATTTTAATATGTTCATTGGAAGTAAGTAAGCGAATTTCATAAAACAAGTATATTTAAAACAACAAATTTCTGTTTATTCACTGCTTTATAAGTTATAAAATATTTCCAATGAATGTTCAGTTTTTATCATCGTGTCAGATAAGAGAAAATGAATTTTAAGCACTTGTTATTGAATTGCATTTTCACGTCAAAACACTCGTATATAACTTAAAGTAAGGCTTGTGTATAATTTACTGTCGAATATCTGGTTGTTTTAATTGTTTGGACGTAAAATATGGACCTAACTTATGGCTGATAATAAATTGTATAAAAACACTAGTAGTCTAGGTTAGTGCAAGCGCATAAATATAAGGCGAAAGAACAATAATGAATAAACTCATGAAAATCTACAACCCGGCACCTCCACCAAAACGGAAAATCTTTGTATGTACTTTACACGTTGTATTACTCAATATCATTTCAATACTTGATTTAAACAACAAATACGATTCACAACAACTTATTATGCATTGCATATATGGACATATTTTCGTTTTGCAGGCGGCTCACATATTAAAGCGGCAGTCGTTATAGACACTTCGCATACATACACACACGTGTATTTATAGACTAGGAAAACGCTTAAGTCCCGCCGCGTTGTTGGATGAGCGTAATTGGTGCATTGAGCTGCCATGTGTTATGCGGATTTTCTGTTGTTCTGTGAAAAAATCATTACAAAGTCGAAGATTTTTTTTTTATAAATTTAGATTTAATAAAAAATTAACTTAATTTTTTTAATTATTAGTAATTTTTAAAAAAGAAAAAAATCATAAAATTTCGATTTCATAAGAAATATTTATTCGATTGCGATCAAATTTAACACGAATATATTAATTCATAAAATTAATGTTCTGTGAAAAAATCATTATAATAGGATAAAGCATGTAGGTGTTATAAGTCAAAGAATTGTTTAAAAAAAGAAAAAACACGTAAAATTTCGATTTTCATAAAAAATAACTTTTTGATAACGCTCAAATTTCACACGAATATCTGAATTCATAAAATTAAGGTCATGTGAAAAAATCATTAAAATCAGATAAAGCATGTAGGTGTTATAAGTCGAAGATTTTTTTTTAAAATCGAAAAAAAATCGTAAAATTGCGATTTTTATGAGAAATAATTTTCCGATTGCGCTCAAAAACGTGGCAGTTCTAAGTTCAGAGATTTCGAAGGTCTCCAGAAAATTTCGTCGCAATTGGAGTATCGGTTTAGCCGGAATCGTGTTAACAAACACACAAAAATACAAAAAAAGAAAAGAAGGAAAGAAAAAAAAACATTCAGGATTTTTTTGTCCAGTGTAGTGAAATGCAATCTTCGCTTCGATCGCTACGCTCATCCAATTATATCTTTTTAAAATGCAGTTCTTTACTATTTACACGACGTTTCTACATAGATTTATACAAAGTGATCGCGAGATAGAAGGCACACATACTTGACGTTCATAGCAATCAAGAGTCTGCCGAACGTATTCTGATGATCACAAATCATATTTCAAGAGAATGTAATAAATCTCGTCCTCTCGTAGTTTGGCACCTAGCGCGCTATTCATATTATTATCAGCTGGCTTGTGTCAGCTTATTGGCGACATAATGGCATAGAAGAGAGCGTTGCGACCATCAACCCGAAACTTTAATATCCGGATTACTAGGGGGAGGTGTACTTTGCTGAGCACTTGTTTCACCAGCAAGTTCTTGTGACGACATCGAAACAAACATAAAACATAGAATGATTGACTTTACCGTGGCAGATACATTTTAAAACGACGTGGCATCTGTTTCTGTGTGTAACCTCTAATGAAGGAAAATAGTAATTGTAGCTAAAAACAAGTTAAATATAAAGTAATGTCTTATATTTTATTAATGTTGCAGAGCGAATGGTTTGACGCGTGCGAATGCTTCTCTCTGTAATACAGTAGTGTAATTTGTCAACGGTTGTTCTTTTAAACGATATTAAAAATAACCTGAAATACTTTGTGCTTACCATTGGTTGTTTTTATAAATAATATCATGAAACTGCGCCGAGCTAAAAATCATAGGAATGATAGTGTGAAATTTGGTTGCGCAATACGTATTGGTCACCAAGGGGTCTTTTTATTAGCTCATGTGACAATAGTCCATTGACAGCGACAACTTTGAAAATACAATAACTCATGTGACAACTGTCAACCGACAGTACCAACATAATAAATAGAAGCTCAAGGCCAACAGTTACTTCAATGACACGCAAACATGTCAAGATTACTGCGCTTAGCATGATTAGCATGACTTATAAAGGCCACCTAGTCAAACTGAAGTGAATATCAGCCTTGTGATAGATCAACAACCTACATGCACGTGCATTGAACACTAGGCTCTAAACCTCCATTTCATTGTGAAATTGTTTGAAATTGTTCCAAAAAGCAGTTTCGAGGGAAATGTCGTTGGAACGATGATAAATCAGAGAGAATCGCTTCTGCTAGAATTATGATAATAGTACTAATGCGTTTCTAAATAGTGGGCTGTGTTTGTGAGCATTTTAGTACTAAGTTACAAGTGTGGCATAAACGGAGAAGAAACGAGTTTGCGCCCCATTAAAGCTCCAACACTAAAATATCTCTTGAATGTATTCCTTTAAAGAATATTCCAACTAAAGAGTTTTAAATTAGGCTCATGCGCACATGCGGCGTCTATACTGATAACTTCTCGGCGAACTTGGAACTTACAAATGAGATGTGTTACGTGACTGTGTTAAGAATTGCGTCCCTCTATCATCTAGCAGAACTTTGAGGTAGACTCTATAATTTTTGCCCCGTGTCCGGCATCAGAAAATATCCATTTATCAGAACATGTTTTGGATTGATTGATGAATGGGCCTTATGTCTGTTTTATGATTGGGGCAGTTAGAAACCCAAAGCACACGCGCAATATCCTGTAAGGGAAGATTTATTTCATTAAAGTTAAGCTACGATTATTTTATTATGAACTTTTAAAAATAACTTCATTTTCCCGAATATTTTAGGATCTGAAGAGACAAATACTTTTCTGTTTTTAAACTATTTGTGTTTCACGTTACGTTTATGTTTCTTTCATGTCTGCGAATCGTACGTCGTGTTTTGTGTTTATCGAGAGACATGACACGCACGCTCGCACGGTTAGAGGACACAAAAGTAACATATAAAACAGTTTCATACCCTAATTTGTAAGTATTTTCCACATTCATGAAACATTATCTTAATATTTTAACAAATTAAAGTAACAACAACAGTAATATTAACCCATTAACGAGAAAATATGTAAATATACCTTATTATGTGATATGTTTCAAAAAGCTTGTGTACTTACACAAATAAAATGTGAAAATAATAGTTTATAATTCACATTGTCGCACTTTATGATGTGCAAGTCAAAACGCTAAAAATCCAAAGATTGATTTTAACGGCAATTTGAAGCATCTGAACAAAATCTTCAATAATAATCTTATTATTGTAATTATTTTTAATTTGTTCTATTTGAAACGTCCTATTGATCCTCTTTTTAACAATACTTCAGTTTTTTAATGTAAATCTTCCTTTAGTAATAACTTCGAGTGTGAAATATTTAGAGTCATCATAATTCTTTAAATCTATTCCAAATACAAGCCGCTCGTTTATTCACTCATACATACATTTATTGATTGATTGATCCATTAATTAATACATTCATTCTTGTGACAACGTCGTCATCGCACTGTTGGTTAGCAGACACGTTAATTGAAATCAGTTATGTGCCTAAGACAGAAGCTCTAAGCACAAAAGTATTTGTTTTATATTTTATTTGTTTGAAGTTAATAAAGTATTTGTTTATAAAATACAAAGCATTAAGTGGAAATCTTCAATATTCCCTGTTAAACTCTCTACCCCGAACTTTGCTGCTCGGGAAGCGGCTGAAGCTTTGAGAACAACAGCCTAGAGCTATAAACGTGTGTTTTCATTTGGTTTTAAGGGATTATTTTAGCATTTCACGCGATAGCAAAGTTAGCGAGTCCTGTCAAACATCGGGCCAGGGGCATTGTAAGAATTCGTTCTGTTCTGCGTAATCATGATTTATGAGAGTCCATGTTTAGTGAGCGCTGCAACACAAGCTCGTTACGCGTATGTGTGTTTGTGAGTGTGTATGTGTGTATGTTTGGGACTAGGCAGCAACACACATTACGAAACGTCACTTTTAAAACAGATGAAATGCTCTGCGTAGCTCGTTTGTTACCGGTGACTATGTCATTCTTTGTTTTGTGTGTGGCTCAACGCGTTAATCTTTTATGTTACACCTCTGTGTTGTCAAAAGATAGTTTAGTCATTAGAGGTGTTCGTTTTGATCAAGATAATCCGTGGTCCTCATTTCACTAGATCCGATGTTAAAACCACAATGAGTGTATTACATGCATGACAAGAACATTGCCTTAATACCGATGTCAAGGTAGATAATTTTGTGCATGGGTATAAACCAGGACAACTATATCCTGGGTGTAACCTTAGGGGCAAAATTAATGAACTTAAGTTATTATTTGAAGGTTGCGTTAGTCTCTCGGAACCACATAAACCTACATCAAAACTAAATATAGAGTATCTCGATGAGAAAGGCCCATGTTATGAGGTAAGGTGACTGGGAAGACCCAAGTTGAATAATTGTCTGTCTTTTAAACACGCAGATACCTACTTAAACCTGGAGTTGAGCACTGTTGATTAGATAACCAGCACTTTCGGTGACAACTAGAGAAATATATGCAATTATATAAATTTTATTCTATAAATGTCCATATCTTGACCAAAGATATACTGATCAACTTTGATCACTACTGTCCACTATCGACCAATTTACCACTATGTATACACTACACACAAAATAATGGCAGCTATTGGCAACACTACCAATAACTAAGTGACAGGTGATGACTGTAGCTACTGTCGACCACTAGAACAATACAATCTATCGATTACAGCAGGGACAATACATTCCGTTCTGACCACTGGGCTGTTTGTAACATTCGACCTGATGACCAAAGATAGTAGATCAAGTTTCGATCAATCATTTCAACAAGCGCTAATTCATTAATTATAATTACAGTTCAACGGGTTAATCGACTAATTGTGGGATTGCGGTAATGTGATTGTCCTGATAATTGTTCGCATTTGGAAGTAATTATGCTAATAAGGTAATCATGAACATTCATGTAATTAGAAATATTGACAACTGTGCCATTGACAATGTGTGGTTGTATACACAAGGATTATCCTAACGATGTGGTGGAAGTAGTTCTTATTTGGTATTTAGTTGTAATATCTTGACTAAGATCCCGTTGTCATATATTCTAATTAATGGACTCTAAGTATCATACATATTGGCGCTATAGAGAGTAGCCCATACATCCACCATTGAAACAAACATTTTTAGATAAACGTCTTGAATACAACACTTAAAATACATCAACAATAATGAATTAAGTGTTAATTTTAATGCAACTTGTAATCGAGAGCTTAATAGGTTCTTCTCGGTTGGATTCGCGTACTAAACTGCTTCGGGTTTTCAAGTCGGGTCGGGTAAGGAAAAGATGGCAGATACATTTTTTGAATTAAAATTGTCTGGACCGGCACCTCCACCAAAAACGTTTATAAATCCCAGACCAGCCCATCAATGAACATCAGACCCCAATATAAACTTTTTCGCTATCCGAAAGTCGTATTCATTTTTGGTCTTGGGGCAGCCCCTAAATACCGGACGCCAAATGTTGGGTTTGTAATTAGCATGGGTTATATTCTTGATTACAATACTGATTCCGTTTCAATTCTACTCTAGATGAGACAGTCAACATTAAAACACATGTCATATATTGTCAGACGAGAAAAAGGAATGTTTTCTTGTTAAACAACTCAATTAATTAGGTGTAATCACAGGCAGGTATTTGTGGAGAAATAGCAGTATTTTTAAACATGTCTAAAAGTTATGAATTGTCGATGAAAATTATGAAAATTTACATAAAAATTGGTTTATCACCCGCCCCTTGATATCATTGGATATTTTTCTACTGGGAACTTGCAAAATAAAAAATAAACATGTTTAGGAAATTTTAGAATAAAGATAAATAAGATCAGTTTTGAATGGCTTTTATCTATATTAGCCTCGTTGCCAGAGCGCGCCGGTTGAACGAGGTAGACGAGTGATTATTATACTATATCTCTCCAAGTTCCAAGTACTGCATCCTGCAAAGAATTATTTGATCGGTTTAAATGGAAATGTTTTCTTCTTTATCTATATAACCTCGTTGCAGAGCGCGCCGGTTGAACGAGGTAAAAGAGTGATCGTCGGTCTCCTCTTTGAACATCTCAATGACCTAGATGAGACGGCCGAGCGAAGAAACCTCCAGCTTTGACAAAGAGTCTTCTACCTCAGGATCAGACGATTCAATATCCCGCTTCGATTGATCTCTCCCCGTGGAGCCTGGAAACTCCCGTAACGCGGGAAATAATTAGTCCCTGTCACAGCCAACTTTATTCCCGCTTTCCTTTCTGCGCGCGCACAATCAAAACAAAACACGGCGAAGAAATACCTCATCTCGTTTCATTACAAACTTTTTTATACGCCTGCAAACACTCGCTCACACTGCCGCAGACAGTGATGCACAAGCAATTTACTTTGCCTTCAATATCGCGTCGGAATGAGAAACAGCAGGTAGCCTCACAGCAAAGGAAAACATTCACGGGGACTCTTTGTAGATTCACGTTCAGAAAGGCGAACACACAGATGAATACTGTCATCGAGTAGCAATGTATAACATAGTTCACGAGTGAATCAGCTCTGCACAATATTATATTTCAAAGGTTAACTGAAACGTTGCTGTTGACAAATTAGCTTTGCAATGCTGCAGAGCTGAAAAAGATGTACAACTTTGAATTGAAAATTAGAAGTAGCTAACATTCTCATACATTCAGATTGTATATTAAAATATGAATATGAATCAAACATCTATATGAAGTCGGTCATATGTAAATTACGTTTTAGTTTCAGAAATAACTTCATCCCTCGTGCGCCATCAGATTTTAGACAAGTTTCCCAACGTTTCATCGTCAAGGAGCGGACATAATTGAACATTATACCACAGATAAAATATTACACTTACGAGGTTATACGAATGACTGTTCATCAAGCATCATAAAGGTTAGGCTACACTTAAATTATATTCTTCAACAAGTTAATCAAAACACTACAAAATTGTCCACATTGAAAACCGTTTTGAAATAAAACGTTTAGTTTAGAAACTACGCGCCTGGAACGTTGTGGTCTCTAAATGTGTGACGTCACATCAACCATACGTGGATGAAATCGTTTCATCGCATATAACATTGATTAGGTTGAACCTTTGCAGCTCCTGAACTAAAATCTCGTTCTCTTTCGTGTTTTACACGTCTAATACTGATAAAGTAATATTCACGATAATAAAATATGAATAACCAAAATTACTTTCAAGTCCAGGTTTTTAACAACTCGTAAAGAGCGCAAAAACTGGCTGCAAAGTTCCGAATTGCAGAGATTAGTAAGAGTAAATGTTGGTTCACTCGTAAGTCTAACAGGCTGTTGCTGAAGGCAGAGAGTCCCCTAGGGATTACAGGGACGTGAGGGGAATACTAGATAGTGATTGAAATCAGTTACTCACCGCACTTGCCGTGGAACTTGATGGTGATGTGCGTGTTGGTGGTGCACGCCTCCCTCGTCAGGTGGCACTGGTCTCTGTAGTCCTTGCCGTCGCTGCCGCAGACCGGCCTCGAGGCGACGTGGTCCCCGTAGGTGGGGCACCTCGCCGGGCACTCGCACTCCGCCTCCTTGCCGTCCAGCCCCGGCACGCAGCGGCCGCCGTGAGGGCACACCACGTCGCGGCAGGGGTCGGCGACCTCTGCGGGGAAGACGTAACAGGCTAGGCTTAGTCGCAGCGCCGCAAGGAGCAGCACACTCGCGCGGAGCATGGTCACGGGGGGGAGGGACATGATCGGGTTCAGTCAGGCGACATGTACGCGTGTGGTACACTCGACCGTTCGTCGGTAGTGTTCACAACGTCAGGGTCAGTTTACTATTCACGGGTACACTTGAGCCGTTCGTCGGATAGTTTTCAAAACGTCAGGGCGTACATGATACGTTCTAAGGTGTAGGCTATAATACACCGGAGTACACTTGAACAGTTCATTGGTTGAAGTTCACTACGTAAAATCGTACATTACACGATCTTGGATTTATATACACTGGGCTACATTTTAAATGTTCGATGGTTAGTGTTTACAACGTCAGGGCATGCTTTATGTTGCTCTATACTCGGATGTACACTTAAAGCGTTTGCCGGGTAGTGTTCTCAACTTAAGGGTTTACATAATAGGTTTCAATACACCGGAGTACACTCGAAACGTTCCTCTGCTAGAGGTCAAGTGGTCCACTACATTAGAACAACACTGCTTTGTGTAGGAATACAACGGTGTACACTCAAATGTTTGATGTGTAGTATTCACAACGTCACGGCATTCATAGCACGGCCTTCTGTTTCAATACACTGGTGCACACTTGAAACGTTCGTCGGCTAGAGTTCACGTGACCGTGAGGCAACATAATCCCGTCCGTCCAAGATCGAAACTCCGTTGACAAACAACCGCTAACCCGAGGGCTGTATGGGTTGAACTTGTGCGTTGCCGACGACAAACCGAAGCTGTGTTGTTGCCGCTAATGTCGTCTCACTTTGTAGCTAGCCACACGGAAACACAAGCACCTTGTTAGTTGAGAGTAGTTCGGGTCAAGTTTGTGCCCCTTGCTTTGACATTAGTGATAACGTGTTTAAAATTATTGCCTAACTTCGTTGTGTGTTTTGTACTGGGAACTGTGTTTGGTCTGAGAGTTCACAGCAAAAACCAGTTGGTTGATAAATTGCGTCCACTACTTAACCCTTAGCTTAGAGATCACGTAGATCTGTGGGCAGAGAGAAGCTTGACCAGTCTCACACGCACATTGTCGCTAAGTGCGAGCGAGTTCTTATTATCTTGTCAGTGACCATGGCCATTAGAATTCAGAGACTTCTTTCCGGAATAACGAGGCAAATTAAAAAAGTTTAAAGCGCAGTTGAGAAGAGATAGAGGAGTATTTGTTTTCTTTTGAATAAGTTTAGTAAGTGAAAAAAAAGTTTACGATAAGGTTGGAAAGTTTCGTATCAGTTTCAAAAGAAAGAGTAAAGTTTCTCGCGAAGAAGCTTAGGGATTCAAATGAAAACAATTTAGAGTTTAAATTATATATTTAAATATTTCCGAGGACTAGGTTTCACATATCTGCGTCTAATATAACAGCATTATCCGTATATCACCTTGCACTAAACCTTGATTAACCGTTCATGTTGATGTAACTTAATAAATAGTTTTAAGAAACTCATCACATAGTCGAAGAAGAGTTACTTACAGAGGTTTAATAGATTAAATATTTTCTAATTCAATCATGTTCTGACGTAACATTGATTGAATACTTTTCTAATAAAATCATGTCCTGAAGTTAAATTGATTGAATCTCTTTCTAATAAAATCATGTCCTGAGGTTAAATTGATTGAATAACTTTTTGATACGAGCTGACGAAGCTAAGTTCGATTTCACTACTTCTAATAAAAATACCTAAATGTTTAAATTTTTTGATTTTCTTTATTAATCTGTTTGATTATTGTTGTTTGTTCACATTCTAACCATTCCTGAGTTAAATTATGAATTGAAACTTCTGAATTCGAACATGTCCACGTGTTTGAAATAAATGATTAC
Source organism: Sweltsa coloradensis (assembly GCA_024449915.1). Lineage (NCBI taxonomy): Eukaryota > Metazoa > Arthropoda > Insecta > Plecoptera > Chloroperlidae > Sweltsa > Sweltsa coloradensis. The sequence goes on along the minus strand of JAMZAV010000043.1, from coordinate 834,014 downwards.
TTCTATAAAAATTAATTATATCGATTTTGATTGATCTTTTTAAAATCAAGTTCTCGATATATAACATTGCTTATCCTATTTATTAATCATTTTTCCAAACCACATCAGTTAATATTCGTGAAATTTGAGTCGCTCCCGAACATCTTAAAAATCGTTTTACAGTTAGTTTTCATAATTTACAATTCTGGCTATAATAATGCTTATCCTTGTAGTCTACAAACCTAATTTTGCAATATATTCGTGTAAAGAGCGCAATCAATAACTCTCTTATAAAATCCCAATTCACTTTTTTTCTTAAATTTCAAAAAAAAAATACATGTTTTTGAATTAATATTTAAAAAAATCTTCGACAAGTGAATATTTTTTAAACAATCAGAAATCCGGCATACACAACAGTTCTGCACCAATAACGTGATCAACAAGGGGGACTAACGTTTCAGTCTAAAATATCTCATCTTTTATAAGTTGAGCAATCATTTCTAATAATAACATGTCCTGGTTAAAGATTAAAAAAGACAGTCTAGATGTAAATTATTCTACTTTCTGAAGTAAATCCTGTCCTGAAAATTGAAACTTGCTATAAATCATTCTATTAATCTGATTATCTTTATTAATACAATACATTCCTGAGTTAAATGATTGTACCAAAAAATATTACCGAGGAATAAATTAGAATCACTTCTAACAAGCAGGAGGGTAATTGATTGAAAACTTCTAGAAAAGCACGCCGTAAAATGATTTACTTTCTAATAAAATCCTGAGCCTTAAGGTTAATTGATTAAGTACTTTTACTAATAATAATGGGGTGACTGGTGCTAAAGTTGAATCCTCATAATCCATGCCGGGGAAATTGATTGAACTTTCTAATAAAATATGCCCGAGGTAAATTGATGAAATTTTCTTAAAATCATGTCCTGAGGTTAAATTGATTGATAACTTATCTAATAAAATCATGTCCTGAGGTTAAATTTGATTGAATACTTTTGTAATTAAATCAAGTCCTGAGGATTAAATTGATTGAATACTTTTCTAATTCAATCATGTCCATACCACATACGGTTAATATTACGCGGACAACTTTCAGTAAAGTAAGGTCTCCTCGAACTGTAAAAACGTTGTTACAATTAGTTACATAATTTCAGTCTTGGCAATAATATTATCCTTCGTCTAAACCCAGTTTTCCGCAACCTTTCATGTCTAGAAGGGTAATACTCAATACTCTTGTTAAATTTCAACACTTTTTCCAAATCGAAAAACACGTTGAATACGTTTATAAATTTACATTAAGAAAATGATTTTTCCAAAGTTGAAATGTTTTTAATCAATCTAATTGTGGAACTACTGTTTTAAATTCTTTGACACGTGATCAAAAGTAGACACATACGTCTAAATTCTCAGACCTTTTATCAACATAAGCATAATATCTAAGTGAATAACATTTCACTGGTAAAGTAAAAAACAGACGTTAGAATGTAAATTATCTGGTATAGCTGACGGCTGAAATCCATCAAGTTACATTGAACGGACTATACATCATCTATTTATCTCGATCTTCTGCTAATTAATACAAGCTAACCTCACTAACAATAAACTTGTACCAACAAAACGTAAAGTTTTACCGACAAGGAATAAATTAAGAACAGCAGCCTAACAGCAGGAGGGTATCTTATCGATCTGAAGAGCACGCCCGTAAACACGTTTAGGCCTACATTACACGCTCTCTGAGCTTCACAGGTCTGCGAATTAATTAAGTTAATGCTTAGCTATATAAGGTAATGGGGTGACATGGTGCCTAAGTTGCAATCTCTAATCCATTACGGCGGAGAAATTAGTCTAGAAATGGTCGAATACGGAAAGTAGCAAGTATAAATTGTGAGCTACAGTATGGACACATGTAAGAGCGGAGCTTGATGCTAGAGTCCTTGACGCCTTAGTTCTAAGAAGTGAGATCACATTGAGTCGCAGAAAAAAACACTTTAATACTCATTTAACTCTAATAACTAAAAGGTTAGATATAGATTTTAAACTATCAGTAACTGATTTGACATAATTTAGTTATGTGAGAAGGAGAAGTTTGTGTAAGCAAGATTGCATGTAATTACTGAGACTTGTATGTTTTTATATATCGACGCCTTGAAATAGTGTTCATAAAATATGGATACTTTTTTGAAGACCTGAATGTACTCAAGTACTTGTTAACTTTTGAAAATCTGTTATGTTTAAATATAATATTCGTCTCTTGAAACGGCACTCACATTGTAATATTAAATGATCAGTTGTAGTAATGTATTTCGGGCGTAGAATGGACCAAGCAAATTTGGTAAAACTTTTTTTTCATGTTGCATGTTTAACAAAATTGTGCTAAACCCGGCGCCTCCACCAATTTTTAATTCATTTCATTTATTCATCTTGATCATAATGATGATTTTGCAGGCGTAAATGAAATCCATAGAATAGCGTTAAAATACCAATATTGTAAAATTAATGTTGACTTTTATGACGAAATTGAAATGATAGAGGACATTAAATCGGACAATCTATTACAATATTTAATATTGAATTCAAAACAAGTTTATCTCGAAATGTAGAATGCCATATGGTAAATAATAAAAAAATTTAAACGTATTTGAATAAAAATTTTTATTTTTCAACATACAACAATGCTTTATTGGCATTTTATATTCAATACAAAACAAATAGACAATTTGCATGTATACATTTTCCTCTATTTGAAAAAAGTTTTAACATTTGTTATAAGAGAGTATAAAAGGATTTACAATTTTAAACACGATTTTGATTAACTGTTCCATGGTTGTGAGCTTCAAGTTTGCTTGTAAACTATGGAAGATATTAAAGTAACATTAATTATTAATTTATAGACATTTAAATTGAAGTTATTCATTTCTCCACGTATTGATAAAAACAGAATATGCAATAATATACTTCATGTGGTAGAAATTCTTTCTCGAATCTCTCGAACATCTTGCCTTAGTATTCTGGTAAAATGTTTTTCTTCCACGTCTCATATAATTCATTGGACTGGCAATACCATGAAAACGCAATATGTTTTATCTTAAAAACCACAGATTGTGATATTTTCCCCTTTTAACCACGATCATAAATTGTGTAATAATCTATTATTAAACCTTTGCTTGAAAAAATGTAACGTGCTGAGACGGCAGCTGAGTGGTCCACAAGAAATCTCCCCCCCCCTCTCTCTCTCTCTCTCTCTCTCTCTCTCCGGCTACTAGCAGGCGACCACAGCTTCTGTCCGGTAACATATTCTCATACATCATCTGTAAGGGTCTATAGCAAATAATGCCCTCGATAGTTTCGTGATACTCAGAGCGTTATTGATGGTGTTTCCACAAGAACTCGACCCTCGCTTCCAAACTCACCGGCCACGCTGTCTCAGCAAGGGAAACTCAAAATGGTGCTTATATACTTGGAAAACGCTAGTCGAAGAATTTCGGAAAAAAATATATTTTAGAGAATTTCATTTTTTAACATACGATACGAGCTGGACATACATCTTTTTAGTTTCACGATTTTCTATATGCACCTCAAATACAGTTCTAAAACTATTAATACGCCATACTGGTAGGTAGTCCCGCAAGCAGAGATTTGACCATTATAGTCGATTGCAGATCAATCAAAATAAACGAATAAGCCTAATAATAAAAAGTAAAATTAAAGAAAATGTAATTAATACCTGCCCCCACCCCCAAAAAACTCGCGTTGACATATTTTTATGATTGCTCTCACATACAATTATTTGTTGCAACTATTCAAGTTTACATTTCAAACATTTATTTGAATTTTCTTGCCAACAAGTAAACATTGACATGTAGAATTTCTATCTTAAAAGCCAGAGTAAGAATAAAGCTGTGTGGTCGGTAAGTATGGCAGATGTTATGCAACATTCATGATCGTATGTAGGTCTACTGGACGTACACAACACCGCAATATTTCAAATCTGAAATACAAACTGTAATTTTGACTAATTTAATATATAGTTCAAAGGTTCGTTGTGTCCGACAATAAAAGGACACACTGAAAATACGTTTCCAAAAAATTGTTTTAGTTCGTTTTGCAATTAGTTCTATTTCAACTGCCTGTATCGTTTGACGTTGTTTCAAGACTGGTTCTGAATTCAGGAAGAAAGTCTGAAAATAGGGAAAGTAATGATAAAATAACAAAGGTTTGAAAGATCGTACTAAGGTAAGAAGCTTGGGGTAGCTTTGAATGTCCCGCGAATGTTAAGCAACTTGACGTATTGGAGGCAGCGTGGTGAATTCGGAAACACATTCGGGGGAAGACGGTAAATATAAAAGTGATAACTTGGCATTATTTGCGCGCGTAGTTTGAAATCAGCGCGGGTAATTGAAAACAAATAGCAAGGTTTTCTCGTAGTGTACATGCACAGACGCGTTCTTTGCGTGTTCCTGTGGGTTCTGAATAAAGCGACGCCTGTGGGAATAGAAGGGCGGATGTCGCACCAGGCGATATAAGTTAGATCTACTCTCTCTCTCTCTCTCTCCCTCTCTCTCCCTCTCTCCCCCCCTCTCTCTCTCTCCTACGAACACAACCTCATGTGGGGAACTTTATTTGTTGTTTCTCCTATATTCAGTTCTGGAATTGCACCGGTATGACACACCAGTATTGAATATACAATACTTCCAATGAAGTCGATTCCTTACAACATATAGACTTCAATGAAATGTATGAATACGTAAATTCGACGGATATTTTAAGTTAATCAAATATTAACAAAGGTTATATGTAGTTTAAGGTGGACCGTTCGTACTGTTCCTCTACAATCAAGCGTAGGACTAAACGCATTAAATACATATACCCGACGATTTTCCAACTTTTACTGTAGTTTCACGCTATTTACTAATTCCTGTTTTTTGAGGCGCAGTTGAACAATTCAACTTATATTTAAATATGTTTGCACTGCTAAAGTAGGAATGAGGTGAGTCAATTGTAAAACCGGCAATGTTGTTTCAACAACTGTTAGTGAAACAGAAATCCAGTTTGTGGTGTAAAGTTTTGTTTACTGTGAACTACTTATTCACGTTCAATGTAAAACGTGATTGCACACACATTTTTAAAGTTGAAATTTTGGATTATTGGTAGTTTTACAAAAAATACACTTTACGATTATGATGGCAAAAAATGAGGCCGTTATTATGCTAAAAACTTTATGTTGATGCTATACAATGCAACTGTTTAAATCAGTTAGCATAAAAGTCCAGAATGTTTATCAAATTTAGAAAAAAACGAATTTGTTTCGTACAATAATTAAGTTTGAAGCAAAACTGAAAACATATTCTTGCATACCGATAACATTTTAAGTTACGTATTAGTCATACAATTTAAATCTACAAAAAGAGATTTTTGGCCCGGAACAATATTTAAACGTAAATTAAAAACTTATGACCGAGGCCACAACTTACTTAAAAATGGTGATAATGATGCGTGCATCAACCTGATGATGGGCGAGGAAGTTTCACCCGAAAATTCGTTCTTAAGTAAGTAGTGACCTCGGTCATAAGTTTTAAATTTACGTTTTCATAAAATTTAAATCAATTGGTGGTTGAAACCCATTAAATCCAGCTGTGCGACTCCCTAAGGATGACTTGAATGTCGCTATGAATATATAAAAATGTAATCAATCAGTAAACCACGGTATTTTAATTGTTAAAGATTGATTTATCCATAGCGATATTCACGTTATCCTCATAGAATCGCACTTCTTGCAAGACATGAAGCAACAGATGTCTACAGTTGACTGTAATGAAGTGTTGCATCTTGAATGTCTGATGTTTGCATTATCCTGAGTGGTGCGGGTTTAGCGCGAGCTCGATAACCACTCGCTGGATGGTGAATCTATTGTTAACCTCGACGTTCTGTTGTGGGCGGTGTTTACAAGAGCTCGTAGTAATATAGCGATGTTCAGACGTTGACTTAGAATAAACGCGAGGACATTCTTGTCGTGGTTCTAGGGGACAGGGCGAGCTTAGTGTTGTAGTTCCTGCAAGAATCACCGGGTTTCAATACTTGTCATCTGCATGTTATTATCGTTAAAATGTGAACAGTTTTTATTTTCCTCAATACTTGCCAGAACTGTTGTTATTATATCAATCATTATAATTTCCCAGAAAATATAGCCTTACAATTATTTTATTCCATCATATTGACTTGGAAAACTTTGAAAACATGGAAAGAATGGTAGATACCTTATTTATAAGGATCTTGCATGAAAATATTGGGCTATCTTTCTCATTTCATTGTAAAAAAAAAAAAATTGATCTCGCATATTCAAAATTGAAATAATTTACTTTTTCTTAATTTACTTTGAAAAAACTCTGAAGGTAGTTGTTGTATCACAAAAGTACTTGTCATGACAAAATTACGCGCCAAATATTCAAGGCATGGTTCGTCGTGGTTTGTCAACGCTTAATTTTAGGGATGTTTAATAAACTTACCAGCTTGAGACGGTGTTTTCAAGAAAATTATTATTATTATAATCTGAATTATTCTAAAGCAACCGTTTCAGTGGACGAGTTGTTCTTATATAAACAGGGCGTGACATGTCACAGGACAAGGCTTAAGTGCGCGATCTGTCCGAATGATGTAGGTTTGTTCTGGAGCTGACCTGAATAAACCCTCACAAGGAACCAACACGGTTTATAAGTCTATATTTACCCAGCGGTTTAGTAAACGAGTTACCTTCCAAAGACATGCCCGCACAATTCCGTTCTATTTGTTTTTGTAGATGGATTCAGTACGCACAGACGTAGGATTGAGTTTATTCCCTTCCGTTCCGCATTAATTCAAATCTCGCGAGAATTCTTAATGTGGTTTAGACCCTTTGTTATACGGTAGCTCCATTCATATCTTGTATTGCGCTTGGGGTAATGAGAACATGCTAATGAAAAGCAAGGCTAGATAATATATAAACAAATGAAAGAGCGTTCTTTCCAGCGCACGGCTATTCTATGCATAATTCATTTCGGTCTTGTTCAACAAACATGCAATTCGTAATACAGTTCCATAATAACAGAGTCGTATTTTTGAGAGCTTCAGTGAGAAATGGAAAATGTGAAAATAAAGTACCGCGCGTTTGAGTTTTGAAAAAGGTTATGATTTATTTGCTGGCGAGGTCTTTTATGCGTTTCCAGTGGACGGTGTTTTTCTATGGGCCGTGGAATCGAACGCACAAACAAACGGGCGGTGAGTTTGGATATCGATGCGATTGTCACGCCTCCTAGCGGTAACACGGAGAACAGCGCCCAGGATGACGCTGGTTTATTACGACAACAATAAGGGGGGATTCGATTTATAGGCGACAAATTGATTATAAAAGTTGTTTAGTGACTGGTAAGAAAATAAAAACGGTTTAATGTTTCCTGGGCAATGTAAATCAATTCAAATAAATACATAGCTTTGATTTATTGAATAAAGTTAAAATAAACTAAATTAAAATAAATGTTTGAAGTAACTTACGTCACAGCAAACTGCACAGTTGGCACGTTTAGAGAAATATTTCCGCAATTACATATTCATCATACAAAATTCAGAACTTTAAACCATATTTTGTTAAGATAAATGTATTTATAGTAATAACAACAACTCATTCCACTTGAAACAGAATTGCTTGTAGGATGAAAATGTGCTTAAATAACAGATTGGGAATAGATAGGACATCGCCCAGACAAAATCTTGAAGTGGCGGAAGAGGGTTAAATAAAAGTAGGAAGACCGAGAGAAAGATGGATGAGATTGATCGAAGGAGACGTTGAAGAGCGAGGTGGATCTCCAACCAGGTGATGGAAGTGAAGCAGTTGGAGGATAGAGGAGAGTTAGGTAAATTGGTGGAGAGGCTGATGTTGGGTGAAGATGAAGAAACGCTGAGCCTTAACAGTGTCAGATATATATCGATGTGTGCAGAACACCACTCAACCCGATGAGCAAATTACTTTAAAATAAGAGAGAGAGAAGATTCGTTCGGACATGTCAAAAGAATGGAAAGAGCGAGATTACCGAGAAGGATGATGAAATTGGAAATTCCAGGTAGGAGACCAAGGGGCAGACCGTGACAACAACGGCAGAATAGTGTGAGAAAAGATGTGGAATAGTGAGAGGAGACTGAAATGTGGGAAGAAGGAGTGGCAGAAGAAGATGGAGAGGCCTGTCTTCAATGCCGACCCAACGCAGAGTTGGACGTGGCAACAGATAATGATGTAGACAGCGAAACTGGATTCGTTGAGATGGCTCAGTAGTGCAGGACACGATAAAGGAAGCCTGTCCTGTTTGCCGTTATCATCAACGCAGAGTTACCGTGCAACAATAATGATGTTAGCGTGGTGAACTAATGTGCGTGAAGAGCATGGCTGTGCATGAACAGAGTAGATTGTAGATTTCTCATGTACCGACCAACGCAGCATTAACGTGAGCAACACGCTAATCGATGTAGAACAGCGTATGGAACGTGGACATTGTCAGGATGTAAGTGTGATACAAAAACTGAAACCTGTCTCAATGACCAACGCAAGGTTAGTGATCGTGGCAAAGATAATGATATTTCGTACTTCAAAGATAGAAGATGGAAGGCCTGTCTTCAATGCGGACCCAACGCAGAGTTGGACGTGGCAACAGATAATGATGATGTTGTATCAGGAGAGTAGAAGATGGAGAGGCCTGTCTTCAATGCCGACCAACGCAGAGTTGGACGTGGCAACAGATTGTGATGATGATAACAACTGATTCAGTTAGTGGCTCAATATAACACGTATTAACGAAGCCTTCCCTCTGGTTTCGTTATCATCAGTCAAGGTCACCCTAACATAATGATAGGGTTGATTCTTGTCTACACTGCCTGTCTGCAGGTATGTTTAGATTATCTCACGTTACGCACGAACGCACGCATACACAGACACGCGCTTTGTCTGATGCATTTGTCCACGTTCATAACACGTGACACGTTACTGATGTCCAATGCTGATAGAAACACTACAACTCTAATGTACAAGGCTGTGATTCGGGGGTTCTACTTCACCATGTTGTATGTTGTCATATGATGTTGTGGGATAAGGAAACACTGATTGGAATACGATATATTTCACGATAACTAATTAAATATATATCAAGTATTCACAAATAAAGTGCGTGCTATATTGTAAACGTTTCTTTGATTGGACTACAACACGCATATTACGCAATGCGTAACATTGACAGTGGCGTCTTATGCGTAAGTCGTGTAACTCTGATTCGGGAAGTTACGGGTTCGAATCCACAACCTGGCAATCCTGACAGACATTAAATTAGATTAAACAAATTTTCTTCACGAGGTTTCCTTTAGCCGTTGAATCGAAAGTTGGGGTTAAGTCCTCTTAAACATCACTTTCCCAATTATATATTATATATCTTGTATTGCTTAACGTCTCATATTATGCAACTTTCCCAATTTAGCATTAACAATAATAACGAAGTTGATTTGAATTGCTTAACGTCTCGTATTAATGTACTTTGTCTATTCGAGACAATGAATGTGTGAAGATGAGATGAAGGATAATACCAAGGGGATCCACGGTTAATGTCCCATCCAAAAGGACGGTGTAACCTTGATAGTCATGTAGATGTCTCCACTAACCCGAACTGCCTAGCAGACGTCGAGCATAAAGGAGTCCGTTTACACTAGCTCTCGAACCCTCATCTGATCTAACCAGCGGTATACGTGAGTTTCAGGGCAAAGCGGTCACCCACTCTACCCCTGACCACGCCCGAGGTAGCTTCGTTGTTCGAGTGGGTACCGGCTAAACAGCTGTCTTGACTTGACAGCAGTGTCGTTTTGAAACACGAGGTTTGTAGTTAATAGTATCATGTCCCAGGACATCACAACTTCTACGGCTTCACTCAATCGAAGACGATCGTGAACAAGTATCGAAAATAGAAATAAGACCAGATGACAATCAAGTGTCGAGTCGGGGAGAATAAGACTTCACCGAGCTAAAACCTTCAGTATTACTCTCTGCACTTGTGGGTAATATAACCTGTCTTTATTCACTCTTACCAGCTGAAAAATAAATATAAATCAACTACAGATACAGGTGCAAACGAAGAAAGTAAAAAAGAGAATTCATCATTTATTATTTATTTACGATCAATGTTTATGTAAATGCCAATCGTTTTTGTGTTCGTTAATATAGGTTTTATTTATATTTGATTCATTTAATTATTCGCATACATATGTTTTGAGATGCACTTTGTTTTGCACAAAATAATTAATTACGTTATTACAATATGGCTGTGTTAAATTTTGGTTCTCTAATTTTTCATTAAATTTGTATCATGATAAAAACATGTTTTAAAAAATGTCGAAGGCACCAGGTTATAACAATATTGAAACAAACTTTTTGTAAAAATTATAATTTTTTGTATAAATTACATATTCCGGCCTGCAAATCATCATGTTAGAAGAAATAATTACGAATTGGTGGAAGTGCCGGGTCAAGGAAAAATTTGTTGATAAACAACATTTTATTACAAAGTTGAACGATTCATTTTGAATTATTCCGCCTGCAAATAACCATTATAATATGAAAAATTAACATATCAAACTGTTGACGCGCTGGCTTAAGAAAAACATTGGTAAGCCTGTTTTTTTTTAACCCTTCGGCTTAAATACATTTCATCATTCAATGAACAATACATTATAAATAATGGCGTCAGGCTAAAAATAATTTTGGGAAACGCACAACAGTTTCTCAAAAAGTTTAAATCATTTTTGTTTAATTCTTAAGGCTTGCAAGTATAACACATCAAGTTAAAAAAATAATTAATATGAAATGGTGGAGGTGCCGGGTTTGGAACAAAACATAGAAAACACGATATTTTGATTTTAACTTTGACGGGATTTCATTATTCCGGGCTAAAAATATATTTGAAATATGTTTGGTGTTAAATATACTTATAACATAATGTAAATTATATATTAAACTTGCTGTAGATAACGTAGTTCTAACGTTATGATGCGCGGAATGTTGAAGAGAAATTCAACCAACTTCTACGATTCTCGGCGAAGTTTCACCGAGGTTTGTTGATATACTTCGTCATCATCCAGGTGGTAAAATAATCATTACTCTTTGAAGCGACAAGATAAGATTACCACACGTGCAGATCCACGTGTCGGTGGGATCTACAGAAGACAATCCGACTTAAATAGTTAACGAGCGCCTGCCCCGGAGATTGACAGCGCAGCGTCTTAGAGTTAGAGCGAGGTGGGGTTGCAGGTGAGGTCAAAAGGTTATCCTCAATCTTATCTCCGTTTCAGAGAATTCGATTAATGCGTTCTTTTATTCCCGGCCCTTATGTCACAGCGATTCCAACAGACGTAACCGCTCCAAGACAGAGCGAGTTGGTAATTCTCTGAGACGGCGCGGGCGGTGGAGATCATTTGTCGGGTGTCGCGTCGTGCGAGTATTGGCAACACTGTTAGTGAGCGCTACTCGATGTGTTGTGCAAGTATTGGCAACACTGTGAGCGAGCGCTACTCGATGTGTTTCCAAACACAAGGGGAGGCTCCGATTACAAGGACAACACAAACAACAAACGAGACACAAAGACGCTGTGTATATTCTAGAACGGGCACAAGGTTTATCCAGTTACCCAACAGTTTCACTTGAGATGTTTTCAGATTATACAAAGAGATAATACGTCTGTTTCAGATGCACGGTAGTTTATTTTCCACAGTGTATTTCATGTAACTTAAGTTTATTTTAATATCACATTATTAGAGGCATATTAAATTATACATTAGTAGCACGGATGCATATATTAGAAGTTGTTGTTTAAATAAAATATATTAATATATATTTTGTATTTAGAGTCTACACACTCATTTATATAACTCATTTTCAGTGGGGGGCATTAAACAAAAGCGACCAAGCCAACCCTGTACGCTCCGATGCAATCGACGAGTGAGCGATAACCAACCAAAGATCGACCTTTTTTTAAAGGAAATATAGCAATCAATGGTATAGAGAGTGCGAACACTCGTGGATCAACGCCAGAATCAACAAAGCCGATTCAGAACAACTTTAAATTTATGATGTGCCTATCGTTGCTAGGACGGCTCCAAAGTTACCGTTTAAAATTTTTTAACTCAATAACTAATGGGTTTAAGTTCAAATCAGAAGTTAAGAAACATCTGCCAATAGCGGGAATCGAACTCCGGATCTTCTGCCTTGGAAGCAGAGACGCTAACCACAAGACCAACGAGCCACTCACATGAATACCGAATGCAGTAGTAGTGTGGTACCCTGAGACTTTGGTTGCTAATGTATCTTAAAATATGTATTTATGTTAATATTCTTGTTAATGTCGTGACTTGTGTGATAATGTTACTTGTCTTTCGTTTATAAAACATTATTTAATCAACCCAAATATATGTCGTTAATTAAGTTTGAGTATTTTTTTCCTTTGACAATTTATGTCCGCCTCCCTCGCCAGCAACCGCCTCTGCTGCGTCTGTTGTCTTCTCGTTCTGTCACGGTGGCCATCACTTTGCCAATTACAACTTGGAAACTTTCTATCCCAGCCACCGCCCTTAGGAGCTGGCTTCCACAACCGAGCTGCTCATTTACACGTCGACGAGAGCGAAACATCTTATTTCATACTGAACAATCGTTCTTATTTTCTTTTAGATGTTAAATTAGCATTTAAAAAAAATCTCAACGTATATATTTAAAATATGTACGTATGTAATCAAATACTCTAGAAATAAAAATCCGTCAACCAAGCTATTACCATTCATGATTCCAAAGTACTTTTTCTTTAGCTATATAAACATTTGTGTTTTAATTTTAGTTCAAAGTTTATTTAATAAAACAAGAAAATAAAAAGAATCTAAAAAAAAAAATTAAAAAAAATAAAAAGTTATAAACGATGTTTTCAAAATGATCAGTTTTTCAGTTCATCTAATCATAAGATAAATGAATATGTAACAGCATTGTCACGACAACGCACTCGTATAATATGTACGTAATAAGGTTCCTTTTGAATTTATAGTAGGCCTAGTTTTATTGGTAAGGACGTAAAAAGTGTACGTACGATTTGCTACCACCATAAAAATCGGAAACACATAAAATGCTAACATGTTGCGTTATTATTACAGTCTAGGTAAGCACAAGCGCATAATACGAGACGTAAATAGCGATATCAATAAATCTGCTTCAACCCAGCGCCTCCACCAAAACCAAAAATATTTTACCAACAAGTTTCTTTACGACTTCAAACTCACATTGAACAACAAAGACGATCCACAACATCTATTATCTGAACAAGAATATGCAGTATGCATCGCATATTCATGAACAAATGTTGGGTGTGCAGGTGACTTACATAAGATGCAGTCTTTGTGTTCGCAAACACACACGAACGAGTCTTTTATAGTTTATACACTGCCTCCTAGATGTTGCTTGTGGCTCCTCGTTCAGTCACGAGCAACATCTAGGAGGTAGTGGTTTATACATTGTTGTTCTTTACTATTTCCTCGAAGATTCTACATAGATTCATGCAAAGTGGCCACAAGGGGCTAAGATGGAAGGTGGATTATGGTGGAGCGATACGAGCTGTAACGCCTGGAGGCGGGAGGGTTTTAGACGGCTACCATTGAGTGTGTTGAATTTCCAGGTTAACTGGCGTAGATAATCTCTAGCGGGGAATACCTCTTATACCAACAAACACAAGTTGGTTGTTTTGTCAAGATTATTAACATCATATTATCTTAGAGCAATAATGTAGGTTATGAATGTGCTACTGTGTAGCTACTGTGAAACATTAAATTCTGATAAATAAACTCAGGTCTATTTTGACATGTTAAATGAATACTGGCGGCATATTGACTAACGCAAACGACAATAATTGTCGACCGAAAATGAAAACTTAGTAAATCGAATAATTCTTCCTCAACGATCGAGGTAGTGTTAACATTTTTGCGTGAAGTTACTATGAGTCCTGGGGTTCTATTTAATAAGTTGTCGCTGTCGATTGACTATTGTCGACCCCCAAGAATGACAAATAATGAATTTGGTGGAGAATATTTCTTAAGAAGAAATGTGTTAGGAACTGCAACGTAGTGAACATGTACGATTGAAAAACATGGAGAACACAAATTTGTATCTCCTTCTATCGATCATTTATGAACTTAAGTATAATTTCCATGATACATCAAGTTATTTTCTTGCGGCTAATGCTTCCGATAACAAAATAAAAAATCATAGAAAATTATTTAATATTTATTTTCACACTGTCACAATTGAATTGTCCATCTCCCAGACAATCCAATTTCTCTGAGTTAATTATTATTTTCTGAACGTTTGTCATTTGCAACACGTGATAATGAAAGTGAATTGCGATGACTTGGTTTGATAACTTCACCGGGGGCTGGGGGTCTATTTACTAAGTGTCAACAGACGATATCGACAGCGACAAGCGACAAATGTCAACCGAAACGACAACTTCAGTTACAATAATCACGCATCTGACTGCAGCTATGCAAGCTTATAGCTGGTATTAGCAACAATTACACTTAACATTTTTAAAGCCGTCTGCCAATGTTTCATTGACATAATAAACAACTACATACGGAAAATGTAAGTAATTACTACTTAATTTGATATAATGACAATTCTAGGTGGCAGTTTTACTTACTCTTCTCACTGAAGTTGTCGCTTCGGTCGACTATTGTCACTTGGTAAATAGACCCCCAGATGAGACAGATGTGTGAGCGGCGACCGAAGTATTCAGGATGAGAGGTTAGCTCCTGACTCGGGCTGCGTTAGCCACCGTAACAAGGTTTGCCATACGTCCTCCCACAGAGAGCCGGCTGCATAATCAACTTAACCCCAACCAGTACTTTCTCCATGGCCATTCAGGTAATTCAACCTAAAAACCGATATGGATAAAACTTCGGGAACTTTCTCTAAAGTTTTCTGCTAAGGTTCCCCTCGAAAACATTGCTCTCTTTTTAAAAAGGAATAAGGGTGCGATTAACCCCCCACTAGGGGCTATTCCTTCATGGATTTACTATAAAGTTTCTCCCAAGGGCTGCGTGGTTCTGACGTCAAAATGCTGACGGCTAAGCCGACGTCATTTTTCTATATTTATTTTCGTGTAACGGAGCAAACAATGTTTACGGGCCTAGTTTTCTCCGATATTTGTGAACTTGCAACGAATAAGTCAAACGACTGGAGCTTTCAGGAAATATTTGAGAATGTCAGAGGAAATAAGATACGAGGGGATTCTGCAACAGCGAGCGACTCCACCCTCCATTAGCTTGAAATGAAAAATATCTATTGCTTGACAATGTTCAAGATTGTAGCACGAATAAAGAGGTATTCTACTAGGCAGATAATAATAAAATATTGGGACCAAAACGAACTTATGACATTCACTGAATAATGTTGAATCATTGACAAACTTAGGTATCATTGTAATATTTAGTGTTTATTATAAACATTCTTTACGCATATTAAATAAATTTACATATACACACCAATAACTGGGAAAAATTGTATTAAGCTGTCCCCAATTATTATTAATGCAGTATGCCGACTATAAATCCAGCGTCGATAGCACTTATTAAAGGACAATGGAGGCTTGATGCTTGCAATATTTCACAAACATTTTGAGTCATGATAGATATTGCAAAACGAGATACATGAAACCTAGAATTTCATTCGCAAGATATTATTTTATATTATAATAAACGTCGTTTGCAAAGTATTCTTATATGTTGTCGACATCTATTATTTGCCTTTCTATGTTTCTTGAATAGTTCTATCAGAAACTGATAACAAAATATTGCACATTCAAGTTTTATTTATTGAATTTGTCATATCGGTTTTCGCCTTGTTGGCAATGCTAGCGTTGGGCGGGGGAGGGGGGGGGGGGCGCCATTAAAACACGTGTGTACTGTGTCGTAATAACGGTAATGGGTCGGACCACTGTAAAGTATGGCCACGGTTTTTACCGCCACCTCGTTGTGTTTAAAGTCATTACTTGCAGCTAATGATACGTTCGTTGATATTTCGTGTATTATTCACCACTATTTTAAATTGTAATAAATTGTCTATGCTATTATTCATGACATCTGTGCTTTGCGATGCTACTTCCAACAACTACTGCTAATAGTATAAATACACCTGCTAACCACCATCGTCATTTTAGTAGTGTGGGGGATACATCGCGTTTAATTGCTGCAAATATAATCAGTAAAACATGACGTATTTTTGTTTATTTGTTGCTTTTATGACTATTACTCATTAGCATAGTTCTGGTGCATTTTGTATGCTTTATTCTATTTTACTTAGCTTTAGTTTTGTGACACATATATTAATAGTAATGTACATCATGGGGGTTTAGAATGTGAATCAAGGTTGCAACACACTTAGTTGTCACAGAGTCCTTATAGTTGACAGTCGTAAAATAAATTATTCTCAATGTGTCTCTCAAGAATAACAGTTCAAATGTTGGTAGACTACACAAATCATTTCACTTGCATTTAGCCAGTGTAACATTATTTTGCAATTCAATGTAGATTTACGATGAATTCATGAATAAATTGAAGTTAAGTTAGCGTTAATAGACAAGGTGACATTCAAGACTATTTTTTAAATGTAGTTTTGATAAACAATTTAATTTGTGCGGTACTTTACCGTGGTTTTGCAGTTATTTTAACTATTCCATTGTGAGCTCAATGTTTCGGGCTAGCTTTGTTAACTGAAACATAAATGCAGGCATTGCTTCAAGCCTCCATGGCTTCACATACCACTACACAATGCACCCTCAGAACTGACCGATTCCAATACTAACACTAATTTCTAGAGTATCATGGACACGGTAAATCTAGAGAACGTGCTGAGTAGCATACGGCTACACTTAGTTATTAGTTGGGAATATTGCAGAATTGCTAATGAGACTCTTGTATGTTACAAAGTTGAGTAACAACATTATTCCATGCGTCAGTGTACGGGTTAGGGCGTACATAGCAAGTATGCACATTTCTAGATTGAGTTTGTATGGAAGCTTATAAGCTTAATCTCACGATTGTTAAACCTACTTTGATTGCGAGTATAGAGCGAAGCAGTAAATGCTGAATAGCAACGTAGTTTGTAAGTGCACACGGCAGGCTATACTATGATTGTACAAACACAGACTAGTTTACAGCGTTTATTGAGACGGATCGTACCACGCCAACTACTGTTCACAGTTATTTGCGTGCGAGTGTACTCATGTCTATGTGTTATTCTGTTCGCTTGTTCGACGAACCTTTGTCGATTCCAGCGAATTAGGACATTAATTAAACCATGTAATTATTAGCTAACAATAAAACCGATTACAATTTTAATTGAATTTACTTTGGCGTAAAATTAACTTTACGTGTCCTGGTTTAATATGCAAGTTGGTTCTAAACAGCTGTGATTGCAACTCAGAATCAATGAAAACATTTGAACAAATATTGGGTTTAATTTAATTTTTCTGTAGTTTGGTGTTATCGAACAGTTTGCATGTACCATATTCCATTACGGTTGACTAATCCATTAATGGGCACAAAGGCCAAATATTATTTTCTAATAGAATATGCAAAATTAAATTAATTGTTTTTGTGCCGAATGGATAGAAGTTTTTTTTTGAATTTGGTTCATTTTCCTTTTTAAATTTGTTAACAAAATTATAGTGTTATTAATATATTGGTGTTGTACTATTTCAAATATTTATTTAAATGTATTTCATTGTTGTGTCTGCATATATGTTATAAGATTTATTTAGTTGTTCTTTGTAAATCAGTTTTTTAACTGAATAAGATACACGTTAAATACATAAATAAATATATATAACTTAATTAAACCCTTCACAAACCGAATCAGTTGGTAACCTTTTGCTGCTTTTTAATGACCAGACATTTCATTACAGTGGACCTAGTTGTATTTCTCGCATTAATAAGGCTGGACGAGTCTACATAACAAAATAAAAAAAAAGTAATCAACTAGATAAATTAAAAATTTATTCGCTGCTGGCATTTTTTCAAACCCTTTCAAAATTATTTTCCTCACATTAATATTCTTTGTTAATCTGTACGCGAACAGATTTTCCAAGTATCCCCAGCTATTTGCACATGAAGAAACACTGCAGTAAATTAAAAGTGAATTTTCCATCGGACGCGCAAAACGCCAAGTACTTAAAACTATCGTGACTAGCACTAAGACTTTTATATCACTGAGTAGCACAAATAATTTAAATTCAGACATAATATCGTACATGAATTTGAGCGTATTACAACTATGTTACTTCAGCATAGATGCAAGCAGTTTTTGTTAGTCTCGCACTCAACGTAGACGCTAAAACCACAAAACAACGTACAGTACAACGTATTTGCAGACGACTCTGTCACTCTATTTTGCCGTCTGCATAAGATATATTTAATTCATGCTTGTTTAGTGCTTGGGGACATAGGTTCAATTGCACTTGTAAAATATTTAAGGTAAAATAAAATTTGTCTTGTAGGTAATGTTATTACTTTAATAAAATGTCGGTATACATTCGTTTTGTGAAATAAATAATTCTCGAGTACAAGTCTAAGGATTATTCTTTCAGATGTGTTTTAAGTCAATCTAGATTGAAACTGGACTGTTAATAATACTCTCATCATGTTTTCACTCGACTATGTTAACGAACTCGCCCAGGATGGAAAACCAGACTAAATCCAAGCTCAGATGTAAAATTAAAAGTGTTTGAATATGCTAGAGCTAGTCAGTCCGCGGAGTAGTGGATGTTCATAGTCTGAAGGTCCAGGTGGGTTGTGAGAGATTAGGCGAGAGTGGGACTTTTGGGGTTGTTCGTCAGTTCAAACCGAAAGTATATAAAGGTCAGAAAGATCGTTCAACCATGAAGTTATAAATAGTACTGTGTTCAACGTTAACAATTGTGAGGTTAATATGAAACGTTGAAAGACTTTTTAGCTAACTAGGCGCACACAACGACGAGAAAGTTATAAATAATAAATAAGTAGAACAGGTTTTTGATCATTAAAATGAAATTATTTGGATTAAAAATTCGTTTGTTCAACTTTAAATTTGAGAAAGGTTCTTGAAAAGAGCTGAAATATTACTGTTAAATATTTTAGAACAGAGTTTAGTCCAAACAATTTCCTTTTAGTGGATGTAGAAAGTGAATGTGGGCCCACATTAACACACGTGGAGTTTAAACAACTTTCTTTTACTTGACGCAAAATTTTGTTCTTTTAATTAACTCTGTATTAAAAAACATGAATAAAACTTTCTTTGTGTCTCACAGACACTGTGACTAATTAGCCAAAATAGTATATTCTACCAAATCCCAATTCTAAATAATTATTTTCTTAACTAACAATACATTGTTATGTTTAATTATTTTCACCACAGTAAAGCCTTGGGCATGTTATTTCGCTCCAGATAGTCACCGTGCGTATCAAATTGGTTGTGTAAAAACAGTATTTGTTTTCGCAACTGTATCAATATTACGTACGCCACCACGTTGCATACACGCTAATGATAAAGCAACATACACCCATAGGAAGCCCTATGTGTAGCTTTAATCAAATGATAACCACGTGTGGTTTTTATTTAGATGAAAGATTATCACAGAAGACACTTTTCAGTCAAGATTCTGTCTTGGTGACAAAATGTTTGGATAATCAATTTTCTATCCAACTCATTATGTATATTTGTTTAAATTACGATTATATAATAATTAATGAAGATAAGTAAAATAGATGAAAGTTAACTCATCTAAACTCTAATAGATGGTTTTATTCGCGTTACCTCTAGCCGCCATTTTGTTTACATCGCACGTTGTTTTATCTATCCATAAATCACTCTAGTTAAATCACTTGTAAAACTTTAAAAGCTAATCTTCCAATGTCAAAGTTTTCTCATTTAAATAAAATGTGTTCGCTAGTGTGTGTTATCACTAAGATGGTCGGATGTTCTCTTAATGTAGTTCTTGGTGCAGAAAGTCTCCGTTGCAGAGGTCGGAGCTGTGGTTTGGTTCGCTACGACAGAGGCAACTCTGGCCCCAGCGTCTAATTAAGTGACCGTACATTAGCAT
Organism: Sweltsa coloradensis; assembly: GCA_024449915.1. Lineage (NCBI taxonomy): Eukaryota > Metazoa > Arthropoda > Insecta > Plecoptera > Chloroperlidae > Sweltsa > Sweltsa coloradensis. The sequence goes on along the minus strand of JAMZAV010000043.1, from coordinate 813,861 downwards.
TGTAACCGCTTACTCTGCATACGCGGCACGTTCAATTGTCCTGGCTTAAAAACTCAAAGGCAAAGGGCGGAAGGTGGGGTGGGAGGGGGGTGGGGTTGGGGAGAGAAAGGTAGGACGAAATGGGAGTGCCGGAAACGGAAAGAAAGAAAGAGATTTCAGAGAAAGAGAGATGTAAAGTCTTTCAAGAGTGATTTATAAGGCTGGCTCATTAAATGTTATTAGCAGTTCTGGAAAACATTTTCCCAACTTTTAGCGCCATTACACATTTTTTAATGTATTCTTTGACAGGAATTGATATCATATTTTAACTAAGATTTCTTTCATTAAATGTGTGGAATGATTCATAACTGCAGATGTTGGTAGTTATGTGTGCATGAGTTAGGCTTCTCATTAAGGTATTAGGCCACGCCCATGACCAGGCAAGTGTGGGTGGGGCTACATCAATGCAGCGCATCTCATACCTTGTAGTCTACGTCGTCACTTGTTATAACTGATATTTGAATTGAGAAAGAGAATCCAAATGTTGCGCAAGAGAGAAAAGTGTAAGAATTAAGGCCACCCAAACTGTAGCTAAATTTGTTTAACGAACATTTTGACGCCATATTATTTCTTGTACATGAGTAAGGTTAAGGTTTTATATGTGCAGCTAAAATAATAAAACATAAGTAAATTTGATCGGTCGTCATTTACCCTATCCCATCTACAAAAGAAATATATCCAATGACAAATTATAAGATATACAAAATACCTAAAATGATCAATGTATAGATACGTGTTTACGCTTACATAACTATGGAGAAAGATAGAAAGCGTGTTTGTCCAAAAAAACGTCCAAACCAACGTGGCTGGTTACGTCACAGTTTCCATTTTCCATAATACAAAGGTTTTAAGGTTGAACAGTTTTCCTAGGTGAATTTAAACTATATCTGCGCTACCTTTTCTCGTTTTAGTCCCATAAATAAACATCATTAACTATGTTTTGTCTGGTTAAGTACGATGATAAACAGCAATTAAAAGCTTACTTGTTTGTATAGGACAAGCTAACTTCAGAAAAGTTCATGGTTCAATATTTTCAACGGATTATTATGACTATTATAATACCCTTTATTTTCTTCTCGTCATCTGTGGAAATGAACATTTATTTTTATTAACATGCCCGGGTACGTAAGTACCCAAAATCAAAAAGGCAAAGATATTTAATCAACAAATTGTTAAAGAAAAACACATTTAAATTATGATCGTGAATTTGGTGGAGGTGCCGGGTACGTAAAATTGAATATTCTAGATTCGATTTTCTTCTTATTTTTATGTCAATATCTGTTGAAAACCACTTTTAGTTGAAGTAACAAGCATGAGTGCTGAAGTACTGGTACCTCAAATAGGGAGCGAAGCTTCTTCATCAACAAATTGACGAAGAAAAACAGACAAATAAAATCTAACGTGTATTTGGTGGAGGTGCCGGGCACGGAAAAATATCTATTATAAAAAAATATTTAACTGAATTCACCAAAATCATTCTGCATCGTCCTTGTTGAAGGTAATGACAGTAAAAACTCGTGTTAATCGGAGGTCGTGTTAGGATTGTGTCGTGCGACGGGACACACGCACAGACGGACAGATACAGATAAGTGTTGCACCATGGAAAGATTAACTAACTAATTATTCAACGAAGATTGTTATTAAATATCAGATTACATCATCAAATGTGGGATAAATTTTACCAGCGAGGTTATAAAAGGAAATGTTGACAATCATGATAAAACATGCAATATCAATTACAATAGCAAATAAAACAAGCAATAACGATATTACGACATAAATCTAAGGGTTCATGTTATCCGAATTCACATTTTCTCTCTGGTTATTAATATAAATAGCCGTGGTTGGTCGTATACAGTTTTCAATAGATAAAGCCCGTGCGTTGTTAATCATAATATTTACCTACCATTAATCAAGCTATTTTGACAGTTCAACTGACTTGTGCATTGTATGGCTGGTATATATTTGTCTCTGTTTAGCAGAGGAATGGAACGTTTTCATTCCGCAATGCTGACTGTTTTGTTTACAACTCGTATAGTTCATGTAACTAGGTCAAATCGCGGAGAGTTTACGGTTCGCGTTGATGGATGAGCGTGTTTGAGGCAATATGTTAATATGTTTTTCAAATTTTGTTTAGTTTTTGTTTTCAATAGAATTTATTTTTGAAGGTTATTTACAGTTGTGTTCATCTCGATGGATATATGAACAAACAATACAAGACCGTAACAAATTGAAAATTTTCAGCCAATGTATTTAATTAGTAACCATTGTTAAGTTTTGCTTGGGAACGAATTCGGACGACTTATAAAAAGCATACGTATAACTTGATGTTTATTAAATTGAAAATGTGAAGGAAATAGCCTAGGGTGAATGACGTTTCACGTGAGTTTTTTGGAGATCGGAGTAGCCATGTAGCTGGTAGATAGCAAAGAAATCGCCAAAGGAAAAACGAAAAAGAAATGGCGCAACTGCGATTTTCCGGGGATTTGATTTCTTGGTTGAATTCAAGAAGGTAGAAAGTCTATTTCAGAAATTGAGGTAGTTCCCTGGCCACTTCGTCAATAGGAGTAGCTGATATGGCTATGCAAGTGCAAAAAGTGCTAAAAAGTACAAAAAACTAATTTTTTTCCCAGGAAGTCAAACTCATATCTCCATTTCAATGACAACATTTATCCCAAAAAGTAACGTCAGCTTTATTATTAGTTCCCAAATCGAATTGTACTCTTGCCATTGAAAAAAATGTAGGAGTGTAGAGTCTAAAATTTCAAGAAAATAATTTCGTTTGTGTAAATAAAACTCTCAGCAATAACTATTTTCAAGTGAGCTGACACAGCAACAGTAACGGTTGTAGTTTCATTCGAAATATCATTCTCCAATAACCATTCAATATGATACCTTATAGGTAATTATTTGATTTGTTAAAATAAATATTCATCACTTTCTTATACTTTATCTTTAAGTATGAGGCATCTTAAAGTTAAAATACGATGCAGAGATGAAGGTAAAGAACAGAACAGTTAACCATAATGGGATTTATTAAAATTTATTTAAAGGTCTTAATTCATCGCATGTAAATTGTGTTCTGAGAACACTCTAAATCGTTGGTTTGTAAGCGTGAGTAACATATCGTTTATATGTTTTTATAACGTATAGTGAACTAAGTTTAGTAACGTCACATCCAACACGTTACACTCCGTCTACTCATGGACACAGACGAAGTCGGTTTCAAACAAGATCAGGGTTAATTTTGTCCTATGAATAATTGTGACAAATCGTAGGTGGACAAGTAACAAAACGTATATTGCTAGCCTGTCAAACATAATACAAAATTTAACAGTGCAAAATGAGTCTAAAATCAGTTTTAATAACTGAATTGAACATAAGTTTAATAAATAAATACTTTAAATAATAAATCAACCAAACTTTTCCGTGCCCATGAGTAAAAATGCATTTTTCGTGAAGCCATTTAGTGGTTCAAAGTAATAATTGATTATATTTTATGTGTAAAGTAGAGCGCATCGTTGTTCAAACCTGGTCTCCTCAAATATAGGTTATGAGTGACACTTGAAACGCGGTCATTAGAAAACAAATATGGCAAATTAAAAATAATTGTAGGAATTTAAAACCGCAAATATTGTTGGTAAATATAAAAATGCTTAGTGACACACGCACACGCTGCCTAGACTTAACACACGTGCACACGCTCAAGACAAGACCTCGCCACGTGGTCTAGCACACGAGAGAGGAGTGTTGTGACGAGCCGGAGAGTATGTCCACCGCTGCCACGTGTTGAGGTGCCTGGTGGTCCGCCAGCGCTCGACTGTGCCGCGTGGCCCGCTCGCCGCGCCAGGGTAGCGACCCTTCCTCGCGCATGCGCCCCACACGCACTTCCGCGTAGCGGCCACCACACACATGTGTTGCTTTACTAATAGAAAAAAGCTTTTTGTAAAAGAATGATGTCCTTTAATTACGTTGGTTTTTGTTTCGCGCCGTACTGCGAGGGACAAAGTCAGCAAGAAACTTCGAGTCCCGGAGGGAGTGGCCGAAAATTACAAAACTCTTTTGAGATAAAAATGAGAAAAGCGTCTTTTAATGACTTTAAACTTTTTGTTAGTATGTTTTATTAGTTTACTTGCGCTTGTGGATCCGCCTAGTACTAAGCTAGGTAGCCTTAGGGGAGAATAAGAATGCTCTGGGGTTGTCAAATGTTACAGAATAAATTTGTTATTCAAATGCTTTTAAAAATACGTTTAGTCAGGTCTTCTTTAAACGTAAAGTTTAAAATATAATGAGGATAAAACGGGCGGAGGGAAACCACGTGCGTTTCTGTGTGCTATAAAATAAAGTTGAACGCGGAAAAGTTTTAATGCTCTTCATTAAGCTTTCAGTCGTAATTTAATTTAGAGCAGTTTATTTTACAAAAGGGGAAAATGTTTTCTGACACAAAACCACAAACATGGAGCAATTAGTTAAATTGTTAAATGTTTTACTCGATGTCCATAAACGAAATGAATGCACATTCGAATTAGAACGTTTTGAAAGCACGCAAGTTAAGTTAGTGTGATTAAAGTGCTCATCAACCGATGGGTTGTACATTCTAAGCTACTAGATGGAGGAGACAGACCCTTGCTGGACAGAATCAGTCACAGGCGGATAGAAAGAGCAGGAATCTAGTTCCTCTGTAGCTCCTGAGAAAATTGTATTTCGATCTGAATGTTTATGAACTTGTTTAGCTTAACCGACGTTTTGATGTTGCTAAGAATTGAATAGTATTGTAAAGAAATTATGTAAATTATTATTGTGATAATATATTAATAATAGTATAATGAAGTTATTTATTTACTTGTTAACATTCAAATAAAGCATTGCTGTCATAACATTGAGGTAAATAACAATAATAACAAAATTATTTTTGTGGGTAACCTGTTATAGGGTGCTATGTATGCCTTTCTTCAGGTGTATGTGTATATTGGAATTAAGATAATTATGAAGGGTTGTCCGAGAGCTGTTTAAGAGGACGCAATCTCTTGAAATTCCCATTAAAGACTGAGTAAAACCTAGCAAAAATCCATCAGTCAGGATTGCCGGTCTCGACGGGATTTGAATCCGGGACCTCCCGAATAAGACTCGCGCGTTTGTCTTTCGATCTAACACTGTTGGGACTTTGAGGTGGGCTTTAGGTAGGCTTATTATCAATAATTGAAGAATTTCGGTAAAGATGATAAATTAATGTTATCCGATTAATAAAATAAAATAAAATGGTTAATAACTAGTCATAATCAGTGTTGTAACTTTTATAAAATGTCTGTTATCTATCTTATCTAGATACATTTTTGGTACTTATTTTTTTTAATTATTTAGATAAAATAAATTTTATTTTTCTAAGCTTTTCATGCTTTTATTTTTTTTATATTAAATAGTTAGGTAGAGGAGTAGAGGAGTAGGATAGAAAATATACTAGGAAAACGCTCAGTTGGACGCGTTGTTGAGCGAGCACCGGTACGTGCAACATGACCCGAGTACGACATTCCCATAAGGCCCACCACACAGTGTAAGCCTAACTGGATATTGACATTGTATTCCAACATCTTTATTATAATTATTATTATCATTTATTATTATCTTTATTATTTTTCTCAAGATTATGTTTTTACAGTTTACTTTTTATCTTATCAAGATATTTTTTTTTCAATAATTATCTTTATCTAGATAAAAAATTAATTATCAAGTTATAACACTGGTCATTTTAGAACATTTTAGCAGATGGTCTAATTCAGTCTGAAACGAGATGTGAAATCAACAGAGGCGCGTGGTAAACATTATTAACAAGGCATGAGGAAGCTGGGATGTGTGTTCCGACCTCTGTCTATTAGGCTAGTTGATTGCATTGTTATCGCTCATAAACCACTTCCCTGATCCCGTGATATATTTATATAGACTCGAGATTGTACGTGGTCAATAGCTTACGAACATTACCGTGGATGCGTAACGTTTTACAAAATATTGTGTATAATTTTAAACGTGTTAATTCTAGCGAATTTGTATATAAACAATTATGTAATGTTGTTAATTCACGAATACTACATAGAATGTGCATAATAGTTTTATATTATGAAAGGAAAACATGTAGTTTGTAATGAACAATTTTTAATTAAGTATGTAGTTTGCGTTTCTGAACTGACAATGCTTGCTAACAATAATTTAATGACCATGTTCCATGTATTGATGTTATCACACATTAATACCTAAGTGCAATAAAGAACTGAAATGAACTGATTTAAAATACGAATTGTTCAGGGTGTTTTTGAGATATGAATTTCAAGTAATGACAACTGACAAAAAAGTATGTAGAGAAAGAAATTAAGAAACTTTTGTAATGGTATATTGTTGTATGTGTTGCTACTCGTCTAAATAAGTGGAAGCAATAAGTTGATCGATGTATGTTGTTCATTTGTAAAAACGTCGAGGTGTGTAACAAGATTTGTCCCGGCCAGATGGGCCCGCGTGGCAGAGGTCAGCCGCGTCTGGCACAGTCATCAACTTGAATTAGTGCCCGTCAGAATCCCCCTCGGTAACTGCAGACGACACACGGCGGTTCAGAATACCGGGCTGGCTGGCTTTTAGTTGATTCCTTTGCCCGTCCAGGTTTCTCTAGGAGGATCGAACGAAAAGCTTTTAGCAGTTGCCTTTTATGAGAACAGGGTTCGATTTAATTTTTAGGGGGGTGGGGAAGATAAATGTTCGAACATTGATTGGTTAGCTATTGGGGGGAGTCTGGTTCAGTTATGTGATGTGATGGGGAATTCGTAAAAGGTTGGGGGGGAAAGAGTTATATGGATGCCGATCAAAATAATGTCATCAATTACGAATGATGGTGAATATTTTTTATAACTTTTACCAAAATAAACTATGTTTAGAGACATGCAAATGGTTTTGTCTTTTGTTAAAGCTGGAAATGCAAAGCTGATATCTAGTTTAGTTTTTGCACCTACTTGTGGTTAGCCTACCTGCTTCCAATACAGAAGATCCAGGGTTCGATTCCCGCTTAAGTCAGAAGTTTTTTTACTTCTGATTTGGACTTAAGTCCACCAGTTATTGTCTTAGGAATTTGTAAACGGTGACTTTGGAGCTGTCCTAGCAACGAGGCACATAATAAATTTAAAGTTGTTCTGAATCGGCCTTGTTGATTCTGGCGTTGATTCGCGGGTGTTCGCACTGTCCATACCACTGATTGCTATATTTTCTATTAAAAATATCGATCTTTGGTTGGTTATTGTTCACTCGTCGATTGCGTCGGGGGCTGCAGGGTTGGCATGGTCGCTTTGGTTGACTGTCCCCCACTGACAATCAGTTGTGTGGCTGAGTGGGTAGACTCTAAATACGGATTTATTATTATATTTTTTTTGCATGTCATGCAACATTTTTTTTTACGAACTTCTCGAGTATTGTATCTCAACGTATATTTTTTGTATTCTCAGAAGTATATATTTCTCCAAATTTTCATTTGAGCACTGTAATATCGGAATGAAATTAAAAACATAGCCACAGAATAATGAGTTAAACGGGTAGGTTCGTTCATTGAACGAGTGAGCGTAGCGAACGTAGTGATTTCCATTCGACTTAAACGGCCCTAATTGTTTTTCTGCGTGCGTGCGTGTGTGTGTGTGTGTTGTGTGTACGTTGGAAATCAGCCGAATCGCTGAACAGATTGCGCTGAAATTTTAAACAGACATCCGGTACGAGTTCATTGAGAACTGCTAACAAAATCAGCAAGATTCATTTCGATTTAAACCTACAATAAATAATAAACTGGAAAATAGACTTACAATGTTTAGAAATTATTTTAACGACAATGTTTTAGATTTTGAAAATTTATTTTTTGTTTGTTTTTCGCCTGGCCGTGTAATGCCGTGCGCATGCAAGGTCTGTCGAATGTTGGACGTCAAGGTACCCTCAAATTCCGCTCGTAGATTGAGTAAACCATGAATTATTTTCATGTATTTCGTACTGGCTATGTTTACCATAGTAGGCCCTATTGCCACAGATGATGGACTACACTGCGTTATATGCATTTTAAAACATGTTTAATTATTTTTAAATACAATCTAGAAATTACAAAATCTTTCCCGACCAGGGGATTTAACCCACGTCCCCCACATTTCGGCTACAAGGGCGCTTTAGCCAATTAGACTAGGGAAACTACAACGTCGTAGTTCGACGTGTGAGCTAGTCATGAGGTGAGTACCCGGGAACATTTGCATTTAAGTTTGATAATTATATTCGTATGGATAATAGTTTTTTAAGGTTTAGTTGGAATACGGGGACGGGCGCGTCAACTGTAAGGTCATAATGCGCCTCTCAAGCCTATGATAGGCTAGGGAGGCCTAAGGTAGTGGGAAGAAAAGTAATGTAATCGGGTACAATGTTTTAGATTTTGAAAATATATTTTTTGTTTGTTATTCGCCTGGCCGTGAAATGCCGTGCCCATGCAAGGTGTGTCGAATGTTGCACGTCAAGGTACCCCCAAATTTCGCTCGTAGATTGAGTAAACCTTGCAATATTTTCACGTATTTCGTACTGGCTATGTTTACCGTAGTAGGCCCTATTGCCACAGATGATGGACTACACTGCGTTGCATTTCAAAACATGTATAATTATTTTTTAAATACAATCTAGAAATTACCAAATCTTTCCGGACCAGGGGATTGAACCCTCTTTTTTCACATTTCGGCTACAAGTGCGCCTTAGCGAACTAGACTAGGGAAACGCCAAAGTCGTAGTTAGACGACGTGAGCGAGTCACGTGGTGAGTACTCGGGAACGTTTGCATTTAAGTTTGATAATTATATTCGTATAAATAATAGTTTTTTAAAGTTTAGTTGGCATACGGGGACGGGCGCGTCAACTGTAAGGTCATAATGCGCCTCACTAGCCTATGATAGGCTAGGTAGGCCTAGGGTAGGGGCAAGAAAAGTAATGATATTCGGGTACTCAACACATGGCTCACTCACTCGTTTAACAACGACTTCGGCGTTTCCCTAGTATTGTATGAAACAATTAAAACACAACTATGGGAATTATAGGAAATGCATGAAAATATTCTTTAAACAAAAACAACGTTTTATTTCAAGAGTTAAAAGTAAAATAAAGAATTGTCAGTACTAATAGCTAACTAGTTGGAACGGGTACATGAATGGAAGTCGATATTGAGAGGGAAAAAGTGAGTCTCTTTTCAATGCGGTGAAACCAAGAATGAAAAGCTAGGCCTCGACTAACTAACCACTTATGAAAATGTGCTCAATTGAGCAAACACAGAACAGATTCTTATACAAAGTTGAGCTGAAGAGTTGGGTTCATTTAGTAGGAATAACAAGATCGTTTATTTGTTGTTGAGTCATCAAGTGGAATATAAAAGTGGCGAGAAAATACTGAGTTATACGTGTGATGTAGAAAATACAAACAGGATCGTACAGAGAATGTCGTATATAAAGGATGTTTGATCGAATCCTTGATACAATGATGATGTTCACGCACATACGGATTGAAGCAAATCTTCCACCCATATATACTCTAATAATGCTGCTAATTATTGTTGTTGCTTACATTCTAAGTATAAAGATGTACCAGAGTAGTCACAATAAACAAGCTATTACCTATACCGTTGAGTTACCTCATACTGAAGGTGTAACCATGCAATATCTAAGATTATTATTTCATTGGACAACAAAATATATTCACAATGCAATATTTTATTGTGAACTGTGAAAAGACGATTTAATTTTTTGTCGCATCTAGTTAACGAAGTATATTCCCAGCTAACGGGTATAAACTTAACTGGCGATTACTCCGCGCGAACCGACTAGACTCACAGGTTAACTTTCCCACTGAAGCGCGGTACATTAGGACTTTCTTGGGGTAGGCTTACAGAGTTTGATGCAGTTTCTTGATCACATTGATATTGTTATAATTTCATCAATGATATTTCTAGTGAGTTCAGGAATGATTTAATAAAACAATTTAACCAAACTACCTACTTCTTGTGAACTTGATATAACTCCAACATCACCAGATATTCTAAAGTGGGTTGTTTGAAGAACTTCATGAAACTGACGAATACCTTGCGGGCTAACTTCACAGTCAGTAAACGAACACGAAACTAAACTTTAATACAGAACTCAAAAACTGGGTCAAATCTGATGTGATGTGAGACGCTGCACTCCATAAACTTTGTAATATTGCTTTCACCCAATTAATTATTCAAGAAATATAAAAGTTAACATTATTGATATAAACTTGAGTGTTTATTTGTTGTTTTCGTATAAAATAATTATAAATTGAGAATAACGTTGAAAATTTCGCATTGTACTTTTTCACTCAACAAGTATTCGTAAAATGTCCTTGTCTTTGAAGAACCACAATAATTAAGCACGATGTAGCATGGCAAGCGTAGAAAAGCGAGCTTTAGGAGATCAAGATTAGAGGATGCAAAGCAAAAAGAATGGAAAGTAATCCACTTTCGAGACGCCACTGTGATATGATTAAAAATCAAAAAGCTTTTAGTGCAATAAAAGGAAACTTTTAATCTCGTTCCAACTAAAAATAGATCAAAGCTGAAGGGAAAGCGCTCCGGGGAGTGGAGGGGGGGGGGGGCAGAGAGGAAAAGGCTAATCTCCCCCCCCCCTACCCCTCAGGCCATCACGTGAGGCTGGCGACACGGAGCAGAACTAAAGCAGGGCTGGGATTGAAGTGGTTGGTAGATAAGATTCACAAGGCTTACATTACTTCACGCAGGTGTATTGTAGGCGAGACAATACCGCGCCGTTAGCTGTACGAGCAATGCTCGGCTTCATGACGGCGATAGCACCGAGGTTGTTATACCGGTGTAGTGTACGTACACTCTCAAAAACACCGGTTCGAAACATCACTCATATAACGCTTCAAGACGCAATTATCATAAAAAATTAACATAAATAAATATTTCGTGGGAAACCTGCCCAGGGTGCAATGGACCTCTTCAGGTGTCTAGCTCTAGCTAGGTATGTTGCTGATTCTGAAAGGATGTCCGAAAGCTGTTTAAGAGGACTCAATACCTTGCATTCGCATTAACGACTGAGGAAAACCTCGTATAAAAACATCAGTCAGGATTGGCAGTCTAAAAGGGAATTAAACCCTGAACCTCCCGAATCAGAGTCGCTCGCTTAATGCCACGGTGAAAACTAAGCATAGTTGAATTTTTTTCATGTCAAAACGTCAAAAAATAAACTAAGATATTATCAGAGTGTGATAAAACATGTGTGTTGTCGTCGAAGCCAATTCGTTGCCGAGTGCAAAATATGAATCTATAGTTTAACAATTGGTTAAACTCTTTCATGAATCTATAGTTGAAACATTGGTTAAACTCTTTCATGAATCTATAGTTTAACAATTGGTTAAACTCTTTCATGAATCTTTAGTTGAACCATTGGTTAAACTCTTACATGAATCTATAACTAACAATTGGTTAAACTTTTTCACACTGAAACCATGTTCATATCTTGTATCGTTTTCAATGTTGGTCAGTTGAGTGAGCGTAAAGGAAAATCAAATGGGAAGGATGGTTAAATAGACTCGTTTTATATTGCGGAAATACTAATCATGAATCGGATCAATTTCATGTGAATGTGATTCAGCCTCATACGCGTCGGATTTCATCCCTTTTATTGCATGTACAGCCATTCATGTTGCAGCGTGCGGTTCAACTTGAATTTATCGTCCGCGGCTTTAGAGGCGCTTTTATGTTTTTTTGATGCTTATGCTTCATGGTGAGGTTAATGTTTGTCGCAAGAGTAGTAAAGTATTCGGTCCACAGAGATGTGTTTCAATTCAATACATCGCCAGCCTGGTTTGATTTAGCTAGAACCAGCTGAAAAATAAACTCGCCAAGTCATCTCCATCAGTAATAATTTAGTCTATGATAATAACTAAAATGACGAGTTTTGCCTCTTGATATGTTTTTATATTTTGAGTGGTTTTTAGTTATCAAGAAAGTAAAATACACAGTTCGTATTTTTCTATTATTTTGTTATAAGACGGTGTGGTATTTGAATTTGAATACATATTATATTGCAGACTCACTCAAAACCATTAAATCTGCCATTTGCATTTGCAAAGAGAGATAACTGGTTATTGTAGTGAAGTATCATAAGAAAGAGTAATATAAATACAGTATGCGGCTCCATCTGAGATAGATCGATTGGCGTTCTAGAAAAAAGTATAATATCTATAGAGTTCATGCAATATATTTTAGATAAATATAATATAAAATTATAATTTGTTCCCTCTCTTACGATGTTAAACTTGTTATTAAGCGAGCGAAGCGAGCGTTTCCATTTGACTCTGCCGGAAAAATTAGTCACTGGTTTTGTTTTTTTTTTTTTTTTTGTTTTTTTGTTTTTTTGTTTTTTTGTTTGTTTGTTTGTTTGTATGTCTCGCCATAACGTTCGAACGGAGGCTCGGATCGAGTTGAAATTTTGACCATCCGCAAGCTTCGTTCTTGATTGAATGCCATTAGTTTTGTGGCAAAATCGTTCAAAAAGTTAAAAAGTTACATTAAAATAATTAATTGAAAGTTTTTTTTTAAAACTAAACGGCGACAAAATCTGATGTGGCCAAATCATTTAGAATGTCCGTCCGGTCACGAATATGCTAATTTTATTTTGATCCGATAAGTAAGTAGTGTAAATGGAAATTACATTATAACAAAAGTAACGTTGCCATGGCAACGAAAAGACGCGCGAAGTTTCTAATGCACTGCCACCTAGAAGTAAACAAAATACTTTCGAGGAAGAGTGTATTATTTGTCACCAAAGAGTTTAAATAGTTTTCCCAAGGAGTCAAGGTCCTCTAGATGGCGGTGGATTTTATCCACAAAGTAAAGGTTTTTTACACACGGGTTTACCCAAATACCTTGGCAATAATAAATAATATTGGAAACATGGCCCTGTGGACAGCGAACGTCGCAAATTTTTAAATTTAAAAAATGTGCAATGTGGGTCTAGCTATAGCACGTGCTCGCTTATCAACGCGTCCAACTGAGCGTTTCCTAGTTGTATTTATATAAACAAGTTCTTTGTACGGACTAGTACGATGGACAACCATGGTCATCCAATGTCAATAGGATACTGTTAATAAAATTTTGAATTTAATAATATTAATTTCAGAATTGATTGATCTCGTAGTGTTTTGTTACAAATAGCTCGTTATGTCGTCATGTAAGTCAAATCACGCAGTATATTAATCACTTCGCCACAAAGGTAAATCATCCACCTCACCTATTATGGCTTTCTTTGAGGCTAACAGTTCGTTCTATTCTTCACATCGCATGCTAGTTCTCATTACGTCCGCTTTGATTTAAGCGCGTTAGCCACATTAGCAAAGTCTGCTCGCTGAGTGGTAAACCGTGTTCAGATCCAGCAAAAACCTGCTGAGAAATCCATCATAACACGTTGCATGCTGACACTCGCTGGCAGACAAAGTGGGCACTAAAGTTGTAACGAACAGGTACCATAATCATATAATCTTTAGCTCAGAACTTAGTGAGGTTGACTGCAGGTGGTTGTCTTCGGGGCACGAGAATGTTGTTAATAAGCCAACGTGGCATGCTTATATATAGAAAAGTTATTTTTGTTATAATGTGTTTTATTGGTTTCCAGTTTAATTGTAGTGTTATTTATTGATTTAAGTGAATATAAAGAAAATCTATCAAAGTTGTCAAAGAGAGCATTTGAATTTTCCAATTGGCCAATTGATGTACATGGAGTTTGTTAACTATGCCCCTCTTATTTAATAAAACAAAATTAAAGAACGTGATTTTTAGATATATTCTTAATGGATACTAGACATTATTGTAGATGAATTAAAAGTGGTTGGAATAAAATGCCAGTCGAATCAGAATCCAGTTTCGAAAGAGGATTGAGCCTGAATCTAAGCCACTTCATGGCGTCTGGTGGCGATGCGAAACAAGTAGTTTAAGACTGTGGCTTAATTTACATAGAACAACAAATATTACATCATTAAATTTATTGGTATCCACCCACTAGCAAACGCACATCCTAGACGACTAAACATTACCAGAGAACTCACATGTAAACAACCTACATTAATTACTAGCGAATTACATGTCAACAACTTACATTAATTACCAGCAAACTTACATGTCAACAACTTACATTAGACATCCAAATATAGATATGCCTGATTGTTATTTACAAACGAAATAATTAAGTTGCTAGGTATTGTCAGGCTAGGGTTATACCAAGTTCCAATGCGTACCCTAGGTGAAGTAAGTGGAGCAATAATGTGGCCCGTCAACTAGAAGATAAATGGAGTTAGGTTTTGTACGACAATCAACGTAAGGTTCAAATATTATATAATCGATCAATAGATGAAGCAAGGCATGTCATAATATCTGTCAACTTTTCTAGACAACGTCCTGGATTTTGAATGAGGGAATGTTGTGGAGTGTCCTCAGATAGGTTTTAAAACACAATTAGAATCACGTATTTACGAAAAATAAAAATGCTCAACGCTGGTTGTGTTGCTTGCAATGATTTGTTTGAAATTCAAATTATCATTTGAAATAGGTTGCCTTCTCAATTTTTTTTTCAATGACATACAAGTGAACTATAAAATATATGCTACCCAATCAAAGGTATTAAAAAATATTTTTGGAATGTATTGTGATGTAAAATTTAGCAATCCGCAAGTTAAAACTGTTTGTGAAAGTTCAACTAACTCCATGGTATGTAGCCTATACATATCTTGTTAAGGACTATTGCGGGTTCGTTTGACACTATCTCAATCCGAAATGCTGGTGACATATTTATGTGGATTGCGCTTTTAAAACTGTGGAAGCATCAGACCGAGAAATATAGATCATTTTTTAAAATTCCCGACTGAAAATCGATAGAATATTAACCGAGCGATATATTTGTTGGACTGAAAAGTGCGAACAAAATAACGAAATCGGATTCATGACACTTTATACGGACGAATAATTTTAACGGTTTTTCATCAATTTCCATTTCGTGAGGATATGATTCACGCGTTTTAGTGAGTTTATTTCTTTCTCCGCATGGGCTCGCCACTGTTTAATATTGTGAGCTGCCGCTGAACTCGCTCGCCTCATTAGATTCACAAATACAAGAGTTGTGAGCTGTTGTGAGCGGCATCGGAAAGTCACGCGAGTCGAATGCAAACTAGGCTTCCCGAGCCTAACTCTCTGATGGTAGGAGCGACAGGAATAACGAATCACCTTCAATGCCTAAGAACAGAACATCTGGCCAATACCTCGCTTCTACCTCAGATGATACAAATGCGCATATGTTACAGTCTGAACTCTGACCTATATAATAGGCCAATCCAATCGGGTGGGCATCGCAGTTTTAAGTATTTTTAAATGTTTATGTAAGGATATATATTTTGTACATTTTATTTAATTACAAATTAAATACATTCACACGATATATAATAAAAGTTCAACAAAACCAACTGAGTGTGTCCTTTTAGCTATTTTATGAAAATAAAATAAGGTTTACTGCGGTCAATCATTATCGATTATCAGAGTAATTTTTCGATATTTTGACGGTATCATCGTATTAATATAAAGCTATTTTATTAAAATTTAAGTTTTAACTCCAATGCAGGCTTTTAAAATGATATATTCATCAGTGATAACGCAATTCTGAATAAAAGTGCCTTACTACTTGCTTGAACAACGTTAATATAAAACTGAAAAAGTAATATCAATCATTTCTCAAAGAATTGCATTCGTTATAATAACTTTCCGTCTCACTGTAGACTTGGGAAACTGACAAAGGAAACGGTCGCCAGTTATTTATCTAACAAGTTCGTACGTTTCTACGCGTTACCCTTATCTCGCTACTCTATCCGGTTTGCAGGCATTGCGACCAAGGTAATTCATTTCCATCACTGTCTGGCTTGTTTTTCTACATCAGACGGAGACAGTGTACTCTTCCTCACATCGCGGCCTGCTGGAATAACATTGCCGTGGTACACACACACCCACAAGCTACGAGCCTTAACTTAATAGGGCAGCCGGTTCGATCCCAGGCGACGGAAATCCCGATATTAAGAGGAGTCGCTGAGGCTGGCGCGCAGACAAGTTGAGACGCTCTGCTTTCAGTTTTTTTTTCTTCGGATAAACGGTTAACGACATTTGTATAATATTTCAGAACGTTAATAATGGATCAATATATGAGATCCAGTACGCGTATTTTTAGATTTATTCAACTGAATTATATATCATTATTCAATATAGGTCAATAATTAATGGATATGCATTTGGTGGAGGTGCCGGGTAGAGCGAAAAATTGTTAGCTCCATAAGAATAGCATTGTTGGTGGAGGTGCCGGGTCCTTGATTTTTTTTTTTCGTCATACAATATACATCCAGTTTGATTACGGAGTGAGATATTGTCGTGATACTTTTATTAAGTATAGCGTACGTGACGGTGAGTTTACTAAGTGTGTTTCAGATATGTAGGTCAGTGTACCATAAGCAAAGTAAGCATGAGTGCATACTTGTGGAAGTCCTTTTAAACTAAAAAGATTAAATAAGACTAAAAAAGGCTTGAAACCTCCATAATTCACTCAATTGTGGTGAACTTCGCAAATTTAACCCAAGTGTATAGATTTTTTAATCGTGAATTTCCATACTGGATATCAACGTTTAAATAAATGTGAACGCGCACGTTCATTTGGTTTTATCGTAAATTGATTGATTGATTAGATATTGCTTAACGTCTCATATTAATGCTCTTTGGCTATTTAAGACGATGAGTGGTGATAGTATGAACAGAAGGGTGGAGGGGAAACCCGGTACCGGCACGTAACCTACTCCTTTCGAAAAGTACCAAGGGGACCAACGGCTTAATGTCCCATCGAAAAGGACGGTGTAACCTTTCCAGTCATAAAGGTTCTTCCACTACCCCGGACTGCTGAGCAGACGTCGAGGAGAACGAAGCCGTTACACTAGCTCTCGAACAATTCATCTGCTCTAACCAGCGGTATACGTGAGTTTCAGGGCAGAGCGGTCACGCACTCTACCCCTGACCACGCCCAAAGCTGCTTAACTTCGGTGTTTATTTTGTTCATTCATTCATTCATTTATTTATTTATTTATTTTACGTATATCCTATTCAGTTATAAAAACTGATTTACAAAGGAGGACAAGTAAATAAAAATATCATTGTTATTATATTATTATATTATTATTAATGGGAACCGATTAAACGACCACGGCTAAACCGCTTGCTATATTTTTTTGTATCGTAAAATAAACGGTTTGGTGGGAAATATGCAGAATTGAAATCAATGTTTTCTATTTTTGATATTTTCACGTTTTGTACTTCCCTCTCGCATTGATTATTTAAGGGTTACTCTCGGCAACCAAGTGTGAATATCAATATTAAAGAAACTCTTTTTAACATTCATGCAAAATTTGGTAATGATATATCCAACCGTTCAGCTGCAATCGTCAACACCTGAGAGCGAGCATTTGAGTTGGATTAGGCGAATGCATGTGGCATTATATACTCATTACAGTATCGAATACATCAAATAGGGTTTATACACACAAATAAATATAACATAACCTTAACTTCATAAGCACATGTAAAATGAATGTGTTATGTAAATAACTTAATGAAATTTTAAAAAAAAACTTTATAAGCACATGTTAAATGAGTTTAAATACAGATGATAGACCACTTGATTACCAATTTAAGAGGTATAAAATAAAATTCTGTCTTATCTTCCAGGATGTTTGCACAGCATCACACATTTAGACGTAAAATCACTTGTACAAAGATATTAACGGGCATGGGACGCGAATACCACTATGATTGAGGAGAAATTCTCTGATCACTTGTGCAATGAACGCTGAAGTTGCTCTCAGAAAAATTACGTTATTATAATATATTGCTTGACTGTTTTGTTTGAAAGTATTTAATGAGCTTTATATGCACTATTGACATTGAGTTATCTTTTAATGGATTGGACATTTAACAATATGTGATTCTATTTAAATTGGTGTTACAGTAATTAATAAGTCTTTGACAAATTGTCATCGGCATCGCAGCCAAGTTGGCGTTTAAACTGCCACACACTAGCTGCATTTCTATACATCTTTTACTAAAAGTTCTACAAAAAGTTTTTATAAATAGAAGCAACATACATATTACAATAGCAGTAACAAGCTGTTGATATTGCCTTGCACCTGTCAAACGGTTGGATAAAGCTGTCACTGGACGCATGCGCAGAGCGTGTAAATCAATGCTTAGCAAATAGCGGTGTCGCCTCTAGGGTGAGTATGATTTAGTTAATTACCTTCAATACGGCGCGCAGATATTAGCACTAGCCGGGTAAACCCACCCCTCTGTGGTTAACTAGATGCGCTTAACAGTGATGAGATTAGCTAGGGTTATTGAGTGTCCATGCAGGGCAGAGAGATGGAACTTGCATGGGGGGCGGTGTATGAAGTGGGCAGAGAGATGAAGTTGCATGGAGGGCGGTGTATGAAGTGGACAGAGAGATGCTTGTATGGGGGGTGGTGTATGAAGTGGGAAGAGAGATGAACTTGCATGGAGGGCGGTGTATGAAGTGGACAGAGAGATGCTTGTATGGGGGGTGGTGTTTGAAGTGAGTAGTATAGAGAGAAACGAGAGGTGAGGACGAGAATTAGACGAATCATTTTTAAACGTGCGTTTTATGGTTCAAATACTCAAATAAAGATGTGTCCTGCAAATATCAAAGTTTGATTTATCTAGGTTGTAAAATTTAGTCACAAACTATAGAATAAAGCTTCCCTCAAACAACATGTTGGTTTAAAAGTTTATTTTACTTATTATATAAGTAAATTTGACATACGTACATCAAAATGTTTTTAATTTCGTTCTCCGCGTAAATTAACGCAATATGCTACGTGGAGTGTACATCGTCGATTGTGTTGGTGCCAACCAGGTTGGCTTGGTCTGCTTTATGAAATTTTATGTCCCCCAGTGAAAATCAGTCATGTGGGTACTCTAAATGAGAATCTATTCATTTACTTAAAGGAGCTCTCGATTTTTCATGTTGTATCTGTAGGCAGACATGTGTCAGCAAAGTTTCACCACATGAATTCTTCAAATAATATATTAATATCACAACTTTGAGGCTAGTTGATCAGTTTACTGAATACTAGGCTCTCATTTCGTGTTGTCAGCTCTTCTTAACTCAGTAGAACTACAAGTTTTCTTTCAGGACACTTTAGGGACATGCTAAGAACCGGATTTAGTTGTATATAAATCCCTCCCAACCCCCGCAGCAAAAAAAACATACAACTTATAGAATATACAGAAGGGAAGTTCTCGAATGTTATTTTTTTTTACATTTCTTAGCAAAAACGTTTCTAAAATATATTGTGGGGCTATCATTTGAAGGTATGTTTGACAGTATCATAAGCTATAAGCATTGATAGAAGTTTATCTAGGTTAGTACGTTACACAAACAAATTTTAAAATTGACTGCTACGTATGTTGTGTTTTGAGGTATAGCATTGTACGCGCATAGGCGAGAATGGCGACCTTGAAATGTAGGCGAGAGAGTCCTGAAACTTCACTAGGTAGTGGAACAGTGGCTCGAGAGTAGTGGACTGTATATGAGGGGAGTATAGGTTAGATATAACCCGAGGAAGAGTGGTTACTTACTTGGTTGGACGTACTGAAGACGTGCGGGCAGTGGACACAAGCAGGCGGCAGGCCGTACGACACTGGGCGCGTAGAGCGGGCACTAGATTAGCACTAACACTACAACTTGCGAGAGAGTAGTGGACTGTATATGAGGGGAGTATAGGTTAGATATATAACCCGAGTGAGAGTGCAATGAACTGAGCTATTATCACTTATTGGCTCGTGGCAAAGTCTCGAGCGCTGACATTAAGTTAGTCCCGTCAGCAATTCCTGTGATAGAAGATGCTCACGACATCTATGGTGAAGATTGTGAATTAGGAAGTGAGAGGTAATATTTTAAAGTGGCGCGAACAGCATTGTTATTAAATAATTATTTGTCGATATTTTGATTTTATATATTTTGTTTAAAAAATTATTTTTGCAAGTCTATGATATTCTTGTTGACTTTCTGAACACGTTTTGATTATTCTCTGCCGCGCGTATAAGCACGAAGACGCGTGTTGATCTTGTCCCGGACTGTACCGTGTTGAGATAATAATGAAAGAAGTGAGCACTGGAGTTAAGGGTCGTGTAGGTGGCGCGTGATCTTGTCCCGGACTGTACCGTGTTGAGATAATAATGAAAGAAGTGAGCACTGGAGTTAAGGGTCGTGTAGGTGGCGCGTAATGTTGGTTCAAGCCAAAAGCAATTTCAGATACTCTAAGTTATTCATGGATATTCGCCCCAGTTACCTCGTAGCGCCGAGCAACACAGCGGAGTGACAACCAGAACGAGACTTTTGTGGCTTTTTGCGCCTCTTGATTTCCTAACGCGGAGACTGATTTTATTTCCAAACACGAAGTTTCTTTGAAAAAAATGTTTTCTTTTTCGAGATGATTCTATTCCCTGCAAGTCTGCATTCCTAAGAGTTGTTTTTTTAATTTTTTGAAAGTCTTATGCTTCAAATCATGAGTTTAATAATTTTATTGTTAAAATATGCTACTCCAAATATTGCTCAAAAAAGGTAGAGAGTAATAAAGAAAAGCACAATTGTGTTCATAAGTTTTGATGTTTCGCAAAGAGTACAATTTAAATATTTACTTGAAATGTTGACCTATTTTAATAACCACAAGACGATTACATAGATACGCTTCATAAACCTAAATTAAGTGAGAATTATCGGGAATACAGTGAAATAAGGTACGTATATTTATTCTTGTCATAGTTCCCCTTTTCCATCACTTCAAACAACAACTTTCCGAATCTAAGAGATTATATTTTAAGATTTGTAATAAAATCTACAAAGTAATCTACATTTTTTATGCTCCTTTTTGATCCAGAATGGAAAATTGGTCAAGGTTTTTTATAAAAATAAGCTGGAATTGTGTCCTAAAGCATTTTTAGAAACTAAATAAAAACCAAGAGTTCGCTGTTTAACGGCCGCGCTACGCGAAAGACTTCAATCACGGGTCTTCAAGTGTCTTGCTTCAACCGCATCTTGGGATCCGTCAGTTTGCTACGAGACCCTTCAACCTCATCTTGGGATCCGTCAGTTTGCTACGAGACCCTTCAACCGCATCTTAGGATCCGTCAGTTTGCTACGAGACCCTGGCGGACGGGACCGGAACCAAGTCATTAATATGCTACTTAGTTTGGCAAAGTAAAGGAATTAATTTGAATATCGATTATCGGCGACTCGGTGAAAGCAGATTGTGTGGGGAACCACATTCAAGATTCGCGCCAGGTTTTAAATCTCCATATATTTAGCTCATAATGTTGGAAAAACAATCCGCGATTGCTTTTGCTTGAATTTAAAGTTCGTTATCCTAACCAAATTCCAAATACAAATTATCTCAGGTCTGGGCCCGGGGTAGAATTTGGCCCAGAGCATGGCTCTGCTAATCGTAAAAGGCGATTCAAGAGAAAAAGTCCACCTCGCAAACATCAGCTAGAAAGAGCGGAATATCTTACTCCCCGAAACTAGAGGCGAGCTCTGGCAATCTTCGTCGGGGACCTTGCCCCTTCCCTTGACAACCCCCCGGCGACGATGACAATGACACAACGAACGATGACAAAGACGATGACGACCGCGACGTGAGAAACCCCCCTTCCTCCCCTTACCCGTGGCTGGTTCTGACCAGCATGGGCCCCTCCTCCCCCCCCCCTTAGGCTAGAGTGATGCATTATGACCTAACGGTTGACGCGTCCTTAATCCAAATAAACAGAAAAAAAAAAAATCAGGTTGTGTTTTGTCTTTCAAAAAAACTTGAATGACAAATTATTTTTTTAAAGAAAACACACTTTATATTCCGACTAGCCGGCTTTGGCTGTTTCGTTTTTATTTTTATACTTACGTGATGCGACAGAAAAAAACGCCTGTTTTATGTTATGTATTACCAGTTTTAGCTACATTTAAAATTAATGCATTAAAAGTTAGTCCGAATGGATGTATAAATTATATCCAAACTTAAACGCATACAAATATGGTTTCTCTCAAAGCGGAACATTGTAATATTGTGGTTCTAGTTACTCGTCCGCCTGGTTTGTTTTGTATGTTGCTTAGTGTGATGT
Organism: Sweltsa coloradensis; assembly: GCA_024449915.1. NCBI lineage: Eukaryota > Metazoa > Arthropoda > Insecta > Plecoptera > Chloroperlidae > Sweltsa > Sweltsa coloradensis. The sequence goes on along the minus strand of JAMZAV010000043.1, from coordinate 791,547 downwards.
TGGGAAAATAAAATAAATTCTCACGAAATGTAGTCAAATAATCCAGGTAAACAAATACAAGTCTTTAAATTGGATGTGTACTATGGTCCACAGAAATTTCTTTAAACTAGTATCCAATAATTAGTGCATGTTTTATATTACATCATGAATCCATCTGGCAATGTTTTTGGTTGAAAGTTTAGATGAGGAGCATAGTTGTACACATACAAATCATTTTTCTACCTGTTATATAAATTGGAATAGTATTTACAAAGAACTTGCCAAAAATATAATCAATCCAAAAGTAATTGTAACAAAGATAGTATTGCCCTATTTTATGATATGGTTAGATATCGGTATAAATATCAGATGCAGACAATTTTTTGTGCTGATGTCAAGAAAGAAGCAAGATATTCGTCTAAGAAAATGAAGAACTATGTAAGTAAGAAAGCTCTTTAGCTTTTGGACACACCCCAACAATACTTAATCTTCGATGTCATAAATCTGAATATGGAAGATGTAAATAATGTGAAATGAAGATTAGTGATTCACTATTATAATTTATATCATAGTTCGAGTCGGTTTTATCACACTATTATTTCTTGAATTTTGCTATAAAAACGTAAATGTAATCTCCACTTATACAGAGTTGCAACTTGTATGCAGTTGACTGTCCTTTAAAGCCGAATAAGTCGAAGAAAGTCAACAAACAAAGATCCAGTATTGACCTAATTAATATCTGTCATCCCTAGCCTGGAACATAATTAGCCCGAGTGGTATTGACTCGGCTCCTGTCGACTCTCGTGACACGGAATGTGACGTCATCTATCTATATTAATATCTCTCTCCCAGACGTGAAATTAGTTCCTGTATTGGTTATCGGTTCGGTAAACCACGGGACGGGACGAGGTTCCAGAGAGATTCAAATGGAAAACGCGCTCGGACGGAAACGTCGTATTATTCAAATTGGATGGATGTCAGAAAAGAGTTTTCTTAATATTTAATTTAAATTGTCCCTGAAAGATATGGATCGTGATGGATTTTCTTAATTGTTTCTTGAATGAGGCAGTAGAGACGACATTCATTTCAGATTGGAATTGGAAATGTTTATTTTTACGATTGGATGAACCGTCTTAAAGCGACCCGAGTTTCATGTGAGTTTTACTGACGTTGAACGATGGTTATTTGTTAATTTGTGTGGTTTTAAGTTGATTTCATCAATTTTGGCATAAAAAAGATTTAATAAACAAAACAAAAAAAATGCGGGGTTGGAGGGGAATGATTTTTTTAACATGGGAAAGTTCGTGAAAAGAGGATCAAAAATGCCAGCATAACCCGGCACCTCCACCAAATGCGAAATGTTTGCAAGTCACAATACTGTTCCATTTAAAAAAGAGTTACTTGTTAGTTATGTCCTAAAATTTTTAAGATAATTTCATGTCAACGTAATAGGAATCTCGAAAACTTGCCTCTTGACTTTTTAACGCATTTATTATTTTAGAATTAGGATAGTTGTGAAGGGTAGGTCCACTTCCAATGACTGTTGAGAACTGAATCACTTGAAAACAAATTAAAAGACAAAGAAAACGTTAGAAAAATCTTTCAGACAGGATTTCAGGTGTCGAGTTTCGAAACCTAGATCTCCTGAATCAGGGAATTGCACTTTACGCTTGTGCTACATGAACGATGCAAAATATCTAAATTTGTTTTAGACCGAATTTTGGTTTTTTTAGAACAATATGATGCAAGAATAAATAATTGTTTATGTGATGGTAATAAGTTTTATGATTATAAATTAAATCATTAATCAATTAAATTTATATTTAAATAAAACAGACACGATATTAACTTTGAATATTTTTTCTTGACATATATTGTCTAACAAAACCACAATTCGATCTAGAATCAGTTTTTAGATATTTGAATCGTTATCGAAATATCACGAAAAAACTGTAATCGCGTGGTTTTAATTTCGCGACTATCGCATAATAACCAACAAAGGCCAGCTAACAGGAGATAGTGTCAGACAATTTGAACAGGCTCTCAGGACGGTGAAGGAGGTTCCATCCTTGAAACCAGGGCTGGAGAGGTAACTGAAACCCCGCGTCTCGTATAGAGAAGTGTTGGCCCCCAGCTTGAGACTCAAAGACATTGAAGACAAGGTAAGTGGGGGCTGATTTCAATACAAGTAGGGGGGATGAAACTTATTAATCGGGATACAGAGGGCCACAAGTGTCCTACATTAGCCTTCCTGACCTTCAGGCAAGTGATACTCAAAGATAGATCTGAAGAAAACTCCAGGAAAAATATTTAATGTTTGACTATAGCCTTGTTCCACAGTAGGAACTTGAGAAACTTGAGATTAACTCTTTATTATTATCTTTTATTACTGGGAGGTTGTAGTTTATATTTAGATATTTTACTTTTTTTATTATTTTGAAACATAAATGTTATCTACGTCATACATGATGATCACTTTTCATGACTTTCGATTAGGATTAAATCTAAATTTTCGAAATAAATATTTTTTCTATATTGTGCCACCTCTTAATATCTTACCACGGGCTATGTTCCAACAACAAATTTTATTTCGTCTGCTTACATGAGCCACAATTATCAACACGTTTAAAATTTGATTTCATTAATTTCAATATGTTATATATTTTTTTAATTAGTTCTAAGGAAACGATTCTTCAACGTTAGTATTCGATTAAGCTAGAAGATAATACCAGACTCGTACAAACCAACCTACTTCCATCTCGATCATGTTGTCACAGCTAACCCAGCGATCGCTCATAAAGTGCTCGATCTATCAGAAGTCCACCCACCCACAGCAAGTTCTTACGGTAGTAATTAGTCAAACTATAATTAATCGTCAATAATTAATCACGATGGACAACATAATTAATCATTTTTTATAACTGAATAGGAAAGAGATGACCATCGATCAGATACACCAATTTTTGTTATTTTTATATTTTCATTGTTATTTTGAATTGAATTTTGTATCGCAATATATAAGTTATAAGATAAAATTATGGAAATAAGTAATCAAATTTAAATTTATTGGTACATAGTTGTCTTCTGAGTTGTATTTGTGGTTATTGATACCAGCCAGGTCAAATCGATATGTATCGTTATCGTTTGCTTTAAATATCGATTTTCGATTTTCATTTTTCTTATCGTTCAGCATCCCCACATAGGAAATACGTTAAATATATAACATTTGTAGAGAGTTATTCTCTCTCTCTCCTTGAAAGTGCCGTAATATTCAACGAGAAGTTATTCTTTGTAAATCACTTTTGATAAATGGATCAGACGGACGAAAAATAAATAAATGTGGTCACTCACTGCCGACTATTCCCGAGCGCGCCCCGAGAAACACCCGAACCTCTTCATTAATCTTGTCCCTGGTTCTGTTAGTGTACGGCCAGCTCAAGCTTCCCTGTACATCAGTAACAGAACTTTGACAGTTTTTATGTATGAGGCTTCAGGTTTTATGTTTGTTCGAAAAGCTTCTTCCTTCTCAAGGAACGAAAAAAGATTGACAAACTTTATGTGTCCTGAGAGATTTACGGTGTTTTGATGGCATATTTTCATCTTACACGGTCGTCAAAAGAGGAAGAACAGCTTTGGGCGACATCAAATGCCGCCATAAACTTTCTTTAAATGAGAACATAACCTTATTTTCTGCTGAGGTAGAGCGCATAGAAGCGCTTTTATGGGAAATATTAATATGGCATAAGATTTGGTATTACAAACTTTGCGTTTTGTATGCAAAATAAGTTAATAACACAAGAAATCAATGAGGGTCGTCATCGTGCAATGGTGTATGAAGCCTTTAAGAATGCAATTAGCAGTATAAAATCATGACACAGTTCGAGGGCAGTAATGAAAACTGTCCCATTGATTTACAGAGTGCTAAACATGAGTGGGTCACATTATTTGAACCCAATATTATATATTATAAGTTGAAATTAAGTTAACGCAATCACCATCATAACTAATTCAAAATGTTTTATTACTAACATTCAGTTAAATTTTCAAATAGATTCACCAAGGTTTCTCATCAGCAAAACATCTACCTTTTGTATTAGAATTCACTAATTGTGCGATTAAGTTTTCAGAAACTACTTTACCACATTGCACATATTTGGGTATATAGAAAACAAGAACAAATTAAGAAATCAATGTTAACGTAATAAAATTTTTTTGCATTTGGTGGAGGTGCCGGGTTGCATCAAATTATTATTGTTGTTTAGTCTTATTTTATGTTTTATAGAATCATGGTTGTTGTACTGATATAATACGATGTTTACTTAAAAGAGAAACAGATTGATGTCACGTGATGAATAGGTTACCATTTGGTGGAGGTGCCGGGTCGCATGTAACATTACAATGTTGTTATAGGCTCTTTTTTATGTGTGTCTAAAGAATATAGTTGTGATAATTTTACGAGTTTTTATGTTCATTAAAATAAAATTTATGTTTCCTGGCAGCAAATTAAAATCAGCTTTAAATAAACAAATAAACGTACATTATTGTATTCGACGAGGTCGATTGGTCGGTGAATCGAATGTCCGTAATAAGAAACGATATCCGCCATTATTTACTTAATCCCGAGCGATAATTGAACACAAACTATGTACGGCATAAGTGGAGGGGGTACTGTATTGAAATGAATTAAAGTAAAGCAAACGAGACCAAGCTAAAAGTTTTATGAAAAGCAAACAGCGCAGTTTTTTCAAGATTCTCCTAGCCCTGAGGAATGATAAATCTAAGTAAGCAGCTAAGTTATAACGATATTCAGGGCAGCATTTACACATTGGTATTTGCTTTTCAGATTCCCTTGGTGAAATTAAAAAGCAATTCAAATTCTGTTATTGGCTTTAAAATGGGTTTTTATTTGCAGTTAGGATGATTAAGGAATAAAGGGGAGTGCAATGTGGGAATAATCGGAGAGATTGCACAGGGAGGTACACATCAAGTGTCTAAAGCTGGACATGTATCGAGAGACGATACTTTCATGTGGATGGATTTTTAACACACTTTACTTCCTGCAACAGCTGTTTATGGTCGGCGGTTCTGAGATGAAACTAAAAAAAAACTCAGATTCAAGAAACGTTATTTTTACCAACCACCCAAGACGACACGAAAACTTTCAAAATTGCGAAAAAGATAAAGTTTTGGCTGAGAAATACTACAAAGATCGTATTTTTCTATTTGCATCTTATACCGTTATACTGACGAAAAATAAAATACCAGATACCGTAAAATATTGTAATAAAAATATTTAAAATAATAACAAATCTTTAGTGCAGATGATGCGTGATCTTTTGTGATATCGTCCTTGAATGGAAACGATCGATTAAGGTATTATTGTTGGGTTGAGAGAATGTTGTAGTAGCGGTTCTCCTTCCCCTATTAAAAGTAATTACCTGCTTGTTTACAGGCAAGAACATGACACCGAGTGTCCCGGCCATAGTGTCCAGCTTCATTGAACCCGACAATACTAGGTCTGTATCTACCGAGCCACCGAGACCGGGCGGGGTGTTGTTAGTTCCACGGTTCTCCGCTAGATGGACACACTATGCTCTCCGCGCGACGCAATGTCAACAAGGGGAAATTGCTCAAGATAACTAATTCCACCGCTTATACCATAGACCTAGTTTGAATCAATGAGGGTTGAAAGTTGACATTATGAAGCTACTTAGGGTACTTATGAAACTGGGGCACAGAATGACACATTACCGCAACAAAAACACCGAATCCGACATCTACTTCGCTTTTACCATTTTATGTAAACCTTACATTGTTAGTCTATTGAATTATTATCAATAAAATTCTCGTGCACAATAAATTGTTTGCTACTTTGAGTATGATGACAACCCATGAACCCATAGAATAGTTTAGACATAATAACAATTTTTAAACAAATAGTTGTCTATCCATATTTAGCATGCAAACTTTTGTCTTTAAGGGACACCCTGCTAAAACGGTTTATTTACTAATAGCAATGATGCTCATCGTAATTTGGAGGCAGAATAATAATTGTTCGTGTAATTTAGTTTTATCATGTATATAGGAGTCACGAGTAAGTAAGGGTGATGTTACTGCTAGATAACTATTAAACTTTGTTACAATATTGCTCTGTCACGTTTCTTTCATAAATCGATGCATACTAATTAAAAACATTAATTATATGTGCTTCTTATGCATAATACATAGAATTAAGATACAATTAAAAAAAAAATAACCTGGTTTCATTATAATGTCATAAAGAGTTGGTCAACCGTGGTACTAAGCAAGTACTGTAGTAGCCTCAGTGTAAATATAATTTCTTATTTTTGTCTTCCCCCTTCTACATTTCCAGAACAAATTTCTGAATATTCATTGATGTCAACTCTATCAATTCGCTAATAGTTTTATTGATTTAAACGTTACAGGTAATTCATTTTTAACGTTTCATCACCTCGAAGTCAACTTCCGAAGACATACTGGAAGTAAAATCTAAATAGTAATTTGTGATAGTGACGAAGCAAATATTCCACTGTACATATATAAAACTCCAGTTCCTCGGTCTCGATAGTGCTTCATAAATAATTGATGACACTTCTCCCTCTCTCTCGTTTCTCTTTCTTCTTCGTCGTCTCCTTGTATTCTTCCAATGACTCGGGCCCGTTCTCTGTCGGGCGGGTTCAAAGAGTCAGAGGATATAGAAGGAAGTCGAACTAGTCGCCATTCTTCTCCACTTCCCACGACGCACAGCTCATTGCCGCGTTCTACGGCCATGATTAATCAGGTTGTCAGAGTAGAACGGAATTAGTTATCAATCCCGCCACTCCGATCCAACGGAGAGGCGCACAAATCGCTTCAACGCCGTGTCACTTTCAATTAGGTGTCAGTGCTATTCAGTCACTGCTACACGAGAGAGAGAGAGAGAGAACTGATTGTATCAACGATTCAGATAACTTATAATTATTATGTGCTGTGTCGACACAAATTTAATTTATTGTCATTTCTACCAAATCACGATAAATATGACCAGGCTAAAACACGTGCACCTAAAACGTTGACACAAATCCGCATTATAATACAGTCATAATAATCATATCGGCATGCAGTCTTTGCGGAATGGAATGAATAACGTAATAAGACCTAATGATATTGACACCATTCTAAAATATGTAATAGTTTATAATCTAGTTGTTATGTTATTACACAACGTAGCTTCTAACGGGTTAGAAGCAACTGCAACTATTAATACTGGATAATGTCGAAGATGCGACGATTCGTGTTTTGTCATCCAAATGGGTCAAGAGGATAAAGATCATCCGTACGATAACACCTGTGTGATTGACAAATATGCACAATATGTTTTGTTACATGGTTTGTCCTATTCGATATTTGATGGACAAGTTAAATTTAAATTAAATTTACCATACAACGAATTATTGTATCTTAATGATTAATTTGTAATGTAAACATTCAAATTATTATTAATAGATGAGATTGTTATGTGTGTTCTTCGAAGGTCCATTCGTATTTTTAGAAACCACTTATATAGTAAGTAGGTTATATTTTAGATGTTTTTTAAATGTTAATTTTCAATTTCAATGTATATTTTTATCAATTGATTGTTATTCTGCGTCGCAAGGCAACAGCGCTGGCTGCAGAGACCAATAAAGGTTAATTATATATAAATATAATATATGGCCGCATTTTCCAATAAATAAAGCAATCATTTTTAAAGCGGCATAAGTAGATCATCGTAGCAAACTGACTGACTGTCAGTTGAAGCAACCCTACAGTTTTCCACGTAAGCCAGTCGATCGTTTCAGCATGTCTCTTCTATCGCTCTATCGACAGCCCCTCTCCCAATGAGCCCTACAGGAATACATTGATTCGGAAGCTTGACGGTGGCAGCTAAGAAATTACCTGCACGATACACCTTTAGAGAATTGCTATTGGAAAGAAACAAGAAGCGGCGATTCACAAGGCAAACTCGACTCAGAGCAGGGAGACTCAATCGTATTCTAGAGAGATCTGTTCTCTAGAAGTGAGCAGGACGATTCTTGGTTGTATTTCTTTATATTTTTTAGAACATTTCCAAACTAAAGTCATTATGAAACTTTTAATCCTTTATAGGTCTGTGGAACACATATTTACCACCACTTTTACAAATCTACACAATTAAATCCATCAGTTTTTCATACGCCTGAGTAAAAAGCTGCTATGTTTTGTTCTGAATTTGTAGAATTTGCCCTTATTATATTCTAAGGAAAAGAAGGATTTTTGTTATGGTTTAAAAATCAAATTAATTAACACAAAAAACACAAATTTCCGGGATGACCAGGATATTTTGTTTTCCTGCAGTAGATTCAATTTGGACACGTAAAAAAGGAAAAAGTGAAAAATTGCAAAAATAACTTACTTTTGGAAATAAAATCAAATTTGGAATTTTTTAAAACTTTGTCGTCAATTTGGAATCCAAAATCAGCTTTTTATTCCTCAAATATCAAGGAAAAAAATCTAAAATATTTCAACAATCTTTAAAAAAAATCATTAATTTAAAATTATGAGGTAAAAGCAATCTTTTGGGTTCCAGTTGCCCTACAAAGGGTTAGGTGTTTCGCGACCCGTTGACGACACATTTATTGATGTCTCGGTGGTGTTCATGATATTGTGTCGACGTTTCAAAGGCCGTGTTGTCTTCTAAATCAGGACTTCAACATGTGATATGTGAAGTTTTTGAATCGAAAGATAATGTCATAAACAACCCCCACGACAGAACAGCTAGATCAATAAATACGAAAGAAATATGTTTAATTTAATTGATTTGTTTCGCGTAAGTAACCCCTCTGAAACGTTACATACGTTATCAACTAGGATTGTCCTAGAGTATTTCAGATCAGAGAGAAAATGTTGGCTTGAAACTGAGATGGAGAGACCTCCATCATACAGTAATTACGAGAGGGACGATGCCAAAAAATAATCAACAACTAATTCATTATCATAAATCATTATCACATTATTCTTTATTTAGAAATGAGATGAAGATGTTCTTCACGATTCAAATGAAACCTAAATTGAGCTATCGTCATAAACATTGTTGATCACAAATTTAAATAAGTTGGGTTCTAAAAAAAAATTTTAATCAGGCTACAAGAACATTACCGATAACACTGCAAAAATTCTCAAACATATTAAATTACATTTAGGCCTAGTGGTGTGCGGGTACCCGTGATTTTAGTTTGGTTAGGTGTCTGGTGGAGGTGGAGGTGCTGGTCCAGACAATTTTTATCATAGCGTTATATACAAAATGCCATTCAACAAAAATCCAGACAATAGAAAGTGAGCTAACAATAAGAAAGTTATAATGTAAGATTATTCACAAGAGAAATTCACTTATCATTGTAACATGCAGTATTATAACGTGCGTCTTTTCCCCCGACCCGACCCGACCCGACCCGAAAACCCGAAGCAGTTTAGTACCCGATTCTGAAATGACTGTTAAAACCTCTACCCGCAGAGAATTAAGTACATTATATTTTTTCTAAGACTTAACTAGGCCATTTTATTAAAACCACACAAAATACAAAATACAAAAGATTGTGAGAGCAAGTACAAGTACCGAGATGCTATATTTTGTTGCTTATAGTACACTGACCCATATATTTGAAACACACTCAATTAATAAATTCACCGCCACGTGTGCTACACTTTAAAAAATACCACAACAATAATACCTCTCCCCGTAACATAAATAATAAAATCAAAGACCCGGCACCTCCACCAACAATGCTATTCTTATGGAGCTAAAACTTTCTCGCTCTACCCGGCACCTCCACCAACAATGCTATTCTTATGGAGTTAAAAATGTTTTAGGTCTACCCGGCACCTCTACCAATCTCATATAATTATTCGAATCATTTGTTTATTACAATAATATGGTGAATTTGCCTTCATTATAATATAATTATGGACTGTGATGTGCATTTTAATTCCACAAAAAATAACTTTGAATAAATGTGACCTTTTGCCAGTTATTTTTTATTTATTTATTTATTTCTGGTGGTCGACCAGAACGTCAAAAAGGTACCTGATTTTCGGTGATTGGTGGAGGTGCCGGTCCAGACAATTTTTATCATAGCGTTATATACAAAATGCCATTCAACAAAAATCCAGACAATAGAAAATGAACTAACAATAAGAAAGTTATAATGTAAGATTATTCACAAGAGAAATTCACTGATCATTGTAACATGCAGTATTATAACGACCGTCTTTTCCCCCGACCCGACCCGACCCGACCCGAAAACCCGAAGCAGTTTAGTACCCGATTCTGAAATGACTGTCAAAACCTCTACCCGCAGAGCCTTAAGTACATTATATTTTTTCTAAGACTTAACTAGTAGGCCATTTTATTAAATTTTAAAAAAATTACTAAATTCAATTTTAAAAATTTATCTCAGAAAGAAATGAGGCCCCAGGCAAGCTCTCGTTTATAAATGACGAGCATAAAGTCACGTGCGTCAAAGAAGTATTCTCGTTTGATTGGGTTCATTAGGTGTAGCCTCCCTCCCTGAGAGTATATAACGAGGACTGCTGAGTCAGATGACCTGTATTTCTTTCCTGGGACCCTGGTAGACGCGCTACGGTAGCTTCTTTCTGCCTTGTTATCTGGAGGCTGAGAGACGCCAAGCAAGCATGCAACATGTCATCACTATCGTCACTTCATCACTAAATAACCCACATCAATTCATCACTACCTCATTCAGCTACTTTATCACTGGATCACTTCATCGCGATAATAACCCTTTCTACGAAACCTAATTGATTTCAATTGCTTGAATTGCATAAAGTCACAGAATGAAAAACAATAATCTTCAACCAGCTTTAATTTGTATTTTCAGCATAATGTTCCGAGTTGATAGGACACGAAACATATCTGCCAATAGTAGATACGTACGCGTAACCATTTTAAACTTTAAAATATAAAATTAGGGCGTTTATATTATTGATGACTCTTAGCAAGGTTTACAAGCGTAATGAAATATATACACGAGTGTTTTTGATGAATTCTGTGGTATCTTAACATTTAAAATAAATGAAGAGCAATACGACTTTTTCTGTATGGACAATTATTCTATGTTATAATAACACTTTAAAAATTAAATCTTGGTGGGTAATGGAAATGGAGCTACATTCAAGTAAATTGCCAAGAATGCCACATGCACATTCCCCAATGGTTAGTTGTTGTAACCGCAAACCCTGGAATGACGGATAAAGAGTCGGGGGTCATTCAATCACCGACTTCCATCACTAAAACAGCCACGCTGAGTGGCGAGCGGATCTGTCCGGTGAGGGGGGTGGGAGGAATAGTTACCCCCCCCCACTCTTCCCGAGAGGGACGTCCAGGTTTCAATTTGGCATCACTTATTTATGCGGGAGAAATCTCTTGACCGCGGCTGGCGAGCGTGTTGTGGGCGAGCGCATTCAATCATTCATTCAGACCGCGGAAAACTCGTGCGTCTGACTTATATTGGAGCACAATACGTATTATACAGATGTTAAATCACCACTTTACAATGGTAGACCATTATTATCGTAGTTTTAACGTCGGCCAGATCACAATGAGGTACTAACAATGAGAGCGAGAATCAATAATATCTTCACTCAATGGAAGGCGGTTTGAATCGGAGCCAAGGAGGGAAGCAGAGTCATTGAAAGAATTATTTCCATGTTGAACTGATTCTAATACGTTTTGGTATTTTAATGGCGTCCCTGAGAAATAATTCAATGCTCGATGTCTCCGTGGTAAAAAGCATTTAACTCTAGAATTTCGAAGCAAGGATACTTTGTTTTATATTAGTAGAACATTAAGAGACAATTCTTTTTATAAACGATTTGGATACTTTAGATTGTATTATGACTTTATTTCGCAGACAATGATGCATTTACAAGACGTGATATGAAATGAAAATAATGAGAGAAGACAAAGTGAATCCTTTGCAAGTTATTAATGTTCTAATTATCACCAACTATCGAAGTAGCCTCATCCCAAATAAAATTTTGTGTTCGTTATCTTGTTAGCAATTTTCGTCTGTTAAATAATAAGGCTAGGATCATTTTGTTACGAACCTGTTAAAATTGCGAGGAAAGTCAAAACAATTGTTAATGAATAGCAAAATAATCTTCCAAAAACACGTGACTGATAAAGAATTTACCTTCGAAACGATATATTCATTTTAAAATTGTTATTGAATATGGAGATTATGGCAGAATAGAATAAAATGAAATAAGCTTGGGGGGTGGGGTAAGGAAACGGAAATAGAATGAAGAAAATAAATTAAATGCGAGTCCACGACAGGCCTACATTCCAAGAACTCAAACACAATGTGCCTTAGAAAACAAGATGCTAGCCGCCCCTTGACCCGCTCGACTTACGCTCGCAAAATAAGTTTTTGAAATATGATATGACGATAAGTATTCATCTTGTTCTTCCCTTAACATAATGTTGTGTAGGAGGTCTCTCAACTAACGTGGAACCCTTATCTTACGTAAAGGGTTGTTCTTGAGAACCAGCTGATAATCGTGCACGTTATACCCTCAACTAGCCACTCAATGCTGCCTCCTGATTGGTCACTGGTCTGCCCGGTTGTTGTTGTTGTTGTCTCATCAGGGTGACCCACGGTTTATTATGCGACCCCTCATCCGCATTGAGGGCGGGTTATTGATATCTCTATTGAATCTACTGGTTCACTAATGATGCTCGAGTATGGGGAAGCTTCGCTGATGAGATAAGAGCTTCATATGACGTCGAGACTAAGGAGAACGCTCCTATTATATAATAAATATAAAAAACGAAATGCGAAAATAATTGGAGTCATTGATTATATTACATGCTTAAGGCATTTCTACTCATCTTATTGTTGTATTTTTAGGACGTAGGGTAATGCTTTAAGGAGCAAGGCGCATACGTTTTAAAAATGCGAGTCCTTTAAACAGGCTCCATAATCATTAGATGCTCTCTTTTCTCTCTTTTCTCTCACCCTCACATACAAAGTTCACAATTCTGAATAGCTCGTTGGAAGGCCTAATCGTAAAAATTAGATTTTGGGAAATTCGTTATTACATAAATCGTGTGTATTACGACTTGGTCGAGTTGGGAAATGATAAATTGTTTTATGCTGTTATTTAATAGGCATGCAATTATAAATAATTCAGAAGATAATAAAAAGGATAATTTAGTGATTGAACGATCGGCGACATATGATTAAATACTGGCTTAACATATGTGTGTCGTATCCCTGTTAAAACTAAATAAATGAATCTAGAAATCTGAAAGAATGTCTTCCTCTAACCAACAACCACGCAGGTACTGAATTCAAGTACTTGTAAAACACAAATATCTGCACATAAATAAAAGTATGAATTAAATATTTAACACAACTAGCATAAAAGTTAGTATTGGCTATTCGCTTATCAACACCCGGCTCAGTCTCACCCCTCTCGTTATGAACAGCATATGAGAGGGTTGCTTTGAACCTCTCGTTTTCATGCGTATCGACCGGTGTAAATAAAACAATTTACGACTTTTTGTAGTAATTTAGAGTAGAGCTTTTCATTATTTCCAGATCATTTATGTACATAGAGGCTTACCACTCGTAATTGGTACTAATGAGAACAGTCACATGTGTACGCCGTACAAATAACTTGCCTGATTTATTCAATTTAAAGCCGAGTTTTACAGCGATGATGGGATGGGTGATGAGTTGTATGGACGAGTCGGACCATCAGAAAAATTATACTGGATTCCAATCCGATAAATATTCGGGTTTTGTTATTATGTTACGTGGTCGTTTTCAACAAAAATTCAAAGTAAGTATGGACTCTACGTGATAAAAAGCTTAGAACTAATGTGATACATTTGTGATATTATCTCGTTAGCACGTAAATATTTTTATTATTATTGCGCCTAACGCGTTCTACACACAACAGTTGAAACGAAACGAGCAAATATGTGAAAAACAACTTATAAAATACAAACATTGATGCGTTGCACAGCGGAGAAATAAATATCAAGTATAACTTTATGAAGATTTAAATAAGAAAGCAAGAAACACGTCTAACGTATTTTTGTAGGTTTTCAAATTGTTGGAAAACAAATTGTATTTTCTTGTTGGTTTAAATTGCAATGGATCTAGCTGATTTTGTAAGCAGTTCTCAGTAAACTCGTACCGGATGTCTGTTTAAAATTTCAGCGCAATCTGTTTAGCGATTCGGCTGATTTTCTATGTACACACACACTCACACCCACAGAATCACAGAATAAGAGCCGATTTTCTTGACTGGTTTCCTCAAACGCTTCGCTCCCTCGTCTAATTATACATTTTTAAGCCGATTGGATTCTTACCTATAATGAAAATTTACATTTGAGTTTACAACAAGAGTTTAATACAAACCTAATGCACTCAATGTGGCATGCTAGGATAAAATGCTAAAATATAATATAAATAAATAAAAATAGATAAATTTGTATTTTGAGTCTACCCACTCAGCCACAGAAACTGATTTTTGGTGGGAATTTAAATTTAGGCCGACCAAGCCAACTAGTAGGCAGATCTGACATCATCGGCGAGAAACAATGAAAAATTAGAGACCGACAAATATTTATATAAGACGGAAACACAATCAATCAAACATGACACGATTCCACCCGCAGACAGCTCCACGGCATATTCGGAACCGCCTTTAGAATTTATATTGCCCGTTGCCCAAATCACAATTTTACAGAATCCACAGCAAAGAACTGAGAGACATGAGTCCACATAAGAAGTTTTAAAAACTTCTGCCTAGAGCAACAGTGAAACTTCGCAAACCCTGGACCTTCCTGCAATTGGGAATGTGCACAAAGCCTCTTAACCAACAAGACCAATGAAACCCACCACAAAATACAAAAATAATAAAAGATTGTGAGAGCAAGTACAAGTACCGAGATGCTATTTGTTGTTTATAGTACACTGACCTTTATATTTGAAACACACTTAATCAATAAACTCACCGCCACGTGTCCTACACTTTCAAAAAATACCACAACAATAAAATAATACCTCTCCCCGTAATATAAATAATAATAAAAACAAGGACCCGGCACCTCCACCAACAATGCTATTCTTATGGGGCTAAAACTTTTCTCGCTCTACCCGGCACCTCCACCAACAATGCTATTCTTATGGAGTTAAAAATGTTTTAGGTCTACCCAGCACCTCTACCAATCTGATATAATTATTCGAATCACTTGTTTATTACATAATAATATGGTGAATTTGCCTCATTTTAATATAATTTTGGACTGTGATGTGCATTTAATTCCCCAAAAAATAACTTGGAATAAATGTGACCTTTTGCCAGTTATTTTTTATTTATTTATTAACGTCTTTCCAATTCAGTTAAAAAACTGATTTACAAAGGAGGACAACCAAATATCTAATTACATAGATGCAGACACAACAATGAACTATACAGTTAATTAAATATTTGAAAAGTAATATTACAACAATATTGCATTAAAACACAACAATTTTGGTAAAAAATTCAAAGATGATATTAAATGCAACTAGGAAAACGCAAAAGTCGTTGTTAGACGAGTGAGTGAGCCATGTGTTGAGTACCCGGTAACATTCCCTTTCTTCCCTATACCTAAGGCCCCCCTAGCCAATCATAGGCTAGATTGGCGCATTATTGCCTTATAGTTGAAGTGCCCTTACACCAACTAAACTCAAAAACCCTTTTATTTATACCAATACTAGGGAAACGTCAAAGTCGTTGTTAAACGAGTGAGTGAGCCATGTGTATAGTATCCGGTATCATTCCCCATACTGGGCTAGATCCAGCCTTAGGTATAGGGGAGGAAAGGGGATGTTCCCGGTTACTCAACACTTGGCTCACTCACTCGTTTAACAACGACTTTGGCGTTTCCCTAGTCTAGTTGGCTAAAGCACCCTTATAGCCAAAATGTAGGGGAAGTGGGTTCAATCCCCTAGTAGGGAAAGATTATGTAATTTCTGGATTGTATTTTAAAAATTATTATACATGTTTTGAAATGCATATAACGCAGTGTAGTCCATCATCTGTGACAATACTAAGGAAAACATAGCCAGTACAAAATACGTGAAAATATTGCAAGGTTTACTCAATCTACGAGCGGAATTTGGGCGTACCTTGACGTGCAACATTCGATAGACCTTGCATGGGCACGGCATTTCACAGCCAGGAAATTAATTAACAAAAAATATTTTTTCAAAATCAAATCCATTGTCGTTAAAATAATTTCTACACATTGGCAGTCTATTTTTCAGTTTATTATTTCTTGTAGGTTTAAATCGAAATGGATTGTGCTAATTTTGTAAGCAGTTCTCAGTTACCTGGTCACGGATGTCTGGTAAAAATTTCAGCTCAATCTATTTGGCCGTTCGGCCGTATGAGCCCGGATGGACAGACAGACAGACATACATACATACATATATTGGACACAGTCACGACAAGGCTCGATCGAGTAGCGTTACAAAGACTTCGTTTCGCTGCGCTCACTCGTCTAATGACCAGAAAAAGAATATAATATATTGCTTGTCATGTGATTTTGATCTAGTACGGGCGATACTCACCGTTAAAGAGTTGAGAATATATTTTATTTATTACATCAACAACGTTTCGGGAATTACCTTGTCTTCAGGATAGGAACGAAAACAAAAATATAATTAAGTAAAACCCAAACCAAACAAACAAGAGACAGAATGCAAGGCAAATATATTATTTTGAATTGTTGACAAAGAAGCTTATCTCAGATAACGAACCATCATGACATTATTGTCTCTAGTTTCAACTAAGTAAGGTTGCAGAGCTGAGTTCCGGCGACATATGAGCCCTAGGTAGAGAGAGAGAGACAGCCTTGCCTTGTCAATAACAGAAAGCCGACGAGAAGCAAGCCAGATATTAATAATGTAGGAGCAGGGTAAGATGCGCTCTTCAAGTAGATTGCGATTCAGACCCTACGAACTTGAAAAGAGACGTTATTTAATTATATCCAAGCGGATCCAGTTCCGTCTAGTAGTCGGTGCCAATCCGCGAGATTCTTTATCCCGTATTTAGCTGGGGTCGACGAGAGGCAATTTGAAGGTACCAGGACCTTCATGGCTAAGAAAAATCCCGAAACTTAAAATAAAAATGGATACCGATATTTTATTTGGGTTTGTGTACCATAAATAAAGAACATTTATTAATGTTAATAAAAACAAAGTTTACCCCCTAATTTAAACAAAAATAATTTAATAATTTTTATGTTGGTTTACACTTTGAGATACTGTATGGTTTGTAAAAGATAACGTTGGTGATTTAACAATAGCACAATACTGTGGGTACGACGAAATGTTTATTTGACTTCCTTACTTTATTGAAATGTATGTGTTGCATATTTTGAGACTTTTTTTCAATGTTTTCAAGTCATCGCCTCAAGAGGCTACCATTATGACTGTGTACTATGATGTATCTCTTATGCTATCTCGATGCGTCCATTAGCTAACATTTTAAAACGGTTGTGTTTAATTTATATATACTGAAATATTAAAACATTTTCGACATAACATTCCCTTAAACATAATAAGGCATATGAAATAAAGGTTTCGCATGACTGACTGACATCCGAGCCTAGCAATACGGTGGTTTCTGTCCCGAGGAAGCGAACTCGTCGGTCTGAACAGAAAAGAGACAGGTCTGTCTCTCATCTTGTTGATTCACTCCCATCAATACCAACATTGACTTAGCAGCAGGTTGAAATCTCCTCATACATTTTTGATTTAATATCTTTAACTTGTTCAAACATGAAGAGGGGGCTGCGTCAGGATGGCTGAATGGAAGCGGGAAATTGCATTAAGAACTCGGTTTTCCGGCCTTGCTCGACGAAAGCGGATTATACGATATAACAAATTCGATTTCAAATAGTTTTATAAGAGAATAAGAATGTACTTGGGAACAAATGGTTGATTCTGTTCACAGTTCAAAAGCCATTGCTGAACTTAAACTCTTAAATCACTTGACTAAGCCATCTTATAAAATATGGGGAGAAACATTCCAATATTTATGCCCATTCTTCCTTAGATTTAGTTCTTCACCAACTAAATGCAAGAGATTTTGACAATATTCCCCGAGAAACATTCTAGTGTCTTCTTTAACTTATGTATTATGAAAAAGAGAAATAGAGCTGAGACCCTACTCATTTTTCTATTTAAATAGTATTAGTAGCATTTAGAGATTTCGCGTCTATGTTATAAGAGTATGTGGATACTTTGTGAAAACATACACTCGTCAGAAGTAACAACAGCTCTAAAGAATGTTTGTTTTTATAAAAATAAAATATACAGCAATAAAAAATGTCAGAGATCTTTCACATAAACGGGGTTTCTTGACCCTTACAACTCAACCCGGCGCCTCCACCAAATGTGATCTTTGTTCAAACCACTGGTATTATTTCACGTTTCTTTACTATTTCTATGAACATATCACATAAGCGATGCATTGTTATGTACTAGAAAAACGCCAAAGTCGTTGTTAGACGAGTGAGCAAGCCATGTGTTGAGTACTCGGAAACATTAATATATTATAAGTATAAATGAGAGGGGTTTGAGATTAGTTGTAAGGGCGCGTCAACACTGTTAGGCCTAATGCGCCACTCTAGCCTAATAGACTGTGGAGGAAATGCCCATGCTAGCTAGATTCAGCTTAAGGTTTTGGGGATGAAAGGGAATGTTCCGGGTACTCACCACACGGCTTGCTCACTCTGTCTAACAACGACTTTAACGTTTTCTAGTAGTACACAAGTATAGGGACTCAATTGTAAAACATACTAGCATCTAGCGTTGGGGGACATGAACAAAATGTTTCGTATTTTCATTAAAATCGATACTCGATTTGTTATTGATATGCCCTAAGATCTGTTGACAGTTCATACTTTTTCTGTTTCTTACTTTCTCTGTATCTACAGAGGCTACAGCCTGCAAGGATCGGCGATAATATTTCTTTCTTACTTTCTTATAAGTCTTTACTATTCCTAGCTAAAGTCATAATAAGCCTACTTCTAAATTATTTACATAACTATTGATATTATTAGCATTTGACATGAATGAGCTTTATGAGAGTGTTTTTTACCACTTGAATATCACATGCAGCAGTTTCTTTCTGCGTTAGTCAATTTATTTATTAGTTAGTTACTATATTGGCCTACATTAATTTACATATGCATTTCTCTTTTTGAAACTTG
Organism: Sweltsa coloradensis; assembly: GCA_024449915.1. Taxonomy (NCBI): domain Eukaryota; kingdom Metazoa; phylum Arthropoda; class Insecta; order Plecoptera; family Chloroperlidae; genus Sweltsa; species Sweltsa coloradensis. The sequence continues at coordinate 772,250 of JAMZAV010000043.1, read as the reverse complement.
CAACGGTCATAAACATTAATTATAATGGTGATTGTAGATTAGTCGGCCAATCCACCGTCACCCCTTTAGTTAATACTTACGACCGTTACAAGGTTCAAAAAGTGAAATGCATATTTAAATTATTGTAGGCCAATATAATAACTAACTAATAAATAATTGGACTAAACGCAGAAATAAATTACTGCATGTGATAGTCAAGTGGTAAAAAACACTCTCGTAACTCGTTCATGTCTAATGTGTATATAATTTATTCTTATAGTAACAACTACACGTTTTGTTTAGTTTTTAACTGAACTTAATGGGGTATTGACCCGCTTAACTTAAAAAATATATTTCATTAAGGCTTACGTTATGAATTTACAAAGTAACCGATACAATATTGGGTCCACCCTTGCCTGAAAAAAATTGCCAAACTTGGTAATTTTCCATCTAGGTCCCATCGGCAAAAATCTCCCATAAGAAATAACACGGGGACATGTTTGACCCCCGTGACCTTGAAGGAAATTGGTGAAAAAAAATATTGGCCATCATTGACGTACTTAGCCACGTTTTCTTTAAATCCTCTAGTTTTTTTTTTTGTAATTTGGGTAAGTGGTTCGGTCAAAATATGCTTATTTAGAAGGTATAATTTCGGAACGCATATTTTTGCGTGTTTGAGTGTATATTTGTGCACAATTTCAAAACAATTTTCTAAATGGCCATTTTTGATTAGTATGAAGCTCTATAGTATCTATGCTAAACCAAAAAAGCAGGTTGAAGCCGATTAAAGTAATTAACAAAAAAACAATTTTTCGCAAATATCAGAATTAAAACGCCTTAAAAAATTGTGATCAGTCATAAGTACAAGATACAATTTTGTAAACTACTAGGGAAACGCCAAAGTCGTTGTTAGACGAGTGAGTGAGCCATGTGTTGAGTATCCGGTAACATTCCTTTTCTTCCCCCTACCTTAGGCCTCCCTAGCCTATCATTGGCTACAGTGGAGCATTATGGCCTAAACTATGGCCTAAACTTTAATACCCTATTATTTATACGAATATATTATCAAACTTGAATGCAAATGTTCCCGGGTACTCAACACATGACTCGCTCACTCGTCTAACTACGACTTTGGCGTTTCCCTAGTCTAGTTGGCTAAAGCGCCCTTATTGCCGAAATGTGGGGGACATGGGTTCAATCCCCTGGTCGGGAAAGATTTTGTAATTTCTGGACTGTATTTCAAAAATTATTAAACATGTTTTGAAATGCATATAACGCAGTGTAGTCCATCATCTGTGGCAATAGGGCCTACTATGGTAAACATAGCCAGTACGAAATACGGGAAAATATTGCAAGGTTTACTCAATCTACGAGCGATATTTGGGGGTACCTTGACATGCAACATTCGACAGACCTTGCATGGGCACGGCATTTCACGGCCAGGCGAATAACAAACAAAAATTTTTTTTTTAAATCTAAAACATTGTCGTTAAAATAATTTCATAAACATTGGAAGTCTATTTTTCAGTTTATTATTTCTTGTAGGTTTAAATCGCAATAGATCTTGCTGATTTTGTTAGCAGTTCTCAGTAAACTCGTACCGGATGTCTGTTTAAAATTTCAGCGCAAATCTGTTCAGCGATTCGGCTGATTTTCAACGTACACATACACACGCAGATTTACAGAATAAGCGCCGTTTAAGTTGAATCGAGACCACTCCGTTCGCTGCGCTCACTCGTTTAAAAGTGGACCAATAGCTATGAGAAAAATTGATTTACAGCCTCTGATAGGAGAAAATTGGGGTCCCAACGAACAATTTGTTCAACATTTATTTTCAATTAGTAAAACTCACGAGTTAATCGCAATTAAGTCAAACAAATTTATTTTCGACAGCAGTGTTAATTCTGACATATTTAATTATACAATTGTTTCCATATAGCAATGTCGTAAAGAAAGGAGCTGTGTGAGAGTTTTAGTGACCAGCAGCCCAAGTTGACCATCTCTATACTACGCTCCAGTTTTCTTGTCTAACGTCCTGTTTAACTTTAACTAAACTATAATCTGAAGCTAACTGAACATCAGATAATCTACACATTAGCTACTGAGTTCTCTAAAAGGAAATTTTCTTTATCGACGTTGAGTGTAGGTTATTTTTAGATTAGCAGTTAGGTGAAACGAAGCTTAGAATACATTGTAGTTTGTGTGACTCCATACGGTAATTTTAAAAAGTCTTCAACTTAAAAAAAGAGAAATTTTAAAACATTAAGACAAGCCCGTACGCAATATTTTACTGTGGTCGAGATTTAAAAATCTTTAATGAAAGTCTGCTTCTTCTTCTTGTAGGGAGCAGCCGTGTGGAAGGTTGCCAGCTGGGCGGAACGTGAGGGGCAAGGCGAATGCGATTCATTTATTCAAATGTGGTCATTGCGGGAATATGCTGCCTGGCTCCCAGTCTTTATCTAGACCGCTACAGAACAAGAGTTAATAACCACCGTACTTTGCCTTTATATTGCACAGATTTAGAGCAATATTTTTGATGAATAATTCCGAAATTTGACTTTTGAGGTACTTTAGAAAAATCTATTATTTCCTGTATGGGCCAATTCCTTCCAGTTAAACACACGAAGACTGAATCGCTTTGTGCATCGTTCGTTTGGTTATGTCGTAGGTATTTTCACTTTTCTAGTACTTATAATTCATTTAAATATGAAAACGTATTTTTAAAACGGCGAGTCATCATTACAGTTGAATATTCATAAATAATTAGTATTTCTGCTACGACAGTAAATTACAAATTAAGACATTTTTAATACTCCAGAATATTTTTTAATACTTTAAATAAATGTATTTTTTTCGAAGAAAATATTAAAGAGAGTAAAAACGTTATAAAGTTTAAAAGTTTAAATAAATAATAATAAGAAATTCAGTAAGTAAGTTAAGTGAGTAATTACATTTTGATGAGAAAGTAAAAGAGTACTTATAACAGTTAAATATTAACTCAAATTGCCACGGTAATACGTATATTTAAAGTAAGTATGGCAAGATGTACGACGGGTGCAATACATCTTGAAACAAGGGAAGCATCTCTCGTCTCAGACGTCCTATTAGTGATCCGATAAGTCTTCAATCCCAAGCTAAACGCCTTTCACCCGGCTCGTCTTGTTGACAGAGAAAAGATGGCGCAGGCTCTGCCCTCGGAATAATAAAACAATTCGTTCCGGGCACGTAGCCCAGGCCACCGTCGCCTGCAGGCTTGCAAATATAAAAATAATTAATTTTATTCCGATCATGTGTGGGGTCATTTGTCTAGGAGTAAACAAACGCGGTTTCCATGGCGACGGGTCGGCACGTAACCTGGCCCTGCGGTCACCTCGCAGGTGGTGCATGGTGGGGGGGGGGGGCGGACCCAATGCTACGGTCATTAGGGTTACCAGCTACCGTTGTGTTGTATCCGGCCAGCATCTGTATTGGGGACATGACTTAAATGTCTTAAATTTTAATTTAGTTTTCCAATTTAATAAAGCCTAGTTTTCATGTCCAAGAGCAAATGGCGCAGCGCGCGCGACCACAAGGTAAAATGATCTCAGCTTTGGTCGCGCCGTTCGTTGGTCGCGTTGTCCTAGCCCTGTGATTGGTCTAGAACCAACTTGCTTGCATTCGCTCGCCTGCATGAAAACGAGGTTAAACGCTTGGTAAAATAAGGCTTTGTCAAATTGGAAAACTAAATTAAAATTTGGAATATGTTATTTTGAAGTTTTAACAGTATTGCTTCTGCTAATCATCAGTGCATCCTTTCTAAAGATGAAAAATAAAAGTGAGATAATAAGCAAATATTTTTCAATGGTACAGACAAGGCAAAATAAACTTTTCTTAAACGATCCTTTGCATACGCGTCGGTTATTTATGCTTCTCATATCATATTATAGTGAATATAATGATTTTTGGTAAAGAACTCAACCGGCAATCGGGAGACCGGGGTTCGATACCCCGCAGGGAAGGATTTTTGAATTTCTGGAATGATTTACATAAGAACATAATGATGATACACTTTATGAGTTGGTGCAAAAACAAGTCGGCACCAAATTCTGAGATCGCTCCCTCTACCCTAGACGACCTCCACAACGACGACGACAATAGATGAGAGCCCCCAATACCTGCCGCTCTGACTGTGACTGGATATGTCCATCATGTGTTTGTCACCCCACGTTCTTAAGACTAGATTGCTGTATATTGACAGAACAGTTGACGCGCCGTTAAACCAAATAATCTCAAACTAACTTGGGTCATGCAATAATGCCTGGATGTAATAAACACTTTTGGAACCACGTAATGTAGATTAAAATTAACACTTTTATCCCCTCTCATAGCCGTACATTTTTGTTTGCAGTAACATATACTACTTGTAACAAAAACAAATATTAATGGTATATTTCCAAAACCGTGGAATATATTGTGTTGTTATAAAGTAACTTTACCTAGTAACAACGCAAGTTGGAACTGTATTCTCAATGTATAATTCACAAAACAAACAACCATGAACAACCCTTTCATTAACCACTTAACTGTGGCTTAACCGTGGATTAAGCTAGAAATCAAAAGTGATAAATCAACCGGCGAACTTTGCTGTATCCTATTATCTCACAACGAGAGTAAAACACAGGGTCTTTGTTAGTGGGAGGATGTGTTCGCTCACTTCTGGTGTCGTGAGTGTCACAAACAAGGGTTCGTCACACGACCTGTCACTTTTAGAGTGATGTATCGTTGCTGCTGGGGACGGGGAAACAAAAGAAATGTGAACATAACAGGGGTTAAATTGATTTTATTAAAATAACCAAACAAGTACAAAATATAAAAATACCCAATACAAATCAATCATTTAAAAATAATAAACTATAGTATATTGTGAGGTAAAACAAATTCATTCGTAGTAAAATAATATAGGGTTAATGTGATGTTACTGTATGCAACATGTGATGATAATGTTGGTTGTGCGAATAAGGCGAAAACTGTTAATTTATCAAATGGAGCTTAACATACGTTCGTGATAAGTGATAACATTGGTGTATTGCTGCTGTTGAAACGTCAAGGCCATGGTATTAAAACGTTACCTTTTTCTTCGTTTATTAACCTTGTTGCTAGTTGGATGAGCGTAGCGAGCGAAGCGAAGATTCCATTTCACTACACTGGAGAAAAAAAATCCGGAATATTTTTTACCTTCTTTTTTTTTCTTTCTTTTTTTTCTGTATGTTTGTGTGTTTGTCAGCACGATTCCGGCTAAACCGATACTCCATTTGCGATGAAATTTTATGGAGGCCTTCGAAATCTCTGAACTTAGAACTGCCACGTTTTTGAGCGCAATCAAAAAATTATTTCTCATGAAAATCGCAATTTTACGATTTTTTTCGATTTTTTGAAAATTTATTTTCCTTCACAGAACCTTAATTTTATGAATTAAGATATCCGTGTGAAATTTGAGCGCAATCAAAAAATTATTTTTCATGAAAATATAAATTTTGTGGGTTTTTTCTTTTTTTAAACAATTCTTTTACTTATAACACCTACATGCTTTATTTTATTGTAATACTTTTTTCACATTTATAAATTTTATATTCGTGTGAAATTTGAGCGCAATCAAATAATTATTTCTTATAAAAATCGCAATTTTTTGTTTTTTCAATTTTTTAAAATTCATACGATTAATTAAAAAAATTAAAAATTAAAGTTTATTTTTTATCTAATTTAATTTAATTTAAAAAAAATCTTCAACTTAGTACTAATTTTTTCACAGAACAACAGAAAATCCGCATAACACATGGCAGCTCAATGCACCAATTACGCTCATCCAACAACGCGGCGGGACTTAAGCGTTTTCCTAGTAGTAGTAAATTACGTCACAAGGGAAGATGAAAAAAAAAAATTGGAACAAAGTGAGAATATTTGTAGGTGTAGTGGTCAGTCAACATTCCACCTTATACGAGAACAAAAACTGTAATAAACTAAGTATTAAAAATGGGTTGTTGTTTATGTGGCACAATTTTTTTTTTGAACTAGGGTGGTACCATAAATTTCGGATCTGGTCGGCCCCCAAATACTAAATGTCAAAAAGGTGCACGACTTTCGTGTAACGAAAATATTTTTTAATGGGAAAATGGTGGAGGTGCCGGTCCGGACAATTTGTATTTATTATATATATGCCTTTCAATGAAAATCCAGACACTAGAAAATGAATTGGGAGTTATTAAAATGCGAGATTCTTCCCAAGTAAAATTAATTGACCATTATTACATGCGGTACTGTTATAACGGCCGTCTTTTCCTTACCCGACCCGAAAACCCGAAGCATAGTAAATTATTAAAACAATTAAATGTCAAGTACGATAGAAGGTGATGTGGTCAAAGAGTTTGAGAGTTGCTCTAAACTTAAAACTAGATTCCAGTCCAAGAGTCGAGCCAAGCTAGACGAGAAGTTGTCTGCGTTAGTTTCTCCCTCCGGTGGTGTCCGCGCCACTGTCGCTACAAGCCTAGCGGTCGCTTTGAGAACTAGAGTAGGCTAATCAGAGCGCCGCTCAATGCGCTGCACACAATGACAAAGAACCTTTTAGCTGGCGCACATGTCATTACCACGGCCACTGGAGAAAGAGTGCACTCGTGGAATGGAATATTTTATTTTACTCGCAGACATTCAAGTGGTTAAATTAGAGGAAATGCCACGAGGCACGTTTGCCACTTATGAAAGTACACGCAATGAAGGAAACACAATATGCAGTTTTACCGTTAATGTTCAGATTCTACTATGAGTTCTTAAAACACATTTTTAAATACAAAGGACGGCGCTTGAAACGTAGTCAAAACGTGAACTTTAAAATGGAATTTGTTTAAACGACTTTTGAAATAAGATAGGTAGGCACACTATTTGAAGCAGGGATGTTAACTTTTGTCCAGGATTCAAGAAATAAACTACAAATTGTTCCGTTAGGTGAGTACGTGAAGAAGTTGTAATAATCGGAAGTTTTGCAACTGACAATGATTCCATAGAAATGAACTACGTGTTGGCGTGTAATAGTTAGACTACGCTCCAGTTAAAGTTCGCGTGTTGTTATATTAAATAAATACATTCCAAACTATATCCTTCTATTATAACAGAAACGATAATTTATCTCGTACATGGTTGAGTATTGGATTTAACAGAAAAAGGAGTTTTTAATTTTGCGATAACCAAGGTTCAAAACCGATGCTAAGAATTAATTACATTGCTTTAAATTTTCACTAGCTTCAATTAAACATTTTACTGGTGAGTACCCACGTTTGTATTGTGAATAAAAGTTTATGTAATACGAATATTTCAGTGATTTTTGTAAATTAAACTGTCACAAGCACCAACCAAATAATACCAATACTAAAATAATAGAGAGATCCATGGGTTTTAGAACAAGCTTCTGTTTGTAACGATAAGAATAATAACATTACGAAGCGGTTATTATATTAAAAATCACAACAGAGGTATGACTGTTTAAATTGTTTATTTTTGTATGTAAAAATTAAAAAAATAAAAAAAACAATATGAATCTTAACATACTCCTTGTATCGGTTCGCCGTTAAAAAAAATTACGTTGCAATCGAAAAAGTTAATATGGTGTAAAAAAGAAATAAGTATTTTTTTAGCTTCAAAGACGAAAACTTTCGATCTCGATTGTTCATTTGAACACTGCTGATCTGAGTAAACAAGGCCTAAACATCCTTAAATCCTACTAAGAACAGAAGTTGACAGCTTTTAAATAGTTACATTTGATGTGACATCAAACGTGAAAACAGAACGAAATCAAAAGCTTGACGTTAATCTACGGTTGCATCAAAAGGCATCGCCTCAAAGAAGCTGTAATCATGACCCTCCCCCTCCCCCGAGATAACCCGCTGAGCGACCACGTCCAGCCGAAATGTAACTCACTCGCCACAAAGGTTTTTTTAATTGCTGCTTTTACTATTGTCAAATCCACCACCATGCGGTCCGTCAAAGGGCAAGCCACGTTGTTTTAAATTGTTAACCAAATTCTACAGGGTTAGAACTACGGAAAATACAAACAAAACATTGTCCAAAACAAGCGGAACAAAACCTGTTAGCAAGCTACATACAAAATAAACAGACTAAATCAAATACCAGTAAATGTTGGGTGTTCAACACTATTACTGCTTCTAACTAGGAATAAACCAAAACCATTATAATAGTGCGTGTCAATGAAATTATCATAACAGTAAATACAAACTAAACATAAGTCAATACAAAGTAAATAAGTAGGTAAGTTTACCTAAAAGAGACATGATATTATTCAAGTTTAAAGTAGTGAACCAAAAGTTGCAACAGGTAATATCATCCATTGACATTAGACAAAAACAACAATTATTTAACAATTTTATAACTAGCTATTGTCCAAAGTGGGTTGAATAAACTCAGTAATTTGTAAGAAAGAAATCAAATTGTACATGTATACTTGTGCACATGAATATACTTTCATCAGCTCAAAATGAATGGCAATACTCTGGCATTTCTTCTTCAAAGGATTAATAATCACTAAATTAGGTTCTAATAACAATAAACCAATAAACCAAATACAAAGTACAATGAATAAAAATAGTAAATGCCAGTAAGTGAAACAATAAAGTAGCCACAATTCATAATTACTTGACACTCGGGTAAAGTGGGAAGAATGAAACCGGTAGGCAAATAATTTAAAAGTGTACTTATTGTTATACACGTGCACATGAAAATACTTGCATCAACTAAAAACTAATGGCAATACTCAAGCATTTCTTCAAAGAATTAATAATCACAAATAAACTACAAACCATAACCAAGGTAAATAAAGAATAACAAAGGTAAATGCTAGTAGGTAAAACAACAAGGTGGTGGTTGTTTGCACAGAATGTCAGCATGCTGAGCAAGGCAAGATCCTCAGGCATGTGTCGATCTCAGTGACGAGATAGGCGCCGGGTGGAGTGAGGCCCTGCAAAAACCAAAGAAAGAAGTTCGTCAGTGCAGTGCATGCCACGTGCAAGGGAACTAAACCAAAATCATACTGAGAAATAAGATAATGAGAGTAAGAAAGTGGGATTGTGTGTTCTACATAACATAAAACTTGTGAATAATACAAACAAACCACATCGTGAAGTTTAAATCAACACAGATATCAAAACTTGGTTTTATAAATACACTGATGTCGTTATAACTGCACTTATATTAAAATCAAGGTGTTTCTCACATCACTATTATTTCCTTGTTACTTGTAATAGATTAAAGTTAATTTTTAAAGTTCTCTATCGCGATATGAAGTAACAATGGGATGTCGTAGTTTTTTTTTAGTTTTTTTTAGTAGACATCGCTGGAGCTTCTTAAGAAATATATTTTTTTTTACGAACTCGCTTACAATAATTAACATTAATATTTTTAATTAAACAAATAACAAAAAAATTGGCCTTAAATCACATGACTATACAGTGGCGTAAATTCATACCAGAACTACTTTTTATCTGCTTGACTCAAATGTAAAATATATGGTGTAAATGATACACAAATATATATGTTATGGCGACGAGGCGTTGTATAATCAAATATTCACGCAGGTTTTAAACACTTATAATGACATTATTAATTTTGTTAAAAATTACCTAAAATAAGGATTATGGAACTTTTAGCTAATAATAAAAAGCTTAAAATATTGATATTCGCAAGTTAACTTCACCAAAGCTATCCGTTCAGATCACTCCTTGGCAAGTGGTCCAGCTATGTGTGTACTCAAGGGTGAGTTGATGTAGGATGACTCGAGGTCACCCAAGGTCACCAAACCAGACGAACCGCACAGTGGGGGTAGACCAAACTAATGTGTGCGGTCGGTACGAATGAGACGTGAATAAATCAAAATGGCCGCTTGTAAAATGGCCGTGCGTCCTCTGTTCTACATCGCGCGGCCGTGAATAATGGCCCTCAGTGGACCCCTCCGTCTTTTCTTCCCGACCCGAGCATTTCTCCAAACAGGAGCCTTTTTGCTTAACTGTCACACTAGCACCGCACAGAGCTTTCTCATATTTACATAATGCCCGCTTTATTTCGGAATAAATAATGGAGCAAAAAGATGAAATAGCCAGAAAATTTTGTCACGGAACAAAAAGACTTTGCGATAGAGTAGCGCGATAACATACCACCTCATACCTTACGCGCTAAAGCTGGCTTTGCATTGAACAAAGTGAATACAGTAGCGGTCTGCGTTGCGAGGAGGACAAACGCGCGTTTATCTTAAAGAGAAAGTCTTTAGACGCTTTGGATGTTGTTTTTCCCCTAAAACTCTTATAGTTTATATCTGATGCAAACTACAAAGATCATGCAGCATTGCGACTAGTCGACTTTACTCATATGAACGCTAACTACATTTCTACATGCAAGATTAACAGGGATATAAATAGAAGAATGACATGTATGTTCCTTATAAAATATAAACCATTCTAACAGAGATTAACAAGGAACCCTACTACCTAACTAGCTAACTAACTAACTAACCAACTAACTAACTAACTAGCAAACTAACTAACGAACTAACTAACTAACGAACTAACGAACTAACGAACTAACGAACTAACTAACTAACTGACTTACTTACTGACTAACTAACTACCTAACTAACTAACTAACTAACTAACTTCTAACTTACTAACTAACTAACTTACTAATTAACTAACTAAACAAAAACGTGCAAGAACATTATTTATGTTACATTACGTTCAAATAGTTACGCGGTTTATGAACTATTGACTTTCAACCTCCTTTCTCAACAATGTCAGATATAGTGTACACATCACGGCATGAAAGATAGAGAAATGAAAGCTGCTAGTTCGGTGAGTACAATGCGAGGCCACAGTTGACTTGCACTCTACGTACAAGGCGTGAGCTTGTACAGAACGTGTTGAGATGTACGTATCGTACAAAGTATATCGAGCATGTTTGAACGATCGTTCAAAAGAGATAAAGCGATATATCCAAAGAGATATTCAGCTATAAAAACTGTTTTACACAGGATAAGTATGACGGAGTGGCGTGTACTTTGCACCCTAACAACTACTAAGTACAGTACTTGTACACCGACATTTTAGCGCACGCGAGACTCGAACTAGAGGCGTTAACAGTAACTTGCAACCAGCAATCATGGGACGGTCGGTATGTCAGCGCATTCTCACACACTATCGAGTTCAATCGTATTACATTCCTTCATATTACTCCATGAATGACAAAATAACAGTAAAGGGGCATTTCAACGCAGAATATTTTCTTGTAAACAGGTCCAACTTTACAGAGAAAGATCGTAATTAAATTAATAACAGTATAAACCAAATTTTGATCAAACTTAATGGCGATGAATAGTCTAGTTGTTTACTCGACATTCGTGTTTTGTAGTATACCTGAGTATAAATGTGTGGACGTTTTTCTGTACATTTGTACACAAAACAATTTTGTTTTTCGTTGGGTTGCCCTCAGTACTTTAAACATACATTTTCCTGGATGTGACAGCCAACAAGTGACTTACTGCGTCATTCAAAGTGCTCGAGTGACTTGATAAGGGAATGTCCTGGGGCAGTTTCAGACGACTCAACCCTAAGTATTCACAAAACTGGAAAATACGGTCTTGAACATATCATTCAGTCAGCGTTGCAGATCGCGGGTGACCCAGGTTAACCCTTATAGGGCAAAAGAGAAGGACCCAACTTTTGCTTTCTTCCTTCACAATTTGAAATTCGTGATTTTTTAAAAGGAATTTTTGTATATTTTCCTTGATCTTTTAGGAATAAAATGGTGATTTTAAATTCTTAATTGACATCAAAGTTCAAACAAATATACACAATTTGAGTGTAACTATTTTAAAAAGTCATTCTGATCATAAGAATTTTGTATGGGAAAATCCTACCTATTCCGAACAAATCAATAAAGCTTTTTAACCGGGTTAAATGTATGAAAAACCAGCAGATTTAATTGTGTAGAGTGTAGATTTTGAAAAGTGTGGGAAATAATTATCCCACTGCCCTTAAAAGTAGGGTTAAGAGCTACACGCGTTACGAATGAGAAGTTTGTGGATCCCACACATGAGATTTGGACCTAAAACCACGCGCACACTTCCGCGTTGACTACAAACTCCAATGATTCTAGTAAACTGCGCAGATATCGAGCACAATACCGCCAACTTGAGGAAACAAAACTCCCCCAGCTGTAGTTCTTGCTCAAGTAGTGTCGCGAGTGAGCTATCGACCTCGCGATATTGCCGGTGTGATTGCTCGGGACATCTGTGACGCGCAGGAACTGGGTCATAAAGTTACTCGTCTTCCGGCTTGGTTGTGCGTGAACCTCCACTTGACCGTGCGATACCTTCCTGGCGTGGGCCGAATCACAAGTGTGACCCACACTTCACAATAAGGCGGGAGAACAATGTTCGAAACCGATCAATCAAATGAGAAGTTGGGACTGGTTATGAAACTCTTGGAGGAAGTTGAGACTGGCGATACGTGAAACTTACTTCTCATCTCAACTTAACTTGTGAACATTAGAGGTGTGCGGGTATCCGGAGAGGTATGTGGGGAAGGACCCGGTGTCATAATAGATAGATGACTTTCGGATGACGAAAACATATTTTCAGGGGAGATGCTACAGGGTCGGTCCATGGGATTTACGAACGTTTTTGGTGGAGGTGCCGGTTCAGGATTTACAAACGTTTTTGGTGGAGGTGCCGGTTCAGGATTTACAAACGTTTTTGGTGGAGGTGCCGGTCCAGACAATTTTTATCTACAAAAATACCTTTCAATGAAAATCTAGACAATAGAAAATTAATTATGAGAAAATGTTATTTTTAATTATTCACAAGTAAAATTAATTATTCATGCAGTATTATAACGCCATCTTTTCCTTACACGACCCTATACCCGGAAACCCGAAACAGTAAAGTACGGGAACTCGAACCCAACCCGACTGTCAACCGAACTCAACTCAAACTTTTCCCAAATCATTTTCCTTTTGTCAAGATTTTCATTGAAAAGCATTTTGTAAATAATATTTTGTCTGGACCGGCACCTCCACCATCCCCCAAATATATTTTTTCGTTACCCGAAAGTCGTGTTAATTTTTCGACATCGGGTCGCCCCCCCCCCCAATTACCCATCCCGACCCGAAATTGTGGTTACCCGCACACCTCTTTTTATTTTATTGAACAATAATTATACGTATCTACAGAATGGCGGTCTACCATCCTGTCTGTATACTTGGTTAGTATTAGCATGACCGCATTTCGCCCTGCCCGAGTGTGTGTAAACCAGTACGACCCACACAACCAACACAATCAACGCATCGGCTGTGAAATGAACATGTAAACAGTTCTACTCTGAACGCATTTATATTCACATAATTTGTGCACGCAGATTCAAAGCGCCCCATCAACGTCCGTCGACATTGCCAATTTTAAATTAAACTGTCGAGCAATTTCATCAAATTAAAACGAGCAAATAAACTGACCCCAATTAATGACTTGTGTAATAACAAATGCACAAAACAAAACAGCACGGAATGTAAAATAAAACGTTTGTGCATTACAGCCTTAAAGCCGGACGGTTTCAGCAGCCCTGGGGTTTGATTAAATTAGTTAATTAAAACGTGAGTATTTATTGTTTGCCGACAGGGCCCAGCTTCAAAGCCGGAGTCCACAGTGGGGAGTTAACAAATAGTGATGTGCTTCGCTGCTATGACTTATGTCCAGACCGGAGCGATAAAGTACAACTGATGGACGTGAGAGTTTTTGTGGTCTACCCAACTAACGACCTAGCTGGGAACTGAAGCCAGGACTTTCGAGTGTAAAAACTTGAATGAGCCACATCAGTCCCATCCAACATCACGTTTTCGTCTTTTTACCTCTTTCCACACATAGTTTTTATCTCTTATACGCTATTATATACGAATATACGTGGGAAGTGAACTTTGTTAGATAAGATAAGATATTTTTTGGATATTTGTTACATGTTGTACAGTGTATACATACAGCGTTTGACAATAATCAATATATTGATTTTCCCCTTTTTTGGGCAAGAAGTAGTTTTTGACCCCAGTCTAAACCTAATAATCAATTTTAAACACGAAAGAGAATACATTTGGGTGCTTTGTTTATACTGAATTGAAAATTCTAAAGTGGTCAGATACTTTGTTTGTGATGTTGCGTTTGCGGTTGTAGCTGTGACTGATAATTACTAAAACTGATTGGACTAGTAAAGAAGACAACTAAATAACTCACGAAAATAATAGAAAGTTCTTTTAATAATTATAATAATAAGTATGTTTTGTGGAAACTTTTTTTTAAATATCCATAATCCCCGTCTGGGCCCGGGATAGAATTCGCCCAGAGCATGTCTCTGCTAATCGTACAAGGCGATTCAAGAGAAAAAGTCAACCTCGCAATCATCAGATAGTTAAATTCGTAGTATATTACACCCTGAAATAAGAGGTGAGCTCTGGCGATTTTCGTTGTTGGAGACACCTTTCCCTTTCTCTTGACGACCTTCCTGACGACGATAACACAATGTACGGTAACAAAGACGATGACGACCGCGACGTAAGAACTCCTCCGTTCCTACTTCTACCCGTTGCTGGTTCTGCCTAGCATAAGACCCTCCTCCCCATAACATCTAGGCTGTAGAGTGGCGCATTATGACCTAACTGTTGACGTGCCCTTAATCTAAATAAACCAAAAATCCTCAACAATTGTTTCTTGTCCAAGCACTCGTCTCCAGAATGTCATCCCTAAACATGTGATGTAAACCAGAACAGTCGAATCTGTTCCCTCTGCAGTGAAGTTTGTCGGGCAATTATCACTAGAGAACCGTCTTAAGTGTAGCGAGAGATCTCCGAGCATATCTTGAACACAGTTAGAACGCACTTCAAACACCACAGTTTGAGAAGTTCGTGATGCTGACGTCGTGGTGTGAGGGGTGTGAGGGGAGGGGGGGGGGGGGGGCGCGGCCACGTCACTAGGCGAGAAATTGTTTACATCATGGGGAAGACTTTAAGAAGTAATTGTATCTCATTGTTCGTTAGTCAAATTCTTCAGAATAGAATGATCGGGAACTGTTTCTGATTTCCACTCAAAAGTGAATGTTGTGAAATGTTGCCCTTCTTTGTCATTAAAAGTTAATTTTTCACAACCTTCTATGTAATCAAAATTTTGTTTCCTTAATCATTTAAAAAACTCTCCCTTCGTGAGAATAAGAAATAAGTTTTCCCCTTTGTTCTTAAAACTTTAAGTTCTTCGTCATTGTTATCACGTTTTGGCAACGCCGCGATATTGCACAGTTATCGACAACTTATTTTTGACTTTATATTGTACTCGAGGATGAGTCAAGCTGGGAAACGAACGATCATCTCTGTGGATCCTCTTAGTATTGTACTCGAGGATGAGTCAAGCTGGGAAACTAACGATCATCTCTGTGGATCCTCTTAGTATTGTACTCGAGGATGAGTCAAGCTGGGAAACGAACGATCATCTCTGTGGATCCTCTTAGTGGGATCAAGCTGTACTGTAGCAGACCTTCCTCGAGACTCCTAGATAAACTGTGACTTACGTCTAAGCTCAGCGCAGTACACTTCGTCTTGTTTAAGTTCAGACTACCATCACATACGACATTGTAAGCGGATAAGTATTACCAATAGGAACATAATAGCAACACGAAAGATTAATGTCAGTAGTGTATTATAAATCGTTCGCAAACGAATGCACCTCAATATTACAGAGACATCGCAATACGTGGAAAACAGTTAAACCTTTAACTTTATATTATCACTAATATTTTTAGTTTAACCTACTTGAACACGCATACATATTTAAACACGATGGTACTTAGTGAAGTAAGACATGTGAAGTGCTTGGGTGTAAATATACAAACTCTAATGCATAAACGAATAAACAAGGGTTTAAATTAATTTAACCTTAGAAATTAAATAAAAATAGTAATATATTAATATGTGAAAAGAAAGAAAATTCCCTTAATGGAACTCTCAACTTAATTATTTTAATTTGTATTTTATCTCTATGCTTAAAAAAATACAATTTAATGAAGTAATCTTAATAATTAAATTAATTAGTTTTCTCTCAATTAGCGCTAAAAAAAATATGTATTAAAGTAAAATATTATAATGCAAAAGTTGAGTAATTAATGATCTATCAAAACAATCTCACACAACTTCCAAAATTGAGTCTCATTTGGGTGTACAAATATTGAAAATGCGATAGATAGTGGAAAAAGAAAACAGAGAGTGCAACTAACCGCATTTCCCTGTGTATCTGAGTCTGGTGTGGTCCCTCTTGAGGCAGGCCTTGCGTCTGAGCAGACACTGGTTGTTGTAGGTGACGTCATCCGTCCCGCAGACTGGCGGTCCCTCAGCGGGGCAGTCCGCCGGACACTCGCAGTGCGCCTCGCCTTTTCCGTCCGTCAGGCAGTTGGAGCCCCACGGGCAGTACTTCTTCTCGCACGGTTCTAAACACACAACAAGCCGGCACCCGTTAGTAGGTCGGCACCGCCACCATGTGTGAGTACACTCTAGAAGAAACATTCAGACAGTCGCCACATGTAGATAGCCAGGCACCGCCACCATGTGTGAGTATAGTCAGACATAGTCATCACATGTGAGTACAGTCAGACATAGTCATCACATGTGATTACAGTCAGACATAGTCACCACATGTGAGTACAGTCAGGCATAGTCACCAGCCACATGTGAGTACACTCTAGAAGAAACATTCAGACAGTCGCCACATGAAAGCATAACACCCAGACAAACACCACACTTGTTAGTATAGCCAGGTACCGTCACCAGCTAGTCACCACGTTAATACAGTCATTAGCCAGTCTCCAGACAGTCACCAGATGCTAGTTTACAGCCAGGCACCGGCAACAGTAACATAATATGACTGTGTTAGTAGTTAGTAGTCACTTTAGCAAAGGCATCAGGTTAGATTAGTACAGCACAGTCACCAGGCAAGTCAGCCAGCTCCAACGATAGACGACGTGCATCCGCTCTACAACGAGCACTACATCATAGAATAAGGGCAATAACACCTAGATGTCATTCAAATCTGTACGTAAATCAATCAACATCATCATACTTGCACAACACTGTCAAACACCCAGTCAAGATCCCACATGACTTACAAAATTATTAGGGGTTTGCGGATGTTGGCTCGGGTCGGGAATTTTGGAGCCGAACAGAAGTAAAAAAAGGGTACTCGATTTTTGGAAACAATTTGTTGATGGTCTTGGTGGAGGTGCCGGTCCAGGATTCACATACTTTCTTGGTGGAGGTGCCGGTCCATGATTCACATACTTTCTTGGGGGAGGTGCCGGTTCAGGATTAGATACTTTCTTGGTGCAGGTGTCGGTCCAGACACTTTTAACTTACTTTTCATGCTTTTCGTGTAAAAAACGGCAGCTCACAATGAAAATCCAGGCAAAGAAAATGAATTGGGAGAACATTATAACGCAAGAATCTTTACGAGTGAAATAACATTATTCACCATTAATGCAGTATTATAATGATAAAATGGTACCGAGAAGATGTTGTTGCAGCTGTGTGTTTGTCGTTCTCTTCATTCTGTTACTGTTGTGTCTACAAACACAAACTAACCAGCCCTACAACCTTTGAGATCTTGTCTTGCAAAAAAGCTACAGACACCTTATTAATAGCATAAGCACTGTTGATTTGTACACCATAACGATGAATCTCCCATGTAAACGGTTTTTTAAATAATTTCTGAATCGTGCGGTGTGACTCGTTGGTCTTGTGGTTGACGTCTCTGCTTCCAATGCAGAAGGTCCAGAGTTCTCTTCAAGCTATAGAAATAATTTGTTTAACTTCTGATTTGGACGCCAATCAGTTCTCGCCTTAGGAATGTGTAAACGGTGACTTTGGAGCCGTTCTAGCAACGAGGCACTTAATAAAGTCCAATGATGTTCCGAGTTATCCTTGTTGATTCTGGCACTGTTGCGAGTGGAATCGTGTCCAGCTTGATTAATCGGTGTTTCATACTTAAATATGCCGGTCTCTAGTTGGTCATTGTTCGCTCGTCGATGGTGTCGGCGCCTACAGGGTTGGCTTGGTCGGCTTTAAATTTAATGTTCCTCACTGAAAATCAGTTCTATGACTGAGTAGGTAGACTTTGAATACGAAATTAGTTACTTATTTTGTTTTATTTAAAATAATTACTGGGAAATTTTCAAGAAGAAGAAGAAGAAGAAGAAGAGAAAGCAAGAAGGCAGTTGGTATAGCTTTAATGTATGTTTAGAAGTGGGTTCGTGTTTACATCGAACTTCTCAATTACTCAACACACAACATACGAACATCAATATTTAGTTGCACTTACTCTACGTCTAGATTGACATTTGCTAGTAGTATATTTGTTAATGGTGAGATGGCAAACATGAAATAGCGTGGGGTGACTTACCTGCAGGAATCCCATGTGTGGCACTTTCTATGTGGCAGAATTTTGCATCATTCATAAGCACTTTAATACAACATATGAACTTTTGGTTAACTCCCACTAATGGTATGATGGTAAGTGTAATGAACTTGTCTCATGGACTCAATTGTAATATTAGTTTTTTATCAGGAGAAACCAGTTAGAATATCTGGTAATTGAGTCGTTGGTCACTCGGCAAAGACAAACATCTCACACGATGTGTGTCAAAAAATGTGAAACATTTTTTATCGACAATCGTTCGAAAATGACGACGGAGAGCTAAATAATTCGTGTTCGAACGAATATTATTAAAAGTATTTTTAAGATATTTGAGCAGACAACTCAATCAATACAAACTCTGTTCAAGTTTAGAACTGAAACGTCAGAAATAAAAATTAACAAGCTAAGAACATATTATTATGAAAGAAAACCGTAAAGCGTTATTCTGCTTAGCCATATATTGGCTATTGTGGTGATATTTGCTTTCCTTACAAATGATTACTATAGCTTAGGAATGCCTTTATTATTTTACTTGCCGATGGTTCTAAACATCATTGTTTGTTCTAAAACGAGATATTAAGGTCATTATTACAACGCATGTATTACACTTGCTATTCATAGGAGAATACGCTGGGCAAGCGATTAGAAGTTTACCAGACTATGCAATTAATGAATCGATTATGTTTTAATCACTTCTGCAAAAGTAAACAGCAGAAATAAAGTTTGCTAACGAAAGTTAATTAAACTATTAATGATTTCAAGTTAATTGAAATCGAATTAACAGAGAGAGAGTGAGCTGAAGGGAAGGAAGGAAGTAACATGTGGAAGATGGAGTCATTACGTAAAGTAGTACCAGCCCGCTCCTGATTACTGTTTGCTTTCGAAATTAGGTTTCGCAAAGACTGTTGACTGACTTTAACGTGCGCTCAAACAAATCGAATTTCATCACATTAATAAGTTCTTTGGGAATCGGGCGCCTGCACACAGCGACCCATTCAGCCAGGTAAATTGCTAATAGTTCTGATAGAAGCCGAGAGATGGAGACATGTAGGTAATTAGAAATATTTAAACTGTACACTTTCTCATTACATATTTAATTGTCATAATTTGGACATACACAGGTATAACAAATATTTTATGAATAATATTTCGACACTAATCGACTATCTTTCTCAAACTGAGGTTGAACAAAGGAATATTTTAAAATATACAAATAAATATAAAATAACAAAAACGACCTTGAAACATTTATGCTAACAAACTATGATTACAATTAAAATAAAACATTGCAGAAATAAATTATGTACAAATAATAGGTGAGGGTAAGAACAAAAACACCAAAACGTAAAAACAGAGATATTATTAAGCGAGCGAAGCGAGCGTTTCCATTTGACTCTGCCGGAAAAATTAGTCACTGGTTTTGTTTTTTTTTTTGTTTTTTTGTTTTGTTTTGTTTTTTTTTTTTTTTTTTTTTTTTGTTTGTATGTCTCGCCATAACGTTCGAACGGAGGCTCGGATCGAGTTGAAATTTTCACCATCCGCAAGCTTCGTTCTCGATTGAATGCCATGAGTTTTGTGGCAAATCGTTCAAAAAGTTAAAAAGTTACATTAAAGTTAATCGAAAGTTTTTTTTTCAAACTAAACGGCGACAAAATCTGAGATAGCCAAATCATTTAGAATGTCCGTCCGGTCACGAATATGTTAATTTTATTTTGATCCGATAAGTAGTGTAGATGGAAATTACATTATAACAAAAGTAACGTTGCCATGGCAACGAAAAGACGCGCGAAGTTTCTAATGCACTGCCACCTAGAAGTAATCAAATACTTTCGAGGAAGCAGTCTATTATTTGTCAACAAAGAGTTTAAATAGTTAACCCAAGGAGTCAGGTTCTCTAGATGGCGGTGGATTTTATCCACAAAGTAAAGGATTACACACGGGTTTATATCCAAATACCTTGGCAATAATAAATAATTTTGGATACATGGCCCTGTGGACAGCGAACGTCGCAAATTTAAAAATATAAAAAATGTGCAATGTGGGTCTAGCTATAGCACGTGCTCGCTTATCAACGTGTCCAACTGAGCGTTTCCTACTTATATTATATATTGTGATTTTGCTAACGTGATTATATGATTGATTCTATAAAGAATTTGGTGTGTCAAATATCAATATAACATCAACGAAATGTACCAATGAAAAATATTAGCAAATCAATGAGTAATAAAAACAACAAAATAACAAATATGATACATAAACGGTATGCGAGTAAAAAAGCTTTGCAAAGTCCACTTCAATCTACGGCAGAGCAAGGCTACCAACATAAACTCACTGTGCAGTGAGAGTAGATCAGTGACTCGCCAGCCGAGCCTGGTGGCTATGTGGATCAGCGTCACCATGAGCGATGTCGTGTAGGTTAGAGTGTAGTTGGTGTAGGAAGAGTGTAGTCGGTGTGAAGAGAGTGTGTTCTTATAGGAAGGTTTGGACACGTATAAAGAATGACCAAGAATGAAGTGACAAACGACTTGTGTCGGGGGTTGTGGTACAAGATGTGCAGATGACGGTGATTCAGGGGAGGGAGGGGGGGGGGTGACACGGGGGAAGCTCACAATACGTGTTAAGAACGCAATGCACGTTGTCAGGACACGGAGGAGAGTGTGTCTCTACTTGTTAGAAGAGTTAAAGTCTGAACACATTTCATGAAACACGAACTACGGGTTAATACTAGAGGTGTGCGCGTAACCGAATTTTCGGGTATTTGGTAGATTTTAGGTTGACCTGATCACAAAATAGGTACACGACTTTTGAGCAATTCAAAATATTTTTGAGGCTTGGTGGAGGTGCCGGTCCAGGATTTACAAACGTTTTTGGTGGAGGTGCCGGTCCAGACAATTATTATTTAAGAAATGCAATGAATGAAATGAAAAATAGAAAATGAATTGTGTCAAAAATATGTGAGATTAATCACAACTAAAATTAATTGTCTATTTTAACTTGCAGTATTATAAGTCATCTTTTCCTTAACCGACCAGACCCAAAAATCGAAGCATTTTAGTACGCGGACCCGAACCCGACCCGACTGTCAAAATCTGTGCCCACATTCGCAGCCCAAGTAATTAATATCAAATGGGTTTAACATTAAATTTATCAAAAATAATAATATTACATTTGTGCAAAGCTTAAGTGAAGTAAGTTTTATTAGGCCAATCAAAAATAAATTTAAATGAATAGAGCAATAAATGCCATTTCAATCACGAAGTTGGATCCAGGGCAAGGTTCTTGTATCTTATTGACGAATATTTCAGACTAATAAAAAGCGCAGCACAACTGAATCGTGAATAATTTTCAAATGCGATCTCATTTAGATTGTCACCCAGTTGTCTCCACAACTCTCGCTGACCTACTTGCCCGCTGATAGGTAAATGAAATAACTGCAGAGGAACCCGTTACCTTTTATCTCCCTCATTGCGCCCGGGCGCCCAGTAACGAGAGCCAGAACACATAAATCCACAGAGTCGTTGCTTCCGCTAACTACCGTGAAATAAGACGGGAATAAATAAGTTAGGTTGTGAGTCTCAGAATTATAGACGGTAATGAATGAAGGAACTAAGGAAATGGCCAACGAAGATGGCGCTGTGTTGAAGACATTAGCGAGCGAGCGTAACAATTGATGTTCGTGACACATTCTATACCTTAAATGAGAATTCTAGTACTGAATACTGCTACACAACTGGCGTTGATACTTGAGAGAAAGAAGAAAATTTTGATTCGAAACTATAAATGAAACGAAATGGATGTTTTTTTATTATATTATGTTTTGAGACTTTGGCTTACAATATTGTTATTACTATAATATGACTAATTATCATGCATAGTTTATCTCAGTTTATTGGAGGTGATGGAAATTGAGACAATCGCTTCGTGTACACTGCTATCGTATGTGAGAAGACTCAGGCTATTACCTGTTTATTTATCAAGATGGTATGCATGTGCATGAACAATATGCACATTCATAAGGTAATATCATTATCTTAGTAATATTCCAAGAAAAGCCAACAGAATAACGTGAAAGACGCTCATTCATTCTAATGGCATCAACTAGGATGAAAATGAGTTTGCACATAATCTAATTTTACTACCTAACCTCATTGGAAGACATCTTTAGAATGTTTCACGTTCTTGACTCGGCATTTGCACAATGAAATATAAACATTTCAAACAATTTCAAACGTTACCGTCAAGTATGTATATTTTTAATTAGAGTTTCATTGTCTTCATGGTTTTCAAGACAATGTAAAAGCAAACAGCGACTTTCCTTCAGGAATGACAGTTTCTTAATAAGTGTTATGTTCGTCTGCAGAAACTCAGCAACATTAATAATATCATCTCTGACATTTAGTCGAGCATTTTATCTCTCTCACTCACAAAAAGAGTTTCACGTCTGGAGGTAAGTTTTGTAGGTGAAGCGAACTCGCTACATGTTTCAACTCTTACAAAGCGACTGTGTGTACAGCAGGGCATTTTATTTATACTAGACTTCATCATTTCAATTTCAAGTAGCAAACAAGATTCATAAAAGGGGAACAAAATAAAACGCTAAAAAGCTACTTAAAATGTAATATTAAGTTTTAATTATTTCGTCTTTTTTTCACGGAGAAAGAACAGTAATAGAATTTTTCATTAACAAAGTCTGGTAAAAATAATGAAATCAAAACTTCCGAGAAACAAATTAATAACTCGCAACTCTTTCTGACAATCAGCTGCTTTTAAATCACTCAATGTTGCTGAGAGGAAGATAATTTGTTTTTAATTGTTGCGAATATAATATTGCATCGATATTCTAGAATATTTATATTAAATCAAAAAAGAGTAAGATGCGAAAGAATGAATTGTTCAAGAAATGTTCACGCAATGAAACAAAATAATAATATGTAAAATAACATAAAATAATAATAAACCAAACTACTTAAAGCTGCAAATATAAACTTCATAAGATTGTCGACGACTTCAATTATATATAGTAATTGAAGTGTTACACGATTGATGTTTTTTGAAGCGAACATCAAACATTTTGTAACAGGATTGATAGTTCTGTACCTGTGTACCCCATACAGAATGCCACCGAGAGCTCATTAACACATTCCATACGCCTTCAATCGTTCTTAAACCATGGTTTATATCGTTCTTTCCCGGTCAATTTCTTAATTTAACTCTCTAGGCCTATGCATTGTTGTTTACCAATATAAAACATGAACATGGAACTTCTTTACTATCTATCATTACATGGAGAAGTCGAGAGGAGTAGGTCTTAACCTCACGATCATTCATGTAATTATAATTTTGAAAATAAGCTGGCAGTGCAAAATTACATTTAGTAATAATAAGTTAAGTAATTTTTCTGTAATTTTTTGGATTTCACAAATTAACTGAATATGTCATGCAACCATAGTATTTATACATACATGTTTTTCATGTTTATTTTGGTTATATGTTCCGTTCTCTGTATTGTCACCATCTTAAATAATTTATTAATTGTCTTACCCCACAGTTAAGCCTTTTTCAGGCTTTGTGGGTTTTTTGATTATATTCTTGTTAGATTTATTTCTGTAGGCCTATGTAACATTAATTATTTATTTGTACAATTTTGCTATGGTGTATGAGAAAAAAAAATATATACTTGGAATTGTATCAATTGAGAGCAGCATCGAAGAAAAACTGTTATAATATATATAATATTAAGTAGTAATTTGTGTATATTCTTTTTTTCACTATGGTATATATTTATTCTATAAAGATAAATATATTTTAATACAAACATCTTAAACTTAAAAGGTTTGTGTTTGTACAATTGCTAAAACTCGGAAATAAAAAATATCTCATAAATACATTTTCGCTCATAGCAAAATTGTTGTTCAGAGTCATTAAAAAGTAACTACTCAAAACTAGTTTTTTGTATATATTTGATAACTGTTATCCAAAACATATTTTAAGTTATATGATTGATGCTATGTCCAAGGGCAAACTTCTTTGGGAGTATTGAGTCCCTCATTCAGCCATTTTAATTCAGCCATCGTTCGTCAAAATGTTAGAATCTGTCTGTTGTGGATACATCCCCTTTAACAAAAATTATTTTGGATATTAAATAAAATCGTTAATTTCAGCGTGGGTTTAATATTTGTGGCAGTGTTCGCTCTTAACAAACAGAGCAACGCGCTGGACGTAGTTTCGGTCAAGATATTATTGGTTCCGCCCCCAGAGCCCTCGCAAAACATTCTCTGAACGTCTGTTGAGGCATTGACGGGACGTGAATAGTGTTCGCTCTTAACAAACAGAGCAACGCGCTGGACGTAGTTTCGGTCAAGATATTATTGGTTCCGCCCCCAGAGCCCTCGCAAAACATTCTCTGAACGTCTGTTGAGGCATTGACGGGACGTGAATAGCTCTCAAATGAGCAGCTCCGCTCTGTCCTAACTGAAGACGTGGCTTAGAGAGGGGAGGGGGGGGGTATAGTAGTATCTATGGAGGGGGGCATCTGAATAGGAGCGGTCAACCCAGTAATGACACACAGACTGATGAGTCGAGCTTTTATTCTTTCCTTTCGTTGTATCTTTGTAGTTAAACAAGGACTTTGATTAAACCGAGCTGCTATCGCGGAATAATCTACAGCTCACTTTTAGACCAAGCCCACTAAACTGTTTGAAGTAAAATGAACTCTACCAACTACAACACTGGAAGAAATTAAAGCTTTGCTTAAGCAAACAATCGGTTAAACTAAGTTTTAAAATTATTTAATAGGTAATAGGACACATTTGACACTTGGGAAATAGCTATTCGCTCGGCCCAGAAGCATCCAAAGTATGTATACAACTTTGCAAAGTTGTCAATAAAGCATTCATGGGCAGCCCTACTGTCGTAAATTGTTAAACTTTTGTCTCAATCAGCCACACAAAATTCACGAATATAATCAATTTGGTACTTTTTAACAAAATACAAATCTTGATTTTTGTTATTGTTTTAAAACCAATGTTAGAAAAGTGTTAGTGAAGAGTCCTATATTTCCACTTTCGTGACAACTGTTCAAACTTCAAACACCTGCGGTGTCAGTCGGCCGGGTGATCAGGAATGTGATGAAACGCGTGTCACACTCATTTGTGTTTTAGTATGGTCTGGGTTATTGTTTTGTCACAACATAGTATGGTTCAGATTAGAGGTGAGCGAGTCCTGATTTTGATTCGAGTCAATCTCGATTCCGAGTACTAAAAATAACTCAAGTATTGAGTCCAATTCAAGTGCAAGTTTAACTTACTTACTCTTCACTATACAATATGTACAACATTACTTTTATTATAATTGATGTAAGTCAGTGTAGGCTCTAAATGTGAATACGGAGTACATATTAAAAGTGAAATCTCTGTAGAGAATTTTAATAATCAAGTACGAACGTTATTAGGGACGGACTATGACGAATTCTCGACATAACATAAGGATGAATTCGCTATAGGCTACCCGGCACCTCCACCAAATTTAAAAAAAAATTTATACTCGAGGTCGAGTCGACTACTAAATACTCGACCAGACTCAAAATTTCGAGTACTCGAATACTCGAATTAGTTTTGAGAGTACTTATAAGAACAGCGTAAGAATAACGGTTTTAATTTGTTATTTAAGTAGTGAGTCTTATTATAAGGCTGGAGGTAACGCAATTTGCCATAAAACCTTTATACATTCAAACAATAATTAAGCTCTCACATTTCCACTAGAACTTAACACTTAAACTGATAAAATAACAAATAGGATAATCAACGTCGCGTGAAGTTTTCACATGGTTACTTACATGCAGCCTGCTTCAATAACGTTCAGTTAAACTATGTACTCGTGCAACTCATTGGGACCTCGTTAAAAGATAAACCTAAACAGTTAACATCAACAGTTGGTTTGTTAGTCTAGCTCAAACAAACGAGTCGAAAAAAGTTACGATTAAGTGGTGGAACCGAGAAGTATAAACGAACTAAAATGTTTAATTACCAAGAAAAAATGTATACGTTGTAAAATATTTACGAAACTTTGCATTTAATTGTTGAGTTATATTATTTCTTTCGAGGAGGAAACCAAATTATAAAATACTAGTGATGATCACAACGTGGATGCCAAAATACGAACGTTGTTAATCGTCTGCCATGTATGCACACAGCACAAACACCAGTGCAGTTTGAGTAGCCTCCCCTGTCTTGCACACAGCACAAACACCAGTGCAGTTTGAGTAGCCTCCCCTGTCTACTCTTCATCTGAAGGAGCAAGTGAGTGTATCACTCATAGAGTTCCCTCCCCTATCTCCCCTCCACCCCAAGAAGTGAGTGTATCACTCATAGAGTTCCCTCCCCTATCTCCCCTCCACCCCAAGAAGCGAGTGTATCACTCATAGCGTTCCCTCCCCTATCTCCCCTCCACCCCAAGAAGCGAGTGTATCACTCATAGCGTTCCCTCCCCTATCTCCCCTCCACCCCAAGAAGCGAGTGTATCACTCATAGCGTTCCCTCCCCTATCTTCCCAAGGAGCAAGTGACCACACGTTGCGAGAGGTGCTAGGGTCAATACCAGAGACGTCTAGAGATCAGTGCAGAGCCGAGGACTTTATCCGGAGGTTACGGGGTAAACTAGGGGAGGGGGCTGGCATCGTAAAGAAGCTTCAACTTAAGGGATGAGCGACGTACTTCCTGTTGGTAATGTTATGTTTGTCAGCGTCATTTGACGACCTAACCCGGCACCTCCACCATTTTGTATCAGTCGGTGTATTTGTCACGTCACAATACGTCCCCTGGGCCCGGCACCTACACCATCATCGGACAACACAAACAATAAACGGCCGATCACAGCAGAGGAAGGTAGCTTGCTACATTGTTATCTGAAGACGTAGTCAAGAGTCAAGAGTTGACTATCGAGTCTTACTATTTTCCAAAACAGATGAGCATGAAATAATTATAACTTTTCACCTTCTGAAAAATATTTTTTTCTAAATATTAAAATCGGCATAGTATTATTAAACTCTCATCCACGCTTTTTGTTCAATACATTCTTTATGAACATTCCGGATCCCAAGAAGCCGGAACTAATAGAAAATTCGCGAGGATTTTTTAATAATTTAGCAATATAAGGCCTAGATGTGATCAAGACTGATATTCTTCTTGAGATTTGTTTTGACTTGTTAGTAAATTATAAACTTTTCTTGCCGTTACTGCAGAAGAGAACACTGAAAACTCCACCTCTTTTCATGATTTTTTTTATTTCAAGTTCTGCAAATAACGTTAATTCTACTTATAAAATAAACAACTACATGGTGACACAATAATTTTTAATTTGGTGGATCGTGATTAATTTAAACTTCAAACATAAAGTAAAAGATGTAATTTTAAAGATTATAAATCAGTGTGATAATGCAACTGTCTTTAATTATAATAAATCAATATTGAAGGGAAAACATAGAGGCTACTTGTTGTATATTAATTACATTTTTTGTTATTAATTTTACTCTTCTATAATGCTAATAAAATCACATCTTGCAATTTTAAAATCTATTTCCGTTATTACACGTCGTAATCGTCTAAAATAAAATTGAACATCATGCTTTGTTATTCAAACAATACAATACGCAATCTATTATTTTATATCGCATCCATTTTGAGAATCCCATTTTATTTTCTAGGGGCAGAGCTATTCGTTCAAAACAGCAAGAGTGCGCACCTGTATCTATCAGCCAAACAATACGCTGATTGCCTGCGACCACTACAACCACACATGGCACCTGCCTGTACGATGTCAGCACTTCGCTGTTACTGCTGACACCACGCGCTTGTACTCTGTCAGCGACAGTTGGTAGTACCGGTGACGAGACGCAGACAGTTACACCAACCAAACAGATTTACGCTCGGATTTCGTATCGAGTTCGGTTCGCTCTCTCGTGGTCAAATAGTCATCAATCATTTTCTATTTGTAAAATAGCAAATATAGAAAGACGTATACGCAATGTAGGCCTATATTTAGTCATGTTTTCGCTTTGTCAATATTATTGGAAACAAATTGAACGATAACAAACAGCTGTAGGTCTACAAGTTTAGCCATGCTTGATATTTTAGAGAAAACATTCAACAATACGTGCACACGACGTAAAAGTAAACGAAGCATAATAAAATCAACATTATTTATTTTTACAGTTTTAACATTTGTTAATTTTAACAAAATACAAACAGGAGATATCGTTGCAATTTACTAAGTACACAAGCTACAACTTAGGTATAGTAAGTGTTACGTTTAGGTGCAAGCAACGAAATACAGTCTCTTATTCAAGGACAGTAAGTTTACGCAGTCTCTTATTCAAGGACAGTAAGTATACATAGCCTCTCATTCAAGGCCAGTAAGTACATAGTCTCTTATTCAAGGACAGTGAATACATGTACACGTATACAGTAGAGTACAGAGTTTAACATGTAGTCGTAAAGAGGACATAGGCCTACCTGACTGACAGTTAAGCCGGAGTAAGAGCTCTCAAGTTGTGAGCGACGAGAGCTATAAAGGAATCCAATAGCTCGTTACGGCGGGACCGGTGGAATGATAAATGGACACTCGGAACGGCTCGGTCGTTGGACTGTAGAGGGTGGTATCGAATCCCCTTTCTCCCCCCCCCCTGTTCCCTCCTAGACGGTCACTTTCAATACGGCTCCCGCCCGTTCTGTTGGGGACTTACAGGGCAGATTTACTTTTTCCCTACCTCTCGCTGAGAGCAGGGGGGGGGGGGGACTCGCAACAGTAAGAGGAACCCAAGGGTATTTGACTGGAAACTTGCAGCTCGGGTAGGAACTTTCTAGTGGCGGAATTCTACATTGATATTGAAATCAAACATAAGCTGTTGTAAACAAATAGAATTGAATACCTGAAGATAGCTTCTCATATTGAGCTCTGAAAATTACCATTGACAAAAAGTATTAAACAAAATATAAACTGTAATAAACTTGTTTTCGCTTTATGACCGCGTCCGGTTTCAATCTGACGTTTTGTACTAATTTTTCGTTAAGCGTTGGTAGAACAGAACTTGACTTATTATGTACACATAACAAACCCTATCAATAAAATAAAAGTAAAATTGTTGTGTAAAAGTTAGTATTTATATTGTTTACTATGATATGAAGGTCGGGTGATTCAGTCTGAAACGATAATTTTTGTCTTAAGGCCCTAAATCAATTGTGAATCAACTCTCAGCTCTATTAGTTAGCCACATTTATTTCTAGCCAAAGTAACTAGAGAAACACATAATAATTACAATCAGAGTCACAAGTATCCCCCCCCCCCCCCAAGGTTCGCGTCGCGCGGGGGAGCGAACGTTCCCCACCAATTTGTCTGCCCTCTTGATGGGGTACTCGTGGAACTTCTGACCTCTGTATCCTCGGGCCAAGACACTGCCCACTAACTCTCCACTCAGATCGCAATCTCGAGCTTGTATTGACCATTTACAAAACTCGACGTTGAATTTCTTAAGAGGATGGGATAGTCGCGAAATTAATACCACGCGAAATGACAGTTTTTTCGTGATATCTCAAGAACGATGCATAATATCTAAAAACTGATTCTAGACTGAATTGTGGTTTTGTTAGAACAATATAATGCAAAAAAATATTGTAATGTGATGGTAATTAAGTTTTTTATAAAAATTTTAATTAATTTAATGCAAATCTTAAATACAAACAGCACCAATTATTATATTTGAATATTTTTTCTTGGATTATATTGTTCTAACAAAACCACAATTCGGTCTAGAATCAGTTTTTAGATATTTTGCATCGTTCTCGAGATATCACGAAAAAACTGTAATTTCGCGTGGTTTTAATTTCGCGACTAACACATCCTCTTGAAGCTGATGTTAAACCATCAATAACAATACTTATAACTTTAAACTTACTGCGATACTGTGAGCAACGCTAGTTTTCTGTCATTCATAAGGTATTTATTCCGGGTCATCATGTATTATGAATACCAAGCAGTTCTATTATTTGCCAAGTATAAGTGAGCATACAATCTGTTCTGATATGGTGTGTGCGGGTACCTGACATATCGTGTAGGACCCGGTATTTGGGTGTCGACCCGATCAGCAAAGAAAAGAGATATACGATTTTCGGTTCGAATAAAAAAAATTTGGTGGATGGTGGAGGTGCCGGTCCAGACAATTATTAGTTTAAGCCAAAATATTATTCAAAATGTCATTCAATGAAATAAAATACAATATAAAGACATGAATCTTAATTTTGTATGTTATTAAATGAAATAATTTAAGATTCTTCACAAGTTCAATTCATGGCCCATTTTAACATGCAGTACTGTAATGGTCGTCTTTTCCCTACCCGACCCAACCGGAAAACCCGAATTAGTTTAGTACCCGAATCCGACCCGACTGTCAAAACCTCTACCCGCACAGTCCTTATTGCTACAAATAAAACCTATTTTGATCTCACTTGATTGGATATTAATTCAAATGATCGTTTTAGGATAGACGCTTTTATAACAAGAAATGACGTGCATTAAAAGATTCGTGCCAACTTAAATAAAATATATTTCTGAAGAAGTATGTGTGATCGTCCCATTCAGGTAACGAAAGTGTTTCCTTATCTTTCAGGCTCGTTCAAATCCTTGTCAACGTAGATTTCTTGGCAAGATGTCCACTGATATTTCACTGACGAACTCGAGCACGACTGGCTCATGTTTGTTGGCTGTGAAAGCCATGACTTTCCATGGATCATTTAGCAATGTAGTCTACGCTTGATTTTATAGCCATACAGAACCGTTACTCATCACGAACCATTTAGCAATGTACGCTCATATTTCGCGGATTTCAAAATTCTACGACATTGACAATTTTACCATAACTTTGTAAAAGCAACTATAAAATATAAATTACTAAAACAGTTAGTTTGATCATTATAAGAAAAATATTTGCATTAAACACTGTTTATTGAAGAAAGTGGTAATATTTCCACTCTTTACAAGAGTCTTTCTCAAACTAAATGTAGAACAAAAGAATTTAGATTAAGTAAAGCTCTTGAAAAGAGTTGAAACATTACCAATAAATGTATCGAAAACCAGTATTATTTAGTCCAAATATTTTCCATTTGAAGCTTAAGTACTGTTGATAATTTTCCAAGGTGTCCAAAAATGTTAATGTTATATTTTTTTCTTATTTAATTCGTATATGAACGTTTATCTTTCATTGAATCAGGGGAAATGTTTTACAATCTCAAAAGACTTTACACAAATTTAATATCATGAAACTTCCGAAAGTTCTGTTAATCCGTCATTGTATTCAATAAAATATTGGCATTGTGCTTTATTGTTGTGGGCGTCAGTTTATACCTGTCTCCATTATAAAGATCATCTAATTATCTTCGTTGTAATTTAGTCTAAAAAGAGAATTTTTTTTTGAATTACCAATATATTTTTATTATCAATAGTCCGAAAATACATTTAATAAACGGGCAGAGAGGCACTCAAATGTTCAAATTTTAAATTACTGATTAATATTTTTAACGAAATACTGATGAGGGGAAAGATGCTTTGTCAGGTGTATATACATTGGAATTGGGTGTGAGTACATATTGTGAATTTAGCACTCATTATCTAGATTAACATTGAACATTTCTTAATTATTTCGGTGGCAATGCCCACGAAGCTAAGCAAGGGACGCCTGAAGCTGCAGGCCTTGCATGCTGTTTCACAGAGAACCTTAAAAAAAAAAACCTCCTCCAATAAAAGAATAACAAGACTAGCTTGTAACCGTTTTATCTTTGGCGAATTCAAAGAATTCTTAATTTATGAATGTACTTAAATTAAAATACGTTTTTAATTTTTTGACAAGTTTAAAAAATTGTGTTGTACTTTGAAGAATATTAATTAACAGAAGCACCGGTAAAGACTGTTGACACAGTAAAAGAAAGCTTGCACAAGTCTTTAAAAATCTGTGGTTCTTTGAATGAATATATTAAGCAGACGCGAACGACAACGCGGAGAAAGTGAAGCTGGTTTGAAACGCTCCACACACGTGAAATGGACCATGCTCACACATGAATCAAAATTGCAAATCTCGTGCTATTTAACATTTGATTGAGAGTTATTGGGTGAGCGGTATGTGCGGGTGTGAGTGTGGGGTTCTCGTATATCGTGGTGTGTGTGGTGCCAGGGGCATGTGGCGTGTCTTGTGATGTGCGTGGTGGTTCCTCGTATTTCATGGATGTTTGCATATCGGTGTGTTTGTGTGTGTGTGTGTGTGTGTGAGAGAGAGAATAGTGGATGTGTGTGCGTTTCAAATATGCGAGTGCACAATTGAATATCATAGTGTGTACATATGATAGTTGTGGGATAATGTTTTGGAATCGAATGTGTGAGTGAAATTGATTGTAAATTCTTATGAGAATATGAGTATTAGAGAAAGGAAAAATTGTTTGTGTATGTGTCTAGTATCACGCATTGTTATTTTCAAAGGGTTGCATTTTGAGTTGTGAACCAATATCAGTTTTGTCAGTATATGAGTTGTACGTTGAAAAGCCAATGTTAAATTAGTCCAGCGTTTCCGGGGCAACCACTCGAGTTTTCCGTTCATAATCGACTTGTAAACTGTGAGTTATGCCCCCCACCCCTCACCCCCCTCCTCCGCCTGACTCACAGCGACCTCGCTCACAGTGGTCAGGGTTCCTAGGTGGGCACCCTCCGCATCTTCCACCCCGCGCTGCTAGAAGTCTACACTCGATAATATCTTAGTCGAGGCTGACAAGTCTTACGCATTTCTAATACATTAACACGAACAATAAATTAACAGAGGAAGGCATTTCATGACTTTAGTCGTGCGAGATAATTTTACTCTAATCAATTAATAATATTACTAACTATTCCAAAAATGAATTGAACTTAACTCTTGCTCTCTGCAGTGTTAATTTTTTTTTAATTACACATACCAATTCTATTAAAGTTCATTTTTTAAATATTACTCATTGTTTTATGTCTGAAGTATGGCCGTTTATATTGTATATACAATTATAACGGAAATAGTCATCAAGGCAACACACTAATTACTGCTACGTCCTAAAACACAAGAAATCATTATTGTTACTCTTTTCATAGTAAGTGTTTACCACAACCATTTTGAAACCCATTGGTTCATATAAAAAAGGGAGCGTAGCGACTAAATCAACAAATAGTTTAAGAAGGATATTCTAATAAACGTTAACGTTTCTATTTCAATGTTAAAAACTCGTTGTTGGTGGAGGTGCCAAGTATTAATATCTTAGGTTTGGGTAACGCTAGCCCCATGCATGTATAGGCGAGTTTTGTTCCCTAAAATATAACTTATAGCACACAAACATTAACATGCAGCCGTTCCTAAGTTTATTGCCTTGTTTTTACAGAGTTATGCCACTACCCCCAAAGTTGTTCACACTTTTTTAAATCATTCGTTCATTTTGCATCGTCATCTTTACAACAATATTCATAATCATTAATTTCATACTTTTATTGTTTTATAATTTCTGATTTTATTTCTTTCTGTAACCATGTTCTTTGTACGCTGAATCCCAGTGGACATCTATATTTACTGGCTACCTGTCAAATAAGGATTGAATTAGCAGAAACGCATGGATGATAATGAAGATGAATGAAAGTGAAATGACAAATTAAGATTTTTCAATATATTTGAAGTACTCCGGTTAGTAAGAAAACTACTTGTTACATGTTTGTAACAGAAGATGTTAAATACAAAATAGATTCGTCTAGCGATAAGTGAACGGTTTATCCTCGCAGCAGTCCGCCTTAATCCATCTAAATATAAGTAATATGACCTGTCATGTTTTTAAATGTAGGGAGCAATTATTATTGCTCATAAAAATCAACAGGTTCTTACTCAAGCAGAGGTTAACTGATTTGATTTGATTTGGATTAATGTCAAAGGTTTAAATTCTGTGCATGTATGAGGAACAGCCAGAAAGCGTGGCTCGAAAAAAAGTTATTTTGATAACAGGTGTTTTGTTTTACTTTTTATTAACATTGTAAGAAATAAGTTTTTCTTACCATACTTAAACTAATTGTAATATCCATCAACATAACAATAATATAGTCTTCATTGAACGAGTCATGTAATTTGAAATGTGTTATTCGTGTGATAATCACTGGTTCAATGTGATAAACTATCCGGATTAAACATCATAGATCACAGAGAAACGGGTAAATCAGAGTTATTGATACTTATAATTAAAACGTGTTTACGTCAATAGTTGTTACCAATATTGATGATTTGACCAGTTTTTCCTCCACGAGCAACGCTGCAAACTTCACACCGCGCGTGGGCGAGGAATATATCAAAGCAAACCGAACCCTGTCAGGCTCAACCACACGTTCAATTAATTTATAATTACCTCCAGAGAGAGACTCAGATTGTCACTGCGGTCGTTGCTCGCCTGGCCCGGGACGCGGTCAGTATATTAATTATCGTTGATTGGATGAGCGTAGCGAGCGTAGCGAGCGAAGCGAAGATTCCATTTCACTACACTGGAGAAAAAATCCGGAATGTTTTTTTTTTTTCTTTTTTTTTTTTTTTCTGTATTTTTGTGTGTCTGTTAACACGATTCCGGCTAAACCGATACTCCGATTGTGATGAAATTTTATGGAGGCCTTCGAAATCTCTGAACTTAGAACTGCCACGTTTTTGAGCGCAATCGGAAACATTTTTCTCATAAAAAACGCAATTTTACGATTTTTTTCGAATTTTAAAAAATTTCTTCGGCTTATAACACCTACATGCTTTATCCTATTGTAATGATTTTTTCATAGAACCCTTATTGTATGAATTAATATATCTGTGTTAAATTTGAGCGCAATCGAGAAATTATTTCTTATAATAATCGCAATTTTACGATTATTTTATTTTTTTAACAATTACAATTTACTTAAAAAAATTAATAAAATTTTTTATTTAATTTAATTTAATTTTTAAAAAATTCAACTTAGTAATGATTTTTCCACAGAACAACAGAAATCCGCATAACACATGGCAGCTCAATGCACCAATTACGCTCATCCAACAACGCGGCGGGACTTAAGCGTTTTCCTAGTAGTATATAATGTCGCTAGCTAGGAGGGCCGAGGCTGCAGCAGGGGATACGTTATAGGTAGATTGAGGGGATGGTTCATGATTGCGAAGTAAGGAGAGACTCAGATTGTCACTGCGGTCGTTGCTGCCTGGCCCGGGACGCGGTCAGTATATTAATTAACGTTGATAGTATATAATGTCGCTAGCTAGGAGGGCCGAGGCTGCAGCAGGGGATACGTTATAGGTAGATTGAGGGGATGGTTCATGATTGCGAAGTAAGGAGAGACTCAGATTGTCACTGCGGCCTGAAACATCCGACAGTATTGACATGATGAACGAAGTAAATATACAAACATCTCAGAGCGGATATTTACTCAATAGTAAAAGTTGACCTACTCATCTCATGAGGCTTAGACTGTTTCCGCAAGGACAATCCCTGAGGTTCTAAGTTCTTATCCCGAATTAAACGCATAATTTTCATGTTTATATATGTAAGTACTTAAGACAGAAACTAAAAAATAGACTACACCGGGTGTCGAACCCGGGACCTTGGCTTTCCGGGCCATGCTCTTACCAACTGAGCTATGCAGGCACCAATTTAATTCTGTCATATTCTTGGTCTGTTTATACATTGTTAAGAACATACATGGTTATGTAAGAGCATGGCCCGGAAAGCCAAGGTCCCGGTTTCGATCCCCGGTGTAGTCACTTTTTTAATTTCTGTCTAAAGTACCAACATAACAGCGTCTATGTTTAACCTTGGTTTTACAATATGCGACTATGACGCTGTTATGTTAGTACTTTAGATAGAAATTTAAAAAGACCCCGGTGTAGTCACTTTTTCAATTTCTATCTAAAGTACTAACATATATATTTATCATACCTAATAGCATAATTTTATTGTCCAATACATAATGACAAACGCTGCACCACAAGTTATGCGTGTAAGTGTGAATAAAAACTAATTATTTTGTTATGGTAGTGTTGGCAATTGTAGCCAAGATTGGTTAAATAAGTTGTTTTTTTAAATTAGAAAACTAATTGTTAAACCAAACACAACATCAAAATTACACTGTTTAAAATGTTGAGTATTTTAATTCTAACCAGAAGCTCACATGAAAAATACTTTTAGACTTTTAGGGGGAAGTTTCCGTAATCGAAATATAATTTGTACATTAACGTTATTAATTTCTAGTTTTTAGCGAATTAACACCCGAAACCTTGATGTAATAATTGGTCTACCTGCAGTTGCAACGTGCTATAAAATACAAGCTCATCTTTTCGCAATATATTTCTAGAGTGACACCATCCTAATTTACACGCTGAACAAAAACAAATTATTAAGTGAGTGAATTTCACAGGAAATGTAGTTCACTGAAAAACATTTCGTACATTTATCCTAGGTGCTATGACCCGTCACTAATAGACTTTTGTTGGCCTCGGTTCACTTCCTAGCAAATATCCATAGATTTTTATTAAAACCGTTTTCATTTCATATTTCTCTCCGTAAAGGATGGCTGAGATTAAATTTGATCGTCATTTTCTCCATTTGAGCGTTAAACGAGAAAGCGATCCGGAGCTGAAATGAAAAATGTCCATTCGACGGTCGCTGATTTTTCTGTATGTTGAGAGGAAATTGTTGTGCGTCAGTTAACTTGAAGAGAAATCGAAGCTTAAAAACAAAACAACTTCGTTTCGCGAATCATTGACTTTTAACTAGGCTATTTCACCCTTCAGTTATAATTATCTTGTACATCTATCAAGTATCTTGTACTTGTCGGGGCCTGCAGGGTTGGCTTGGTCAGCTTTGATTTAAAGTCCCCCACTGAAAATCAGTATATAACTGAGTGGGTAGACTCTAAATAAATTTATTTATTTATTTATTTAAATACGTCATAATCAGTTACGAAAGATTGTATCTTGTTTTAATTCAAGGGAATTATTACTAGTTTTCCACACGTTGCAAGTACGTGATGTCAAACTTATATTATAATAATAAAAATACTAAACATTTATTGTTTTTGTTATTTATACTTATTCAGGGTAAGATTGTAATCTGAAGGACACACTAAACTGTCGTTGCATTCAAGTGTGTTCTTTCACTCGATTACCTATCTACCCATTCTGAACATTTTAACAGACGTAATTAGATATCGGATCCCGTTAGAGCCAGGAGATTTTTAACTTCTACAATAGACATAAGTCCATCATTCTTCGCTTTGGAGCCGTCCTAGCCACGAGGAACATAATAAATTCTAAGGTTGCTCGCATTAAACCTTGTGGAGTCTTGTTGCTGTCCGCGGGTGGAATCGTGTCCAGCTTGTTGGCCCGTACTTCCTATTTAAAATACCGGTCTATAGTTTAGCCTTGTTTGCTCGTCGTTGGTGTTGACGCCTACAGAGCTGGCTTGGTCTGCTTTTTTAACTCTCCCACTGAAAATCAGTTATGTGACTGAGTGCAATTATTTAATTTGTAATTATTAATTTAATCACTGGTATTCTGAGCAGTTGGCAGTGATGATCCCCTGCCGTGTTGTGTTGGCAACACTTTAATGGTTATCCTACCGTAAGAGTTGATTGATAGTAACTGAGCGCTGATTGGCTGATTCCTGCTGTATTGTGTTGGCAACATTAATGGTTATCCTACCGTAAGAGTTGATTGATAGTAACTGAGCGCTGATTGGCTGATTCCTGCTGTATTGTGTTGGCAACACTAATGGTTATCCTACCGTAAGAGTTGACTGATAGTAACTGAGCGCTGATTGGCTGATTCCTGCTGTATTGTGTTGGCAACACTAATGGTTATCCTACCGTAAGAGTTGACTGATAGTAACTGAGCGCTGATTGGCTGATTGAGACTCGCTCCGTAGGTACTTACCTAGAACAGAAGAGAGAACAAGTGTTACATTACACTCTAAATAATACACTTTATTCATTTACTTAACGTCTATCTAATTTAGTTAAAAACTGATTTACAAAGGAGGATTACTAAATAAATCTCGTTACACAGCTGATGCAGACACAACAATAAACCACAGTCAAGTATATCTTGAAATATTACAACAACTATGTATTAAAACACAATTATTTAGATAACAAATTCAAAAAGGATATTTAATGCAATTTATTAATGAACCAAATATAAAAAAGGGGGAGGGGGGATAAAAAAAAGAAAAAAAAGAATCAAAAAAGAAAAACGAAAAGAAAAAAAACTGATTTATTAGACGATCCTACTCAAATGATTATGAGGTTTGCCAAAATCAGGAACAGCAAATCAGGAAGTAATCAAACTTTCACGGAAGAAACCACCGAACGCGAATCTTGTCTTGTGTTCAAATCTTGATAACAACATAGTACAAAAGATCTTGATTATTTAATATATAATTCTATCAGACATATAATTATTGGAAATTGTTGAAGTCAAAAACTGTGTTACCACATAAAACATGGTATGATTAGCACTAAGAGCAGAATATCATTTTATTTATTTATTATTTATTATAAATTATTTTTATTTTTATTTAAAATGTGTATACTTACATTATTTAAATAACTGTATCAATCTGTTGTGTGTGACTGTACTGTATTGTCAAGAGTACAATTATTAAACGATAATATTAAAATTATTCTCTAGTATAAAGTTTAATAATAAAATAAATACTCTCAATTAATGATGATCTACCTAATGAAATATATTTGTATTTGGGTAAAACAAAAAAGAAGGATTTAATTCAGTTTCTCTTTTCTTATGTAACTTTTTATCTTGTAAAAGTTTTCTCGCCACCTTTCAAAATATGCCCTCATGATAATAAAAACCTTTCATGTAACGACCGTAGAGAAATATGTCTGAACTGATTAGACAAGTTTACGACACTTGCACAGTTATTATCAGTCAAAACATTAAAACAATGACTCACAATAGAGCTATGTGAAAATGTTCAAAAGTTCCCCTCTTAAAACGCCCTTAAACTTAATGAAGTAGATTTAGAAAGAAGATAACAATTTAATTTAACTTTTCATCTGTTTCAGTGAATGCCGAAAGTACAGCCGAACTTCCTGTAACTTTCACAGTCATGCAACTGAATTCGATTGGTTTCGTGAAGTGAATGACATGTCTTGTGGCCAGCTAACTTCTGTGCTAACGTTAGTGCCACCAACGAAATCAATTTGCGTATTCCGAACTTTAAAACACTTTCAGCTTCTTATTGGTAATTAAACACCAGGAAGAACGAACGCACACTAAATAAAGTCTACACAAACTTCAAAAGTATCGTCATTCAACTTTTTTTAGAACCATGCCGTACGCGTTGAACTCGTAATTTTTATATTAACTTTAAATAAATTAATAATTATGTAAACGCTAAGTTTTATTCAATGCAGATTTTATAAAAATTGAAACTATACAACAGGTAGACACGACACATATAAATCATTAGACTTTTCACTGTTAATACTGATTTATATTTAAAAAATGTGATATTTCGACCACTTTTCGGCAGTCTTTATCAAACAATACAACAACTAAAACCTCAACAAACAAGAAAAAAAAACATTTCACAAAAAATTATAAATATGGCTGTGTATTAGTACCAAATTATTAACAAAAAAGTTTTTTAACAGTGAAAATTCTAATGATTTATATGTGTAACAATGCAGATTTGTCTCAGTAAATGAGGAAAATATCCGGTTTAGTGTTTTAACGCCATAGAATACCGTCTTACTCCCCATTTTATTAAATGGAAAACCGAATAATTTAATTGACTATATAAATGGATCATTTCCAAACTTTCTGAGTACAGGTCTCATCAACACTTTATCAACACCAACATGTTTTAAGAGTGAACATTTCCATTTAGCATTCAGCTTTCTAAGTGTGAAATTGTCTTTTTAACCACGGATTTGTCTTCAAGCTACCCGCGACGTGTGTACGCTTGACTGAATATGTTATATTCGTACATAAAAGTCCCGATGTTTGAAATGTTTGATTGTGCCCGTGTCTCCAGCTTACGTCGTCTTTACTACTACACCACCAAGCCGGTTATTTGTCTAGTAAGTGCATTGTGAGGTATAAATGGATGTGTGTGACTTCGTCTGTCAAATTGTTATTTCTGCATTTAAAAAAAAATTATTTAGAAATTCCTCTATCTTTCAGACTAATGAAATCAAGAAAAAATATT
Source organism: Sweltsa coloradensis (assembly GCA_024449915.1). Classification (NCBI taxonomy): domain Eukaryota; kingdom Metazoa; phylum Arthropoda; class Insecta; order Plecoptera; family Chloroperlidae; genus Sweltsa; species Sweltsa coloradensis. The sequence continues at coordinate 731,463 of JAMZAV010000043.1, read as the reverse complement.
TTAATAAAATTACTTTAGGCTTCTATACTGTCACCCAAAAACTTAAACTTGTTTTTTTAAGCGTATTTAACTGATGTCTGATTTAAGACAGCAGACAACATCTACTGCTGTTCAAGTAACAAAATAAACGTGAGCTATGGCTACGACTAATAAGTCTCTTATTGTACAAACATAATTTATAATGTAAACCTACCGAATTAACGCTTCGTTCGTTAGATCTCAACTTTCTCTAGGAGTTGATGTGAATTGTTTGTGTTTATTAATTAGTAACTGTGCGTATAATTTACATCTGAATTAACTTTCTACAGCAAGGGGATTTGTTAATTCTTTCAGTAGACATGGATTGATGGAACGTTCTCAAGTTACTGGCATGGCATTAAGTCATTCATTAACCCTGTATTCAAATTATGTATAAATGAATCATATTACACGATAATGGTCGTTATTTTTTTTATTAACGATAAGAAAAACACGGTCTTTCGCGTTTTAATAAGTCCTTATACTCTCTCTGGGAGCGAATTAAGTGGTAGCCGACTTATAACCTCAAAGTGTAGATTTTCTCTGGAAGTTACAGTTTAATTGGCCGAGTGGGTTAGATGAAAGCACGCGGTAGTTGCTGCAGTCACGCTGTTCTGGGGGGGGGGGCGGTCAAGTGGAAGTGGGGGGGTGCGTGTGGTGGGAATCCGGCGGCATGCCAAAGTATAAAAGAAAGTTCCTAGTTTTTTATCATCAAACTTTTCAATTTGCGGTCCCAGCCCCACCATGCGGAATTAATACACCATGGGGAATTCTTTTAAAAAATTCAACCCTTCTCCTTCATTCATTTTCTTGTTCCTTTCTCATCCATTTTCCCATCATCATTATTGGCGAAAACCTTTTAATAGAATCTATAGAAAAACTTTTTATGTGATCTGTTTTTCGTTCATTGTGTAAAACTAGATCACTTTGACAAGTAATAAATTTTAGTTGGAATTTAAAATTGACGCTTAAACTGTGCAAAAACTTTTCAAGGATATTTAAGTAGCAAATACTTAAAAATGAAAATACTATTTTAAACCGTACTTCACGTTCCAGATTGTACGGGGATGAAAAAATTGATTAAAATGCAGATGAAATGTGTTATTTAAATCACATTTCGAGCCTGACAAAGAAGACAATACTGCCTTTGAATTCTCTAATACGAAAACTGCGTCGAGTCAAGAAAGTTTGATTGACAAAAAATGTCAAGGGTCTAAAGCGTATCTGGATCATATTGAATATATTAGGAATGCATTAGACACAATTTCGGAAATTCGTTTAATCAAAACATTTGATTACTAGTTGTAGCATGAGTTCTAAGCCCCATCAATATTCAAATAAGTCAAAATGTCAATTTACTTCCTAATTTAAAATCCTTTTAAAATTTGCATAAGCAATAATCTTTCCGTTCCGATTCAAATCTAGGGAAATGACATTCCTAATCGGCATCCTTCATCATACTTGCTTGGACATGTTAGGTTAAGAATGCAATAATCACTTCTTGATTAGACTTATAGCAGGAGTCGTTTGCAGATAGTGAAGAGGAAGAATGTGGAAATCATTGATCGCGACGAAAGAGGTATTGAGAAGTTGATTGAACGGTGAGGGAAGTAGAAGTAGAAGAAGAGAGACTGTTGCTATTGGCATGTTGTTCCAGCTCATGAAGATCAGGAGAAGGAGCCAATTAGTTCGATGCTGTTAACTTGACAGCTGTGTGTTGCTAGGGAAACTGTTCGAACGTGGCTCGTTTGAATTAACGTTGCAGCGAACGTAAGATTACATTACTCGGCGAATCAAATTACATTTGCTCATTAACAACATGTTTTGATACATCGGAGAATGAAATTCATACTTGATATTAATTTCATTGTGTAGATATCTTTGAAAGAAGTCTTTATTATTATAATCTTGAAATATAATATGCATTTCCAAAAGTTATTTCATTCAGCAAAAACATGCAGTTTAAAAAATTTGCAGTTTGCATTTTGAAATCAATTTCAAATAATGTTGCTTGTTTTCAAATGCTTTTTATCGACATTATTGTATTGATTTGCTAAAAATGTTTTGGTATAGGAATAACAACGTAAATAAATGAATAACTATAATTTAATTTTGTATCGTTCATTTATTTTAGTATTCAATATTCGCATTGTTCACTATTCATTACAAGTCCAAACCAAAGGAAAATTTAACCAAATAACCTACAATAATTAAACATTATTTTGTGGTAGAAAACATAACTAAGTTATGTCATGCAGCAACAATGAAGGCAAGCCTGATCTTTTAATGTTTCACTGCGTGTCAATATTAGGAAGTGACACAGAAGTTGAATTCTTTTCCGGATATGATGAGTAATTATTTGTTATTGCATTATTAAATGGTGCGGTTATCCACTTCTTAAGTCGGTTTTTTAATCAAGTGTAATCGCTTTGAAATCTAGGTATTCAGCCGGTTAAGACGCTATCATTGCGTTTTGGAGTGGTGATAGATGAAGGGTGAATGACATTTTATTTTAAAAAAAACATACCTTATGCGGGACTCGAGCCCACGTCCTCTTGGTGTCGTATTCCTCGGACCTAAGCCCTAACCGAATACGCCACCGCCAACAGGAACGTTCTCTCTCTCACTCACGTTGTATTTAGTTTGTTATCACGTTACGTCTTCTCCAAGGATCGCCAGCAAACTGATTCTAGACACACGAGCCGAGTGTATCAGGGATAAAACAGCAAATCAGGCGCAAACACAGCCTTGTTAATTGCTGGCTGGTCTCTACCGCGAGGATACTATCCAGTACGCGCTGTTTGAAAGCTTTATCTGTTCAATTAAACGGGAAAACTAGGACTGGAAAGTGGACAATAACTTTACGATCAGCAGTTCCCCCTGTCGGTGATAACTTGAACCCACAGGTGAGGTAAACATAATAATCAGGGGACCCTCGCTCAGCAAGGAAGATATTCCTGAGAATAATCACTTTGTTGTACAAACCAAGGCAGCCAGACGAGGCGTTTACACTACGGGACTTTGAATTTTTAAACGAGGGAGCGGAGCGACCGAGTGTTCTCCATTCAACTCGAACGGCTCACATTCTGTGATTCTGTCTGTCTGTCTGTACGTCGAAAATCAGCCGAACCGCTGAACAGATTGGGCTGAAATTTTAAACAGACATCCGGTACGAGTTTACTGAGAACTGCTAACAAAATCAGCTAGATCCATTGCGATTTAATCCCAAAATAAATAAAAATGTGATTTTTTAAATATCGATTTGCATTTGTTTAGTAGCAGCTAGCGAGACGATAACTTCGTGGCTTGCATGGCCTATTGGTAAGCATTTAGCCTATCGCACGTAGGGTTGAGGTACGATACCCGTTCGTTCGAACTTTTTTATATTTGAACGAGTGAGCGTTGCGAACGTAGTGATTTCCATTCGACTTAAACGGCCCTAATTGTTTTTCTGCGTGCGTGCGTGTGTGTGTGTGTGTGTGTGTGTACGTTGAAAATCAGCCGAATCGCTGAACAGATTGCGCTGAAATTTTAAACAGACATCCGGTACGAGTTAATTGAGAACTGCTAACAAAATCAGCAAGATTCATTGCGATTTAAACCTACAAGAAATGATAAACTGAAAAATAGACTTCCAATGTTTAGAAATTATTTTAACGACAATGTTTTAGATTTTGAAAATATATTTTTTGTTTGTTTTTCGCCTGGCCGTGTAATGCCGTGCCCATGCAAGGTCTGTAGAATGTTGGACGTCAAGGTACCCCCAAATTCCGCTCGTAGATTGAGTAAACCTTGCAATATTTTCACGTATTTCGTACTGGCTATGTTGACCATAGTAGGCCCTATTGCCACAGATGATGGACTTCACTGCGTTATATGCATTTCAAAACATGTTTAATTATTTTTTAAATACAATCTAGAAATTACAAAATCTTTCCCGACCAGGGGATTGAACCCACGTCTCCCACATTTCGGCTACAAGGGCGCTTTAGCCAACTAGACTAGGGAAACGCCAAAGTCGTAGTTAGACGAGTGAGCGAGTCATGTGGTGGGTACCCGGGAACATTTGCATTTAAGTTTGATAATTATATTCGTATAAATAATAGGGTATTGGTGGAAATCACTGTGCCGGAGGTTGCTGTTGTTGGCAGTTTTCAACTGAATATTCCATGTGACTGCCGGGTCTTGCTTAATGGTAGATTGTTGGTCCGGGAGTTGTGTAAAAGTTTAGGCCATAGTTTAGGCCAAAATGCTCCACTGTAGCCTATGATAGGCTATAGGGAGGCCTAAGGTAAGGGGAAGAAAAGAAACGTTACCGGGTACTCAACACATGGCTCACTCACTCGTCTCACAACGACTTTGGCGTTTCCCTAGTTTTACACATACATATAATTTTTGAAGGGTGTTAAATGGGAAATAAAACATAGGTGATTTTGTTTTATCTTGGAAATTTGTTAATGTTTCACGCTGATACGTTTTGAACATGATTCGCATTTTAAATGTTCAATTTAAATAACTAGGGAAACGCCAAAGTCGTTGTTAAACGAGTGAGTGAGATATGTGTTGAGTACCCGGTATCATTCCTCATACTGGGCTAGATCCAGCCTTAGGTATAGAGGAGGAAATGGGATGCATGTTCCCGGGTACTCAACACTTGGCTCACTCACTCGTTTAACAACGACTTTGGCGTTTCCCTAGTTATCCAAATATATGTTTTATAATAATTATTATAACGACTAAATGTTATTATATTCAACAGAGAATAAATTTCTTAACATATAAAAGTCTGCGTTAGACACGTAATTACTATTAGGGCTGAGCGGGTAGAGGTTAGACAGTTGGATCGGGTTCGAGCTCAGGTTCAGGTACTAAACTGTTTTGTTTCGGGTCGGGTCGGAACATTACAGAACAATCTACCATTAAGATCATCTCGAAAATATTTTTCTTTTGCTACTATGTTTATCGAAATGCATTTTGCATAAGCTTTAAATTTAAAATTGACTGGACCGGCACCTCCACCAAAAAAGTACGTGGTCCTTGACCGTCACCTCCAACATACTTTCAAATTATGTTTGTAATTAGGCCTGCCCTAAAATCTGGTACGTTTTTTTGACTATCAGTTTGGGTACCAAATACGGTAATACCTGATCTGAAATTTCGGGTACCCGCGCACGACTTATTACTAAATGATAACACTTTTTCGTGAGGATATCTACTTTCAGGTATTATACTTGTTAGATCCAGTGTAACTCTCATCTGGCGACGAACTAGGTTATTATGGCGTTAGGTTTTTGTGAACGAAATGTTCAAAAGGCCCAATTTTCGCCCAAACGACCTGACGACTGACCGAGAAGATTTGAAAAACTTCAAGTCGAACAAACTCGTGGCCTACCAACTATGCAGTCTCAAGCGTTACACATAAACTACCTCAGTCATTATAAAAGTAAGAAAAACCAAGAAGTGGTAATAATAATTTTAATTGATTCGTAGCAACTATCGTAAAAGTTTGCCCCGATTAGGATAGTACTAGGATAGTCGGAGCAAACTTTTACAATTGCAATGAATTAAAAACTTAATACATCAGTTTCTTTCGTTATTTTTTTAATGATTTGTTAACTATCTTTTTCTTTTTTCTTTTTTCCTTTTTTCCCCCTTTTTATATTTGGTGTATTAATTAATTGCATTGAATATCATTTTTGGATTTGTTATCAAAATTATTGTGTTTATTAAAATATTGTTGTTATATTACTATTTCAAATATTTATTTAACTGTAGTCCATTGTTTTCTGCATCTATGGCATTAGATTTATTTAGTTGTTTTCGTTTGTAAATCAGTTTTTAGACGTTAAAAAATGGAATTTATTAATAATAATATGTTCAAGGTCAATTAACTCGATCTTCAGTCAGGATGGTCGGTGGTTGGATGAACTTAGAGTACGCTACCGCTGAGACAGACTGCGATAGTTTCCAGAGTGTGTGTGAAAGAGAGAAGGAAAGAGAGAGAGATAGAGAGAGATGATTGTCGCATAGTTTATCTCACTCCGGCGCTATTGTCGTGACATCAAAGACTACAACGACAATATCAGTACAAAACACCCCCATCTACAAGACTACAATGCAACATTGCGGATGTAAGTGCCGATAACGACGCGATGAAGGTAGATCGAAAGCTCACAGGGCGCTCGAGATCATTTTGCCAATGTTTAGCTTTAACTTTTTAAGTGCCTATAAACACGTTTAGAAAACTGAAAACGCAACACGAAACTTTGTGAAAAGGGCTCTCGTAAAACGACCAACAAACCACAGGCCAGAAGTTGTGGAATTTTTCAATTCTTCGTAAACTATAGAGGAGCGGTGTAGTAGATGCGGACCGCAACATTACAAGCCTCAGTGTTGCTGGAGCCTGAAAATGCTTAGCTAGGTTTACGTTAAACCTTTCTGCGTAGGTTCCGTGGGATGGATATTGATAAGAGGGAGATAACACAAGGAAAGCACATGCGGCATGGAACGAATGGAATTTACGAATCATAATTATTACACAATCATTCTATATAAATGTTTCAAAAATATTTGTATAATATATTACTCTTTTTTTATTTCAATATCAAAATCTTATACATTTTGATGGTTAATTTGTCACTAAATGGGCCTTATGTTTTTAATATAAGATTATGCAATTTAATTCAAATAAGTTAATGTGTCTAGTTATATCCAAGGTTTTACTATTTGTGTCCATATTTTATAAAATAACTTCCCATTTGCACATGATATAGCCGAGGTAAGTTTTAGTGATGTTAAAAAAACAATTTCCTCGAGAAATTTTTATGTTTTAATAGCAGGATCGTCAAATTCACCCAGACATGACACAAAACTGTAATAATGTACTTAGCTTAAAGGGGTATTCACCCGCTTAACTCAAAGAATATATTTCATTCGGGCTAACTAGTTATGTATTAAGAGAGTAACAGAAATATTATTATGCCCACCATGACCGGAAAAAAATTGGTCAAGCTTGGTAATCTTTAAACTATAAGTCCCTTCGTCAAAAATCTCCCATAAGTAATAACATTGGGGCGATCTTTATGCCCGTTACCTTGGAGGATTTTGATCCAAAACATATTGGTCATTATTGACGTACTAAACAGCATTTCTGTAAATCTGATATGTTTTTTTTTTGTAATTTGGGCAAGTAGTTTGGTCAAAGTATTCTGATTACCAAGAAAGAGGGTGATTTTAGAATGCATATTGTTGCGTGTTTCAGTGTATATTTGTGCACAGTTTCAAGACACGATGTTGTAAAGGGCCATTTTAGATTGGTACGATGCTCTTGTATCTATGCGGAACAAAAAATTAGCAGGTTAAAGTCGATTTAAGAAATTCCCAAAAACGCCAATTTTCGCAAATTTTGGATTTAGAATAACTGAAAAAATCAAGTAAAATCACAGTTACAAAATATAATTTATAAACGGTCATTTTAGTGTAGAATAATGCCCTATGCTCTGTGGTTAAATAAGATTTTTGGGGGTAATAGCGCCTTCAACCATGCCAACCTCATTGATTTAGCGGAACCGTCGTGAGAGTCACTATACAACTCCAGTAACTATCTAGTCTAGTTCGGCCACTCAAAACCAACTGGTTCAGCTGTTTTGTTTGCCACATTAGCATTGAGTGATGCGTCCCATGTGTTTGATCGTGGTCACGTGACGTCTCCGGCTTGTCGGTTTGTGAACATAGCATGGCACATCGGTTTGTGAACATAATCACGTCGATATAGCGTAATACCCAATAAGCCGGTCAATCAATCAAATGTGGGCCACTGACAGGGTAGTTTTTAGTTCGCAATTTAAACATTTATTGAAATTGATGGTTGATACACCTTTCATAAACATATGTTGATCCGTTTGAAGATAAAACATATTTCAAAGCGTTATTTGTATCATTGAGTGACGTATAAAAATATTAACATGTTTGAGTCGCTGAGGTTGGCGCAATTAAATTGCACGCGCACAGGTGTTTATGATTACAGCTGAACGGATTGTAATATCATTTCCAAATGTTTTTTTTTCACTTTTGTAATAATTAGCATTAAAAAATCATTATACGTCCATTAAGTAAAAAATGGAAAATACAAAACTTTGATTTCAATTCGTAAAGTTCTTACTAAATCCTTTAACTTATGATTGACAAAATTAACATGTGCGTTTACATTGAATTAAACTTTGAGATCCAGTTTGAAAATTTGCGCGAACATAATTTAGAAACATGGAATAAATTCCCAAAGTTCGTAAGAATTGAGTAAATCACGGAGATATCAGGAATGTTGTATTATAAATCTATGCGTTACTTGAGGAACCGCTGATCAGAGAAACGCAGAAAGCCGAATTAAAACTCGTCTCCACACTAGCTCGGTAACTCGTCCTCTTAAAACAATTTTAACACAAATACCCAATAAAAATTGCTTTCTATCTTCAAATAATGATTCGAAGATCTCAATTGTGGTGGAGGTTCCTTGGTTGAATCCCTTGGTTAAATCTTGTAAAAGTATATGGAGCAAAAATATACAAAATAACTTATTTTCGATGTTAAAAGATAATTATTCCAGGGATGGACAAAATATCGATATTACTTTTCTATACGATACGATATTATTAATTTAGAGAAAAACTAAAACGAGAACTAGATTTTTTGGGATGTATTTAACACCTTTTGCAACATCATCCCCCAAAAATTGCCTTATTACTTCAAATTAAGTTTCGAAGATCTTAATTATTTTGGTGGAGATGCCGGGTCATTAAATACACGAAAACACTTTGTTATTTACCATTGTAATAATCAAAACATTTTATAATTTAAGTTAGTTTTGCAAATAACCAATTTTATGTCATCAAAATTCCAGATATGCAACGTTTTCATACATAGCACATGCTTTAAGGACATCACAACCCTAGGATTTCCCGCGGAATTACAACAAACCTAATCTTTTCATGGAATATGCAGAACAGTAGAAGTTGACCTAGCACGTAAGTAACGACACACGATTAATAACTATCATAATAGTGTATGCGCGCGCAGCATCTAATCGTGACGTAAAGATTGCCTTGCAGACGGCCAAATATTTGACAAGCGCGGTCAAGAACTAGCTCTGTTGCCGAAGATAATATAGTGTTTCTGCATAATTCATGAAAAAAATTAGGTTATTTACATTCGAGGGAAATCCTAGGGTTGTGATATCCTTTAAGCAGGGAGTAAGTATCGCGGGTACCTGGCACCGATGCCGGGAGTGCTGGTCGGGACTGTAGTAGGCGGACCCCCTTGTCACAACTCAAGAGCAGATTGCATCAACTGGTGATGAAGCGAGTTTCAATTAGAAGCCTCTAGTTCCGGTCCCTCCCACCAGCGCGGGCAGGTTGTTCCCAATCACAGCGGGAGCGCTAGTGAGCAGTGACGTCACGGACATGTCTCGCTGCGGGAGGCAGCCATTACCGCCGCCTCAAAGATCCACACTCGAGCCAAGTGGCTGCACGAGCTTTGATCACGCAAGAGGCTAATTACTCGTTTCTACGTTTGTGTTTTGAAATGAACATTTTCAATCTACTTTGTATGAGGATTAGAAATCACATATCTTTTTTCTTGTTTTTGAACAAAGAGGATCCCCTCATTGTAACTAGACGTCTACGCACTGTGCAAGAGGAGAGTCACAGAAAGTTGGGTATCTTATTGAAGGACGATAATAATAATTTGTTGATTTTCGCTAAAATTCAAACAACATGCACTTTAATAACTGTTGAAAAAAACGATTTTTTAGTTTAGCAATTGAGTTCATAGTTCATAGTTGCAGACCCACCATCAGTGCCCAGTGCTCGCTAGTCTATATTTCGTTAAGTATATAAAATGTGGTTCAACCCAAAAAATAATACAAAGATAAAACAAATTGATCACAAAAAGGTTCGCACAAATATGATAAAGGGAGAAACGCAATTTTCACATTCCATTTGTGAAATCGGCGTTTTTCCCCTAATCAGATTTGTGAAGTCTTTGGATATAGTATTGAATGTGTTTCAATTTCTGAAATGATACAATTTTTTCCATCTTTGTACTATTTTGGGGTGGTTGTGCATTCTTCCTCGTATATTAACTTGCCTAATCAGGGCAAAGTGATCAAGGCTTCATTGGTGGACGTAACTCAGTAGAGTAACCGACCAGAGTACTCTCGGATAATGATTTTTGTTGCTTAACGTCTATTAATGCAATATTGCTATACGAGACGATGAGTGGTGATGGATGAAGATAAAGGACAAATTTAAAAAAAACATGCCTTACCTGGGATCAGAACCCACGTCCTCGTAGTATCATACGCCTCGGACCAACGCCCTATTCGTCTAGCTGTCACTGACTTCGGGTCTCTACACGGTATATTATAAACTCAATGGTTTAACCTTTCCGGTCCCATCGTTTCCGTTTTTAAGTCAAAAGACCACGTCACAATAAATACAGAATATGTAACAGTTTCTACATCAGTGGCGTCCAGATAAAAAGGTTTTGTTTATGTTTGCAAACGATATGTTGACGGGCATTTAAATTAAAAATAAAAATGAATTCGCATGAGTTCAATTAAAATTATAAAGTCATGTCCAAAATTCGCATATATATGATACATTTAACAAATGTTTCTATACGATGACTTTTGATATTTCTAAACTGTCACAGTTAATACTACATCGATAAATATATAACATATGGTGTTTATAGTTTCTTTACATCTGCACTGTCATGTTATCTAGAGTGTTTTCTTTATCACAGAACGGGAAAACCTGACAGTTCTAAACACCGAAGAATCAGAAAATAATTCATAACTGAGTTATCGATCGTGTCGTTATGTATGTCCTCGTAGGTGACATCGGTTCTTAGCTGTCACGCGTGCAGCGAATATCCCGGCTCCCTTGTCGTGATCAATTGACAACAAGGACTCGAGGCCTGCACTCAAAGAAGATATTCCCGATGGCTCTATTGAACGATTCCATCAAAGACTAGAGTTCAACCAATGGGTTGTCTTCCGCGCGATTTCACAAGAGGCAAAGTGACATTGATTAACGACAACATTGCGCTGTTCGAGACAAAACAATATAGGCTATGCGGATGTTGATAAGCTGAGCCCTTCCAGCAGAGGGCCTTCAGAATTGTACTCAAGAATATAACTATACGAATCTAATTAAGGCAACTATTCAATGAAGTATAACAAACAATTGCAAATGCTTTGTAACATTATAAAGTGTAAACCTACAAATTAAATATAACAAGACGTGCCAAGTATGTTTTACTTCTATTGAAGATCGATTATTGAAGCGTGGACCGGAAGAACGTTGGATATATATACAATTTCTCCCAAAACATTTAAAGTAGAAAACATGTTCAAGGAACACAAATATTCATTTGGTTTTTTAGTAGACACTTTATGGCCGAACAACGTTGGCTGTACCGCAAATATTTTCACATCGCTAATGTTTTAGGTAAGAAATGTATATCCAACGTTCTTATGGCCCACGCTTCAATTTGTGGAAATATACTGATTGATTTCTGAATTCTGTTTTAAAACGAAAAGATGATTCTGCGGTTTTTTAAATATACTATGTTTGGGTTGAATTTACGAATGTAAATAACAATATTAGAATGAAACATATAAAAGCCTTCCACAAAATAATTATTCGTTTTATTCTACTGCTTCAAAATGACTTGCAGTACACTTTTACACCACTATGAGCGTTAACGCGAATGGTTACGTGAAAGAGTTAAAGATAGGTTAACATACGATTCACGAAGTAAAAACTACCGCGACGGTCCTTCGTGGACTTGACTCATCATCGAGAAAATGTTTCTCACACATGTTGGACTATCGTTTAAATAAATCAAAATGGCCGCCAGTGCCACGTTGCAGTTTCTCGTCAGCAAAGGTGTTATATAGTAGGTCGTCAGAGAACCTGGTGGTCAGAGTTGGCAACTCTGCGAGCAGAGTCGGTACAGAAGAATGTACTGTTATCGACTCACACAATGACGCCTCGACTGGCACAGAATATCGTCGATTTAAAACTAATCTTTGATTAAAACATCATTTGTTTTACCTGTTATCGTTTGAAAGAATGTAATCCCAATGTACATAAATAATCGTTAATGGTTTGCATGAGGATAAATTAACAATGACGCGATGAAATCTCGCGTGCGTTTCATAACGATTCCGCAAGTGTTCCGCTGGCAGTGCGCTCAGGCATCACATTTAAATGACGCGCGGTCCGATGTGCGGCCGCTGAAGAAGACAAATGTGACGCGGGCGCATCCAGAGTGGTTTCTATAGCGCGCTATAAAACACGTAGATTTATCAAATAGACGTTGATGAAACCGAACCGCGGTGCGCTTTCATACGAGCTCACTGGGCCAGCCCGTGCGGAACAAAATATAGTTGCGGGATGTGAAACCGTGAAATGAAAAGAGGAATTTAAAATGTTGCGATTGCAAAGTGTTTACATCGGGGAGCAGCGCGGTCCTAATTGAGAGAGGCTGTCCCAAGAGCAAACATTGAGAGCTCGATGAAAGAACCTGCTCAATTCTATACAATTAGATACAAGCAAGTGATTCCACAAGATGTCTGTGAACATGCTTCGGAAAATACGTTAAGAGATTGAGTTGTATTGCCTTGAAGAGCGGGGGGGGAATAAAAGCTACCAGATAAACTCATTATTTTACAACCAAGTAATACGTTGTGTTGCAATCTTCTTTCTTTAACTGAGGCATTAATAATAATTAATGATAGAATCGGGTAATAGTAATGTTGGAAATATACTTTTAAAGTGGAGGGAAGACTGAATGATGAGTATATAATGTTTACAGTTTGTACCAGTGTATATCCATCTCAATTCTACGTGTTCGTGCAACTTAATTCGATAGTTATTTATCTTTCGCAATTCACTTTAAAATATATATATATGACATCAATGCATTATTGAACCATGAATCTTTTTTAGGTGTTACTCTAGTGAGAGAGAAAGAAGTGGGAAACAAGAGTAAATCAACGAGACTACGAGAGCAGTAAACAGTTATTGTATCTCGTGAATTGACGCAACGCACCGCTAGATTTAGCTCTAGCATGCTAAGGGGTTCCCGGTTTCATACCCACTACCGGCAATGCTAAATGAAAGATTTCTTAATGTCTCTTTTATCAACAAAGTGATGAATACTAGGGATCTAGCCCATCAACATTCTCTTACTATCATCTCACAATTTACAGACTTTGTATGTTCACTTCACACGAAAAATGTTAATGGTTATCTTTTCTTAAACATTTTGAATCCATAATAATTTACAAGTGGAAAATAAAGTACCAGATTGTATGTCCACTCCAGAACCTCCTGGATGCTATTCGTGGCTCTTAACGAGTAGCATCTAGGAGGCAGTAGTCAACTCTATACCTGTATCTTTACAGTTGCACCATCTCCTCCCTCTTGTCAATAATACGACAAGACGCACTATATCTATCTGTACTGCCCTACTAAGCTAGAAAGCCTTAACTCTGCTATTAACAGTTGTACTTCTTAATGTACTTCGCCCTTACTACAAAATTATTAGCATTTATTAAGGAAGAAAGCCTAATGTTCACTTTTGCCATGTAGATATGGCTTTTTAGCCTAGGTTTTTAACACAAAGATGGCTGTGCATTGTTTTTATGGTTGAGATTGTTTCATCGCAAAAAGCCCTAACTACAGTTATTTATTGCATATCATATCATATATGCTATTTGTAAATAAATTATATTTAATTTTAATTTTTTTAGCAGCACTTCATTGATCTTATTGTTTTAAAATAATACAAATTTGCCTTGGAATTCAATAATTATAGTTTTACTCAAAAGTATGTTGCAAGTAGATAGGGCCTAGTTTCTTAGGGTACGTTCCGAATGATGCTAACACTCACCCACAACACCCAGACATGCCCAAGATCCCAGAGGTTTAACATTGGGCGTTACAGGCGTTGTGATGGCGGCGGTGTTCACGGAATGCATTGGGCACGCCCAAGCATGCAAGTTAGCATCATACGGAACGTACCCATAGTAAGGCAGTGTACGGGTGTGTGCAGTCTTGATTTTGATGCAGTGCTCGATTACACGCTAAGCGTATGAAATCTCTTTGAAATACGCACATAACTGTTTGTAGGGGGGGGGGGGGGGCGGAGTTAATTCTTTCACCCTTACAGTACGGATAAACGCCGTTATCTTGTGAACTAATGGCGCATTAATTCTCTGGTTCACTGGTCTTGAAGAATCACACTCGCACTAAATATATTATGTAGGCTCGAAGATTTAGGGCGAAGAGTTGGTCGCCCTAAAGGGTGAACTCATTAATTCCTAGGCGCTCAAAGCATGTAGCAATTTATTTCATGGGGTGCCTAAATCACTGTGTGTTGAGGAACTTTTCATATTGAAGATTATCATTAAAATAATTAACAAGTATAAGAAATATAACAATTCACTTCAGTGACGTATTTTATAAGACTTGGCCCTATTGCAGAGAAAAGTAATATGTCCGTTTACAAAGTGTTGTACAAAACTTTAATAATTATCTTCTCATCGAGATATAAAAATAATTAAATCAGTAATAAAGATATGAATACTAAAATGTATATGGTGTTTTGAAATTGGGTTCATCATTCAGAAGCCCGGGTTAAGGCTAAGCAAACAGTTCACCACCTTTGGATATTGATATACAGAGCAAGGTCAGTCAAATCTTAGGGTCAGTTGAATTCGAGTCGAATGGAGTTGGTATAGCTAAAGATTATTATTCTCGCTCTCTGGTGAGACACTTCCACAAATCACTTCAAACCTTACAACACTGTCAAGTAATTGTGCTTGCTCTCTGAAGAAACACTTTGCCTAGTCAAACGTCACAACATTGTTGAACGATTGTGCTTGCTCCACGTCGGATCACTTCCCAAATAAAGTCAAGTCAAACCTCGCTATATTGTCAAACAGTTGTGCAATTCGACGCCCTAGTGTCTCGCAACAGATATGTCCCCACTTTGATTGTGTTTGCGGTAGTTTCCCTGTGTTTCATGGCGGTGAAGAGCTAGGAGCGAGAGAGGAATTGAACTGTTACTTGCTTCAGGATAAGAACAAAACATGGTGTAGTATTGTGAGACACGACACGTTATAGACAGCTATAGTAACGAGAAGCGTTATCTGTACCGGTCGCGACGTACGCGTACTTTTCACAGCTATTTTATTCTATAGTGTTTAACGTTTTTAACGGGATTGATTTCGGATGCGCTCTTATCGATTATATCCTAGAACAAGCGAGGCGTACTACAACTAGGCGGAAAGTTCGACTAACCTAACGAAAGTACACAGAGAACTTTGGAGAAAATAGGCTGCGTACGTCGCGACCGGTACAAATAGCGCTTTTCTATAGTAACACCCAAGGTCCCCTGTATCTACTCCTAGCGGAGGTCTTGCGAAGTCCTGTGCGCGGCAGCGAAGCCTAGCGGAGGTCTTGCGAAGTCCTGTGCGCGGCAGCGAAGCCTAGCGGAGGTCTTGCGAAGTCCTGTGCGCGGCAGCGAAGCCTAGCGGAGGTCTTGCGAAGTCCTGTGCGCGGCAGCGAAGCCTAGCGGAGGTCTAGGGGACCTTGAGTAACACCCGGTACAACCATGACACAGATGCATTGAATTCAAATCACTGGTTGGATAGGATATCAACAATCTCAAATTTGGTATACTTATAATCAATATATAAATCAACTGGGAAAGTAACCGTTAAATAATATCAGTGACTTATTTCAAGTAACTATGTTATTTGATGATTTTGATAGTTAATAAGGGTGGTCCAAGTGCTGGTAGTAGGATCATTGCGTATAGACAAAACAGGGACAGTTAAACTTATAAAGTATTGTTAGTGATGGAACCAATCCTGTGATCACCTGATTCAGCATGGCAAGGAAGGACCAAACTTCGGTTCCTTGTTCCAGGGTTCGACCGAGGTGAACCTTACTACTTTTACTAACACTACTACTAATTACTAACAATTAACATTACTAACAATTACTAACTACTAACATAAATTACTAACAATTTTTTTTTAAATGTGGCAATTGGTTACTTTAAATAAGTTATAAAAACAATACCTATCAATTAAATAAAACTGCTGCGTACCTACAACACCAGTGCTGCCATTTATTGAGTGATTACGTCATAGCGAACAATATGTACTCACACGGCTCTTTGATTGTTGTTGTTGTTATCGTTGTTTAATTATCATATTTTCAGAATCAAAACTCTTGTATCCCACTAAGCTACTGATTGCAGACAAAGCTCACAGAACGACTGTTGTATTTGTTGCCCCCCGGCCTTGCAGGGGTCAGCTTCCACCCTGACGTCCGTCAGACCCACATCCAGCACTCAACTACCGTCTTTGTTCTGACACGGATCAAAATAACGCGAGATATTGTTACCGGGCGATACGCTGGGCTCAACTAATGAAGAGTCACGTGATCAAAGAGTTAGAGACGGGGGGTGGGGGTGTCGGAGTATCGAGTCACTCAAAGGTAGCGCGGGTCTTTTACAGACATTTACTCACTGATACAAGCACAGTTTGTTTAAATTTATATTTATATTCATATTGAGGTGTATATTAAAGACAAAAATGGAAAGAAATTGATTTTAAAAGGGTAACAAAACGTAAGTAAAATGGTTAGTTTAAGTTTAGTTCAGACAGTTTAGTCATCACATGTTTTAGGAAGCCAAATTAATGTACAATATATTAGACTGGTAAAAAAATTGAAGATTTTTAATACTAGCGGCAAAATGTGAGACATTTGGGTACCGGGCTGATTTATAGGTAAAAAACCCCAATAAATCCGAATTTGCCCGGTACCACCTCGGATTTTGGCCCGTTTGCCCAGAATCCAAGATGGCGTCCAACAAGGTGTAAAATCCGTATTTACCCATTAAAACTACTATTTTTGTTCATTGAACACGTCAGTGGGGTTCACTTTACGGTTTTAGGGGTCGCGGAGAACGATTGAAAGTGTTGCGAAAAAGCCCCGGAAACGGAAGTACCATTTTCAAAATGGCGGCCACTTTGATGAGGAAAACTGGGTCTTTTTTCCTCTTTGAGTAAATACCATTTTATGCGTGTGAGACACTGTGGTACCGGGCTGAATTATGGGTAATACACCCCGCTTAATCCTAATCTGTCCAGTACCACCTCAGATTTTGACCTATTTGCACGGAATTCAAGATGGCGTCCAACATGGTGTAGAAAAGCGCAGGAAAAGTCCTATTAATTTTGGATAAACACTTAAGGAGGGTTTATTTTAAGGTTTTCGGGGTCAAGGAGAACGATGGAATGTGTTGCGGAAACGCAAAAGAACCGGAAGTACCATTTTCAAAATGGCGGCCACGTTTATGTGGAAAAGACGGGATTTTCCGTTTTTTCGAGATAAATACCATTTCAGGTGGGAGACATTTGGGTACCGGCATAATTTGTAAGTAACAAACTATGTCGAATCTGAATTTGCCCGGTACCATCTTGGATTTTGACCCATTTGCCCGGATTTCATGATGGCGTGCAACAAGTTGTTAAAAAGGGATAAACCTATTTAAAGTCCTATTAGTGCTGGATGAACACCTTAGAAGGGTTCATTAAAGGATTTTCCGGGTCAAGAAGAGCGATGGAACGTGTTGCGGTAACGCCCAAGAAACGGAAGTACCTTTTTCAAAATGGCGGCCACATTGATGTGGCGAAAAGTGTTTTTTTTACCTACTTTGGGTAAATACCTTTTTATACGTGTGAGACATTGTGGTACCGGGCTAAATTATGGGTAATAAGCCTCGCTGGTGGTGGTACCGGGCAGATTAAAATTTAGCGGGGCTTGTTACCCATATTCAGCCCAGTACCACAATGTCTCACACGTATAAAAAGGTATTTACCCAAAGTAGGCAAAAAAAACACTTTTCGCCATATCAATGTGGCCGCCATTTTGAAAAAGGTACTTCCGTTTCTTGGGCGTTACCGCAACACGTTCCATCGCTCTTCTTGATCCGGAAAACCTTGTAATGAACCCTTCTCAGGTGTTCATCCAGCACTAATAGGACTTTAAATAGGTGTATCCCTTTTTAACAACTTGTTGCACGTCATCATGAAATCCGGGCAAATGGGTCAAAATCCAAGATGGTACCGGGCAAATTCAGATTCGACATAGTTTGTTACTTACAAATTATGCCGGTACCCAAATGTCTCCCACATGAAATGGTATTTATACCGAAAAAACGACAAATCCCGTCTTTTCCACATGAACGTGGCCGCCATTTTGAAAATGGTACTTCCGGTTCTTTTGCGTTTCCGCAACACATTCCATCGTTCTCCTTGACCCCGAAAACCTTAAAATGAACCCTCCTTAAGTGTTTATCCAAAATAAATAGGACTTTTCCTGCGCTTTTCTACACCATGTTGGACGCCATCTTGAATTCCGGACAAATAGGTCAAAATCTGAGGTGGTACTGGACAGATTAGGATTCAGCGGGGTTTATTACCCACAATTCAGCCCGGTACCACAATGTCTCACACGCATAAAATGGTATTTACTCAAAGGGGAAAAAAGACCCAGTTTTCTCCATCAAAGTGGCCGCCATTTTGAAAATGGTACTTCCGTTTCTGGGGCTTTTACGAAACACTTTCAATCGTTCTCCGCGACCCTCAAAATCGTAAAATGAACCCCACTGACTTGGCCAATGAACAAACATAGTATTTTTAATGGGTTTATACTGGTTTTACAACTTGTTGGACGCCATCTTGGATTCTGGGCAAACGGGCCAAAATCCGAGGTGGTACCGGGCAAATTCGGATTTATTGGGGTTTTTTACCTATAAATCAGCCCGGTACCCAAATGTCTCACATTTTGCCGCTAACATTGATTTCTAAGCATAAATTTGGATTTCTCGACTGGTCTATATTGAAAACAACAGTGGACCGTACGGCGCAAAATGGTTGAAACGTATGAACTCCACTTTTATATCTATTGCTTAACCTGGAATATTGTTGCTAAATTTACAGTTGAAAAACACATTTATGTTTAATATTTTATCCATAATTGATAATCATTAAAAAGCTTCGTTTATACGCATATGAGTATGTAGAAGTGACATGCTTCATATTATAAAGCACACGTTTCATACATTCAGGATTATCAAGTGATTGCCCTTCAAATAAATATGAGTATTATAAAATATGTTTGTGACTGAGTGGGTAGGCTCTATATACGAATCTATTTTATTGTATATATTTATTTTCCGAGTGTCACTATATTAAAAATCATTCATTGTGAAGCTCATCAACTTTCGCTCCACTCACATTGATGTAAAACATCACTTCAGTCGATGGGAATCGCGTAGTAAATATCGCTAATGCTGTTGCAAGTACTGCCCGCCAGATGAGATTGATTGATGGCGCTTGGCTTAGAGTTTAGTTTTATACGCACTCTCGATCACTGGGGGTTAGCCGGCTCTGTCATGCGAGTACACTGTGAAGAGAGAGTGACAAACAACATGTGTAGTATTTACATTCACGTTGTTTCAATAGTAAACTAGATTTGTATAAAACAAATTTGAGAGTTTTTGTAATTTCACTTTTCATAGTCACTTTTGTCTGCATTTTCAGCAAATTTTTTATGTGGATTCCCTCATCTTCGTCCACTAGGGCTAAGGATAGTGTGTACAGCATAACCCAATCATCATTATATTTCCGGGTCCAATAACTAATAAACCATCATCAGTCAACAATGAATAAAAATAATATAAATCAATTTAATTAAATAAAAACAAATTCGTATTTAGAGTCTACCCACTCAGTCACATAACAGATTTACAGTTAAGGACATTTAATCTGAAACAGACCAATCCAACCCAGTCTACTCCAACACCATCGACGAAAGAACAATGACCAACTAGAGACCCGCATATTTTAGTATGAAACCCCGATCAATGAAGCTGGACACGATTCCACTCGCGGAATTAAAAAAGTCATATTGAAACTGATCATTATTTTCCATGGTAATAGAAAGATTTCTATGACCTTATGTTCAAAACGTGGCCCTAACATCTTAGTATGAGCTCAGCCAGCACCCTAGGGTGCCTGGCCTTGGTGATCTGACACTCACGTCCATCCCCAGGCCGGTCTCTCTGACAAGTAGCTCTATCTCTACAGCATGTTACGTAGGTGCGCTGTATTGGTAAAAATGTCGTATGCCGCCTCAGTAACATGCTTTGCGCCTACCCCATCCACTAACCCCCTACAAAACATTACAAAACATCGCAAAAAGTGACGAACTAAAAATATGAATATGGTTGTGAATATCTTTCTTTGAGTTCTTGGGAGAAAATAGTCTGACTACGTAACATGCTGTAGAAATAGAGCTTTGACAGACAGCATTGATTGGAGTTGTAGAGTAGATAGCGGCTTGAGCCAGCACTACGCACTAGCGTAGGCCTACGCTCGGCGGGAGTGTTTGCTACGTGTCCACTGATTCGCTCTCAATGGAGGTGTAATCGATGTGACACAGCCTTCTCAATCCAGATCTGTGTGTGACAAGTTATATAAGCCCTACGCACAGCCTGCATTAACGTTTCAATGGGCGGCCAGTGACACCTGTAAGTTTAGTTGATGTTTTGGAACAACCGAACAACATTTTGATCGAGATCTCCACTGTGTCATGACAAGTTGAAATAAACTGATTTGAAAGCGCCCGAACGTTTTACTTTATTGACAAGCAAAGAAATAAAGTACCGCTTTGAAATGTAATTGGTTTAGCTTTTAGTTTGACAAATGATTTTGTTTCGCCTACTTGGAGTTCTAACGAGTCCGAGTTGTGTTCGAGTTGACGTGGGTGTGACGCGCGCCCTGCCGGCGACATCGAGTGGATTCGTTCACAGCGAATATGTCGAAATAAAAAGCCTGAGGTGTGTTTTGTGTGGTTCCCTCTTGTCCGAGTAGAATAGGAGCCATATTGATTGATTGATTGATGCTGGGGTTGATTGTGACGCTTGATGAGCTAATCGTTTACATAAGCACTTCAAAGATAAAAAACTTTCAACGCACTGTATAGTGATCCCAACGAAAGAATGCAGGTGGCTCGAAATTGTTTTTCCCAACATAACAACTTTGTCAATTCTATTCAAACTAGCTCAGCGTGGATCTTGCACACGGAGGAACTCTGTGATCTAGCACAGATAATTTTTGCTTGCGTTGGTAAAAGATATTTCTCTTTCATACACAAAGGCGACATTCCATTTAACGCACATTCATTCTGACCCCCACCACTACCGAGCATCTGCATTCTTTAGTTGGAGCAAGTATAGCTGTTATCGCAACGTCATTATTTCGAAGCATTTCGATTAAATAAAGTCGAAAAGCTCATGGAACAAATGTGTCGTTTTTAAATTACAATTTATAATCACATTATTCTTTTTCAGCAGCGTTTTTTTCTCTACTCCATATACCCTTCAATCGACATTGTTGCTAGTAGACTTGTGATGATATTATATTCCTAGGAAAACGACTAAGTCGTTGTTAAACAAATGATCGAGTCATGTGAAAACGAAAACTAAACCCTTGTCGTTAAATTAAACTAGACAATTTTAAATAAATAAATACATAAATAAATACGTATTTAGTCTACCCACTTAGTCACAGAACTGATTTTCAGTGGGGGACAGTAAACCAAAGCGACCAAGCCAACCCTGCAGCCCCGACGAAATCGACGAGTGAACGATAACCAACCAAAGATCGGTATTTTTAATAGAAAATATAGCGATCAGTGGTATGGACAGAGTGAACACCCGCGGATCAACGCCAGAGTCAACAAGGCCGATTCAATTTGTATTATTTATTTATAAATTTATTATTTTTTGTAGGTATCGCAACGGATTTTACCCATTTCACAAGCAGTTCTCAGAACACTGGTCACGGTTGTATGTTTAAAACATTTCGGCCGTTTGGCATTTAACAAACATTTTACAAACATATTTGTGACGACGAAGACCCGCACGTCTTGCAAAATAATCTAGAGCATAATTCTACACTAAAATTACAGTTAACAAAATTATATCTTGTACCTATGACTGTACACGATTTTTAATGCGTTTTTATCCTGAAATTTGCGAAAATTTGCTTTTTTGTGAATTTCTTTAATCGGCTTCAACCTGCTTTTTTGGTTTCGCATATATACAAGAGCATCATACGTATCTAACATAGCCAATTAAAAAATGTTTTGAAACTGTGCACAAATATACACTCAAACACGCAAATATATGCGTTCCGAAATTACACCTTCTCTTGGTAATCAGCATATTTTTACCGAACCACTTACCCAAATTACAAAAACAAAACAAAGAGGATTTACAGAAAACGTAGTTGAGTACGTCAATGAAGGCTCATATTTTTTTTCACCAAAATCCTCCAAGATCACGGTGGTCAAAGATGTCCCCGTGTTATTTCTTATGGGAGATATTTGCCGATGGGACCTAGATGGAAAATCACCAAGTTTGGCAATTTTTTTCAGGCAAGGGTGGACCCAATATTGTATCGGTTACTTTGTAAATTCATAACGTTATCCTTAATGAAATATATTTTTTGAGTTTAGAGGGAGAATATCCCTTTAAAATCATTTAAAATATAAACAAAACATGTAAGAATAAATTATATTGACATTGGACATGAATGAGCCACGAGAGTGTTTTTTACCACTTGAATATCACATGCAGCAGTTTCTTTCTGCGTTTAGTCCATTTATTTATTAGTTAGTTACTATATTGGCCTACATTAATTTAAATATGCATTTCACTTTTTGAACCTTGTAACGGTCATAAGTATTAACTAAAGGGGTGAGGGTGGATTGGCCGATTAATCTACAATCACCCTTATAATTACTGCTTATGACCGTTACAAGTTTCAAAAAGTGAACTGGATATTTAAATTAATGTAGGCCAATATAGTAACTTACTTATAAATAAATTGACTAAACGCAGAAAGAAACTGCTGCATGTGATATTCAAGTGGTAAAAAACACTCTCATAAAGCTCATTCATGTCAAATGCTAATAATATCAATAGTTATGTAAATAATTTAGAAGTAGGCTTATTATTGCTTTAGCTAGGAATAGTAAAGACTTAAAAGAAAGAAAGAAAGAAAGAAAGAAAGAAAGAAATATTATCGCCGATCCTTGCAGGCTGTAGCCTCTGTAGATACAGAGAAAGTATGAACTGTCAACAGATCTTAGGGCATATCAATAACAAATCGAGTATCGATTGTAATGAAAATACGAAACTTTTTGTTCATGTCCCCCAGATGCTAGATGCTAGATGTTTTACAATGTGAGTATACTTTGTACTACTAGGAAAACGTCAAAGTCGTTGATAGACGAGTGAGCAAGCCATGTGGTGAGTACCCGGGAACATTCCCTTTCATCCCCAAAACCTAAGGCTGAATCTAGCTAGCATGGGCATTTCCTCCACAGTCTATTAGGCCA
Organism: Sweltsa coloradensis; assembly: GCA_024449915.1. NCBI lineage: Eukaryota > Metazoa > Arthropoda > Insecta > Plecoptera > Chloroperlidae > Sweltsa > Sweltsa coloradensis. The sequence continues at coordinate 707,890 of JAMZAV010000043.1, read as the reverse complement.
GAGTGGTGCATTAGGCCTTACAGTGTTGACGCGCCCTTATAGCAACTAATCTTAAACCCTCTTATTCATACTATAATATATTAATGTTACCGAGTACTAAAACACATGGCTTGCTCACTCGTCTAAGGGTACGTCTGTAATCGTTTTTCGACTGCTACCTGCTAAAAACTTGCCTGCTCTGTGCTTGCTTGCTTACACCTCGCCTACTCAGCGATTTTGTCAACAACTACTCGAAGCCTGCTTGGCTGCTTATCATGGCTTCCACTGCCTACTTAACGGACATACGTTTTAAGTCGCTCTCAAAACCCACCCACGAGAAGGCGGTAGCTGAGTCTTTTTATAAATTTGTAAACAAACAAACTTTCTGTGTTTGTTAGTCCATGTGCGTTGTATCTCTCGTTTATGGCTTGTCATAGGGTCTAGACCTAGCATAACTGCCTTGGCCAAGGTCAAGAAGTTAAAAATAAATTTAAAAACATCAAACTATATCACAAAACATTCAAAATGCTACATTTTGGCTGGCTAGGCCTAGGTCTAGGCTACCCTACGCTAGGCCTAGGCCCCACCTTTACCTAGCTATGCCCTAGGGCCTCGGCCTAACACATGCATTTAGTTGTTTTAATTCCTGACACTGCTAATTTTCTACGTGGTAAGAAAATAATTCATTAAATATAAGATCCTAGGAACAATTTAAATTAATTAATTACAATCCTGCTTGCATTTCACTTCTTCGCATTCGGCCATCTTGAAGTAGGCGAAGTAGGCTCACAAGCATACACTTTCGGCGACTACGCTCGGGTGCTAACCAAGCAGACGACCGATGCCTACTTGTGACATTTCGACGCCAACTTCATCACGTGATTTCCGGCTAACGAGTCGACTTAGCCAAGCAGACTCGCTCAAAAAGTCGATTACAGACGCACTCTAACAACGACTTCGGCGTTTTCCTAGTATGGTTTCAGTGCGCGTCAACCAATCGTGTTGTCGTAATCGCCATCATCGTACTGAAAGAGACTTTGACCTAGTTGAGGTTAAGTTGATTTGGATTAAGGGCGCATCAACCGCTAGGTCCTAATACACCACTCTAGTCTAGGGGATATAGGGAGGAAAATCCAATGCAGGTCAGAATCAGCTACGGGTAGGTGAAAAGAAAAGAATGGTTCTGGTATGGTAATAATAAAAAATGGTGGTAATCATCGTCTTTGTCATCGTTCGTGTAGTTATGGTCGTTGTCGTTGGGAAGGTCGTCAGGGAAGGTGGACAGGTCCCCGACGACGACTTCCGGAGCTCGCCTCTAGTTTCGAGGAGTAATATACGCCTCTACTTACCAGCTGACGTTTGTGAAATAGAGTTCGATTAGGCGCGAGCCATGCTCTTGGCCAATTAATGTCCTAACAGGCCTACCGAAGCGTACGCTAAACTATACATTCTAGCGCCTATGACAACAAAAACAAAACACGTGGTGATAACCATCTAATTGGTAATAATTTTTTATTTTTATAACCATGGCTGTGGACTTCTATACATAATTGCAAATGGAAACATTTGCAATCTAGGTTCAAAAATTTTTAGCATTAAATTGTAGGTTTAAATCGCAACGGATTTTTCTCATTTTGTTAGCAGTTCTTAGTTACCTGGTCACGGATGTCTGTTCAAAATTTCACCTCAATCTTTTTGGTCGTTCAGCCGTATGGGACCGTACAAACATACCACAGACAGACAAATTAATTACGACGAATACCCGATCAAGTGGCGTTATAATATCTTCATTCGCTTCGCTCACTTGTCTAATAAATTTAGGTACGAAGTGATGACTGACAGCTCCAACCTGCACTGTGAGTCTGTATTCTCCATCTCACAGGTTGCAGTTAGCTGCAGCTAGCTAACTTAGTTAGGGAGATGTCCCCGCACTACCGCGCCGACTGTCACAAGGCCCCGTGTGTTAACTAATACTTCATCCTCGCTGTACAAACACCATTGACCACAGGACCAGCAGGATTCAGTGCTTCTAATATCCTCCATTAAACGATGGTGCTAACATTGGTTGTCATGTGCCTTGTCTACACTTACGTTTACTTTAAGACCTTCCCACTTTAAACTGAGTTATTTAAAGTTACCGTGCGTCTACACTGAGCCCGTGATAACGCCAGTTACTATTCTAAGTCCATGATTTAACGTCATTTATGAGTTAAGATGGCAGTTACTACGTTTACATGCAGTTTTGAAAAAGTTTTGACTTGAGTCAAGTCAAAACGATGATGCGTTTACATGATAAAGATCTGAAAACGTTCTCAAACTATTATTTAGTTCACTTATTTCCCGGTAGACAGCACAATAAAGTCCACTGTTTTATAAAGAAGAAAATTTATAGTTTTATTGCGTATAACATAAGTATAACTTCGTTAGATGACCAAAAACATTTGCCGTAACATTTAGAACATAATTCAGAATATTAAAATCACGTTCCTAACTTGCTTTTAGCAAACATAACCTCAAATTGCAACGCAACGAGCGTTTTGGTTGCAGCCAGGTGTATACATGACAGTTTTCAAAACTAGTTTTCAAGTCACCTCTACTAGCAAACAGGATTGACTTGAACCGATCCAAACCCAGATTCGAAGCGTTTACATGCAGTTTTGAAAACTCAAAACGTTTTGAAATCGTTTTCAAACCTGCGTGTAAACGTAGAATTTGTTATTATTTTTCAGCTGGTAAACTTGAAGAACCCCATATGTCAATTAAACAATGAACTTCGTCACTTGTTTTAAATTTCGTATTTTCTTCATTTTCTTCTTTACAACCTTGAGACTTAATTAAAATAACATAGTGGCTATAGTGCCGGCTAAAGTAATATCACGAACTCTCAACATAACCTAAAAATACTAGTCGTCCCGCCATTTCAGAATCGAAATACAGTAATCGATTTTTATAAACGCCGTTCCTCACTTTAAAATGGGGTCCTAGGATGATTTTTTAAAATGAGTGGGACTTCAAGTTGCTTTTTGAGCGTCTTCACCTAGACTTAAAGTGCATCATCTTAAAGCTCACTTTAAAGCGTTAGTGTAGACAAGGTAATAGATTAGAACCACCTCTGAACAGTTCATGTTATCAATCCCTTGTTATCTTGACAATGCAAGAAATAGACACTGGGCAATTATTATATTATAACATCTCGAATTAAATTAATTTTAAGGAAAACATGAATTCAAGATTGTATATGAACAGTTTTCTTGGGGGCCTATTTACTGAACCAAATGTCAACTTGACTATCAAAAGAGACAAACTTAGAATAACTTAAATGACAACTTGACTATCAAAAGTGACAACTTAGAATAACTCATGAGACAACTTGTCGATTGGTAACACCTTAGTGAATATATTGGTGACCACATGTGTAAAATTAGCTTCTGTGGCACTCAAAAATGTTGAACTATCCTATTGCAGCATGAGATCAATTTACTTGGTTGTCACTATCGTACGACAAGTTCTAGTTAAAATACATAGATCCCCAAATTGGTTTACTGCTTATGTTTCATGTTATCAGACGTATTTAGACATGAGTGGATGTCGTCAGACCTACAGCATAGTCAAAATACCATTATGTTTCTGTATAATTCCCGACATACATCACATGAGAGAAAGAAAACTCGCACGAATGATCCGAGGCCACTATATTAGTAGTCAAACAACGACTACATCACAATTACAACTCCAAGACGAGGCAATCTGCTGGGTAACGTCTTGCGCGGACAAGTGACGAGAGCGTCGCGTCGCCCGTCAGAGAAACACACCCGACAAGCACGCTGGGCTTATTGCGTAGCTGTTTATCATACGCGTTCGCATTCCGCGCACGCCGCAGACACACATCAACTACTTTCTTCTCTATCTCGGCTGTCTGCGGGGCTATAGACCGACCGAGTTAATCATTTACTCCCCAATAGTGGGGCCGTAAGAAACAATCGAACACGGTTCTCTAATTTGGAGGGGGGCGGGCGACTCCCACATGGGCAGCCGTCGTTTACCAACTTCTTGTTCGGAAGCGAGTGTTGGAGAAGTCTTTACGTGGCGCATAGAACTAATAGGCTAGCCCGTGCTGAACACACATGCTCATTGTTGAAAATAAATAAATAAATAAATTAAATTTTATTAGAGTCTGCCCACTCAGTTATATAACTGATTTTCAGTGGGGGACTTTAAATCAAAGCGACCAAGCCAACCCTGCAGGCCCCGACGCAATCGACGAGTGAGCGATAACCAACCAAAGATCGATATTTTTTAATAGGAAATATAGCAATCAGTGGTATGGACAGTGCGAACACCCGCGAATCAACGCCAGAATCAACAAAGCCGATTCAGAACAACTTTGAAATTTATTATGTGCTTCGTTGCTAGGACGGCTCCAAAGTCACCGTTTACTAACTCCTAAGACAAGAACTGATGGACCTTAGTCCAAATCAGAACACTAATTGTTACAACCCTGACAAAATATAGTTATTTTCTTTGATTCACATTTCATATTTGTTATCTTAATTTAATTCAATTTTTTCAATTCTCAATTCAAATGCGTTTTATTTCATTAGCAATTGCAAAAGCATTGCTCACTTAAAAATACATAGTTCATGTACAAGTCTTGAAACACGCTTTAACTACTTCTAAATCTACTTACAAAATACCTGATATGTTACATATTTAATTCTTCATGCAAAATACAATATTACATGTTATTCATTTTACATTCAAAATAAAATTTACATAATTATTTCATATATATAATTATTATAACAATAATATTCCCTCGTCGTCCTCAATTTTTAGTTGTTTATCGTCAAAATTAAATTTGTAATACTTTATTCACAAGATAATTTCTTATCATTTAATTATTCATAGACCCTATTTAAATACAATACAATAATTACAAAAATTTCTTCTCAGCGTTATATTTTTACCCTGTTATCTTTTACCTCAAATTTGTAATACTATATTCACAAGAGCAGTCTTTACCATCTTGAAATTCTTTTATACTATAAAATCCATAAAAAATTAGATATTGTTTAACGTTTATTTTAAATTTGTCTCTATTTATGTTGAGGTCTTTTAATTTAGTTGGTAAATTGTTAAAAAGAGTAACACCAGCTTTAACTGGGTCTCTGTTTGATAGGTTGAGTCTGTGTTGGGTTTGGTGTAAATTACTGTTAAATCTTGTATTCTGGTTATGTATAAAACTGTTTCGGGTAAAATGAGATGGATTATCTTTGACAAATGTAAGAATTTCGAGAATGTATAAGCAAGGTACGGTTAATATATTCAGCTGCACAAAAAGTTTTCTGCAAGATGATCTATAACTTTTCCGACCTAAAATTCTGGCAGCCTTTTTTTGACATTTAGATATGTCTTGAGCAAATGTAGACCCACCCCAAATTAATATACCATATAGTATAATAGATTGTCCGTTTGCAAAAAATGCTATTCTGTAGATAGTATGTTATGTATATTATGTATTAGTATATTATGGTAATAGATCTGAAGCAATAAAAAATAATACATTATCTCTTAGTACAATCGATACCAAACATTTGTGATGACAATGTTCTGCTCTGTTCAGGTCTCAACATGTATCTGTGTTACGCCTACACGATGTACATGATTGAATTTATTTCCCACGGCCCGCGCAGCCTGGCTATACGTGGGGCTGGCCCACGCCTCGCTCTGCAGGGCTTGTGTATTCTGGAGACACGTTTTTCGATGTTATTATGTTGGCTGAAATGAAACATGAATCCTGCGGCCGCTGACACCACACGAATACTAAATGTCCCTTAGAACACAAAGCAAGCTACATAATCCTCGCTCTCCTCTCCAAACGACGAACCCCAGCTTTCATTATAATACAATATACAATACCACTAAAAATAACCCAAACCCAACGAGCTTACTGTGTTAAGGGTTATTTGAATAAAAGATTCCATCTGGCTTATTGTCACGTGCTTTTTTTCGCTTTTGAATATGTATATCGTTGATACTGTTTTTCTTCAGTGTAACTCGTTTATAATCCCAACGTTTCCCTTTTAAACAAAACAACTCTTGTGTGAAAATTGGCAACCTGGCGTCGCCGGATACAATCTAAAAAGCTGAAACGTGCGAAACGAGTGGGTTTAAAAATAAATCGCTTGAATAATAAGGTGTGGATCGTTTGGAACAAGTTGCTTGTACACTGTGATTCTCCAGCGAGCATTTACATGCAGGGTTGTTTGAGTAGAGGTTTTAATCACATGCAATCTTGTTACAATCTAATGTAAAAACTATTAAAACATTTTGTGAAATAAATGAAAACAATCAAATTAATATCAGTTATAAAGATGGTAGCTCGAAATGTTTTGTGGGACCTTCGGCCTGTCAATCTACATTCTTGTACATTTACAAATTCGTATCCACAAATGGAGAGAAACTTTGTTTAGTAAATTATTATTCAAGAGAAGACAGCTTTTAAAACTGTGAGTTTTGGGAATTTGTGAAAGAACATATTATCTTTTTTGCAGAGTAGTGTCTGCAATCACATTTGTCACCAAAATGTATTGAATAATCCATTTTACGACGTAATTCGAGAGAGAATTTATTTATTTATTTTTAAATACAGCTGTGCAGCCATTTTACATAAAATAATTTAATATAACATTTATTTCCCATGTTTCACCTTGATTTTTCATGTAATATGTATGTATGTATGTATGTATGTATGTATGTACAGAACACTATAGTACAGTAAATGATTATTGACTTGCTAATTACTCTGGCTGTGTCTGGTTTATGTAGTGGCGATGTGAAGTAAGAAATGACCTGAAGTTGTTTGCAATAGAGAAGCAACAAAGTTAGTTAATTCTCGTAACGAGTTTCGCCGGTACTGATTCGTCTTCTAGCGATAAGGAGATACTGTTGATGAACGAAAGTTTAGTGCAACTACTTTAAACTTATTCAACAACAAAATAATAACCTACAAGTAATCAAACATAATGATATCACGTTGCAAACTCAATAATATAACTTCCTAAACTTACAAGTTGAACGATGCTGCATCTAAGCCATTGAAACTTCAATAACCCGCAGCTATTACTAAGTCAGATATAATTAAACTTAAAAGCTCCATTAAACTATGTGTTTAAGCTGGATATTAGCCTTTGTACAAAGAAACAACAAAAATAATCCAAAATATAATACAACACATATGATACTTTAATGTACTTAACATAGTAAATGCAACATGGATGAAGATTATAAGTATAGACCCTGGGGTCTATTTACTAAGCGACAAAGACAACTTTAGTGAAAATAGTCACACATCTGACTGCAGCTTTACAAGATAATTAGCTGTGTATTGACAACAATTACACATTTAACATTTTTAACACCGTCTGCCAATGTTTCCATAACGTAATAAACAACTTTATATAACAAATGTAAGTAATTACTTTTTAATTTGGTATGATGAAAATTCGAGAAGAGAGTTTTCATTTGCTCTTTTAGCTAAAGTTGTCGTTTTTGTCGACTATTATCGGCGTCACTGTGGTTGCACTTTTAGTAAATAGACCACCGGAACTAATAATTAAAATAATTTTAAAACTAGATCGAGGGAATAACAATTTCGTCAGCTTGTAAAGGCTCTTGACATTCTACACGAACAATTAACTTTATTATCAATATTCCTCTTTTCCGAACAAGGTAACGTAAGAACACCCTCAAGATAAAGGCGACATCCGACTTAACTTCAGTCTTAACAACATATTCTCTCCCAGGCTAACACTAGCCCTCCACAGAACAACTTTGTAGGCATGTAAACATTCTACGCATCTGATTGTCAAGTACGACAAATCTTCATCCTAAGGCGATTAGAAATGACAGAAGGAATCTTTCACAATCGATATTATAGACATATTTCTCTGTAAGATTAACGAAAATCGAATCGTACCTCATGAAATCGGAATTCAAAACTTCCAAGATTGCAAAGGTGTAGGATATTCAGAATTATGTGTAATTAATTTCTAATCTTAACTTATCATAAATGGAATGCACTGAAGTCTGAAATTATTCCCTACACCTCAGGAGTGATGGTAATGGAATGTTAGTGTTGCTATCACGTTCAGACTGCGAGGTTACGGGGGCTAAGGCCCAGGATGCGACAGCTCAGTAGGCAGGCACAGTAACGAGATACAACACGTTGAGATGGGCGAATAAAACACAGAGATTTTAATCATATGATGATTATCGTTGCGTAACGTCTCTATTAACGCACTAAGGCTATTCGAGGCAATGATTGGTGATGGATGACGATGAAGGACGATTATAAAAGCCCATGCCTTGGGCAGTATTTGAACCCACGTCTTCGAAGAGATATTACGCTCTGGACCAGCGCCCTTATCACTGGGATTTATTCATTGATATGAATTTACTTTCATTGAAACATTGATGAATGTGATGTTGAATATATTGAAAGTTCCCTTGAATTTTATTATGCATTGACTTTATCATAAATGCACATATTAGGTCAGCTAGGAAGTAACATAGTTGACAAATTGAGGAAGAAGTATTTGACATATTATTTAGTTTCTTTTGCACGTTGGTTATTAAGGCGTTGAAAAACAATATTGTAATATATTGTTAAGAGGAATAAAAGAAACTGATGAATGTGTTGATGTTGTGAGTTAAAAACAGAGAAGTTATGCAATGTATTACTGAGAAATATGGAAAGGAGATAGTTAGAGAGTCGAACTGTAAAACTCGTTTAATTATTTTCTTACGTATTTGGTGGAGGCGCCGGTCCCGAAAAGAATAGTATTTTATTTATTTCACGGCTATTAAATAGATTTAAAATCTGAAAAGGGTGGTAATTGGTTTGATTTCCGGTCCATGAAAATTGCATTTTATTTCCCAGAGTACTTTGGTGTAGGTATTCGTAAAAAAAATCTTTATTTTTCCACTATTAGTTGGATATTTCGAGACAAAAAAAGTACTTTTCTATATTCCGCAGTAATTTCTTGAAAATTTAATCCAAAAATGTTTTCCTATTTTTTAAAGTATTTGCTGAATTCGCTAAAGTAAAAGTACTAAGCTTTTTTTCCCAAGTATTTGGTGGAGGTGCCGGGTCCGGGAAATATTGTGACTCGTCTAACCACAAACTAAAATTCGCAATAGTGTTTGCAATTTTTAAAAATCATGTTGAGTGTTGCAGGACAATTTCGGAAAAAAATATTAAATGTTCGCTTTTTTACATATAGTCTTCAAGATCCCAATTTGTAAGCGAAGTTTTCAAAGAAAGCTTCTGAGTTGAAATAATTATATCACATGGTTCTCAGTCACACTTATTAGCCTGGTGTCTGCCTACGCAAGACAATCGTGAGCATATTATCATCCAGGGTCTTAGTTCCAGGAATTCCCGTTGCCAGGTGATAATTCCCATTGGTTTGAAAGCACTAACAGCTACGTGGCATTCCGAGGTGGAATGGCGGAAACATAGTTTGTCAAGTATTCGCCTTGTTGTCTGAGAGCTGAGGTCTCTCACATGCACGTCACACATACCTTGCCGGTGCCGGGACCGTGGACCGCGACGACAGATGATCTAGACACGATTATCTATGTAGCGTTGTAGTACCTAGCACCTAAGCGACATGAAGTTTGCAGCTTCTCGATGGTGTAATTTATTATATGGTAATCAATCCAGAAATTAGAAAAATCCATCTCAGCCGGGTATCGAACCCGGGTCTCCTGATTGCCGGTTGGACGCTTTAAGTCACTTAGTCTTAAATACCACAACAGGTAACATAAGGACTTTTGGATAGTTGGTGGAGGACCGGATTCGATAGCCGGCTGCGATGTATTTTGCATTTATATGCATTATATATATTTATATATATTATGGGTGTATTTCTTTGTAATATTAGGTAGCTGTTGTTATAGTAGCGCAAAAGCAACAACTAAGTTACAAAATGTACATTGTACAACATAACTCCATGACCACATATTTAACTATTTTTAGCACTGTCTCGATCTCTGTTCTTCCTAAAATATAACTGTGATTGTTTTGTGTATGCAGGAAGAGAATTATGGCGTATACGACCTAATGCCCTTAATCCGTAGGGATACCCGCTTTAGGATACAAATCGGTTTAACCAAAATTGGAGGTGATTTTAGGAGTAAGCAGTACCTAACTTCCATTTAGGTATCCGCAAAAGGGAGTGACGCATTTTTCGGAGATATTGAACTCTTAAATTTTACCTCTGCAATTTATTAGGAGTAAAATTTGTAGTCCTAATATTGGTTAAGAACAGTTTACTTCTAAACTTTACTCCGTATGTAGTTCACTCCTCTTTGTGGGTCCGAACTTGGGTAACTATTAAGGTTGAATATTTCTTATGGTGTTAGGGTTGGGTGAAGGAAATGTTCAAGGTCTGTTCAAGAGGACTGAGCCCCAGCATTTGCCTAAACGACTGACGAAAACCTCGGGAAAACGTTCAAACAGGATTGCTGTTGGGAGGTTCGAACCTGTGTCCTCCTGAATCAGTCTCACGCGTCACGCATGAGCCAACTCTGTCGGTAGATGATCCTTGAGCGACAGAGTTAGCTCACGCGTCACGCATGAGCCAACTCTGTCGGTGAGATGATCATCTGGCGACAGTTTTGACCACTCATGTGAACAAAATAATCCAAAACATGAGGGGCGATGCCCCCCCCATCCACGATGGAGCTACGCTGTGGGATATTTTGACAGTATATGTCCATCAAGGTTTTGATGGATTGAGTTATCTATCGTAACGACGCATCATTAATACAGGGGAAAACACGACACGATGTAGCGACAAAACCTATAGCGGCTTCACTCCATACTTGGGTGGTGGTCGGGCCAAGTTCTCACGCCAGAGTCGATATCGTTAGACTGTTAGAATGATGGAGTCGGGTGGGGGCTAGTCAATGATGTTTATACATCTTTAGTAGGCTAGATCCCCAGTTATTGGTCCACTGGCGTGTCAATAAGAAGCCATCTTGAAAAGGTCAGTTTGTAAGTTAAAGTAGGTTGAGGCGATTTGTAGCCCAAATATTTTTCAAGATGGCTGTCAGGTTGACCGGTGAGCAAATTAGCCAATAACACCAAATAATTACTAAATTCCCTTTATGCAATAGCTTCTTATTGTTTTTGTTTGTGCATTCCCATGCAGTACAAGCTAAAACCATATCAAAACAACCCAGAAAAATACTTAATCGCATTTAAAACATTTTGTCAATCATAATAAATTGATGCGCCAAATCGCCATCTAAAATAGGTCAATTTGCTACGCTCGCGCCTGTGCGGACGTATTGGAGACTGGCGATCTGCCTGCTATAGATGTTAAATATCATTGTTGGCACCACACCCCACCATGTTAAAGAGTCCAGTATACACTATTTTGAACCAGGCCGCTTCGCGAACGCTTTTTCCAGTCGCGTTGATGGATGAGCTTTTTTTTGGAATATTTCTGTCCAATTATTACATTTTTATGTGGAATCTTCTTACTTTTTCTATAGTTACTTGATATTACTTGTTCATTATACACCTGTAAAGGCTTATATTATAACCTTTATTTCTATGAATTTTGACCAACTTTAACAACCTTTTCTTTCAAGAGGCACTACATCACCATAATATTTATGTCAATGTAAAATATGAATGATGTAGCCCCACCCGTTTGGTCAAAATCGGCCCAAATATCACGAAAATATCGTATTAAAAACCGGAGAAAAAATCGTAAAAACACGATTTCTATAAAAAATATTTTTTCAAATGTCTCTAAAATCATAACATGTACGATTTTAGTGATTTTAAACGTTCTTGTAAAGTTTCATCAATATCGGAGTAGCCGTTTGCCAAATATCACGAAAATATCGCACTATAAATCGAAAAAAATCGTAAAAGTACGATATTTATGAGAAATATTTCTTCTATTGTACCCAAAAACAATACAGCTCTCAGTTCAGAGATTTCTAAAGTCCCCTCCAATTTTCATCAAGATTGCAAATGCCGTTTGCCCGGTAGAGAGCGAACAAACAGACAAATAAAACTAACAAAAACAAAACACCCGAGCTATTTTTCTTGGGGTAACGTAAGTAAAAAACAATAAAAAAAACACAAAGTCAAATTGAAGTCTTCGCTTCGCTCATCCAACCAGAGTTGTTTGTTTGCTCAATTGTCAACCTGACAGCCATCATGAAAAATATTTGGGCTACAAATCGCTACAACCTACTTTAACATACTAGGAAGCTTCGCAAACGCTTTTTTTAGTCGCGTTGATGGATGAGCTTTTTAATTATAAAATGTTAATATTAATTTATTTAAAATAATAAAAACATATTAACACGGCCCATACAAAGCAATTTTATTTAAAATAATAAAAACATTATGTCTGTTTTATTATTTATTTATTTATTATTTATTTAAGTCTATCCTATCAGTTAAAAACTGATTTACAAGGAGTTTGTAACAAGCTGTGAGTAAGGTAACAATCTCCTGTGAAGTTTCATACAAGGCTGTGAGAAAGATCTAAAATCTATAGTTTCGTGCTATTTGGGCGGATTCTGACCAAACGGGTGGGGCTTCAACGTTAATATTTCACATGGACATGAAGGTAAGGGTAATGTATTGACTTTTGAAAGAAAAGTTGTAAAAGTTAGCCAAATCTATAGAAATAAAGTTTTAATATTTAACACCTCAAAAAACTCAAATTAAAACCTTTATTTTATAATTGTGGCTAACTTTTTTAACTTTTTTCTTTCAAACGTCAATACATCACCATGACCTTAATGTGCATGTGAAATATGAACGTTGTAGCCCCACCCGTTCGGTCAGAATCGGCCCAAATGTCACGAAAATATCGCACTAAAAATCGAAAAAAATCGTAAAAGTACGATATTCATGAGAAATATTTCTTCGATTGTACCCAAAAACGTGGCAAGTCTAAGTTCAAAAAAAACAAAGGTCTTGTCAAATTTTCATTAAGATCACATATGCCGTTTGCCCGGTAGAGAGCGAACAAACAAACGGTAAAACAAAAAAAAAAAAAAAACAAACAACCGAGCTAAATTTTTTTGTGGGTTGGTGAAATTGAAGTCTTCGCTTCGCTCATCCAACAAATTGTGTGGCTCTATGGTCTTGTGGTTAGCGTACTGCTTCCAATGTAGAAGGTCCTGAGTTCGATTCCTGCCAAAGTCAGAAGTTTTTGAACTTCTGATTTGGACTTTAGTCCATCAGTTCTTGTCTTAGGAGCTTTGGAGCCGTCCTAGCAACGAAGCACATAATAAATTCAAAGTTGTTCTTAATCGGCCTTGTTGATTCGGGCGTTGATTCGCGGGTGTTCGCACTGTCCATATCACAGATTGCTATATTTCCTATTAAAAATATCGAACTTTGGTTGGTTATCGCTCACTCGTCGATTGTGTCGGGGCCTACAGGGTTGGCTTGGTCGCTTTGATTAACTGTCCCCCACTTAAAATCAGTTATATAACTGAGTGGGTAGACTCTAAATACAACTTGTTTGTTTATTTATTGGATGAGCGTAGCGAGCGAAGCGACGACTTCAATTTCACTGACCCCTCAAAAAATTTAGCTCCAATGTTTTTTGTTTGTTTGTTTGTTTTTTTGTTTTTCTCTGTCTGTTTGTTGGCTCTCTGCCGGGCAAACGGTATATGCGATCTTGATGAAAATTGGATGGGACCTTCGAAATCTCAGAACTTAGACTTGCCACGTTTTTGGGTACAACCGAAGAAACATTTCTCATGAATATCGTACTTTTACGATTTTTTTCGATTTTTAGTGCGATCTTTTCGTGACATTTGGGCCAATTCTGACCAAACGGGTGGGGCTAGAACGTTAATATTTCACATGGACATTGTGGTAATGGTGATGTATTGCTTTATGAAAGGAAAGTTTTAAAAAGTTAGTCAGAATCCATAGAATAAAGGTTTCAATATGAGTTTTTTTTAGGTTTATAATAACAATTTACAAGTAACAATAGAAACTTGACAACAATCAGAAACAATGCGTTCAAAAGGCACTTGATAAGTAAATAGATCCCACGCAAACTAAAATTACAAAAAATCTCATCCATCAACGCGACGGGACTTTAGCGGTTTCCTACTTTATTAAAGTAAGGTATTAACTATTTTTCGTTGGTTATCTGACCAGGAACAACATACCCCCAAGTTTTGCTCAGACAACTTTGCAATTTTCATGTAACTTTGTAAAGGGTGGACCAATCTGTAGAGATGGCTGAAAAGCACTTGAATAAACCAAGTGTTAGGATTGCCGGTGGCAAGTATTGGACCGACGCCTCTAGGATAAGAGATAAATCGTTTCTCGCGTGTACTACTTTTCTCAAGTTATCAGAAGAGTATTACTTTTGTCTCGTACAATGCCAATAATGAGGAATTTGTTCCAATTCAGTTATAAAAACTGATTTAAAGACGTATAGCTTTCCGCTCCTGTGGAAAGGAAGTGATTCACATGCGAAGTACAAGCAATGCACATGGTTGATAGAGGAATCCTTATTTACTTTCGCTTTTATTAGAAGAACAAAAACAGTAAAAATAAGATGATCGTCAAATATGTTTGCGCCGTTAGGATAGAAGAAATAGAATACTTTTCTATTTTTAGTAATTCCAATTCGTTTTTTTATTTCTCCACTTTCCTTTGAAGGAATGAATGCCGCCCACTGCCTTTCCTCTAAATCAAGAATATGAAGAACGGTCACGATCTTAGCTACTTTACCCCCCCCCCCTCGGTCACGACCCCCCTCCCTCGTCCGTCTCCTGACCTCGTTCCTTCTCTAATGGAAACATCCAATTACACTAATTGGTGACGGTGTTTCTCAATCCGTGTCTCAATTGATTAGCGCCTTCTAATAGTTACCTGGTCTGTAGCGTGATTGCTCGCACTAGACGCCAGGTAAGACACAAAGGGTTGGGGATACTTAACTCAATAATACATGCCACACTGGCTTTTGTTGCTTTCAACGAATCACATCGGATTTAAAAAAAAACGTGATTTTTATCAAGACATATAATCAAGAAGAACATCAATGAATTTCCCCTCAAGATTGTCGTGTCATGAGTTGACCCGTCGACTTCCCGAATTAGTGCTCCAAGTCCAACAATCAAAAACCTTAAATGGGAAAAGAGAGGACCATACTAATTATTCGTGGATCATTTTACACTTTTCGGTTAATATCAGAAAGTAATATAGCTCAATCGAATCTAAAAATTCTGTTACAATCTTATTGGTATTTGTTAATAAACCATGCAATAAATAACCCTGGGAAGTACAGTGATCAAGTGCGATGCGAAGTCAATTAGAGGAAACGAAACACGATGAGGCAACAAAATAAGAAGAGAAGACAATGAGAAGAAGTGTTTCACTATAAAGATGACCATTGTTTTGATTCTTATAATCTAGGGCGACGGTCGTCGCCCGGCAGACAAGCGCATGCGACTGCTTAGGCGACACGAACTCCAGCCCTGTATACAGCTACCAGAGTTGGGGGGTTTTCAGCTATCTGCACACGCCGCCCCGAAAGAGTTACAATCTTGAAACTCGGTATATGACCTGGTATGTGGTCCATGACATACAAAAGAAAAAATCAACCCGATCCAAAAACTCGTCTGTGTTAAAAAAAAGCTCTCAACATCGTCAAATTCCTTTCGGCTGGCTGGTGGCTGGCTGGCTAGTTCTCCGCGGAGATTAATTTAGCCTACAGAGAAAACGGTAAATCTTAGAACTATGAAACTTGGACCACACTTAGATGTACTTCAGACGCAGTGACTTTTGCTTTCAAAACCAAAATCGGGTAACAGGGACCGGAGAAAATAGAAAATTGGATGATAATCAAAACGCGTAATTACCCAGGCGTGGTAATTTGTACAAACTTGAAATTAAACATGATATTGACCATTATTGGATGAGCGTAGCGAGCGTAGCGAGCGAAGCGAAGATTCCATTTCACTACACTGGAGAAAAAAATCCGGAATGTTTTTTTTTCTTTTTTTTTTTTTTTTGTATTTTTGTGTGTTTGTTAACACGATTCCGGCTAAACCGATACTCTGATTGCGATGAAATTTTATGGAGGCCTTCGAAATCTCTGAACTTAGAACTGCCACGTTTTTGAGCGCAATCGGGAAATTTTTTCTTATAAAAAACGCAATTTTACGATTTTTTTCGATTTTTTTAAAATTTCTTCGACTTATAACACCTACACGCTTTATCCGATTGTAATGATTTTTTCACAGAACCTTAATTTTATGAATTAAGATATTCGTGTAAAATTTGAGCGTAATCGAAAAATTATTTCTCATGAAAATCGAAATTTTACGGGTTTTTTCTTTTTTAAAACAATTCTTTGACTTATAACACCTACATGCTTTATCCGATTGTAATGATTTTTTTACAGAACCTTAATTTTCCTGAACTTATATATTCGTGTTAAATTTGAGCGCAATCGAATAATTATTTCTTATGAAAATTGCAATTTACGATTTTTTTTTTTTTTTTTTAATTTACGATTTATTAAAAAAATTTAATTTATTTTTTTATTTATTTAATTTAATTTAAAAAAATCTTCAACTAAGTAATAATTTTTTCACAGAACAAACAGAAATCTGCGTAACACATAGCAGCTCAATGCACCAATTACGCTCATCCAACAACGCGGCGGGACTTAAGCGTTTTCCTAGTAAATATCTTGCGTCCAAAACACAAGGGGCTAAATTTGGGGATGACCATGGGCCCAAAAATGACAAAAAAACATATCTGAACTTTAAGAAATGAATCATTCAAAGAAAACGCTACAAACTGAGATGTTTCAAACGTGGAATACATTTTGATATCTCTCATTCTTTATTTCTTTTGAATATGGAAAGCAAAATTGGGTAACCGGTAACGGAGAAAATCAAAATTATCAAAAGTAGGTAATTCCGTACTCTTATGAATAATAAGCTATACTGAGAAAACGGTTCATCTTAAAACTTTGAAACTTGGGCCACACTCAGATGTACCTCATATAACCAAAACCGGGCAATTGGGACCGGGGAAAATCAAAATCAAAATCAAAACGCGTAATTACTCAGGCGTAGTAATTTGTACAAGCTTGAAATTAAACATGCTCTTAACCATTATAAATATCTAGTGCTTAAAACACAAGGGGTATCTTTGGGGGGACCGTGGGCCCAAAAATGTCAAAAAAACAACTTTGAACTTAACAAATTTAATCATTCAATGTCCATCATTCACACCTTGATAGCAAGCGAACAACAAAAAGATGTAATATCGAACCAAATACAAAAAAATTGTAAAAAAAAAAAAAAAACGGCAGCCAAGCTCTCCTTCAAAAGTCTTCGGCTGTGAATGCTGTGAGATATAGAAGTTGAGCCAAGCTTTTTATTCTTTCTCCCTTGTTTCGCTTTGAAAATAAGTAAGATCATTTCGCTTGTTGACGAGCGCCAAGCCAACGATTTTTGTGGTAAAAAAAAGTAAAATTTTTAAACTCGAAATCAAAAAAAATGGCTTGGCCATTGAATTTGGTTCATGGCCAAGATTTTTTTTTATGATTTCGAGTTAAAAAATTTACTTTTTTACCACAAAAATCGTTGGCTTGGCGCTCGTCAACAGGCGAAATGATCTTACTTAATTTCAAAGCGAAACTAGGGAGAAAGAATAAAAAGTTTGGCTCAACTTCTATATCTCACAGCATTCACAGCCGAAGACTTTTAAAGGAGAGCTTGGCTAACGTTTTTTTTTTTTTTTACAAATTTTTGTATTTGGTTGGATAAATTGTACTCAGTAGTATAAATACGTCAATAATTTAAATTTATGCAATCCGTTAACGATTCTATGACATTTAAAAAGTAAAA
Source organism: Sweltsa coloradensis (assembly GCA_024449915.1). Classification (NCBI taxonomy): domain Eukaryota; kingdom Metazoa; phylum Arthropoda; class Insecta; order Plecoptera; family Chloroperlidae; genus Sweltsa; species Sweltsa coloradensis. The sequence continues at coordinate 689,977 of JAMZAV010000043.1, read as the reverse complement.
TTATTTAAAAAAGTGAGTAAAATAAGCTTAAAAAACAGAGGTATAGAAAATAGCTCACACAATAGTAATTACCCGAGCTAGACGTGGCTGGCCTGAGGAGCTTTTGCACTGTGTTAGTGCTCGTCATCAACCAACGAGGTGGAACAGAATGTGCTCAAAACATAGACAACAAAGAGTTTAAAGCAAATAGAATGAAATCAATGACAGCCAGATGATTACAAAACTATTTAAACTCAATCATTGTTAGTCTACCTAGAACATGTTAATGACACTTGCCTTTGTACGACTCAAATGTTTGTGTATTCAATTTAAAAAAACGAGTTGACTTGTGCTATAACTAACTTTTGTATTTGTGTCTGTGTAAGTGATTTATTAAAAATGTTCCCCTGCCTCTCTTTTCAACGAAACTTCATAAATTAAAGTAAAAATATCATCCATTTATTCACATAACGAACATTAGCCGCTGAATAGCAAAAGTGCGGGACTTTGATTGGGAACTGACCAAACCTCTGAAAAATCCTTCAGTCTGGATTGCCGGTGACGTACGACTGGATTCGAACCCTGGACCTACCGAATCAGAGTCGCGCGCTTAGCGCTCGAGCCAACACTGTCGGTGTCATCGTCCTTGTCTCTGCGCTGGTCGTCACCGAAACAACCATTTAGCCTATATTATTTATTTGTTTAAAACAATTGTGATGTCTATACCATCGTGATTTAACAAACCTGACTGGTGAAATTAGTTTACGCCTAATAAACAACAAAATATTGTGCCAATCAAGCCTTTGTCTAAAGATGCTTTGTTGATGGTACATCATTGCAAATCTAGACTTAATAATCACGTCACGTTTAAAACCTGTCATCTCTTGTCAATACTGCTATTTGATAAAGCTATAGAGGGCAGAGTAGTAAACAGATATAATATTCTTTGCCTATAGGAACGAGCGGCCGGGTCGTCTGCTATGCTGCTGGGGTGACGTGGGCGCGTTGAGCGAGGTTGGTAGGCGAAGTATGGGACGATCAAAACAATGCGAGCTCGTACTCACCTCAAGCCTGTTCCGTTAGTCAACAATATACTGCGCTGATAATACATTGATTCGAACACTGCGGTCACAAAACAAGTCACAATTGTACATAACGTAAACCAGGTGTGAAGGAAGTCTTTTTCGGATGGAGGGAGGAGTATTGAATTTAGTGAGCTGATGAGATTTTTTGGATTTGCAAAACTAGACACCAGTAGCAATACCTGACTACTACTAGTCTTCCAGTTGTAACCGTGATGATGGAGCGGAGGACGAACTGGATGTTTGACATTCTGAAGTAGGGGATCACATGAAAAGAGTTGAACACGGAAGGTTGGGGGGGGTGGGGGGAGGGGGAATTGAACACACCAAAGTTGCACTGTCACTGATTATTAATTTTACACGTTATACTGTCATGTAAGTTCGCTGACGGTATTTATTTCACTAATTAACGAGACTGTAGTGTTTCTATGCACCTCGGTTACCGCATATATAAAAGTACACGACGGTTGTTTTTCGCTTGAGATCCGCCTGGTCGCACTACACTAGACAGTCCTTCTCGACCGGTCCCATCACAACAATAACCTCACGGCCTACTCTCGCACGCCGGCTTTGCTTATCAGCAGTTCAGTGGGGGAGGGGGGGGGGGGGTACGTGAATAGTACAAGGTACATCGACTTTGTTGGCTCGAGCGTAGAGCGCGCGACTCTGTTTAGGGAGGTCGCGGGTTCGCATCTCGTCGGAGATCGGCAATCCCGACTGAAGGTTTTTCTCAGTTGTTAATGCGAATGCAAGGGATTGATTGAGTCCTCTTAAACAGTCCTCGGACATTTCTTCACAATTGTCCTAACTCCAATATATCTAGTTCACATTGCACCCTGTAACAGGTTTCCCTCGGTAACAATAAAAACAATATCAAGGTTCGAGAGTTAGTTAGAGGAAATAAAGGGTTAGAACTATCAAATTTTGCAATATTCAGTCATCAAGATATTGTGTTATTCTTACAACTTATCCAATAAAATTTCATATTATTATTCCCATTGATTAACATTAATAAAAAAAACATGGGGTATCACTAAAAAATTATGCAATCATTTGTATAACAACCGGGAGAAATAGCAATCGTGCACCTTTAATGATAATAAAGTAATAGAGAATTGACCAACAAATTTTATAAAAAAGTTACAAAAAAATTGTTTTAATTATAGGAAATAAAAATTGAGTATATTACTTTGCTTAGTTATAACCTCCGATTTACAGATTATTCCCTGCAGCACATGTGCCCGACTCTACGCGTGATTGAGACAGGCGTCTTCGTGTAGCGATCAGAGAACACAGCTCCTCGATGCTCGTCCCATTATAAGCGTCATCGAGTGTGAACACTTATCGACCGAGGGGTGAGTTTCTCCCTTACAATTGAATCCGCGAGTTCTGCGGTCAGCGTCGCAGCACTGATGAGATCAGAAGCAAATCGGTGCGTCGATATAACGATAAATAAGAACAATACTCGTCGGAAGTTTTGTTTTAAGTCGATAGTGTGAACTTGACTGGTATATGTCAAATAGTTAATTATTTAAAATAAATAATAATAATTATTTTAGAGTGTAACCACTCAGTAATTAACTGATTTTCAGTGGACAGTAATCAAGCTGACCAGCCAACCTGTGATAGCCCGACGCATCGCGTGTAGTTGAGCGAACCAACCAGTCGATATTTGTATGAAATATAAAGCGTGATGGAAGTGCGAACACTACGCGATCAACGCCAGTAATCACAGCCGATTAGAACAATCTGAATCGTATGTGCTTCGTTGCAGACGCTCCAAGTCACGTTTAAACCCCTAAACAAAACTGATGGACTTAAGTCAATCATAAGTTAAAAAACTTTGACTTGACGGAACGACCCTGGACTTCTGCATTGGAAGCAGATTCGCTAAACAGCACGAGCACACACAGACAAGAGCACACACAAGACCAGAGCACACAAGACAAACGAGCCACGCACAAGACCACGAGCCAAAACAACTGTGCCCCAAAATGGTTCATTTGAATAATGTACATTTAAAATTTACGAACAAATTCAGTTATAAAATGATAGCAAATTATTTTTGTCTGTTTTCTATCCGTTTGCTAAAAATTAGTTGTTTCCAAAGAAGAGCAACAAATAAAAGAAGACCTAAACACAATGCGATTGTAGACACTTTAAGAATCAATTAAAAATTCTTATATTAATTAAAAGACAGAATTAAAAGAACTTAAAAAATAACACTTAATATTTAAAATGTATAAATGTTAATTGCGTTTCGTTTCATTTCCCAAGAAAGCTTTGAACTTCCCCAGCGAGTAAATAGAGATTCAGTTTGATAAAATGGCAAAAGGGATACTTAGCATTTCCCAATATTCAATGATGCAGCTTCCGGACTCGACTCACTGCGTTCCGTGGGAAAAGAAAATATTAACGTATGCGACCTCATTCGTACGCGGTTAAATGAAATAATATTTTGATAATATCTGTAGGGGAGCCGTATTCGTTTTCAAAATTAACACGTATATACACATTCTATGGTAACATAGAATTATTACATAGCGATTGTCATTTTTGTACATATAACCTAATTCTTAACCGTAATTGTTTCCCTCTGAATGGTAACAAATATTTGAGATTTTTTTATCAAATAGTCCGATTGGATTCAGTTGTTAATCTTAAGAAACATTAAGCTTCAACAAAACTTTTAACGTGAGACGAAAGTGCACAGTTGCCATTAATAAGGAGGCGTGGAATGTACTCTACTTCTCGTTGTATCGAAGACCCTGTTTGTGTGTGCGCTCAGGCAGGCTCAACGTGTTTATCCGCAGTTATCCACTCGCTGGAGTGTTGCTTTGTTGTTTGTCCGATAAACGCTGCTAGTCACACAACACTCGAGACTCAAAGCGATCTCCTACAGAAATAATTGTAATTTAAGAAAACTTATTTATTCAAAGCACTTAACTGAAGACGTTACAATTGGCATTTAATCTCAAAGAGCATTCGAATTAAAACTACTACGGTGAGTGTGCGTAGATTGGGTGATACGGATTTTCGTTCAAACTATTTAACTGCTTTTATCTCACTGCTTGTGTAGTGTACAAAATGAACGGAATTTGTTGTCATTTAAAAACGTTGCTAGTCACATGTGAACAAACATGGCTAGGAAATAATCAAACAGGGATGAACAAATGTATTTATATAAGCACTACTTGAAGACGTTTATCCTGGGATAATCTTATAATTCACCACGATTAAAAATAATACAAAGTTTTAGCATTTTTATAGTTATTAGATTAAAACCATAAATCAGATTTTTTATATAACGTCGCAATTGTCTAAATCAAATAATATATAGTTAATCTATACGTATTAATTTTAAAACAAATTGAGTCAGTCAAAAGGCTAGGCTCATCAAAATTATGTATTATAATAATAATAGAAGCAATATCCAATATATATATATTATAAAGTTAGCATTAAGTTGCATACGGAATTTATGTCATTGATCTTTACTCTACCTCAATAGGCTATCGAATTTGATGAGTTTAGTTTTAGAACGTGAGTACATAAAGAAAACTTAGACTTTGATGTAATGAAAAATTGGGCATTATTACTCGCATATCTGGATAAGACAACAACAGAGTCGTAGTTGAGGTACCAAGCCACTAGATAAATGATTAAATCTGCACAACGCACAAATTCACCACACGAAGATTAAAAAGAAGTGTATAACTTGATGATTGTGACTGGTAATGTTTAACTTTATGTGGATTAAACAATAAGTTTACAATTCAGATGAGGGGATTATTGGCAAGTACACAATAACTAATAATTGATCAGTGATGGTCAATGCGAGAATAACATTAAAATGGAAGCACTCATTGATCAAAATATATTTTAATATATACCAGAAAGTGTTAAGACCATTGATAAAAGCTAAAACAAAACGCAATAATTACTTTAATTCAATTAAGTAAATTATCGTCGGATAAAAACTTTGGTTTTGTTAAATGATTGTGAAACACGCAAACGGGGGACTTTACTCTGGAAATTTCTAAGTGGGGGATTACCTTAAAATAAAACTCTTCCCGCAAGAAAGTCTGGGTCACACTCTTTTATATCCCCTATTTTACGAGGCTAATCCCTCTGGAGGGAGGTATTATTTTGTCCGGCACTTCAAGTTAGGTGGCCGGGCCATTTCGCTGCACAGTTCGCCCCATTGTGCCGGAATCAGCTTAGCGTCTCCGGCTGCTTCTGCTCGCTGGCTGCTTCACCAGAAGAACTTAATAACTTACTCACTCCACAATAGAGATACCCAGAGCAGATAATAATCTCCTAATTAAACGCCCACATCTGGCGTATACTCGCTCACAAACAACAGGGACCGCCCGGAGAGAGGGAGGTGCTTTGTACTTAGGGGGTGGACATAAATGTAAACGATTTCTCAACACAAAACCGTGCGACATTGATATATTTATTTATTCACGTGCAAAGTATACCCATTACCCAATAAGAGCGGAACTTTCTTAATTTATTTATTATCACATTTGCTTTTCAATTAAAATGTTTAATATAATATGAAATTGTGTGTGGTTATGTGATTGTGTGGAAAGAGTGATTTTGAATCTGTGTCAGTGCTTGTTTTAATGACATAATAATTTCATCAAAGACAAAAGACCCTTCTTATTTATAACCAAAATTTTCCATTATAAGTTAAAATGAAAATTTGTTAGCTTTCCTGGCTCGGGCGATAGTGACTTGAGTGATTACAATGCAAATGTGATCGAATACGACAAAATGGATTTTTGAAGCCGATTTCACCCCAATGTCAACAAAATGCGTATTCGTTTTCTTGAGTATCGAAAATCCATGTTGGAATAAAAATAGACACAATATTTCCGTTATTTTGGTTTCAGAAAATAATTTGGTAGCATTTTTTAGTAAATAAATAAATAAATAATAGATGAACTTAGTAAATATGTTCAAAATCATTTACCTTTTCTTTACACTTTTTTAAAGGTCATGTTTGACTAAACGATCATAGTTAAATGTGCAGAAAACGAAAAGAGTAAATTCGATTTATTTTCTGTTACTAAAGAACATGTAAAAGTCTAAAAATTGTATTTTATTAAACATAACTATTCTAATAATCTTAGCATTTATATTACCAGTCGAGGGCTTTGTTAATAACAAACAGGGATACTCTCTTTAGGAAAACTTGCTCATTATTGATCCAGTATAGTGTAAACCGTCCTTAATACTGAAGGCTAAGCGCATATGTTGACTGATTAAATCATATTATTATGTCCTTTAGAAAATATCAACTTTGTTGCAAGGTAGTTACTTGTTCTTATTCGCCATTCACATCAGAAACCATAAGTATACTCAGCGAAACTCTTTATAGTCTGTTTATCCGTTCAAACAAGAAAGCACAAGCAGTCGGAACTGTATTCAATATGGGTGATTCGTATCTGTGGTCATTGTAAGCCACCACATTGACATGTATTCTGTTGATTGCGCACAGAACTTCACAGAAACCTTTGATTTCCGATCTTTAAAAGAACATCAGCTATTCCCTATTCAAAATAAAAGACACTAACAATCTATAAAACTATCTCAGCACATGTTCGTATCAGCAATATCCGACGTCATAGGTGGTATACGAGATGAGAGCACGTACGTTCGAGCTCATTTCTTCTCAGGTTTCAGCAGCAAAGCAAAGAGCTTGTTAGTACGGGAGTACTATTACCTAGCCGTGGTTCTGGCATACAGAGATACTCTTTCTAGAAGAAGGGTTTGTTTGCATTATTTGCGTCGATCTTCAATAATGTACGAACAAGAAACTGTTAAATGATAACACATCATTAAAACTAGTTTAAATTTCACATAAAGTTTATGTTTATAATCGTAAAATGGATATTATTTTATAACTAATGGCTCCTCTCCAGTGTGGGTCCAATAGACAACAATAAGAGTCTGTCTGTACCAGCATACCTTCATTACATTACCGCAAAAGTAAGTGACAACCGCCAACGGAAATTCCATTACTATTTTTATATAAAGCTATTTTATTTTTTGCTCCGCAGTCAGTAGACCGTCTCAAAGGGCGTAAGAAAATACTGCCGTTAAAGCTGTAGCAAAGCTGCAGCAAAGCAAAGCACTGGGGTTATGTTGCTTTGTAAAAGGACTTCATGTTCAATTCGTAGCTATTTCGCTGCAGACTCAGATTTTTTGTGACATTTTGAAATATAGGTTTAATATTATGATGATTTGCTTAAAAGGAATTTTAATTGGTATTTGGTGACATTTAATTCAAAACATGCGACTAATCCGTCATTGTCATTCTTATACATTACATCCTTCCACTTACATTCTCGACACAAATATTATGTAAGTCATTGTGAGTGAAAGGATTTAATGTGACACAAGATTGATCCAGGTCCCTAATCCACGCATGTTAACATCGCGCCTAAAATAAGAGTTTCTTCCGGGGGCGACGAAGACATATGCCATGTTCCAGCGACGAACTTGAAATGAATTTAAAAGTCAAGTGGTTTATCAGGCGACTTAGCAAGGTTTACATTAGGCATTGCAAGTGACGCGACGTTAATGAGATGCCCCCCCCCCCCTCCCCCGCCCCGGCACTGAACCGGAAACAGGTAATGACGTCGCGGTGGAAGCGGAAGAAGAGAGCGACATCAGCGCTACGACGGAAGTGCCGCGGCGGACATGGGAACTACTGCACGCACGAACCATTTACAACATTTCATTTCCCCGCGCGCCCGGCGTACATGTCGTTGAGAAGATATGTAGTTGAAACAAAGTTACTGCGATTTAATTGTGGCGCTCTGCCTACCTTAACCGCGCGGCACGACAAAAAACTTTCGCGCTGTAGAGTTGGCGAGCTTTTGTTTCGGGGCTTTCGCAGGAGCCCTAAGTCACCTGGCCTAGTGCAGACTTATGCAATGTACACCAACAAACATTCACTGCAGAGCTTAAATAAGAGTCAATTAGTTAATTTTACGCAATGCGTGTTTTAATCACTCATGAAATATAATTTGTTTACTCCAATTCAATTAAAGTATTTATTTTGCGCATACGCAAAACATTATTACAGGTTGATACAAAACTGTATAAGTAAGGTACAATTCGTTTTATAATGGACATGGTAAACCCAAAAATTGTTTTATTTAGGGTTTCTACTTTCTTTATCGGTACATACCGCATTTAACATACGTTTCGCTTCACTGTTATTGACAAAATTACAAATTGACTCATATGACTCGTACGTCTATGATAACCGATTAAACTTCGTATTAGTAGTTTGGCATTCATTTTAATTTCATTCATAATTTGATTATTTGTATAGAGTGATTTAAATTTTGTCTCAATACTAACGGACAGATTAAAAGTGTTGAAGTTAAACTCTAGTTAGTATTTTATCGGCTAGCACAAATTATAGAGCTATACAATATGTTGTTTAACTTATGATAGCAGAATAATCTTGAAATGAGATTCCCCTCTAGTTATCATACATGAGTTGAAACAAGTAGATTAGCTTCGTCAGAGTAGTTACCTAACTTAGTGGATTATCCTAGCATTAACAAGAACTCGTGTTCTATTACACTAGGAACAATCACTTGTTGTTTTCTCTTTTCCCTCACAACTCAACACACGATCAAACCGCAGCGTTACCCAGGTCCACCCGCAGTGTTCAACTTTAAATAGCTTGCGCTCAGTTATTGATGGGAGAATGTTTGCTAGAGGCCACAAAGGAATTGTTAGAGAAATGGTCGCCGGGTTTCGGTTAACCGTCACATGAAACAACAAATACACAAGTCAAAATTATTGAACAAGTGGCTAGAATACCTGACTGAAATCTTTCTAGGTTTGACTCTGCAGACAAATTTAAGAGAACTTAAAAGATCAGCGCTCGTTTTGCATCTTTCTAGGAGCCTATATCATGCAGCCAGCGAAGGTATAGGTTTGAAATGAAACTTTGGATAGTGGATCAAAGACATGTAAACGGTTCCCCCCCAGGAAAAATTACTTAATTTAGGTCTTTGGAAATTGTACGTCATTAATAAAATATTGTTTTTCGTGACCTTTTTCAAAAAATGTTTATTACAATACTTTATTTAGGTTTCATGCTATCCTAGAAAAGTTTATATAACCCAGTCAGTGATGCAAAAGTAGTTAAAACAATACGCTTTTATTATGGGAGGAGTAAGACTGATCGGCGCATTACTGCAGCCACAAATCATTACATATGAATACAACTCTGTGTAATTGCTAATATTGTATAGATAAACGCCCATTTATATGATATTCAACACATTGAATAAATCAGTCAGATAATAAATGCGTATTTTGTGTTTATTTGTTTACCTTTCTGTCAGATTCATAAAACTAGATGATAAAATTTGATTTTTTGGTGTAAATTTAGGGATAAGTTTGACTACAGGTGCTTTCCTGTTCTATGTTACAACATAATTATATAGAGAATTAAACATTTGAGAATGAAATTGTCTGAGAAATTAAAAACAAAGTATAATGGGCATGCTTATCTCCTCTTTTCTTTAGATCTTCTTATAAGCGGCAACACAAACTCCGCTCTACTCTAGCACTGCAGGTTCTACGGTCCCTTTTGTCACTATCATAACTGAGTTGACCTTTCATATATTTTTATTACGTCTCCCAGCCTATTGATTCCCGTGCTAGGTGTCACATGTATTTCCGTGCAGGCAAGACTACGTCCCGAGCAGAACAAGCTTGCAATGTCGGGAGTACTTAGGGGCTAACAGGTGTCAGACACGGTTGAAAGTTGCCCGCTCTGTTGTCAAGTCAGGCTTGTAATGGTTGCCACTCTTAACACGTACACGCGACGTTGCCAGGCTGACGTGTGAGTGCGAGGTGGGGCACATAGGTTCTAGAGCGCAGCAAGTCAAGCGGTACTGCTTCATACTGTTAATATAGTACCACATACAAGATGTAATAGTTTATTATGATTGTAATAAAATGAAAACGTTTAGTTTCATCAAATTTTCCCCATTCTAGAGTGTAGGACCTAATTGAAACGATGATTTTCAAGTCGTCCTATAGATATACGAGGCACTAAAGAAATGTTATTTTATTTTTTGCACTCTGAAAATGTGTTCTTTCATAAACTATGTAGATAAAACATAGTATTTATGAAACATAATTAAAAATTTAAATATTTTATTTAATATAGTAAAAACCGAAAAACGTACACATAATATAATACAGTGCATTAAATCTAAAATAATGAACGAATAAGAAATTTTAAAAATGAATGAATGATATGACTGATGCTTTAATGGGTGTCTGTTTTATTTTAATCACGTGTGCAAGTAGAATGCCTATGGTTATGCCAGGTAATGACTGTGGGGCCCATTTTATTTAACCCACTTCAATCATTTCCAAGCTCGTGTCCAGCAAAAGTCTTCTATGGTTTGATTCAACAATAAAATGCTCATTCATTCCTCCCGTTGAGGAAGCTCTAACGGTTGGCGCGGTTCACAAGAAATCCCCCCATCACACGGCAACAAGCGCCGCCAACTTATCAGCCGCATTTGTTGTAGCTCTTGTTCAACTAAACGAACTTACAAACGCGCGCTAGATATGATGTAGGGTGACAGCATCCAAGAGACCAAAACTTTGATACTTTGCTGTGAAAGAGGATGTCAACAAAGCTTTTAACTTTCGAAAAACGATGTGGGGTTTTTCCTGACATGTGAACGTTGGGTGTTGAAAATGGAACTTCAATAAGTTTTTTGTTTTGTTCTTTTAACAAGAGAGTTGTTTTAAAATAAGTTTCTCGGCTGCGACCGCTAGGATATTGCGACTTACCACGGAGACATGTTCAAAGTTTAGAAATGTGTGGGACGAGGGGAAACTTCGTTCGGGAATTATGTTCGTATTTTTGGTCAGAGAAATGAAGTTTGGAAAGTTGGCGTACATGTGATTTCGTTTCTTCCAAACTTGAAACAAACACAACGTGTCGAATTGAATCTCTAACCTTTTCCGTGTAATTTCACAAGGTAAACTGCAGCAAAGTGAATTTTCAATTTTAAATAAATATTTGTGTTCCAGGTTTACTTTTTATTCCTTCTAAGTGACTAAAATAAGATTCTGCGTGTTGAAGATACCTTCAGCACAAACAACCAAAGCGTTTAACTTTGTGGTAACATTTTCTCTACTCGTCGTACATTAAAATTATGGTCCATAGAATTATTTGGAATTTTTGGCCAAATCAGAAAATATCTAAGTATTATATTTTATTAAAAATTAATTTTGGTTACGTTTGTTATTTATGGCATGTTTAGCTATTAACTTTTGACTGTAAGCGGTTAAGATGTGATCGAACGCTGTGCTACGTCAGTATGTTAAGTTGTGTATAGGTATATCTACGTATTAATGATCGTTAATTTTAAAATTCATACATTAATAATAAAAAAGATTGAAATAATCCAAAGTTCCAACAAGACAATCTTTTTTTTTTTTTTAAATCATCTAGCTATTTTAGAAAAGCCTGTCGGTTTATTAAAAAATGTTAGAGCAACGTAACAGACCGTTCAACGATGAACGATTATGGATCTACATTTTGTCTGGATATTTGATTTAAATTTAAGTTCGTAAGCATCTCGTATGAGACAGAACGTCACTTGAATCAAACCTCAAAGTTGGTCGGATCAAGAATCCTCCTCGACAACGACTTCTGTTTCCCCCCCCCCCCCCCTAGTACCACGCGTTCTTATAACTTTACCTCCAAGTAATATCGCCCTGGTTTTAACTGCAACCTGTGCTTGCCTGTCGGTTACCACCGCGCCACCGCGCCACCGTGCCACTGTGGCGTCGCGACGCCGAGATCAGTCGAGAGTGAACGCAAAACTAGTTGATTAAAAGCTGGCATCTGTATCCCGACATTCCAGACACTTTGTTTCACTATCGACCCTGGCTAACTAGGGGACACAACAGCAAACTAGCTCACTACGAGGAGATTACAAACAACTAGGTCCCTCGTATGTAAACTTCCCGACATCAACTACTACATTCAGATAGAAAACTTGTCAACTCATCTCAGTCATAGAACTCATTTTCACTTTTCAGTGGAGGTTAACCCTTTTAGACCCATTGTCCATTATCGTGGACATTAACATTCTAAATTTATATCCGGGTAAAATATAGTTTTTTAATTTGACCCTATTTTTCCACATCCCAAATGGACAAAAGTGCCATTTTTACAGTAGATTGAAAATAAACATCTGCAAAAAGGCTAAAAATGGAAAACAATTGATTTGTCGCGGAAAAGTAATATATTTCTTGTATTGCTGCTATTTGAGATACAAAAAAGGTTAAATATATAAAAAAGTTCAAAACAAAATCTTATATTAGGAATGTACATCAAATTAACATACTAACCTTACATAAAGCTTTCATTCAAAATACAAAATTTTCAAAAATTCGTTTAAAAAACACGTTGAAAAATATTTAAAAAACACTACAAATCTTAGAAAATTGTACTTTGAAATAATTGCATTACAATAACTTTATTTTGACATATTTAATCAGTACTTAAAGGGTTAAAGTAGACGGGCTCAGACTCCATCGCACTCTTAACTCAAAATAAAGTGATATTGTGTAAAAAAAAATGAAGGGGGTAATAAGGAGCCATTATTTAAATATAAACAATTAACAACTAAAGCAGACACGCGAATAAGAGATGACTTATCAAGCTCTCTTGTGGAGTACGAGATTGGAACTAAACTAGCCCGACTCTCTCCAGCGCGGGAACTGTGTCCACTTCTCTTCTCGTTACCAGCGAGTCCGAGGCCAGATATGATTGTAATCCTGAGCCTCGCGGAGTCAGATGTGATTGTCGGGGAATCCACTGTCCGGTATCGGTCCGATCTAATTGCATTCCTAGATATGACCTTGTCGACCAGCGAGCCAGGGAGAGTGGTGGAGGGGACGGATTACGGGCTTGGCGGAGTTAGGGGTTAAAAACATATTCCTGGTTCAATATTCTCGAGTAGTTAATTATCGATCTGTCTCGTTGTGGAATTTTGCCAAGTGATTTTAAAGTGAAAGATGATTCAACATTGGTATAAAGCCCCAAAAATATCTACTTACACACCAAAGATTGTAGCCATGTGCTTTGGAATCCGATAAATTGGTAAATGCTCATATTTCAAGATGGCCGCTATAAGTTCAAGATGGCCGCCAGAGGAGCTGGTTCCTACACATTTTTAAAAGTAATGGGCCTAAGTAGCACGTGGTAAAAATTTGGTGCTTTTGTCCGCCGTGTCCAAATTTTCATGCTAAGCTGCCTCACTATTAATTAGTAACTTTGAAGAGATTTTTTCATTGATGTGGAACTATTTTTAATATGTTTTATTAATATAATGTTGTGTTTATTTGATTTGAATTTTTCATGATACGACGTTCTTTTCCAATGTGATGATATTGTGTAACAAGGGTAACTGGTACCAAAGAACTACGGGGCAGATACTTTTTCTGTTGCTCTTGCATTAACATATTTTTGTAATACCTGAAAAAAGTGGATGCAAAATATTAATAAAATAAAATAAACAAAAATACAACTAACATGTTAACGTTTTGCTGACTGGTGTTCGTTTGGGGCTAGCACGGCGTTGAGGGTAACGGGGTAGTGGACTTGGGTAAAAGTTAAGAAAATGATACAAGAATACTAAGAGAGCGATGGAGGCTGTTTATTTCAAAACTATCGTCGATTTGGTTGTTTGTTTCCTTGTTTTACCTGCGAATATACCTACTATTTTTTCTCATTTTACTTGGTCAAACAATAAACTCGGTTTTTCAATAGTAGAAAAATATCTGTCTTACTTAATACTATAGTAATAAAATGTAATAATACAAATATTAAACAAATGTGAAAAGAAATCATTCGGTAGTGCACCGTTGATTCTATTGCAATAAATATAATGACCAGTAGGCTAATTAGATAAATGTTACGGGTGATACATTTGAGTCATGCACATAATTTGTGCGGACTGCTACATGTTTATGTTGTGTTGTATATCCTAGGTATGTCTTATGTATCACTGCATTTATGGGGCTTCGCCCTGTTGTCAATGAAGAATCAATAAAAAATACTTAAAATAACTGAAGGGAACAACGTCTAACCAACGTCTTCCAATGAGAATCAGTTCTGAAACTAGAATGGGTGGAATACAATGCATAGGCACATGTTTTATAATAACTATTGTATATACATGTATTAAGCATGTAATCTACAGATTTTGTAATTATAAGTTTAGATTGTTCTTTGTATTTTAACTATGAGTGTTTATTTCTTTATGAAGCATTATCGATTTCCGATTAACGTAACGTAATATATATTTGATAAACTTGTCAACTTTAAACAAAGTATCACATGTAGATCAAAGAGAACATCAGTGTCTCACATGCTATAATGAACCCGTGATCTCGTATGCAGGTATTGGCATGCACGTGTCTTCAGAGAAAAACATCTTGCATCTTGTAGTTTACAAGTTAAAGAACGCTCGCACTCTATCATTCCCAGCTCATCAGAGGTTAGAATAGGGTGAAGTCGGCAAATTGAGTCAATTCATAAGAGCGTAAGTGATAAGGGAAGGAGTCTGCTGCTGGCTGATGATGGATGCGGGTTTCATTGGCTCCCAGAAGGCAGCAGTACCAGCGCCGGCCGCCCGAGCGCTGCGTGGCATGGCGGGCGATGGATTTAGTGGTGTTTGCACATCGTTATTAAGACGTCTATCTTGCGGGCAATATAACGGTTTATAGAGTTGTTTGCTGATGGTGAACGCCGGGCGAGGGGGGGAAGGATAAACACGTCACACACATCAGCTTCATGGTTCATGAATGTTATCACAAACAAAATACGTTTAAAATATGCAACTTTATAGTGAGACTTTATTCAAAAAGTTTCATTCTATGGCATTATATTATTATTGTTCTGTATTATAAATAAAAAATAAATTTATTTTATGTTATATTCTAAAATTTTTAAGCTTGTGTCTTAATTTATTAAGACTCTATTGTAATGTAATGTTATCCTCAAGTGCAAATTTAAAGGAGAAGGAAGGAGGGGAAACCCGGTACCGGCACGTTGCCTACTTCTTTACAAAAATACCGACAGCTTAACGTCAAATCCGAAAGGACGGTGTAAGCTTGACGGTCATATTGGTTCCTCCACTAACCCGGACTGCCGAGCAGACGTCGAGGAGAGCGAAGCCGTTACACTAGCTCTCGAACCCTCCATCTGCTCTAACCAGCGGTATTACGTGTGTCTCAGGGCTGAGCGGTCACCCACGCTACCCCTGACCACGCCCGAAGGTTGCTTAACTTCGGTGTTCAAGTGGGAACCGGCTAAGCGACCTCGGAAATTCGTTTTTATCGAAATCTCTCACATAGCTATTACATGACAGATTATATGATCCAACTGTTGTAGTTTTGTTTATGTTGTTAAAAATTAAAGCTGAAAAGGGAAAACAAGAAATTTGTAGCGAAGGCCTCTATTGCAGTAATTAAACGGAAATATAACAAGCTACCAACGCTTTACGAAAGTAAAACACGAGTAGCATGTAAACAGCAGAACGCCACAATAAATACGAGCACGTCGCACATTCCTATTTGAGCTTTGTTGGAAACTTGTTGACCATGTTACAGTCCGTGGCAAAACGAACTAGCTAGCAGCATTGCTGAAATAAATGGTGTACAAGGTGAACTTGTAGAAACAAACTATTGCAATGAAATACAAAGCGTGTTGATACAGCGTGAAATTTTGAGAAAATTCCTACCTTTATCCATTTTATTATGATGGCAGAAACAAGTAATTGGTCAGAATTATTTTCCGAAGAAAACCAAAATGCCAAAATGTTGTAAATGTATATTGCCAGCATACACCGAAGAGCACTAAAGCGTTTAGCATCTATTACTAACATGCTTTAGATAAAGCATTGTTGCGACCCCACTTCACGCGCACCTATTAAATCTTCAAAGTGAATATTTGATCACTGAGGGCGAAATTCCGCGCGAAGTCGAAACTCAGTGATCACTAAATACAGACAATTATAATATTAAGCAATAGACAATTGAAAGACATTTTATTTATAAGTTTTAATCATGATATTTGTCGGGATATGTTTTTCAATATGTATGTATTATGAGTCTGTAGCTTGTTTGTCGCCAGCCTCCCCCCTCCACCAACCTCACTACGTCATGCAGTCACCCCCTCCTCGGGGGCTGTCACGTGATCTGAACTCGCAGTTTGGTTGGCTACAGGACGGGGCTGGTGGGTATATAAACCGCCCGGTCCAGGGCTAAAATCAGTAGTTCTTGTGGTTCGGTTATGCCTGCCACACTGCTCACACCATCCATTTCTGTAAAGTAAATGTAAAATATATCTACACCCTAAGTTACCTCTGTCTCTTGCTTTGATTTAAATGTCCCATCCAAAAAATCCCCCCTTGAACGTCGAGACCTGCAAGCTCTCAAAAGCGGCCTGAAACCGTTGACCTTCTAGACCTGCCAGCTCTCAAAAGCGGCCTGAAACCGTTGACCTTCTAGACCTGCCAGCTCTCAAAAGCGGCCTGAAACCGTTGACCTTCTAGAACTTCGAGCGCCGCTACGTGCCCTGAAAGCACGTTAGTTAGTACCTTAATCCTCCAATGCATCCCTATAGGCCCTAGTTGCCATCGAGGTCCAAGTCAAAACACTATTTTCTCCCGTCCTAATTTTGCATACAACGCGAGCGGTAGACGGGCGCTCGCAACATTTGGCGACCGTGACAGGACCCGATTCACTATAGTCTTACGGAATTAAAATGGAGACCCTTAAGAAAGAGAGGACACCCGTTCGGTCAGCATTTACTAGAATGTATCAACAAATCACGTCAGAATTAGATAAACCTCTCCTCCCTCGAAGAGCTAATGAACTACTAGACTTGCTAACAGATAAAAACAACAGGCTAGAAAGCATAGATGCAAGAATCATTGCAGCTTTGGTGGGGGAGGGGGACAAGACAGAAAGTGACGAGGTGATAGAGGAAGAATATATTACTATTGAATCTTACCGCGATAAATTCATTTCTATGAAAGGAAAACTCACGGAGGAAATTAATAAACAGAATGGAGAATCAGCATCCTCTAGCACAAATTCAATTTCGAGTAATCTGGTCGAAACCCAGAAAAAATACAGGTTACCGGAATTAGAACTGAATAAATTCAGTGGCAATGTTAGAGAGTGGCTTGCGTTTTGGGGCCAATTTAAAAAAATCCACGATGATAAGGAAATTGCGCCCGAAGACAAGCTACAATATTTATCTCAGTGCATGGTAAACGGATCACGACCCAAGGAGATAGTGTCCAGTTATCCAGTAAATGCAACCAGTTACAATAAAGCCATTGAGGCACTTAAGACAAGATATGGGAACAAAGACGTTCTCATTGACGTATATATCCGGGAACTGCTAAAATTGATCAACGTCAAAAAACGTATGTCGGATATATCACAATTATATGATAAGATTGAGACGCAACTTCGCGCACTAGAATCACTAGGCGTGGTTAATGATCAATACTCAATAATGCTCTTCCCAATGGTGGAAAGTTGCCTACCAGAAGAACTGATAAAGGCTTGGGAGAGGCAACGCAGCCTCTTAACACTTCATGTTCAAACCGATAGGATTGAAACCGACCTTCAATTACTAATGAACTTTTTGAAAAATGAAGTTACGAGCGAGGAACGCGCGAGGTTAGCAAAAACCACTTTTGAATCACGCGGTTCCCATGATGATTCACACAAAGCAGGCAATCCTAATATTGCTACCGCGACTGACCTATTGAACTCGAATAATAGCAATAGGCAGTCGCACAAACAGTGCTTGTTTTGTGATAAACAACATCTCTCGCACGAATGTTACAAAGCTAGGCGTATGACACTTGAAGACAGGCAGGCCATAGTCACTGAAAAAAGGGCTTGTTTCTCATGTCTCATTCAAGGTCATTCCGCGAAATCATGCAAATCAAACATAAAGTGCATGTTGTGTGAGAGAAAACATAGAGCATTAATGTGCGTGAAATTCCAATCAAACCAAAAAACGGATGAAAACACGAGTGAGAATATCGCACAAGAGAACAGTACATCACTGGCTAACATTAACGTCACTCAAAACGTCATCCTTCAAACCATTCAAGTTAAGATAGAAGGACATAATGGACAGAGTAGACTAACCCGAGCAATAATAGATACAGGATCTCAGAGATCATACATCACTAATGACATTGCTCGGGAGATGAGTTACCCAGTAGAAGGGTGTGAGACATTAAAACACGGGTTATTCGGTGGTCACGTGACGCTCCCTAAGAAACACAATGAATATGTAGTTTACTTGACCAATCCGGATAACAATTACACGTGTAACTTTAAAGTCCTCGACAACCCGGAAATCTGCGATTTCGCACAAAGCATTCCAAGAGGTGCATGGACAAATGAGTTAGAGAGAAAAAACATAAAACTAAATGATTATGGGCACAAGTCAAAGAAAATCGAGATACTTATCGGCGCCGACGTCGCAGGCAAACTATTCACTGGAAACATTCAAGAATTACAGTCTGGTCCGGTGGCCATAGAAACCAAGCTCGGCTGGACGCTGATAGGCAAAGTAGTCGATGATAGTGTTCATAAAACAAGTGACTCTCTCTTGGTCACCTCTATGTTTGTACATGATTGTACTTTTCCAGACCTATTGACGCCTGACGTCATAGGCATTGCAGACAAAACGACCAGAGAAGAAAAGGAGGAACGCGCAGAAAACACGAGTTACCACTTTCTCAAGACGGTCAAAAGAGAACTCGACGGGGAGTCTCAAGTTGATTTGTCGCGGATACGACAACCCTTTCCTAACGACAATAACAACATCACTGTCGAGGCATTACAAAATACTACCACAGTACTGATTGATAGAAATAGCTTTGATGATTCTCACAAATGCTTAGATACATTGAGTGGTGGTAAACAATCGCGTAATGCATTATATAATGTCAACAATAAATGTTACCCCGCAATAGGTGACAATGTTGTATCTAATCCCATCAATAACTACAATGACGTATACAAAACAGAGCAGTTCGAGTTAAGAAGGTGGGAGAGTACAGGACATTTCTCAGAAGATACAAACAAAACCGCGGGAAAGTTGCCATTGAAGAAGGTTCAAATACCAAGAATATTAGATCTAGAAATCAGTCCAGCATTATCAAACACCATTCAGCTGACAGAAAGATGCCAGTGTCCTGACAACTCAGCCGACCTCCACGTCCAAGGGATGAGAGCGAAGCCTGTCACGGCGTTAGAAGGGTGGGAGGGGTCGAAACCAGATACACAAAACCATGAGACACTAGGCGCCAAACCCTCACACTCCCACTCCACTTTCAAATCTTCTGATCTCAGCTTCAAACCATGCCTGATTTACGATCCTATGAACACATCCTCCCTCAAACCTAATTACCAACCCTGCATCAACAATCTATGGTGCAGCGGTGGTGGCAGAGTCGAAGGAACTTCGAGACGACGTGGCATTTCCGGCCTGACCATGTCTGGTCAGGCCTTACCATTTCGCCTCTTACAATTCGAGGGGCGCTTCGCAGTGGACATCTGGGTGGTCTTCCGGTCACCACAGTCACCGCCACCCCTTGGCGGCGACCCTCCGTTACCGTCTGCGAGGTCGTCCTCTTGGCTGAGCGTCTACACTCCCCCCACCGGTTCGAGCCCCGATCAACCCCCTGCCGAGTCTACCCGGAAGGTGCGTGGAGATACGAGTGCGCGTACCGTGTGATACAGTAATCAAAAATGAGCGTGTCTCATTTTAGAGGTGGGAGTATGTTGCGACCCCACTTCACGCGCACCTATTAAATCTTCAAAGTGAATATTTGATCACTGAGGGCGAAATTCCGCGCGAAGTCGAAACTCAGTGATCACTAAATACAGACAATTATAATATTAAGCAATAGACAATTGAAAGACATTTTATTTATAAGTTTTAATCATGATATTTGTCGGGATATGTTTTTCAATATGTATGTATTATGAGTCTGTAGCTTGTTTGTCGCCAGCCTCCCCCCTCCACCAACCTCACTACGTCATGCAGTCACCCCCTCCTCGGGGGCTGTCACGTGATCTGAACTCGCAGTTTGGTTGGCTACAGGACGGGGCTGGTGGGTATATAAACCGCCCGGTCCAGGGCTAAAATCAGTAGTTCTTGTGGTTCGGTTATGCCTGCCACACTGCTCACACCATCCATTTCTGTAAAGTAAATGTAAAATATATCTACACCCTAAGTTACCTCTGTCTCTTGCTTTGATTTAAATGTCCCATCCAAAAAATCCCCCCTTGAACGTCGAGACCTGCAAGCTCTCAAAAGCGGCCTGAAACCGTTGACCTTCTAGACCTGCAAGCTCTCAAAAGCGGCCTGAAACCGTTGACCTTCTAGACCTGCCAGCTCTCAAAAGCGGCCTGAAACCGTTGACCTTCTAGAACTTCGAGCGCCGCTACGTGCCCTGAAAGCACGTTAGTTAGTACCTTAATCCTCCAATGCATCCCTATAGGCCCTAGTTGCCATCGAGGTCCAAGTCAAAACACTATTTTCTCCCGTCCTAATTTTGCATACAACGCGAGCGGTAGACGGGCGCTCGCAACAAAGCATGATGCCAATAATGCAAGTCTGCCAATTAATGCATTAAAGTGCAAACTGCTGTGAGGTTTAATCCAATATAACCGTCGAAACCAAAGTATGGAATCACTAATCATCTAAATGTGCTGTCATATACAAAACGGTTGATCGCAAAGTCAACACAGTTAATTTAATGACTTAAATTAATTAAAAACAGTAATTATCAGAATCTGCTGAATCCCCGATGGATAAAAGTGGATTACCTTGTTTTCATGGAAGAGCTTGAAAGAAATCCAATATTTCTCTTATTAAAACGTGAATGGAAAGTGGGCATTGCAAGCGGCGTGGCGTAAACTCATCACATAGACAGGACGGGTGTCTGGGAACGCCGATAAACTGAGGGCATATAGAAATTCTCAATTCTATTCAAGTTCGATTCGCCGATATTTTCGAAGCGTGAGTCAATTTGACGCCTCTTATCGGAGAGCAGCCCGCCCGCGTTCTACACGTAATCAATTCGAAATTCCAGAAATCCTTAATTGCTCTTTTCATCATCCTTCTTCATAATTTTCTATCTTCTCCTCTCTTTATCCTGTCTCCCCCCCCCCTCCCCTCCCTTTCTCAATCAAGAGCGTCTTTCAAACGTCTTCACGCGATCCAGAGTCGTAAATAACAATTTTCATTAATTTCTGAAATTTGCTTCAAGCTTCAACTAAATAAAAGACCTCCGGCTAAGATTACAGCGAAATTGAATTTTATTACCAAACAGGCGAAAACATTTATTACCTTAGTAATCCACTTAGAGCTATGCCCTCACTCCTAGCCGAGCGGTAAAGCATGGGAGAGCGAACCCATACAGCTAGGAGCTAGCAGCACTTGCAGTGTTGATGACCGTTGCACAATCAAGAACCTTTACGTAATAAAACAGTGATTATTACAGAGACTTGGTAAAATACAATATCCAAGACATTAGTGGAAAGAAGATTGATGATTTTTTTTGTTTGCCTTTTCTGATGAGTGTAAAGATCAAAATAAATGTAGGTGATGTACTGATAGAATTTTAATTAATGATATAAAAGATAGTTAAAGGGGTATTCACCTTCTAAACTAAAAACATATATTTAATTCAGGCTAACTAGTTTTGAATTAAGAAATAAACAGAAAATTTATTGGGTCCACCATGACCCAGAAAAAATAGTCAGACTTGGTATTTTTCGACCTAGGTCCCATCGTCAAAAATCTCCCTTAAGAAATTACAAAGGGACGATCTTTATCCTTGGAGGATTTTGATCCAAAAACATATTGACGTACTCGGCAGCCTTTTATGTAAATCCTCTTTATTTTGTTTTGTAATTTGGGCAAGTGGTTCGGTCAAAATATACTGATTACCAAGTAGTGTGATTTCGGAATGCACATATTTGTGTATATGGCAGAATATTTGTGCACAGTTTCAAGTCACGATGTTAATAAGGGCCATTTTAGATTGGTACGATGCTCTAGTATCTATGTGGAACAAAAAAGAATCAGGTTCAAGCCAATTTAAGAAATTTATCAAAACGCCAATTTTCGCCAATTTCTGATTTACAAAAATTGAAAAATTCGTGTAAAATCACAGTAACAAGATATACTTTTTTAAACTGTCATTTTAGTGTGGTATTATGCAATAGATTATGTGGTAAAAAAAAATGTTAATAACCCATTCTCTACTATTCATGTAAATGCAAACAAGGGAGAGTAAATAAAAGCAAAATTGACGGTATCAACATCTCCAGATCACGAGTTAATTGCCGCCTTGTTTTGCTCCTGTGGCTCACGTCCCGCTTCGTTGTTAGTAGCCCTGAGCTGTTATTCACCCCACCTAACACCAGCACCGCTAACGATCTAGGACGCCGTGTTCTCCGCCTGATGACGTGGTCAGCGAATTAAAATGGCGCTTTCTGTTTACTCCGTGATAGGTTCTCGCTTTATCACGTTACTCACTGCGAGATCAGATGAAAGCCAGGCAGGGAGACGGGATGTGTTGATGACACGGCTTCTACATCTGCACGATGTGTTGATGACACGGCCTTCTACAACTACACATCAATCATTTACACCACAGCCAAATACGTAAGATTCAATATTAGCACATGAAACTAAATACTCTTTGTGTTTGCATATGAATCATATTATGTATCTTGCATGGCATGTTTGGTATAATCTAAAAATTTTTACAATGCATAATGCAAATGCAGCTAAAGCTTGAACAAAGTCAATCGGAATGTTGTGTACGTTTCTTATATATTTTAAACTAATTTGTGCTATGATGGAAATAACAAATTCTTTAATATGTAATTTTTTTAATGAATCATTTAAGTATTTTTAGTGGGGTGATCGGACTCGGAAAGTGTTCCCTGTTAGCAAATGATCGTGATTACTCCCACCCTAGTCGCTTTCGGAGAAAACTGTCGACAACAAGTAAATAAGAATTAAATACAAAGTTGGGATGAAAAGTGATGGACGTGAGAAGTATAAAGAAATTAAACAATTTAGAAACTTAACCAAAGAATTAATTTAAATTGTGGGAAGCAACGTTTCCCATTAATTAACGCTCAAACCGCTAGGATGTTGTGACCACTGCCTTCTAGATGCTATTCTTTACTCCTCGTTAGCAACCGAGTAACATCTAGGAGGCAGTGGTTGTAACTTTGTCAATCAGTTAAGAAAGTGACACGCACACAGGTTAGAGACTACACGCATGACACACCAGCCTGTCCACAACACTTGTGAGGGGAAGACGGAAGCAGAGAGAAGTGAAAGAGCCCCATCTAATCGAACTGTGAGAAGCACAGCAGGGGGGTGGGGGTGGGGGGGATGGGGGAAGATCAAGTGAAGTGGACTCGGAAGGAGCCTTTCATAGCCTGCACAGCTCAAGCCTCTAATTGTTCCGGCTCGCTGAGTGTAATGCAGTACTCAAGCACTCGGGCAATGAAAGAGGCCCTCCAGGTTTCACCACCGGAGTCATAACCAGCGATTCTCGTGAAGAATATTCAACCGAGGGTGATTTATCATAACGTGTTTTGAAATCACAGCGCTTTGCTTCAATGAGCCAGCTAAAAGCGTAAGGCTCCGTTCAAGAATAAGCAGATCGGTTTACATACAATACACATTCCTTCTTCTAAATTATCCCTGGGAGCGGCAGTAACTAATACCGTTATTATAGAATGTTATCATATCATATAAAATGTAAAATATCCGTTGATATGATCAACCAATATCGTTTGGTGGAGGTGCCGGGTTTAGGATTTGTCTACTTTGGATAATTCTAACCTCGTATCTTTAAGTATTAATATCGTTTGGTGGAGGTGCCGGGTTTAGGATTTGTCTAGTTTGGATAATTCTAACCTCGTATCCTTAAGTGTGACAAAAATCTAAAAAAAAAGTCAATCAACAGCAACAAGTTTGTTATTATAAAGAAACTCCTGCTCTGCACAGTAGAGTAAAATGTTTGCTTGCCAATGAAGCACATATAATATTAGCCCCAAGGTTCTCGTATAATTTATTCTTCTTACGAAGTTGTCACTACCGATTGACAAGTGTCGTTTCCGTTTGTAAAAGCACATTCTGATGACTGACTCCAAGAGACTACTAAAGCGATGAAAAATTTACAATTATTATAATTATTAATTATGTTTAAAAGTGGTAAACATAGTTCTAGTATAACATGCTTCTTTACAAAGTTGCCATCATATGCTGTATAAAATTATTGTTTAACATATTGGATTTAATAGGTTTACAAAATATGTGTTTCGTTTTGTTAAAACATTAGTTGTTGCAACATCCATGTTTTAAAATGTATACAGCTGTTGAGTTATGGTATTTGTTGCCATTTCCCAAGAATACCACATTACCTTCTACAACCGTCCACATTGCATTGCTTTGTTGTCATAACACGTGGCCTTGTTTCATAGTAAGTAACCGAGAAATGTGACTTATTCTTATTCAATCCAAAAGAAAGAACACGCTGCTGTTATATTTCTTCCAACTAACCTTCTCAACATTTACGCATCCATAGAATGAAATCCTCTTCGAAAACTAATATAAAAAGATTAAGTGAACAATACAATTACGACTCTTAAATCCGTGTGGACAATGGAAAGAGTTCTTAGAATTTCAGAGAACGAAATAAGATTTCAAAAGCGAGCGAATCATAAATATCAATTAACATTTTAATGAAATAACTCAGCTTCTCGAGTGGATCAAGAGTCGGTCCACTACAAGTCAATTAACATGTAAACGCGTTCAACGGCGGCTGGCAACACGTTGCGTAGTTTGCCACTTAGTAAACGCTCCGTCAACTCGACTAAATATCGTAAATACCGAACCAAGGAAAACACAGCGCGTTGTTTATGTTATTGCGAGGGAGTTGCGCCTACACAATACGGCGAGTTTTAACTTGTGTGTAAATCCCCGGGGAAGTGGGGAAAAAGGGTGGTATGAAATGAGCATTTTGAGAAGGAATGGCGGGTGCGCTAACTAGTGTGTTTCGTTACTTTACGAGACGTGGAATAAAAGTCAACTTTAAACATAATAAAGTGAAGGTTGTTTTGTGCTGAATTCAGTTGACGATTTCAGGATTTCTGGTCATGGCTTTAATTAGACGTCTGCCATTCAGTATAAAAACAGATCTATAAAGAACCTCAAAAAGAATTATGATTTCATAACTGCACATACATAACAAACGGTATTAAATAACAAGACACTATCGCGAATAACATGATGTATATACAAATGTCAAATGAAATATATTACAATGTGAATAAATAAATAAAAACGAATAAAAAAGAAAGAGAAAAAAGCACTATTGTAGATTGTACGTCTTCAACGGAAAAAAAATAAATTTAAAAAAATAAAACATATTTGAAAATTTAAATTTAAACAATACAAAAACAGACCGCGGTAAGGCTTGGGTGCGTCGTATGACGAGCGCAGGGTGCTTGCCTGGACAATCCTTGACGTTAGATACGCTAATGTGGTCGGCATCAACAAGCCCCATCATTCTTAGCTGAATCTAGATCCACTTAGGCAGGCAAAGAAAACTAAGATAAACTTTCCACAAAGGCTGCTCGTCTCGTCAAAGAGTTTCAAGTCAGCCGCCAAGTGAAACAAAAAGTGACTGAGTGCCGCCCCTTGGAAAACTTTGTGTATCGGTTGGTTGAGAGTGGAATGAAATTAAAAGCGAGCAGAAAGAGGCTTCGCTTTAGTTCACTTTACTCGCATTTACATTAGCGCGGAAGATGTTCGAACTTACATCTTGGGAGTCATTGGCAAGAGGTTGTGTTTACATGTGTAGTGGTTGGCTATGTTTACTGCCACTCATGGCAACAACACTTCAGCGACAGTTAACTTGAACAGGACTCCCCATATAAAGCGATTTTTCTTGGCTACCTTAAAGCATAGAGTTTCTAGTATGCAGCTAGAGACCAAACGCACGTGGCCAAAAATCTGAAAATCCGCTAGCACATTTTACAAGTTAGTTTTGTCTTTGAACAAAAAAGTTCCACAAAGGCTTTTCAATTTTTGTTGATTTCGACATTCCCATATTTAGAAACACTTCTAACAAAACCATTTCATTTTTTAAAAACTTAGAAGTTTAATTTGGGCCAGAAATGTTTATTTCTATTCTTAATTATAAAATTTTGTAACGCATTTTTTTATATATTCGATGCATTTATTAATTTACCCTTCTAGATTTGGTGGAGGTGCCGGGTAGGCTGTTGTTTTATTTTTAGGATGCTTGTTTTCTTTATTTTAATAAGCTGGATCTTTGTGGTAACCCAACAATGGTTGGTCAGTTGATTTTATTTCTCACCGCTCCCTGAACCAATGGTTTATATAGGTGAGGCAATGTTTTCTGCTCGGCACGTAGACTGGGACCAGTCACTGGCTTGAGTGTTCATCTGGCATGTACATGACAGCACAATCAAAGATCACAAAGACAAAGGGATGCTTACTCCCTTCAAAGATACACCCCAAGCTCTTTCCAAGTTTATCTGTTCACTTATTGATTTTAAACCTTAAATGTTCTTGGCTTACAAGCTGTAGACCGCATAACGGCGTATTAAATATTCTAAAAATATAATTAATATTTTGTTATCTATTTGTATAATTGAAAACAGTTAAGATGCATTCTCTCAATTTTATCATCAAGATTAGTTTAAACAGGTTAACTTACTATAAATAAATTTGATTTAACATTTATTTTATCTTTTTAGGCTCAAATTTAAAGATATCCATTCTCATTTTACTAGTTTGGTTTATATTTTCTTGTTGCCTTATTATATTCGTTCAAATTGTATCCTTTCAAGCCCCGGTTACCTCAAGCAGATCACATTTCTCCAGCGAGTTATTGCGAAGTGTCAACACATGTCTACGGGCCCTCACACAACTTCGTCTTTTGGCAACACACTTCACAAATGTACGGTATATTTTCTGGTTCACTGGCACGCAAGGACATATGGGCGCGCGCTCTCGAAATGAAAGACGATGTTACGAGGGATAATGTATTCCCCGGGGGGGGGGGGGGGTTAAAAAAGATCGAGTGAAAAACGATAAGTAAATTGAGAATCGAATGCCTATAATCGATACACCCATTGTCGTGCTTTCCTATCGGACGAGGCTCGGCGACGCTAGACGCATCTGCGATCAATCTCCACGCCGACTATCGGATGCGGGAGGAAGGAACGGCAGGTCCTGATCCTGATTGAATATTAATCTTTTTGCGCGCTACCTGGAGCTTAGGTAATAAAGAAAGTTTTGATTGCCTTCGGGTTAAACGACTGTGGAGTTGGGGAGTCACATTCCGAGAGACGCTCAACTGTCGCTTCTCATCTGTATCGCCGCTCAGGGTGTTTTAGTACAACTAGCAAGAAATGAGTGAGGGTGAAGAATTTGAAATTCTACCGATAACAACAAACTGATATTTAATTACAAGAAAAGTGATATTGGAAATAACGTGGAATTTTGTTTAAAGTAAGGCGTGTAGCCATTTGCTCGTATTGATGTTTTAAATTTTCCACCATCAACCGAATTCAAGGCACCTACAACAATTAGCCAATAATACATAAATTGACATCAACCACATGAAACTTCATTAATTTAAAGCAGGTTTATATGCCAGTTTACTAACATGACTCAATTATCACTCTTGTCACTTTATTACCTTTTCACGTATTGTATTTTAGAACCTCAGTTTTTTGTCTTCATTCATCTTTGTCTTTCATCCGTTTTATATATTTATAGTTTGGTTATTCAAGTTTTTCTTGTTGTATTTGTTGACAAAATTTAATTTTATAGTACTTGTTCATGTTTTTAATTTTTTGTATAACGTAATTGTACGGTTTTCTTAATTGTTTAGCTATAGTTACCTAACACTTGTGGGTTAAAACCTGTTGTAAGTCATCAATAAATAATAAAACTTGTTAATAAAAAGGGTAGGTAGGCACACAAAGGCTCAACAAGGCACACGGATGATTAGCTATTGTAATACAAGCGAATAATCTTATACTTGCTACAGATTAAATTAAAACTTTGATAGTTTTATGATACACAGTTAAGTAACAACGCAAACAACGAAAACGAAGACGACTAAGTGCGACACTAATAGCCGTAAACTAAGATCGACTTTTTGCCTACAAGCCATGCCCCCCACTTAGTGAATTGCTCCCATTACATGGTTTAACTGACATTGACACAATTAGCTTGATGACGTATTAACGATTAAGGACGAGCTGGGGTAACGGACTAATTGATTTAGGGTGGGGTTAAGAGTAGTCGAAAAAACTCTTCCTTATCCCTCGGTCGTCGCAGACCTAAACTTCGCATACGCACATCGATTTACAATTTTAACATTACTAAATCTGTATTTGAACAGAAATAAAGTGAACTAAAACTGCTAGCACATTTGTTTTAGATGGTCAAATCTCTTCTCGTCAAAATGGAACATAATGACAAAGTAATTTCTAACGTGGTTCTAGCACCGATGTTAAATACACAGTTACTCGCCAACGTTCTATTTTGGAAGAATGAATTAGCATAATTTTAAGAATAATACTGCATTTGCTTCAGAAATTAGACGGTTTTGAATTTAAAATAAGTACCAAATATCAAATTTCGTTTTTAAGAATAAAAAAAAAAATAGGAATGCCTTCTAAATGGAAACAAAATTTTTTTTCAAAAAAGATGATATTTTGTTTTGTTAAGAAAGAATTCCCAACGGCTGTTAAAACACTTGTATTCATCTATGATTTGACCGATGAACTGCTTCTAATGATAGTGTTGCCTGTGGCTGGGTTCGAACCCGCTACCCCACACTAGAATCTCTCGTGTGTGTGACGTGCATTGAACAGTCGAAGAAGCCAAGCAGCGTCACTAAGTGAATAACAGAGAAATCCCCGCGGATTGAAGCGAGTATCTGTTACGTCACGTAAATAAACTCACAATAGAGAATTAATTAAGTTCCACCTAGCGAGTCTGAGCATAACATGCGTGGCAAAGATCACAGGCTAATTAGACTAAACGGTTTAGTGCCGCTTAAAGCAGAACCGCGGAGGCTGCATGACTCTCAAACATATCACACATCGTATAACTTACACCTGGCTTCACTAACACTAACTTGTTGAGTTATGCACAACGGGTTCCTTCGTATTGAGCATTGTACATTCACGACAAAGTTTGCCTTCAGAGTTTATATATTTTAATTTTTTTTGTGAATTAAAGTGATAAATTGGAAGTCAATATATATATATATATATTAATGCAGGGATGAGGATGCCCAATGAACAAAGACACAAATCTAAAGATTGTTTGTAGAACAAGACTCTAGAAGTATTGTAACAAATGCTTTTTGATTGCCATCTCTGAATTATTGTACCAATAGGCTACATTTTATCGTATTTACATTATTTTTGTTTTGTTTTTATAAGTATTAAATCGCTTAAGATAAACGTTTTATGGGGTAGGTGGTGGTTGTGAAGTTACTAATACATTTTATACAATACATTTCAATGGGAGCCTAAAATGTTGTAGTGTTTGAGCCAAGATAGTTAGGTAGTTAGTAAGTAAGAGCAAGCACGTCAACATATCAGGCTCGCAATGACTTGTCTTGCATCAAATGTATTAGATACTTCACAACCACCTTCTTCCCCATAAAACGTTTATCTTCAGCGATTTCACATTTTTTAAATTCAAGTTTAGGTACTGTATCATTGTCTAGAAACATAGACACATTCTTAGCATCGATACCGCAAAAATATGGACAATTTTATTATTCATCGGTAATTTTACTACCAATATGAGAAATGAAATGAAGATACATATTGGTCCAAGACACAAAGTAGGGAATGTCCTATCAATTGTGCAGCTTCTGGACCTTCTAGTCCTACAAAGACGACTATGGTGCTTCAAGACTTACCACCGCCGCTACATGAGAGGAGTGTTCAGATAGGCTTACCTGCAACAGAAGAGGAGATAATATTACAGCGGGATCTGGATGTGTGGTTTAGTATAGTCACGAGGTGAGGGCGTCACCACAAGAGCGAGGCGAGATGACAGGTTCGCTGCTGTAGTGTGTGGCAGGCTAGATTAGAGAGGGTGGCATGTATGTCAGCCGTGTGGTCGTCTCGTGGTAGAACAAGGCTTTAAACTATGTGCGGGGGGGGGGGGACTCGAGCACGGGGGTTAGATTATGAAATTATGTTCAAACTGTTAACAAGCACATTTAACTTAATTCTTCGAAAAAAATAATTTAAGTACTAAATCAAAAGTACCTATAACGGATAACCCGAATAATGGGAGAGTTGACAGATAAAACCAATTTATTATTGGCTGCTGAGCGACCATTGAGTGATCACAAGGATACAGCATATTATCAAAATAAATAAAAATATATTACAAATTTACTCATTATATTTTATGGAAACCAATCCATAAATTACAAATTCCAAACTCAGCGTTTTTTTTTTAATGTCTCGATTGTTTTCATAAAACCCATTACACCTACGGGAGTGTTTCCCGATTAATGATATTGCGAAATAACACATTAAAATTGCTGTACAAATGGTATAAAAACGTAGCCGAAGCCTTAGTACTAGTAATAGTTCTAATCGAACTGCTAAGTACGACAGGTATAGATCAATCTTTGACATGTTTTACCCCACACCAAGATGGATGACTCGCTATCAGTTAACCGTACCTTACTAACAAAGCACACATAGATATGAAATCAATGTTGCAATAATCTACAATGCTCTACAACCCAGAATGTATTAAGTTTACAGTACCGGTAGCTCAGCGGTACAAAGGACCGACCATAGGGAGACCCGGGTTCGATTCCCGGCTGAGATAGAGAGCTCGAGGTCTCAAGTAACTATTCCTTACTAACAGGTCAGGTCACACATATCTTAATACAATGTCACAATAAAGAGGAAGAAAGATTTCAAACAGCACAAACATCTCACAAAATTGCACAATTTGGTGGACCCGGCGCCTCCACCAAATCTAGAATAATAATTTAATGTCTTTTAAATTCACACTTTCGTGAATGTTTCACGTTTGCTCGTTCTTAAAAAATAACATAAGTTTTATACGATTATACATGTCAGGCCCTGCACTAACCGTTCCTTGTATCTTAGGGGTAAAGCATCCTACCGGCAATCGGAGGCCACGGGTTCGATACCCAGCTGAGATGGATGGCTCGAGAGCTCACGTAACGATCTACATTACTAACAGGTCACCGAAATGTCAATACGATGCTACGTACAATGTTGTGTCATACAGCACAAACACCTTGAAAAAATACAATTGAGTGGACCCGGCGCCTCCACCAAATCTAGAATAATAATTTAATGTCTTTTAAAATCACAATTTTGTGAAGTTTTCGCGTTTGTTCGTTCTTAAATTTTTTTATAAGTTGTATACAATTATACATGTCAGGCCCTAAACTAACCGTCCTTGTAGCTTACTGGTAATGCATCCGACCGGCAATCGGAGGACCCAGGTTCGATACCCGGCTGAGATGGATGGCTCGAGCTTTCACTAACGATATACATTACAAACAGGTCACATAGATTTCAAAACGATGCTACGTACAATGTTGTGTCACACAGCACAAACACCTTGAAAATAATACAATTGAGTGGACCCGGCGCCTCCACCAAATCTAGAATAATAATTTAATGTCTTTTAAAATCACAATTTTGTGAAGTTTTCGCGTTTGTTCGTTCTTAAATTTTTTTATAAGTTGTATACAATTATTCATGTCAGACCCTAAACTAACCGTCCCTGTAGCTTACTGGTAAAGCATCCGACAAGCAATCGGAGGCCCAGGGTTCGATACCCAGCTGAGATGGATGGCTCGAGCTCTATATTTTACTAACAGGTCACCTAGATTTCAATACGATGCTACGTACAATGTTGTGTCATACAGCACAATCACCTTGAAGATTATACAATTGAGTGGACCCGGCGCCTCCACCAAATCTAGAATAATAATTTAATAACACTTCCAGAATTTATTATTTTAAAATCATAATTTTGTGAATCCCACTGCGATTCTGGGAACAAACGCAAGGACAATTCTAATACGATGCAATGAAATGTTTTGGTCAGAGTCTTCGTTTCACAATTGGAAGTTTTTGTTAACCGACACACCAAACTTACGTGTTATTGATACATTATATTTTTTGTTTTCCCGATTTCAAATTCAAAACCAAAATGCGTTTTATTTGTTAGCTACAATATACATGACTGATTGCTTACTTATATACTTGGCATAATTGCCGTACAAGCCTTGGAACTACGCTTGGTATAGTAAAGTTCTTAAACAATCTTAAATAATAATACAAATTATTTAATAATCAGTATGATAACAATATCACGGTTAAGTAAGTAAAAATAAAGTAGTTGGCAAAATGTAACGTTGGCGTAGGTGATTGTTACCATATTCACAATTGCTGTGCTTGCCTTCATGTAATTCTTGTGTACTGTAAAATGCGTTTATGGCAAATGTCAACTATAATGTGATTGACCTCGTAACATTGATTGTAATCCAGCTAAAGAAACAAGTTTTTCACGAGCGCTAACTCATTTATAACAGCTCCTGATTTTTTAGTTCAAGAATATAACTTCACTTCGGCCAAGTCGTACGATTTTTTTATAATTTAGTTATGTAATAAAAATATATGTTAACTATAAATTTGTGTTTGCAGTGATTTCCCACAAATTCTAACATGTTTCACAATCATGTCACCTGTATCCCTCTCTCAGCACGCAATAGGCTACTTTAGAGCCCTGAACTCGACAGATGCCTCTCAAGTGCAATCAATCAAAACTCTTTGAGTGGCTAAGAAGTTCGAGTTCTTTGCGGTGAGATCTTGAGTCTATGAACTGAAAGTCACCTTGAACCAACACTTTCTCTTATGACGGTCAAGTTGTAGCGAGAAAACATGACACGCAGACAAAATGGAGAAAGTTCAAGTGAGTTCTTGTAAATTGGGATTGTGGTTTCATGTAAAATTCGATGTCTGTTTAATTGAACGAGTGGTACACGTAAAATTAATTATTTACTCTGAAAATCACTTGTTTTCAACATCACGACCACCAATAATATGCTTTGAAATGATCTTAATGAGCCACCGAAATACCGTAATTAAGTTGCTATATGTTGTTGATTCTAATTCCGGTCCTTAATGAACAGGAGTTAATATAATTGTGAACAAAAGCGCAGTAATTAAAATTAAAACGCGATTCTATATTTTGGTTGTTATGAAAATTAAAGTATGTTGCAGATGTTTGTGACTTTGTTTTTTTTCTGATGCAAGAAATATACGAATTCATGTGGTTGGGTGATATAGCTTGCCATTATGACACAATTATGTATGAAATTTAATATTTGAGTAAGTTCTGAAATTGTTTTTAAAATTATTATTTATTTATTTACACAATTATTTAGTTGATTACGTCGGAGCCTACAGGGTTGTTGGTTTGTTTAAACCCCCACTGAAAATCAGTTTAAATTAATTTATTTATTTTTATTTATATTATACGCATCTTGCAATATCTACAATGATTGTCTACTTGTTAAATTAAAAATTAAGTAAACATGCAGTTGAGTTTATTCATTATTAATTTTTTGTGGCCTATCATGGAGGATTTGCTATTGTCGATTGATTAGAAAAAGTAGAATACATTTAGTGAAATGAAAGCCTGGTGAACATTCAACGGACTCGACCCCAGAGTACACTACCATCGCAAGTCAAGAAGGATTCTGTTTAGCCCGTGGCGGTGGAGGGTGCATGTAGGTAGCAAACAGTAGCGTCTTGTCATCTCTCGTCCAGTGTGCTACATCTCACAGCGGACAAGCAGAGCACTAGACATAGGAGGCACACTCTCTTCTCTTAGCAAGCACGAAGCAGTACAAACAACTTGACTGACAAGTCTTGGAAAAATAATTAAACGCGGTTCATGACACATTTATTCCCTTAAGAGCAGATGCTGTACTTTATCTTTTTTTATTAATAAACAACTAAACAACGAATTATGTTTTTATTTTGTAGGACTCGCCTATAGTAACTAACATATTATAGTACTAACGAACTTTGAAGCGCACAGCCCATGAAATATTTATGTTTATATTGGCATGTAAAACATAAATTAATTAAATAATTATTGGTATGTAAAACTGTAAAGTATACTACAGTTTTTCATACTAATGATAAAATAAATATTTATTTACAAATAAATATTTCAAGGACAGTGCGCTTCAAAGTGGGCTACCGATTAATTTATCCGAATCCATTTTTAACCAAATAAATACTATACATTGTTGGCATTATATTATTTATTTATAATGCATTATACAAAGCTTTCGAGTTCCAACTCGTTGAAAAGTGTAATGCATGTGTGGGTAACGTGGCAGACCCGTGATGAGCGCAGCTGAAGTCGGTGCAAGGGAAACGAGGCTCCAGGTAAGAGCAACTGGTGCGTGGGTCGACCATCATCACAAGCGGTGCACGCGTTTTTAAACTTCAGAGCGTACAACGTAACGCGGAAACTTTTCTGTTCCATTTCGAACATCGGTTGGAATATTTCAAATGCAACACCTGGCGGTGTCACGGGAACTACTGCGGCTGGCGGGCGCGCAAGCGCAGTGACGTTTCTTATTTGGGCGAAGGTCCACAGACTAACTCTGTCCAGCACAGACTAACTAACCACGTTAATATATCATTTATCATTAAGTAAAGATTCAATAACATAGCAAGGCCAGAATCATTGAAAGGCTCATTATGACTTTTTAATCTTTAGGCGTTTAATAATATTTTTTCGAGAGAAGTCTGCCAAGGGTATGCCTAGGTTTGTTGCGGATAGGACAATTGTAAAATAACGTCCGAGGGCTGTTGAAGCGGACTAAATCCTTTGCATTCGCATTAAAGTCTGGGGAAAACCTCGCAAAATCCTTCAGTCAGGATTGCCGGTCTCGACGGGATTTTTATCCGGGACCTCCCGAATCAGAGTCGCGCGCTTAACGCTCGAGCTAACACTGTCGATGTGTGAGCGTTTTACGCTCTATTTTGGAAACAAACATTTTGCTTTTATTTTAGTCGCTATATTTTTTTCTTTTTTTAACACACAAAAAATGTGTCACACCTACTTGGGCCGTCTGAAATGAGTTTTGTTACCCATTATTAGTAAAACAATTTTCTTTTTAGAACAACAATGTTTTCTGCATAACAATGGGAAAGTTAGTGTCGACGACCTTCTTAGGTTTGTACCAGAGTCATGCAATCAAGTTTCTTGTAGGTGTGCATGGTTACACGAGAGTCTTAATGTTATACCAAGTCTGCTAATCTGACTTAAATGTTGAAGGTGTGATACTGATTGCAGTCAAACATTTGATCCACTTAAACTTTGTAAACTCTGCACCGTTAGAGATAAACGTTGATTGATGCATTTCTACTGAAACAAAACACTGTCCGACCTGAAGGGTTTTACATCACGCTACGTTGCAAGATTTGGTATTTAAATCGTTAGCATAAACACTGGGTTCGTTTGATTTACTTTCAAAATGTAATACATCACGCCTGTTATCACAGTGCACAAGAAAGAACTTTATCGGGTGGTCAGTGGCGACTCGTGCTATTGTGCGCTGGTGCTGTAGCACCACCACCATAAATCATCCATCTCCATTAAACTGATTTTTGATAAGTTCAATGTGTAGGTATTGTAAAATTAAGTATTCAAAAGTATCCGCGGCCGTGCGGATGGTCAACTTTTTCATACCGCGTAGTACATATGGTGATGGTTTTGAACCAAGCATATGTAGAAACCTGCGATGTGCTCCGCACCGAATTCGACGACTTTTAAGCCCTTTTAGCACGCAACGACAGGGAATAACACGGGTAAAACGAAACGCAAACCGGTCTTCTGGTGCTATCGGGACTCGCGCACTCGGGCTCTGCATAGGTTCGCCCGCTAGCCTCGCACCCTTGCAATCACTTCACTCGTCAGTCGTCAGTCTTCAACCCTACAGCAGTCGCTGTAGGTAATTGTTGTTTAATTTAAATTGATTGCAGTTTTAATTGTTATTCAATTATTTTTATTTGTGTGGCGGAGGTGGGTATTGTGAAAACCTCACACACCCCTCCTTCCCTGTCACACATAACCCATAGGCCCTATGCATGATTTACGTTTGCTGTATATTAGCACCACGTGTTCTAATGTCCACGAGCCGCCACTGCGGGTGGTCTACATGCATGATGTAATGTCGCACGGCAGTCGGAGGGTTGGGGTTCGATGCCCGTTAGTTATATTTTTTTATATTTTCACACCCACATATTATTTTTGAAAGGTGTTAAATGGGAAATAAAAATTAGGTGATTTTGTTTTATCTTGGAAATTTGTTAATGTTTCACGCAAATTCATTTCGAACACGATTCGCATTTCGAATGTTAAATTTAAATAACTAGGGAAACGCCAAAGTCGTTGGTAAACGAGTGAAAGAGCCAAGTGTTGAGTACCCGGGAACATCCCATTTCTTCCCCTATACAAAAGGCTGGATCTAGCCCAGTATGGGGAATGTAACCGGGTACTATACACATAGCTCACTCACTCGTTTAACAACGACTTTGGCGTTTCCCTAGTATTATTTGCTATAGAGGACAGTCGGTCTATGTGTGTAAGGCCAATCTCGATTTAAAGTTTCAGTCTTTGAGAATAACGAGAGAAGCCAATAGTATTAATAATTCAAAATTATAAGAAGTCGTGTGCGGCTATCTGCAATTTCAGGTCGGGTATTTGGGGGCTTACCAGAAAGTCAAAAAGATATCTGATTTTCGGGTAACAAAAATTAATTTTGTGGAATGGTGGAGGTGCCGGTCCAGACAATTTATGATGCGAAGCCCATGTACAAAATGCCTTTAAATGAACATCCAGACAATATAAAATGAATTGTGAGAAAATTATAATGTGAGATAGATTACAAGTTTATTTCATTGTCCTTTTTAACCTGCAGTACTATAACGGCCCCAATTACCACTACCTGACAAAACAAAAATCGGAATACTAGAATTCAACCATACTGTCACCCGCACAGTACTAATTATAAATCATTATTGCAATATTAACATAGATTATAACAGTATTTACTTTAATATCACTTAAATATCGCTGTATCCACCCGCTCTGCTCACAATGTGCTATGCTACTAGCGGCATTCCACACACATGTCAGTGTGATTGACCAGCCCGCGGCCACTATAGCGACCATGATGGCTGTATTGTGAAGACACTGTGTGCGGCTGTGTTGTATGGGCGCTGCGGACAACGCTACGTGCTACATAATTACGCACATAATTCATATCCGCGCTAGGCGGCAACAATAGAACCATGCAGGGTGGGCTCTGTCTGCAGTACGAGGTAACTTTAGAAGAGACAACATATGATATTCAGTCAGAGTGGGTCGTACAATCAAAACAACTATTAAAATCATAAACGATCTTATGCAATGCGACTCGTTGCCTGTAATGATAAAATTAAAGTGAATGTTTCTTTTAACACATTATGCCTACATATTATAAACAATATAAAATTCCTATAATGATTCGGCAAAACAGCCTGTTCTATACTCTACATATACTCTACTAAAGTACTTAAATTTATCGTGGGAAAACTGCCCAGATCTCAGGGTGCAATGCATGCATGAAAATCAGTTATATAACTGAGTGGGTAGACTCTAAATACAATTTAAATTTATTAATTCATTTTATTTATGCATGACATTCTATGTCAGAGTCGCGCGCTCCAACATTGTCAGTATACGATATAATTTATTTCTCAATTAGCTCCAGAGTTTCAGATGCTACGAATCAGCAAAGATGTTTTTTGTTTGTTTGTTTTCTTCTGGGTTGGTGGTTCAGTCGTGTTGACGCAGCGTAAGACCAGGTACTCGTAAAGGGCCATTTGAAATAAATCCTCTTCCACATATTTTTCGTTTGAATATGCAACTTTATTAGAATGTTAGCCGTTATCGTAGAGCTATTTCCATTCATTATTCTTGACTGTCAAGAATTAACTGCTTTCATAGAGCAATGGTTTATAAACCATAATGCTCCAACATCTGCGCGAAAAAAAAAACTAATGACAAGAATTCATCGTTATTACACAGAGAAAAGAAAAAGTAGGTCGCAGTTTCTGCGGCTTCGTTAAGTCTTTGTGAAGACAAAGTTCCAATAAATATGTTTGTCAAACGTTGCTGATTCGAATATAAATTGCCACCACGTACGGGAGATATTTCGCCAAGTGATTCTTAGTTCTAGTGAATATTCGGAAACTTGAGAAAAGTTAAATGTAGCAAGTTCTGGAATTGGTTGAAATATTTCAAATGTAGCACCTGCTAGTGTCAAAATAAACCTTACGTACTCCACTTTACCTGTCCAAATGACAAACAGGAGTAAGAGAGTTGAGAAGTTTGCAAGAGTTTAGAATTAGTTCGGCGAGGAAGTGAGGTTACGGAACAAGGAGAGAGAGAAACCTCGTAGGGACGGCAGAAGTTTCAGCGCGTGGGTGCATGGGTGATGTCTGACGGATAGAGGAGATAGTTTACACATTATCAGGGGAAATAGCAGAGAGAGGATCTCAATACGTCAATAAAGTTAAGTTCCGTGATGTTTGATCGCCATTGAAATACATCACACAGAGAAAATACGGAAAGTTATTACATATTTCGCTCAATATTTAAAGTGAGCTCATGTTTGACTCTTCAATGATGGCTTAACTGCATAGGCGCGTAGTCTCAACGGATATACATCCAATCACAACCATCCTACATGTGCAATGTTGCGTAGGACGTGGTTCGAATCCCGCATAAGACAGTTTTTTTTTCTTATCGTCCTTTACCCTCATTTCTAACCACTCAGTGTCTCGAATAGATTTTTATTTAAGTATTACTATGAAACATTAAGTAACAAAAATCATTATCTAGAATGATCATTATACTATATTTTAAATTGGCGTTCATAACATAAATGTATAGCTAGTGTGCGTAATATTTACTGTTAGGTGAATGGATACCCGAAATTTCGGGTCGGGTCGGGTATTTGGGGGGCGGGGGCTTCCCGTTGTGAAAAAGTGTGCACGACTTTCGGGTAATGACAAAATATTTTTGGCGGAGATGGTGGAGGTGCCGGTCCAGACAATTTTGAACAAAATGCCTTTCAATAAAAATCAAGACAATAGAAAATGAATTGGGAGAAAATAATAAATCTGAGATTATTCACAAGTATTAACCTACTTTTTTGTTACGGCCATCTCTTCCTTACCACATCCGATCCGAAAACCCGAAGCAGTATATTACGCGAGCACCAACCCGACCTATCAAAACTTTACCCGGACTGCCCGATTTTCTTTGTTAAAATAATAACGTAATGATTGGTTTTGAAAGTAATTTTTAATTAAGTTCGTGAACAGTTATAGACTCGCACTTATTTTATAGAACTATTTCAACAAGCATCCTCACGAAGCAGTTTTTTTTTTTGTAAACTATTTATTATCCTATTGCGTTCCATAAGTTTCTAGCCGTCCGCGGTGGCACATACGAAAAGGGCGGGGACTTTACAGCATGGGTTCGTATCCCGCGTAAGGCATGGGTTTTGTAATTGTCCTTCAACGTCATCATCACCACTCATTGTCTCGAATAGCCTTATAGTCCATTAATAAAGACTTCAGGCAAAACACATCATCAAATCATCACATAGGTTTATGTCACACATGTATAGCGACGATAACGATAGCAACGATAACGTCGAATAAGAATACCGTTATGCTTTGATGAACATTCCCGTCTACTCAGGAACTACCGGCGCTAGCCACCCTAGCACTACTGCGTGTAGACACACCCACGATATCTCACACGGCCCACATTTCTAGTGCAATGAATCACGCTGAAATTAACCACTATCTAAATATAAAATATACTAGTGAATAAATTAATTTAAAACCGAAGTGCGGCTAATCCCGGGCGTGGTCTTGTCTCGTGGTCCTATGCAGATGAACCCGCAGCCAGATGGAGGATTTGCTCAGTAAGCCCGAGCTTAATCTGATGTGAACTGCGCGTAGCGAGGTGCGCGTGGGCGCTTCAGGGTGTTCTCGGTGTACGGGAAGCTCTGAACATGCAGATACAGCTTTTTATCTGCGAAGTTACAATGCAAGTTTCAAATTGCCAAGTAATCTATATCAACAATAGGGTGAATTTTAAATACAAGGAAAACGCTTATGTCCCGCCGCGTTGATGGATGAGCTTTTTTGTAAGTTTTTAGATTGCTTATGACCACTTTTCCTTTGCAAGTGCTTTTTTAATGCATTGTGGGTGATTATTGTCAAGTTTCTATTGTTACTTGTTAATTGTTATTAAAAACCTAAAAAACTCATATTAAAACCTTAATTCTATGGATTCTGGCTAACTTTTTCAACTTTTTCTTTCAAAAAGCAATACATCATCAAAACCTTAATGTCCATGTGAAATATGAACGTTGTAGCCCAACCCGTTTGGTCAGAATCGGCCCAAATGTTACGAAAATATAGCACTAAAAATAAAAATCGTAAAAGTACGATATTCATAAGAATTATTTCTTCGATTGTACCCAAAAACGTGGCAGGTCTAAGTTCAAAGATTTCGAAGGGCCTGACAAATTTTCATCAAGATCGCATATGCCGTTTGCCCGGTAGAGAGCGAACAGACAAAAATACAAACAAAAAAAAACAAAAAAAACACCCGATCTAAATTTTTTTGGGGGTCAGTGAAATTGAAGTCTTCCCAGCAAACAAATTGATATCAAAAATATGTCTTTAAGATATCTTTTGAGGACAAACAGGATATCTTTAAGTTGTCCATAAAGATAGGAAAAGATATCTTTAAGGCATCTTTAAGATGTTCCTATGTCCCACTTTCAGACATCTTTATGACATCATTATAAGATATCTTTAAGGCATCATTCCATGATATTTTTATGATATCATTTCCCAAAGTAAGTCATCTTTAAGTTATCAAATAGATATAAAAAAAGACACATAAAAGATCTTTAAATTATATAAAAATTGATGGAAAAGACAACCATCTATCTAAAACAGGTCTTTTAAATGACATCTTATAGACGTCTTTGGGTCGATATCTTTGAGACATCATCAAGATATCAAATTGACATAGAAAAGACCGTCGTTTATCTGAAAGGGGTCTTTGAAATGACATACACATCTTTGGGTCGAAATCTTTAAGACATCTGAAAGATATCAAATTGATATGGAAAAGACATAAAATTCGAAAATTTAAAAAAGGTCCATAAATGTTATGACAACACTTGTGCATAAAGTGTAACCGCAAAGAAGTCTGAAACTAATTGAGAATATTTAATAATGTTGCGCTCACACACCAAAAAGCAGCTTGCGATAAATCTGAAATTATCTGAGAAATTATAATAGCAATATATTGCTCACGCACCAAGGTAGCTCCAACAAATCTGAAAAACATTTAGAATTTATAATAGTAATGTTTCGCTCAGGCACCCAAAACAGGTTGCAACACATCTGAAATTATTAATTGAGGAAGTATTAAAACAATGTTGCGCTCACGCGCCAAGTGCAGCTTTAAAAAAAAACTGAAACACATTGAGAATATTTAGTTGCAATATTGCGCTCATGCACCAAGAGAACTTTCAGCAAATCTGGAACAAATACGAATGTGAATTACACGCTAGCCTGCCACATCCAAAGAACGAAAGTAGATATTATCGTTTTGGACCAAGCCTTTAGGTAACAACAAGAATATTAGCTATGCATTGCTTATAACGGTACGTCCGTGTAGCAAGACTACCGGGCAGGCTATGACTCGGTACACTGGCCCGGCCTGCATCGGGACTCAAGAATTCTTATTGTTAGTCAACCCTCTCCGCCCGCCCACCCCTCCGCGCTCCACGTCTATGCCACCAACTCGATCACCAAGGTAAAGCCTTTTGTGTTCGCTGCGTTAGCTTCCTTTTTTGCACATCTCAACTGACGGTGTAAGATTGTAACTGTCAATACACACTCAAATATAAGAGTTGAATTTCCGTAAGTGACGGCGCAACCCAGCATTTTATGATCACTTCTTAGCTTGCATTATTATGATTTTGACATTATTTTATTTTTCCATATTCATTTGATATAGCTGTAACTCATAATTAAATAATTATATAATGATTAATTTCGCTAAACCATCTGTTCTATAACAATCCACTGCACCTCCACCCCCACCCACGGAAACCCACGGTCCTTCCGACTTATCATTACCAGTAGCCGTTATTTTATTAAAGACCTACATCTTTCACATAATCCCTTTGCTCCACCTCAAATACTAAGTTCTCATTGGCATTTAGGTTCCTAATCCTACAAAATACATTCATAATTTATTCGTTTTTTTGGGTTTGTGAAATTACTAGTTTCCTATATTGATCCAGTCCACATAATACAGGTACTATTCTATA
This sequence comes from Sweltsa coloradensis, assembly GCA_024449915.1. Lineage (NCBI taxonomy): Eukaryota > Metazoa > Arthropoda > Insecta > Plecoptera > Chloroperlidae > Sweltsa > Sweltsa coloradensis. Next base: position 647,178 of record JAMZAV010000043.1, on the reverse strand, counting down.
ATTCTTGCATGTATACCTATTGAAATTTTGAAATGAAATCTACGAGGACAAAATATATTTGTTTACCATACCTTGCATGTTAATATATAGGTAAGCTTGAAAAATATATTTTTGATACCTATTATAATGACCATAAAAGACATGTTGACACAAAACATTAAAAAAAATATAATATTATGTTTTTGAAATTTGCACATGTCACTTTAGAATAAGACCAAAGATGCCTCAAAGATATCTTTAGAAGTAAACGAACTTTGAAATTCACACTTAAAATTTTTTAGTAAGACAAAAGGTGCCTAAAATATATCTTTTAAAGTCGGAGTACTTAGTTTTATTTACATGTCCTTTGATGGTATATAAAGATGACTCAAAGATGTCAATATAAGTCAATGAACTTTGAAATTCACACATTTAATTTTTTAGTAGACCAAAGATGCCTAAAATTTATCTTTTAAAGTTAAAGTACTTATAAATATTTACATGTCCTTTGATGGTATAATTAAAGATACCTTAAAGATGTCGATATAGGTCAATGGACTTTGAAATTCACACTTGTCATTTTAGAGCAAGAATAAAGATACCTTAAAGATATCTTTTAAAGTCGAAGTACTTGAAATATTTACATGTCCTTTAATGGTATAATAAAGATGCCTAAAAGATATCTTATGGAGTCAAAAACTTTAAAATTTACACGTGACGATTTAGAGTAAGACTGAAGGTGCATAAAAGACATCTTTAGGAGTCAACGTACCTAGAAATTTTGCTATTTCATTTTATGGTATGATTATAGATACCTAAAAGATATCTTGAAAAATCAATGAACTTTGAAATTTTGACATGTCATTTTATGGAATAAATAAAGATGCTTTAAAGATATCTTTAAAAGTCATCGGAATTTGCATTTCACTCATGTTCATTTACGGTATGAATAAAGATGCCAAAAAGATATTTGAGAGGCGCCTTCTCTCACATTTGTCATCTTGACATTATTAAGAGCCTAATGCATAGACAGGTTTCAGGCGCGGCTGCAGGAGGGTTAGAAATCAAATAACAAGCTCTACAATTATGATCAAATATATTATGGAAAAATTCAACTTTACTCAAAAATAAATTTTGAACACATCGCATTTGTCTATTTTTTTTCTTTGGTCGGTTATTGCTTCGGAAAAAATTATAACTTGGGAACTTGATGATACACTTCACTGCATTGAAATAAGTAATATCCATGTTTCATGACAGCGATGTATTAATTTTACTATTTCGAACACTGTGGTGAAAGTTGATCTTATTTGAACCATAATTATGGATATAATCGTTAAATTTCATCAGTAAAAGCTACACAAAAAGGCACGGAATTGCGCCTAAAATGGGGATTGATGGCTGCACGGAGTTCCGCGTCTGTGCATTAAGATCGTATGTACGAAAGACGATAACGGCAGCTACGAACGAACATATACGAAGATACGAACGCCTCGCCCAAGAAAATACGTAAACAGATGCAACGACATTTTGAATTTTGTGTCTATGAGTAAAACGAGAAAAGTTGTCATTACGCTCATAAAACAAAACAGAAACCATCCTGGGCCTAGGCCCAGACGATGAAAATTATTTATAATACAACAGTGTAAGCTTCAAGTTACCTTAGGCTATATGACTAGAAATATGAATACAAACACATCACGTTTGACAACTCCTAGGCCTCTCCTAGCCAGCCCTAGGCCTTCACGACCGTGTTCTGACACTCCCGCACAAATAACTAGTTTTGATTACAGAAAGCCTAATGTAGTTGAACAATAGTAGGGGATGATAGTCCTAGGCTAAACAAAAATTTACGGAAACAATACCCTTTTTCTTTTGTTCAAAGCTCCTGTCATTAAATGAAAATGTTAAACAAAAGGCAGTGCAAATTTTCAGTGTTCATTGATGATTTGCTGATTTAGATGGCGGTGGAATGCAGTGGGAAAGGTGGAAAATATCAATTGTTGTGTTTGTTGCTGCATTGGAAATTTTTTATTTTATTTTGATTTGATGGGCTACGAGAACACTGGGTTATTTTTTAGTACGTGGCAGATGTGCAATGTAACTATGTAGTGTATGTATGTACGTTACTGTAATGTAAAGTGATTTGAAAAACCACGTTCAAATCTGTTTTGAGATCTCTCTATTCCAAAAATACGAATTTGATTTGCAAGTTTTTTTTTTTTTAATGTCTCAGTATATTCACAGGTATATTTTTATGGGTTAGCTGTTTTTGTGTGTGCGCTCCCATCCTTCTCGCGCTGGCAGTCGTGACCTTTCGTCAGTCTCACAAGGTCAATGTTGCTTTGTGAGACGATGATTACTGATTTATACATTCAACATTGTGGTATTCTTACCCATGCATGTATCTATACTCGGCATGCTTTTACTCCAAGATGAGAGTGGCGGGTATTTTTATTCTTTCAATTTGGTTACCATACTTTTGACCATTTTGTTGCATGTTTCGCCTTTGGTGGCTAATGGCTATCAAATCAACAGAAACTGTTCACTGTTTAGAGTGAAACTTCATAGCTATGCTATGCTTCTCCTAAACAACAAACAAAATAGTAGTGGGGAATGTGGGACTATGTAAGTACTAAACACCTGGTTGTAAATGTAATGACAGCTAGCAGTGTATGTAGCTACTTTTTACAACATCTTTAAAAATTCTTGCATAGGGATTGGTTCTTGCACTCAATCGCTCAGGAGCGTCACATCAGTTTTTGGATGAGCGAAGCGAAGACTTCAATTTCACTGACCCCCAAAAATTTAGCTCGGGTGTTTTTTTTTGTTTGTTTTTTTCTGTCTGTTTGTTTGTTAACTCTCAACCAGGCAAACGGCATAAGCGATCTTGATGAAAATTGGAAGGGACCTTCGAAATCTCTAACTTAGAGGTGTATTGTTTTTGGGCACAATCGAAGAAATATTTCTTATGATTAACGTACTTTTACGATTTTTTTCGATTTTTATGGGATATTTTCGTGATATTTAGTCCGATTCTGACCAAACGGGTAGTGGTACAACGTTCATATTTCACATGGACATTAAGGTTATGTAATGTAGTACCTTTTGAAAGAAAAAGTTGAAAAAGTTATCCAGAATCCATAGAAATAAAGGTTTTAATGAGTTGTTTTTAGGTTTATAACAACAATTAACAAGTAACAATAACTAACCCTACACTGATACTATACTAATGTGAATTTATAATGAATGTATTTTATGGGAGCCCACTCGGGATAATAATAGTACAATGTCTTTGATTAAGGTACAATGACGTAATGTGAAGTTATAAAGATGCCTATGAAGATTGTATAGGGAATTGCATTATATACATGAAATTGAATATATTATAGTTTATAGGCCATATTGTGAAACTGAAATGTATTGTGAAATGTATTGTGAAATGAATTGTAAAAATAGCAATTTGCTAAATAAAAAGAAATACTACTACTAATAGAAACTTGACAACAGTCACCTACAATGCATTCAAAAAGCACTTGCAAAGGAAAAGTGCAAACAAACGCAAAAAAACGCAAACAAAAAACTTACAAAAAAATTTATCATCCATCAACGCGGCGGGACTTTACGTTTTCCTAGTCTAATGTATTTGTGTTTAGTGCTGTACACCACAAACATGTATTCAAAATTGTTTTTTGTAACACCAAACTTATTATTCTCCGAAAGCAACTTGTGTTTTTGTGTGTCATTGTTGGACTTTGAATAGCACTGGCATAATTATGATCCACAATTTAAAATCATAAATGCAAAATATTTTCAATTGAAATTATATTGTGTACATAAGTACGCAATCTATTTAGTAATAATATTGCATTGCTGTTTTTTTTTTCGGTGTTCTTGTGTATATTACATCATCGTAAAGCTACATCCCGGAAGAAATATACCGTATTTAGGTAGTGAGCCGCCCCTAGACAATTAAATTTTGCCGCCCCCCCCCCCCCATACCACCACCACCCAACTCACTACTAAAAGGTTTAGGTAACGGTTTTAAATTTAAATTTTCTTCTATTCTGCAACAAAGTTGTCTGTCTCAGATGCTGCATGCAGCAGCTAGCACCACAGTAAAACACGCAAGAGTCTTACTTTACGAACCCTTTTATTACGGGATCGGGATAGAAGACTTAATAAATAAATAAATAAATAAATAAATAAATATTCGTATTTAGAGTCTACCCACTCAGTCATATAACTGATTTTCAGTGGGGAACAGTAAACCAAAGCGACCAAGCCAACCATGTAGGCCCCGACTAATGCTATAGCTGTACGAAGGACCGATCGCCGAAGGCGAAATTTTTGCAAATTTTCAACTTTTAAAAGCTCCAAAACACGTTTTAAAATCTAAAATTACATAATACGATATAATAAAAACAAAACAAATAATAAAATAATTAAAACTAACATTGTTGAATTTGTTTCGCTCTTGTGCCGCCCCCCCCCCCCCCAAGGGCTGCCGCCCCTGGACCCGTGCCTAGTTGGCCTAGGTACAAAGACGCCCCTGAAGTTGCCGCAAACCTCAATACCATGATCGGGGCAAAGAAAGACGTAAAGAACTGTAATCCCAAAGTGTTCCTTTTGTTTAGCGCTATCAATGGTGCAAATATATTTTTAATTCTGGGCCCGGGGTAGAATTGGCCCAGAGCATGGCTCTGCTTATCGTAAAAGGCGATTCAAGAGAAAAAGTCCACCTCGCAAACATCAGCTAGAAAGAGCGGAGTATCTTACTCCCCGAAACTAGAGGCGAGCTCTGGCAATCGTCGTCGGGGACCTTGCCCCCTTCCCTTGACGACCCCCTGGCGACGATGACAATGACACAACGAACGATGACAAAGACGATGACGACCGCGACGTGAGAAACCCCCCTTCCTCTCCTTACCCGTGGCTGTTCTGACCAGCATGGGCCCCTCCTCCCCCACCCCCCTTAGGCCAGAGTGGTGCATTATGACCTAACGGTTGACGCGTCCTTAATCTAAAAAAATAAACAAGAAGTACACAATTATCTACGTTACCACTTCTGTGATTATCTATGGGCTCAACACGACTATGGAATGCGAGAAGGCCTTCGTCATTAGAGTAATTTGCACCGGAAAGTCATAAAAATTGTTTCCGTCATAAATTACGAGTGAACAATAATAATGGATGAGTAAAAAAAGTAAAAAATGTTTTATAGAAAAGGCGACCTCTCGCATTCAAAACAAGCGTGCTGACCAGTGAGCCAACACGACTACGGTGAGCGGGCGGTCTCCAGTGATACTTATGCAGATGCCGCTAACTTGAGACGAGCGTAAAACATTTTTCATTACAATTGGGGCACTTTCAATAGTTTTAAAACCTTCTGCCGATATTTCTACAGTGTAATTTACGTCTCTATACATGAGATGTACATTATAATTGGATGAGCGTGGCGAGCGTAGCGAGCGAAGCGATGATTCCATTTCACTACACTGGAGGAAACATCCAGAATGTTTTTCTTTTTTTTTTTCTTTTTTTTCTATTTGTATTTTTGTGTCTGTTAACACGATTCCGGCTAAACCGATACTCCAATTGCGATGAATTTTCTGGAGACCTTCGAAATCTTTGAACTAAGAACTGCCACGTTTTTGAACGCAATCGAAAAATTATTTCTCATGAAAATCGCAATTTTACGATTTTTTTCGATTTTTAAAATTACGATTAATTATAAAAATTAAAAATTAAAGTTTATTTTTTATTTTCTTTTAAATAATTTCAAAAATAAACTTCAATGAAGTAATGATTTTTTCTCAGAACAACAGAAAATCCGCATAACACATGGCAGCTCAATGCTCCAATTACGCTCATCCAACAACGCGGTGGGACTTAAGCTTTTTCCTGGATGTGGCAGTCAGTCGCATAAAATCATCCAACTCGCCACCAAATAATATCTCGTGTTTGAAACGTGGCTGGTAATGCGGGTAGCCTAGGACCCTAGGGGAGAAGACGCAACTGTATTGACAGAGCTACCGATAGCGGACGATTTAGTTTAGGTAGTCACCGCAAAATTTGAAAGCGCTCGGCCCTGCTTTCGACTCTTAAGTGGTGTTAAAGATGCGGGAAAGATATCTTTAAATGACATGCTAATTTTAGGTAGATGAAAGATATCCTCTTGTTATCTTAAAGATGTCATCAAAAGACATCATGACATGATGACTCAAAAAAGATGTCTTAAAGATATCACTATGTTTACTGGGTTCGCTTCGCTCATCCAATTAATAATAATAAAAACAATGTAAAATATTCACTTCACTTTACTCACAACCACTAAAACGTTGAAATAATTTAATACCTATTGATTTCATTTTACCGTCATATTTGATATGACTGTAGTAACAATAATTTAAAATTATTTATCTCCTTAAACAGTTCTATCAGATTTTCAACTGTAAATAACTTTTCTTAGTTTACAAATCGCTTTATTTTCCAAACTGTTTGTTATAGTGTATATCGACGACCTAAGTTCCTAGTTTGTAAATACTGCGTCGAGGCTTTATCCCATAATACAACCTGTTGAATATGAAGTTGGTCGTTACTTATGATTAAATTTAAATTTCAAACTGAATACAAATTTTATGATCCATAACCTTCTACAGAACTCACTGATTAACATTCAACATGTTCTGAATCACATAATTCTGAAATTATTTTCAAAACAAGTATCAAGATATAAACTAAGTTAGAGTCCTGGTTCTAGGTTTCAGCTTCCCACACTGTTACTAATATTGTTTAAATCAGTGTTGGTTCATTCCCCACTTTATCCGTCATATCCCATTTTATATGGTTTCGGTTCAGTTGTTAATGTTTCCCAGTATCCTCTAGAATATCGGGATCAAGCCACAAGAAGGAATTAAATCTCAACATCATCAGAAAAGCTATTTTCTTCTCATCTTGCCAACTAGTCCACTTGCATCCCAAGTAACGGAATTATCCTAGAAACTCAGTACGTGCAAAATTGCTTTCCAACTTTTAGAGTTTTAAATTTTAAAATAAACAAACTTTTAAAGCTTGCAAACAGAATTGCATTTAGATGCATAGTTAGTTTTCTCGTTTTAATGGCAAAACCGTGTTTAAGTAATTGGTTTAGGAAAACTTTGCAACCAAATAAATGAATTACAATTTTTCAGACAGGTTAAGTTTGTAGGTCAAACTTTATATCAACTTAACATGTTAAATTCTCTTATGTATAATTTTACGGAAACTCTAATGGTGACTGATGTAGGAAAATAATTTTGCTCTTTAAAACTTATTAGTTCAGCCAATAATAATAATTTTTGCATGACATTTTAATATCAAACACACTCTTTAGAAGCTTTTTATTAACATAAAATGATTTTTCAAAAGTATTTTCAAAAAACAAAATATTCTCAATATATTTAATTTCATCCAATCTTCTCTTAGTTATGGAATAATATTTATTAATGTGTACATCGATGTAAAAATTTAATTGTATCTAGACTAAAAACTGTATTACTAACTAGGACTGACTGATAGTCGGGTCAGTTCGGGCACGCGTAAAATACTGCTTCGGGTTTCCGGGTCGGGAGTGTAAGGAAACGACGGTCGTTATAATGCTTCATATTACATTACATTACATATTACATATTCTTGAAAAGAGTCATACGTTATTGTCTCAAAATTCATTTTCTTTTGTCTGGATTTTTATTGAAATACATATTGTAAATAAAAATTGTCTAGACCGGTACCTCCACCAATAACGTTTGTAAATCCTGGACCGGCACCTCCACCATCCCACAAAAATAAACCTTTCGTTGCCTCAAAGTCGTGAACCTTTTTTTACATCGGGTAGGCCCAAAAATATGCGACCCGCCCTAAATAAATATAAATTGTATTTAGGGTCTACCCACTCAGTTATATAACTGATTATCAGTGGGGGACAGTAAATCAAAGCGACCAAGCCAACCCTGTTGGGCCTGACGCAATCGACTAGTCGGGTACCCGCACACCTGTAATAATAACTAGAGATTGTGAAGGACGATGCTAAGAATCACATAACAAAACTCTTCGCCCTAAGTAGGACTCGAACCCTCGTCCCTATGCCTTAGCTTATCGTCTCGGCGACCCTCGCTGCACGACACGTGATCAGATCCAAGGCGCAATCTGCGGCGTCCTCCACCCCCCGGGACACGGGGTAGATTTAATGAGGGTTGGTTTATCTCTGTTATCCGTGTCCTCGCATACTGAACCCTTAAGGAGTGGCAATGAGAACGCACCCTTAATTTACACTGAGTGTTTGTTCGCTTGGCAAGGGTGCCTTACTGTAGACACTCATAGGACGTACGTATCAACATACGCGAGGGGATTAAGAGTGTAATTCTACCTAGTTTGAACAGAAATACCTTCTGTTTCAGTCGCTATGTGTAACTTACGCAATCAATTGTCTTTGACAGAGGAGGCCTAGCACTATAAATGCGAGGCTTGGATTTGTGAGGTCGCCAGTTCCTTACCAGCCACCGGCAATCAAGATCGAATAACTGTCATACGATTTATTTAGACAAAAGTTATAATATGGATATAAACCATCATAAAATAGACATTTTACATTCTAACCCAAAACTTTTCACATGCCCTTTTACACGAAAAACATATATTAGTCAAGTAAAAATGGGATATGAGAGATTTTTTCTAGCTGGCTTCTTATGTAAAATATAAATGTATTCTACAAGTAAGAAAATGTACGATATATCGTTGTAAAAATATAATTAACAAGTATTAACAAGGAACGCTGAAGTTTGTTGCTCTACCTTAAATATTGTTCTTGGAAAAGTGTGATTGTTTTGTAGAAATTAAACCTATTGCGTATGGAAGTTATATGTTAATATCTGGCACTGTATAGGAGCAAAATTCAAAATATGAATGTAAAATAAGGTCAAACCGGGTAATTATGTAGTTAATGAAGACTTATGTACAATAAACTCAATTTATATTACGTGCAATTTCAAATAAAACAAATACAAATTACTTTTCAGGATAAGGATAAAACCTGAGCAGAAATGTTTAGCGAATATTTATAAAATTACCAAATAAAAAGAAAATATAGTAAGTTTAAGGTCTAGATTTAAGTATTTTAGAGTGAAAGGAAACAAACTAGCTTAAATGAAATAACTGTTCGCTTGCATGCAGTTTAGACATTGTAATCTTTAAATCACAGATCTGTGATACAATTGATTGCTGAACAGGGGATGTCTAGTCAATCAGCTGTGGTGGCTGCCCGACCAGTGTATATCGCAGCAATAAATTACCGCCAACTGGCTGCGCTGTCCGTGCGTAATGTGCAGACCACGAGCATCAGCCTGGCTTGTACAGCTGTCAGTGGCACGGATTAGTGAACACGTGCGCTGGAGGCGGTCACTTGCAGGGCTGTCTACTGTAGCGTTGAGTTGTTATGTAACAGCTAGAAGATGTAAGATGGAGACCTAGGTGATTTATGAGCGTGAGTTTAATGCGCGCAGTTCATACATGCGCCGATGGAATGCGCCCCGGTCTAGAAGGACTAGATAAGCCTACACCAGAGAGTGGCCATACAGTGCTTTCGGCCGCCATGTTTTTGCCAAATAATTTTTTTTAGTTTCGTCAACTGACGAAAAAGTAAACAAATGTGGCTTGAAACAGACGTAAAAAATTTGGCCTGAAGTAGGCCACATTTGTTTTTCAAGTCTGTTCCAAGCCACATTAGTAAACTATATGACAGCTGACGAAACTAAAAATTGTTTGGCAAAAACATGGCGGCCGGAAGTAGTGTATGGCCACTCTCTGGTGCTAGCTTATCTAGGCTCTCTAGAAGGAGAATGATTCTAGGTTCGTGATAAAATCTTTAATGTGATTGGCTGACTGATTGACAAGTTCTCTAGCTGACAGTAATGCTCCACAGTCTACAAAGGACTACTTGTTTGTAAAGCACCGTCATTCATACGAAAAGTTTCTCCAAAGTCCTCAGATAAAAACCTATTTAAGGTCTTTGAGTCTCCAGATGGAGGCGCATTCACTTGGCGGCTGTCTGAACTGCGACCACACATATAGCATTGCAGCATGAACGCGAGAAATCGCACCGTGGAACCGACAGTGCGCCACTGCTCTGTCACCGCCTTCTTCGAGGACCAAACTCCTAGATCTACAAGGCGGTGCGTGGATGGGACACTGAGTTCACTTGAGCACTGAGTAGGTAATCAGTATGCAAATTGCACGCAACATTCCCTAACATGGAGACCAGACCACTTGAATTAAGGCGATCGGATAATATCAACCCCCTGTGTTTCCTACGAGCCTGATCCAATCTCAGCGATAAACCGAACACTAGAACCGGATTCCTTGAACGAACACCGATAGCCTAGATTTACATTGCTACCCCTCGTTGTCTTAATACTGGACGTAATTCATTCAATAGAGTTAAACAATCTCGGACCACTATTGTGAATGTATTGAATGGATCCATATGTATATAGGTATCAATATAAAATGAATCAAAATACCAAACGCATTATTGAGATACTATACACTATAACTATATATAACTCAGTTCATTAAATAACCTATTTAGTAGTATTTAAACTAAAGAATGTTTCGTCAATTTGAATTGTATTTTGCAAGCTGTAAAGAATCTAATGTAGCAAAACTCCCCATGAATCACTTTCCTGTCCGTCCATCTGTACGTGTGACTCTTTCAACATTAAAAACCGAACATGACCTCCGATTGAAGTGCGTTTGTAAGCTTGACATTGCATTTCAACAAGGAGGATTCACAATGTGGTGGTCAGAACGGTGTATGTATCTTCACAGAAAGTACACGCATACAACAGATTAGTTCATACATTGTGTTTGCTACGTTAAAATATCGTGTCCATAGGTATAATTATTGTTTAATCTTTAATATATTTAAAATTGTTTATAATATTTAGTTACTTGACTCTTGTGGTTGTTTGTATCCGTTATTAGGGACTATGTTATTTCATAATATGTAGGCCTAATAATTGACATGTTCAAGTAAATCGTATGATAGAGTCACATTTTCTTTCTGTCTTGATATAGAAAGCATCTCTTTATTTCCAGTAAATACAACAGCGCACTCATCTTAAACTCTGCGAACACATTTCAGATCGCACGATGATCATTCTCAATCGCGAAGTTTAACTTTTCCACCGCGCTTGTAGCAAATGGCTTCTCGAGTAACTCAAAACACTGCGAGCAGATGGCGTTTTGAGCCGCCGAACCAACACTCGGATGGAACGCATGATAAATCACCACTTACCCGGGAGCAATGCATGCAAAACTTTTTTAATGGGTTAGAAAGGAGCCAATTCCCATTGCAAACCATCGCGAGGCGTGCAAAGAAAATGATACAAGTCGCGAGCTGTTTATTCGGAAGTGTTTGCCGGGAGGGCTGATTATTCCGCAAGGTTTCTAAGCCCCGGATTTAAATGGTGTGCTTTTGATAGGGGAAATGAATGGGATGTTTTCACCCTGTGTGGGTATTTAGGTCCATGGTCACGTTAATACGCGCGAAGTTGTTTACACTTCTCAAAACGTCGTTAGTCGACGCATTTTCTTCTTCATCTTTCCCAGGACGCTCACAAGGTTCACAACAGTTTCAACGAGGACGGGTGGGATTATTTGTATTTATTTACCTTCTCTAATTCTATCCTTTTCACTTCTAAGAATTAATTAACAAAGAAAAACATTAAATATAATTAGAATTATATAAATGGTCACAAAATGAAGTAACTAAAATAATAAAAATCATAATATTACCGCAACAGTGTATAATAAGACGTCAAAATATTGAAAATTGATATTCAAAATGTGTAATGTGCAACCGATGGATCTACGGGTAAGTTAAAATAATTAAATAATACGAGGCAAATAAAAATTAATAGTGAATCAATTTATTTAAGTGGGATAAAACATATAAAAACTATTTAATGCAATTGTATAATAAAAGTTATTAATTAACTAATTGACGAATATTTAAATGCAAAATTAATCTTGCGTTTGCTGTAAAATTTAATTTAATCTCGCTTTAAAGGTTCAGGCAAATCGTTATAAAAAGGAGGCGAGAAGTCTAATGGTGAGAACATACTCCACGTAAGACAACTATGATTATAAATCACAGTAGCCGATCCCTTCTAAACATTTGGTGAGTCAAGTCACTGTATCTTGCTCGCTACCAGTCCTGAGCGTATGTGTTGTATACGTTTGCCCTGGTTCTATGCGGAATATTATATTATACTTGATACATTTAATGTAAACACTATATCGTGAGGTACCAAACATTGTAATTTTTTTAATACCATGTCTAAAGATATGTATAACTAACTTGTTTTCAAGTCAATGTGTGTTGTGCATTGCTAGTACATCCACAGTTTCATCGCGCTGTGACAAGGACTGTGCCAGGAACTGTGAACAGGGACTTTGGACAGGGACTGTGGACGTAGATACTGTGACAGATACTGTGGCAGGGACTTTGAACAGGGACTGTGGACTAGAATTACTGTACAGATAGTGGAAGGGAACTTGACAGGGACTGTGACAGGACTGTGGACGTATATACTGTGGCAGATATGTGGCAGGGACTTTGAACGGACTGTGGCATTAGATACGTGGAGGATTTGAACAGACTGTGTACGTAGATACTGTAGGCAGATACTGATGGAGGACTTTGAACTAGGGACTGTGGACGTAATATGTGACAACTACTGTGGCAGATGTGGACGTAATATGTGAAGATACTGTGCAGACTTTGAACGGACTTGACGTAGATACTGTACAGATACTGTTGCAGGGACTGTGGACGTAGATTACTGTGACAGATCTGCAGGACTGTGGACATGTAGATACTGTGGCAGAATACTTGAAGGGACTGTGGCAGGGAACTTTGAACATGACTGTCGACATGTAGATACTGGCAGGACTTTAACAGACTGTGACGCTAGATCTTGGCAGATACTGTGGCAGGACTTTAACAGGTCACTGTGGACGTAATACTCGTACAGATACCTGTGCAGGACTGTGGATGTAATCTGTACAGTACTGTGGCATGGTCTTTGAACAGACTGTGGACGTAGATACTGTGACAGATACTGTGGCAGGGACTTTGAACAGGGACTGTGGACGTAGATACTGCGACAGCGTAACCATCACCCGGGACTGTACCAACTGGCTCTAGTTCTGTTAGTTCGACTGCCGCATAATCCTAGCTCTCTATCTCAAGACTGAGCTCATTTATTTGTGTAACTACGGTAGCTCTGCCGAGCTCTCCCGGCATGAGTGGATCTTACAGCTGATGCTCTTGCAGTAATAAGACGAATCTTTTCTCCTCGATCCTCTCTTCACCTGGCTACAAGGCTAGTCGCTGCAAGTTTGTTTAGAAGTGTACACAGACGTACACTCTAAAGAATAGCTCACTACTCTGCAACCCCTCAAGACATTCGCAAACCTAGTGTAGTTTTACTTACGTTCTTCAAGTTCGGTATAGAAACTGAGCAAACAATAAACAACAAAGACTTCATGTGAGATGTGGAAAAACGAAACAAACTTACATTATTTATTATAAACCCGTCATTTTACATCAATTTACATTTCAAACTTATAAAATAAATAAAATAAATTGTATTTATTGAGTCTACCCACTCAGTTATATAACTGATTTTCAGTGGGGGACAGTAAATCAAAGCGATCAAGCCAACCCTGTAGACCCCGACGCAATCGACGAATGAGCGATAACCAACCAAATATCGATATTTTTAATATTTTTAATATACTTTTGCGGCACGTCAAAATTAAATCAAAGTTGTATGAGTTTCTTGTTATTTCGCTGGGTTCGCGAGTAAACATTGTACACACCTCGACGTTTCGTTACCTCTGCGGGTGACATATTCACGAGAACTGAGGCTGATTATTTTGTTTCTGCACGTGTTCCTCCTCACCCAATCAGAAGACACCGCCGATAAAGGAGTGTTAGACTGAAATTGTTCACGGTCATTACAGTTACAGTTATAGTACACGTATGAATATTTGTACTTAATATCACTCGATTGATAAGTATCACGTACAAGATAATTATGAAGTATGAAACTCACATGCCACCATCATACCCTAAAACAATTGAGTTTAGTTGCACATTAGCTAACCTCACTAAATCAAAAGCGAGATTGGAGTACGTTAGATTGCGGTCACTAACTAGTCTTAAGTTAATGTTTGCTCTAATTGTAATCACTGTGCATACTTGGAAGCCCAACTCTGTGCGAAGCTACTGCTCCACGTTACGGTCAAGAATTGAGTCGGTTCAGCTGTTAGTTGCAACTAATTGTTCTGGATCGTAACTAACATCTAGTGGTGGATGAAACACAACCAACTAACTCACCGCAACGTTTCAAACTTACCCAGACAAACAGACAGATAAGACATGCAGGACTCGGAATTACTATTTACTTATGTTAATGTTAAGATTGTTCAGCGATAACTTTGTAATATTTTATTTTTACTAGAGGGAAATATTGAACAAAAGAAACCAAATATCCGGGTTAACAATAATCGACGAAATAGTATAGATTATCACATACTGTTTGTTTTAAGCTTTGGGTCTTCAGTTACGATAAGGGGAATTGCTGAAGATCAAGAGGTCGACTTTTTCTTTCCTGGAATATACGGTTGATAAAATATTTGTCATAGTTTACGTGAAAGTTGTGAATACAGAACGCATATCTTGAAATGCAACTGAAAATCAAATGAGATCCAAACTTGTAATCCTATGCTTACCAACCCGGCGCCTCCACCAATTTAAACTAACTTCGTTTATATCTGGTTCAAACGCATGCTTTTTTATTGAATAGTGACATTATTTGGTATTGAATAATAAATTAAATAAACTAAAAGAATTAATTTATGTATCAAATAGATGAATAAAAAGCTTGGAGTTCTAATAATAAAAAAATCTTATGAATAAATTAAAACTATTAGTTATTTGTTATTACACTAAATTTAATTGACTCTTGATTACACTGGTCAAATGTTTATTCACAGGTCATTTGTATCATATCTGTTCAGGCTTTGGTCTCAACAAACATCAAAACATTATTCACACCCGGTATAAACAGGAGATAACAGTAATGTAGGTGTGCCCCCACACCATCTCGAGACTACGGTGGCAGCATCCTTGGGGAGCAGACAGGAGGGGTAGGTTGGGGGGATGACGCGCAGGAGGGGAGGTGATTTATACACCATATTATCTGCGAGGCGGGTAACCGGAAGTGCGACACTCACGGTCTATCAAACAGGAAGACGAATACGATTCCGAGGCAAACGAGGCCACGGAAGAAATACAATTTGTCTGCGCACCTATAGGCCTAGCTACCTTGGTTCGAACAAAAGCTCGCGGGTCGTTACTCAACCCTAGGACGAACATAAAACATCGCCACTCTGCGGGCACATTCGTTGCTCATTCGTCACGGGGAATTATTCCAAAATTTTAATTTAATGAATGGCGTACATTCAAGAAGAAAGAGTTTAAAAAATATAACTGTAAAATAAACAGAAAACATTTCTTATCAAAAGCGTCCTACGCCGTACTTGAGGCATACGCATTTACGCAGTAGGGTAAATTTCTTTGTTGTTGTTCATCTGAAGTTCCTCATATTTTGTACAATTTCTTAAATAAATAACAATAATAGCGTTGGCGTACACCTCGGGCGCCTTATTATCGTCCCACGTTCCTTGTTTGGAGCTCGTATGTAACCATGAAACAACAATATTTTGTTAGAGTTGGATAATAAACTGAGATATAGCCCTCTGGGCTGTTTTAAGAATTTTAGGAAGGTTCAGAAAAAGGCTTATTTGCGGACTGTATGTTCTGCTTGTATAGATTGTCTTTTGAATTAAGGAGTTATTATTGGCTTAAGTTATTTCAAAATAACTGAATGATAATAAAGTATATATGATTTAAACATATGGTGATTGAGCAGCCGCTTAAGAAGCAAGGAAGTTATAGTTATTTGCATCTAAAGATACCCGAGACTGAAAATAAGCTATCTAGCTTAGTGGGCAGACGATAATAGGTTTGCTGGAATTAGTTTATGGTAAATACAGAATTTCACTTTACCTAGATTGCATCCCCAATACGGTAAGAACGGAGCGCAATGCAATTGTAAGTGCATGCATATTCTGGGCTACTACCGGTACTTGGCATAAGATAAATCCGTCTGAGAAAATATCTCCTTCTCGCGTCTTGGCTAGACGACTATTTCTTATTGGAAGTGAATTTCAATGATGTTTAATAAGAGAGAGGATTAAAGCAAGTGGTGGGATTATTTGTTGAAAGAGGTCAGCAGAACAGTTCAAGTGAAAGAATAAGACAGGTGTTTAAACTTTAAAGTGCGCTACCACTAGGTACATCAAGATAATACAGTTGTGTTTTTTTTATCTCTTATCTATTAACTGATGACATGCTCGGATTCTTGTTAATTGATGGAATCTGTCTTTGTATAATTGAGAACAGTATTAATTTGGCCAACTTTATATTTGAAATATTTCTTGAGGGGCGGGAATGATAGCACACAATCTAAACAGGAAAATGTATCTATGTTTATTTTGTATAAATAAATATATTTTAAGTTGAGGTTGTATAACATTCATTTATGTGTTACTGTACAAGATATATTGTGCTTATGGCCGGAATTGTAAAATGTATTTGTACAGACAATCATCGCAAGCATTGCAACTAATACCCCATAATACCCTACTAATTCTCCACAAAACACTTAACTGTTGACAAAAACGTAATTAAATTAACTGTTTTCAACCCTATCTAGCAGTTTCATAGAATTGATCACCATTTGTCGTAACCAGAGCTATTTAATTTTTCCCTCTATTGCGAATGTTTAGAAACTCGTCGGGCACTTCTCGAGATGGTCGCGGGGACTCCCCTACCCCCCTCCCACCCAAGGCCACTCAACAGATTGAAGGCGAAACACTGTTGTTCCATTAGCCGTTCAGAATGAAGGAAGATCTGTTTTGTCTTCGCCATCTGGAGCAAACCCAGAATATTGGAAGAATAAGTCTTGCTAGGTTGGATTTCTTTCTCTACTATTATAAGAGGAAGATTCGCCGGCTCGTAAATCTCTTAACTCGCTTCCAACAGGCCTGGATACACTTCCTTACAATCGTTCAGTGCATTAAGAAACGATATTTTAGAAAATAATTTACACTGCGGTTATTCTCAATCAGAAACCAAGCTACAGAAATCTCTCAAATTATTGTTCGAATACTACATTGCACGCTGTTTGACAAGCAAATGACAAGTTTTATATTAATTAATTGGAGAAGTGATTAAAGGTTAACAATAAGAACAGATCATTGGAATTGGTCAACGTCATTGGTCAACCACTCAACCGAACTTAACTTTGGTTACTTACTTAAAATTTGCAGATATTTCGGAGACTCCGTCTCCTTCCTCAAGCATCGTCCATGCAAGAAAGTAACCCAGGTTAAAGTTCAGTTGAATGTTTTTTTTTATAATTTACGTTTCCGGGAAAATGAGTTGTGATGATTTTAAAATTTTGTATAGTTAAAACGCCATCTAGATATGGGAATTTAAAACAAAAATCATGCAAGAAAGGCAGGTTCTTAATAATATCTTTAAAATAATTAACAACTTAGTTTCATGTCATTAGTTAGTAATTTAAGCGAGAAACTAAATCGGAAATGAAGTTATACAGAATGTTAATTATTGTAGCCGTAACCAGGACATGGCCACAAGTTTTATCGGCCATCTGCAAACATTCCAGATGACGCACACAATAACTATTACTTCTCAATTCACGTAAAAAATTCAATTTTCGAGAAATTTATTACACGTAGTTTATCACGAGCAGCCGTGGCCTAGTACACAAGCGGCTCTTCCATGTAAATGAGTTCGCAAATCATTTCGTGTTTTCTGTCGCTTGTTCGCGATTGTACCAGATAGCAGAGTGGGCCAGCTAGAACTAACACAGGACGGTGCGAGCTATTAGCACTTTGCAGAACAAACAACTACTCAGCGCTTGTTGAACTATGCGAAGAGTATAATGCAACTTCTCTGTGGATGGAATTATATAGAAACATTTGTTGGTGGAAATATCCATAGATTTGAAAATTGATGGAATAAAACGTAAAAAGTAACTTGGAATTTTCGAAGTCTGCAATTTTGTTTTAGATATCAACAATTTTAAAGTAACAATTTAAAATTATAAATAACCTAATTATATTAAAGCTTGTGCAAAATACTATACACATATGTATTAATATAATTTCATGCATCCTTTAAATCACAATAATTGCTCATGAAACTATGGAAAACGTAAATAACAAATAACGTTCAAAATTTCAATTCACTTCACATGCCAAGAACTTTACTACCTGTTTGTTACGTTTTACGGTTTTAGTTTCCACAAAAGGTAATATTAGTTTAAAACACGGGCACCAGCTAATTGTGGATTAAAGTCGTTGAATCGAAAGAGAATTTTACATGTTTAACACTTTACTCTTTATCAAAATAGATAATTTAGAACTAGCGTTTCCTGTGTGCCACCTGCAGCCTCCAACCTCGTTTATTTGTGAGTCCCAAGCATACGCGTTCTATCGGGTAATGTGTTTGACTATTTGAAATGTGAAATCTGTAGAGTTAAATATTCTGTGTAACTGCAGTGGGCAGATCTTACGAGACATCCATACATTTACATATTTTGATTCAATAATAGTGTAGATTATATTTTTGTTTATTTAAAGTAAACTCAAAGTGAAGAAAAAATTTAATCAAATCAATACGTTCGTCTTTTATAAAATACGTATTTGTGAGTGTGTTAAATCATATCAAAACTAAATTTAAAAAAATAAAAAATAGAAACAAACACTATGTATTATTAACTATGTAGGCCTACACTTTGACACACATGTATATAACTTGCAGGTCATACATGCTATTAGTTTCACAAGTATTTAACAATATCTTCGTGTATCAACTTGGAAATAGAAATGTACATAAGAGTTTGATAGTCTGATAGCATATTGCACATTTTGGAAATTTTTAGGAACAATGTTTTGTACAATCATGATTATTGGCACAAGTTTGTAAGTGCGATACTTTATAATAATTTGTGTAGGACTTAATGAGACATAAAATTGATCTTGGAAACAAGTAAACAAACACTATTTTATAATGAATTTCTATTTACCAGCGTCGTTATTGGAATGATTACAATATGTGACAACTCTGTCGCATGGCGGCAACTGCATCCATTACTGTGACATTCTACTCAAATAGGCTGCGCTGCTGGCTGCTCGATACATACATCACAATAACACTCTGCTGTACATGGTGTCACTTGGATAGGAGGCGGGCAGACCGTCACATACATCATACAGAGCTTAATCATAGCCAGACTCAAACTGTTGGGAGCTGAACCGGTGTAAGCAGTGTAATATGCAGAAAACATAAGCTGACTCAAACTGTTGGCAGCTGAACCGGTGTAAGCAGAGTAATATGCAGGAAACATAAGCTGAGAGCATTGTGGAGGAAGATTATATAATATATTTTTCAAATTCTTTGAAAAAATGGTAACATCAAACTGTATTTAAGTATATCCCTCGTGACTTATCAGCAGGGCTAGGCAACATGCCGCTTATCTCCGGAGCATTAAAATACCACGTCGGTGGAGGAGCCGGCTCGGCTCCTTGATCAGGCTATCCAGAAATATATAATACATCTCAGGGGGGTATCGAACCCCGGCAGGTCGGGTGCTGTACCCCTGTACTACCGAGATGTTTCACTTAATGACTTCTTGTTTTTTGTTTCTTTTCATGTACAGGAATGTTTCTAGATTAATTTCATTCAGAAATTTATTAAAACCCCTCAATGCCTGAATTATGAAGAAACCATGAAAGAAAATCAAAATCATGTTTTTTTTTAAATCTAGAGATGGCAAAAAAAATGTTTTTGCTTCTGTTTTTGATTGGGGATTGGCTTTGGGTCTAAAAAGACCCACACGGCTGTAAAGGGTAAAAATTTTTAAAGACATTATTCGACCTTACCACCACACAAAAATATTGTTTACCGGGAAGATTTATTTTCAAATAAATAACATACACCACGAGGAGAGCTGTTAAATTGAATAAGCTTCAATATATTCTATTAACAATTAAGTCCGTAATATGGAGAAAACGTCACACAGATTCCAATGACCCATTTGTAATTGGTGGCAGCCAAGGTGTCATATAAATGGTGACATAGATTACTGTTTGACTCTGCTGCAGAGAATATAATTACTTATTTGGTTTATAATGCATAATCTAATACATATGTATCTGTGATTGAATTTTAATCCATCATTTAGACAATTGAAAATTGTTTGCTCAAAACTAAAATAGAACAATATTAAAAGCTCACAAAATAGTACGTCTATCATTTACAGTAACATCAGCTGTCGTAGTTTATAAAGCATTTTCACAATTAAATCACGATAAACGAGCGCGGAAAAATCGAAAAGTCATAAATAACACACGGCTGAAGTAACATGGCCTGGAAACACGGGCCTGCATTACGGTGTAAAGGTTTACGATTCCATATAGTGTTTGCGAATCCACCCTGGGTATCCGCATTGGCTACGTCCACTGGGGATTATGATTAATCGTTTGCCTGGCTGAGTCCTCTAGGCTTAGGGTAGATCGACCACTTCTATAACACTGTCGCTTACACTAGAAACTATTGCAAGAAAACAAAATAAGCATTAACAGCCACAACAGCTACCGCTTTAACCTACTGATATTATCACTGCTACAACTAACACTACCCCTATAATACTTCGATTGCAGCAACAGCCAACTCTACTAGCCTACGACGAACGGAAGCAGCAACACTCGACTATAGCACCAGAGGGAGAATATAGCTCACTGGAGGTGAATTACAACAGCTGGGTACATTCCATGGTCACGACTTCAGAGTAAATAATGTTATACTTTGTTGACGTTCAAGAGTACCCGGGAGTTGTCTTCCATTTCAACTGATTTCTTTCATTGATATTATAATAGTGATTTGCCTTTCTCCTTCTTGCCCCTCTGTTTTCTGTCAAGAACGTATAAGTGCATAATGTAAGGACTGTGCGGGTACAGGTTCAGACAGTCGGGTCGGGTCGGGTCGAGTCGGGTCGGGTCGGGTCGGGTCGGCTCGGTAATAAACTGCTAAAGGTTTCTAGGGTCGGGTATCGTAACACGGCCATTATAATTGCTGTATGCTAAATTAATGTATAATTGATTTTGCCAGTGAAGAATCTCACATTATTGTCTCAAATGTATTTTCTATGGTCTGCGGTGGAATTTTGTGTAATAGGATAAATTTAAAATTGACTGGACCGGCACCTCCACCAAAAGAGTTTCTAAATCCTGATTCGGCACCTCCACCAATAGAGATTGTAAATCCTGGACCGGCACCTCCACTAATATACAATGTAAATCCTGGACCGGCACCTCCACCATCCAAAAAAGTGTTGTTTCGTACTCCACAATAGTTTACCTCGCTTTTAAACTATTGCGGCCCACTCAATACTTAAAAATACTTGATATCGCGCCCTACATATACCCGCAAAACACTAATGTATAGTATGTAACTACGTATACTCATCTTACTTTACCTTTATTTCGAATCAAACGTATTTGATTTTGTAAGACTACACAAATCATAATAATTATTCTTGCTCTGAAATAAGCTGTAAATAGTAGAGTGTAATTATTTATCAGGTCGATCAACGCTAAAACTATCATGATAACTGTCTTAAATTTGTATCGCGGAACAAGTAATGAATCATCACATGAACAAGAACTGATGAAAACGTTCTGCTTGAACACAAATAGAAATGAACCGCCCAGTGTCTTCTCGAGTGCGCGATATCTCCTAGTTGCGACGGTTCTATTTCCTAACGACGTGGCAGAGAATTGTGCTTTACAACGCCACCACAAGTCATCATTAATAACTAGACTGCAGTTTGCCGGATCCGAGGAGGATTGTGCCGATCTACTGTACGCTCAAGCTTCGGGGGGTGGGGGGATAATTGGACTAGATCGCATTTGGAGCTGAGACAATGGTGTATGAGTGCTACATGCGAGCTCAGAGAGCAAGAATAAGGTAAAGAACAATACTTTAGAAATATATCGTTTATTAATATATGTTGGAGCGATTGTGTATGCTGATCTAAAAGTTAAAAGTTAAGTTAGGCCAACAATTGCCACAAAATTTAAATATATTCGGGTTAGGCCCTAATCCTGGAAATAGGTATCAAAGTTCAACAAAACAAGTGATCATAAGTAAAATCAAATTTGATTTTAATATTAATTCCATGAAAATACAAACATAAACAATTCATTAATAAATAATAACAAATAAAGGAAAGGGTGGGCTCGGTCGCTTTGATTTACTGTCCCCCACTGAAAATCAGTTACAATTCTTAGTGGGTAGACTCTTAATACAATTAATTAATTTATTAAAGATGAAAAAAACATAGTTTACATATTATATCACTTCTGGAGGATG
Source organism: Sweltsa coloradensis (assembly GCA_024449915.1). Lineage (NCBI taxonomy): Eukaryota > Metazoa > Arthropoda > Insecta > Plecoptera > Chloroperlidae > Sweltsa > Sweltsa coloradensis. The sequence continues at coordinate 624,566 of JAMZAV010000043.1, read as the reverse complement.
AAATCGATCATTTTCTTTGACTCTCATCGCCAATCCAGAATCAATTTTAAAGATATAGAGTCAATAATGAAAGATAAATTAAATAATTTTGCTCATGACGAGTTCAAAGGAATTAACCCATATCCAAGTCTATGATTATCCTGAAATGCTAGGTTACAAATGGAGTGATTGAACGTCACTAGAACTTCGCTAGACAGACTGACACTGAGCAATATAAAGAAAGTTTGTCGGGATGTTAACGGATTCCCGGAATAGAAGCGTCCTCGTTCATATGGAGAAGTTTCCCGACGTATTTGCATTGTATATTCATTCAGCCTCGCTTCATTTTAAAACACAAGTTCAAACGAGAAAGTTGTAAAAATAAATAAGTTTTCTCTCTTTCTCGTATAAAATCTAAAGATTCTTCAGGAAGGTCTTAACCTCGAAAACTCCCATCTGCTTGCTCACATTTGAACAACCTATTGGTGGGATGAAAATATCTTGTTACTATCGTGCGCCGTGCAGTTTAGTTATGTTACCCACAAAGAGTATTTTGTTTTGTCGGCGCACTAGTACACAAAATTTGTCCCATATCTAAGAATAAAAAATACACACTCTAGACAGGATTATTGCCAACAAGTTAAAAATTACATTAATTCCTAGAAATTACTAAAAATAATAGTGTTTTTAAAGGTTAAAATAAATGAAGATTAAATTTTCAATTTTGGACAATTATTAATTTAAACGTAATAGATCATCCAAATTCTTTTTTTAAATTAATTTTAACGTAATGGTCATGCAAATTCTATTTTGCCAAGCTTTTCAAGGGTGTTGTTACGGGACACTGTACGTTTATGAATTAAGAATGCGCAAATGTGGAAGGGTAGATGAGCTTGGCCCTTTTTTTAGATCTCATTTCTTTTGAGTGTGTAAGGTTTGGCTGTATTTTTACAAGTTTTTGTTATGTGTGGGATCTCATTACTTTTTTAAGTTCCATTGCAAAATTATTTGTTAAACATATAATAAATTTATCAAAGTCGATTTAATTGCTATGGTATAACCAACTAACAATAGAATGAAAAAATATAGTGGTACAAAGACTTGCTTTTTGTAAACAATGTAGGCGATTATTGTCACGTAACTATAGTTACTTGTTGATTGTATGCCTGAATAAGTTTTTTTTTAAACCTTTATTTGGAAGTCTTCCAGCAATTTTTTAAAACTTTTTCTTTCGAAGGAAATTACATCACTATAATGTCCCATGTAAAATATGAACGTTGTAGCCCCACCTGTTTGGTCAGAATCGCTGGGCAATTGAAACTGATGAATTAGATAGTAGCCAGTAGTAGCCAGTAGTAACTAACGTCCTTAAAGTGATTTTGAGCATGTTTTAAGTCATATTTTCACCAAGAAGGAAAGCTCGTACTCCAACCAAATTTGGCATGTGTTGTCGGGTACCTAAATCCCCTCGATTTTGATAGTTTTCAAGTTCACATCACGTTTCATGATGGCTGGGTGACACCTCGAAATCACCCCAACTCTGCTTCCTGTATAATGTGCCTGGGTGTGTAGCGCACCGCGGCTTGGCTGCGGCGCCCTCCGCGGTCACGTAGATTAAATGCCATTACTTAATCATGTTGCAAACGGATGAAAATAAGTCACTTAAATATTGACTTCATTGAGAGGAGCAACTTTCAATTTCCAAGTCATTTATCTGTTCTCATTGAATAATATTTATCATCGTTTGCATCGTTATAAGATTGTTAAAATTATCCTTTATACTGTCAAAATGTTTCTTCAAGTCAAATAAAATGTGTAATATTGTAAAATGCCGCGTATCTAGAATGCTGACCACAGTAAGTCTGGCAACCCCGTAAGAAGGCGGCGTCTCTGGTCTGTATGTTCCTGCTGACGACCGCGGTGTCCCTAGCCCCTCAAGAGAGATGGGCTCCCTCGAGGACTGACAGCCAGCCTCAGAGAGAGATAGATAGATCAATACGCTTCTTGTATCTGTTGATGATGCTCGTCGTACATCAATGTCGGGTGGCTAGGAGCTAGGCCGGTCTAGCCAGCCAGGTGCTGTCGGTAGGCACACTCCCTTACAGGACCCTGGCAGTATGTGAGACCACAGTAAGTCTGGCAACCCCGTAAGAAGGCGGCGTCTCTGGTCTGTATGTTCCTGCTGACGACCGCGGTGTCCCTAGCCCCTCAAGAGAGATGGGCTCCCTCGAGGACTGACAGCCAGCCTCAGAGAGAGATAGATAGATCAATACGCTTCTTGTATCTGTTGATGATGCTCGTCGTACATCAATGTCGGGTGGCTAGGAGCTAGGCCGGTCTAGCCACCCAGGTGCTGTCGGTAGGCACACTCCCTTACAGGACCCTGGCCAGTATGTGAGACCACAGTAAGTCTGGCAACTCGTAAGAAGGCGGCGTCTCTGGTCTGTATGTTCTGCTGGCGACCGCGGTGTCCCTAGCCCCTCAAGAGAGATGGGCTCCCTCGAGGACTGACAGCCAGCCTCAGAGAGAGATAGATAGATCAATACGCTTCTTGTATCTGTTGATGATGCTCGTCGTACATCAATGTCGGGTGGCTAGGAGCTAGGCGGTCAGCCACCAGGTGCTGTCGGTGGCACACTCCCTTACAGGACCCTGGCAGTATGTGAGACCACAGTAAGTCTGCAACCTCGTAAGAAGGCGGCGTCTCTGGTCTGTATGTTCCTGCTGACGACCGCGGTGTCTCTAGCCCCTCAAGAGAGTGGGCTCCCTCGAGGACTGACAGCCAGCCTCAGAGAGAGATAGATAGATCAATACGCTTCTTGTATCTGTTGATGATGCTCGTCGTACATCAATGTCGGGTGGCTGGGAGCTGGGCCGGTCTATCACCCAGGTGCTGTCGGTAGGCACACTCCCTTACAGGACCCTGGCAGTATGTGAGACCACAGTAAGTCTGGCAACCCCGTAAGAAGGCGGCGTCTCTGGTCTGTATGTTCCTGCTGACGACCGCGGTGTCCCTAGCCCCTCAAGAGAGATGGGCTCCCTCGAGGACTGACAGCCAGCCTCAGAGAGAGATAGATAGATCAATACGCTTCTTGTATCTGTTGATGATGCTCGTCGTACATCAATGTCGGGTGGCTAGGAGCTAGGCCGGTCTAGGTGCTGTCGGTAGGCACACTCCCTTACAGGACCCTGGCAGTATGTGAGACCACAGTAAGTCTGGCAACCCGTAAGAAGGCGGCGTCTCCTGGTCTGTATGTTCCTGCTGACGACCGCGGTGTCCCTAGCCCCTCAAGAGAGATGGGCTCCCTCGAGGACTGACAGCCAGTTTCAGAGGAGAGATAGATAGATCAATACGCTTCTTGTATCTGTTGATGATGCTCGTCGTACATCAATGTCGGGTGGCTGGCTAGGAGCTAGGCCGGTCTAGCCAGGTGCTGTCGGTAGGCACACTCCCTTACAGGACCCTGGCAGTATGTGAGACCACAGTAAGTCTGGCAACCCCGCTGCACACTGGATGCCAAGCAACGTCTTGCCGTGCCCCTCACTGCACACTGGATGCCAAGCAACGTCTTGCCGTGCCGTCACTGCACACTGGATGCCAGCACTCATCGCGATGGCCCGTCACTGCACACTGGATGCCAAGCAGACGTCTTGCCGTGCCCGTCACTGCACACTGGATGCCAAGCAACGTCTTGCCGTGCCCGTCACTGCACACTGGATGCCCAGCAACGTCTTGCCGTGCCCCTCACTGCACTGGATGCCAGCAACGTCTTGCCGTGCCCGTCACTGCACACTGGATGCCAAGCAGCTCTTGCCGTGCCCTCACTGCACACTGGATGCCAAGCAAGTCTTCCGCAATGACGTAATATAAGCTAAGCGCTGACACACAGTAGGGCCGTGGGAGCTGGATGTTGGACCATCATGATCAGGGAAAAACCACGCCGTCTAAATGTATCGTACCTTTAAATTTAGCAGCCTTTGTGTAACAAGCGGTGTAAACCAAAACCACAAGATGCGATTTCTCGTATTATTTAAGAAAACAGTTTTTCTTCCGCAAATGTCTAGTTACTCCAATTTCCGAATAAAGCAATTCAAGTTTGTGGACTATTATAGGTACTTTGTTTATCTGCATTAGGCTTTTAGTAATTAAAACTAGTTATTTGTGCGGGCATGGTGCGTGTCTGAACTAGTCGTGCAGGTCTAGGGTTGCCTAGGAGGCCTAGGCTTGTCAAACGTGTTATGTTAGCATTAATTGAATGTCCTATAGCCTAATGGAACTTTAGGCCTACACTGTTGTATAAATAATTTTCTACATCTGGGCCTAGGCCCGGCGGTTTCTGATTTGTTTTATGAGAGTTATGACAACTTTCTCGTTTTACACATAGACCAAATTTAAAATGTCCGCCATCGTTTACGTCTTTTCTTATCCCGTGTCGATCAAATAATCCACTGCCATCTTAGTTCATTCAACTAGATGAAGTACTATGTTGCGTGCAATGATTTTTCCCTGATCATGATGGCTTTTAACGTCCATCGCTAGCGCTCGCTTGGAAGGATAGGAGACTGAGCGTCTAGCGCTTTGCTACGAAACGCTTATATTACGTCATTGTCTTGCCGTGCCCAGTCATGCACACTGATGCCCAGCAACGTCTTGCCGTGCCCGTCACTGCACACTGGATGCCAAGCAACGTCTTGCCGTGCCCTTCACTGCACACTGGATGCCCAGCAACGTCTTGCCGTGCCCCTAACAGTGTTCTATGGGCGACTGAACCTCCCCAGGCGGTCGTTACTCACGCGATCCGAATCTTACTCGTGGTTCTAGACTCTAAACACAACTCAAGGCGAATTGGGTGCTTTATTTCCTCTCTACTCCTCTACCCTCGACTCGGGGCGAATCTCAGCCTGCATACACCTAACTGTAATTTGTGACGGACCAGTAGCGAGCCTGCAAGCTGAAGGCACTGGCGTGATTCTCTGAAAGAGTTCTCAACGTGTTTCAAGATTTATTAGGTTAAAAATTAACTGATCTTACAAGTAGCTGTGTTTTCTATCTTTACGAAAAGAGCACCAGAATTCCTAAGCTTCTGATATATTAGAGGCAAACATAATATATTTAACTACAAAATATATTTTACTTTATATTTATAAGAGTATCACTCATTGAAAACAATAATAAAAAAAGAATACTCAACCTTTAAGTGAACACAAGGTAATTACTTCAGGGATGTGAGTGCATTCAGGATCTGAATAGATAGTAGCTAAGAATACATAGAGACCCAGGTTCGGTCCCCGGACGAGTTACAATTTGTATTTCAAGAATGTTTTCCATATAAAAGACGTTTCTTATAAAAAATATGTCTTGCTAAATTCAAACCAACGTTTGGTGCCCAACTGTATGAGCCATCATCGGTGGCGCCACCTAGCTAACCGTACTATAGGTAGCATGCTAGGAACTGTCCTTGTTCTCCTTAATAGAAACATGATTGGTGCAATTTGTCCGGACTAGCATGCGAGCTGGCTCTTGACTCTAGAGATCGTCTACAGACGTAGCGTGACTTGGTCGAGTCTATTTCAATCAGAACCAGCATTACGTCTCACTCGAATCAAATGTTTCACGCGAACACCAGCAACGGATATTTAGTTTAAAACGTACATAAAAGATTAATGATGGCGTTTCGTTCAAACAATTTCAAAATAAACGAATCAATTATGTAAATTTGACCTATAAAGTTTTTAACTTTGGTTAATGGTGTATTTTCGATGATATAATCAACAAATCAAAATGCAGCGAATGAAAACATGACCGACATAAAACTAGCTAATTGGCTTGTGGATGAACTTGTTGGTTTGTGAAGTCATCAACAGATGCTGCTAAACCCTGCACTTGTTGGAGCTTCATTCACAGTATTTCATGGCGGGTGAATGTAGGACAGGTACCGGAGGAAATCTAGCGGCAGACCCCGATGTTGAGATTAATATTTCACGAATGAGCAACCGGGAAAACTAGGGTAGACCTGCATTAGCACAATTCAGGCGGGGAATGTAGCGTATCCAGGTCTAGCGTCCCTGCATGTGAGCTTATTCAGTTCATCGTGTGACATTGTAACACCAGGGTCCAGGAAAATCCAGGCTAGAGTGCTGACTGATGAGAGCAACCTATTTCACTAAGAGCAGCAACGAGAATTTGCGAGATAACTTCACTGTTGGGCTTACATTCCGTATTTTGGCTAATTAGACAGGTACCTGAGGAAATTCAGTGCAAATGCATGTTGAGCAAAGGTATTTCTGGCTGGGTGTGTAGACATCATAGGAAATTAGCCTAGACTGATTGTTGGAAGCTAATTCAAAAAGTTTCAGCGGGTTGAATTGTAGACGGTACCAGAAATTACGAAGACCTACTTTGACTTTTACTGTTTTTCAGTAAAAATGTATACCAAATGTTAGCGAGGAATATATATTTAACTTATCCTAGGGGAAGCTAGAGGTGTAAAGAAGATTACTCGCAACGTCGATCCTGGTGAATTCAATTATTACTCGTAGAAGTTGTAGGTACCACTTGTTGTCAAAAAAACTAACCATGAATGGCCTGAATAAGAGAACCTTAAAAAACACAATTTTTTAGAAAAATTACAGTCCATTCTTTCCATTTGACAAAAACCTATGCACTTCATCAAATTAAAATTAGAAACGTTGAACAGTTTTAAATCATTAGATTTCGGTCCTTTAGTAGGAATAGATTCTAAAACCGGTCAACGTTTTCTTTTGTCAACGGTCAAATACGAAAACTATTGTACTGTTTGTCATAAAAAATCGTATACCAAATGTTATTCCAGGAATTTATTTAACCTTATCCTTAGGTGGAAGCTAAAGGTGTAAAGGAAGTTTATCCAGAAAACCGATCCTCGAAATTCAATTTTACTTAAGAAGTGTAGGCTACACTTTTGTCAAAAAACTAGCATATAATGGCCGATAGTGAGGTTATGTTCCGTCCCCAAAAAACACAATATATTATATTAAAGTCCTTCTTCCATTTGAAAAAACTATTCAGCCTTCCACTTCAAATTATCGGCCAGAGGTGGATACAATAGCCATAACAGTTGAATCTAAAGATGAGACGTCCCTTTTTACAAGGGTATACGAATCTATATTATGACGCCGGTATACTGTTTTGTCATCCTATTCTAATATAGAAAAAGATCACAGGCGGTGGTCAAAACCAAACTCAAATTAAAGTTTTAACTGCAAAAAGAATTCAGCATCCAAATTATTGTAAATATATTGACGATGTATAATATGTGACAATACAAAAGTACATGGCTATTACTCATTAATGAGGTGGGGCGTATACTGTGCTGTGTTTTTAATTTCGTTAAAATGTTTTTGTTTACATTATTTTTAGTCTGTTTTTTTTAAATCATTATTTTTAACAGTTTTAATGTGTGTTTTTAATTTCAATAAACCTTTTTTTTCACAATTATATTCTGGGATTTTTTTATTCTGAGATATTTTTTTAGCAACTTTTACAATTCATTTAAACTTTTTTGCTCACTTATTATTAATAATTATGGGTTAAGAATTGTTATTGGAAACAGTTTTCCTGAGTGTGTTTTTAATTGCATGACAAAACGGTTTTGCTCACAGATTATATAAGTATGTGGTATTTTATTTTTTGGTTACAGTGTTATACTGTTGATAACTCTCTTCTTTACTTTTCGGGGTTCTCTTTTAAGTATACATTGAATTCATCACTTTAAAGATTAATTATTAATTTATCGATCAATTGATAATAAAATCGATTTGAAATCACAATAAATCCCAGGTTTCCGCCAGTGATGCTAGTTATCTTCGTACGGTCCTCGCTTGCTCATGTACGTCTTCACCAGCAGCAGGTGAAGCTGGGTCGCTCTGTCTGCGACCTCAGTGCATAGCCCAGACACAGCGTGGAGGTTGCAGGTGCAACTCAGAACGTGGGGGGGGTCTATCCATTTCAGAATATTGGATTTGAAATCGTCTTTGCAAGAATCTAATGGCTCTTAGTTTTTCCCCGAACAGAACGTCGGTACAGACTACAGAGTGCAGCGGGGCTCGAAATGAGAAGAGGAGGTATTATATCAATCGTCTTCGGTTTGGGAGATACAAAATGTTTAAGGTTTGAAAAACATTGTATTGGTCGTCAAGGAAGTATAGACTGGGACAGAACTTAGGTCGACAATGTTTCAGGTGGGACCTTTCAGTATTTGCAAGACAACACTGTCTAGATTAGTCAGTCACTGAAATACGAAACAATGCAATAAAAGCTGTCTTTGTCATCGTCGTTTATTATTCATGAATACATTCGTCTCCCTAATTATTTTCCTAAGCCAAATAAATGTCAAACTGTTTATACTAAAAGGAATTTTCTTGCAGTACTGAAGCTTATTATGTTACAATGGTTTGGTATTTTAACTAAAACGTCTTTATCTGCTTATAGAACATAATATTGGTCATGTAACTTTCTTTAAACGAAAATAGCAAAATTAAGGATATATTAACTTATAAAATATTAAAGTTCATCACAATTGACTACGAAAACAATAAGTCATAGTTTGCTAAATAAATATTAGAATTCCTTCCAGAAATTCAATTCAATTGTATGCCATCAACAGTGAAATTATTGTGAAGATAATTTAATAATGTGAATATAGTTACGATGAATATCAATTGTCAGTATATGTCATGCAAAGATGTTTTAGAAAGTCGCTGCAAAGTTAACACGAAATTATAATTACTTCAAGATGATCAGATTTTGTGATAACTATCTCACATTACAATGGGAAGGATGTAGGGGGTAGCGGGAATGTTAAAGATTTAAAAATCGAAATTGCGATTTTAATCGATAATATTTGAAGGCGCGTAATTTTCCACGATTGATTCATAAATTAGGTTCCGTAAAATATTACAATGGTAAGTGTAACATGGGCATCAATAATTTTAAAATCGGACAAAATCGTTATAATCATTTCTGAAATAATTGATTTTCCTCCGTGCAGTCTGTTAGGATTTCACAGACCCATAATTTATTGCAATGGAGTAATTAGTTGCGGAATCGGTTCACAAACCAAAATACAAAATAAAAAAAGAAGAAAAAAAAAAAACATTCCGGATTTTTTCATGTTGAAATGGATCTTCGCTTCGCTCGTACGTCATCAATATTTTATTTTATTATAAACATTAATAATTTGCATTAAGATCATTGTCACATGGTAAACGTTTCAATTATTTTAATATTCAAACATAAAGGATATAATTAACTATGAAAAAATACTTAAAGTAACAATACAATTATAATACGAAAACAATAAGTTCGTGTGTTTGCTTAAATACATATTGAGGAATTTCTTTCCAGATATTTCAATTCATTGTCTTGCCATCAACAGTAAACACAATAGTGACTACTATTAATAATGTGAAGGATTAGTGTTTTACGAGAATACTTACTAGTTTTACAGTAACGTCATCAAGAAGACTCGCTGTTAGTAAAAGTCAGCTGCGAAGGAGTCACAGGGCGTAAATGTATAATTACTTCGGTTGAGTCGTGTTTTGATAACTTGCTCACATGTTTACCAGGTAGGGGGGGGGAGGGGGGGGGATGCGCAACAGATGAAATATTCACTCGTGTTTACTCGATGAATTGAAAAGCCCGCTCTTGTTTACTTCTCCAGCGTGGCTGGACTTATTTGTCCGACTAAACTTGATTGCCAATTATGTTATGATGTTGTTACACATGGGCCATCCAACAAATAGCATTGTCGGTCAGATATCTTATTAACCCTTACCTCTCTTGCACACTTAACTTGTAACCAATATTGTTGTTCTTTGTTTAGTTTGCCTGTTGATTCGTGCAATGGATTGAAACGACATAATGTACAAAGTTGTCACGGTCAATAAGCTTTCTGTCCTCTCTTCCTTTCATATAACCTTTAAAACTTATATAATTAATTAAATTGCTTACTATCAGAATCAAAATAAATAAATAAATGTATGTCGGAGCAATGTGTAACATACGAACCCCGATTTGAATTAGAACTAAATTATCAACTAAAACATTTGTTTTTTAAATTCTTGGACAATTTTATTCAATGTCTGCACTGTAAATATTTGCTAGCTTCTTTGGGTTAATAAAACTGATTAGATTGTGAGCTAGGCGTATAATGGTACTTCGAGTTTGTTTACAAAGTACTGCACCTTGAAACAAAATACATTGTATTCTTCAGATGTAAAACTCATCAATAGTCACTTTACTCTTATGCAAACGAATATTTTTCGCTGTGGGAAGGTTGGGGGTACGAAGATAATTTACAAATATTGAGAATTGCGTTTCCAAGAAAAACATTTACTTTGCTTACTTGATTAAAATAAATGTGAATAAAATCCAAGTAATTTGTGAAAGCATTTTGTTCTCCTCCCACACTGTAAGGAATGAAATGAACTTATACAACCGAAAGCAATATCGAATATTAAATCGGCTTGAAACGAGACTTGGAAAATCGTTGTATTTGAAAGAACGAAGGAATTGTAAATATGTATAAAGTGAACAATAATGATCGCGTCGATGACATTGAATATAATCAAGAAATATGTATTGACCTGACCGGGGATTGAACCCAGGTCTCCGCGCTCGCTGGGTGACTAATTATATTTACGCAGGCGCACATTATTTCGCTAAATATATAGATGAGGTAGTATACTATTTACTTTTGTTTCTGATCATAGATAATAAGGCCACATTAATGTAAATCGAACAACAAAAGGGAACAAATTATACTTTTGTCGTGTTTATTTTCAAAGTTACGACTGAACGAATAGAAAACACTATGTAAATAAATAGTTTAACCTGGAAATTCAATGGCGCAGCTAACAAATTCAAGTGAAGCATTCGAACAGGTGTCAGAGAAACACACTTCGTGGATAACATAGGTTTCACAACATTGTGGTTATTTTATGGGAATATATAAAATATATTATTGTGGTTTATACGAAATTAGAAATTAAATAAATTCTCATTAACTATAGATAACTTTGGACAACTATTGTTGATTTTGTATTGAATTTTGTTGATGAACGTCTCTATTATTACAATGTTACTATTCGAGACGATGCGTGGCGATAGGTGACGATGAAAGACATTTACAAAGAAACATGCCTTAATTATACGGGGTCAGAACGCACGTCCTGGTATTGTCATACGCTTTGGACCCGCGCCCTAACCGTAAGTGCCACCACGGCTGCATACAATTTTATATTTCGTGATTAAACCCATGGACATGTGTAAATTAGTAACAGGGAAGAAACATTCTTTACTCATTAGCTTCTATTACTCACTTGCTATTCAATATGGATATTGATTGTTTCATTCCTGTACCTATGCTGTACAAAGAGTTGGTTAACATATTTTATTTCCAGACAATATTCAGGTCAGTACTTGTAAGTGTCGTTAAGAGTGCATCTGAAGTGAGAGATAAGTGTTGTAACCGGCATAGGATCTATAAAGGATTGGCGGGTGAAGCAACAAAACTATCGAATACTTGTTTTACAAGAATGCAATATTTTACTGGTACTCATGTATTTAGATGGTTTTGTAGTCAGCTAGATATTTTACAACTCGTTGAAATACTAACGTGCCAGAGACGGTTCGATTGTTCGATCTGCCCAAGGGGAACAACAAAGTTTACTCTCTCAACCGAACCGAAGAGGCGTCGGTTCAACAAGCTATAAAGGCACCGGTCTCTTGACGTTTTAATTACAAAAAGTAAGTAACGATCGGTTGACGATAACCTTCACCAGAGTATCCCACTCGAACTGACATTGATATTGTTTTGAGCGTAATCATAAAACTGAAACGCTGTATAAAATATAATATATGGTATTAGCTATTTTTAATTTAGTCAACGTTTGCTTTCATCTCCATGACATGTTTTTTTAAATGACTATAATAAATTTATTATTGAATGTTCATAAAACAAAGTTACAGCTTGATCATAAATCGCAAAGTAATGAAATTTTAAATTAAAATTGTTTGCCGTTGCTGGCGTGGATGTAATAAAAGTTACCCTTGAAGGTAAAAATAAAATGTAAAAATGTACACGAATTATTTTTCGTTTAAAGTGAAGTGTGTGATGTGAGTTCGTTTAGTTGAATTGCGTTTCCATTGTGGTAACATTGTTGTACTAATATGTTCACACATTCCAAGCTTAATCTGCCATTGAAATAGAAACTTTGCTATTAGACAATGTATTTTATAATAAATGAATACGTACAAATAATTGGTATCCATGTCCCTTTTCATAACGTTAAAAATGTTGTCGCTGGAACTTACATGTTATTCAGTATGCAAACAAAAAGAATTAATACTAATGTGAAATTCCTGTTCCATTCACAAAAGGCAAACAGTTAGATCAGTGAAGGAAAATAAAGGGGTGTTTAAAAGAAACACACATACAAAGTACAAGCGAAGACTTGATATAACAAAATAACACATAACACAACTCATAATTCACAAATCACAACTCACAACTCACAACTCACAACTCACAACTCACAACTCACAACTCACAACTCACAACCCACAACCCACAACCCACAACTCACAACTCACAACTCGCATCTCACAACTCACAACTCACAACAAGTGTCTCGTCCTACTTAGCTCCCTGGCCGTGCCCCCGGCTTGTCAAGCTACCGCACGTAGTTAAGTGTCTGTCCACCAGGTTTACGAGGTGCTACATGTTTAATGCAGCTCGTGCACTCGCCAAGGTTATTGTCACCAGACAAGTGGAGCACTACGTCACGCGGAATTGCAAACAACTTCGCGAGAAAGAGACGCGACTTGACACGGCCGTCTCGTCGACGACGTGTTGTTGATCGCTTTGCGCCAGGAAGTGGTTAATGAGGCGGAGAACTAAGCTGATCTTGTTTTACCGCTGTAGAGTTCAGTTCTGGGATAACTCTGCAAGAACATCCGGGCTACGAGGAAACTCACAGAGGATAGGGGTAAAAATTATCTCCCGCTCTGATAATAAGCTAGGTTTGTCGAAGCGGTGACAATCGTAGACACAAGTCAAGTTTAATTTTGTAGAATCCTAGTGACGGAGATAAATCGTGCTGCACACAACTAACTTTATAAGACTTGCTATCTCGTAGTGTTTTGTTTCTAATTAGCTCGATCGATAGTCATCCTGTAAAACAATGTTCCATCTTGTCATAATTCAACTAAGAAGTTCACATTTCTTTCATGTTATTTTTTATAAACGTGATTCTTATAGTATCTGTTTACAAATGAATTAATTTTTCATACGTTTTAATATTTCTTCTCCTATATTTCTTACTGTGTATCATCTATAACGTCACTTTACATTGTTTTTAAATTAAACACTAGTACCCAAATAGAGAGCTAAGCTGCTTAATTAACAGATTGTCGAAGAAAACACTGTCTGAAAAATTTCGTTTAACTGATTTAAAGTTTTGGTGGAGGTGCCGAGTACGGATAAAATAAACATTTAAATTATGTTAGCTCCGCCTCCTTCGTCTCCAGGGTCACCAAAAACATCCTGTATCATCCTTGTTGAAGAGCGATGTCAACAAAAGATAATAACAGTCTTATGTTGTGATGAGATTTTGGCGTGAGTCGTTACACACGCACAAACGGACGGATAGATAGACAGACAGAAAAGTGGTGCTTCATTGTTGTTATTATTAATTTTATTGAAGTCAATTTATATGCAATAAATAATAAAATAAACTTGTGCACATTTAATATATAATACATAGAAACAGTAAGAAATACAAGTTGGTCTACAATGAACAATGTAAGCCACAAAGGTAAGATAACATAATAACTATGATTGATTATGTGTATAAGATTGTATTATAACGTACATGTGCATGTAACACACCCATTACACAAACATTACACAATTTTAATAACTTATGTCGATTTGCAATCTACATCATATTATAATGAACATATTCTGCACAGTCGGTAATGTTTTCAATTAAAGACATGACATGTGTAATTAAAGCTAGGTACATCAAACTGTTTGCTCCACTACACTCACTTTTATTAACTCTGCAGCACAGAGGAGTGAGCAATTAGAGATGAGTCGCTCCACGTCAAGGAAGAACTAATTTCTACAACGTGATATTGTTGCGCTGTGAACGTCAAGAGTTTATATTTCAAGCGGGCTCCGGAGACAGCCGACCCTTCAGGCTGCCAGCCTACCTTCATATTACATAACTTCACACGACAGCCCGCGCGCGTTTCCTTCAAAACTGATAATAATTATGCCACAGAGGTGTTTGTCGCTGGTTGACTGCATGGCCTAGTTAGCTAAATAAACAATAGATGTGTCTGAAACTCTCAGCTCGCGGTCTGAGGACAAGTGTCAGAAGTAGTTGCTGAGCAACAACAACGATGTAGGGTAACCTGCAACAACATGAGAGACTCACTCTGACCTTGTCATAAATAGTGCGTTACATTTGGCGCCCAACGTGTGGCTAATAAGTACATTACATTACATAATGGCGTACTTATTAGTAACCATACTTGATAATTATGCCACAGAGGTGTTTGTCGCTGGTTGACTGCGTGGCCTAGTGAGCTAAATAAACAATAGATGTGTCTCAAACTCTCAGCTCGGGGTCTGAGGACAAGTGTCAGAAGTAGTTGCTGAGAAACAACAACGATGTAGGGTAACCTGCAACAACATGAGAGACTCACTCTGACCTTGTCATAAATAGTGCGTTACATTTGGCGCCCAACGTGTGGCTAATAAGTATGTTACATTATATTATGGCGTACTTATTAGTAACCATACGTGATAATTATGCCACCAAGGTGTTTGTCGCTGGTTGACTGCGTGGCCTAGTAGCTAAATAAACAAAGATGTGTCTCAAACTCTCAGCTCGCGGTCTGAGGACAAGTGTCAGAAGTAGTTGCCGAACAACAACAACGATGTAGGGTAACCTGCAACAACATGAGAGACTCACTCTGACCTTGTCATAAATAGTGCGTTACATTTGGCGCCCAACGTGTGGCTAATAAGTATGTTACATTATATTATGGCGTACTTATTAGTAACCATACGTGATAATTATGCCACAGAGGTGTTTGTCGCTGGTTGACTGCGTGGCCTAGTAGCTAAGTAAACAATCTAGGTGCCCGTTAGGGCGCCGCAGCCAAGCCGCGGTGCGCTACACACTCAAGCACCTTATACACCAAGCAGAGTTGGGGTGATTTCGAGGTGTTACCCAGCCGTCATGTAACGTGATGTGAACTTGAAAACTATCACAATCGAGGGGATTTAGGTACCTGACAACACATGCCAAATTTTATTGGGGTACGACCATTCCTTCTTGGTGAAAAAATGGCTTGAAACATGCTCAAAATCACTTTAAGGATGTTAGCTACTCCTACTACTGCTACTACTGCTACTTACATCTAATACGTCGGCCCGCGATTCTGACCAGACGGGTGGGACTACAATGTTCATATTTTACATGGACATTAAGGTTATAGTATTATAGTCTCTTTTGAAAAAAAAAGTTGAAAAAGTTTGTTGGAAGGCTTCCAAATAAAGGTTTTAAAATAAGCCTTATACAATCAACAAGTAACCATAGTTACTTGACACTTGTTGACGGTATAAGCAGAGTACGGCGGGAAAGTGCGATACGTAAACAAATGGCGGACATTTTAAATTTTGCTTCTATGTGTGAAATGAGAAAAGTTGTCATTATACTCTCATAAAACAAATCAGAAACCGTCCCTGACCTAGGCCCAGATGTAGAAAGTTATTTATAATACAACAGTGTAGGTCTAAAGTTCCATTAGGCTATAGGACTAGATAAATAAATACATGTTTGACAAGCCCTAGGCCTTTCTTAGCCAACCCTAGGCCAGCACAACCTTGTTTTGACACTTCCCGCACAAATAACTAGTTTTGATTACTACAAGCCTAATGCAGATAAACAATGGTATGGTAGTCCTAGGCTATTCCAAAATTTACGGCAATAATAAGCTTTTTCTTTACTTTTAATAAACTCACGAAATCTCCTGTCACTTTTAATAAAAATGTAAAACAAAAGATGGTGAAAATTTTCAATATTCTTCTGATTATCTGATGATTTACATGGCTGTGGGTCAAGGCCGTCTAGATATATCGCTTCCCTCGTGTGGGTGCAGTGAAATAGGTGTAAAATTACATTAGTTGTGTGTTTGTTGTTACATGGGAAAGTTTTAATAGGATGTGAGTTGCCTAGACTTAACCAGTCCTTATACCGTCGTTATACCATGGTTATACCACCTATACCCAGGATGTACATGAATCCGGGCCTAGATATTTTACATCCTATTGTTATTGCTAATACCATAAAAATTAAATCAACTTTGATAAAAATATTATATTTTAACAAATAATTTTGTAATGGAACTTGAAAAAGTAATAAGATCACACACATAACAAAAACTTGTAGAAATACAGCCAAACCTTACACACTCAAAAGAAATGAGATCTATAAAAGGGCCAAGCTCATCTACCCTTCCACATTTGCGCATTCTTAATTCATAAACGTACAGTGTCCCATAACAGCATCATCGAAAAGCTTGGCAAAATAGAATTTGCATGTTTACGTTTAAATTAATTACAAAAAAAGAACTTGGATAAACTACTACGTTAAATTATTAATCGCAAATTCTATTTTGCCAAGCTTTTCGAGGATGCTGTTATGGGACACTGTACGTTTATGAATTAAGAATGCGCAAATGTGGAAGGGTAGATGAGCTTGGCCCTTTTTTTAGATCTCATTCCTTTTGAGTGTGTAAGGTTTGGCTGTATTTCTACAAGTTTTTGTTATGTGTGTGATAGATGTGTCTCAAACTCTCAGCTCGGGTCTGAGGACAAGTGTCAGAAGTAGTTGATGAGCAACAACAACGATGTAGGGTAACCTGCAACAACATGAGAGACTCACTCTGACCTTGTCATAAATAGTGCGTTACATTTGGCCCCCAACGTGTGGCTAATAAGTACATTACATTACATTATGGCGTACTTATTAGTAACCATACTTGATAATTATGCCACAGAGGTGTTTGTCGCTGGTTGACTGCGTGGCCTAGTTAGCTAAATAAACAATAGATGTGTCTCAAACTCTCAGCTCGGGGTCTGAGGACAAGTGTCAGAAGTAGTTGATGAGAAACATAATGCCGAACACATTAGTAACCATATTTGATATCAACGTGTCTTTAAAATGTTATTAAGACCTGTACATTGTGTACATTCAGTTAAATTAATTTAAAATAAACCGCTTTTAAGTAAGCCCATATCACAAATTGCAGGTTTTTTCCGCCTGATAAATCGTAGACATCTGTTAATCTTGCTACAGTTAATGACCAAATATTATTACGGAAAATTAATGTAGTTAAACCATGCATTCACAAAAAATTAAAAGGAATTTCAGAGATAATAATAATGTAATAATGTTCTGAAAAGAATGGTTATCTCATATCTCGTTAAAGAAATTTCCCTCTACGTTTCTCGCACTTGGAATAAAAGGGTCTGATTCAGTTAAATATCTTATCCTTGTCATATAAATAGAGCTTAGAGCAACTGTATTGTTTTATTCTACAGTAATTTAATTCCAGCAAAAATAAATAGCAATGTAATACGAGCTCAGCTTGCAGCCGCGGAGTAGCCCAAGTAAAAATACCAGGCGAACGCGAGATACTTTCCCAGTCAGCCAAGAAATAACTAGTATACATTGGTAATACAAGGAGTAAAGACTACTTACTACAAATGTAATATATAAGTAAATAGATTAGACGTTAAATAAATAAACAAATAAAATATTAAAGATGTCTTATAGCAAAGTTGTTCTATAAATGTATAAAATGAATGTTCTTTTGTGTCTTCCGCCTTTTTAAATCAGTTTTTAACTGATCAGGATAGACGTTAAATACAAAAATTAAATTAAATAAGAAAATATTATATTTCAATTTATGTACCCAACAATCGTATGTATTGAAAGATTTGTTTCCACAACACAGTAGATTGTAACGACCTGATAATCCACTCTCTCATACCACTCTGTCATCTGCCCTGTGTGTGTGGAGGGAGAAGGAGCATGACATACGGGGCGGGGGGGGGGTGACCTGTATGTCTCACAGCAGCGCAGGTCAACACGCTAATTAGCACGTGGTCTCAACACTCTGCCTGTACGAGGTGGCGCACATTGCAGGCTCTAGTCACTGGTGTCAAAATATTCTGACTCGGCATAGAGTTACTGCGACGATATGTTACTGTTATTATTTTATGTCCAATAATTTGGGACTAACGTCTTCAATTTGTAAACAATCCCAATATTTAAACTGGAATTTTTTGAGCGTTTTCCTTCAAGATGGTAACATACAACACATAACAGTACTTCTTCGGACCCTCTTCAGGTTAATTGATTAACTGTGCTGTACAACGCCAGTATCGAATTAAGCTGATCTAAACGATGAGGTGTTAGATGAGAATAAAAACGAAACCTAAAAAAAACAACGAACTCAGGTTCCTTGGAGTGAAACGTGTGTACGTGCGCCCCAAACATATGAGCTACCCTAGACAGCGTTTGTTACTTTGTTATCAGGTAAAATATAAGGATCACATTTGGATTGTTGGAACAAAATGTCGAATACTGTCAGAATAAGAATACATCAAAGAATTCGCTGAAAGAATATAACAGAGAATTTTCTAAGACTGTTGAAAACCTTGGGGAATCCCCTGTATCAAACAGTGGCAGGGATCGTGCATAGCTTCTTTCTATCAGTAAGGATGGTTAGCGTTTTAGATTTGTGTGTCTCGTTTAAATATATTCACCGTGTATGTTCAGAAAACTAAAAGAGCAACAGTTAGATGTGTGTCCAGTGGCTCACTTAACGTTCATTCTCTCTGTGAACTGAAATTGATAAGACTGTGAGCGATATTCTGTATGTAATTGAATGGAGTTTTGTACCTAAGCGCCAACAATGAATATTGGAATCTTTCGAGAAAAGAAAAAGCGTGCATACAAGTAGATTTTCGAAGTACAAAATACAACCCTTTGACTTTTTACTGTATTACATTTAAAACTAATTAAGTATTTGTTGAACGTTTAATGTAAATGTACTTGTAAAAATAGTTTATGTTTTACGTTTGTAATGTAAATGAATATGTAATTGTTATTTTGTGTCTGAAACGCTGATGGTATTAAAATGCAGAACTTAAGTCATAGAAAGTAAATTTTACTTGTAATATAATATAATAATATCCCACTAGAAACATTATCAGAGCATGGAAAGTCATAGACCCTTCAGTTCACATGATATCCATCCACGCATTCAAGATACACAATTATCGAACACGGTTTTTAGTTAATTTAGGGAACTGCTATGTTAGTACCTTGACCAAGCACCACTTGAAATAGTAAAAATAAAAGTGAGTTTTTCTGACCCGGCACCTCCACCGAAGGCAGTAAATTTACCGAAATAATTTAAACATGAACCTTAATGACTTAAAATAATCTTAACATTAATTAATATAATTAATCATGTTAATGTTTGAGCATAAAATACTTCTAACATTGTTTTTTGACAACAGAATAAAGATCTTAACAGTAAAATAACGACATAGTACACTCAAAAGTTGTTGATGAAGTTTTCTGTTTTCATAATAAAATATCCACCTTTTAGCTGATTATTACGTGTTTTATTTATATACAAATTTAGTGCCCCATTTTCTCCTGCATGTGTTGTATTAAACTAATCGTTTTGAGCACACTTGAATTTAATCGCGATGAATTATACATTCCAAAGCCCCTGATTCTAATAGCTCCATCTTTCAACTTCACCTTGTTATTGTATGTAGATTGCAGAGTACCTCCACTCAATTCACTTCGCCTTCATCAATAGACTCGTCATCTTTGTGAACAAACCTTTCATCAATATTGATTTAATCTCCAAACAAAACGTCCAGATCAATATTAATGCTGAGGGTAATTAACTCCGCGTGCGAGTGCGTTTAGTGTGGTGAAAATGCTAAGTTTATTGTTCCCTCGCTGGGGATGGATGGGCGGCTATTCACGCTCAACCGCGGTGAATGCGACCGGACACGGAGCGGCGGTGATTGTAAAACGTACTATTTCCTCCCTGGAATCGGTTTATGCTAAACGCGGGGTTGTCAAAGTCAAAACGAGCTACCGGGATTCGCGAGAGAGCGACGATCAAGCCGAAACCAGGACAGAACGTGAAGGCAAAATGTGTCGCCTTAAAAGTATTTTTAGAGTTGAGATCGTTCTACTATTGCATTCAATTTTAATAGTTTTTTAAAAAAATGTTTAAAAATTCTAAAAAGCTAAGTTTCATTACACTTTGTTGTATTACATTTCAAATTTGTGCATGCTTATTGATTTAAATCATTTATTTATATAATTTTTTAATACATCTTATTGTAATACTTGCGCATTTGGAATACAGAAGGATTTAATCTTTAAAATGTTTCACAATTAGTTTTCTCTTTAGCTAAGTGAAATAACGAGCACTAAATCAAAAGTTTGTTCTTTCTATTTAACTCAATTCGACATAATGTAACTACAATACACTTGTTATAATTTCTTAAGTACCGAGTTTATCAAAACAAAATACAGATTTATGAGAAAGATAACTTCGTGTTCAAAGAAGGAACCAACAAAATTGATCCTCAACTTTTCAACAATGCTGTAGACTAGAAGCCAGACCCCGCGTCAACTTGATTCCTACAACTCCACAAATCCTCGTCGGTTTACGTAGTTCAACGCATTACATAATTTATTGTTTTTATGTAAATCTAGATAGGAAATGTAAAACCACTCTAGAGTTAACCAGAAAATGAAGCCTAGTAAAATATATTAATGCACAGTGAGCCCACCTCAATCATTTCGTTTTAAAACCAACATCAACCACAGAATAATGCAGGTCACCACAATAGCAAAACACGCTTACCACAAACGAAAATCAAATACCAAACTGAGTATCATTAAATAATAATTTCAAACGCAAAGCTGAATGATTACCGCAATTAAAAACACATACAGAACAAAGGTAAAATTGGCAAATTTCCGAGTTTAATTCAGAGAAATACGTAAAACAGTTTTGTTTGTGTTTGATGGTGATGAATAATTATTTGTACATGACATTAACTTATAAAGCACATTAAACAATCACGCTCGTGACTTTAAATTTAAAATAAGGGTTTGTTGTTTAATAAAGTTTACAATATTAGGAACGGAAACTAAATTATGTATGGGCAGTGGGCACACTTAATAAGGAGTGGTTTGAACCGAAACATATATATATATATATAAATTAAAAATAAAAGTTAAAAAACTTCTGCCTAAGCGGGAATCGAACCCTGGACCTTCTGCATTGGAAGCAGATACGCTTACCACAAGACCAACGAGCCACTCAAACACCTGAGAGTCCTTCCTTACAAATTGATGAAAAGTGTGTTTGTTTATTTAGCGCATGTCACGGGGGCAACTAATAACGTGCGGGTGATACCCAGCAAAGCCGACCACGTCATCGGGGCCACATAATGGCCGACGGTTTTGTTTGCTTGCTCCGGGGGTTATTTGTGTGATTGAAAGCCAGGAGGTCGAAGCCAGCTCGCTGCCTGGCGCACGTTCTCGCGAAGACAGATTGAACATATCAAGGAGGTTCAGGATTGAGAGCCGTGCAAGAGCTAGGGGGGGGGGGGGGCTACGTTGCAAAAACATCTCGGACAAACTAGATTTGTATAACAAATCATTGAACTGTGGGAGGCCTCAGGACACACACGCAAATTAACACAATAAAATACCAAATTTATTTATGTTTTCAAAAAAATAATTTATTTTTTATCCATAAGGGGGGACAAATCAAAAGGTCACACAAATTTTCCAAATGTTTTGCAAAAACTAAAACGATGATTTTTTTATGCAAGTACTGAACAAAATACAACATCCGGTACGAGCCTAACGATATTTAAAATAATTTTCTATGTATGAGCTATGTAAGCTTGATATTCACTCACCCGTACTTGCCATCACCCATTCACCCGTCTAGCCTCGATAATATTACGGTAACTTACCTGAAAGCAGAAAAGTTTAGAGTTAGATAATATGTCGACAACAATCACATTCATTATTTATATACAAGTGCTAGAACAATATTAAATTATTGTCAATGGTTAGTCAGTGAATTATAGATAAAACAAATGTAGTCTTTCGTATACGATAGAGCTACTGCATGGAGTATGAGTATGAAGAAACTGTGTTTACGATAACCGGGTAATGAACCAAAGAGCTCCTGCTTCACGTACCGACAATTTCTCATTGAAACAAATCCGGATTACAACAACCATTTGTATAAGATCTTGTAATGTATACAAAATAATGTTTATATTTAAAAGTAGAAATGGCTACAAAATTTTGTGTTGATACTTAAACTAAACACATCTAACGTTTTCCACAATTTATTCCATACTGTTTTTGTTTTAATGGAATTCTTCAAGTGAAACATAGTTATGTACAGTGTTAATATTACCATCATATTGCACGTTTCGAAAAAAAGTTATAAATAAAACATTGCTTTAGTGTTTTATTTTTAAATATTTTTAAAAATAGAAATTTAAACCCATTTCTCCATCGATCTATATCTTGCACAAAAACAAATTTAATAAGGATTCGCTTTTGAAGCATAAATAATAAGAACGTGCAGCTTTATCAAGCACAGGAAGAGCAGTTGATTGATATTGGGCTCAGAGAATCTTGCTACGAATTTCAATTTCTTAAATAGGCCCGCATAAAATTCCAGTGGAAGACAGGGAAATTGAATTATGGAATACCCATAGGATGTCATTTTTATGCTTAACCATCTAGCTTTTCTCGACGTTACAGCATGCTAACTCTCAAAAGTAGAAACTCTTGAGTAGAGAAGTGACTTTTTTCTGAGATTATAAGCAACACATATTTTTAAGTTGTGTAATATTCGCCTATTATTATTTGTGTAATTGTGTTGTATTTATTTTTCTTTGAAAATAATAGTGAATACAAAATAAAATATATAAAATTAATCTATTACAATTTTTAGTAGGAAGCCTGCCCAGGATGTAATTTATGACCCTCTTCAGGTGTCTAACTGGGTATATTACGGAAATGACAATTGTGAAAGGATGTCCGAGGACTGTTTAAGAGGACCTAATTCCTTGCATTCGCATTAACGACTGAGGAAAACCTCGGGAAACTCCCTTAGTCAGGATTGCTGGACTCGACGAGATTTGAACCCGGTTCCTCCTCGAATCAGCGTCGCGCGCTTACCGCTCGAGCAAACACTGTCGGTAACAAAATAGTAAAGTACAACAATTATTAAATGCGAATTCCTGCATTTAGTCTACATTATAATACAGAGCAATAAGATTAAGCCCAGTAAAATACTTTATTGTTTACTTAATCGTACGCACTTTTAATTGTTTTATCGTAAACCTGAATGGCATCAGGGAGAAGGACTAGGGAGTAGAGCAGTACGTGTGCGAATATCGGCACTGCTTCAAAATCAAGATTATAGTAGATTTATAAGATAATTTGTGGATTTGAATGTTGATTTACCACATTGAGAGGTACAATTGTACATTATAATAATAATTGATAATATTGCCTTGTCAGTTAAGTTGTGTTAGTATATTAGGTCCTCACGCCTCGATACTGTGTTCAAGGCAGCGCCAAATCAATGGCCCGCCTGAGCGAAGCCTCGTGCCCTCCCCAGTCGAGGTTCTGCGACCGACACCTATTCAATAACTCGATATTATTTGTAATAAGCAGCTGAACCGAGTGTTTGGCCCAGGCTCTGATTGGAAGAGTCGTATGCACGCCCGACGCAGGCCATCACATGTTTCGTGTGGGGATATAGGGAAGAAAGAGAGACGTAAGTTGTCGCGTTAGAAGTGTATTGCAAAGAGAATGAGTTTTAAAACAAACTCATTGTACTCATTGAGCGAGCGTAGCGAGGGAGCCGTCCCACAGTGCCGCTTCCCGTAAGGCCATCAACCTTTTTTTTCCCCCTATGCCATCATTACTACCTGTCGATAAAGACCATGTTACACTTGTTGGCCTAAGGGGAATTGATTTATTCCCCTTAGGCCAACACCCTGCATTTCATTATCGAAAATACAAAGAAGGTTTGTTGGCGTTGGGGTAATTGATTTATTCCCCTTAGGCCAACAGCGTATATGCATCGTTTACGGTAAGGAGCGGGGCGTTGTTGGCCTTGGGGTAATTGATTTATTCCCGTTAGGCCAACAGCGTATATGCACCCCGCTCCTTACCGTAAACGATGCATATACGTTGTTGGCCTAACGGGAATAAATCAATTACCCCAAGGCCAACAACGCCCCGCTCCTTACCGTAAACGATGCATATACGCTGTTGGCCTAACGGGAATAAATCAATTACCCTAAGGCCAACAAACCTTCTTTGTATTTTCCATAATGAAATGCAGGGTGTTGGCCAAAGGGGAATAAATCAATTCCCCTTAGGCCATCAACGCTTCCTGTAACATGGTCTTTATCGACAGGTAGAAATGATGGCATAGGGGGAAAAAAAAGGTTGATGGCCTTACGGGAAGCGGCACTGTGGGAAGACACCGTAGCGAGCGTCTCCACTTGACTCTTATGGCTCGAATGTCTGTTTTTTTTTCTGTTACTGCTTCGATACAGGTCGCACCGTTTCTCTGATTGACCTGAAATTTTGCACACATGTACATACCACCTAGGCGGGTTGCTGTATAGTTTTTGAACAAAATCCGATCATTGGTTATAAAAAATAAAAAATAAAATAAAAAAATAAAAATGTTCCGATCGTTATGAAATTTTGCAGGGTCAATAAGTACAACATTCTCTCCTATTTTCCAAATTTTCAGCTAAATCGGTCAAGACCCTAAAGACTTATTGGTAATCATAATTCGAAAAATGATGTTAAAAAATGAAGGAGGCAGTGAAGATACAAAGATACACTTTAGAAGGCATGACGTCAATTAGTACATTGCAAAGATTTTGGAATAGTATAGTGTACAATGTCAATATCCAGTTAGGCCTACACTGTGTGGTGGGCCTTATGGAAATGTCGTACTCGGGTCATGTTGCACGTACCGGTGCTCGCTCAACAACGCGTCCAACTGAGCGTTTTCCTAGTATATTTATTTATCAGCAATGCAAAAATGTAGAACTGCTTTTTCGTATGCAATTACCTAGAAAACTGAAATAAAAAATGCTTTAAAAAAATGTACAAAATTAAGCAAATGTCCAACAAGTGAATAAAATACTTTCTTATTTTTGTCACTTATTATGAAAAAGTGATTTTTTTAAAAATAAACTATCCAAGACAGTAGAATTAATTGAATACATTTTTAAAATGTGTGACATGAAATTAAATGTGCAGACACACTGTTAATGTATTTTATACATTCCATAAAAATTTAATAATTAATTCAAGTTATGGTAAATTGGCGCCCAACGTGGGGCAACAATTCACTATGGATTCTTTACATCTTCTTTAGACTTTACCAATTTGTCGTAGTATTTTTAGAATACAATGCCTAAATAAAGTTAATTTCGCGTAACTATATAGGTATAAGCATATTACTGTATGTACATTTTGTTTGCTTCAAATTCCATTTAGTAATTATATCGTCAAGTAAAATGGATGATCACAACTCGCATTTCTAAAATATATACTTGAATTATGAAAAAAAGAAATGAAACCACATATTATACACTTATCAGGTACACTGAGAAAATCTTTAATTCATTTCTATTTTCCAAAAACCTGGGCGTTTTGTTAAGAAGGGATAAGGGTGAAATATAGATTCTTGGACTAAGCCGCGTCTAACATCATGATACACTTGACGGTTAGCGTCAGAGGCATCATCCATCTTCTGAGCTCGTCAGCTGGACCGCTGTGCCGGACGTGGTTTAGACCCGGAGTTATATTGCGTACACCCAGGCCACAAACTACTTCAAAGTCTCCGTTGAAGAATGTGCTAATCTATAAAGAAATGTAATTTTGCTCCTAATATCAATTCCCTAATATTGTATATAATTATTGTGACCAAAAAATAAGGTAGTAATTTTAATTGAGAGTTAAAGGGCATGCTCATGGAGAAAGGTTAGTTTTATTCTATTATTGAAGAGGCTTAACCTGGACCACTTAAGTTAATTACTTTTGTTACCATGTAAGGGGAAATATTGTAATAGATCGCAGTATCCTTATTAGATTTAAAACTCAGTTTAAAATATGGCAGATACCTTTAAAATGTCAACAATTCGAATACGATGTTGGTCTTTTATCCACTATCATGTACATTGTTGCTACAAGCGGTAACAAGCAACATACATATTAGAACTTGGTGAAGACTTTGCATGTCCATTGCGTTTATAAAGTTTTACATAACTGTAAACTTTGACATAAATGATACTTGATTACTAGTAATCGACTATTCTAACATAGAAAGTCACTTGCTTAATGTTTATTAAGTACTAATTTCCTACAATAAAATCAAAATGTAACAATTTATATCAATACATCAGTGTAGGAATGTGTGAGTGTGTGTTGTGTTGCTGCGTGATTGTGATGTAAGTAAATAATTGTGGGTCATACTTGAAGTATGACAGTTTATGCTAGAACTATGCGCGTGCTGTTGAGTGTAGGTCTTGGTGTTCGGCTGTTAGTTAACTTGGTGTACCAAGCTGTTCAGTGTTCAACTAGGGACAGAATAAAGCTTTGAGGTTTGGGGTGGGCTGGGCTTAATCTGACTGTGTCGTCGAGTGTGTCCAGAGAGCGCATGACTTTCAACTTCACCGCTTCACAGCCAAGTTCTTCTGCCGCGTGAACGCGAGGTATTCGCGTGACGCAATATCACTCCCCTTAGTCTCACTCAGAATCTCAGTTAATTTGACATTCCTGTCTTGACTAATCCAGCTGCCAATTGTGCTTAATATTGTGTTCAATGGCCGCCAAGTTGAGACGAACTGCCGTCTCATCTTAATAACTCATTAGTTGAGATAGCGAAATTGTTACTAATTTCCCTTCTAGGATGGGAGCAGTCCAATTGTCGGAGCAGGCGTCGCGACGCCTTGTGATTGATTGCAGACGCTTGGTTACCATGGTAATTATCACTCAAGTCACTTCTTGTGAGTAGCAAGATAGATGTGGACAAAGATTTATTGTCGGAAGATTGAAGAAAAAATTGTGAAGTTTGACAAAAACTTGTTATGAACATCGATTAAATAGTTTAAATAAAATGCGTGTAAGTAAATTGTACCACATACCTCTAAGTTGACTTTGGCAAAGTCTCATATTCAGCGAACCCTCGTGTGTTCTTCCTTTATGCCACTATTCTTTGCAAACAATTAAGTGCTTCTTTACTCACGATTCGTAAATTGCAAGTGAGTATTTAGATTAATAACAATAATCCATACCTAAGAAATCAATTCCTTTACCACAGCGTCGCAAACAACCACACAAACATGACTAAAATCAATTACCAAAAATTCGCTTTTTGATCAAATTGTGACGTTATGTGTGTGTGACGTTCCCAAATTGTGTAAAACGAAATGTTGGGTTGAGCTTGGATTTATACACAAATTATTTTGTGTTAAAAATACTTTTCTCTCTTCATATCTTAAAATTTAACTATTCTGGAAAGTGGTCAGTTTTGCAACCATTACAAGATAGCAAATGAAGGAAACGTTTAGTTAATCGCTTTGTATCATCCACTTTATAGTCATAGCCAAATTATTGCGCAACTAAAAACAAAACATTCGCTCTTTAAAAAAATGGATTTTCCTTGATTTTGGCGCATGCACGAGCGGCAAACAATATTTTGTTACATTGTTTGATTGCACGTAAACACATTTCTCTGTGAGATACAACTACTATTAACGAGTACTATTAAATGGTTGTAAACGCATGAATGCCCCAAAAAGATTCCTGATACGCTTTCTTGTTGACTTTCTACTATTCTGTCCAGAAACACATGAATCAGTGGATGTAAATTGTTTTTAAGTACGTCACGTTATCAATCATCCCCATTGTATTCAACACCAAATGTATTCAACAAAACAAAACTCTACATATCCTTCAGTTGTTTTACAAGAGTAGATAATATTCTAGCAAAAAAGCAGAATTGTCACGCGAAGTCTAGATAAGTTATTAAAAGTGTTAATTACTCAATGTCAGGGTGGTCTTATCAGGTCAAACCGCGCCATGTGGAGAGAAGATTGATGGGCCCTCACACGAAACCGGGGGGGGGGGGGGGATAAAGACCAGGCTGAAATTGCCTTTTCTAGAGTTAAAAAGTTCAAGTGCCAATTATTCTGGGAGCAGGTCTTGATTTCACGCGTGTTGGAAAACTTAATAATGCTTGGTAGAGTTTAATGCAAAAATATTGTGGATTTTTTGGATATACAACCTCGATACCAGACTTATTGTGTATGCTTTTAAAGAAGTAAACCGTAAATTACTCTAAAGTTGTGTTTAGACATAATAATTGAGAATTAATTCTGTTAAGTACTAAGCAGTCAAAACAATAGCGTTGCGTTGCTTTGCAATATCATTTGCTATACAAGTGACATCTATTGCTTCACTCGCGCTTTTGATCTCATGAATTCATAAGTTGGATTTAATACATACATACACATGCACATACATGCGCAAAAGAATGTCAGAAGAGAGGATTGATGTTATGCCTGTTGATTTATAAACATAATACGTATTTCGGATGGGAGTCCTTGTCGGTTTAATAGGGTCTCGTTTGTAACGTTAATATACGATGTGATAATAGCCTAAGAGAAAAATGCAACATTTTATCCTGAATATGACTCGAAAAAAGATTAACCAGCTGCCCTGGACCACAATAGGACTAGGCCAACCCTTGCTATACGCTTAGCTAAAGTCATAGCCATACACATTGATTACTATCATTGATAATAATCAATATTACCACAACACACAATGACAAAATCTAGCTTTACTGGGCCTCGAAGTCTGGTGATATCCCAGGCCTAGATGTATTTAAGAGTTTCTGGATTGTAATTGATATAATTAGTTCGACTTGTAGAGTTTTTCTTGTTTAAACGAGTCGAGAATTACATAACTTGCGTTTACTAACTCGGGATTGTTCATGTTTTTACAAACGCAGCCGAGCAAAAGAGAAGTAAGCATAACTTGTATCAGCCAAGCTTTGAACGAAGCAACTTATGCAGGACAGCCAACTAGAAACATGATAGATGAGTGTAATTTTTAAAAGGTTGTCTCTTCGTTTCGTGAAGAGTTCAATTTTCTGCAACAGTTGATGAAAGAATTTGTAAAGGGGGTTCTTTAAAAGAGAACTATAACGATAGTTTGGAAGCCTTTGAGTCTTTGAGTCGATCAAACTCAGTTTTGAATGACTTCTGAGAAAACTTTGGTCCCAAGGTGCGTTACAAAGGAAAAGAGGGGTAGAGAGTGTATGTGCGAGAGAGATGGGTGTACCGACGACATGGCGGAGGAAGAGATTGTTCAATTTATCAATAAAATGCAAAGGAACGTTAAAGAAATCCACTATAAATCTCTCCCGACGCAAATAGCTGGCAAGATGAAAACAATCTTTCTTTCAGTTACCATACGGAAGCATATTTTATTTTACTTTATCCTCAAATGAATTTCAATTTCTTACAAACCGCATATTTCATTCCAGCTAATATTGGGCTAAGAAATGTGACATAGCTATATATTCATCAAGTAGGCACGACATATTCCGCCTAAGAAGACGCAAACTGTATTCCACTTCGTGGCACGTAGAAGAAGTTGCTTTCTAAACAACGTGTATTGAGTAACCCAATACTTGTATTGACAACGACTTCCAGTCAGCATTGCCGGTGGTGGGTGTTGAACCAGTTACCATTAAATCAAGAGTGTCGTGCTTTAAGCTTGATATGTAAACTTATTTCACAAACATTTTTCGATAAAAAATATGTATGTGTAAAAAGAAACGTAATTGTATTATGAGATATAACAACTGAATGCAGAAGAGATTATGAAACATTACACATTTTGTAGATTTATTTGGCATTCCACAATTTGATCTTTTTAAATAAATTCCGGTGATAGAGTCGATCTTACCATTTATCGCCATTGTTTTTTTAAACCTGTGCATGTCAACATTATTTTAATCGAGGCGTTCGGTGTCCAAACTATGAACTAATCTAGGAACACTTAAGTCTTAATACCATTGAGTATAGAACTATATTATGTTTTATATAATTATTAGAATTTGGGAACATTTGTAGCTTATGATTCGTTTTAACTGTCAAAATATTATACCACATCACCAAAGGCTCTAAAAACATTTAGTTTCTTACAAACATTTCGTAAAATTAACCCAGTTTTTTCGGTGTCGTACCGCAACATAATTATTTTTTAATTAAATTACTTTTCTCATCATAATGTCAGAAATTAAAAGTAAACTGCCCCTCCCACTTCTACCCCAAGCCATCTCTTCCAGTAAAACTTAAGTTTTTAAATAGCGAACCGGTTGCATTATGTTCAAGTTGGGAAAACAAACTTTTTATTCGCATGGTGCGATATTAATTAAGATTAGGAACATGCAAGTAACGCCGAGTTTGTCTTAGCCGCCATGTTAGATCCTCGTCTCACTGGAGATGTTGTACTAACAAGCTAATGGTGGCTGCTCTTAACAACAAGGGCGTTGGCTCGACAGGGCGTATTCCGATAGAACGTCGCCACAAGTGACGGACGGACGGACACGTCTTAGAGCTCGGTGTCCGCTCCAGATGATAGTCGGCAAACACATTAATACAGCTATTGTAGATAAACACGATATCTGGTCGGGACAAGTAGAGAAAAACATCGGATAGAAAAACCTTCGAATTTCGTACACAATAACACATAGAATTTACTTTCCAGACTTTTAACCCTAGAGTACTTTACTTGGCTCGTACATCCCTCGTGGGTCTACTGAGACCAACCTTACTTGAAGCAGAGAGAAAGATTTTATACACAGTTTTCCCTCTGGTTAGAGAGTTTGAGGAGTTGGATAGGACAGTACATTATAGAGATTTGTCTAGGAGTTTGTGTAACGGGTGGACAGCATGGGCGTGGGGAGAATCTTTAACACATAGGCGATGATGATTGATTAATGACTCATATTTAAATGCACTGAGGCTATTCGAGACGATGAGTGGTGATAGATGAGGATCAAGGATGATTACAAAAAAAACCATGTCATGTGCGGGATTCGGACCTACGTCGTCGAAGAGCCATACGCTTCAAACCAGCATGTGCTACCGCGGATGGTTGATATAAATGCCTAACTATTACCTAAAAATTGTTAATTAAAATGAATGGAATATATTATATATTATATAATTGTATATTGTAATTGTGAGAAGTAACACCAAGATTAGGCCAATCTTTTTTTGGCACAGCCTACCTGGCGCCGCCATCAAAATTATCACTGCATGGAATTATTTTAAGTTTGTATCCTTCTTCGATATATCTATTAATTAAGTATAGCATAGCTCCATCTTTTGGTTCCTCCTGTACCCTTGCTTGTCTTAAGTAAATAACAACGAATATTCTTGAATGTTTTCATCACTCCACACGAACAACAACGGCAATCGAGTCGGTTACTACTTCTGAAGAAGACTGAGTTTAGCCTCTATCTGGTTTGTTTCGCGACTACTACACAAATAAAACAGATCAAACTCGAGCGTGATTGTATGAACCACTGCCTCCTATCACGAGTGCATCTAGGAGGCGGTGATATGAACGGCAACACTGCAACGGTCAAGAGAACTAATTACAACCCGTGATGAACCCGCGTCAATGATCATTGCAATTGACTGGGAAGAAATCGATACATACATTATAGATGGACAGTAAAATGTAATCACTAGATGTTGCTTAAATGCTAATTCGTCTATTAACGTCAACGAACGTTAATAGAAATGTGCGTGCTTGAAAACCAACATATAACACAATCATATCAGTAAAGCACAAAAATTGTCGCAATGGGAATCGCAAAAGAAGTAAATAAATCTTAAACACTTATTGTCAAGTTGATGGCTCGATGAAAACAAATTAATTTCAGTCATCTTATCGGAGCTGTTTGCCTAGTCTCCAATGATTATTTTGTTGTACGACCACGACTGTGTTTGGGGATTAAGAGTATATTGACGTACATTTTTAACGCAAATTATTGTCGCAACTTCTTGCCGTAACTTATTGACGCAACTAATTGACGCAACTTATTGACGCAACATAGTCGTAACTTATTGTCGCAACTCTTGATGAACTGCACAAAACATTTCCAACTAAGAAAAAGTCTCTAAACGCACACTTTCATATAATATGCCCTGGTATACAATTTAAAACATATTAAATTAAGATAAATTGAGTTTGAGTTCGCTTTGGTTTACTGTCCCCCACTGAAAATGAGTTATGTGACTTGAGTGGGTAAACTCTAAATACGAATTTTTTTTTTTTTTTTTTATTTATTTATCTATTTATTTATTTATTTATTTATAACAGTGATTAAAAACATAACATGCGTAGTATTTCCTAAACAAGTCAAACACCTAACGATGTAGATAGTAAACAAGAAAAACGCCAAACATTTCCCTATGATTTTGCGTTTAAACCACCTTTTTTTCTTTACGCATAACACGTCTGTTCTCTAAAGTTTATGTTTTGCCTTTTCTTTGCCCAGATCCGATAAACCGTTACATTCAGAATCGCGAAATAAAATACTACCCCCCAAGTAGACCGTCTAAAGCGAGACGTAAACTGTGTTGACTAAACGTTAGCTTATCACCGTGATATTATTGTGTAGCGAGATCGTCGCCGCGCGGACACATAAATCTAGTCGGCTGGCGGGCGAGCCTAGGACGGGGGTTCCCCGCCACGCGGCCGTGAATCACGCCCTCCCTACAACCGACCCGTGTTAACAACGCGGGGCGAGGGATTCACGAGCGCGCGCGGACAAGGACGCACTTTTTCAACTTAATGAAAACCTATGATACAAGAGGATCACAGACGCCTCGAGTAACGATATTTCTTTGAGATGAGGTGTTGTTTTTTTGTACCATTTTGTACTCGCGAATTAGCGGGTAAGTAGATTTTAATTCATTTCATTTTCATTTCATATGTTATTCAACATACATCATGTTAACATATGACTGATTTTATTCATTTGACATGGGTAAATTAATAGGTTTACTTCATTTATGTTGTGTATATTAATGACATCAAAACGGATTTCTGTACATACTTAAGCCACAACAATAAACCGCTGACGGTTGCCGGGTGGTGTAATTATATGGCCGTTTAGATTCTTCTCAACATTTTTTGTTTGGCTAATCTGTACATTATTCCTATGAAGTCTCGTCAGGTGGTTGTTACATGAAGATACATTCAACAATACCTGACGGATGACATTTGACTTAAAGCATGGTCACTTTCCATTAACTCCATATGTCCCAATAAATGCATATGTCGAAAGTTATTTGAGATAATAAGAAAATAAATGCACCGTCAGTGTTGGCTCGAGCGTTAAGCGCGCGACTCTGATTCGGGAGGTCCCGGGTTCTATCTCGTCGAGAAGACCGGCAATCCTGACTGAATGTTTTTCCCGAGGATTTCCTCAGTCGTTAATGCGAAAACAAGGAATTGAGTACTCTTAAACAGCCCTCGGACATCCCTTCACAATTGTCATATCCGCAACATACCTAGGTAAACACCTGAAG
Organism: Sweltsa coloradensis; assembly: GCA_024449915.1. Taxonomy (NCBI): domain Eukaryota; kingdom Metazoa; phylum Arthropoda; class Insecta; order Plecoptera; family Chloroperlidae; genus Sweltsa; species Sweltsa coloradensis. Next base: position 590,724 of record JAMZAV010000043.1, on the reverse strand, counting down.
AAGGGCATGCATTGCACGCTGGACAGGCTTCCCACGGAAAATTATTTTAATTAAATAACATAAGAAATGCTAACATAATATTACTAAGGGTCATTTTTAAACTGCTTTCATTAATGTATTGACGCGTTATCACTATGTAGTGGCCTATGCATCTGTAAGCTAGTCTACACAATAATACACAACAACCTTGAAATGCGTACACACGAATGTGACCACACTGTTGAAGTCCGCGGAAACCCACTAAACACTCGTTTCTACATTTCATTAGCTCTTTTTCTAGCTGAACTAGACCTGGGAGAATATTCCTAGTACACTTAGGGGCCATGCTTAGTGCGGATCGGAGTTAGTTTAGTAATTATGCGAGTGCTTTGTTGAGTCGCGATGTCACGAGACACTTTGTGAGCCATCCGGGTCAAGGTCATATTGCGCAGTGTAATAATAAATTACTCGGTTTAATTAGATTTGAAAGAAAAGATTTAACAATAAAAATCGACGATTCTAAATCTACACAAAAAAAAATACATATTATACAGTGCATTCAAAAGTGAATATTAACCTGATTTTTTAATTAACAATTTCGATTGATGCCAAGTTGACATAGAAAATGGGTGCGGAAAAGTTACTCCCAATGCGCACTTACCATTGCTTCAAGTGTACTATAGTGAATAACTTGAAAGGCCTACTTAATTAAAATAGAATCAAGGGGAATGTTGAAGTGCGACTTTCAGCTAGGTACTTGAATATTGTCTTGCATTCTCTTCTGAGCTCGTCTGTATATCATACGTGCGTATATAACGTGACTCGAGACTACGCCTACCTCGTGTATATGCTGTAGCAACGTGTAGGGCATACGTATATGGCATATAAGTTGTAGGCGTCGAGAGAACAGGACATTCCGTAAATCACTTCTTTTAGAGTTTGAAAATCGTTCGTTATTGGTTTCCAAAGTGTTTGTCGTAGAACGTGGGCTATATAAATCAATTTCGCCCCGGTGGAGACCATCACTCTTCCCCCCCCCCCCCCCCTTTACCTTCTAGGCGTTCTACATCCACCCGGTACGATCCCAAAGACCTGAAACTTTGATAGTTTTTTCCCCTTTTTTCAAAAGTTAAGAAAGAAAAACTCGACCTTCCTTCGGCAGTGAATCATGTACTGCCTAAATCTGTATTACGCCTGTCGATACACAACTGCATTTCAAGAATGTTCTCTTCAAACGAATATGAGTGCAGATAAATTTTGGCTCAGTGCCAGTGTTCTAGCTTTAGTTCGAGACGAAAGGGCATTCGTTTGAAACTGGTCTGGGGGTTCTTACTAAAAAGTTCCTGTAAGGTTCCCATCAGTCATAGTGTCAGATAATGGCACTAACTTCAATAACAGCCTACTAACTCTGACCTTTCCCTTATACCCAATGAGTTTCACACACCGTCAAACTTATATGCATCTCACTCCGGTGATTCAAACAACATGTAATGATTTCACCAAGTTCATGTCTAGTAGAATGTGTTATGTCTGGTCATACGCTTCCAAATGAATGGTTTACATAGCTAGGCCGACTGGTTAATTGGCCTCCACGTTGTGTGTGGGGATTGAGGGTGTAATTTAGCTGACAAAATTATTTACAATATTGATGAGCTTCAATTTTTATCCGACAAAGGATTAAGGTTACAGGATAAACGGTCGATATTTTTTAAAGAGCCGTCTTTCAAAGGTAATTTTTCTGAAGAAGTAATATATTATATTATATAGTAGCCGCAAATTTCGTGGAACGCCGGTATTACCTTCCACCATTATTTAATGTGTAAGCATGTCATGTCCTTCTCAAAATAATAGCAAGGCTGTACAATGTTTCTACTGCGGTCAAGAATGTAAGAGAAAGCTTGTTGTTTTACTATATAAGCTGGAAACGTGAAAACCCAACAAAATCCCGATGTGTCCTTTTTTGCATTCAGTCTGTTCTTTTTACGATGTACTTGTGTACTATAAGAATCGTTTTGAGCACATTAAAGTTGACGTGATATACGTGCTATTAGAATTAAGAACCAACTATTCTACACCTACATTCTAATATTATGTTTATCAGGGTTCATTATGAGTTATCCGCATTCCCCTAGGACTACCAATCAATCTGACTTAACTCTGACACATTTTATTGACAGTTAGTGTTTACCTGATCAAGTTTTGAATAACGTAGTCACCAACTAGTGACTGAGGTACAAATTATTGTCCATACAATTCAGTGTGAATTGCTTTGCAATAGTGTGTATCGCTTCACTCTAGTAATTCCAGTTCGCATTACATGAAATGTCCAGGTCAATGTCTAACTGTACTCACAACTTGAGGTTTGAACTTCCTTGTTAGAGGGAACGTAATTAATTATTTTGTCAAGTTGGTGACACTTTGAATGAGTCGATCTGGTAAACGTTAATTTGCGATTGAGAAAGCAAAGCCGCAGAAGGCCTGACGTGTACAGAGGGGTGCACAAGTGTGGGGAGCTGTTGGATGATTGACAAATAATTGCGCGTGTTTATCTTCAACATTGGACACAAAAAAGTAATACATGCAGAAGTAAAGAGAGATATTATATACCATTAACTCTGATATGAAAAAAATAGGAATAAAGAACTCAAAGTGATGTCATTATAATCCGCAACTTATGATTTTGTACATTATTTTGTCTTCATAAGTACATTATTTTTAAAAATTTCTAAATGTTTCCATTGCTAAAATTTTTTAAACAAATTATAATTTCTTTGTATGTATCTTCTTTCAATGATGCTATTATATATTCTTATATATTCTTGTATCTCTATAAGATAAATTAAAATATGATACTTACAATTAATCTTAATACAAATATTACCAAATTCTGTACACGGGTTTTGAACCAACATCTCTTCGTTCATTCGTGTTTCTAAACGTTTTCCTTGCATGAAAGACCCACTGGATGTCGGGAAATATTTGGTATGTGGAGCTCATTACTATGACCGTAATGCTGGGCTAGAGTCACCTTCATTTTCTCTCTCAGACTCTTTGTTCACAAGGAGCGCGAGTGTCAACCCACTAAACCAACCCCTCCTCTCGGCTGATCCGCCACTGCCGAGGTGAATGCTGGGGACAAGTATCATGAAGGCCGTCGGGAGTGAAGCGTCCAGGGAATACTCTTACTGGACGCATGGCCGAGTTAGTGTCAACCCATAATGAGAGGGGGGCAGGGGTTACAAGGGACGGCCCAGTGACAAACCAGGGTGTGTAATAGGCCACTCATGTCACACCTGTCCACAGTCAGACCTCATTTGAAGGGATCAAGATGTATATTATCCCCATTTAAAATTACTAGATCGCCAAATCTACCGAAATTCAGGTACATTTAGACCACGTTTTAACTAAATATCTCCTATATTACCTTTAAAAATATCAAAAGCGCTCAGTTGGAGCTTTTTGGCGAGCACCGCGTTAACTAACATGACCCGGGACGAATTTGGTTAAAAACATGAGCCTAATTAGGTATATTACGTACACAAATATTTAAATTGTACTTGACTAACACGCGCATAGCCTATCAAAACAGACTTTTCTACACTGAAATCCTTCTTTTAACATATTTTTGAAATTATCGTAAAAAGTTTTGCTTAACGATTTAGCTGTTTGGCAAATAGGATTAGATGTTGTACTTTTTGACCCTGCAAAAAGGTCAAGAACGATCGGTAACATTTCAATTTTTTTTTTTATTTATTTTTTACCACTCGATTTTGTTCAAAAACTATACATGCAACCCGCCTAGGTGGTAGTACATGTTGTAAGAAAAATCTGTCTGATCAGAGAACGGTGCGACCGTAAGAAGGTTTACAAAAAAAAACAAACAACACAAAAACGAACTTCGACCATAAGTTCAAGCTGGACGCCGAACGTCGCGCTCAAAATTATCGGGACAAAACCGCGGTAATGAGAAGTGTAATACCCGTAACGTGATTTAAAGTATTTTGTCATATTATTTACGGTCAGTTACTAAAAAATATTATAAAAATGTACTCTGATAAGAGGCATGCGCATATCCTATCAAAACAACCACAAATTTATAATATTTTGGTGAAAATTATCGATGATTGCCAAAATATGTCTGTTAGTCCCTGCAATTCAAGGTCAGCCAAGTCTGTGTTGGCACCTGCAGTTCAAAATCAGTCACGTATCATGTTGTTCTCTGCATTTCAAGGTCAGACACATATATTGGTCCTCATAGTTCAAGGTCAACTAGTATATATTTGTCCTCGTAGTTCAAGGTGAACTAGCATATTTTGCTCCCTGCAGTTCAAGGTCAGACACATATATTAGTCCTCGTAGTTCAAGGTCAGCTAGCATATGTTGGTCCCTGCAGTTCCGTCTTCGTCGCGAAGATTCTTATTCCGCTCCGTCAAAGTAAGTTTTTCCTCCTCTCCGCCCTGCTCTGCTCTGCTCTGCTCTCCGAAGCGAAGCGATGCGAGGAGCGCGGTTTACTCTTGCTCCCACAAAACACTGAAAACTTTCCGCCTGTTTGGAAGAGTCACAGATGCCGCAAGCCACAAAATAACGTCTTACTACGGTGCACAGTTTATGATTGTTTGTTTGCCTCTGGTCCCAACCGACTCAATCAATAGCCCGTCCAAACATCTTAGCAAGGTGACTCTTGCTCGCTAAGGTGCTTGCCTCGGACTCGACGCTCAATTACAAAGGATAATTTGCATAATGGGCTATAACTCTTTATTATCTCTCTGCTAATCAGCCGGTACAGAACTCGCTCGCTGCACAACTCACGGGGGAAGGCGACGGCGAATGGCGAACTCAGATATATTTCTAAATTATTGTAATAGAAACGCCATACAATGCACGAGTCTCCTCCTTTTCAAGCCATGAGGTGAAGATGTCGTTAGCACAGACGAGGCTGAGATGAAAGACTCCGTTAGGGTCACTTCAGTAATCAGGCATTGTTATTGTGTGGTCGCTATTAGTCAGTTCCTGGGCGCTTACTCTGGGGAAGTAATCAACACAGGTAAGTGTGCTATGCGTTTACAGCGCTTTATGAATGTAATCATCATTACTCAGTCCACGAGCAGAACAATTACTTCAAAATGTGATTAAGTGTGTAAAAACTAATTTAAAAACCTAATCTAATAGATATCTCTCCTACGAATTTATTACAGTCTTGTTTCAGACCTAGTTAACAACAAACGAGAGCTAAAATGCTAAAAATCAAACTTTCTTGTGTGTTTTATGTACGTTGTGTGTTTTGTGTTCGTTCTTGTAACTTATTGCGTTCTATGCAAAACATAGTCATGAGTATATAATCATGTAGAGAATATCGTTCTTTAGTCCGAAAAACTCAACAATGTCGTTAACTAGTAGAATATGCTTGGATGATCCAAGTAAGATCCAAGTTTAAGAAAATTGTGCCAGTGTAATAAAATATATTTGCCCCCGGCGGGAAATTACTACCGTACGAGTTCGCTCGAGGCTCCTACCCTAACCTAACCCCCTAACCAAACCGGTTTCCCTGTTAATTGCGGGACGTAGTAATGACTGGCTATGGGTAAAAATAGGCCATTACACCTGACTGATTATTGACCATTTTTTTACTAGTAAAGTATATAAATAAATTCTCATTTTCATGAATGAAGTTTTAAGTCAATGAACGAAAATGCTTTCAAGGAATACAAAAGAGCAATAAAGTAAGATAGCTATTCACAGTTTGATATATTTTACGTGTCCCATGACGGGACAGATCAACCAGTATAGGGTTATGGACATGTCCCCAAACCCTATTTAGCCTCTTAGATGGCTGAACAGTGATATTTTCCTAGTAAGGCTACAATATCAAAATTAATTTAAAATAAACATCGAATAACAACAGTTCAAATGTCATAATGTCGTGATAATAATACTCACAATTGAATAAGAATAAACTGAATTGAATTAATTTGAAAATTTAATAGAAGATATGGATGAAGTTATAGGAATCGAATGCATGGTCAACACTAAGCAAAGAAGAAGCCATATCATTGACGTAAAGTTACACCGGTGGTTAGCCTAGGTCCAAACGTACGAAGCGCCTCACGCGGTCATCCAAAGAACCCAAACCAGCAACAAAGGTACAATCATTTCCACCCTCCCTAAAGCATTGCCTTGCAATGACATGACATAATTGGACATGTGTCTAACACCGCTCATCGCCGGGGCTAGATTAGCGTTTTCACACCCATCAATAATCTAGGCGGCGCGGTGTTGCCAGATCGCAGTGCTCTAATCGCCGTCAAGTGCTCTCTTCCCTGACGTGACGGTACCGGGAATAATAAACCGAACCCCGTCTGTGTTCGCGGGGAGAAATGCAAATTATTCGGGAATAATGCGCGAATTTTATTCGTGGCTTTGGAGAGAAAAAAAAGTCCAAATGAATTTTCTGCGCTATGTATAAATGATGCGAGTGCACCGGCAGTGATGTTAGAATACATACATAAATATGCATAATTTCACAACAAACATATTTAGCCGACACATCTGCAGACTGGCCTGAAGAATGAGTGTGGCCGGCAGACAAATAACCCCACGTTTTAACTACCACCCTGACAAAGAGAGAAAGAAATTGCCTAGTTTTTTTCACTGGAAACTGCCGAAGCTTAATTAACACCGTTTTATTTACATCCTTAAGCTTCTCTTTTCCAGGCTTCTACTGGGCCATCACTCAACATGAGCACCATGGTTCAGAAGTTAATCAAGGGTAATCTTTTGCCGACACCACCGAAACTCACTCGGCAAATTTCGGATTTGTTCTAAAAGGCACCTTTGAAAGTCACACTAAGCTAGCACTAAATACACAAAGCAGGCCCCAGCTAATGTGTAATGATATGACGGCTTGCTTTATTTATGTTATTAGAAAAACTGGCTTGAATTGATTTCTACACTAGAAATAAGCCTGCTCTAAGGTCATTCATTAATATATACACATATTGTTCAAATATTATCTACGTCCTAGAACTAGAGTTTAAAAGTCCTTAAAGGCCAATGCTAAAGAATAATAAGGCCGCCATGTTTCCTTACGGCCTGTTAGATGACGTAAGCGAGTGATAGCTCTGTTGCGCACCGAGCGACGCCGGAACGAACCGAATAATCACGATCGAAGTCGATAACGGTAGGTATCTTCCAGACCACTTGATTTACTTATGATCGCGGGCGAACATCGCCTTGCATGATGCAACACACACGTGGTCATACACGTTCTGGTTCACAAAGTTACACGTGTTCTCACTTTTACACTGACGCTGACACAACGCATGGTTAAAGAAAACATCAGTGGCGGTTTCGAGTGCTCACGAATAACGAAAGATCACAGATCAGACCAGAGACTGAGAGATACAATGTGAGAGGTTAAGACTAAATGGGGGGTGGCTTCCCCAGAAATACTGCTGATTTTCCCCACTTAGTCGACAAGGCGACATTCTCATTATTTGCGCGTCCTAGATAGTTCATATCGTTGACAAAAAATTTTAAAAACGTTTAAAACTGAGAATGTTTGCTAAAATTTTTATATGAAAATTATCAAAGAATCGCGTTGAAGATTCGTTAAAAGTTTTCGAAAAGTTTTCGCCGTTCTTTAAATTTTGTTGTGAAAATATATGAATTTTTCAAAGTTTTGTTATTTAAAAACATGTGAGCACGGAGCGCGAGTACTTTGTAACCGTCCTGTTATAGTTGTCGATGTGTAGAACAACATTGCAGGTGTCTAGAGAGTTTAAGCTTGTTACGCAATATAATCCGAAGCCGTTGTGTTGCGTTGTGCGCGGGTGTTTGTATTGAAGTCAGTTCACTGGAAAATCAGACTTTCTAAGCTCTCTGTGTCGGTACAGTTTGAGCAAAAACCAGAGGCATTTACGCTTTCGTGCTGCCACATGCATGGCGGACTGTGAAAGGTGCATGTTGTTTTATTATATGTCGGTTCATTATAATTTTACATAGCGTGTAGGGCCTATATAGCATTTCAAGTGTCTTTTTATAGCGTTTTGAAGAATCTAATTTGGCTACTTTCAAAACCTTAAATTTGGTCAACAAGGTTGAATTAATATCAACTGAATTAAAATGTGTATTAAACAAATTGTAGAAAGTATGAAAATTTAAATAAGAAAGGACTGGAAAGCCGAAGTTTTGAGTGAAAAAATAACGCTTTGTAGCATCTATTCACAAACCTCTATTATTTCATCTAACTCTTAACCGCATTGAAAATAAGCTATTGCATTGAGTTGGTTCAAAAAACAAAAAAAATAATGTTTATTTATTGTAATTTGTCCAAAACGAAATCTACTGGAAGTTTCTAAAGTTTCAGATGGCGTTACAGCCTGCTTTTCTTTCAAGATGACTCAAAGTTACATTTAGCTGTGCAAATCGATTGATATGGGTTCTAACATAACTTGTTACGTATTCGAAATGACAAGACCAGGAATAAAGATTGGGTTTTTGCAATAAAACGAAGGATCGGGGACCCTTTAAAAGCAAGTCTAAGGGATATGCCAGCTGGCCACTTTTGACACTTCAGTTGTAAGCCTACCATTTCTTGACGAACAAACATTATTCCAATATTATCGGAGAACCTGAGCTATCCGATATATTGATTTATTAGGCCTACGGTATTAATTTTTTTTGTCGGTGAGGGCGATGAAAAGTACGTGTTTCTTCCTCGACCGCATCGTAGCCATGTTAAATTGCATTCTCCCCTCACGCGCCCACGGCTAATAGATATAGCCCTGCTGCGCCGCTAAAGCCTTAATGAAACTCTCGTAACCATGGATATTAAATTGTTCCCTCCTGAAACTTTATGGTCAAATGCCGATGACCACATTATTTGTAGCTGTCTATCGGTGTTTTAACAGAACTCTTAAATGTTTAACAGGTTGCATTGCCAACTCGTTCTCATCACACGACTCTGCTGCTCCGTCACAAACGACAAGACATTGATTTCAGATAAGTGCGCAACAGCAACTCATAACCCGCGGCCGACAACAGTTCATGTGTGTTTGCATTCCAAGTTCTCTGTGTTTGCATTCCAAGTTCTCGTGTGTTTGCATTCCAAGTTCTCATGTGTTTGCATTCCAAGTTCTCGTGTGTTTGCATTCCAAGTTATCGTGTGTTTGCATTCCAAATTCTCGTGTTTTTGCATTCCAAGTTCCCGAGTGTTTGCATTCCAAGCGCATCCTTCTCCGACAACAACCCGGCAGTTATTGTCGTGAAGACACATCGCACAACTGCCCTTTCTTTGCGGAGAATGAGTTAAAAAGAACATTACTTAATTTCCCATTAGAGTGCGGCACGGGACTGTTTGTACTCTGAGCTAATTAGTTTTCCGTCTCCTTAAAATAGTCTCGGTTAATTACAAGCTTTTACACCGAATGGGAACTCTAAGGACATAACAAATATTCACCATTCCTCATACTAAAAATACTCAAGAGAATATATTTTTTCCATACAATAACAACGTATCTACTTATTTGGTGTATAGAACACAGTTTATGTGGTGGTTTAAAAAAAGGTATTATCTATGTTTTATTTTAAGGTTGTTTTAAGGAAAACGTGCTAAAACTTAAGATTATGACGTGTTAAGGTTTGGGAATTCCATTTACGTTTCACGCGCGTGTCGCGAAAGAAAATGGGATTCTCTCTGTTGTATATTTTGTCATCGAAGACGTGCCGACAAAGTCTACGATACGTGCTAGAGAGAGGCCAGTCATGCTTGTGTCTAGGTAGGCTGGTTCTATCTTTGCCTAGCTTCAACGTGAACACGTGGAAACTGCTACATGCATATTCAAAAAAATTATTGAACTTAACACTGCTCTTTGATAGGAAAATAAATTTGTATTATGTAGCAATATTTCGAAAAAAAATCTTTTCTTTGACTTATGCAATACGCATGATTACTTTTCATTGATAGGTGCCCTCTACCCTTGCAAGTTGTTACAAGTTGTAAAATTGCAACATGATGGAAGTGGAAAATAAAATATTAAACGCACTAAGTAACTGGTATGTAGTCTCAAAGCCTCAAACCGATCCGAAGTTGCTACATTTGTTAACTGTTAATTTTTGTTGACTTGGAAAACGCTGAAGTCCCGCCGCGTTGATGAATGAGCTTTTTTGCAAGTTTTTAGTTTGGTAGGACCACTTTTCCATTGCAAGTGCTTTTTTAATTCATTGTAGGTGATTGTTGTCAAGTTTCTATTGTTACTTGTTAATTGTTATTATAAACCTCAAAAAACTCATATTAAAACCTTTATTCTATGGATTCTGGCTAACTTTTTAATTTTTTCTTTCAGAAAGCAATACATAACCATTACCTTAATGTACGTGTAAAATATGAACGTTGTAGCCCCACCCGTTTGGTCAGAATCGGCCTAAGCGTCACGAAAATATCGCACTCAAAATCGAAAAAAAAATCGTAAAAGTACGATATCCATGAGAAATATTTCTTCGATTGTACCCAAAAACAATACAGCTCTAAGTTCAAAGATTTCGAAGGTCCCCTCCAATTTTCATCAAGATCGGATAGGCCGTTTGCCTGGTAGAGAGCGAACAAACAGACAAAAATACAAAAAAAACAAAAAAAGTTTTCGCTTCGCTCATCCAATTATGTGTGACTGACTAGTTACAGTTTAAACGGACAGTTACCATTCATCTAGGAGAATGTTAAAACCGACTCGTGCAAACTACCTTATCTCGGTAAGATTAGCTTAATTTGTTAATAACACTTTTAAAAAAATCCTTCGCCTTATCAGAAGATAAGAATCTTAAGCGTTTCAAGGCGTAACAATTTGTTGATTTCATTCGATTTGTATTGCTTAACGTCTTATATTAATGCACCAAGGCTATTCGAGACGATGAGTGGTGATTTATGAGGATGAAGGATGAATTGAAGGGAGGAAAGGAAACCTGGTACCAGCACGTAGCCTACTCCTTTCGAAAAGTACCAAGGGGACCAACGGCTTTACGTCCCATCCGAAAGGACGGTGTAACTTTGACAGTCATATAGGTTCCTCCACTAACCCGGACTGCCGAGCAGACGTCGAGGGGAACGAAGCCGTTACACTAGCTCTCGAACCCTCCATCTGATGTAACCAGCGGTACACGTGAGTTTCAGGGCAGAGCGGCCACCCACTCTCCCCTGACTACGTCCAAGGTTGCTTAACTTCAGTGTTGGAGCGGACACAGCTTCTTAATAAAGTTATAACCATATTGTGGATTGAGGCCAGCCGATGCCCGAGACAAGAATGCCGCGTTTGAAGTCTGTTACGGGCAAGTTCGGGTCCAGGGAGGGTGATCGAAGCGGGTCCAGGGTGTCATGTTTCCCACCCTGCGTCACTCAGTAACCCTAGCTCGTCGCTTGTGATGTGGTCGGGCCCACGACGAGTAATTACCCCCGTCAAGTACTTCGCTAAGTCTCCGATGTAATTAACAAACTCACAGACACATACTTTCAACACCCGCGCCTCTCCTCTACCAGCTCGCAGCTCGCGGGGAATATTTGGCAATAACTTGAAGCTACAAGTGCTAAGGGCTTTATCACGGGAAACGGTGTTAATTTTAAACCTTAATTGTTATAAAGTTAAGTACCATATAATAAAACGTGTACACAGATTTTCGTTTTCGTTGTTTCACATTTTACACTGAATTTTATCCCTGAACCTTTTAACACACTTGAATAGTTTGTTCCAAAATTCTAAGAGTTGGTTTCATTCTGTATGATTTTAAAACTAATAAACCAAAGTTGACATTTTAAGTGGCGTTTATGAGTATTCACACATCAGTTTAATGCTAGGATGTGAATAATAAAAAATATTAGGTTTTCTTCCGAAGTGGAATTTAATTTAATAATATAGGCACGTATAGACGCATTGGGGAGGGGTCGACCTACCCCACTCTCCTCATCTAGCGTTTCGTTCAGATAGCACTAGGCATCTTCAGTGGGCCTACCCTCCTCCAGAACCCCCATTCTGTCGGCCACTTGTTATGTGACATCTCTCCCCACGGTGACCAGATACAGTAAAGAAGTTTAGGGTAAGCTAATTGCAACTTTGAATGAAGACAAGCGGAAAGTTATATCTTTATTTGTTGTCAAGAATTCAAGAAATTGCGTTATAAAACCAACGAAAATACACGACATACGATTTGTGCCCATGATTTGTGCCAATAGACATTGATCTGAAAACCATGCCATCCCTAGCCACTTGCCAGACTGATAAAGGTGTTTTCTTAATAATGTAATTATTATTCTCAAGATATCAATATGTCAGCCACTCAGCATCAGTTCATACCAAGATAATGTAATTTATAAGCTTCTTGCAAGGTTTTTCAATTGAAGCTTACATCACGTATGCATGCATAAAGTGGATTCTCAGAGCCCTAGCTATTACGAGCTACGAAGACAAATTGCATGCGATGAAAGCAGAGATGAACGACTCAAAACTCTAGAAATGAATTGACTAGAATTATTCGTTTAGTCTATGTCAAGGGCCATTCACGTAGAATGACTCGATTTGTGCAATACAAAGTAGAATCAACGGCGGAGACGAGGCTGAAAAAACGTCAGGATATAATTCTATGGCGCAATTGAACTGTACGTAGTGTGTTTTACAGGGAAACTTCAAATGTCACTAACGAACGACGCAGACTGTTGACTTCCTAGACGCCTTGTTACGAACGCTTCATCCTACTCGAATGAAATTAGCTGCTGGTCTGAATCTTTTAGAAGCTTGATTTTTCGTTTGTGCATGATATCTATATCTACACTTGCCTAGTCTAAAAGATACGGTGTTACTTGAAATATTAGAGAAAGGATGTGTATGGGTCGTTTATAATGGAATGTAGTTCAATATGTTTATGTGCAACCATGGAGAGTGGCGTCGTGTAAATATAAACTCTCTTTAACACGTCGGATAAGCTTAACACATGGTGAGGAAGCAGCAAAGGTTAGACCAATAATCTAGTATTAACATCTTCATTAATTACTAATGTCATCAGTAAAATACGTGAATATTAACAAACACCATTGAAAGCACGCAAATAACTAGAAGAATAAAATAATTTAAACGCTATCATTATTTTAGATAATGTTATTCTTATTATTAACAGGCGTTTTTAATAACGTTTCTTTGTTAAAATCAATATAATATTTCTCGAGAAGTAGGAAAGTTTACGAAAGTAGAGGAAATCCAACCAGAGAACGAAAACCAACAGCAAGGTTATGTTACGGTGTATGTTAAGTTGCATAGTTATCTAAGTAGAACATTTAGCCGATATTTGTTTGCCAATATACCTGTGTGGGTGTGTCACTGATTACAATTACAAGAATACAATACAATGTCGGAAATAAAAATTTAGCTGATTTTGGCCAAAACTATTTTAACATTAAAAGAACTTTAAAAAAAACGCATTATTAAAACTTTCAAGATAGCGACATTGCCCAGTGCCGCTGATGTACTGGCTCCAATATTGTCCGATTTCCCTCTCCATGGCTTAAAAACCTCCTTGGAACTCATCAAATGTTTCCAAAAGGCCATAAAGTAGTGAATGCGTAGGCTACTTCTGAACGAATGTACAGAGACTAGAGAATGAACAACAGAATGATCTGTTCATCCTATGCAGAGATGATTACCCTGGGGGGTAGAGTGTGGGGGGGAGGGGGGGGGCACCTGACAAGACTCAGGCTCCATCTTGACCCTAATTACCCCCTCCACGTCATTAACCACCCCGACCCTCCGCGTTGACTGACAGCGAGCTACTTCACCTAAAGAGTTTATGCAAATCCTCTCCTCGCCTCTCGACGCAAGATCTCGCTGTGATGTGTAGGCCTAAGCCTTTCAGCACACCCGGGCTGGCGTTGCTCGCTCTGAGACATTGCCCATCACGCCACAGCTCGACACAGCCAGGCTGCAGGGAAGTCAAGAGGCACCTGGCACAGAGAGACAGCCTAGGCGGGGTGTAAGAACCACACGACTAGGAATTTCTAATCAATGAAGAGACAGAAATAATAATCAAAGAAAGATCATCTCAAATAAATGTATATTGGAAAAGTCGTTCGAATCCGAATGCCAGTCAATCATTTCCTGTGCACCCGATAGGGTAAATCATTTGTAACAAATTCAATTTTGTAACAAATAATATGTTAATGGAAATAAAAACCTTAATTTATCCGAATGAATTGCATTACGCGCACAATGTATTATAAAATCAGTATAGTTGTCCAAAATGTTGCCCAATCAACAATGAAAGCTAGGTCGCAAGCAGGCGCGACAGCTGTTAGGTCGACATAGTAATATTTAGTGCACACTTGGAAAAAAAATTGTGGCTTCTAACTGAAAACAAAAAACTTTAAAACTAAAATAGTTGCAAGTAAAAGCGACGTATACGTTAGTTCTCGCGCCACCCTTCACACACGCAGTCCGGCGTGTAAGCTCTGTCACCGCGTCCAGCTGATGTGGCTGGATGTTCTAGTAATAATTGAGCTAATCGTGGTCTCGCTCCACTAATGGCCGCCGCCTGCTGTGTAGTAGTGTTAGCCACAAGGCAAGAGCTGTGATAAAAACCAATAGAAAACACAATGATGTCAACTTCTTCAGTTTGTGGAAGGATTGAAGATGTTCAAAGTTCGCAAATACTTTAGGCATTTTTTATTTGAAGTTCCGTTGAAAGGGGAGTTTTAGTACTTTCAATGTAAACACTGCTACCTAGATTGTATAGTAACGCTTGCTTGTAGGGTATAACACATTACACTACATACGCATGACCTATCTGAGACACGTTAAATGCAATTGACGTTGCACAAACATTTACAACGTACTTAATTTATTAAGTGAACTTTACCGTGTATCACAAAGATTAAAACGGTTAAAATAAGCAATGCCACCCATAAAAATAGAAATTATTATTTCTTGAAATCAAGTCCTATTCCTTTTATAAATGAACAATATTCGTATATAAAAATCAAAAGCTGTTATATATTAAATTATCTTAGTTTGCAAAATTACAATGTTAGTTCAAATGCTATAACTTACACTAGAATCAGATAAAAAATTGACTTTACATTTGTTGCCACATGTATTTTTTAATAATCGAAAATTCGGTATTCAAAATATCGTCTCTCTATGTAGGCACTATTTGAGTAACTGTATATTAAAATATTTTAGTAGTTATCATTTTAGCTGTGGCAATCATCTTCAGTTTTCACGTTAAGTCATTATCTGAGAAACTTCAAAAATCTAATATTCAAGTAAACTATGGATTCGTGTCTTCACTTTATTAACTTTGACATACACTGAATTTGTTTTTGAAATAGTAGTTTTGTCGCCTGAAGGAGACGTATTGCGCGTCTGACGAACAAGTAATAACTTAACTGCGGGAAGAGTGTTGTGGCAGAACTGCGAACTAGCTTCGCTCGGCTCTCAACTCAAACGTACCTTGCTAACTTTATTACGTACTTAGGCTCGGATTGGACAATAACTCCGTGCATGTCTGTCCTAGTTATAACTACGAGACAGAGTGTAACTACTACATAACCAGCTAGGATTATGTGTCTCATCACGGTGTAGACCACCGTTTCACCTATTTTACTACTTACTATAATAACAATAGGGCCTAATTCTTTTAGCCGTAACAGTTTTACCACCCAATTTATTATTTACTAGTTTGTTGTCGTGTATTATAAAATTACATTATAATCAATTATTATTTTCTAACAATTTTGCAACGGAAATCAACTTGATTTGTTGTTGGCCATTAAGTAGAGTCCATCTGTATAATTATATTTTATTTTATTTGTATTTTAACCTCTATTATCTCAAAAATATTATCGTTCAATATCTTTTGAGACGAAATCATAACATACTACAAATATGTATTTCAGACAATTTTAAAGTATATTTTGGAATGTTGTTATTTTTCGTGTTTTTAGATTTGAGATGAAACCCATCAAAACTGTTAGCTGTGTTTTATTAAGATGATACGGTATTGGTTGTGAATTGTGTTTTTAATGCAGGTTTGTTTATTTGACTGTTTGGCGGACCCGAGCACATATCACTAATAAGAGAAACATACATATATCTTCAAATAAAAGCCATTTAGTAAAACAGTAATGATCATATAGCCAGGGACAACGAAATGTTTTTTACTCTTGCCTGTTTTGCAAGATGAAAGTCAGAAACGATTTATAAGTTTAAGTACAAAGTAAGATTACCTCTTATTAATTATCATAATAAGATTAGATTAAGTTGCATTACTCAGTTGAGTAGGATTTAAAGAGAGGTGGGGTCTGTTTTCATAGCTAACCGAGCATGCTAGTTCAAGAAGTTTGCAAGTTACATATTTGACTTGTGGAAAAACTAATTGAAATTTGTTCTGATCTTCAAACAAATCTGTCTTTGAGCATAAGAAGATAAAAGTCAAGCGGCTAAGAACTTGCAAAGAAAGATATTACATAAAGCTTGTAGCTGTAATGTCCGTCCAAGTTTAACATTTCAAATACTTAATTAATGGATCCGTGAACGGAATAGAATAATATAGTATATTGCAGAACCGTTGCCAACGTATTCGAAGAGTAGATAATATTATAAAATAAATAAATAGATTCATATAACACAATAGAAGCAAAACTCATTTGAGTTGATCTCAAGTACTCAGAGTTACTAGTGTAGGGTTTGAAGACCTGGCTGTATGATATCATTAAAAACAATGCGAATATCAGACTAATCTCTGCTTTAACAGCCCGTATGCTATTTAATAACATCAAACAAATAGCTGCGCCATTCAAGATACGATTCCTGAACCCTTTCAGGAGCAATTCATTCATATAGATAAGGTAAACGTAGTTTTGGTAAACGGTAAACCTCTATTCTATAGGGAATAATGGAATTCATTGAATTATCTCACAGTGCAAGGGGTTAATTTCTTCCCAACTTGCACTTGAGTTAAGGCACTAAGAGTCTGGCTCTTACTCACATGTTTCAATAGAAAGAAAGAAAGTAATGAATAATATAATACACTGCCTTAGGATCACGTGATAAATTTAGCTTGAACACAATTGACATTAAAACACTATGGATAGTAATTTTAATTTAATAGGGAATAGGAATAGCTATTCGCTCGACCAAGAAGCATCCGACATATATGGAACTATGCAAAGTTGTCAATAAATCATAAATGGACAGCCCTACAATCATATATTTTACAATTTTGTCTTGATCAGCCAGAAAATATCACGAATATAGTAGTATAATTTTTAATAAAATCGAAATTCGTGAAAACTAATTTATTTTTTGTACATGATTTTAAAACAAATTTAAGAAATATGTTACTGTAGAGCCCGATATTTTCACTTTCGTAACATCTGTTCAAAATCTGAATCACCTGTGGTGTCAGTCGGCCGAGCGAACAGCAATTTGACTAAAACCCATGTCCTATAATATTATACACTCTTAATGACTGTGCATTGGAAATGACTGAAAAGTAACTAATAAGAGAAACCCTTACACAGTACGCTTGAATAGTTTGCATTTTACCATGATTGCAGTTATGAGCTGAATTACCGACTTAACATAAATTCGTCGAATAACAACACAAAAACTATTTTATAACAGTTCATCCAAACAAAACACAACAAATAAATAAATATGGAATGATGCAACTTTTATCAACTTGGTTTTATTGCGAGTGAAATAATTCAATACCTTGCTTGTTGAATGTATATTTCAAATTCCACAGCCACAACAATAGAGTGAAATAGTTTAGTGGTGGCGCGTTGTATTATATGATCGTGTGCAAGGCTCGATTTAACATTGGGAACCTGATTGAATGTATTCTCGAGTTTATCTTCAAGGAATGCAGGCAATAAAGTCAGCGGAATTCCTAACTTAATATACACACGATGTTACAATAATATAACAATACGTCATTGCAAAAGGTAAGCAATAACTTACATCATGTGCCAGGTATTTATAAACAATTAAATACCATTAATGTTTCGCAGGGAAGATCTTCAGGGCAAATAATCATCTCCTATTTGTCAAGTAAAGGTGGGATCGATCAATACTTTAAAGTAGGGATTCAGAATCCCTATATTTAAATTTCCTCCTATTACACTCTATGAATGCAATATAAATAACAGAAAATATAAAATTATAAACAAATTCTACTAAATCCCGGTATTAAATAAGTACAAGCAAGTAAACGGACACTATCTTCAGGATTGGTAGTTTCTGGAATAGATCCAGTGACATCCAAGCTTACAGCTTTACCGTCTCCGATGTGAAAAGTTTCAAAAGTAAAAAATAATTAAATACATTCGTATTTTAAGTCTACCACCTCAGTCATTTTTCAGTAGGGGAACTTTAATTTTTAAGTTGACCAAGCCAACCCCGTCAGCAGCGACGGCACCGACGAGTGAACAATGTCTAGAGGTGTGCGGGTACTCGAGATTTCGGGTCAGGTCGGGTTTATGGAGGCCGACTCGATGTCAAAAGAGTACACGACTGTTTTGGGGTGGGAGGATGGTGGAGGTGCCGGTCCAGGATTTACAAACGTTTTTGGTGGAGGTGCCGGTCCATACTATTTTTATTAATTTTTTTAAATGCGTTTCAATGAAAACCCTGATAATAGAAAATAGATTTGGAGAGGATAATAATGTGAGATTTCACAGGTAAAATAAATTAGCCATGCAGGATTCTCACAGTCATCATTTCTTACCCGACTCCGACCTGACTCTGACCAACTACTTAAGAATCAAAGTCACCGTTTTCACATTGTAAATCCAAGAAATTGTTTTAAATCATCCGTCTGACGCGAGATGGAAACAGTGACCCTACCCAATGGACTAAATCGCCTCGTTCTTGAGGTGATGCCCGGCACTTAGGGCGTGAGTGCCCCCCCCCCCCAGCCCCCCCAGCGCAGCACTACCAGAGAAATATCAGAAGAGTTGATTCTAAATCGAACCGATATTTTCTCTCCGTTATCGCCCCGCACTACAATTACAATGATAAGTGACCGCAGTGCAGATAGAAGGAGGGTTTTCTACGATAAAACACATGAGAAACACGTTTCTACAGCTGGCGGCGAGGTTCATAGTGTGCATAACCGCTGAGATAGTGATATCACCGAACCAAGTATCGTCAGGTCTTAGGTTACTTCTACCATGTTCTTAGTGGCTCTACCTTTGAACATACATTCTTGGAGAACAAACATGTTTTCAATTAAAAAACTACTTGAAAACCTCGAGATAATAAAACAGTAACTTAAAATAAATAATGAATATGATATACATTTTGTTATTCATATAATTTTAACAAAATATGCTAATGACTTCCGTCATACAGCAATACAAACGATGGACCATTTTAAATCGTTTTAGTCACATACGTAACAAAACACATGTTTAATGTCGTCAAGTACGCTCTTATGACCATTGTTGTCTTAAATTTACACATTATTATAATTATAGATTGTTTATAAAAAGTATCGAATTCGAAGCTTTTGTGCCAGTGTAAAATACCATATTTAAAGTTATTAATCTGCAATGTATTAGTTTGCTTATATTTACAAACCAGTCAAACCTTTAACTGTTATTGTCTCATATAACTGTGTATTGAAAATATATAGGATTTTTTTAGGTACATTTCCTAGATAAAAATCCTGTTAATTACCATACAACGGTTTTATGAACAGTCAATTTATGGCACGCTAATAAATAATACAAAATAAAATTAATAGTTTCAATAAAGGAATTCCTATTATTACATAAAATACGCCTTTGTACATACTTGATGCAATACAGTGCATACCCCGAATTGACATTTATTTGCAATATGCAGTTGAAATTTTAGATGAAATACAACGGTTTTATACTTCAACTACGGATACTCACATATGTGACACAAGCGCTTGAATTATAGTCACGTACCGAAGCACTGAGCCTCTTTATTGGCGTGTGAGAATGCTCTCCTATAGTAAGTAAAGGTAAACAGTGCTTAACTTTAGGAGCATACGCCTACTCTGCGCATTTAACTAAGAAGATTAAACCACTCAAAAGCTAAGAAAGTTCATAATCCGGGTGACTTAACTTTGAACGTGTCACCTTTTTGTCACTTAAATGAAAGGGTGGCAGCTTTTCGAACCGTTTGAAATAATCCAAGCTGTAACGACGCACGTATAGAACGCAGCGTGGAAGTACGTAGGCTATTGTTTGAGTTTAACATGTCATGTTGATATCATAGACAAACATTTGAGACGTTAACAAAGTATAATATTTAACGCCTATCTCTCAATAATAATGGCACAGTATATAAGGGGTTATCTTATGAGGTGTCCGGAATTCACGATATCCACGGTATTTGAAATTGAAATTATATTAGGTATTAGGTCAACAGCTATAAACATGTTTTTATAAACTTATAAATTCCTTCAATATCCAATAACTATTTTTTCATCTCACATTTATTTTTTATTTTTATTCGAAATAAAAATATCCATCATTACATAAGAAACCGTTGGGTTGGTACAACCAAAAAAACAAACACTCACACGAAAGAAGAAAACTAATCTTTAAACAGTTGCATTTATATTCTTTTTTATCACAAACTATGTTATTTATATTAGAATAATTATAAAAATATTGGTAACAATAATTAAAGTTAATTAATAATTATAACGTTTCGTTTAATATAATTTTTTCAAGATAGACAAAACACAACAAATAAACTAACTGAATACCCGAAAAATTTACAAAATTGTGTTCGTATTCTTTTTGTGAATGAATATAAAATATCTTCTTGAGTAAACCGCTTGCCTGTGAACACAACCATGAGGTAATTTAGTTTTAATTAGAAGATAGAGAATTCGAATCCCACAACACAACATTGTACTCTCAACAGCCAATATTGTTCTCAAATTAACTCTCGCAATAAATACTCGCAACTTAGCCCGCAAGTGTAAACTTTGTCTGCAGAATTTCAATCGCGCTTCCCCGTCCTCCAACTTCCTCGGTTTCAATAATATACTTGTTCGCCTCGCTGCAACCGCCAGTAAACCTAACACGGTTTACGCGACAACACTTTTTAAATTGCGCGCCATTAAACCCGCGCTTCCGGTGGCACTCACTTGTTAGGGTAACGACTATGGCGGCAATATAAAAGTTGTTGCACTCTTGATTCGGCGGCATGTGTTATACATGGGATGAAACACGCGCGCAATCTCGGACTAGCAGTTCGGTTTATCACTCAATAACATCCGGAGGTTATAAACCAGTGTGGATGTAACTGCCTACTATTCCAGCATTAGGGACCGTTCTTTCAAGGGTTATTTATAATCCCATCGTGCACAGAATCTTAAATTCCTTATTGAATACCAAGAGAAAATAAAATTATGTATACTTGCCGAACAGAATTACCAGGAAAATTTCGAGGTGATTATTTTTCTATTTTGAGTGATGGTGTTGGGATTATTATATTGGTACCTAGTTTTGGTATCTGTTTGAAACAAAAATAAGAAGCCAATTAAAAATGCAAAATCAAAATCAAAATTTATCCATAAAAATATAATTCAAGGAGTGCATTAAGAAATTCATGTAAAATCGAAGTTTTATGAAATAATCTTGAAAAAGTCATGTAAGATAATATGTAGGCTATTGTGCTATAGAATATGTGACTTATAAATTGTTTACGGTGATAGTTACTTTAGTTAAACAAATGGTGGAGGTGCCGGGTTGTTGCGCATAACACGTCAATTAAGTCACCTTCAGAAGAGTGGCACTGTTGTTAAAATGTACCATGTATGACATATGCAAGTTGATTGGAATTGTCTCGTGTGTCGAAAGGCAACCTTACGATAAAAATGCAGAACTTTGTTTTAAAAACTAATAAAGTTATACTACTGTTTCTTGAAGGTTAGGGAAAATTAAAAACGTGCCACGTGTCAACTGAGCTTTGTACGACCCACAAGTGATAAGCTCTATTCAGTGTCAAGAATAACACATCTCACTTCTAGATTAATATGAAATAACAATATTCAAGAAATAATCTCTTAGCTTGAACTTGTACTTCATAAATAATTCGTTGCTCTTTTAACCTGTTTCTATTTATAGCAATATCTTCCGAGACATCTTCAGTCACGCACTAAACACAGCAAGGAGGATCGGATTCCATAATTTTACATTTAAATCAGTCACGTGACCTCTTCTCCTTGCAGCTTGTAGCAGTGTGAATCGAGCAGCAGTGTTTCAAGAACATCTAGACCTAGAGATAAAGTCAAAGTTGAAATAAAGCAAGTGTTAAAATAGTAAAATATATTGAGTCATAAACGTTTTTGATCTGTGAACTGAGCAAAGTATGTTCATTAAATCTTCTGCCTGAGAGGCCTCGAATTGAGTTCAAAGTACATTCTAATAAATGTCTATACGATAATGTACATTCATAAAACCGAAACAAAGAGTTTACAACATTATTAAAATAGAAACATAAATTAAATTATCTCCTACGAAATGTTAATTAAATCTAATATAGCCCCCCACCCCACCCCTCCCCCAACACCCGGGGGTTGGGGGAGGGGCAGTGAACAAGAGGCGGATTAGTTAACACAAACAAAGAGAACCTTTTTATTGCTCTCCCAAGGAAGTCTCAATAATTCATCTGGCTAAAGAAGTGATGCAGAAAACTCAAGGGTTTATTAAAACATAAACCCTTTTAGGAATAATAATAACCTTAATCTCGCCTTACAACGGATTGCGTAATGGACGCAATACAATGGAAAGTTTTGGAATGCGAACTTACAGTGGATTGGTATTGTCTCGGTGGACGCATACACCACTTACACTTACAGGCTGTGTAACCTGAAGGGTATTAAGAATAGCAGGTGTTTTGTTTACGAAGTTTATTGTGATTTCATTGTGTGTAGCTAATCTTTATGCACGCCAGATAGAGAACAGTCGATTCGATCTACATCGATATCTGAAAAAAACTTTGTAAAGAATTTTCAAGATTAGAGTTACCGGTTGCTAGATTCTAACCAATGACCTGGCGAATCAGTGTCACGCCTTAGGCATGAGATATCTTTGTAAGTGATTTACTAATCAGACTAAGTCTTAGTTGTTACTATTTCGCGTAAAGGCCTCATACTAAACAGATTTAAATTCACGAGCCCTTCCAGTATCCCCTTCTGTTACCAGTCTTGCTAGATGAAATGTAAGCTGTTATTTTGATATGTTTTCTTCCAGAATAACTTCGAAAGTAGCTATTGGTCACTTCAGTAGGTTTACTAGAAACATGGTGAAAAGCTAGTTGAGATGAAATTCCCGAGTGCTATATTTAAGTCTCAATACCAACATTTCCTTTCAACCGAAGAAAACTCATAGAACGAGACACAAAACGCAGCCATGTTGTACCTATAGTGCCGACGACGCCGAAGTAAAGAGGAGCGCTAAAGTTTATTGCAAGGGTAGAATTAACTTGTCCATATCTATATCAATGTTCTAGGTACATTTTGCTTCTTCGAAAATACTAATAGATTAGAAATGTACAAAATCAAGCAAAAATTTATAATTGTGTATAGCTCACAATCATACAGAGGTTATATTATCAACTACAAGTGATTTACGAATAATTTTAAAATTACAAAATTACAGGGTTAATAGTGCTTATTTTTGTATTCCAACGAAATGAAATGTAATCAAAATTAACAGTGTCACCAAATAAATACATTTCTCTACTTCCATTTCAACTGTACAAGGTTATCTTATATTGTATGGTTCTATTGAAAAACGTAAGTACGAATGTGCGAATTACGAATATATTTTCATACAATATCCTGAATCTCTTTAACACGTCAGTTTAAGTTGTAAAAAGCATCTTGACTCGAAACGTTGCTATATTCTCATTCTTTATTTTGCTTGCTTGCTTGATTTAGTTGGGCCTGTGTCTGATATTCAGTGTCCAGCGCTACCTAGCCCCTACGCCTCGCTCAACCAGCCTATACAAGCAACCATTAGCATTGGTTTGTTATTTCTTACGCTCCGGCTGCGTTATGCCAACTGTACTCAGGGCTAATGTAATATTTATATAAAGCTATTATAATAAACAAGTTCTCATCTAGTTTGTTCGTGTCCACACCCAATCACAGGCCAACGAGTTTCCAACAACAACGACCTAGAACAAACGCGTAGGTTTATATTGTAACTGTGTGTTTGTCTAGTATTGTTTACTGTTTATGTTTACATAAAATTTCACTAAATTCTCGAAATATAACGTGAAGGAATACAAAATATATGTCGTTTAAAACACACAAACTATTACGCTTACAAAAATATTTTAAACTTCCCATATTTTGTTTAAAATGTCCCCAACTGTTGGCCCTATATCAATGTTGCCTTAAGTTTACGAAATTGTATTACAACTTATCGTAATTGTAAACTTTAATGATATTTCTAAACTGTTGTATTATTTATCTTCCAGTTGTGCAAGTGATAGGTAAAACTAGAGGATATCTGTCGTAAAAAGCTTTATTTAATCAATGCATTTATTCATGCAGTCTATCCTATTCGTTATAAAAATTGATTTACAAATGAGGGTAGGTCAACAGTTTCCTTTCTGTGCTGTAACAGACTTTACACTGCAAGTTGTATTTATTGCCATGCGCTCATTGAGTGTTCGTCGAGAGTGTGTCGTTTTGTATGCAAACAAACCTTTGAGGATCTCTATCAAAGGGTAGCAGTTTTAATAAAGAGAGTCTGAATGTAACAAATATCCGGGGTTTTGTTAAACGATGAGAGTTTATCAAAAGAAAAACAGTCAAGAAAAATAATAAAACGGAAAATGTATTGATGAATAGGTTGTTGTAGGCTTACTTATCTAAAATACAATTTCCAAAAGACTGAAGTATTCTACTTTTTTAGAACTTTTTTTCTACTTTTTTCGCAGTTTAACGTCGTCAAAATATGTTCTTGATGGGGCGCATATCCACGCGTGTAATTGAAGTTTTTGCATTTCAACATCACATTATATAAACAAATTCATAGAAGAAAAAAAATCATTTACAAAAACTTGTTTGTAAAAAAAAAAGTTTAATTGGTGTATCCATAGTTTTTGCTAGCCCGTAGAATATTCTCTTCGATTCACACACAAACTGAACCAAGAACACATTCGAAAAGATTTATAATATATAGGTTTGAAATGGAGTCTCAAACGCTGGGTTTCCATGGTATATGACTATAGGCAAAGATCCAGATTTGATCACTAAAGTGTAAGTATTTAGTATTTATCTTATTACCGAGAAGTATCATCCACTAAAACCCTCAACGCGCGAGTGTGTTCTAAAGTCTTTGCCCTCGGAGACAAGACGCATGAAATGCTCTCCGCGCCCGGAGTTAACTAGGCTTCGTTTAGTCGCCCGTGAGTTGTGACCCTAGCGCTGCGCGGCTGTTGTCACAACTAACAACCAATGGTAATAAAGGCTGAAAGGTGTAGTTTCTTGCCGCAATGCCCTAACCGGTCATCTGGCTAAATTACAATATGTTGTAGGGAAGTGATCGTGGGCGCGGTTGCCAAATCGCGCGCCGCACTGCGGTGTTGCCCGTATCTGTACTCGGCTCGGAGATAGCGGAGTTAGTTATCAGCTTGGCTGTTTCAGCTCCAGTCGAGAATCTTCACAGTCAAGGTCTACTCAAATCGTATTACCAGCTATGTTTAAAATATTAAGATATTACCATATCTGTTGAATACAGTACGTATGTCTTATTCTCGGTGGCGAGGTCCATTTGTAATTTTAACATTGTTTAAAAATTTAATTAATTTAATTATTTAGAAATATTTTTTATACTTAAATTCATAACAATATGGAACAAAAATGTTTTATTTTAGAGATTTTCTAAAAAGATTGACAACAAACATCAACATTGTTAAATTGCTTTGAGTCGGCTTGTTCTTATATCTAATTTATTATACTTAATATTTGTTGAATATGAATGGGCATATATATATAATTTTCTTATTGTGGTACACATAAACAAAATGAAGATCCTAATAATATATCGTCGATAATATCGTCGAATATTACATTTGATTAAATGTTGCAGTGACTAATAGTTTACTAGCAGGTATGTGCTAAAAGGAATTAGGTTAACAGTACCTTGTACATCATATTAAGTCTGCCTGTACGTGTGTCTGTGTCTGTATCCTCCAGCACACGGTACTTCATCATGTTGCATAAACACGTGGGCTGACAGAATTATCCCATCATTACAACGCTAGTGAGATAATAGCGGTACACTTACCTTCCAGTAGAGTGGGCCTAGGCTTGTACGTCATATCTGTAACAAACCCAACCGACATCCCTATTAGTCGATAGTCATTACACGTAGCCAGGGGAGCAGCGAGCAAGTCGCACAGCCATGCAATCATATTAATTGCGCTACTTATCTCATAGCGAGCGGGCACAATACACACGATTAATGCACAACTAATACGTAATATTAGCTCGGAGGGGGGGTCATGTAACGAAACGAGATAGAATTGAGGAAATATGGAGGGGGGTCATGTAACGCCACGAGATAGAATGGAGGAAATATGAAATCGTTTAATTATAACGTATCATTAATGTTGTTTTTGAAAACAAGCAATTCCGCTTAATATTGTAAAACGTGTCGCTTTTATGTATTGGTCTGAAAGAGCAAATACATGCGTAATTCTCAATTGCCCCAGCATGTGTATTTTAGTTTGTCATAAATGGTTGGAGAGCCAGTCACGTTAAATGGTATAAATTATTACCCTACGTACAAAAATAATTTTGTTGTGTGATGAAAAAAAAATTGTTCAAATAAAAAATGAGATAAAAACAATATATTAAGTCCAACAAGCCGCTAGAAAGATAGGTACGTCTCATGTCATGGCTGTTATCCATCTGTCAATGTTTGTCATTCTGTCATCTTACTTGCTGTACACGTTGCTCATATTTAATCATACCTGTGAGGCGTCTAATAGCTTCTTTCGTTTCACACTCGGCTCGATCGAAGTGATGATTGAATTAAATCTAACGCTACAAACTTCTCCAACTCGTGTTCAAGCATTAACTTATCCCCGTATTCGTGTTCAGATTGAAGTAAATTAACATGTTCCTCTCCAATGCTTGCTAACCTGCCATGGTATTGCATGAATAACCATGTTCCACATTATGTTTGAAGGTAGCTAGGTGGAAGTCGGTGGGATCTGAGGATGCGTCTAGTGTTGAGTCCATTAGCTTGGCGCAGCCACCTCGACACCCATTACTCTAAGTAGTCATATTTTGTACCTTTTTGCACTGCTAAAACCCCGTGGGTTTGTACCCAACCCGTTTAGGAGCTATTCGCATTTCGAAAAAGGAAAACTTTACTGACGATGGCACCTCCACTTTCGATTTCATCTACTCTCTGAATCATGCATCTTTATATTATACAGCATTAATGCACCATACTGTATAGTTGCAGCACCTCTTACCCTAAGAAAATATTAATCACATTCCGAAATTTTGAGATTTTTTAAAAAGTGAAATGGGGCTCTAAATAAGAAGCTATTTATGAACTCTCGGAGTTCTTTGTCATGATTTTTGCACATCCATTACAGAAGAGAACGTGAATTTAAATTGAAAACCACAAACACCGACAAGAACTATAAATTACGCATCTGTTGCTATATGACAGACCTCACACTATTGGTCTCCGCCCTACCAAGCCAGCTAACCGACAGTGTTGGCTCGGGCGCTAAGCGCTCGACTCTGATTCGGGAGGTCCCGGGTTCGAATCCCGTCGAGACCGGCAATCCTGACTGAAGGTTTTTTCCGAGGTTTTCCTCAGTCGTTAAGGCGAATGCAAGGGATTGAGTCCTCTTAAACAGCCCTCGGACATCCCTTCACAATTTCCTATCCGCACATACCTAGTTCACCTGAAGAGGGGCTAATTGCACCCTATAACAGGTTTCCCACGATAAAAAAAAAAAAAAAAAAAAAACAGCTAGCGCAACGCGAAAAGTCCATCATAATTATAAATATCTATCAGCCTCGGCCGCCGCACAGCTCGACAAACAAAGCCGTGGCCCCGGCTCGCGGCGAGAACACCAACCACGGCGCGGCCACGCTCACCGCTAATGAAAATTAAATCAGGAAGTAGCGCTAATGGTCTTTACCTTTCACAAAACAAACTTACGAGCTGATTTATTTATAATAATGTCGGCTGACTATGATGAAGGCTTAACACACGATACACGAGAAGGAGCAATCTTGAAGCATTGCAAAAGATGTACACGGCAAAGTTAAAGTGAGCCGCTAAATGGATTATTATGAGAAGAGGAGTGGGTTGATGAGGGGCCATAGATAAACCAAACTAGCTCGTTTAAAACAAAGCCAGTAAACTCGTAGCTAAGTTGATGGCTTCGCGAAGAGGCGGGATTGAGATTGTTCAGTTAAATTGTGTGATTATTATCTCTTTGAGATGAAAAGTAAAATTAATACGACTCGGCGGAAACGAAGCAATGTGGTAATGAAAACTGACTTAAATTGATAGCGGTTTCCTTCAGCCTGTCAACAGATTACTCTGTTGAAACGATACAGAACTCATTTTCTATTACTTAAGAGGCTTGTTAAGGAGAAGGGGGAGGAAAAATAGAAAGATAAATCCCGAGGCAAATTGGAGTCATAATAAATAATAAAGGTTTGGACTTGTCACCGAGCGGATTACTCAAACACTGACGACGAGCTGCACTAAACAAAACAAATGGCAAACAATCTTATAATTCAGAAGTGATTTAGTTCGGTGGACGACTGGTGAAAGAACACGCCGGCAAGCGAGACACCCGTGTCTTACACTCGACCGAGTAGGATTCACAGTTTCTCAGTTATGTTAGATATTACAGGTACTGTTCATGTTAAAGAACGACTAATCTACTAAGCCTAATGGTACAACACATAATATCCGTTATTAAAAGTAAATTATTTGGACAAACACTGTTCTTAGGTAGAAACAATTTTCATTGTTTCAGTATGGGACACCTACACATCGAGCATGAAATTGACATGCAATAAAATTAATATTAATATATCATATTATGTCGAGAAGGAAGCACATGGTTTATATAGATGGTAGATTGTTTATTATCGATTGTTTAAATATGCATGCAGAATTGCAGAATCACCAGCGCCATGTATATCGCGCTCAAAGTTTGATGGGTGACAGGAGGTTGCCATTATGCTCGGGTGTGTGGCGGAATACGTCTTCCACACAATCACGCAGTCCGACACACACCCAAAGATAATGGCAACCGGCGTTGTAAACCCCCTTCACCCATAAGGCTATGCGGGTGATACGGATGGCGCTGGGGAATCCGAAAGTCGTCTGTGGTAGGTTAATAATTTTTTCATCATCATTTTGAACCAAACAACTATTCGTACAGTGAAGTTGTTTCAAAAGCATGCTGAAACACAATGTGTACGATTAAAAGACGGTTGTTCGAGCTCGGGACAACTTTGTTTACAATGTTAAATGTCCAATTCGCTTGATCGGAAAATCCAGCTAATTCACATACAGTCTGTATCACTTTTCAACCCCCAATGTTCACCCTAAGAATATGAATTCTTAGAACATTGTTAAGAGGGGATGAGCGTATGTCGCAATTATTTTTCCCCTTCATTGTAAAATTACAGCAAATTACCAACAAACTAAAAAAAATGAGCAATTATTGGGTAATGTGTTCTGATAGCGTAATTCCTACATTATTACTTAACATTTTGATGCAAATGACAACCCGATGGACAAACGATAGAACTTCCAAAAATGATGCAGACTTAATCTCTGCGATCTGAGTAAAAAGCTGGTTTTCTCGAGCTCGGCCAACAGTCTTAAGTAGAGCATGCAGAAGCAGTTAGTATGTTGTTAGTACGTACAGTTAAAGTAGAGTAGGATACTGGCAATGAACACGAAGATAACCACCACCAGCACTAGGAGCAGTAGAAGTATCGTCGGCCTACACCACCCCGCGTCGTGGTCACCACCCTCCGAGTCCACCGCCGGCTGTTGTCGCGCGACACAACACCCACTGCCCTCTAGATCGCTCTCGGTCGCACTCCGCTTGACGCAGTACCCGTAGCACCCCCCACCGCCGCCTCTACTAACACCCTCACCGCCCCCCTCCAGATTGACACCGCCTTCTTGTTGTTCGGAACTGTTCCTCACTATGTTCGTCGACGTGTTGTTGGTGCTGAAGTTGACGACACTGTGGTAATACGTCCTCGGCATGAAGCCGTCGTCGTCGTCGTCGCTACGGTTGTTGCGGTGGTGGCCGTAGACGCCGTACGACTCCAGAACGTCGCGGCTACCGTGGTTGGCCGCTTGGTTGTTGTATGGCTGGGCCGGAGTATGGTTGTAGCTTGTACCGTTGTTGTAGTCCTTATGCCCCGTATTGGGGTAGTTGTTCTGATAAGAGTTCATGACCATTATCAACGGTACTAAAGTTGATTATTATTTTCTTTGGAAGACGGTTGTTTATTTTTGTTTAAGTAAGTCGATTTGGCTTTGATATGGGTGCAAAACACTTTTAGATATGCAGTTGAAATATGTATTTGTTCGTATAACTTGATAGTCAAATTCTTTAATTAAACGTATAAACCTTTTACAGCCAAGTAAAAAATCTTCATTATTATTATTAGTATTAAGTATATAAACTACTCGGCTACATTTTTATTTTATAGACGGGTTTTAACTCGCTACCGTACGAACGCAGCATTTATGAAAAGGCTACGCGTGTCTGGTTATTGCTCGGCTGTTCAGCGCTAAAGAACCGGAAACTGCTTTCAAATGTCATCTTTGTGCTAATTAGCGAGTTCTCTTTAAACGCGAAATTAAATTAAAAGTCAGCTCGTCACATGAATGCAACAACTGCGCCTAAACCCATCAGCAGAGGGGCTAATTGCTCTGGGGACTCCATGTTTACTAATTACCACTTGATTGAAATATAAAGACCTTTCGCAATTGGACAGCGCTTTTTAAATACAACATTTCTTGTACGTTCATTTTCTAAAGTTTGTTTCATAAAAACATAATTAGTCGTGTGGGCGGCAGCCTTTGGTCAGTAGAATCCTATACAGGAAACGGTGATTAGGGGGATACTAGTCAGGTTAGCACCTTCGCCTTTACGCTTAGTGGATGTGGACTCTCCCATTGTATATTAGGATGAAGTTATAAACTTATGTTGTGAGTGTTAATCATTGATGATTATAATAAATGTGGGCTGATACTTATGCGTGAGGGTTGGCATTGAAGGCGATGGGTGATTGCGGTGATTGTCCTCTATGGAATACCTGCAACAGAGGAGAAAACTCTAATTAGACAGGTGTCAAACAAAAACACCAATACATTTTATCAAGTTATTGCAAATATATACGGTGTGTTGATATGTCCCTGTACGCATCACTGTTCTGTCCGTTTGTTCGTGTGTCAGCCTCACCATGTACTATTCAACATGTCATGTGTTTTTAGTTAACACTGCCCTTCAACAAGGGTGTTACATATGATTTGTCGACTCTGTGGGTCAAGTTGCGGGGCTTTCCCAAACAAATGGGCGAATTTCTATAAATTTGGCACCCCCAATAGGGAGAATTGAACTATGTAAGATAGATATATATTAAATGCTATCTTTGCTCCTTATGTATAGTAGGATTCACATTTTAAAACAGATTAAAATTATCAAGAGAAAAATGAAGCTTGTATGGAAGAAAGTGGATTGCCTTAATTTTTTTATTTTTTTATTATTTATTTTTCTCTTTTAGGCTTAGTTCCTTTAAAGTGAGTAGTTAAACAAAGAAGACTATGATAAATGTGTGTAGGTTCATAACGTGACTGTACATGAAAAGAATCCGATTGAAACTGGAACTGACTTTGGTAAAGAAGACGGATGAATTGAAGGATGCGGAGCGAGGTTGCAACATTAAGAGCGGTGATGAAAATCTGCAATTAAGTGGCACAGCTAGAATAGGAAGAGTTAAATGAGATGCAGGGTAGAGTAAAAGGAATAGAGAACCGTAACGGAGCAAAATGGAGGTAGACGTTTGGAATAAACTATGTAAATAGTAGGTGTAAGACAAACTGAGGAAGAGAGTGGCATAGCCTGCTTGTTAGGGCAAGGAAGATAAAGAAGGGCGCGTCATTAAGCGAATGAATTGGAGGTGCAAGCATGGTGTGCCAGTATATACTTGTTAAAAACTTATCGAGATTCTACTTTTATTGAACAGAGCCTACAAAACTGTGCAACGAGGTCCAGGATGAAAGTTTCACTTGCAAAACCAATGGCATCTACCTGTACCTTGGTTAACGATTTTGCCATTAACTTTGAAATGAATTGAAGCTTTCGATAAGCATTCTGATATTGACATAATTAATTATCAAATTCTAGAGAACATATGGATAAAGGATTCGTTTGTTTAGTACAAGACAAAAGAGGACTAGACAATAGGCCAATTTGAAGAAAATTAGCCACGGATAGTGAAGAAAGGAAGAATATCTTACATAGACAGATGTTCTTGAATGGTATTCTACGAATGGTGTTGTACAACATTGTGGTATTTCCATTATAAGCTTGATGCATAATCTATCAAGTTTTTGTCTATGATAATGAGACGTGCCACGTAACGTCTGCGTGGCAGTGTGATTGCTCCATTGTGTAAGGGAGTGAGTGATGGCAAGTCTCGCAAGGCGATTATTTTCTTGAGTGCTCCTGGAAAGGTGAACGCTAAAACCTTTCCTGATGAAGTAAGAAAATATATTCGAACTAAGAGATGTCTAAGAGACGCTGAGAGTGTGTACTATATGAAGGTCAGCTGCCCTTAAATGTAGAAAGTAGACAGACATTATTTGTGCTTGGGAAATGTTTTCCATTGTGTATGTAATAAAATCTTGTGATGCTGATATGTTGTTTCTTGTACTGTAAGAGGGATATGAGATGATTCAATTCAACGTGTGTTGAGTTTTAGAGTGAATGGCGATTTGTTTCTACATGAGAGACGGAGATGAGTGAGTGGGTGAAAATAATTCTTGCCGTTTGATTTGATACTTTCCAAATCAAAGATAATACTTGGTTAAGTTTGGTTCCAACACAATACCACAGATCGTAAAGCCTAAACAATATTCGACACGATAAGCTGTGAGTGATGAGGATAAAGACCTATGTTCATATTGGAGGTTGGAATATTAAACTGTATGACTCCAATGGAATTTGACTGAAAGAACTACTTACTTAGGAATCTTATAAAAAATAGAAGCCTGGAGAGCAAATCCATGTTTAATTTGATTATGACAATGTTGGCTCGGGCGTTAAGTGCGCGACTCTGATTCGGGAGATCCCGGTTTCAAATCCCGTCGAGACCGGCAATCCTGACTGAAGGTTTTGTCCGAGGTTTTTTCAGTCGTTAATTCAAATGAAAGAGATTGAGTCCCCTTAAACAGCCCTCGTACATCCCTTTACAATTGTCATATCTGCATCATACATAGTTAGACACCGAAGAGGGGCATGAATTGCACCCTGGGCCGGCTTCCAACGATACATTATTTATTATTTATTAATATGTTTAGCAAGTATGAAGATGAAGCTTTGAAATTGCGCATTCATTAATGTATCGATGACATATTGATATCACAGTATCTTTGTTAATGAAACATGTTCTACTTTGTTTATTAGTACGTTGTCATCTAATACGCATTGAGAATTTCATCGAACTCTCAATACAGATTGAACTCATATCACTTCCCAACCCATTAATAATTTACAGTTTAATCGTTAACGTTTGATCATGTAGCTAAACACATTCCTGGCCCAACTTTCAACTTTCAATCTGTTTCATAATCCTTTCACATGGAGCTCTGTCCTTATTAACCATTATAATTTTAATTCAATACAACCCCCTCTAAATATTAAAGCTAAAAGCAATTGATAAAACCGAGGACTGCGGTTAAACAAAACTGGCAACAATTCATTTTAAATCTCAATTAGCCTGCGGTCGTCAGCTGAGGATGGCCGGATGACATCGCTTCCTGTTAACACGTTACTACTGTTCTGGGGAGGGGGAAGGGGAGGGAAGGGGGGCTGCTCAATGATTAATGCTACGCCGAGGATATTACCAACACAACAGTTTTATTACACCACAAAATAGCTCTTCAAACTTTTGCATTTTACACATCACGAGTGAAATAATTAAAAATAGCTTTGGCCGCGCAACTGTTATGGTAGGTACCTCACGGCTTCTCGGATTCTTTGCGCGAACGTGATTTATATGTTTCAGGGGGATGGACGTATAAACGAGGACCGAAACATAAACGATATTGCCTTTGCGCTGTACGCTGTACCACACGAGCGTTTTATAGAGGCGAAGGTGATGTGAGAGGAAAATTGAAATTTACGACAAAAGCTAATAAAACATGGACAAAACCGGCACTAGGCAAAATAATTCAATGCTATAAAGAAACCAATCAATCTTATTTGTTAGTATGTTATGACATAATGTGAAGTATATGATCGCAAGTAATTATTGATTTCTGATATATAATTCGCAGTTATCATTTCTTTACAGGGTGACACGCAGACGACCAACTCGTCGAAGATATTTCGTTACAACAGTTGGCTGGATGAAAAGTTATTCAAATATTAAAAAAATCAGTACTGTTATTTACAAGCAAATTACACAAATATGCCATTTTTATATAAACTGAGAATAATAGCTTTAATAAAAATACTTGTCATTAATAATTATGTAATTTAAAGAAGTATTAATTATATTGTAATAATTGTTGCCTATGCAGATCACAGTTCTTACGAAACGTCAAATTACCTATTAATCACGTTTTTAAGTTTAATAGCTTATTGTAATATTTTCCTTAAATCAATAATGTTGCGTAGTTTTAACCAGTAAAAGTTATCGATAAATCAGTGACAACTTGACAAAACGTATTAAACTTATCATTAATATTCCCCAGAATTTACGTGTTTTGTAACTTTTATGTAAGGGTAATAACGTTTAGCCTAATAATTTACGCTCCTGGCTTTGACCAGGTTAACACACACAAATTAGATTCACCGCTCAACTGTGAAGAATAGCAAGAGTCGACCCCAAGTCTTTTAGCAAATTACCTAACATTTTCACAAAACACTAGAGAGGCAGAGGAGAGGTTTTAAACTTCATTCGCATCGCGGGCTTAGGGCGCGTCTGAAACCGTCTTTGTGCGCCAGTCTGTTACGCCAGGTGTGGACTTGAGCACGTTCGCTGCTGCTAGCGATGTGTTCGGCAAAAGTATGACTTGTAAGCACATGCATTCCCTGCTTTGGGCATAATATATTGTTAAAAGTCTTAAGGAAACAAAATTAATAAACACTACTGATTTAACTTCTTTTTTTCGCATATTCATCGTTTTCCTCAGATTGCCCATCGATGTTGCGGAACTATAAAAATGTTGGGGTAAGGATGAGATTTAATATGGTAGTTAACCGTATTTTAGTTTTTTAATTTTTATTGGTTATTTATTGACACATTATAAGATCTCAAACTTTTTATTGGGTTCTTGGACTCATTTAAGATCTCATGAAGTAGACCATTCAAGTAGTAACAATTTACATCAAAACAGGACATTCGGCTATCTGTATGCGGGCTAGCGGTGAGTTGATTAATTAGCAGACTGACGGACCAAATTGCATTACATATAAGTCTTGTTACATCTAATTACGTGTTCAGTTTGTTATGCACTAGATGTGAACACTGACGCAATGCACCAACACATGTTTCTCTCACTGCATAGGCTGCTCAGATGAACGATCTGAACTTCACTTGAGTAATATATCTAACATTAAACGGAAGTTGTGGAAAGTATTGTTAAAGTATAGACCACGCATGTTGTAAAAATCGATTTTTAAAAACTTACAATCAAAAAGCAGTTTACAAATCAGTTTATACAGTTAAACAAGATGGACGTCAATTTTTGTAATTTTTTATGTATATTTTAGTTGTTAATACTGGAATTTGGGCCTTACTGTAATCAAAAGTCTTTGTAAATCAGTAACTGTACAAGAAACGACAATCTTAACAAATCATTTCCAATCGTTTAAAATAATAACAACTTGCAGCAGGTTACTTTAAACATTATGGAATTACCTTATATGACCATTTCGTATTCAGATTCATTAAATAAATGTGTAGCCAAATTATGTATTAAATGACCAAAATCCTGTGTATTTTACCCATATACAACGTTACTTTGATACTTTTCGAAATGAGTAGGCTACGTGCCGGTACCGGGTTGCCCCTCCTCCATTCAATTCATCCTTCATTCTCATCTATCACCACTCATCGTCTCGAATAGCTTTAGTGTATTAATATGTGACGTTAAGCGATACAAATCAAATGAAACCAAACAATGTTACTTTATTCTTCAGCAGGCGATGTGGACGAGTGCATTGAGAGTAATCTAATGGAACGCGTCAATGTTGCCCTAGAGCGCACTAGAAAGACCAATGGAACACGACGCTCACGCTCAGTGCACACGAGTGCACCCGGTGCAAGCGCACATAAATACACTAGACACGGAGGCTACACGTTTAATTCCAGCCAACAGCAACATAAAAACACTGATTAGCCACTAACTAATCGCGCTCGGGGATATAGAACAACACGGATTCATTAAAAACACAAATAAGCCCAACATAAAAACTGTTCACTAAACCTTTACAAACTACAATGTCCGTACAATATCGAACACAAATAATAGTTATAAACATCTAACTTATTTGCTCTGTTTCTTCTTTCTTCCTTAATTCTTAAACGGAAAGAGATTAACGTTATTTAACCGTACAAAGTCATATCATGTATACCTACCATGTATAAACAAGATACAAACGGCCTTTTCTTCCGTAATGAAGGAGTATACGTGACCCATATTGGTCACTGACTATAGTAGGTATGTGTACGGCATGTATATACATCAGTAGGTATAATCTATAGATAGGGCCCATATGTTACGAAAGAAAACAAAGTTCTTAAACCTAACAACTCTCTTGCACTTTAACTTGTTCATATAATAGTTTCAAATCTATGAACAACAGGCAAACTACGTCAATGTGCAATGAACCGCGCTAACAAGCTTAGCCTAGTACAATGGCAATGGTAATAAGGTTTCTGTCCGGCTCTTGATTTAGATAATGTTGCCGGTTGTACAACTCAACTATGTTTGCATGGACACTTGTGTGTGTGTGCATCAAATATGCAATGCTACACGGTTTTGTGTGTGCACATCGATATATTCTACGGTTTTGTGTGTGCACATCGATATATTCTACGGTTTTGTGTGTGCACATCGATATATTCTACGGTTTTGTGTGTGCACATCGACATATTCTACGGTTTTGGGTGTTCACACAGGTTTTGTGTGTGCACATCGACATATTCTACGGTTTTGTGTGTGCACATCGATATATGCCACGGTTTTGTTTGTTTGTTCACACAGGTTTTGTGTGAACGCCGTAGAGAGTGAAACGAAGCAAGAACTGCGATTTATCTCGTCGGCTTCACACGTGCTCCTGTCGACAACTTGCGAGTCTTGACAAATGACATTTTCTTGCTATCCAGCTACGTTTACTCCTAGAATCCTGCAACCATATATTACCGACAAACAAAGCCTTACCCCCCTCCATCCTCTCCACTTCTCCCGGTTTGATATTTTAACCATTTTGGTGCAAAGATAAAAGAACATTGGCACAATCTATCTTGGCTTAAGATACAGATCGCAAATTGTCTACATGCGCTGAATGTTTATTTGAAAGATACTTTCCAATCCACTTATATTTCCTAGGTTAGCGCACAAACCCCAATGCTCAACTTTAATAGTGATGTAATGTTTTCAACACATTTTTTTTTAAATTTGTGACCATTTACAATTTTAATGCATTTCTATTGCTGTACGATTGCGTCTGTACCTCTAAATCGAAAGATGCTTACATGAGTTAAAACTGATGATTTAATGTTCCAACCATACGACAAGTTTGTTAAATACAACGAGTAAACTTGAAACCTGTGCCAGGTTTAAGCTGAGTAACGTCACTACTTAGAGCAGGAACTGCCTTCTCACGAAGTTTCCTCGGGTGACGACTTGTTCACGACAAACCCATACCGACCAGCAGAGTGGACAGGCAGAACAATATTAAACAATAATGGATTTTTGTTGTGCTATCATTGTCGTTGACAATGATGACGACGACGATGACGCTGTCGCTGAGCCTATATTACTTTCAGGAAATCTTAGGTAACAAAATAACACATTATTCCTCTTTTATGAAAGAAAAATATAATGCAACCGTTAAAACAATAAGTAGACTTCTTCTCTGTGGCTTATATTATTATCAGGCATTCGATACACAAAACTGTATATATTTTATTACTATCGAACTACAGAATGTATTCCGTAATGATACGTAGTAATAAGTATAAACTCTATTCTACGTCAAGGCCAAGTCAGTGAGACCTGATCCCGTATGGTAGAGAACTAACATGGCAAGTAGTGAAGATGTAAGTAAGTTAGAAGTTCTGTTGAGCCTGCCTAATGACGTAGCCCCTATCAACAATACTGACTTCTGATTGGCCGGTAGTTATGCTGAGATGGGAACGACAGAGCTCGTTGCCTGGATGTGCTAACTGTCTGTATCGGACGCGGCTCGGTCTATCTTGATTACTGGGGGGGGGGGGGGGGGGGGGGGGTTGGGACCGTAGAGACCGTCAGAACAAAGAGTCATACCAATCAGTGGATGAACAAACAGTTTTGTAGAATAAGTTCTTACTTCTCCATGGCGAGAAAATAGATATACATTATTATCAAACTAAATTAATTTGTTCTAAAAAACACATTCTTAAATATACATGTTATACATTTTACAATATACATGTACATGTGGTAGCTCAGAGTTTTATCTAAATTCTAACCGAATTAATCATGAATACTGCTATGTACTGTTTGTAATATGTACTAGGAAAACATTTAAAGTCGTTTATAGACGAGTAAGCGAGTCATGTGTTGCGTAGGCCTACCCGGGAACATTTTGCATTTAAGTTGATTGATATAAGGAATACGATTTTGAGTTAACTTGGTATAAGGGCGAGTCAACTGTTAGGCCATAATGCACCACTCTAGCCTATGACATGCTAGGGAAAGATTCATGATGGATCTAGCTTCAACTAGGGGTAGGAAAGGGAATGTTTCCGGGTACTCACCACATAGGTTCGCAAACTCGTCCAGCAAAAACTTTGGTGTTTTCCACTTTTAAGATCAAAATCTTCAGTTGAAGCCTAAAATTAATAATCTATCTTAAAAGTGTACATTCAATGCGTTCCAACTCCGGTAGGCGTATCTCATCGAAATAAGTGTTTTGGAGTCGCCTCACCGCACAGACAGAATTCAAACAATGCTTTCTATAACTTTTGTTGGGAGTTTTCGACTTGTTACAGACTAGTGTTGATGGTAAAATAAGTACCATAGTTACTTAATCAGTTTAAAACTTCTTTCAAAATATAAATTTGGACAATTTGCATAACGAAAAACGCTCATCCATACTATTTAAATTCACATATGATTTGTAAAGCATGGGTAGAAAGGCGAGGCGATGCTTCGACGGGATGCGGACGAAACTGAGAGGATGGCACACGACGACAGAGCAGATCATCCCGTCTGGCAGCATCCAGACACTGCCTGAAGAGCTTCTACTCAACATCTTCTCGTATCTGAGTCTGTCCGAGCTCTGCAATGTCGTACCTCGAGTGTGTAGACAGTGGGAGCGACTACACTGGGACCCCCAGCTCTATGGCGTGGATAGAATTCAGGACAGTGAAAGGACACTCGAATATGTACTTGGAGAAAAGTTCTTTGGTGGTCCAATGCATCGAATTATACCAATCGACCCATGGCCAGTCATTCGCTTGAAATCCCCCCATTTCGACAAAGTCTACATGAAGAAACTAGTCGAAAAGTGCGTTGAGATTCACAAAGAGAGGAAACCTAATGGAAACGGGGTTGTTGACAAATTTGACAGTATATTTTATAAAGATTTTATCGTCATGCTTTCCCATTTGAAAGTACTACGAACGGAAAACCCTCCATTCCACTGCTTTTTTTACAATAAATGTATAGCACACCTCCTAGGTTGCTGTGTTCAACTTTATGAGTTGAAGATTACCGTCAGTAAGTACACCCTGACAAGTACAGAACTGACAGAACTGTTTGCCAAGCTAAGTGGGACTCTACGAGTATTGTATTTAGGTTTTGAAGACTGGAATTTAGAGTATATGAACGCCATCACAAGTTGTCGGAATCTAAAAGAGTTGGTCATTGTAGATGCTGAAGCAATTTCCCCGAGAATTTCTCCAGGCAATTGCCAGCATGTCAGGGTTGCGTAGCCTCACATTCGCAAATTGTTTCCGATCCTCAGTATATTCATTGTCCTCTTTGTTTTCCAACAATTCGTTAAAAGATTTGACAACATTCAAACTTATGTTCTGCAAATACAATCACCAAGAACTAAGAGGAATTGGTACAAACCTGAAGAACCTGACTAAATTGTCTCTGCGTTCAGATAAGTTTCATGATTTAAGTGGAGTTCAGAGCCCCTCATTGCTCTCCAAAGGATTGCTAGACAGCATCATTACTGGTTGCAACAAACTGGAAACCTTGGAGATTGTTTGCGAGGGTGAGGACCCTTCAGCGGAGGCCTTGCTGATGATACCCAAGTACTTACCCAGACTCAAGAAGCTCTCTGTGTATTGTCTGGAGTTACCTGAGACAGAGTGGGAGCCGCAACTGAAGGATATGATGCCTCACCTGGTCATAACTACGTGGCCGCCCTACACCCCACACATACAAGAAGTCTTCTAGCTAGATGACAGTGTCGAGGGCCATAGGACAAGGCAGAGATTTTATTATCATGGAACCTGATTGATAACTATTTTATTTTATCGCAAAATGTGCTGTTTATATTGATTACATTTTAAAATTACAATTTTAGTTAAGTTTATTTTGATAATTACATTTTAAAATGAAAACTTGCATTTCTTCATACTTGCCTAGCTGTTAGGTTTTTGTTTTTTTGTTTGTTTATTACATTTTGTCTTCCAGTTTAACTAAAATAATTTCACCATTCGCTTGGAATGTTCCCTAATCGCTGCTAGTTCTTGATCTCAATCTCAATGTGACGTCTCCAATCATCTGTGACGAAAATAACAATGAACGATTGGTTTCGATCATGATTGAGAACGAGAATATATTATATTAATTGGATGAGCGTAGCGAGCGAAGCGAAGATTCCATTTCACTACACTGGAGAAAAAAATCCGGAATGTTTTTTTTTTTTTTCTTTTTTTTTTTTTTTTTTTTTTTGTATTTTTGTGTGTTTGTTAACACGATTCCGGCTAAACCGATACTCTGATTGCAATGAAATTTTATGGAGGCCTTCGAAATCTCTGAACTTAGAACTGCCACGTTTTTGAGCGCAATCGGGAAATTTTTTCTTATAAAAAACGCAATTTTACGATTTTTTTCGATTTTTTAAAAATTTCTTCGACTTATAACACCTACACGCTTTATCCGATTGTAATGATTTTTTCACAGAACCTTAATTTTATGAATTAAGATATTCGTGTAAAATTTGAGCGTAATCGAAAAATTATTTCTCATGAAAATCGAAATTTTACGGGTTTTTTCTTTTTTAAAACAATTCTTTGACTTATAACACCTACATGCTTTATCCGATTGTAATGATTTTTTTACAGAACCTTAATTTCATGAACTTATATATTCGTGTTAAATTTGAGCGCAATCGAGTAATTATTTCTTAAAAAAATTAAGTTAATTTTTATTTTATTTAATTTAATTAAAAACAATCTTCGACTAAGTAATAATTTTTTCACAGAACAACAGAAAATCTGCGTAACACATGGCAGCTCAATGCACCAATTACGCTCATCCAACAACGCGGCGGGACTTAAGCGTTTTCCTAGTAAGAATATGGAATATACGGTTTTTAAGCATAAGCCCGCTTTGAGGACATTATTAGTAATGATAGCAGTTGTAATAAAAGTATGCCCCAGTCGGGGCCCCAGTCGGGGCATACTTTTATTACAACTTGACTTAGAATATATTAATAATTATGAAAAGTTTTGACTTGGTTTTTTTATAACTAGAAAATGGCGGCCTCAGAAAATGACCGAAAATATTTTAATGTTATCATTTTAAAGTTCCTTTCATTCAGTTTTGAAATGCATATACAGTAACGGCCTACTATGCTTAACATAGCCAGTAAAAAATACGAGTGAAGATTGCACGGTTTACTCAATCTCCGAGCGGAACTTTGGGTAACCTTGAACGTGCAACATTCGCTCGCATTCAAATACTAGGAAAACGCCAAAGACGTAGTTAGACGAGTGAGTGATTCATGTGTTGAGTATCCGGTAACATTCCCTTTCTTCCTCCTACCTATAAGGCCTCTCTAGCCTAACATAGGCTAGAGTGGCTCATTAGGGACTTAAAGTTGACGCGCCCTTATGCCAAATTAACTTAAAACCCTAATCAATACAATTATGAATCTTAAATGCAAATGTTCCCGGGTACTCAACACATGACTCGCTCACTCGTCTA
Organism: Sweltsa coloradensis; assembly: GCA_024449915.1. Classification (NCBI taxonomy): domain Eukaryota; kingdom Metazoa; phylum Arthropoda; class Insecta; order Plecoptera; family Chloroperlidae; genus Sweltsa; species Sweltsa coloradensis. Next base: position 548,021 of record JAMZAV010000043.1, on the reverse strand, counting down.
ACAACGAATTTGACGTTTTCCTAGTCTAGTTAGCTAAGGCGACGTTATACCCGAAATCTGAGAGACGTGGGTTCAATCCCCTGGTCGTGAAAGATTTTGTAAATTTTCTGGATTGTATTTTAAAATTATTAAACATGTTTTGAAATGCATATAATGCAGTGTAGTCTATCATCTGTGGCAATATTATGGAAAACAAAGCCCGTACGAAATGCGTGTAAAGATTGCAAAGTTTATTCAATCTCCCAGCTCAAATAATTGGGGATAACTTGAATATGCAAGATTCGATACACCTTGGGCAGTGCATTTTCACAGCCAAACAAATAATTACAAAAAATAGTTTTCAAAAACAAAACCATTGTCGTTATAATTCCTACATATCGTTGCCTATTTTTCAATTTATTATTTCTTGTTGGTTTAAATTACAATGGATCTAGCTGATTTTGTTAGTAGTTCTCAGTAAATACCGGATGTCTGTTGAAAATGTCAGCGTAATCTATTCAGCTTTTCGGCTGATTTTCATGTACACACACACCCACAAAATCACAGAATAAGAGCCGATTTTCTTAAATGGTATCCTCAGTCGCTTCGCTCCCTCGTCTAATGTCCCGTGTGTGTACTATGTATTATGTACGTGTTAATGGACTGCAATGAAATAAAATCAAAAACCAAATGTATAATGAAAACTTAATCCATTGAAAGTCATTTCGGGGTCGAATCCAGTTATCTTGTTGTGTGTCGTGTGGTGTGAAAACCACCGCTAACGACTCATTGTTGATGCACGAGGCAAATAACCAAGAATTCTTTAGTTGGTGTGCCGTCGTTTAACTATGGTAATTAAAATTGAAATTGAAAATAATGTTAGTTTTAATTAAATTACACTTTTAAACATTCATGTAAAACTGTACTTATATGATAATAAAAAGTATTAAAATCTATAATAATTACAAAGCAATTTAAATCGGCTGGAAAAAAATGAGCTACCAGCAGATACCTGATTTTAAAACAAAATGGCTGCCATTTTAAAATGATGCCATCTTGGATGTGACACTTAGACATTTTTCTTTCTCTACACATATATAATCATGGTACAAAAGGTCTCTGGCTACCTTTACGAAGTAGCATACGGGGATTATGTGTATACTTTGTTCCCTGACTATATGCCTAAAAATAACACACAGTCAAAATACACTTCGTTTTAGCTATAACATTCCGCCGCTAACATCGCTTTAATAACGAATCAAACATTGTATTGCCAGCTAACTCGCTAGCTGTTAATAACTAAAAAGTTTTTATCAAACCTGAGGGGTTACGCATTGCAAACTTTCTGTTCCGTGTGCATGAATAAACCTGATAAAACAACTGCTGTAATCATCCCTGGTTTTGAATAGAAGCCAACATTTAGTTAGAAAACTAGATCCGTCCGAGTGTGTGGGGATGAATGGAGCGGAACCACCCCCTGGCTTAGTGTGGGGTAGGGCCTGCGTGCCGGTAGCCGTCAACAACTTCCAACACAAGGGTTTTATTGTGGCGCAAGGTACACAATAATTTCAAAAGACACACATTGTTTCTACTATTTTTTATTCGTTTATTTCGTACACCGTTACGTAAAAGTAGAGAGAAAAATGTACTGATGGATTCAAATAACGGACCTATGATCGATTCGAGTGATTTGCACTCTTCGTTAGATTAACAAGAAAATAACAAAATCAAAAATTTTTTTTTTTTTTTTTTTATTTATTTATTTAACGTCTATCCTATTCAGTTATAAAAACTGATTTACAAAGGAGGACAACTAAATAAATCTAATTACATAGATACAGAAACAACAATAAATTACATTAAACATACATACATAAATTAAACTTAATGAAAGAGACAGTAAACGTTAACATTTTTAACTTGTCAAAACTTTAAAAGAAATATTCCCCTGATTGCCTTCAGTCAGCGGTTTAGCCGCGGTCGCTTAGCCGGTTCCCACTCTAACACCGAAGTTAAGCAAACTTCGGGCGTGGTCAGGGGTAGAGTGGGTGACCGCTCTGCCCTGAAACACACGTATACTGCTTGTTGGAGCAGATGGAGGGTTCAAGAGCTAGTGTAACGGCTTCGCTCTCTTCGACGTCTGCTCGGCAGTTCGGGTTAGTGGAGGACCTATAACTGTCAAGGTTACACCGTCCTTTCGGACGGGACTGGTCAAGCCGTTGGTCCTCTTGGTACTTTTCGAAAGGAGTAAGCTACGTGCCGGTACCGGTTTCCCCCGCTCATTTCTCTACTAAATTTGTACTAGTGGATTACATTATCCGGCGCAAATAGAGACTCAATAAAATAAAATAAATCTCGCTAAGAAGAAGTATATTTATGTTAGTACTTTAGATAGAAATTAAAAAAGTGACTACACCTGTTTTTAATTTCTATCTAAAGTACTAACATAACAGCGTCATAGTCGCCTACTATAAAGCCAAGGTAAAACAAAAGTATATTATGTCGTTATATATCTATGGTAAAGTTATCATCTTCAAAGTTAAAGCACCCAAAACTATACTATAATAATAATAAACTTGGTACATAATTTATAACGTCTCTCTCCTGTTTGATATTGGTGTAAAACCAGTTTGATCACGAGCCATGATGATAGATTGAGAAGGAAAGTTTAAAGTTTCTCTTGACAGAAAGACTAATTCCAATAGACTTGACACGTTTAACCCCTTTCTCTTCCCGCTCCTGCGAATATTAATGGCGGGACCTCGAAACTTGGTTTATGTTCGGGAATAATAATATTAAAACATCTCAGTGTGCCACCCCGCTATGCAGCGATGTGAGGTATTAGGGCGTCCCCTGCATGTGTGTGCGTCGTGAAGCGTCTAACCCCCAGTCAGGTTACGAGGCAGTTTATATGCAAACAGCGAAATACATCACTTCGTTCATTATCAGATTGATGTCGTTTTGAAATGGAATGTATACAAATTCTCAAAATTAATAACTGACTAGATTTTAAATAACTACGTGTGCATAAGATAACTATGCAGTATTCTTGTTTTAATTTTCAATGGTGTTACACCATGACACCACACAATATAAAGTACCTAATTCAACATTTACATTTTCATGTTCTATAGTAATATAAGTTCGTAAAGCATAATGAGAAAATTATTCAAGTTTGATTAAGAAATAAAACCTACTAGAACGAATGAGTGTTCGTCAGCAAGTGGAAGGTCTGCTAGATCTCCCTGCGCCCCCCGCTCCACTCGCTCGCCGGTGTAGCCCGAATGTCAGGGGACATTGGGCAAGGGTAGTCACCAATGACATGAAGTCACAGGATACTTTACTACATATAGAGGGCCGTGATCACGTACAAATATTTCCGGTTTACGCCTGCGAGTGGCTATTTTCGTAAATGACATTGTATTACTGCTGGGGTTTTTTCCCGAGGCCTGACCCGACTTGGTAACAATTTATTATTGTAAAACTATTGAAATATCAAGAAAAAGGAACAAAAGCATACAAAAACGCAATTTACCGGTATTCAATTTTTGGAAAAATCGCAATATTGGTAAAAATTTACCTAAAATGCATTGCAAATCTCGTACTCTCGGACCAAAGATGAGTTTTAACTAGCACCTGCATCTCCCCATGGTCACTCCGTCAGTACGTGCGTACACAATAGGCTACATATTCTAACAAGCATTCCTAGTTTTAAAAGATTTTCACTCACGTTACTAACACTTTAGGGAAAAAATTAAAATCTTTTGAACAAAAGCCGAAATAAAGGACCGTGTGTGAAAAACACGAGTAATGAAATTGAATTCAAGGGAATTGTAAGAGTTGATTCATTGCCTGGGAACCGCGGAGGCCTTTGTTGCCGCTCCGTGCGAGTCCTGTTATCAGTGGGACCACACTAGGCGTCAAGCGCTCAGGCTAACGCGCCTTTGTTCAACTCAATGACGGCTCAATACAATATTGAAAACCATGCTGGTCAGAAAGTGAGACCTCTTCAAGGATGTAATCGGCTTTATTCGCCGCAGGGACGTCCCTCCAGGAACTTGCACATGATAGGCTAAGGTTCCTCCAAACTTTGCGGGGGCTTAGATTGTATCACACACACCAACATGGCAGCAAAACTTCGTGATGTGGCCGTAAGCATGGAAATGTGAAGAACCCTTTCACGTAATACTAAAAAGAAGTGAAAAGACTAAGAAGGCTCCCGAGAAAAGCTTTGTAATTACTTGTAAGTGAATGCTTCCTCACAAAGAAGCCCCAGTGACGAGTTTTAAAGGGGAACACTCTATACTTCCATGGTGATGAGACGCAGCTAAGAAGAGAGTCCATTATGTTAAATCAATCAGTGAAAACAGCCTAGGTTTTGAAACAAGAAAAAATAACACCCACTTTAATTACTTGAAGCTATGAATAAACTTCTTCAGCGTCGAGTAAAAGAAGTGAAGCAACCACTTCAATCAAAAACGTTAATTTATAATAACACTCGCTAAGCTGAGCGGCTTAGTCGGCTTGTCATTTGCATTATACTAGAGGCCGCTACACTTCACTTCAATGATGTAACTAGCGAGATTTATACGTATTATTTGCATGAAACAACTCGAATCTTCTGATCCAAGATAATATTCAAATATTGTGCAAACGATGAATCTATTCTTAACGGGAAACTATTTGCAGAGGCAGGCTGTTCAAACATGTTTCGAGAAACAAACTAACGAAAGATTAACGTATTACATCCCACAACAATAATAAATGCAAATATATCAAACGAAATCCATCCATCCATATTGTTGGCATCTGCATTTATGTAGAATCAAAGTGTTATTTCAATGAATAAATTCTTGTGTCCCCCAAATTCCAGATACTTTTTTCGTTAAAATGATTAATTAATTTTAAGCAATGCAATAAACGGCAAACTTCAATCACTTTTTACCATTTCTATCGTATGCATTTTCATGTACATTTAGTTTTTCGTGCTCACAACGACAAAAACAATAAAACACATACACCAATAAACGGAATCAAACTTAAAACAACATATCAAAACAATATATTTCACAAAATAAACTTTAATAAAAACAGTAATTTGGAACGAGGGTTTATGTTATTATTAAATACACAAGTAATGGCAAAATAATAACATTTCGGTAGAGCTACAATAAGTTTTTTGTGTGCAACATTACACAGATGTTCACAAAGCAAAAGAGCTTTTTCCCTTTCGAAAAACGCAGTTATTTTAATTAATTAAAGTTCGATGATTAATTGGATGAGCGAGCGAGCGTAGCGAGCGGAAGCGAAGACTTCAATTTCACTGACCCCCCCAAAAAATTTAGCTCGGGTTGTTTTTTTTTTTTTTGTTTTTTTGTTTTTTGTGTTTTTTTGTTTTTTTGTTTTTCCGTCTGTTTGTTCGCTCGATTCCGGGCAAACGGCATACGCGATCTTGATGAAAATTTGACCGGACCTTCGTTTTCTCTGAACTTAGAGGTGTATTGTTTTTGGGTACAATTGAAGAAATATTTCTCATAAATATCGTACTTTTACGATTTTTTTCGATTTTTAGTGCGATATTTTCGTGACATTTGGGCCGATTCTGACCAAACGGGTGGGGCTAGAACGTTCATATTTCACATGGACATTAAGATTATGGTGATGTAGTACCTTTTGAAAGAAAAAGTTGAAAAAGTTAGCTAGAATCCATAGAAATAAAGGTTTTAATATTAGTTTTTCAATTTTTAGTGCGATATTTTCGTCACATTTGGGCCGATTCTGACCAAACGGGTAGGGCTACAACGTTCAGATTTCACATGGACATTAAGGTTATGGTGATGTAGTACCTTTTGAAAGAAAAAGTTGAAAAATCAGTCAGAATCTACAGAAATAAAGGTTTTAATATGAGTTTTTTGAAGTTTATAATACCAATTAACAAATAACAATAGAAACTTGACAACAATCACCTCCACAATGCATTCAAAAAGCACTTGCAAAGGAAAAGTGCAAACAAACGCACAAAACGCAAAAAAAAACTTACAAAAAAAAACGCTCATCCATCAACGCGGCGGGACTTTAGCGTTTTCCTAGTTAGATACATCATGCTCAACAAGGCATTAGTAAATTTTATGTTAATACTAAAATGAACTCATCGCGATATAACATCATACTTCATTTTAAATAAAACATTTGATTTTCAAAATTATATAATTAATTAAAAATTGCAATTATATTTAATTACAAATATTAAGTACATATTTTTTACCGTTATATTTACGCACCAACTGACAATGTTGACTATACAGTACTTTTAATTAGTTATAACTTGTTATAAACAAAATTGTGGATCACTTTCATATTTAATTATATTATAGTTTGACATAAAATATACATACTGAAGTAATATTTTTATTCCTTACTAAAATCCTAACCTTCTACACTAAGTCTTTCAGAATGCATTACTACGTGATGTTTCGTTGTATGAATTTTGTTTCTATTGTTGGTATTTTGTGATATTTCAATGGATTGATATTATATCGAAGCATACTTTTTGTTATCACAATTAATTGCATATTATAATTACTGACAAAATAAAATTTGAAAATGTCGCACGATAGAAAGCACAATTACAATAGTAGGTGTACCGTGTGTAATGACCATAATATTAGGTATTATATTTCGCTGGAGGTCATATTGTATTAAAACTAATTTAAACAGTATTACAACTACTCATTTGGTTGGTAAACCCGGCACCTCCACCATTTCTATAAAATATTTTCGGGCATGACAGGTTTTTAAAGTTGTGAATATTATAACTTTTAAAGAGAGATATTTATACAATAAAAGGTTTAATTATTTGCATTTAATATTGTATTAAAATGAATTTATACAGTATTATAAAGCTACTAAAAATTTCGTTTGCTTACCCGGCACCTCCACCATTTCTATAAATATTTTCGGGCAGAATAGGTTTTTATATTTTTAAATACTCTTTTGAGTAGAAGTTTTAAATCATTGAAGTTTTCACTTGTCAAATAAATTGTAAATGTTATATCTTCCCGCTTTGCCAGTTAGCTAGTCCCAGCCATGAGAACACGAGAGTGCGTGAAGGCAGATGGGCTCTGTAATAATGTTAGTCGTCATGAGGACACGTACAGTGTTGCCACGTCGAGCCTAGAGCTGTTGGCAGGACGTTCAGTTGTCGTTTAGTGCATAGATACATTCTCAAGATATCTTGCTCCATTTAAAACAAGTATAATAACATGACACTGATAATATATCAATAATGAACTATGAAAATTATTTCTTTATCTGGCCACTCGTTTTTATATTATTCTTGGACATTTCATTTTATCAATTTGCTTTAACTTGAAAAACAAAAAGTCGAAAAGGAAAGTCGTACTTGTGATCGCTAGTAATTTTTATAAACAAACAGCTATAATCCGTAATGAAAAATCGTTGAATAACTTTTCTTGTATATTATTTATGGGCCAAATGTTGGTCTACACATTAGGGGCCTACCGGACATCGTTTTGGTTACACCAATACATCAAGAAACAGCTTACATTTATGGTTCAAATTTTTCTTAGAAATAAAATTCTTAAATCTAAGTTTGAAATACGGCAAAGTGATAAAACTTTGTTAAAATAATAAATGTATTGTGAAAAGTCTCCTATGAATATAAGAACAAAAGAACAGATTGCGTACGAGTGTTGGGCGAACCACCAGCATGGTTGATCTTCAACCAGGATGTGGGTTCAAAACATATCCAACCGCAAAAAATAGAACAACAAAACTATCGCAATATGCTTTCAAAAACTTTCCAGAAACTCATACAGAAACGAAACATGTTTATGCTTAAAAGTTTAAACACATTATTCTCAACTTGCACGTTTCATAAAAGTTTAGGTCAGTTTCAAAACAAACTCATTCCCATGCTGGAATGTGACCTATTGAGGACTGTGCCTATACAGCACGACAGTTTCAAATTAATCAGTTATGCAAAAAAAAACTGTTATCAGACTGGAATACTAATTAAACTAAGGACATATTATCGTAGCTTTTTAAAATAATTATGCGTTCTAATTTCAAACACAGCGTCCAATGCGATAACGCTGTAAGGGGAAATATAATATATGTTAATTAATTGAAACACAATGACTTGCCAGTTCACTCAATAAAAAATCAGATTCACATTTTAATTACTAGTTGATTGCAGCCAATTGAATAGCTAAGCAGTGTTATATCAGCACAAATTAAAACACACGACATTAACTAGTGAACTTGAGATTTCACTAGCTTTTTCAACCACGAAATGATCTAAGTCACGACTTATTAATAAAAATTCACATTTATAAGAAAAAATATTAAATTGTATAATGGGCTTTCGTTAACTCAGCATAAATAAATTAAATAAATTAAATAAATTCGTATTTCGAGTCTACCCACTCAGTCATTTAACTGATTTTCAGTGGGAGACAGTATAGAAGATAGTTAAAAAGCATTTTATTTTGAATGAAGTCAATGGGTGTTTTGACGGGTGCGTCTGTGAAGGGTCGGGCTCACATCTCCCCCGCGGTTCACTCGCTAAACCAACACTCGACGCCACCCTCAGTTTACACGTTCACTTACAAGACATGTCTGGGCACATAAAAGAAAATCGAATTACTGTATTGATATAACTCGAGCCGGCTGAGTCTTCCTCACAACTAAGTGAATGTGTTGCTGGCGAACCATGGATGATGACGCAGACACGGTCACGTGGGCTTTCTCGCACGTGCGTGAGAGCGAGGGCGTGGGCGTGATAGTGTGTTAGCTAATTTTATCCGAAAGACTACAACAAATAATTATACACACATATATTTACCAATTTATTCAAAATTTAGTACATAATAATTTTCTTAAAAAAAAACTTATTCTTTAAATACAATTATCATCGCCATTTGTTTGCTACTCCTTTGGAGACATTTATAATTAGTTATGAGTCCGTGAAAATAGCATTTTGTGAATAAATGCTACAAAACGTATTATTTTCATCTAAAAGTTAGGTTTTCCGGTCTTTTATTATATTTTCCACAGTATTTATAATTTGTTTATAACACATTTGTATTAAGTTGATATTAATTCAACCTTGATAACATAATTTCAAAATTAAAATATGAAAAAACTTCATATACAAGCTTTTGAAGGTGGCAAAAAAGATGCTACAAACCACTATAAAATTACCCTTGAAAATGTTATACACGTTCCTCTAGCTGTGTGTTAAATTAAGAGCATTGGAAATGTATCGATTCGTGCAAGTATACTGTCCCAAAACTCAGACAAAATCTTAATCGAGCACTGCCTATCTAATAAAATGTTTAATCAAAATAATAATGTATGTGAATTAACATACAGTCTTTTAGGACTCAACTCACAGCAATATAAACAATCACAGAAGGGAATGATGAGATAAGATCCAGTCAAGAAGCAGTCACCACCGAGTCCCCCCCAGCTATCAGGCGGAGTGGAGAGACGCGCTCATCAGATATTGGCAAGATGCTATCCATTATTACACGAGGTAATATCGTCCCCACTTAAACTTCTGTCATCAGCATCTCCCCTACACAGCATTATTTTATTAACCGTTAAATCGCAGGTGCTACTTCAAGAACTAGAATCAAGAGGAGGCTCTAACAGCTTAACTTTCATTCACACCCAGTATAACTTTGACTAGAGCAGTTCTCGTATTCTCAATGGTTAGACAGAAATTAAAGTTACTATCCACTAGCTCACTTAATTAGGAACAAACTGAATAAACACGGACTGACACTAAAATTATACATATTTAAGTCTAAATTGAAAGTACAAATATTCGTTTAGACACTTATAAATCAAACGTTATGGATACTAAAGTTTTACTTTCCATTTTAGCTTCGTGGTAATATAGGTTTTAATTTTAAAAAAATATTTGTATCCATAACTGTTGCACTTTACCTCTGCAGTATACTAAATTGTTTGTAGATCTATTTATCATGTGATTTTTTTTTAACTTAATCACCCCAGTTTGCGAAAATCTCTTACTAACTTTACAATTAGGAAATCAACATTTTAATAAGTTAAACATTAAGATTTGACTATCAGTTTTGCTGTTATTGTTTATGTTTAGTCACCTACATTGTATTTCAAACTTATTTGGGGACCAATTTCGAGTATTAAATCTAACATTAAGAATGTGCTAGATTATTAAGTTAACAGGTTCACACTTGCATTGCGCATACTACTGACTGCAACAACATTCCTTCTCAAACCACTCATGTAATGTGGTCACAAATCAAAGCTCAGTCTTAATCTTTCAGCCTCGCCGACATCTTGAACGTTGAGGCAGATTGATTCTGCGGGGAAACAGAAGAAGTTTACCTCACAACTTCATTCTAATAAAGTTAACAGGTTCACACTTGCATTGCGCACTAACTGACTGCAACAACATTCCTTCTCACACCACTCATGTAATGTGGTCACAAATCAAAGCTCAGTCTTAATCTTTCAGTCTCGCCGACATCTTGAACGTTGAGGCAGATTGATTCTGCGGGGAAACAGAAGAAGTTTACCTCACAACTTCATTCTAATAACGTTAACAGGTTCACACTTGCATTGCGCACTGAACTGACTGCAACAACATTCCTTCTCACACCAACTCATGTAATGTGGTCACAAATCAAAGCTCAGTCTTAATCTTTCAGTCTCGCCGACATCTTGAACGTTGAGGCAGATTGATTCTGCGGGGAAACAGAAGAAGTTTACCTCACAACTTCATTCTAATAAAGTTAACTAGTTCACACTTGCATTGCGCACTGAACTGACTGCAACAACATTCCTTCTCAAACCACTCATGTAATGTGGTCACAAATCAAAGCTCAGTCTTAATCTTTCAGTCTCGCCGACATCTTGAACGTTGAGTCAGATTGATTCTGCGGGGAAACAGAAGAAGTTTACCTCACAGAACCGCGACCTAACGTGCCACTCCGGCCATTATCTTTCACGGGGAAGATGGATGGTGTAGCTTTCACAAAACAAAGTCTTTAGCAAAATGTTTCTATTATGGGGTCAAAACTTGATAAATATTTTCTTGCTCAGTTTCACATCGCAAAACCAACGGATTAATAGAAAGATAGGAATATAGAAAACATTTCAAAATGTGTTTATCTATGTTTTATTTGCTTCTATCAAAAATAATTTTAAAAAATGTTATGCTAGAAATTTTTATTTCAGATCATTCTAATCTAAACACCCTTAAACGATATCTTGAAACGCTGGTTATGCAACGAAATGCATAACACGTTTTATACCCTCAAGTAAAACGCATAAACTCAACTCTATTGAACGATATAAACGAATGGTCGACATTATACACCAGGTGTTGTGCAGGTAAATACCTCCAGCTGAAACTTCTGGTTTGGAAGCTCTACACGGGGAGGCTACAACCACCCCCACCCCACACTGTGCAAGAGCGCACACCCTCACTCGCTCCCCCATCTGACAGATACAGATCTATCTATGTATAAATAAACCATATCAATCAATTTTATGAAGTAGTAGGGTGAAAGCTATTGATTGGTTTATAATTTTCGTCCTCGATATCAACGCTTATGAAATACCTAAATCTGCATAAAATGCTTTAAATACACATTTAATTCATCAAACAATAATAATTTGTCATTGCATCTCATACGTTGACAAATATATGGCTAGTATAAAAAATTAATAACAGGTATACATGTTTAACTAAAACTGCATGTACTAAAAGTCACTTGTAAAATACGGAGTGATGTATCAATCAAATGATAACTCTTCCAAAACTCTTGGTTAGCCCAAATTCGGTTTCGCATGACCTTATTTTGTCGTTCGTTTTGCAATCACCAAACAATTCCGTACACAATGTCTTCTTCGAAGATTTAAAATTGGAGAATTATTTGTTGTAAAACGAACGGATATACGATTCGCTTATGTTTGTTTTGCCATTGAATTCTTTATAAAGAAATAAAACTGGATCAAAATATTATAATTTTCTGATCAAAATCTGAACTAGGTTAAAAGAGGGTACGGGCCTGTCCTGAACTCTACACTGGCAGACTTGTTCATATTAATGCACTAAGGCTATTCGAGACGATGAGTGGTGATAGATTAAGATGAAGGATGAATAGAAGGGAGGAGGGGCAACCCGGTACCAGCACGTAGCCTACTCCAATTGAAAAGTACCAAGGGGACAACGGCTTTACTTTCCATCCGAAAGGGCAGTGTAACCTTGCCAGTCTAAAAAGTTCCTCCACTAACCCGGACTGCCGAGCAGACGTTGAAGAGAACGAAGCCGTTACACTAGTTCTTAAACCCTCCATCTGATCTTACTTAAATTAATCAACTAACCGGTAATGAATAACATGAACATAAAATCAATTGTGTTAAGGATTCGAAATTAAAGGTTGTTTTACATTTTCTGTCTATTTTGTATGTGGAACTCAAATCTTCATCTCCTAATGACCATCGCATGGACCGTTGTCATAAATTAATAATTTGATTTTCGACACCAACTGAAAGCTTGTCTGAAAATCAGAGTTAACTGCTGTCTCGTTAACCTAATTTAGAATTACTTAGCGGATTAAAACACCCCGACTCTGGAGCAGTTTCCTTGCAACTGAACGCTATTTATATAACACGGCTTTACCCTGCAAGGATAACATTCACGGATCGATCTCATCCCAGGAAAACATAGTGAATGACAATCCCAGCACGAAAAGGAAATCGTTTTCCCCCAAGATACGTAAACTCAAACCAAAATGAATCTAGAAAATGAAACGAAATTTATGTTCCGTGTCTGTTGCTGTCAACGGTGGCTTTCAGTTGTGGGGTCTACGAGATGTCATGTCAACTACCTGTCACAGACATAGCACGTGGCACTTGTCTTGCTCAAATGTTTTGCTCTGGGGACGTGGGTTGACCTACGAGGGCTTTGTTGGGAGATATACTCTGGGCAAGATAAGCGTGGACGTCTCACTCTCAAGGGGGGATGTTTCTCACAGATAGAACAACAAAGAAAGCAATTTCCGTTTACATGCTTCGATAAGCACAAACATTTATGTTGACATAACGTTGGTGATCTGTTCTTTGCCGTGGGTTGTAAAGGTTTCTTGTTATGATCTTCTGAAATCCTCTTCTTGTTTCTTTGTTTCATGGGTACCAGTCTATTTTTGCCCCTTCTTCAGATGACAGTGACTAATGAATAGTGAAGAGTATGATTGTGAATTGTTGGAAGGAAATTGTCCAAAAACGAATCCCTAGTTGTCTAGTCGCACCACTATCTGACGAAAACTTTGACAAACTACAAGTCAGGTCGCAAGAAAGAATCAACGGTCACTAGGATCAGAGTCTAGAGCGCTGGGCGTTAGTCGTGAGCGAGTTTCCGTCCGTTTCAAAGTAAACTTCACATCTACTTTTCAAAATAGTTGGATGACGGTTATTCAGAGCATAAGCACTCACACACCACGGTATAGGCGTAACAGTGATGTCTTTTGGATTTCCCTGGTTTCTTGACCTCCTACAATTTCTAGCTAATGTCTGCGGAATTATTTGCTAATTATTAAACAAATGTGTTTAAATTAATTTAATGCACAAACATAACATTCATGAAATAAGAATACTTATGTGTGCTGTAGTATGTTCTTGGATATATTGGAAATGCAAATTTGATCTGAGGTACTGTTGTCTAATAAACGTTCAAAATTAAACTGTCATAACTTGTTTTAAAAAAGTAACATCAAGAATAAACGTCACAAGAAATTTACTCAGAAACTGGGATTGTTATTTTTATTTTTGTACTCTCCATTATGTAACGTTACTGAAAGTTTCGTGGTGCTCAGTTGAGATTGGAGTGTTATGCTAGTCGTCATGTAAACTTCCCTCCAAACGAGCGCACACTTGACGCCCTCTCCTGCACGGTGAAGTCAAATGGCTGGTATTACGTGAAGTTGAGGCTAACGAGCTGATAATTAACCGATATCGCTCTCTGGGGGCTGGACGCAGAGCTCATATCTGAGCGCCGGCTTGAATAAAAACCAGGCTTATCAGTGACAGCTAGGGCAGGATTCCCAACCCCAGGGACTGACGAGGAATTAAGAAGAGTTGACCTGGTTCGGACGAAAATCCCGGACACTTTTAGCGAAGAGATGGCGCGATTCGGCCTTCTGTGTCTACATTCAAACCACAATCAAATAATTTTGTTTGTTATTCCCGTGTAAATTCAACTATGAACGGATTGTTAATACACCAATAATGTTAAAAATAGAAATAGGTAAAACAACAAATAATGCAAAATACCGGTAGTATGTTTTTACAGAAATGCCCAGAGCTGGTTAAATACTTGATTATTTTATTTTCAGAAAATATTCTCTAATAATATACATATTTCAATTGTGGTAAAAATGGCTTAAACAGAATAAAAAGTTATTCGGACGTATAAACGACAAATATTTCAAGAAAACCAAAAGCCATCCTATGTCGCCTTTTGATTTCAATTTCAGGTTGAAAATGGTATTTTACGATTCGAGCCATAGTTATATTATTTTGAAAGAGATTCCAGGACAAATACACGTTGCTGGATTCACAGCAATGACATTTTATATAAATAATGGTTCTGTGTTCCATTCACAATCAAAATGCATTAATTTCACTACACTCAATTCGTAGTCACACAAACGTGATGGATTGTTTTAAATTAATTTCATCATTATTTTTCCTATAAAGCCGGTATCGGTAGATCCGACTGCACGGTTGCACGCGTTGTGGTAAGTATTGCCTGCATTGATCCACCCCCTCCTTCCCTATTATCTTCAACCCTCATGGGGCTCACTTGCGTTACGACCACCAATGCACAATCATTGTCGATCTATTCCCAACTTGAATTCCCTGCCTTTTAGTTAATTGGAAGATGAAAATCACTTCACTTAGACGCTAAGCTATGAACTGTAATAACGCCAGCAGACCGACTTTTATATCAATTTATATCTTTCCTTTGTGTAGAACATTGTGAATTCGGGGAAGAAGAACAATATTCAAAACTCTCCATCGCTCCTGAGGGAGATTCAAACACTCCCACATTCGTTTCTGGGTAAAACACCGTGTTCCCTATTTAGCAGATGTGTGTGTTGATAAAGCCGATTAAAATGAAAGTTAACCCTGTTCGCTCGCGTAGAAGCTTCCGATGAGTGATGTGGAGGCAGCCAAGTAAGCTGTAGAAACAGTCAATGTGTGACGTAGAAGAAGCCAATATGTGGCGTAGAAGTAGTTAAAGTACGTTGTAGAAGCAGCGAATGTGCGATGTAGAAGCAGCTTAAGTACGATGTAGAAGCAGCCAAAGAGCGATCTAGAAGCAGCCAGAATCCAGAATCCATTAAAAACATTTCAAGCTATGACCGTTTCAAACATGAACTCAAACAAATTTTAATTCTAAAAGCCTACTATTATCTTATTGATTACTTAAATGATAAACTCACAGAAATTCCTGTTATCACTTGATATTATTGATTAACTATAATATAATGAAATGAACCTATTTTATTACTTTCAATCATTATTATTATTTACAATGTATTCCATATTATGACAATTTCTCATTATATTCAGTATTTGTAACATTTTTTTTTTATTTTCAATAATTATTATTATACAATGTATTACATATTATGACAATTTCTTATTATATTAGTATTTGTAACATTTTTTTTTTATTTAGCTAAAGGACACATACACTAAAAATTGTGTTGTTGTTACATAAAATGTACAATTTGTCCTAATAAAAATAAAAAATTGAAAATATGTAGAAGCAGCCAAGGTACGATGTAGAAGCAGCCAAGGTACGGTGTAGAAGCAGCCAAGGTACGATGTAAAAGCAGCCAAAGTGCGATTAGAAGCAGCCAAAGTGCGATGTATTGTGAAGTGAGCAGCTCTCCACCTCTCGCCTGCTCAATCACCTGCCACTAGAACGGGGCTATTGTGCCAGCAAACTGTTTACATTTGCACAAAGGATTCGGATGGGATGAAAGGATGACGAAGAAAGACTCGCCCTCGGATGAATCAAGTGGGTGTATAGAGGATCATATTTTATTTATCAGAGAACACAAAGAACTAGGTGGGCGTTATGAATTATTTGAATCATATCGATCTCCGAGCCTCAGCTCAGGTATTTCACGACTGCATTGCATGTCTAGAGGGGAGCGAAACCACTCTGATCTTGGAGAAATAAGGTGAGTAGTAATGCTTAATTCCAAACAATTTAAATGCTTAGTTAGTAGATGTGACATCGAGTTGTTTGGTCTTAGTATCGTGTAAACGTCGACCAAGAGTAAATCAAAGGGTGGAGTCGATTTGTTTGGCTCGTTGGTCTTGTGGTTAGCGTCTCTGCTTCCAGGGCAGAAGGTCCAGGATTCGATTCCCGCTCTAGGAACAAGTTTATAAATTTCTGATTTGGAGCTAAGTCCATCAGTTCTTTCCTTAGGAATTAGTAATCGGTGACTTTAGAACCGTCCTAGCAACGACGAGGTATATAAAAATGTAATGTTGTTCTGAATCGGCCTTGTTGATTGCTTCTTCGCACTGTCAATACCACTAATTGTTATATTTCCTATTAAAAATGACGATTTTTGGTTGGTTATCGCTCACTCGTCAATTGTGTCGGTGCCTGCAGGGTTGGCTTGGTCGCTTTGGTTTAATGTCCCACACTGAAAATTCGTTATTTGACTTAGTGGATAGACTAAATACTAATACAATTTTGATTTTATAACAAGCCGTTGATTTGCTTCAGGTCGAGGGTGCAAGTGCAGCTGTCACGTTCTACACCTCCACACACCATAAAGCTACACGATGAAACAAAGGCAGTTAAGTACAATGTATCTGTAAACAATGCCTAATTGATCTTCTACACCCGTGAGGTGCATTTCAAGCAGGTTTCTCTCAGCGAGACTTTCGCCTCACGATTAAACCCCTATCATAGGTGGCAAGACAGCCATCAGCAGTAAAGCGATTAAACACAAACAAGAAAGCATGAATTGTCCAACATTATTTTCAACAAGGTATTTTTTATCTGCAATCCTCGGTGTGAAAATCTGCCCCCCGCCCCCGCCCCCGCCCCCCCCCCCCCCCCCCAGCCCCCAACGCCCCCACGAACACGACCGACTTCTGGATTCGTGCCTAACATAAATAAGTAAGTAATTCTTTTCACAGCTCACACCCCGTGTTACGCAGTGCGAAGTGCGTGTTTATGCAAATTTCGGAACAGAAAATCGACTTTTGAAATAATCCTGCTGCCATTTAGGAAGCTTCTATTACCTTGTTTTAGCATTTTATGGGTCGTTTACACGTCCTGTTCCCATGTTCCTGTTTTTTTCATTAAAATACCCCGACAACAGGCTAGAGAGATGGCAGATAGCTATATAGTATAGTGGGGAATGAGAAGGGAACATGCTACGCCCATTTAAACTAAATACGTATAAAATAAGTGGTTGCATAGGAACCATGTTTAATTGCAGTGCATTAGCATAGTAGACCAGTTATAAACCTGAATAGAGCCGACGCCGTCATTACGTATTGAATTAACCATCATCCTGTACCATGGGGACCTACTACATTATAGTATGTAAATGATAAGTTAAGATTAAACAAATTTAACTCTTAAAGTTACTTTGATTTCGATTTTTCTGTGATTTAATATTAAAGTGAAAGTTTGATTAAAATGTATTATAATGTGTACAATATAATTTGTGGAGAATGTATAATATTATTTCAGTATAATAACTATTTTGCGAACTTATTTCGAAGTTCGTTCAAGATGTCAGATCAAGTTAATGAAACTTAAGGAACTTAAGTCCACGTTACAGTTGTTACAACCTGCACTCACACAAAAGTAACTATTTTAGTCACTTCAAATAGTTGAAAAATTTGCAGCTCGTTAATAAAATAGTAAAGTTAAGAAAAGTCGTTAAAAATCTTGTGTTACACGTTAAGCCAAACAACGATGCCACTTATGTTGATGTAATAATTAACAAGTTCATAGCTGTTTTCAAAGTCTTCAGTTGCTTGTAGCCTCATGAAGGTAATTAATAAAGTTAAAACAGTAAACAAACGCATAAGTTGTGCAATGTAACCTATGCAATACACTTATGCAACACAATGGTATGATTGCGTATTCCGCAGCAGGCCTGCTACTGATGAAGGGGCATAGAGATATGCAGAAATCTTAGCCACACAAAGCGAATTCAACTCTCGTTCCGTAATTACACACATTAGTTATATTCCTATTTCCAAATCAAATAAGCCATGAATATAAAAATTGAATTCTAATTTAGTAAAAAGGTGAATTAGAATTGCAAATGAAGATCGGCGCTGTGATTTCTAGCGTTGATGATAATGAAGTGTAAATAACTCGCATTAAGCTGTCGCTTTCTTTCCTCGTGACAAGGCCTCGGAACGTTTAGAGGAACCTAATGACCGCGGGGACATTGGACTCAGTCTCATTAGGCTTATCGCTTGGCTGTTTACGTTCCTTACATTAGTTTTACTTTAGCTAAATATAATTATAATTATCATTTTTCCAATTTTTAACGGTAGAAATACAACAATATTCAGACTTTGCACTGTTTAAAAAAATGTATATTTCAATGAGATATTTCGAGTCTTATTCAAGTATCTTTCTCAAACTGAAATTTGAACAAAATAATGTTTTTAATCCAAAGAAATTTAGAAAATATATAATTACCACGAAACCATTAATTATAGCACAAAATATAAATAATATTAAAAAAGTGTTGAAATATCACATTTAAATAGAAAAAAACAGTGCAAAGTCCGAATTTAGACTTATTTTTAGCACAAATACCAGTTCAACTAGATTCTTCACAGTCTTAATTCCTGATGCTAGAATTCATACATGTAGGCTACCTCGGAATTAAAGTGCTCAGCCATCTCGGTCAAAACGTTGAATTCATTGTAATGAGATAACTGAAAAACAAGTTCGAAGAACGGATTTTAAACGTTATCTCCATACAAAACTTGAGCTTTTTTGAACGGTTTGAGATGAACAAAATTTTGATCTGTTATCGACATTGGCTGAACTACAACTAGAAGTGCTCAATAATATGTCTACTTGTGGATGTGTTAAGTTTGCATTGAGTCGGTTATTTCTACATATTGAGAAAACCAGGCTTTGACACAAAACGCCGAGGTAAAGTCAGGATCACTTGGAGGCTCTATCATTTGTCCTATCGGGTTACGGTTTGCACCAAAATGTTTAGTAAGAATGTATAATAGTTGGTATCAAGGCACATTTTCCAAATACTGCTCACTTTTCTTATTAACTGACTGTAAATATGGCACCAAAAAGTTCATGTGTAGTAATTTTCCAATTATGTGTAAAAGACAATTATTATTTGTAATTTCAAAATCGGCTTTGATAGAGACACGCTCTCATTCTTTGTAAACATCCTCCCAAAAATGAAGATTTTTTTTAATGGAAATTAAAGGTCAAAAAGCGGTACGTTTCTGTATGTGAAATTAGCTGGATTTGACGATCGAGCGTTTTTTTAAATTGGCATTTAACATTGAAAAAAAAGTTGGCCCGAGCATGGCAAACAGTCTTAAATGATTTTATTTACGTCATACTTCTTTCAACTTATGGGAAATCAATCCAGAAATTAAAAAAACATCCCAGCGGGGTATCGAACCCGGTCCCCCGATTGCTGGTAGATTGCCGACCGGGGTTCGATATCCCGCTGAGATGGATTTTTTTTATTTCTGAATTGAATTCCATAAAACCAAATACATCTACGGGAGTGTTTCCTAATTAATGAAATTAAGAAATTCTTTCAACTTGTAAATAAAGTGGCACAGTATTCGAACTATACTCCTTTGTTCTTGAAGTGTTTCAGTTCAACAAGTATTACAGTAAATTACTTCACTGGGAAACGTCGAGCATAAAATGAAATAACTGGAGAAGTCCATAAACCTACTTTGACGCGGATCAAAAAGGAAGTAAATGTTGAAAATACTTCTGTTATTCGCGATTCCACAAAACTGTTTACAGATCAAACCCTAAACTCGACAAGTTTGCGGATGTTTTTCAGTTGGGCCGTAAGGTCAAGGGTGGTCAAGGGGGGGGGGGCCCTCGCTGGTTTCCGGTCTGGGACGCAATTTCCTGTTCTCAAAAGTTGACGACCTCTTATTAAGCCATGTTAGACAAGTTTATCCCATAAGTCGTAATGAACTCAAATCCGTTTTACCAATCAATCGAGAAAGTCTAATAAAGGGTCTTTATCGATAACGTGGGGTTTTTCTATCTCCGGCGGAGATGGGAGAAACATTCTAAGAACTCCATTTACTTGGAGCTTTTCTTCGCCATCGAGGAGTATTGATACTATGATTACAACTAGTTATGTTAGTGGTTCAGGCTTGTACATATAACTCACAACTCAATGATGGGTATCCAACCAACACAGCTATGTATGTCCGTCAATTGACAAACTGCTAAAGAGCTACCCGAAATAGTAAATAAATAAATAATAAAAAAAAATTGTATTTATAGTCTACCCACTCAGTTATATAGCTGACTTTCAGTGGGGGACAGTTAATCAAAGCGACTAAGCTTACCCTGATAAAACATGTAAATAATTAAAATAGAGATCGGTAAGGTATTCGTGATTTAAACAAATCATACATTTGATCATTGTTTAGCTTTATTTTTCACGCCTTTAAATACTTTCATATTGGGGTTCTTTTCGGTCGGAATTGTACATTTAAGTGACAAGGATTAGTTCGCGCATAACATTAATTTTGAATAAAATTATTATTTAATCTATGTTAAACTAAATGTTATAAACACAGGATTCCGGGTAATTAAATATGTAATAAATATTATATTTTGCCTGCATAGTCGATTTCACATGGCTATGAACTTCGAAGCTCATTGAATGAAAAGGGTATCAAGGTAGCCATCTTGTATTGTTAAACGAAGTTCACATCTGCAGATGAAGCAAGATCTCCATTTGTATTTCGAGAAGGCGGGTCCCAACTGTAAGAGCCTCACGACAATCCGTCCGGTGTAATATCAAGGTCACCTTTTATTGTTCAAGTCAGGGTTCCCCAACTGTAAGCCAGACTAATCCGTCCGTGTAAATATCAGTCACACTTGTTATGTTGGGAAGGTCGGGGGTTCCCCAACTGTAAGAGCCTCACGACTAATCCGTCCGTGTGTTAATATCAAGGTCACCTTGTTATGTTGAAGGTCAGGGGGTTCCCCAACTGAAAGAGCTGCGAGCAGGATCTCACAACTCACTGCCTCCTAGATGTTGTTCGTGGCTCCTACGAGCAACATCTAGGAGGCAGTGTCACAACTTGTGTACTGCACCAGCCACACACTTTCTATTTCACTTCACAACTAGATTCCGAGTGTGTTTATATTGTAGTCCCGGATTAAACGAACGCTTTATTGGCGTCATTTAAATCTTGGCGATAGAAAACATTAGTTTTAGTTTTGTTTCCCCCATTAGGGTCGGAGTACGGCGGTCGGTCACGCGAGGGGATCCATCAGGTAAAATGTGGACCCACCCACACTTGCCGGCTAAATACTGGTTGACGTTCCTATGCGACGTGGAACGAAAGAACGTGAGAACTTAAGTGTCGATAGCACAGGTAGTTCGGAAAACATTTCCTACAGTGTTTTCTAAAGCGAGGGCTTTGTTTTGCTTTGAAATGGGATGCGTGCTTCAAACAAGCTAAAGTTGATGGTACAGGCGGAATGTTTTGTTAAGCAGGAACAACACATATTATTATTATAATTATTATTAGGGTTGAATTTCTCACACTTCTCATCGAAAGCAGGTTGTTGATACTAAACTTCCGAGAATGTTTATTTTGCCAATGTATTATGTACATGGCTAAACACGCTTTTAAATATGAAAACCTCGAAACCTGTGGGCTCTATCGTATCGTCTTCGATTAATAAATACACATTTTTTCATTAAACCACATCTCTTTCAGGGGAAGAATATGTTTGTAATATGTATGGGAATATATTTGTCCGTTATATTAATTATTGTAAATTATATTTGTTTCTTCAATATGATTGATTATGCCGTGTCCTGGCTATCACATTGATGTTAATTAGACTTCGTCCCATATTGACAACTCAGTAACAGAGAATTAAATATATATATATGTATATGTATGTATGAATGTATATATATATGTATGAAACATGTATGTAGTTACTACTTTAAAGAAACCCAAATAAATATATAAATATATCACTACACTTTGTTCCAACATCGTTTAGTTGGGTAAAGGGGTGTTTCCATCTAAATCTTGGGCATCCCCGAATCAGCACCGGCCTGCCAAGCTCGGCACCTCATCTTCTTCCTCATTCTCTTGTCGTAACACCAACTCTCTCCACTTTTTCCTGTCCTCCCACCATCTTTCTCTCTCTTCAACCACTTCCCACTCCTCTCCTCTCTCCTCCACATCTGCCTGTACTTGATCTTGCCACCTATCTCGAGGTCTTCCCACTCTTCTCATATCATTCTTTAGTTCAAATGCTTGTCTTGGGATTCTATTCTTCTCCATTCTTCTCATATGTCCATACCATCGTAGTCGCTCCTTTCCCATCTTGAACTTTAGGCTCTCTACTCCTACTTTCTTATATCATACTACTTCGTATCTTGTCCTAACTTTGTCACCCCTGCCACACTGCGTATGAACTTCATCTCAGCTGCCTGTATAGCACTTTCTTCCTTCCAGCCCATTGGCCACGTTACAGCACCACATGTTAAAATGGGTAGAGAATTAAATATGAACATAAATTTAAACACTATCTAAACTATAGAAAATTACTTTATACTAGAATGTGACATAAGAACTTTTGAGAATCTCAACCCAGATTAAATATTTTGTTATGTAGGAAATGAATAAAGCTACTCAACTAATAAAACACAAATCATTTACCAATTCCGGATATGTCCCGTAAGGCAACCTAACCTAAGGTGTTGCCTGGAATTGAATGACTCCAGGGGTCGTAGTGGGTGATTGGCTAATACATCACGTAGCACAATAGAACCAGTCTATCTGATAAGAGAGAGTGGCTTGACATCGCACATGATAGGCTCACCGTGAGTGACAACCCCTCAGGAGGGGAGGGGTGGAGGGGGGACGTCGGAAGTAGGGCGCGGAGGAGAAATGAATTTCTTATGTGCGTGTTAGAGCCTTAGAGGAGAATATGTAGATGTAGTGCGGCATTGGGTTTCCATTCTCTTAGAGACGCCAGAGTCATCGGCTTTGAGCCACGTGTCGACGGGCGAATGTTTACATGTGTCCTGAAAGAAACGGGCATGGAGGTATGCAACAAAAACAGTGATATTTATTAGTTTCGTTATTAATAAAATCCAGTACCTCCTTTTCGCAAATCTGAGTAATTTCCCTTGTCAAAAATTAATTTTGATACTTCACGCCTTGAAGACAAGAGTTTAGATACATATCTGACGACCAAGGGAAAATAAATTATTATTCTAATGATTCAAAAGGACAATTTTGGAGATTTTTGGTTTAACACATGATTGCTTTATCGGTGACTATAGAAAAAGGTATATCCAATCTATACTAAATGTTTAGGTAGATAGGTAGGTAGGTAATCGTTATAGAAGCTTTCTACCGTGCACTGTTGACTGTTCAGTTCAGAGTGTAGAAGAGTTAATCGTCGCATTTAAAGCTCGCAAGGGTCGGCCTCGGTGATTGTTGAGCTGAAGGCAAGCCGGGCTGTCGATAATGCCCACCCAATAGTTTTCAGTTTGGCTTAATGTAGCACCGAGGCTTATCTTGACTGTGAGGGGGCTGGGGGTCACATTAAGTTTGATTTTATTTACATCGTCCTCACATGGTAAGGTGAACCCTCTTCAGAGAGAGAGAGAGAGATCCGATCGAGTACTTCTGAGCAGCTCGCCTGATTAAAAGGAATAGCGACATAGCGAGCACGTTAGTGTAACACCTACAGTCTAATCAGGAGCGTCATGTTGTATCAGAACGAGATGACGCCACGTTTACAATCCAATCACGTTAAAGAACGTTTAGAACGGGGGATGGAACAGTCGAAGCGAGAGGGCGGTGAAATGGGTTTGCGGACATCCAGGCTAATGGCCGTTCCTTCCAATCAGCCAATCATCAATCACGATCTCATCAGGGATAGTCGGGGTGGGTTCTTAGGGTATACCTACAATATAAGATTCTGTATTTATTTAACGTACTATTTAGTTTAAAAACTGATGTATAAAGGATGCCTTAAATAAAGCAAATGAATATACAAATGCTTCAAAAATAATTAATGGTAAAAATAGTAATATTACAAAAACAATCTACAAAAAGTATATTTATGAAAACAGATTCCACTTGTAAATTTAAAATTGTTTAGTTAAATGGATCAAAATTTTTGTTAATTAAAATTGAATTGAGTAAAAATATATTAAAGAAAAAAATACTAACAAGCAATACCTTAAGAAAAAGTTATGTAGAAATAAAAATAAATCGAAGAAAATAATTAAATAATAGGGAAAAGGAAAAACACGATAAAAGCATTAAAAACTTAAAACTTATTAAAAGACGATCCCAGGATTGCAAAACATAAAAAAGAAATCGGGGAATAATCATCAAACTTTCGCAGAAAAAAACACCGAACGCAACTTAATTTTTCAATTCAAATATGAAAAATATATAATAGTGAAGGTAAAAGATGAAACTCGGGGATAATGTGTTGTTAGTGTGTGCCGACTGTAGACAGTAGGAGAAGAGGTGAATGTGACTTTGTTCTTAGGGTTTAAGACGGGGATTATGGCTGGGAGGAGGGGGGGGGGGGGCATTATGATCTTGTTCGTGGGGTAAGACGGCTTAAGGCTTTTATACCTCGGGGATTGAGCTTCCCGACAACCCAGCCATGCGACTTCAGTATCCCCGTAGCAGAAGCTAGAGAGACATTGATAAGACATTCCCAGAAAATAAGAGTTATCATTATTGTACATCTATTTGATTTTCACTATTCTATTACTTTGAAAATAACTATCAAGTATGTAAAATTTAATAAAGTACCTTGTTAAGTATTCATGCTATGTCTACTTCTTACAGATATGGTTAAATTTATAAATGAGAATAAAATTAATATAAATGAAATAAAATTATCCAATTGTGGAGTCAAGGAACTTTTACACGGCAAGAAGAGTTTCTGTTGCGTTGTTACATTGACTAAATAAATATAACAAAACTGAATTATCATTTTCAAGAATGTATCACATTGTAACGCTATTTCGAAGATGTTATATGGGATCTATTTGATGAATACAAGATAAAGTCGTCACTAAAAATATAACTATCAATAAACCTGAAAGGTAGACCAATGAATAAATGTTAAAAGACAAAACTAAAATAAATTAATAACAATTGAATATGTCGATAAAAATAGAGTCCGGCTACGCGAATCAAGATGTTAGCGATTATGCGATCTCAGGATTATCTAATCATCAAACTTTAAGTGTGATTTGAGAGGAAAATTGTAATCAATGTAGGGCAAAAACTTAGTATAGAAGTCAATGTTATAAGGCCGGAGTGTAGGAGAAAGTTTAATTTGGGAGTTAATGTTATCTGGCTGAGGTGTAAGAGAAAGTTTATTTTAAGAGTCAATGTTATCCGACCGGAGTGTATGTGTGAGGGTCAATGTTATCAGGCCGGTATGTATGACAAAGCTTAGTATGAGCATGGACTTATTAGACGAGTGAGCGCAGCGAACGTAGTCTACAACGCTACTCGATCGGGCCTTGGTCGTGATTAATTCTGTTAAATGTTAAATGTTAAATGTCTGTCTGTCCGGTCCCATACGGCCAAACGGCCAAATAGACTGAGCTGAAATTTTAAACAGACATCCGTGACCAGGTAACTGAGAACTGCTAACAAAATGAGCACAATCTGTTGCGATTTAAACCTGCAAGAAATAAAAAACTGAAAAATACGTTGAAATGTATAAGAATTATTTTAACGACAATGGTTTTCATTTTGAAATAATATTTTTTGTTTGTTATTTAGCTGGCTGTGAAATGCCGTGTCCAAGGTTAATCGAATGTTGGACGTCAAGGTACCCCCAAATTCCGCTCGTAGATTGAGTAAACCTTGCAATATTTTCACGTATTTCGTACTGGCTATGTTTTCCGTAGTATTGTCACAGATGATGGACTACACTGCGTTATATACATTTCAAAACATGTTAAATAATTTAAAAAATACAATCCAGAAATTACAAAATCTTTCCCGACTATTGAACCCACGTCTCCCACATTTCGGCTATAAGGGCGCTTAAGCCAACTCGACTAGGGAAACGCCAAAGTCGTTGTTAGACGAGTGAGAGAGTCAGGTTGAGTACGCGGGAATATTTGCATTTAAGTTTGATTATAATATTCGTATAAATAATAGGGTATTTAAGTTTAAGTCATAGTTTAGGCCATAATGCTCCACTGTAGCCTATGATAGGCTAGGGAGGCCTAAGGTAGGGGGAAGAAAAGGAATGTTACCGGGTACTCAACACATGGCTCACTCACTCGTTTAACAACGACTTTGGCGTTTCCCTAGTAATAGTAACTAAATCCATGGTATGAGGGTCAATGTTATCAAACTGGGGTGTATGTGAGGGTCAATGTTATCAGGCTGGTGTGTATGACAAAGCTTAGTATGAGAGTCAATGTTATCAGGCCGGGGTGTAGGACACGCCGAGAACGAAGACAACCAAGTTAAACAAATCACAAGAACGAGCCCTAATCAACCGAAGCTTCCGGGTGCGTTCGTATCCCGGCCAATCAGTGACGAGGGTTCCGAGGATGTGACACGTCACGTCACGTCACTTCACGTCATACTGGAGGGGGGGGGGGGGGGGGAGGAAAAAAATAAGAGTGCATGTGAGAAGGATATACGACAGGACGTGTCATCTCACTCCAGAGAACGAAGTACCTAATACATTTAGGAACAGATTGCCTTCACTACTTTTAATCAAACCAAATCATCAATTTGATTTTTGTTTCATGTTTTCATGGAGTAAATAACAATATATATTTTTTTTACACAACGAAATCTAAATTGGTTGAACTAGAATAATACCCTGGAGTAATTTAAAAACTACTGATGCGAATGTACCCTCACGGATGCGTTGGCAAATCATTAGTTCAGACTTGAGTTAACAATGTTTGATTCTATGTTCAGACTTGAGTTTTTCGTTTAGGTAATTAAATATCGTCCCTAAAGGTTGATCGTCGCAGACTTTTCATTCCGAGTTCAAGCATAATGTTTGGGGGAAGGGTTTAACTACCATGTCGTTAACATAGGTGCCAATGTTTCAGCCCCTACTTGAAAGCGACAATATAATATAATTTATGTAAGGTATACACAAGAAAATATGTATGAAATGTCAAAACAAATCATTTTAAAATGTATACAAAATTACCCCTAAAATAGTGAGTAATGTTTTGTTTTAAATGTTTTAGTTTTTACGTACCCTGAATTCTGACCGATTACCATCCCCCTAATAATAATAATTTTGAACCCGAATTACCTTGAGATCAATTTTTTACTTTGGTCGATAGTGAAAACTAATGTTTTCAAATTTTCTATTGACCATACTTTGCGTAATTTAGTGTATTTTTGGATGAGCAAAGCGAATACTCAATTTAATTTCACTTCCCTGAGAAAAATAGCTTTAAAAAAAACTGGTATAATTTTAGAATGCGGGGTTTAACTTAACACTACTGACACCATGGATACAAACGGTATACAGTTTGAACTTTGCATAATTTTCAAGCGTTACTTGTATGTTTAACACGACACAAAGTTGTAAATCAATCACGTTCATTGTCGACTATTAATTTCATACACCATATTATATCACAGTTATAATTTCCTCTCGCATGTAGATAAGGAAGACGCATCGGATGTCATCGTCGTGTTCAGATCGTGTTGTCTTTGTGTTGAACGCAATGCGCAAGATATTTACTTATCTAGTTCATCCTCCCCAGTCACAACTTTGCGTTCCACCCTCGCGAGGTAGGCAGACAATAGTATCAATGATACTGCGGTGAGGGGGTTGAGGGGGGGCTAATGATCTTGTACGCGGAGTAAATGAACGCGGCTAACAATGACTGCGACGCTACCCAGCCTGGCTGAGGGTACTCCACTTCACTCCACTCTACACGGGAAACAAAGTCCCAGAGAAAACAAACATGCACAGCTATCTTCACGGACTCTTTCAGAAGGAGGCTCGGTGTCGTCAGACAAGGGGGAACAAAGGGGTGGAAGACTCAACCAAATACTTGAGGTTTTAAAGTCAAGTTTCACCGCAGAAATAAAATACGAGCACCAAAATTGCGTTGTTTGTCCATGACACACAAAATGGTGGTTAGACCATGGAGTTATAAATAGAACTGTCCATGGTTAGACCATGGCTTTACAAGGCGCATGGATATACATCTCTTGGTTAATTCGTGTACTGCGAGACTAGCCCTACAACCCAAAAACCCGTCAAATATTGTCGACATTTTCGCCTGTTTACACAAATGTTTATCTTTTGATGGACTAAAATGGACACCAATGTTATTGGCACTAAAAGTTTAGGCCTAAACCAGAAGAAACGAAAACCGCAGACACACTGCCCCATAATGTTGCAGGTCTAGTAACGCCAGTTACTATTCTAAGTCCATGGTTAGACGGAGAAGCAAAGTGACTGAGTCCGAATATAAATAACCATAGTTGTGGCCACAGCCTGGGAAACAAACTAATCTGAAAGTAGCCGTCACATAAATCTATGGAGCATTATGGCATTACGGTTGACGTCAACTACACTCAAAACCCTATAATTTATGCTATGTCAATAGCTCAAATGCAAATGTTACCGGATACTCATCATATAGCTTGCTCACTCGTCTAACAACGACTTTGGCGTTTTCCTAGTCTAACTATTGGTGACTTGAGTAAGTCTGAGCTTAAACAACAAACACTTGGAAGGTCTGAGATTAAAGTTTCTATCCACCCTTCAAATAAGTTTAATTCCAAGATTATCAGGGTTGGTTGTAGTGTTTTCCTACCAAATGTGTTCAGACCTAAACGTAATTTATTATTTTACTGATTATTATAAGTTATAACTAATATAATTAATGTTTAAACGTGCAGGACTAAGTTTAATTATTTTGACGGTAGCAAAGGTTTCTTTTAAGATAATTGAGTACCAATTGACCGGTAAAAGAAGGAACCAACACACACACAAAACACAAAAATCGTTACAAAGGAACTTCCAACATTTTTTTTCTAGATTGTATCATCGCTCTGCTCGCTTACGCACACAATAAAGTGATCTACACAGATGTGTATGTGGTCGATGACTGAACGTTGACGGCTCGCTAGTCACGTGGTTCCTACAACATCCGTGCCCGGTGAGGCTCGAACTAAGACCCACGTAACAGAACACCTGGCTCAGCCGCAGCAGAGACGGGTTTCAACATCTGTCTCACAGTTTGCTTCTTATCCGAGGGATAAACCCAGAGCGTGAATATCTAAACCCAAACTTCAGGCGATGCAGTTTCACACTCAAGTTAACATTCTTACAAATCCGGTGTCTAGATATGACGAGATAAACGCAACTCGGGCTGTGAATGTACTTAGGTCTTGAAGGAATCATCAGAGCTTAAAGCTACATGTAAGATCAAGAAACGCCGCGAGCTAGCAGAACTCTCAGCTTGCACAGCTTTAGCAAGGATAATGGTGGGGGAATCGAACCTACGATTTTCCGAATCATTTCCGTTCAAGGATTGAAGTGAAGAAATATCTAAGATGGATAGATAGGGTGGTAAAATGAAATGTTTTAAAAATAATTATTTTTTTAAAACATGCTTTCATAAAGAATGTTAGAGGCAAAATTTGCAATTGTTGAATAAAAGTAGTTGGAACATTACACTATACATAACATTTTAAAATATTGCCGAAAAATCAGGACAACGGTAAATTTACTGGTAGTCGGTGTACCTAAAAATAAATTTTGACGACCAGTAAATCCGCATTGTATCCAAATTTACTAACACATTAAAACATGTATCGATAGTATTTTCTCGGCAATTTTCAAGTATCATGCTTTGTTGTGGGTGTGATTTTAGAAAAACCCTTGTTCAGCAATCTAGAAGTTCAAGACTTCGAATAAGTTCAAACTAGCCTATACTCCAAAATTTCAATGCCAAGATTCTTCTCTTTAAAAGGTCTGTGGATAGAACATTAACACAAATGTCAAATGCATCTATTGATATATAAATAACCCTTCGTCATTGAAAAGATTTTCCTGTATAACAATTTAAGTAAGTATCCAGGTCAATCAGATAATCGATAACCATGCAATCGCCAGCACGAGAAGAGTGATAAATAATAAATATTCAATGTGGTTCTATAGAGTCCCTGAGGGTATGAATGAAGTATTGTGCAATTACAAGTGTTCATACAACGGTCTTGTACACACATACCTCACTGTGGTGTTTGCAAACAGAAATGCGCGCAAAGAGCAAGTACAAAACACAGATGTAAATAATAACGGTGGGGTTTGTGAGTGTACTACTGCCTTGTATTCCGAACTGAATTAATTATTTACAACCCATTCCGTTATTTTTCCCACTCGGGGTTAATCCCGTTCTTATTTCCCACTTTCCCTTTCCCCTTAGTCTTTTATCCCTTTCCCAGTCCCTGCCGAGCCACTCTCAATTAATGCGCGAAGAATGCGATCATCAGGGACAAAGGTGGGCCCCACCCCTCCACCCCTCGCCATTCTAATACTTTGCTCATTTATCCGCATTCTCTGGATTAACATGACAATAATCCCACTCACTTTTCATTTCACTAAAACGAGGAGAGTGGAGAAGAAGTGGAATGAATTGGGACAAGCAATGCTCGGGAGAAGTCTCTGATTATATATAGGCTATTGTAACTCGCACACGCACACGCACACGCACACGCACACGCATGGTACGTCATGCCTGTGATGTTTAGGTAGATGTATTGTTTTTCTGAATAGATATAATTGAGATAGTGAAAAAAGGAGAGAGACCCGGCACCTCCACCAAAACTGAACAAAATAAACACGACTAAAATGAATGCGTTCAGATCAGTGGTGTAACTACACGCACACGCACACGCACATAGCTTGAGTGTATGCTCTTTGAAGGAGTATTGGCGCCTTGTACCGCGTGGGCTATTCCAAGGCGATCTCTACAATATGTTATGTTATATGGAAAGTGGTCTGTATTCCACTACCTTCTCAAAAATGCCATGAATAAGGAATCACCACAGGAATATCATACTAGTATTGTCTGTGTCGCATCCCAGGGGACGCAGCAGCCACGGAGATCCCCAGCGTAATTCCCCGTCACTGTGTTATCAATGGGCTTTACTCTTTCCTGTGCTCTGTTAGAGTTTCAACCTCATATCCGGCGTTTTAATTAGGCGATTGTTTTCTGACACATCCATGTTTAATTAACACCGCGCTCAGATTAACTTTACAACTGGGTGAGAACATGTTGTTTGAGACTCGACCTACTCTGGCAATACTCTATAAAAGTCAGTGATGTAATCAAGCACAGGGACAGAAGTAACACAAATAGGGAGCGAAGCTTCTTTAGCAACAGATAGTTGAAGAATATCGCACAAAAAATAACATTCTAATACAAAATTTAAAATACATTTTGTTTATTAAGAAACGATAATACAAGCTCACTTATATACTTGGCATATTTGCCGTTTGTCTAAAAAAGTAAAATTCTTAAACTATAGTAAAACAAATTATTTAATTAAAAGTACGGAAACAATATCACGCTTAAATAAATAAATATTAAAGTAATGTTGGCAAAATGTAACGTTAGCGTAGGTTATTGTTACAATAATCACAATTGCATTGATGTAATTTTTGTATACTGTAAAATGCATGTGAATTTAAATACTTTTTTATGTTTAATTTGAATTTATTTTTGCTTTTGATAAGGTATTTTGATTCATCATTTTATATTTATCATATCCAGTATTGCGGTAAGAGAATGTTTTAATTTATTATTAACGTGATCATGACATGATAATATGACATAACAACATCATTGCTGCTGTAAAGAATTATTACTGATGGTAATTTGGTGGAGGTGCCATATACAAAGAAATTCCCTTTTGATAACAGATAACCCCCCTTGACTCCAATGGTCACCAAAACCATTCTGTATAATTCTTGTTGTAGGGCAATGTCAACAAAAAAAGTGCATTTCAAATTTCGGTCATGTTCTGTTATTCTCGTGAGACGTGACACACGCACAGACGGACGGACGGTCCAGCAGAAACATGGTGAATCTCGGGATGTCCATTTTGTGGATATTAATTACTGTTGATTACATAACTTAATAGATCAAATGTTTGACTCCACATTATTAACACGTGTTTAACAGTCCACGCCCTGTTCAAAGCTACGGAATATCTCTTTGGATATTGATCTTTTTGTCCCTTATTTTGCGTTTTGAGTGAACATCAAGACTAGTGATTTGCGGGTTATCGTAGGCAGCACGCAAGCATAAATCAGCTTTTTATGTATTTCGTTGGGTATTACACTTTTGTGGGCGTTTTTCCCTCCAGCCGCAAGAAGTTTACGGTATGTGAGTAATATAGAAATATTAGATGAAATATCTACAGGTTTATGATATTAATTTAACCTAGGAAAACGCTTAAGTCCCGCCGCGTTGTTGGATGAGCGTAATTGGTGCATTGAGCTGCCATGTGTTACGCGGATTTTCTGTTGTTCTGTGCAAAAATCATTACTTAGTCGAAGATTTTTTTTTAAATTAAATAAAATTAAATAAAAATTAATTTAATTTTTTTAATTCATCGTAATTTAAAAAAAATAAAAAAATCGTAAAATTGCAATTTTCATAAGAAATAATTATTCGATTGCGCTCAAATTTAACACGAGTACATTAATTCATGAAATTAAGGTTCTGTGAAAAAATCATTACAATAGGATAAAGCATGTAGGTGTTATAAGTCAAAGAATTGTTTTAAAAAAGAAAAAAACCCGTAAAATTTCGATTTTCATGAGAATAAATTTTTCGATTACGCTCAAATTTCACACGAATATCTTATTTCATAAAATTAAGGTTCTGTGAAAAAATTATAACAATCGGATAAAGCATGTAGGTGTTAGAGGTCGAAGAAATTTTTTAAAAATCGAAAAAAATCGTAAAATTGCGTTTTTTATAAGAAAAAATTTCCCGATTGCGCTCAAAAACGTGGCAGTTCTAAGTTCAGAGATTTCGAAGACCTCCATAAAATTTCATCGCAATCGGAGTACCGGTTTAGCCGGAATCGTGTTAACAGACACACAAAAATACAAAAAAAAAGAAAAAAAAAAAAAAAAACATTACGGATTTTTTTCTCCAGTGTAGTGAAATGGAATCTTCGCTTCGCTCGCTACGCTCGCTACGCTCATCCAATTATGACAGAAAAAATGCAATGAAAATACTTTTCTTATTAGAGTTGGTTGCGAGAATAGACAAAACATCCGGCAAATTATTATAATGTGTAAATTATAAAATAAGGCCTATATAATTTAACACTGAACATAACAATAGAATAGTTCATGAACATTTTCGATTACAGAGCCATAATTATATTGATCTATTGGTAAAAATTAAAATACGTAAGTTTTTCAAGTTTTTTTGTACAAGTTTATTTGAATTAATGGTCTGTCAACCGTTAGGTCATAATGCGCCACTCTAGCCCAGGAGATATGGAAAGGAGCATGCTGGTCAGAACCTGCCACGGGTAAGAGGAGGGAAGATGAGTTCTCACGTCGTGGTCGACATCGTCTTTGTCATTGTAGGAAACTAGAAACAGTTCATACGTGAAAGTCAATAAATTTATTTCACATAAGAACAACATTAATAAGCCCAACAATGTT
The DNA here is from genome assembly GCA_024449915.1 of Sweltsa coloradensis. NCBI lineage: Eukaryota > Metazoa > Arthropoda > Insecta > Plecoptera > Chloroperlidae > Sweltsa > Sweltsa coloradensis. Next base: position 513,994 of record JAMZAV010000043.1, on the reverse strand, counting down.
ACAACAGAACAAAAAGTTTGGTAGCAAGAACAGTTCTTAAATTAAATAAATGTACAGTTACTGTACATTTCTACAGACAACTTAATGGACTCGGGTGACCTAAACAGTAAACCGTTCTATTTTTGGACGACCATAAAGTTCAACTGGCAGAATTGTCTTTTTATTGCGTTTCTACGTTTCTGTAGTTTCTTCTATAACAGTTAAGCGACGCTCGTAAAACCATAGTCCCATCAACAGGTAAGACTTGAGTTTGAAACAAGTCCTACACGAAACATCCGCTCGATGCAGCCACTGTTGTTTAAGTCTGAGTAAAAGAAATTGAGTTGAGGTAATAAGTAACTTTTTGAGTAATTGAGTTCCTACTTAAATTACTTTTGTTTTAATGTAACAGTAACTGAATAACTATTATAAGTATTTATACTAAGTTTTCATTTCAATTACTTTCGACATTTACTTTTGTAACTGTCGAAATGTAAATGTAAATTAATTACTTTCACAAGCATGTAACTGTAACTGTTACTTAATTACTTGCGTAATAATGTAACAGTAACTGAATAACTTTAACAAGCAAGTAACTGTAACTGTAACTGAATTACTGTACAAAAGTAACTTGTACAACACTGGATGCATCCAAGTTGAAGTCACGACTCACGGAGTGTTATTGTTATAAACATTTTTTCTAGAAGCGTCATCACCATAGCTTAATAATATGTTGTTAACTCACGTGGGTTTCATTATACATGACTCGGGAATATGTTTATAGTGTTAAAGCCACTATCATGTTCATACGAGGTAATCTATATCCAGTTTATTCCCACTGAAGTTATTGAAATATGTGCCACCATATTAATCATAGCGTTTGTGCTCATTTGCCTAAAAGCTTCTGCGATATTATATCGTTTAACGATCTGTAGTTACTTAAATGATGTCATGCAGTTTATATTGTTATGAGCCAAACTGCACGTGCATCAAGCATCATTCTGCATGTCATGCTACGGTCATGATTATGACCATGCAATATTATTAATGCACATGTTTCTTTATGGCCCTTAAATTCTACTTTTTATCCTGGCATCATCTACTGCCAGTGCATTTATCATATATTTATCTTTGGTTTTAAAACTTTAATCAGTTTCATAACCAATTCTTCAGAATATAATATGTATGTGTGGTATCATTCATTATCGATGTCATGAACGTAGCTTTACCATGTTTAATAATAAATCAATATTTTGATCACTATGATTTTTGTTTAAGTAACTTAAGAAAATATTTATCGGTGTACAGTTAGTAGAGGAGCAAAGTGTATCTCGCTGGCTTTTCGTTAAAGAGTTTAGAGGTGAACGGCATCTGTCCCCTACTATTGACTTTGACACATAATTTAATAAAGAATTGTTCACTTTTCGTTTTGACTATGTAAGAGACAAACATTTCATTTCGAGAAACATGAGAGTGGTGATATAATAAATAATTTACCTTGCAAAGAAGGACATTCCTTATAGGATAGCATTCTATACACGAGAATAAGGCACCGTCTAAAAAAATATGCGTTAGTATCATTGCACTTCATGCCCCACACTTGGAAGATGTGCTCTAGATTTGACTTAACACTGTTGCTTTGATATGTGAATTGGGGCTTTCAAATTTCGCTTATGAAATTGTAAAATATGAAGATATAAACTGCAGGGCCGGTTCATGTTGATAGAACTTGGTAACTAAAACATGGCCGAGTCATTGGTGACGTCATCACTCGTCATGGCGTCTGAGGAAACCTCCCTCCAGAAACCTCGAGACGAACTCAACACGTCATCAATATTTAAACACCAATCTAACCACCGTTAGTCAAGGTACTTCCCCGTCTTGGAGTGAATCCCCCACATTAGTTCCAACTCTCGCCGCGGCCGCAGCGCGCGCTGCTGCTTGTAGTTCCAGCCCTAGCCGCAGTAGAACCAGCATGCGCCACGGCAGAGTTCAAAGCGCTGCCTCCTAGCATAATATCACAAGAAGCTCCTCCTTTACCTGCCTGTCCAAGCAACAAGCGTTGATGGTTCTCAAGGGAGCTTTAAAAAATCAAAGAGTTATTTATTATTACCTAGTTCTCTGGCTTGTGTAAGTGTAATGGTGGAGTAGTTTATTTTTTAACTAACTAAACAAAACGGGTCTTATGGGGGTCAACACTAGCGCTATAAAGCGCTCTTGTGGTCGATTAAGGCAAATGTCGTGACATCAACAGTTTGCACTTATACGGGAGATCTAGTCAAAGACTCAAGATAAAAAAAATAGCCACCGCTGATAAAACTCGTATTCTCGATTGGCTCGACCGTGGTCAGTAAAAACTCGAAAGCTGGCCTATGCCTTACAACTGAGTGCAATTTCTACTTCCAATATGGCTGCCAGCCTATACTATAAGAATGGTGCATGGCCCTTGAACTGCTGTTGATAGTGAAGGTACAAAGTATATTTTTTTCAAAATCTGACGTCTTTGGTGTAATACCCAGGCATCAGTGGTTGCAAGACTCGCCGCGACAGCAGCACACTCCACCATGTGTTGATGTAACCATAGACATCCCATATAATTGGCTAGACTAGCAGTCAGCGGTCCACTTCCGGGACAATTGGAAGCCATCTTGAATGGGTGAGTTTGCATGTTAATTAGATGGGAGCGATTAATCGAAAAAATATTTTTAAAGATGGCAGGTGAGCATATCAGACTTTAACACCAAATGATTACTATATTCCCTTATGCAATAACTTTGCATTGTTTCTGTTTGTTCAATACCATGCTGCACAAGCTAAAACCATATCAAACAATCCCGTAAAGTACTTTATTGCATTAAAAAAGCATAAATTAAAACGCCAAACCGCCATCTTGAATGGGTGCGATTGACGCTTCAATTTGGTACACTCGCGCCTGTGCGGAGGTATTGGAAGTGCGTATCTAGCCTAATATAGGTGTTAAGATATCTATGGATGTAACACAGTGCGTACCACACGAGTGGTTGAAACTGATGCCTCTATGACGTGACACAGCCCGGGTTGTACACGCCACACACACGCACCCTCAGGAAGCCAGGGGTGCGTGCGGTGGACTCAGGCCGGATGTCGCGGTTAGCTAGCAACTTAAGTATACACCGCGAGGCATCAGTGGTTGCAAGTCTCGCCGCGACAGCAGCACACTCCACCATGTGTTGATGTAACACAGTGCGTAGACACGAGTGGTTGAAACTGATGCCTCTATGACGTGACACAGCCCGGGTTGTACACGCCACACACACGCACCCTCAGGAAGCCAGGGGTGCGTGCGGTGGACTCAGGCCGGATGTCGCGGTTAGCTAGCAACTTAAGTATACACCGCGAGGCATCATGGTTGTCTAGAACAGCACGCTCGGAAGTGTCTCGTCTGTGAGGGGAGCATTAGAAGTAGTTTCATTGTGGTCGGTATGACTCGATTATGAATACTTATTTTTATTTAAAACTTATAACAAAAATAAATATAGTTGCGTTTGAAGAGAATTGTTGTTGTTATAATTATTATTTATTATTATTTATTTATCATCAAAAGACATGGTATTTATAAACATAAATACATACGAGTGCATATTGGCCTCATGAAGAAGGGAATGCAAGTAGCGGGACCACATCCCATCCACCTAGATGGGTGTGTAGGTTTTACAAAAGTTGTATATCTTTATATTTTTATTCAAATCCAGTAAAACACTCAATTCCAACAAATAATTAGACATTAAAGAACAATTATCTACAAATGTCATGACATTTAAATACAGTGAAAAGCTATGTCACGTCTATATGCTAAAATGATTTAATTTGAATACATTTACAAGGGTCATTAGGGGAGTGTTATGGTGTTTATTCATTCTAAATTGGATTGAACAATTTGAGCAACGTATCAAACAAATAAGAGAAAAACGAATTTTCTAGTACTAACATTTCCATGGCAATATCCACGAGTAATATGGTTTAAATAATTTAAATCCCAGAAATAGTTCAGCATTCTGTATTGGTAAGTTTCGCTAAGTAAAGGTACATTCAATCTCTACTAGCTGCTTTGATTAAATCGCGAGCTACGAACTTCGTAGTTCAATCAAGCGATGCGTATATTTCTCGGGGGCTTAGTTCGACTTTCAATGTATCGATTACGCTGATTAAACTAACTTAAGGGAATGTTCGTATACAAATATTTACTCCTTGGTTCATATTCCGAACCATGAATTAAAAACCTGATTTACTTCTTCGTTGAAAGCCTCGTCATCTTACTTTGTCACAGTTTTTCTAAAACTTAACGATTGTTAAGAACTCCTCGACATATTTCAGATATTATGCGTTCTTTGTCACACACGCCAAGGCCATTCGTCTTGAACATTATTCAATCGTGGCATGATAACGTGTTAAAGCGAGCTGGGAACGCGTGTGCGCGTGTCTCTCTGGGTGCTAATGTACCGGCATTCAGTGCGGTGGAGGGAGGGGAACCACTAGACTAGTCAAGTAGCCAGTTTGATACATAACCAACACAACATAAGTCGTAATTATTATCTATTATTAAGCTTGGTTATTAATTAATACAGAGTAAACCTTATTTATTATTTAACTTTCCCATATCTCACAAACAATACATAAAAACCATTAAGTTTATAAGCAAACCGGTTAATACAAATCGTCGTTATTCAAAATGTTACATTGTGCATTTCAGTACATCTGTAGATCAACTATTGTCACTTTAAGTTAGTAAATAGAACCTCAGAACCCAACGCGACCTGCCTTATCTGAGTGTTGGTTTCGACAACTAGAGGTTATTCAAAATATAAGTTCTTGGACCATATCTGTTTTTTACACGTCAACGCTCGTGCTTATTTAAGGTTCTGGCGTAAATATCGAAACTTTAGGTATAAGTAGCTTGTGTTTCTTTGTTTTAGCCCGCCCAGTCACCACTTGCAAAGAGGTTTACAATATGCTGACTAAGGTGCAATATTTCTGAACAAGTCCAGTCAGTACGTTATTATCCAGAAGAAGTTAGTTCCTTCTCAAAGCCCACTAACTATAGATATAACCTTGGACTTATTAACATAAAATTAATTAATTAATTAAGAGTCAACCCACTCAGTCTTAGAACTGATTTTCAATGGGAGACATTTAAATTTAAAGTCGCCAAGCCAACCTTGTAGGCGCCGACACTATTGACGTGCGAACAATGACCTACCAGAGACCGTCATATTCAAGTTACAAAAACCGATCAATCAAGCTGGACACGATTCATTTTAATTCTCTGAGTTTTGAAAACACTTTGAAAGATTATGGTTAAATATTCTGAACACAAGACATTATTATTTGCTCACAGTACAAACACAAAAAGACTCGACAATATTAATTTCTCGAGTGTTTTTGGTGGAGGTGCCGGGTCCAGCATGGTGCAGTATTACTACGAACACTACGTGAAGGTGGTCAGCCTCTCTTGATAGTACGCTCGTTCAAGTCCTAGGGGAGCGAGTAGTGATCACAGCCTTGAATGACTGGATCAGTGTCGAGTGTTTGCGCTAGAACTGACAGGATATTGTTCGGAGATGAAAGTGGTTGGCAGGAAATAATTGTGATGGTCGTGACGAAACTATTTACCCTAGAACAAGGGGACGAGCAGAATCGAATGATTGTTTATACGTAGGAACCCGAGAGCTATAGTAAGTGTTATATTTTTGATTTCTGGTGCTGATTTAATTGATAGCTATCGGCATTTACATTTCATTGTCATAATGTGGAAGGGGTATCCACTATACAAAACAATTTTGATTATCAAGGTTAGTGCTATGATTGTTATGTTTCGGCGTCGGAACTCATATTTCGATAAATAATTTATCTGGACAATAAATTGCTGCGATATCAGTAAATGAAAAATCATCACTCAAAGACTCTTGAAATATTTTATGATTGGACTTTGGGACATTAGATTATTTATTAAATAATTAATGGTCGTAATTGAATTCTCAATTCGCCTTAACACTAAGGAAAAGTATTATGAAAACTTCGTCTAGAATTACAGAATGGCCGAGTATTGCGCACTATAGCTTTGAGCCATCTTAATGGTACACCCTGAATAATTTGCATAATCCAGTTAAGTAAAGAATATACGCGCGCGTTGTTGGTCGTCTTTAGCGTCCATCTTTGATTGCTTTATTCTTTCCACGCCTAGGCACTCAACTTGTTAAGAATATACTCGCACTAAGTGTTATATTCCAATTGAGAAGAAGTGAATATCTCTGGATCGCATCGCATCTCGGCTGTGAATTAGTCCCACGCGTTATGAGCTGAGCGGCAGCTTTAGTTGAGGGGAATCCCTCTTAGAGCAGAGAGCGCTGTGATCGCAGAGTTCATTAAAACCACCGTCTCAGGGTTAAGCTACTCGCAAATCACGTCGTGATGTGACTAAAAGAAAGGGGTGGGGGGGGGTTGCCCCCTCCCCTCCCCCCCCCCAGCAAGTGTCACACCAAGTCGGTGTCGCCGACGTAGCTATCACCTCGACTAACTCCTCCAAACATAGAAGCGCTTAGGTTTGTTTGTCTTGTTGTGTTGGCAGTGGTCGTTAGCGTGGAGAGGTTGGTAATAGAATCACTGAACTAACAACGTTATTGCACTAATTGGATGTTATTCCACTTATGAGCAGTTAGAAACACAATTCGCTTAACGCTAATAACCCGCGCTGCACAATCTAAAAGTCTTCTAATTCAATTTCATATTCAAATTCTCGAACGGTTTTAACGCAATTTATTATCACAGCCCCGACAGTGGAAGAGAAGAGAGGGGCGAAGAGAAGAAGAGAGAATAGGAAGTCCCTAGCTTCCTAAACTAATTTTATCCAGGGAAGAAATGTTTTCATTGGAGGAAGAAAGCTTCCCGAGAACGAGTCTGTTTAATTGCGTAGCTTCTTGTCTGTTTGTCCCCACGCCACGCGGCGACAAACTCGCAGGATCGATGTAGTTAAAGAGGGCCGCACACCTGTCGTGTATTCGTCCGGTAAGGTTAAGGGCCGCACACCTGTCGTGTATTCGTCCGATAAGGTTAAGAGGATATATACCTGCCGATTGATTCTAAGGTTAAGGTTGCCGCACACTTGTCGTACATTCATTCGATAAGGTTAAGAGGGACATAATATATCTGACGTTCATTGCTTTATAAGGTTAAGAGGGACATATAACTGCCGATTGATATCGTCAAAAGGACAGCACACCTATTTACATTTGAAATGTATATTGATATTTCTCAATTTCATTAATCGGAAAACACTCCCGTACGTGTATTTGATTTTATAGAAATCAATCCAGAAATTAAAAAACCATCCCAGTGGGGTATCGAACCCCGGTCTCCCGATTGCCGGTCGAGTGCTTTACCCCTAAGCTACCGGGATGGTTAACTTCATAACATCTTAATTGTTGGTGCATTCTAGATCTGAATAGTTTGGAACAGTACTGCAACGGTTCTGCTGCCTTTGTACTGACCATCTAAACTAGATTTATAATGTCGTTATACCTAACGGTTTTAAATTTCTGGATTGATTTCTGTATATTGATAAGCGTGAAAGAAACTACAATCTTACCTATCTTATATTTTGAGACTATGATTTGAATAACCAATCTGTAATTTCATCGTGAAACTTAAGTTTGTTGTTTCCTTTCCCGAAGATTTGTGACAAAACGACAATCGGCTGGAGTCTTGGTTAAATTCGCTTTCCGTTCGATGTCGCTCAACCCTGACAAAGGTTGAAATACAAGATGGCGTCGCGCGCACTAACGGTAAACAGATTACCAGCCAGATATGAGCTCGGAACAAGAGTGAAAGTTTACAAGCGAGAATTAAGTCGAGATCAACTTGGCAGATCTTATATTCGCGATAACACTGTGACAAGCACAGCGTAGTTACTAAGTTTTCTGCATTCTACTCTATGATGTGTGTTCAATTAATTTAACCTCCATATGACATTTTATCACGCTAAGCTGGGTTTTGTTCGCTGCATTTCATGACTTTAAGCAGATGGTGGCTATGCAAAAATTCACATTGCACCTCTAAAAATTTATTTAATAGCGCAGTTCAATAAACTATGCAGCATAAAATTACACATGATGAAATTTAACATCGTAGCAAACACAATGTGAATAATACAGAAAAGTATGTTTGTACTTCAAGGGACACATTACATCAATCAAATACAGGCCACCAAAACATATTATTGCATCATGATAAAGAAGAGTGGTACTTGCTATACTAGCTCATGTTCTTATTCAAGATACATTGTATTAGTATGATCCCGATAACACTGTGAGGATACGTAGTTGTTTGAACATGCTGCATTTAATTGCTGATATTTTTAGAACCGGTTGTGATAATAATTTAAACTTTTTTGAACAATCTCTGTTTTTATTAAAATAAACATGTACATTTGTCACGTGTCCGATTTTCTCAGCACCCTTTCAATGGCAACGATGAAAACCAAAAACAGCAATCTTGTTTTTTTTTAATTTCGGTATAGAACAGTGATCTGAAAAAAATATGCATTATTAATGCTGCATTGCATTATGCATGATGTAGAATTCATTGAGTATAAGATATATACACCGTTCTGGAACATGCTGCATTGAACCCCGTGTGCTCTAGTTAACCTCAGTAAAAACACATTGCTTTAAACCATGTTGCACTGCACTCAGTAGAATGCATGTTTACACCGTGTAAATATAACAAACGGCAATATTGTATTCATAACAAGCCTGAACATTAGCAATTACTTGAATGGGATCCGAAATCAATATAGGCCATCAAGTGTTCTAAGGAAATATAAATACTACTATTTTTTATCAGCTACCTTATTATTTATAACTAGGAAATCGCATGCTTGCTCAGCTCACGAATAACCGTGTTTAAACGATAGGGGCAATGTTTTCCAACACGCCAGTACGTTTAGTCTAACGACATGTCAGTGTAATTAATATTCCAGTCGGCACAACTGCAACATGCATTGTGGTAACCAACACCTTGTTAGTTGTTACTGGCGAGGGGACATGTGTAGGGTGAGGTTTTTAACTAGGAGACAGTAGAAAGCGACTAGGTCAAGCACGGTATTTTGGTAATTTCGAAATTGCACGAAAAGTGATTGAAACGTGCTATAAACATGATTCATAGGTAATGAAATATGTATTGTGCAAATAACTGAAGGATAGGATGGCAGGAAATAAATAATAAAAGTGATATATGAAGTGAAAGAGGTAATGGAAATAGTACTCGATGGTTAAATGTAATATAAATAGTGGAGTAAAGAACAATTCAACCGTGATATTAGTTTCACAATAATGTGAACAATCTACAATTACTTTGGTTTTATAAAACATTTTAATTAACAAAGTTTGACTTTGTATTTGCCCTTGTTTATTTATGTTTTGACATTTCTCACATTCCTCGCTACAATACCTCAAGCATTGCACAATACCTAATGAAAATAAAATAATCAATATAATATGCATGATTGAGTAAGGAAAGTTTGTTTTGTAGTATTAATTAATTGCATTGGGATCAAAGTTCAGTCAAAATTCTACACGCGTGGGCACATGTACGTAAATGAGATAATATGGCGGTTCGATTCTCTCAGGCGTAATGTTAATAATGGTATTTTTTCAAGAAACGTATCATAAGAGAGGCGGACACCGATTAAGAATTACAGGTAAAAACTCATTTGCGTCCACGTCGTATCAAAACGAGGGTACACATAAACAAATTGTAAATATCCCACTTTTTTTAAGCTGAAATACAAAGGCAACGAAAAATAGTTACTGATCGAGCTGAAAATGCATGTTCAGCATGTGAAGTTTACAGTTTTTTTTTTTTTTTTAATTCCATATCTATATTCATGATGAATTGAATGTCTTTAGTATTCTTCCCCTAGACCTCAACAGCAAATCACCAGCAGACCACCACGTGGCTTGTAAGGGTCATATTTAAAGTAGAATATAAAGTATGACCACTTAAAAATATAATAATTTGCATAGTTGTCCATTTATTTAACTGGAATAAAAGTAACTTTTTAGTTAATTGATTGGCATTTATTATAACTTCAGTTGGAGCATGAAAGTTAAAAATTTGTTGTGATTGGATTATATTATAATTATATGAATTTGGTTTAATCAAATACTGTTACTTTTTGGATATGTAATCTATCGTAATCTTCCATTACATGAAGCCTATCATGCATGAATCATATTGTAGAGATATAAGCGAATAAAAATACTGTGTGTATGAGCAAGTTTAGAATTTCCTATAGTGAGTTTGTAGCGTAACTTTCTTCCATACGGCCACCCCAGCACGCACCTAGTAACACCGCATCTATAATAATTATCGACGTCGGCCGCTCGCTCGCTAGCACCGAAGACAAACAGACACTCGGCAGCGAGAGAGTTTGGTGGCAGCGGTGGAGCTAGCTTCGCGCGGCTCAATATCGCCAGCGAGACCGAGCCGGAGCCCCATATGAAAAACTTTTCATACCACGCTGGTATTTCTAAACTATTTTCATTTCATAACGCAACCGGGCCGTCTAGGCGATATATTGTTGTAAAGCTCCCCATATCGAGCGCGGCCGTGTAACATGGTTTTATGGTTATTTTATCGGCGAGCTGGCGGAGATGGCTTACGTTATGTGTGAGTTCGTACACGGGGGAATTGTTATCAAATCACCTTTGACCGGTTATTACTTCGAGAGGTACCTCACGTTAGCGCATAATGTTCCCAAACGTTCGTTCAATGTGTTGCAAATTTATTATAAAATGTTAGGCAACGTCACATTCTCAATTTAATATATTAGCTTCATTGTTAAATATAATTCAACGCACACTAACCAACGTTGAGGGAGTTAATGTGTGTGTCATTATAGACACTCTGCTAACTATTTTGAGTGATTATGATCAAACGGCTTCTGTGATATATTCTCTACAGTCACCCAAGTAGTTTATCAATGCACAGTCGTCATCTAAAAGTCGCCAAAAATGTTTTTTTGTTGTTTACTCTTGTCATTATTACCATTGTTAAGTATGTATTCATGAACTATCTTGTCTGTACATGTAGGTTTAATCATTAGCTACGCGATCACTGGAGCTTAATGTACTATGAGAATGGTGACTGCACAATGTGTAACGTTCTCGGTACAGACAGAAAATGTCTCGTGTCATTCAGGCTATTCATCAGATCAGCGTTACATATCTACTGGCACAGTATTGTCAGAGGTATGATATCGTCTCTGACATACAACGTGTATCGTGCTGCGTATCCGTTACAACAGTCTGATCAACTCTCCCTACAAACGATACACGACATTTACTAGTATTTCAAACGCAATTGCAAAACTTTGCAAATATAACCTCTGGTCATGACAGAGTTCGTTTTGCGTAACAGTGGAGATTTCTTCCTGCTATCTTCGGTTTATCGATATCATGAACAATAATTATTATTGCCACATAATATTACGCATTCTAAACGTTCTAAAGGTTCTTATTTTTGTTAATGTGAGTGTTGAGATTATGAAAAACCATATCAGTATTATTTCGTGTTGGTGAAATGCATGTTACATGAAAGGTAATCTCAAAAGTGGACTGCAGGTTAACAAATCGTTGGTATAAATCAAGCTTTTTAATCTCCAGATCGTTGGACCGATCATAGCTGAGCACTTGGCACCAACACAGAACTCTACGATAATATACGCATTGACTTTTCTAAATTGATAGCTTCCTCTCGCGTGTTACCCCCCATGAATCCACACGTGATTAGCGCCCGGCCGAGCAATATTTAAGAAACAATAATTGGCGCGGCATTTGAATATTTCTTTATGACGTGACAGAAAGTATTTGTTGGTTATTACTATTTTAACACGACGTGTATTGTTTTTCTCTACTCCCCTCGGGATCAAATATTTAAGCAGATATTTATGAAGGTGTTCGTGCAACGTGAGCTGTAGCGATAGTTGAATAAATAAAGTGGTGACAAGTTCTCACCTTGTCAGTAGAATGGATTTTCTCCCACAAAAGTAACAAATTGAAATTATTTCATTATTTTGTCAAACACAATCGTTATGTAACCAAAAATAATTCGATAAACATATTACATCTAACAGTAATTTTCACCTTATTCGTGTTTTCTATACCATGAGACAAAAACATTGATTTGTGTTGATCCTAAAACAACTAACAATAACCAAACACCTTAAAATTTTTAAAAAACATTCATATTATGAGAAATAACGATCACAGAGCCTAAATGTTACTAACATTAAGAGAAATCTACTAATAGTCATTACCTTGATCAAAATAATATAGTTGAGAAAAATTTAAATTTGTAAACCATCATTTAAGACTAAATCAGTTTTACAGGGTAGCTTTACATGATGGATTTATCTCATAATACAACAATATTTAACCAAGTAAACTAATCAACCTTGATTTCTACTGGTGTGCCAAGTGCATATAAGTGAGGACACTTGTATTGCTAAAAGACAAACAAGTTGTTTTCATCTGACGGGTCTAGCACGAACGCGTCTCAACTTCCGTCTCGAGGACGTATACACCGAGTTATTAATAGGCGTTGAAGTTGTGATGACATGCGTAGACTGGACTGATAATCGAGAGCACAGCAGGGGGTGTAGCTCTACGCTCACTCGGACGAGCTTTAAAGTTTACTAGAACTGTCGGGGGTTCAATGGTTTACCTGTCCTCGCAAAGCGGGAGCTTTAGAGCTTTGACTGGATGTATAGAGAATGATCGGGGCAAGCAGTGTATAGTGAACCAGATTAACAAGGATTGCGTTTATCCCATGACTTGGGGGGGGGGTATATTATATCCCCCTTTTATGCACAAGAATAATGTAGAAGATTTTTACACTTTGCAATCAATTGTTCGTTTACGGTTTCGATGAAGCATATCAGAACAGATAACTATTATTTCTCAACTTACTACATCATGTACTTTTAGTGGTTTTCTTGTTTCGATGAACTGCACAAAAATTACATAATTTTGGTATTGTATTCAGCCCACTACTTTTTTTCTAAAAACCACCAAACGCATTCTAAAAACCAGATTTGATCAATTTCAGCCTGCGCCGCTATTGTTGGGGGGCAGGTCCTCCAAACCCCCTGTGCTTGCACAACGAAAGTACAAATTGTAATATTTGCCCCCCCCCCCTGCCAAAATAAAAATCCTAACATATTTTTAGTTCTACTAAAGGGTCCGCCAGACTTTCGTCTAGACTGTACAGCTGGGCTATAAACAAGCCGTGTTCGCCCGGCTGATATTGGCACATCACTCTTCAGTCTCTTAGCGATAATTTAATCACGCGTTTCATCTGATGACGTCAGAGTCGCAAAGGAATTCCTCGTTCACTCTTCAACAACAACTCTTCATCGGCGATGACGACGCGGATTAGAGGTAAGACACCGGCAACTTATGCTAATATATTCTTAGGCTTCGATCCGCTTTGTACTACGCGTCGCCTTACTTCTTACAAGGAACTACAAGATACAGAGAGGCAAAGCCTTGTGCAAGGGAAGCCTACCGTTTAGGACAAGTAGTTTTGAACAGTATGCATTCTATGCAATATTGAATTCAGCATGAAATTAAAAATATATTCTCAAAATAAATTGTTGCATCTAGATTTTCTTTTATAACCGTTCTTGTTATCATGAAAGTTTTTAAAAAAACAACAAGAAGTCAGCGAAACAAAATGGGAAATTTGAAATTCGAGATTTAATTTATGTTGTATTAAATTTGGCTTCCAATATCATGAGAAGTGGCAATCATCCTTGTGCTTTGATATTTTGTTATTTGAGTGACTTGTTCAACAACATACCAAATTGGAAATTTACTTATTATAACCGCTTTTAAGTTTAATTCGGTATTTCTTAGATTTCTGGTTTTTTACTCCGCCCTAACACAATTAACCAAAATCTGAAACCCTAGTAAATGGCAATGACAAAACAATGTCAATCTAGTTTAGGCTAATACGTTGAAGTTGCCGGGCACAGTCGGATGATATCAGGATTTAAAAAATTTGTCTAAAATTATTGGAGTGACTGCAGCTTTTAATCCATAATTGATTTTTTCATAATACAAATTACAGTAACAAGAAGTTGATTCAGGTTAGTATATTAATGCAATCCCTGCGAATATATTCTTGAGCTTACTAGTTGACTTGGCGTAGTCGATGTTCAGCCTATTTAATGCAATCTACTACAATAGATTCTTCGCTTCCCGTATGATGCGACGAGTCGAGTGACTCACACCACTAATGCATCCACTACAATACTTCTTTAGCTTTACTAGATGCTTCACTCGCAAGTACCACACCATTCTAACAATACTCGAATATCTTTTGTAGCTACTCAGTAGAGCTTGCGACAGTACGTCAGAAGTGCGTCCATCGATCTTTGCAACCATCGAATTACTTCCTTTCACTTCACTATTCTCATTTGGCTCGAGCTCGGACGTGACTTGACCACACATTGATTTTTTCACTTACCATTTGCTCGAGCCAGAGTTCGTCAGCCCTTTCTATGCATCCCACGAATATACCGTTTCGCTTACCTCAGTATATGCTGTCACGTACGTCGGAATGACGTCACAGCTTTTCTAATGGCATCCTACGATAGCTATCTCACTTTACCATATGCTTGCGCAGCCGAAGTGACTCAGCACCTTTCATGCATCCCTACGTTATGATCTTTCACTTTCTCAGTACTCTATCCTTCTACACACGCAGAGTATCTCGCCGCTTTAAACTCGTACGATTAACTCTTTCGCTTACTCTGTGAGCTTGCGTCTATCATACTACAGCCAACTCTTCTATCAACCTAGAATTGATCTTCGCTTTACTCGTAGCTTGGCGAGGTATCGACTGACTCTGCCCTTTTAGTAATCCTACTACTACTCTCTTCAGCTTCTCTAATGCACTCGAATTACTTCAAGGTCTTTCAGCACGCATCTACGCACCCACGTCAAAGTGGTGCTGCTTTTCAGTTCAATCCGAGAGCTGACTTCTACTTGTGACTTGACGCTTCTCATACCCTAGAATATGACTCCTTTCAGCTACTCCGTATGAGCTACGACATACCTCAGATCACTTACACGCATTCTATGATCACTAGAAGACTTTTCAGATTGCTCAGTCTTCGACATACGTCGAATGACTCGCACCATTTAATGCATCCACGTCGTATGACTTCTTTTCCTATCCGTATAGCTTGCGCAGTCTCAGAAGGACTCTGATCCTTTACTTTCTCATAGAATGTCTTCCTTTACTCCGAATGTTGAGCTTGCAGTTCAGTCGTCGAAAGCATTCTTTGCATCCTGCCGATGAATTTCCTCGTTCTCAGATGACTTGCAGTCGTCTAAAGGAGTCCCCAATCTGACCATCCACCGTAGCTTCGTCTTCCGCTTTCTCAGTATCTTGAACAGTCGTCGGAAGTACATCCACTTCTATGACTTCCACATACATACTTCTCCTTTACTACTAGCTGCGCAGTACCGAATGACGTCAGCCGCATTCTATGCTCCCTCGATAGCTCATAAGCTTCCAGTAGCTGAAGTACTTCAAAGGCTCAGCCGCATTCTAAGCACTCCACTACCATTGACTTCTCTTTCGCTTACTCAGTATGAGCTTGCGACAGTACGTCAGAAGTGACGTCAGCACGCATTCTAATGCAATCCACTACGAATATGACTTCTCTTTCAGCTTTACTCCGTATGAGCTTGCGACAGTACGTCAGAAGTGACGTCAGCACGCATTCTAATGCAATCCACTACGAATATGACTTCTCTTTCCTGAAAGCCTGACAACAGATGCGTATTTATTTAGTAGGCATTTAAACTTAAAGTTTGTTAAAAGTTTCTGAGATTCAATCTGGAACTCGGAGAGGTGAACGCAAAGTTGGACGGTGGAAAGAGTTTTTACGTCGTGTGAGCTTATTCAGAACTGCTCCACTGATCGCTTACTATCCTCGTGCTACTAACATTCTGAGGTGTATTACACCATCCTTGAACGCGCTCTATTCAACTAGAGTAGTTTGATTAATTAATTAATTATGTATGCTTAAGGTTAACGGTTTTCAAAAATGAACAGAAGAATAAAGATTCGCGTCCGGTGTTTTCTTTCGGATAAATTTCTTTATTTTCTCATTTTGCTGTTCCTGATTTTAGCATTTCATAATCAAATAGAATTCAAGAAATACGTCAAAAAAGAAATACTATAAGAAAAAATTATTTGTTCCACTCAAACGAATAATGAAAATGAATATATATTATATAATAATAAAATAATTGTTTTGAGTGGGATCGTCTGATAAATTAGTTCTCCTTAACGTTTTTATATTTTTGACGTCTTATATACAAAATTATAATTGATATGTATTCATTTTTAATTTTTCTACAGCCATTTGAATATGTTATTGTAAATTAATGTCTTGTTATATATTGTTGTTGGATTTTATTTTGTACAGTTTGTTATTTGTGCTTTTTTATGTGATATTAGTTTGATTTAATTGTCTCCTCTTACAAATCAGTTTGTTTAATAAGGATAGGCGTTAAATTTCTTTAGATGGGTGAAATGTTTGATCCGACGTCTTCTGCGAGGTGTTGTACCAATAGAAAGTGGCACGGTGTGAAATCGGCTTAAGCCTTGGGATTTCCCTTAGCAACGTTGGGCTTCAATCCGATTAAATAATTCAGGCTCAAAAGTCGAGTCTCCATTATTTATAAACAAAGTAACTTGAGATTTGTTCATTTTAAAATGTTCAGAATAAGACAAACATCTGAGATACGTTTTGTAAAGGAAATTCACGTTCGAAGTTTAATATTTATTTATGGCCATGGATGAAAACGCAGTGTTCTGCGCACTGCAACTGTTACAATGTTCTAGGGACAACCTATTCACATCCCGCATAGAAAAACAAAATTCAATTGACCAACTGATTTAAAAAACAATGAGTTTCAAAGCGTAAAGCCCTGTGGCCTGAAATTCTGATGTAAATGAAACTAAGAGAAGTTTAGATTCATTATCAAACAAACGTTTAATGAACACAGTTTCTTAACAGTTTGCCACTGAAATATTTGTAAAACTTGTTTTTTTCAGATATTACCAGTCGTTCGAGAGGAAGTTATAACTGCCGGGTCAGATAGTAAAGATATTTACTTAACTGTAGTTCATTGTTGTACTGCATCTATGTAATTAGATTTATTTAGTTGTCCTCCTTTGTAAATCAGTTTTTTAACTGTATAGGAAAGACGTTATGAATAAACGTCGTAGTTATGTATTGTAATTATCCTCGCAGCAGTTAATAAAATAGTAAAAGTGGACGGAACTCTTACAGTGTAGTAGCCTGCAGCCACGCTACTGCTCGTCTCAGAGCCACCGTACTACGTACCCTAACATAAATAAATAATGCGAGCGAGACTCTGATTCGGGAGGTCACGGGATTGAATCCCGCCACCGGCAATCCTGATTAAAAGGGTTTTCACGGTTTTCTTCACTCGTTAATGCGAATACAAAGTCCTCTTAAACACCCCTCGAGAATTACGAAACCCTTATAACCAAGATAGAAAAGGACCCCTGAAGGGTTAAACTGTAAACCCCTGCTGCGAGGATAATTACAATACATAACTACGACGTTATTCATAACGTATCTATACATTAAAAAGATTTACAAAGAAGGACAACTAAATAAATCTAATTACATAATGCAGTGACAACAATGAACTACAGTGAAGTAAATATTTGAAATAGTAATATACACAACAATCCCCATTTTAACAAAACAATTTTGGTACAAATTCACAAAGAATATTAAATGCAATTAATTAATGAACCAAATATAAAAGGATGGTAAAAAAAAGAAAGAAAGAAAGGGGAAAATCATCAAAAAAACAAAGAAAAAAAATTAACGATCCCACAGAAACAATTCAAAATCAGTCATACGTCACAGAAGGTATAGTGTAGACAATCTATCTTCTTAATGGAAAAAGGTATGTAGGAAACAAGTGTTTAGACGTTTAGACAGTTTGTCGTACTGCAATACAGCCGTAAATGTGTATTAAAGGGAAGTAAATTTAACTCGAATCATTTTCTAATGCCGATTTTATTATTTGGGGTTGTAAAATAACTTGTCTGGGTTCCACATAGTTGTCTCCTGCACGGTCCTATACTTTCACTGCCGAGAATATCATGAGGCAAAAATTAGGAAATTTTCCCTGGGGCTGGGGGATGTTGGGCATAGAAGGCCCCTTACCAACAACCAGAATGATTCTTCAATACAAGCTTACGTCCCCGGAAAGATTCAGCGGAAAACATCCCAGTTATTCTAGCTTTTCTGTAAACCTTAAGAAATTGTAAAAATTAAATTGTATTGGAATCGACGTGCTTTCCTTTCCCGGAAGTGGCATCGCAGCCTGAGACAGTTTACTCCACTAGTTTACGCTGCATGGCTCTGTCTTGGCCAGAAGTCATCTTAATTTTGGCTCCGCATGGTTCAACAACTTCAAACTATTTGTATGGTTTGGGTCGGATTTGGCTTATGGCTCACGGATGGATCATGGCTGCTGCCTGTGCTTTGCCGTCATTTGCTCACGGATGGTCAGGTTCGTGGCTTGGCTTAGGCCCAAGGCCCTGGTCCTTAATTACTCTATAGGCGAACTCCCTTAGTTAAGGCAGGCCACGGATGTGGTTCTGGGCTTCATGCTCAAGACTTGACTAGCTCAGGCCCCGCACTATCTCAAGATCCAGGTAATGGACAATTGTTACAAATTATTAAAAAAATTTTTCAATTGGTGGGGAAATTCTACCACCAGGTTGAATTTTCACTTTCCCAAGAGAATTGCTTAAGACCTCGGAAACCGTCGGTTAAACAAGAGAAAACCGTCAGCGAACAAGATGCGATTAGTCCTAATGTGTTAAATTTTTCGTGAGCTCCATGGATCATCTTCTTTCAAAATTTTCAATTCAATTTGCCACCATTAAGTCAAACAATGTTAGCAATATTGTAAATGACACCAGTTAACTCAAAGTTAAGTAACGGATGGGTCAGAGAATTGTTTTCCGATAGTTACTTCGCTAACCACAAGATCCCAACAACGAGGTTGGAACCCTAACGCATTTAAAACCAGCAATGAATTGTTCAATCGTAGAGTTCCCAACGTGGTTCTGGAGATTTAATCAATGCTTCGACTAGACTCAAAGTATATCGCAGCATTTAATGAAAAGAATATGATTCCTTGAACTTCCGACAATTTCTTTTTATATACACTAAATAAAGATGGTTAATTTCTGTGTTTAGTGGTTCATTGGAACTCGGAGAGGTGAACGCAAAGTTGGACGGTGGAAAGAGTTTTTACGTCGTGTGAGCTTATTCCGAACTGCTCCACTGATCGCTTAGTATCCTCGTGCTACTAACATTCTGAGGTGTATTACACCATCCTTGAACACGCTCTATTCAACTACATTAGTTGGCTTAATTAATCACTTATGTTTAAGGTTAACGGTATTCAATTAATATCATCAGAAGAATAAAGATTCGCGTCCGGTGTTTTCTTTCGCGAAAATTTCATTGTTTCTTCATTTTGCTGTTCCAAATTTTAGCAAATTTCATAATCAAAAGAATTAAAATACCATAAGTCAAAAAAAGATGAGAGAAAAATATTTGTTAGACTATCGTACTCTAGCAAATAATATAATGAATAATTATAAATAAAATATGTTTGTCAGTTTAAATCAGTATATCTTAAATATTTAATATATTTGACGTATTGTACTTAAATTCCATTTAACTGATTTCTATCATTTCATTGTATATTTCAAATACTATTTGAATACGATAGTGTAAATTAAACTGTCTTGTTATTATAATGTTTATGTGTTATTATTAGTATCTCAATATTTGCGTAAGAAAAGTTTGATAATTTTGTCCTATTTAATATAGTATTAGTTTCATTTAATTGTCTCCGTTTGCGAATCAGTTTGTATAACAAGGATAGACGTTAAATTTCTTTAGATGGGTGAAATGTTTGATCCGACGTCTTCTGCGAGGTGTTTTACCAATAGAAAGTGGCACGGTGTGAAATCGGCTTAAGCCTTGGGATTTCCCTTAGCAACGTTGGGCTTCAATCCGATTAAATAATTCAGGCTCAAAAGTCGAGTCTCCATTATTTATAAACAAAGTAACTTGAGATTTGTTCAATTTAAAATGTTCAGAATAAGACAAACATCTGAGATACGTTTTGTAAAGGAAATACACGTTGAAAGTTTAATATTTAATTCGTGGCCAAGGACGACAACGCAGTGTTTGCTCACTGCAACTGTTACAATGTGCTAGGGACAACCTCTTTACATCCGGCTAAGAAAAAAAAAATTCAATTGACCATCTGATTTTACAAACGATGAGTTTCAAAGCGTAAAGCTCTGTGGCTTTAAATTCAGATAAAAGTGAAATTAAGAGAAGATTAGATTCATTATCAAACAAACGGTTAATAAACACAGTTTCTTGTCAGTTTGCCACTGAAATATTTTATCAACTTGGGTGTTTCAGATATTACCAGTCGATCGTGTGGAAGTTATAAATGCAGGGTCAGATAGTAAAGATGGCTATGTCGGAGTAAAAGTGGACGGAACTCTTACAGTGTACTAGCCACGCTACTGCTCGCCTCAGAGCCACCGTACTACTTACCCTAACATAAATAAATAATGCGCGCGAGACTTTGATTCGGGAGGTCACGGGATTGAATCCCGCCACCGGCAATCCTGATTAAAAGGGTTTTCACGGTTTTCTTCACTCGTTAATGCGAATACAAAGTCCTCTTAAACACCCCTCGAGAATTACCGAACATCCTTATAACCAAGATAGATAAGACACCTGAAGGGGGTTAAACTGTCAACCCTTCAGCGAAGTTCATAACAATACATAAGTACTACGTTTATTTGTAATGTCTATCCTATTCAGTTAAAAAACTGATTTACAACTGAGGACATCTAAATGAATCTAATTACATAGATGCAGACACAACAATGAACTACAGTTAAGAAAATATTTGAAATAGTAATATCACAACTACAATGCATTAAAACACAACAATTTTGGTAACAAATAAAAATAAAAAAAATGCAATTAATTAATGAACCTTATGTAAAAAGGGATGGGAAAAAAGAAAAGTTAAGAAAAGAAAGGGGAAAAATCATCGAAAAAGAAAAACGAAAAGTAAAAATCTTATTTATTATACGATCCCACTGAAACAATTCAAAATTAAGTCATACGTCACCAGTCAGGTGTAGCGTACACAGCCTATCTTCGATATGAGCACAGAAAGAGTAGGTAGGACAGTGCGGGTAGAAGATATTGACAGTCGGGTCGGGTCGGGTACTGCAAATACAGCCGTAAAAGTACTGTGTATTTAAATGGATAGTAAAATTTACTCCGAATTCATTTTCTAATGCCTGGATTTTCTTTGAATGTAATTATTTTTGGGTTGGCTGTAAAATAAAACTTGTCTGGACCGGCACCTCCACCAAAATAGTTTGTAAATCCTGCACCGGTTCCAATACCTTCTACCCAAAATATATCATGTTGAGCCCCAAAAATTAGGAACTTTGGTCAGGCCATGTGGGGGGGGGGGTTTGTATCTCGGGTACACCAATAGAGGCAACACCTTACAGCGTAGCCCACTACACAGCCACGGTGCGAAGTACGATACAAGAGTCGTATGTCACCGGAGAAGCTGTCAGCGGTGAAATACGAGCGCAGTTTGTCGCGCTTTGCGACGGAAACAGACAATGTCAAAGAAGATTTGTTTAAATATCGATTGCGCAAACATTTGAACTGTGGATCGATGTGTAGACCGCGTGTTGACTCGGAAGTCGGGCGTGCGAGGCCTCTAGGAACAGTGGGGGTTATTTACTTACTAGGTACATCACGCTGCATGGCTCATGTCATGGCTCATGGCTCATGGTTGGTGGCTTATGGCGCATGGTTCAACACTCGTGGCTCAAGACTTTGATCATGGCTCGGCTCAGCTGGGCTTATGGCTCAGATGGGGCAGCTCTGACTCGTGGCTCACGGTTGGTGCCTTATGGTTCATAGTTTAAGACTCTTTGCTCGATTATAGGATCATGGCTCACGGATGGTGGGTTATGGGGCTCAGGCTCAAGACTCATGGCTCATGGCTCATGGCTCATGGCTCACGGCTCACGGCTAGTATCTCAAGACTCCAATGGTTAATGGTTAATAGCTTCCAGTTACAAAATATTTTTAAAAAATCACTTTCAATTTCTGGTGGGAAACCTGCCCAGGCCCGGGGTGCAATGTTTTCCCCTCTTCAAGAGGAATCCCTTAAAACCTCGAGGAAAACCTTCAGTCAGGATTGCCGGTCTCGACGGGATTGAACCCGGGACCTCCCGAATCAGAGTCGCGCGCTTAGCGCTCGAGCCAACACTGTCGGTGTAAATTCTTGACTCGTGGCTCAACTGGATCATGGCTTATCTCCACACAACATTATCAATCAAAGTCATTGCCACCATTTTCGAGTCACAACATTAATGTTCATGTTAATATTGTAAAATGTACGAGGAACAGCCAACCAAAAGATAAGTAACAGCAATAAAAAGGCCGTAACACGCAACTGTTATATTATTCTGATACTTGAACCATCAAACTACCCTATATAAAACAGAAAGGTTCACGGGAAACCACCCTCCAACCGCATGTTTTACTAACTCCGCAAACTGAAATTGAATTCATTTGATATATATTCTTCTTCTTGTGTATCATGTGCCTTCTTTTGTGTCTGTATGGTAATGTGAATGCTGTTTTGCTAGAGACATGGATAAGATATTATGCCGATCAATAAAATAATGTAATAAATGTAATGATTTCCTAAGGTAATCTTTCCCGGGACAATTTGTCTTTCTTCACTTGAGTAACTTTACTAATAGGGTGGGGGTATGGTTGGAATTCTTATGTCTCATTTCCAGCATTGTTCTTTTGACAGAGTTTATGTCTATGTCTATATTAATTTTATACTTATGAAAAACGTATAAGAACAAAGAAACAGTGTATGAAACGAACGCATTAAATCACACATTACAGCACAACACATGAATTATAATAAATCATAAAATATAGGTCAGCAATATCTGCAAAACAATACAATTGAATTCGTGTTGAGTTATGTCGTATCTGGAACCGCTCTCAAGGGGTTAATCTTGTAACCGATGTCGAGTCCCGGTATTCTACAATGAAAATTTATATCGTGTGAAATTGACTTGAGCCTTGCTATATTATTATCTCAGGCTACAATCCCGCTTTCATCTTGAGCCTCAAGAAGCGGATATAATGAAGCTGACATTATGATGTTGTTTTGAGGTTTTCTGGATGGTGTCTCTAAGCCGAGCAGACAATCTTACGGTTCATTTACTCGCGCACTTCAGCACATAAAGGTTTAATACGATATTACTGAGATCGCTTAGACGGGGGAAAATTGGCAATTTCATCCCTCTCAATTTTTTCTTATACGATCCATTGTTATTTAACAAAATGGAGTCTAGCCCACTTTATGAAACTAGACGTTCTTTCAAACATTTTAGAATGTTTTTTATGTTGTTTTTTCAATAAAATATTGCCTCGGTATGAAGTTGCCGTCGGAATTTACGATACGAACCTCGTATATTGACAGCCCGGGGCCAAATCACGTCGTCTACTTTTAAATTTCAAACAACTCTTCTATTTCGGTCTTGTTCTCTCATTCTGCGCTCGCCCCAGCTGACTCACTCGGCCAACAAAACTACAAACAAGCAGAAATAGTTCCACAATCTGACCGCGTCCTCCTCGACAAGCATTGTCATTCGTCTATTGATGGGAGGAAATTGAGTGACCTATATAGGGTTTTATCACAATTGGGGCTGCTCTTTCGATTTAGTAAACAATTGCATTCGATCAAGGAAATGACATAAAATAGAAATGCAATCAACATATTGTCTATATTTGCTGTAAAAAGTACAATAGTGACCGAATAATATATCGCCAGAAAACAATTGAAAATGAAAATGTCCAGTCTCAAAAACAGGAACATTACAACAACCACCCCCGAACACTGACTGCTCCACTGCATAGGGCCAACTCCCGATGTGTGCTAGTTTGTTATAGTATCATGCAAGCAGTCACGTTGGAGCCGTCTCTGCAAAGAGGCACATAGCTTTGTCTTAGATAACAAGTTGTACTGACTAAATATTGTTAAACAAGATAACTATAAACCACTTTATTCGTTAACTAATCAAATTCAATCAATTAACTGAAGAAATGGGTAGATTGTGTTGAACCATCTCGACCGAACGCATAGTAACTCGTAGAAATATTGTGTCTAACTTGCTTGTAACTATCAAGTTCCTAGCTAGACACGACTCGACCTGCTAGAGCTAACTAAGCCATGTAGTTGAACTAGATGCCACTCGCGTTTAACGTATAATTAAACCAGCACTTGGAGAAGCCTCGCTCAACGCGCTTGAAGTCTAGTGAAGGCACGCGTAGTATGTTATGTCACAGCAGAAACACCGCGCGAGCTCACAATCATTACGACGTGGATTCTTGCCTAACGGTAGCGATCTTTAATACCAACAATACTTCCTGAAATCGTTGGTATATTTATTTCACCTCTTGCCTATTAAGTTGCTTGATGTGAAAAAAAAGAAAAGAGAACTGAGAGAAAACAATTTTTAAAATAGTATTGCCATTATTTTGAATAATGTACCTAATAATAACACAAACTTGATATTAATAAAGAAAGATCTTTGATTCAATTTCAGCGACTAGCAATCCAGATTGGATGTAAGCCTACTTCGACAGTATGAAAGTGCTAATGCTTGAAGGATTCAGTGAAATTAAAATCATCTTGACATTTCTCCCACCTATACCTCTCTCCGTCTGTTGTCTACTCCCTACGAACATTTACTAATTATCACTATATTTTGAGTCATATTGTGTTATAAATATAATGCCTTGACCAGCGTTGTTGCAATGTATGTTCTATAAGTAGTGTGACTATCATAGCTTGCTCACACAACACGTAATTTTTGTTTCAGCGGGAGTTAACGATAGAATCTAAAAACTAGATCTAATTTAAAATGACTTGCACGAATTCATATTTTTAATTCGCTCGTGTTTGACAATAGAAGAAACTTGAGTCTGGGGTAGGTATCCGGTTCGCAGCGTCGCCCCGCATCATCGTCACATACTACAACAGCGCGGTATTGTGATAGCCCCCTGCCCATCAGTCATCCCTGATTACCGCCCTGCCCAGCTGTCCGCCACTAATTATTACGTAGCGTTTACATCAACCGCAAATATCACACAGTGATGACACTGACTTTTTGCTCGAATAACACATTGAACGTGGGTCTTGTTCAGTGTTAGTATGTGATTAGTGGAATCATGCGTGATTTTCAAAACACATTTTAGTTGACTAGAAAATACATGTTTATCATACAAGAATCTGGAGACAACTAGAAAGTACATTTATCTAAGAATGGAGACAAACTAGAATACATGTTTTCAACAAGACTGGACGAAACTAGAAAAATACTGAAGTGGTTTGACTAGTAAACATTTAAGAGACACGACAGAAAATACGTTGTGCTCTCACAAAATAACAAAATATGGGCTACAATATAAAAGTTTCAAAAAGTTCTGAAAACATTCATAAATATAAAAAACATACAATACGAAAGACGTGTTTACAAAAATGACACAAAAAACAACCAGAAGTAATAAAAGTGTCAGAAGTCCGGAAACATATTTACTTGTCTACGTACTGAGTTACAAAAAGTATAAGTAAGGAATATGGAAAAATTTGTCATTAATCTAGTAAGTATTACGAAGGGTGAGTATATGCACCATTCCATAGAATTTATATCAGGGTATAGTCAAACCCAAAATTAAACTTCAGTTGAATCGAACCCTAAGGCCCCCTGCAATGGAAGCAAAATAACCAAAAATAACAATCATTATATTACAAATATTATTATGGCTGTGGTTAAAAGCTATTACTATGCGACAAAACATGATAATATTATACTAATCCCTGAAGTGATGTTGGGAACGTAAGACTCAAGTAACTGGTGACGAACATAACACATTTCGTAACATGTTTACACAGTGAACGTAATTGATTCGCCTCCTCTGCTGGTAAACTATTAGAAATCAATAACTAGGCCTAGCTCCGTATGTTGCTTGGCCCGACTGTACGCTAAGCCAATGCAAGCACTGGCGGCTGTCAGGTGGTTTAGCATTACATCCAAGACTCATCGCTGTCGATTTATTAGTGGGAGACCTAGTGTTTCAATGTCTCCAAGTAAAGCCGACTGTAAAATGCTTTTAGGTGCTGCTTGTGTGAGTGAGTATTCAATACCCTTCACGGTTCAATGATTCAATAAGGTCTTCTATGCAGAAGCTTAAAGACAATGACTTAATGGACGAAGTCTTGTGTCGCAACGTGTAGCTGTGACAGTTTCAAATATCTTCGGAGACCTCTTTAGGGAAGAAGACCACCGCCAACATTAAAACGACGTGAAATTTCCAAATTTTTGTAATATCTTACAAAATGCCACACAAAATCGAAAAAGTGGATACTAGTCCCCATGTAGTTTCATTACAACTATAGCCGGCAAAAAATTTTTTTTTTTAATATTTTGATCAGTAGGATTAAATTAAATAAATTTATTCTGGTATTAAAAATTCCACTGTTTACAATATTTGAAAAAAACATTCTTGCAGGGTATGATTCTAACACAACAACAAAATGGTTTATTGTCCACTTTTTCGAATTTGTGTGGCTTTTTGTGAGATATTACAAAACTACAATAATTGCGGGTGGTTTAATGTTGCAGGTAGTCGTCCCTCGCTGTCTTACTAGGTGTTTGTGAGTTTAAGGTAGATGTGAAGGCTGTTTAAGAGGACTCAACACTTACATACGCATTGATGACTGAAAAAACCTGTAAAAACTTTCAATCAGTATTGCCGATGGTCAGTATCAATCTAGAGACCTCCAGAATCATAGTCTCGTGCTCTAAACTTGAGCTTCATCTGTTGGTAGGTGAAGACTACAGTTCCAAAGTAGTGGTTAACGGGGTACTACACTGGGGTCGCCGCCAGATGGCTTCAATTCTTGGTTACAACCAGAAGTGAGCAGAACGAATGTGCGCATGCTCAGTATACCATAAAAATACAACCCATGATTGCAGTTGGAAATTTTGAAAATTCTCTATTTAAGCCCATTCTAGTCAATTGTAGCTAGCTGCGACCCAAACCTTCAGTTGTTTCCGACCGGTGACTGACTCGGACTGACTGCCGTCCCCGTGTAACACCCCTTAAGACAGTAGGGTGTAGTCAACAACTACTAAGCATTTCGAAAAAGCTTTCTACTTTACATTATATTCGCACACCTCTACGAGTTTCGCATGTTCACAAACCTCGTCTACCGCACCAACTTTTTTTGACAACATTACATGTAAAACAAATTACGTTCTCTGCTTTTCCTTTCTTCTTCCTGTCAGTCAAGTGCAGAGTTTTCTTATTTATATTATACCTGTCTCATTTAGAACTTTTTGCCTCTTCTGCCTTCATATCAGCATCAAAACTCCTCGTGTAAAGACCTAAAAGTATTTATAACAACTCTTTGGTCTATAAATTTATCTATGTCTGACCAATATGTGAAAAGTGGTTATTTATTTGCATATCGTGTTTTTTTCTTTTTATTGCTCTCCTGGTTTAAAAGTTTTTCTTAAATAAACTTACAATCATCGACTAATTTAGATAAATTTTTAACGTTAGATTAATGTCATAAAAACTGATAACATACAAATGAGGACAATTTAATATAACTAGCATAACATAATTGCAAACAAAATAACTTAAATCAAGTAGACTAATTTTCAAAATACATCTTTAAAATAATTAATATCAAATAAAGAACAAAATCTATACGAGCATAACATTCACAAAATGTATATTTAAAAATGTGTACAAAATGGATTAAATTGATAAAAGTTAACCAAATACAAATATATTTAAATATATTATAATTGCAAAGCTTGTAATTAAAGAACAATCATACAAAGCTCATATTAAATATTAATTAATTAATTGTGGCATCCGATTAAATAATGAATTAGATCAACAGTAAAGAATGCAAAACATGTTCAAGAGTTTGCTTTGCTTTTGTTAAATTCTAATTTCCCATTGTGCTTGTGATTGTTAACTTTTTTTAAATGTTTAATGGTACTATTTGTAATGCATTTTGGTTCAAAATGTAAAATGTGTTAAATGCATAAAATTAATGTATTAAAATACCTCTAGTGATAATACATGATATGTCGAAAACACAAACATGCTCCCGGGCCTACGCAAACTCTCTCGTCATCTTTCCCCCTACATTGACGAGTTTGTTCAGGTTAGCACAGTGATCCTAGGACCTCAGAACAGATAATTTATTACCCTCGCTAGAAATAATGAGCGCGTCGTTCATCTAAGACAAAAACATATCGCTGTTAGAGAAGTTCGCGCGGCGTCGCTTCCTTCCACTCGGCCTGCTTGTCACTCGATGTGAATATCATTTGTTCACACGGACGTGGGAGAACTTTCTTCCATAGAAAACTTTGTCCGAGAGATTTGTTGGAAGATGTTTCACATCACAGAAATGAACACCAACAAGAGAATATCCCATGTTCTACTGGGTTTAGCAATATTTCTGTAGTTGGTGGGGGAAATAGATTTTATTGAACTGTGCTACAGAGTTCTTTGAGAAGGAGACTTGCGAGAATCACTTCAAAACTGCATATTATATGCTAGAAACACACTCGAACTCTTCGGAAAACGTTGTACATCTATGCATTTATACAAAATGAATAAATATTCATAACACTTGACATAAATATTTATTGGCTTATTCAAATATAAATGTTTGTTTGAATTACGGAACCTGAATAATAGTACTACAATGTAAAATCTGATAATATTTTATTCTCATATGTTTTCATACCTTTATTAAAACACCGATTTTCTGAGGATGCTTATTTTAAATAAGTGTTGAATAAAAGTTAAATTAATAAAGTAACTTTAATATTTCAATATATTTTATTGACGGAGGGAATAATTACAAATAACATTTAACTGAGATAAGCAATATAAATAAATCTAGAATTTTTGTCCGCAATAATATACCGATTAACATTAATAAAGATTTTAAAAGAAATCAAATTAAGTCTGTATGTAATAATACTAAAAACTTTTGTTCTTGAGTGAAATAAGTGTGTGAAATAAATTGTATTTTGTAACTCGGGCTCAAGTGTAATTGTTTTAATATAGAAATCATTGCAAAACATGCAGTTTAGGCCAAATGATTTTTAATACTAAAATTTGCATGAAAATATATTCTTTTGATACTTTTTACTCGCTTTAAAGTGTTTACCTTTGAGAAACAATTCATTAATAAACTTTTGCCTGTCACAGAAGTTACAATGTAGCTTGTGACTAATGCCATTGTAAAAGTGATCTATCGTTTATGTAATATTCAAAATGCAATGATTAATTTCATCCTTCCAAAAACTTATTTATGCTTTAAATTATTAAAAGCCTCGCCCCCCTCCAAAACCTCTCGTTAACATGTTTACCAATAAAATCCTAAATAGCGTCGGTGAAGAATGCAGAAGTCGCGTGCTACAGGGAACAAACAAGAAATTGATCTGCCTACCGCTCCATCACAGTAACTGTATCCTTAGTTGTGTAAACATTATTCAAATTAAATGTTACAATAAATAAAAATAACAAATTGAATTTGGTTTTGTCACGCAAATTGAGTAGAATACTCCCACTTGTTTTATTAAAACGCACATGTTTTGACATCGTAGACAAAATATCATATTTGGTTTTTGATGTTCATAATATTCTGTTGAGATTTGACATAGCCACGCATACTGTTGAGTTGGTTTAGGGCTCGCTGGTTGGCCACGATCCACTCATGTATGAAACAGCTACATTGGGAAAGCTAATACAGGAATCTATGTTTGCAACTTTTTACTTTTACCTTATTGTATTTCTGCCCAACTGACACAATACACATTAAGTTATATTTTGTATTCTAAAAGAAGTAATTATTTCCAGAATGTATTCCATAACGAGATAAAGACTTGCTTCTACTAAATAGTGTTTCAATATAATCATATTTGGAATCTATCAACCAAGAGTTCATCAGTAATTTGGAGCTATTTCACTGCCTTTTGATGGCTAAACTGAGCGTATCGACCGCGAACGATGTGTATTATAGCATACTTGATTACAGTGACCTTGGTATCGACCCAACACTATGTTGGTGGACGATCCTAACCTCACTTCTGCCTGGTAATCTCAGCTGAAGACGCAGGCCGAGACTTGTGTGTTAACTTACGCTGTACTTTGTTCCTGTTCAAACATTTCCACCTGACGCTAGAGTAGGCTAACACTCTTAAATAATATGTAGCCATAAGCAAATGTAGTTTTATAATACTAAAGTATACTAGTTTAGTACTAAATCCGATTATAATACTGACAACGTAAGTTAAGTCAACGCAGAAAAAGGAGGGAATACACCATTAATTAAGATAATGTGCAGGTGTAATAAGATTACATTAAAGCTCACTATTTCGATTGTGGTCACAAGTTGTACAATTTATAAAAACTTGTTTGAATTCTCTTAACAAAGCAGTAACACAAACTCAATTCAAGCACTTTCAAAATTAGCTTTTCCTAAGAAGTTTACATTGCCTTAAGCTGTGACCAAACAAATTAATAACCCTAAATTAGAAACGTATCTCTAAGTTTGTAGTATAATGTTTGGCCTGGCGCTGTATATCTCAATGTTTATCCAGGCCCGGCTGGTGAGCGTTTATCTCTCGGTCTCCCTCCCTCGCAAGACGTAATCCCGGCATAATCCCTCTTTGTCAGGGTCTCAACTGTCTTGGGTACACAGCTTGGTATCCTCGGGGACCCTCGCACTCACACTATTGCTACCCCCCCTTCCCCTCTCCCACTCTATCAAAATAAACCCAATTATTCCTCGTGTGCGAGACGGAAGAAAAATTATTAGCTTGTTGAGCTCAGCGCTACGTGAAAGCGAGGAAACAACCGTGAAGACTGGCGTGTGTGAGGGTTGAGGAGGCGGGCACACACTCAGAGTATACAAGCAGGCAGGCACACACTCAGAGAACGATACAAAACACAGACAAACACACACACATGACAAAACAATACACATAGTAGAGACTCACAGTAAATACACAGAGGCACACACACACACATAAACACAAACACACAATACCCTCAGAGTTCAATACAATACACTGGCTCATTCACAAAACATCTCACAAAACACACACACACACTCACAATACAATTCACACAAACACATTCACAAAACATTAATTTTCACTAAACACGCACACACATTATACAATACACTACACATAGGAAAACTGCTTGTGTGCGTGTGTGTGTGTGCCCAACTACAAAATTTTATTCATTCTATATCGTGGCTTCATAAATCGACTTGATTTTTTAGTGCGGTCTTTGCCTGTTACATTTTTATTCATTTTTATGTGATCCAAGTGATTAGGTGCGCATTTTAAATGCATTTTTATCTAATTAGAACTGTCTGAAAATCAGATTGTTTTGCATACTCAATTTTCTAAAAAAGAGACTTAAAACTTGTAGTCCGGATGATGGGTGGCATCTTAAGGCATGTTATATTTTTAAAGTGAGCGTCGGTCCATGTTATTATACGATGCGCCATGCCGTGACATCTTGCATCAGTCCGATCCTGGTCCGACCCCGCCTGTGGCCGCTTCTTTCAACTAGATTAGTGTCAAGATGCAGCACACCCTGGGGACGTATATTTAGAGGGCCCGAATAATAACACTGCAGTGCGCTTATCGGCCGTACAACACGCAGCGCCACCTCTGTCGGAGGAGGATTACAACTGTCTAAACTACATCTCCTGAATCCGCCCCGGCAGGCGGCCTGGACAGATGCGCCTGACGCGCCGACAATGTGCCAGGTTTCGGGCGCGCAACACAATCCAAATGGTAGTCTATGGAATATGAAAATAATTTAATTGAAAACATCCACGCACTAATAGAAATGGTTGTGATATTACTCCGAGTGCAGAAACTGCTCAAACACGCGGCTGACGCGCCGACAATATGGTAAGCTTAGGGCGCGCAACACAATCCAAACGGTAGTCTATGGAATATGAAAATAATTTGATTGAAAACAACCACACACTAATAGAAATGGTTGTGTTATTACTCCGAGTGCAGAGAGCGAAGCGGGTTATGCTGTTTGAGCGACTTTTAACATTGGTACGATTTGGCTTGCTGTCAGTTAATGCAATAAGTGAGATGGATTATGGGAGCTGGGTCTAAAAGTTCGTAACATAACGACTCCGAGCAGTCAAGCTTTTATGACAAATTGAAATACAATATTCAGCTAAATGGCGCCCTAACCACGCGTTATACGTGTGCGGTACGAATGTTTCAGAATTGGACTGCCGTATCACACAATCCTATCATTGAAGGCTGCTTACGTAGAGTGTATTGTACCATTTTAATTCATTTGTTCTATTTCATGGTTATTATTCTGAATTAGGATGTTTACAAAGAAATAAGCAAAATAATCATAAGCTGTTGATTGATGATTTTGATTATGGTTTTTCGATTGCATAAATCACATAGTCTACATAAGAGGCAAGTTTATACGAAACATTATTTAAATATTCTTGTGGGTTGTATAACTTGCAACAGTCTAACTGTATACTTGAATAGGAATAGGCTAAAGTCCCTACATACGGTACGAATAGTAGGCAATCATAATTCTGACTCTTTTATGCTGTTTTTATTTCACTGGATACAGGCACCATTCACGGATATAGCATGGTTATGTCTATTATCATTGCGCAAACTCCACTCTTTAAAACTCGAAACAAACCCGCATTTTCAGACAATTGATCCCAACGACGGTGAATTACTTTTATTCGTAGCGGAATTCAAGAGACAATTTATATTCAACATTTCAGGGGAAAGTTGGTGAAGCCATTTACGATCTACAAGCGGCCCATAAGTGCCGAGTGCGGTAACTTCATCTGATCATCCTAACAAATTCAAGTATTTTTCACTCCCACAATTTATCCAACAAAACTGTATTGAGCATACATTGGTCGTGTTACAACGGTTTTGTATCCATATTCCCTGTTCTGTATTCAGTTGAGCTTAATATGTGTATAGGTAAAATATACATTAAAACGTATTTCAATTGATTTGTTGTAAAATTTAAAAATATATATATTATGTCGTTCTTGAGCAAGTATTGTAACTACCATACAAATTGAGAGAATGAAACACAAATCAGCAAAGAACTACTAATCAAGTAAGACATAACCTCATTTAGTTTTTTTAGTCGACTAAAATCGCAATATTGTGGAATGTCTTATTGCGGGTGATTGTTACACACAATTTGTCTCCAAACAAGACAGATGTTAATAAGTCTCTAACGGTTATTATCAAGGATACTTTAACACACTCTGTTCGGTTCTTATTGCGTACGACCGGGTCATGGAACACGAAATACATTAATTGCTTAGATTAGATTTTTTAATGATTAACATAAAATTGCGTATACTGTTTTAAAAGAATTGAATCTTTAATAGATATGTACAGATGTTAAAAGTAGCTCTTTAATACCATTATACCAATTTTACTTTTAATTCTATTTGTCACGAACTAAGGTATGTGTGTAAATGTGTGATATAACACATTTAAATGTAGGATCATAAAAGATATTTGAAATAAATAAGGAAATTCATTGCTAACATTGAGGCAGATTGAAGCACATTTAGCTGGGAACACATTGTCGATCTACATCCTTACATCGTTGAGTAAATCTAACGTTATTGTGATAATCTGGCAAGTAGAACGGAAGATATATCTACACGTTTGTGTTTTGCTCTCCCGTTGAAGTACGGAGAAGCCATAGCATCGTTGGAAAGGCACTCAGTCCTATGGTTTCTACCAGGATCCGGTGTTATACGTGGTATCCGATCAATGCAATCAACAGTTAGCTTACATGAATGTTAGTACAAGGGAAGCACTTGAGGTTTGGAGATAAATGTCGTTTTGTGTTAAGGATGAAAAGAGAATAATCACTGTATCACCAAGTTTAACTTGTACATGATTGCAACTAACACATCTGGTGACTGTCAAGTTCCAACCTACAGAAGTGATTAAAACAAGCACTGTGCGGTAGTAAACAGAATAGGGAGCGAAGCCAAGAGAATGTCGAAGAATAATACACGAATAAAAGCATGGTCGTGCGTAGATCTCTTTTGGTGGTGGGGCCGGGTTGATAAATGTTCCCGCAAGGCCCGTTATTCTGAGCCCCATGTTCTCCAAAAACATTCTCTGTCATCCTTGTTGAAGGGATTGTCACCAAAATGTACCCCATATCAATCAGAGTTCATGCACAGCTTACATCGTGAGACGTGGCACACTCACAGACGTACTCACAGAAAACTTATGCACATCATTTTTAAAGTTGGGTATTATAATATTGTAATGTTCGGAGTAAAAATGAGCAATATAGTTCCCCGCAAACTTTTTCCTTGAATGTTCCTCGAGACTGTGAAATACTCGAGAGAATGAGGCATGTACATCTTTCTCGGCGCAATGGCGTGTTGGGTTTATCTCGCTTTTTGTGGCCTACTGTAAACTAACAAAAGAATGGTCTACAAAGAGACAAAGAAAAGAAACAACCCGGAGCCTTCGTTTGTTATTTCAGCAAAGAATATATGACCGACCTAGCTAGATAATTTGCCGCAAGGTAATTCCGCGTTTATAGCGTCTTACGAGAAAAGGTGCGTTGGGCTGTTTCAGAAATGTTATGTCTCAACATTACAAATGTTGTCGTAAAACTGGAAGCATGTTGTACACAACTCACGACAATAAATAGGATATCACAATAACTCTCGAGGCGTAATTACTTCATGGAACTGCAGTACATCCTACACTACAATAAATAACAATAGTATAAGTCAAACATTGCGCTCGGACGAGAGAAGTAAGAACCAGAACTATCAAGTGAGCTTTTCAGAAGTACGTGTTATTAGAGAAAACTTGTATTTAAAGAAAGATACTTGGTTGTACATTTTCAATTAAAGAAAACTTGTATTTAAAGAAAAATACTCGGTAGTACATTTTCAATTACATAATACAAAATGGAGGAAACCTGTGCAATATCAGCAATGCAACAATATGGTTTAACATTTCAATTGTATTAATAGTGACAAACAAATAGCTAGCATTATATGCACTTTACATAATTATGTGAATTAATGGTGTGCTATGATTTCAATGTTTAGTCTCTTGTACCGTTTATATACAATTGTGAAGACAATAATCAACCATGTCACAAATTTAATCTTTTTCGTTTTGATTCTATGCATATCATAAAATATGAATTTATTTAAATATTACACACGAATGATGTTGCTAATCAAAATCTGAATGCAAACAATAAATGAAAATGTATACCGTTACTAAATGTTATTGAATATTATTCACATCCATTTACATTTTGATACGGTTATAAAATGTTAATGAACAAAATACACCTGCAGGGTTATGTAAAGGATAACTAATTAAGCAGAGAGTTTTAGTTTTAGCAGTTGATTGTTATTATTTGGTCAAAGTTGTTTTGAAACAAATAAACATAACGGAATTATTCATTTCATAAAATAAAAATAAATTTTAAAAAAAATCGAGTCTACCCACTTAGTTATATAACTGATTTTCAGTGGAGGAGAGAAAACCAAATATTTGAAACATTTTTCTTTCAACATTATATTGAGCTTGAAATAAGCCCCTTCGACATTTTGATGCTCCTACCTCCAGCAAATGAATTTGGCAACAGTTTGTGAGACCGAAGGTTCTGGATTCGATCCCCGCTCGAGGCAAACAAAGGAGAACGCGTCTTGTATTGTCCGGGTTTTAAAGCGCTGCTTAGCCCTCTCCTCACACAAAGCCCTAGCCGAGCCGTGATTGAAAGTGTCCGGGTGAGTCGCCTCGGTGAGTTACTACGCAGTCAATCTGTAATATGACTCCAGGGAGCTGCTCAAAGCTCGGCTAATAAAGAAATACTCGCCAGGTGTTGCCAGGCGTGAATAACAGGCTCTCATAGGTCGGCCGGACACACACGCACTATAGCCACCCTGACCAGACCAGCTCGCTCTCTCTACCTAGAGGTTATACCTAGTGTTAAGTTTCAATGGATGTCGTGAAGTTTCATTTTATGGTCTTATAAATGTGTTACAGTTAAGTCGTTGACTTTATTTGTCAGATCGGTGTGTGAAATTCGTTGGGAAAAACGAACAATAGTCTTCTCTCTTACTAATAAGTTTTGAGCCACACGGAACTCCACTCTATATTTAATACTATATGAACTACAAACGCGTATAAATGTCGTCCATAAACAGTTATTCTACTTTAAAGTCACCAATATTCTACACTCAGCACAAACGTAATTTAATAATTAATTATGTTCGTTAAATATTTAATATTTATTTTAACTGTGAACATTAAAAGTTATTGGCTCTCGTTTCCACCCGTGTAATCTTTGTGTAGCTGCTTCAAGTAACGAATAATAAAAAGTTTTATTTCAGCATCTAATGTCTGTTTCACGTGAGAGTTAACAGTCAGTTCGAATCTCTGCTCCTTATTATTTGGGCGAATTCCCGAGTATCATTCCAAAACGCTGGACGTTTGCATCTCCCATCGCAGACGTACTGGTTTGTGTTTGGCCAACTTAACGCGAAGAAGCCATCATTTGAGCATGAAATAATAACCACAATATTTACGAAACTTCCACCTTTCAGTGTAATTCATGTCATCTGATCAAAATTATTGTTGACCGTCTACAGCACAGGGTAATATCAACATCTATGGTCCAAATATTCTCAGACGCTACAGCTGACTATTCGATTCAATTTGATCCTTTTGTTTTTTTGTGTTTTTTTTTACTTAAAAAGTGTAAATAATATTGTTTGTATACCTTGGGTAATAAATGCTAACATTTAAAATATTTTCGTCTTAAACTTTCTATCAAGGTAAAATCAAGGTCCGCTAAACCTCCAAGCAGAGTTTCGGCGCGTTGCTGCTGGAGATTTAGAGCCTTGAGCCAAAATGTAAGCAAAATCTCTTATCGCTTTGAGGCGGCAGTGGATATTTTTTATAAGCTATGTAAATCTCCCCAGATTGGCAACACTGTTTGAAACTCCAATAGTTCGTGGTTCGGTGGCTCATAATTAATCACTGGCTGGTCTGCAACTTCTTACGCCCACTTTGCGGCCGACTCGGGATAAATCTTGGAACCACCGTCTCTTAAGCAACAGCATGGGCGCTCAGCTGACAGCGCTTGTCACGGAATAACCTCAATCCAGCCGATAATGAGCGAGCTTCATAGATATATGTGAGATATTACACTAAAAACCTGTATGGTTGGTGCAACCAAAATAATATAACCCACTTTTGGGGTAAAAATTAAGAAGTTTGTCTTGTAACCATGTTGTGATGTCAAAACAACTACAACTTAATATAATATTTCAACAAAATAACCAAAAAAAAGTGTTGTAACAACCAAACAGTTTAATTGAGTGATTCTCAAATATTAAATTTGTTTTTTATTACGAACAATCTAAAGAACTTACTTTATGAAATTTTCTTAGAAATGGGGATTTAACAAGTTATATCTATTAGTTTTATTATAATTTCTATTTTTTCAGTTTTATTAGTTTATTAGTATGATTGTTAGTGCCAAAAATTGTTGACATAACCCAGTTCATTGTTCACGATTCCATTACATGACTACAATGGTGCTAGCACAAGTGTATAAGATGACTACAATGGTGCTAGCACAAGTGTATGTTCACTTAATATGAACTTAACACGAATTCGTCCAACAAAATCATATCTAATGAAACAATTTGATCTGTTAATTTTATTGCAACTTATGACCACAAACACGTGAAGAAGATAACGTACACAAAGCTTAAATGACAAAAACTTTTTTTATAACAAGATTAACAAGCGCAAACGGAGAAAACTTGGGCAGTACAAAAAAATATTTTTTTAAAAGTAGACTTTTGGTGGAGGTGCCGGGTCCACGTTATGTTAACAAAACACTTTAATAACAAGATAACATGCGCAAACGGAGAAAACTTGGGCAGTACAAACAATTTATTTTCAAAAGTAGACTTTTGGTGGAGGTGCCGGGTCTACACAAGGTTGAACACATCAGAAGGTCCAATTAATGATCCTTCTAATGACCACACACTCATCAGGTGAAGTTGATAACTACACATTCCTGTCAATGAAATATAACTTATAAGATATTGAATATTATGTCTGACAAGAAAAAGTGTTTCAAGGAATCTCTTGATAAGGTTTGTCATAAGTTTTCCTGTTACGTGTACGCGTTGCGAGCGTTCAATCACTTTGACGACGATTTTGATTTGTAGTAAATACTTCATAAAACTCGTTTAGTATCCTTAATGGTTTATTACACTTTCTTTACACCAACTCACGCCAAAGTGTGTTGTCTTCAACTAAGTTTAATGCCATAATTCAGTTAAAACGTTAATCACTTAAAATGCACGTCATAACAAAATCTCGCTAATATTTTCCAGCATATTTTCACAAGCTCAGTTCTGCAAAGTCGCCACTCGGTCTGTTCAACTTCAACAGGTCTCTATGCGTCCCCAGGGTCCGACTCTCGAGAGTCCATAAGCGACGACGTCCCTGCTATTTGAACGACGGCCGCGTACTTTCAGTTGACGATAGTTCGCCCACATTCCAGCCAAGAACCTGGCCGCATTCCTTGGCTGACCCGACGCCTGATCTTTTCTTTGAGCCCGGCACGCGGCGAGCGTGTGGCGTGCTGCGCTCACAGGGCGACCGACTGGGAGGGGGGGGGGGGGGGGAAACTGTATTAACACGTTCAGTCTGGCGTCAATGATTATAGACATGAAATTCTTAACTTAAATCCGGAGAAAATAAAAAGTTTTTTTTAGAATGTCAACCTTTTTTCAGTTTTTTGGGGGTAAATTTGAAACAAAAGTAAAAATTCGAATTTCAATTTAATAAATTGTACCTTTATTGGAGAAGATTAAAAATACATATCCGCAAAAGTTGCTAAAAATGTGAAAATTTTGGTTTGTCCCGTAAATGCAATATCGTTGTGTATTGCTGTTTTTTTTAACTTCACTAAATGTAAAATATACAAACATTCAGAAAAAAACTTTTTTTTAGAAATGCACTTAAAATTGTAATTTGTACTAAAATTGTAGCTTTAGTTTAAACATAAAAAATGTGTTCCAAATTCCTTAAAAATCATGCTATAAAATATTAAAAAATATCAAAATTCTTATAAAAAATAGAAAATGAATTGTTTGCTGAAAATTACCTAATGAAGACCAATTTAGTTCGTGACTGAGAGGGTCAAGAGGCTTCATCATAGTAGGACGCTTCTAGGTTTGTAATGCGGTTGGTGTTTTCCGGAACCAGTTCATGCACCAATCATTAGATTGAGATAATGTTGACTTTCACGACCCGTAGATGAGTTCTGGATGATCCTACGTCTGTTACGTAGTGTCAATGATGAGGCACTGCTCGACGTTTCGCCACCCATGTTGGTGACTGACGATCAGTGTTGAAGAAGCCACTTGATAAAGCCACCAATATGGGTGGCGAAACGTCGAACAGTGTCTCACCATCAAAACGACGCAACAGCCCAAGCATCATACAGCATAACCATTAGATTGATATTAAACTTCGCACAGAT
Organism: Sweltsa coloradensis; assembly: GCA_024449915.1. Lineage (NCBI taxonomy): Eukaryota > Metazoa > Arthropoda > Insecta > Plecoptera > Chloroperlidae > Sweltsa > Sweltsa coloradensis. The sequence continues at coordinate 474,030 of JAMZAV010000043.1, read as the reverse complement.
GTCGCGGACATGTTTACAAAATCTTGTACAGATTCACGTTCGTTGAATGGATTTCAAATTTGATTTAAAGATTATGGATGTTGTTTAATCGGAAAAATTGGCCACGTTCGTAACTTTTTCAGACCTTTCCAAAACAATTGTGTATAATTTAGTTATAAAGAAGAGTGTTCTGCCTTTTCTTGCGTGACATCCAGGGAAGTTGCATAGAAATCTGATGCTTATTGGATTCAGGAATTACTCCCTGACAAATACCAAAATAGGTATCGTCTACTTTATAAACAAGCGAGATTATAAAACAATATTCAACTTTTGGTCTGTTTTCTAAAATGAATAATAATCAATCATAACTCTTCAATCAATCAAAGTTAACGTGCATTAATAATCCATCGCTCTTTTTATTACAGTGTCCCACATAAACCGCTGGAAAATTAAGAGGTAAATTTATTTAAAATGGTTGAAAACACAAATAAATATAAAACTGACCAAGATATTATCGAAGCTGACAAAAGTATCAATAAATTAAGTTGGTTCAACATTTATTTTGACTGGATGAAATCAGGTCATTTCAATAATATCTCATTGCTTACTTATTCAATTTAAACGCCAAATAAATGTTTTGTTCCATTTTATCAGAGTTTATTTATATTTATGTCTGCCCACAGATCATTTCAGAATTTGCATTTCGATCCAGTTTTAATGACGAATGGAACCCCTTGAACCAGCTCAGCTCTGATATTGATCACCTTCAAACTCTCATTATCATGTTTTATAACTTATATCTGGGTTTTTAAGATGAAAGCTCTCGACAACAGGGATCGAATCCACAAACGCCAACGAGGAGGTCAAAAAGCGTAACAAAAAGTCCCATTAGTATCACAATTGTCGACAAATTGCCGCATTTGGTATTGAGGTGAATATAAGTACACCCCAGCCGTCACCATCATTACCGCCATCTGTCCACAGTCCACACAACAGCAACTGTTGGTTGGTTGTATCATGAACGATCGCGCAGGACATTTTAAGTAAATCCAGGAATAAAAATATGCGCCGAGAACGTTGTAATATAAATAGGCGGGAATTTCCCCGTTTTTATTATTTTTGTTAAAACGATCCATATCGAATCTATCCTAGATTATTTTTTATATTATTTTTTACTATATATCGAATCTGTACTAGATTCGATATTCCATGATAATTATACATGTCTGTATCTAGATAGAAAACGCTTAGTCGCGCGTTGTTATGAGCGTATGGTGCATGAGCTACATGTGTTTATGGATTCTGTTGTTGTGAAAAATCATTACTTAGTTGAAGATTGTTTCAAAATTAATTTAAATTAATGAAATAACTTTAATCTTTAATTTTTGTAATTAATCGTATTTAAAAAAGAAAAAAATCGTAAATTCGATTTTCATAGAAATGTTATTCGATTGTGCTCAAATTTCACAAGCAATATTAATTCATAAAATTAAGGTCTGTTAAAAATCATCAAAATGGATAAAGCATGTAGTGTTAAAAGTCAAAGAATTTCTTTTAAAAAAGAAACACGTAAAATTCGATTTTATAAGAAATAATTTCGATTGCGCGTCAAATTACAAAATATCTAATTTATAAAATTATGGTTCTGTGAAAATCATCAAAATCGAAAAGCATGTATGTTATAAGTCGAAAATTTAAAAAATCGAAAAAATCGTAAAATGCGATTTGATGAGAACTTTAATTTCCGATTGTGCTCAAACGTGCAGTTCTAAGTCAGAGATTTGAGACCCTAAATTTCATCGCAATCGATTATCGGTTTAGCCGGAATCGTGTTAACAAACAGACAAATACTAAAAAAAAATAAAAAAAAAAAAAAAAAACATTCCGATTTTTTTCTCTAGTGTAGTGAAATGGAATCTTCGCTCCGCTCGCTACGCTCATCCAATAACAAAACGTTTTATTATCAAGGCTTATGTGTTTAGAGAAGTGTGTCTAGCTAAGCATTGTCAAACATATTCAAGTTTCTATTAAGCTTAATTTTATGTACACGCTATTTTGTACATACAAAATACATAATATCAACGCTGATAGTTTGCAAATGTTTTCAGTCACATGTGCGACAACATGAATGGTACAAAGAACACACTTTAAAACCTGTAAAGGACAAGAAGGCTAACATCTATGTAATAAAGATGCGCACATTTTCATTTTCAGTCACTATATCTATATAATATTAAGGGTCCGTATTAAACCTAAGCACAGGCGCAAGTCAAAACAAAATTAGCACTGTTATTAAACAAGGATTCATTTTCATCTAAGACAGAATTTTGCTTCAAAATATTAAAAATCGACGCTCTGGTAACAGTGTTGAGCTTATATCCCGATACCTAAAAGAATTTACCACATTTCTCGTCTAAACGAATTCGTATTCCGTTTCACTATCTAGCGTGCTTTTATATTAAAACACATGTTGTCTTAAAACATTAAAACGTGTACAGTAAAATAACTCTTCTACCAGCTGTTTATCATCTAGTTCCCGGACTACACAAGCCAGCTGTGAATATAGACCAAGCCACAGTTACTGGCAACGCCTTGCCACGCTACAACACATAATATAATAATAGAGTTCCCCAACAAGTATGTGAAAAGTGGACTGAATATGTCCCCAGCTGAGAATTGATTATATTTCGCGGAAGAGCAGATAGGAAATTGGGTTCGCCTATTGTTTAGTCGCCCAGTACAAAGCTCTGCATCAACTGCGCGGGATTGCTGTCGTTCTCTCTTGGAAGCGGCTGTTTTCAACGTGTATTTGAACGACATAAAAGGAAAACGCTTGGTTCGTATTTAGAACGTATTGTCATGGTGTAGGCTGAACCATGGAACGTTCTTTCCTTCTTGTCCTTGACTGGTAGTTATCATTTCATCATCAATATCATATAGAAATAAGTTACGAAGCTTTTTAATCAACAAATTCACAAAGAATGACGCAGAAATTAAATTTTCCACAAAATACAAATATCGTTTGGTGGAGGTGCCGGGTTGGTCGATACCTCAATTTCACGAATCACCCTCTGAAAACCAGAATGCAGTCAACGAATACCGCGTGTCAATCGGAGGTTATGTTCGGTTTTTAATGTGAGAGTTGACACACGCACAGACGGACGGACGGACAGAAAAGTAATCGCTCCCAAATCAAAAATAATGTAATAAATTACAAAGCAAGTCGATCACAAAGCAATTAGTCGAGTCGAACCACAGTGCAATAGAAGAATAGATTAGATAGCCTCAAAGTCAAAGTACGAGTTTATTTTTAATTCATAATAGAAACCAAAGAAAAATCACTCAAACTGTTCATACTGTAAACAAGAATTACTCCGAACAGTAATGTACCTGGTCTGCCTTCGTGTGAGTGTTTCGCGCCTCAAGTTGCAGCTAAATTAACTCGCTACTGCGAGGTGGTTGAAGTAATGCAGGAGCTGAAGATATAGGATGGAACGTGTAAATCAGCAGCTGTTAGCTCGCGAGCAGCGCGCCACGAGAATAAACCCCAGAACTAAAAGACACGCAGCTTTTCAATTGAAACACGCACATTACTCCAAGCTTTACAATACATGTGCAAGAACTAATACGCAGGCGTTTACGTTAAATAAATTTAAAGTTGAGTTTACTATAGCTAAATCACAAAAACTCAATAACATTACCTTCTTTACTATATCTCGTTTATTTAAAACATTGTTTTTTTTCTTTGTTGTTGTCATAAAATCAATTAGAAGCTGAAGATGATAATGATGTGACTGATTCGGTTTACGTTATTTAATTGTTTCTAGCTGTATCATGATATAAGGCTAACGCTTCACACAGAAGCGTGGAGTACGAGCGTTGATAGGAGCAGATACAAATTCTGCAGTTCCCTGACGGTTTCGTTGGCGTGACAGTTAGTGAAAGTTAGAACGAGGTTCGAATGTTGCCCGAGTGTGAGAAGCTCCTAATGGTGTTTGATGAGAGGGGAGATAGAGGCTCGATGATGGTGTTACATCAGCGAGTGAGTGGTGAATTGTTTGCCGTACTTAGAAGCTTGATCGAAAGAAGTCGATTGCGAGTTGGAAGACAGAGTGATGCAGGCAGACATGTGTTGGGAGTAATGAAACTGATTGCGAGGAATCAGGGTCTGCCTAATAGAGTCAAGGTGGCTGTAAAGTACGCTGGACCCGAGGTCCGACGATCTACAAGCTTCTTACCTAGCAGTGAGGGAGGCAGCGGGGTAGGGGGGGAGAATAAGCACTTTTGTTCTTTTTGCTTTATTTCAATTTGACTTTATATACTTTAAGTTTTGTTATTCGAAATCAATGACTTAATAAAGGCATGTGCGTATTGGATACTTGAGATTGATGCTTTATTAAACTTTAAGGGAAATATGATAAATATATCAATAGAAAGTCAGTCTCAGTGACACTAGGACGCCCAGGGGTATGCTGCGTTGAGTGAAGCATGCCGTTCAGTTGAGTACTAACTAACTAGAGAAAGACTACTTCATTATCTTACGTGTTGTCAAAGAGAAAGTCGAGATACCATCACAAAGTAAAGACTCTAGGCAGAGAGTTGATGAGTTCTACTGTGTGATTCTTCACGCGTGGCTAGTTATTACCTAGAGGTGTATCCTAGGTGAATCATCACACACATGTATCAGTCTTGTCTTAACGAGACACAAGAGAGTTCATTAGCAAACAGTTACCAGCACTTCGGTCGTTAGTGCACATCTTACACCTGCAGTCATTGTAACAACAACGTCCTAACTTAGAAACTAGGTTATCGAGTTATTACAGAAAGACTAGTGTGTTTCCTGCAAGATCGTGTAATTCCCTCCCAGGGGAGTTGCAAACAAAAGTTGGGACGTCGTTGCGCGGTTAGGGGGGTTCCCAACAAAAGACATTGAGTGAGGTTTATTCGTTCCACTTGATTCAGAAGTGGGACTAGGTAATAATAACTCAGGAGCCGTCCCAAGTGTTTACCAAGGGGGGAGTCGTCGGCTGCTTCTTTACAACGCAATGATTTCTCTTCCTCCCTGCTGTCGTAGAGAGTAGCTGACTCAACTCTCTAGCCTTATAGCCCGACAAGGACCGAGGAACGAACCCCGCCACAAACCTGATAGACGAGACTCTACCATGGAAACTTATCTTGTATTTTAATGAAATGGGTAAAACCAGGGTCTTGATAGAATTGAAAAGATCCAACTTAACTTACCATGCCAACGCATGTTCAAAATATGTGTAATTAATTTATTTATTTTTAAATAAAATACAATTGTTTTTCTCAATTACTATACTTCACAAAAGAAAAACTAATACACTAAAAATTCAAACAATTCCATTCAAGAATACGTTAAAATGTGTACATGACTCGGATAAAGATTCAGTTATTGGTAATGCGATCATATTCTCTACGTACTAATATAACTACCTTTAATAATTTCGCACATCAAACACACACAACCATTTTTACACAACGTTGCGAAAATTGAAACAAGCGTTTCTAAAAATAAATAAACCTAAACTTTTATTAAAAAAAAAACTACGAGTTAAATTACTAAAATTATACTCAAAGTTGTCCATTATTCGAGCGTCGATGGTGTCGGCACCAACAGGGTAGCCTTGGCTTACTTTACAATAAAAGCAATTAAAACACTGTAGTTGACTGAGTGATTGACCGAATTAACTTAATATTTTATTTAAGTAAAGCAGTGTTTGACTTCAGAATACTGAGATTTTGTTTAGTTTTAGTTACCTGACACTTGTGGATTGATAATCTCCTGTTGTTGGAGAACAAAATGAATAGTATTATACATTAGTTTCCATAACTGAGACGGTATAATAATTCTACTCATACAATATTTCATCATTAACTCAATTTTATCGGTTCTTGTTATTTTCTTACAAAGCGTGTTTAACTTTAAAAAATTCAATCCAAAAATCGTTTGTTTTCCACGAAATCTCGTTTTACTATTTTATATTGCTTTATTATGAATAAATTGTCTTATCAGTCGATACAACATTACTCTAAGCCCATAACTCCGTGACAACGAGTGCGGAGAAGTGGCCGGTTCTACACGGCAGCCGCTGCTGGCAACTAAGCAGAGTATAGACAGATATTGGGTGACATTCTCTCAGACCATTAAATAAATAAAATTAATATAATTAATTAAAACTTACATTCATTAATAATCACGTTCTGAAAAATATCGAGGCATGCGAGTAGTTACATAACGCAAAAACCTAAGTATACCCGCAATTAAAACAAAATTTAAATTGGAAATAGAAATAAGATTTTTTAATATAACAATGTTTCATAAAAATTAATTTATTTATGTTTACGCGTTTCGAATCACTTTACTTTCGTACAGTTGTAGGTTTTTGTATACATTCATAAATTATTAAAGAATTACACAAAAATCAAATTTACAAACAAAAATATATCGTTTGGTGGAGGTGCCAGGTATGTTAATTCGTTAATCTGTATGCTCTCTTAACTACAGGTGTAGGTTTCGGTATTCATTACGGTGTAACTATATAGCATGTTTTATTATTAAAATAGTAAGTATATGAACAAATTCATTAAAATAAGTAAACGCAAACTTTCATTCTTGGACGTGGTAACTATATGTGTAGTTCATTCTTCAATGTGTATAAAGATATCATTATGAAAGTTTCAAATTTTTCACAAATTTATTGTCATAGATAAATACAAAATACATACAACACATCAAATTGTACAACAAAAATAATGTTAATACAAAAATAAATCTAAAATGTATAAAATAAAAATAAAAAACAAAGTCTGAAAGTAGCTTAACTGTCTCATGGTGTATGGGGAACATCTTGACCCCATCCAAGAAATCACCTATTGTGTTTCTGTTCCAGATGTTGGCAACTCTATACCGGCGCGGGCTCAGATGTTGAACGAGCGCACGATGGAAGTCTCTAGCGAGGGTATTTTATCAAAGGGCGTTTTAATTTCAACTTGTTATCCCTCCCCGACGCCCAATGTAAACCAACTTGATCACGGCATTGTTTTTCATCCCCGTACAACGCTTGTTTGAAACACAACCGACGCGGCGGCCACCTTCCTGCCAAGAGTATTGTAATAAATCGACAGAGCGATACACTTTTGTGGAAGTCAAATTGGCCGATTTGTCTGCCCCCCCCCCCCCTGGACGTACATACACTGATTGAACGGCGAGCGCGTCGCACTCGATCAGGTCGGATGAGTAACGAGCAACTAAAGCTGTAATATCGCCTCGTACAGAGCTATAGAGCCGGGCTCACTCACTGTGAGCTGTAGGTACACACCTTGGCAGGGGGTGCACACAGACTGTAGACAATGTACTCGCAACTATTTATTACATTTTAATAAACTAGATTGATATTAAAATTAAGATGAAAATTAGAAATGGGAAACGGAAAATGAAAAATGAACGATAAAAAATGTAAAATGAAAAATAGAAACGAAAATGAAAATCGAAATCGAAATCAAAAGCAAAATAAGGGATAAGAAAATGAAAAGAAAGTGAAATCGGGAACGAAAAAAAAAGGTGTCAAGTATCAACATTCCAAGATAGAACGAATCTAGGTGCACTAAGTTCCCCGACGATAATAATGCCAGCAAATGAAAGGATGATAATCTCCGCTGACTCTAAGTGTCGTCTGGTATCAATATGATACTTCCAGCATACTTGTCTATGACAGTGACTAGAAACACGGTGGTATTTTGTAATTTCTGGAGTGATTTCAATATTATCAATTACACTTAGGGGAATGTTTTTCGATTAATTAAACAGGGAAATTTTATTGTAGTGTAATAAAGTTGCAATTTCAGCTAAGCATATTTCCTAACATAAAGATGTGTAGTTCAAAAACCAATGTTTGGGACCGACAGTGTTGGCTCGAGCGCAAGCGCTAGACTCTGATTCGGGAGGTCCCGGTTTAAAATCACGTCGAGACCGGAAAATCCTGACTGAAGGTTTATTCGAGTTTACCTCAGTCGTTAATACGAATGCAATGGATTGAGTTCCTCTTGAACAGCCCTTATGCTTCCCTTCACAATTGTCTTTGCTCATATAGGCCTACCTATAGTTATAGTCACCTAAAGAGGGGCATGTGCTGCACCCTGGGCAGGTTACCCACGAAATATTATTAATTACAATAATTGAACTGTCAACAGTAACTGTTATGATCTACATCGCATCCTATTCGACATTTTATTATCTCCAGCTCGACATGAGTTGATTTGTGCTCCTTGAGAGCCACATCGAGTCGTAGTGAACACGTCAAGTCAAGGGGTTTACGTCTGTCGTGAGACAAGGGTGCAAGTCTATAAAACTAGGTGCTCGCCTAGTAGTGGTTGACACTTTCCGACCGGCTGGACCGAGGGGGGAGTTTTGCGACTGTAATACCTCAAGTTTTATACTCCGAGGATGGGCAAAGTAATAGGCACCAAAACTAGATATTTCTATTGTAGACGCAGCAATACGAGGGAAGATGGCTTCAATTATGTCTGCAACGGTCAGTAATGATAACTGGATTTCATCTTGTAACACGTTATATATGATAATAAACTAATTAGTAAACATTCCTCATTATTGTTCAATATATATATTTATTTTTCGTCTAATGGCTTTATATTAAATCCATTCGATTATTTTCTCATACGTTAAGTCTATCCATGGTAAGATCACCAGGACGAGAAAACTTGGCTGAAAATTTATCGAGATTCCGTTCAGTGATGTGTTAAATTCTAGGATGACTGATACAAACAGCAATCAGTATTTTTTTCAAACTGTCATCTGTAAGAAAAAAATCAAAACAATGAAATTAGTTTAATGAATTTCAGACAAGTCGGAATGAATTAACAGAGTCAAAATATACAAATCATACATTTAGGTTTTTGGTGTTTCGTCATCAGCAAGCAAGATGTATCTGGCTACCTTCTGAGCAACACTACTGAGCAGCATGAACCCCTTGCGGTGACTCTGGGCCTAAGTTCCACGCGACCGCACGACCGTGGCCTGCTCCATCCAGCAGGTGCTGCGTCCTGTTAGAGAGCAAAGCTCTTTGAAATTGAATTGATTCACTAATGGATAACTAAATCACGCCCTTCTCTCTACCCTCCCTTGCCAAATACCTTAACTGTATTACCTGGAACACTATATGGTGTAACGTAGCTCTAAGGTAGCGAGTATGACAGTTTCAACAACACTTAGCGACTAATATAATAAGAGCGACCTCGAAGCTCACCCGGCTGTAACGTGTAGTAGAGGATCGTTGCGTAGGCGTCTTACAACAAGGGACGCGATTGACTCCCGCATATTGCCGTACTCGTTCTTCCTCGATATCACACCCCTTGACTCAAAATATGTCTAGCAAGAAAGTGACACTCGCTGTTAAATTATTTTTCTGAAATATGATCAGGATATTAGTATTCTATTGATTTATAAAATAAGGAAGATAACATAAGATATTCATAATAACAGTTGTCAATTGCATGTAAATAAGAATAAAAATAAAAATAATGACGTGAATAATTCATAAATTCGCATTTTGAAAAGACTGTGTACACCACTTTAATAACACGCTAACTATGTGCAAAAGGAGCAAACTTAGACAGTGCAATAATTTATTTTTTATAGTAGACTTTTGGTGGAGGTGCCGGGTCCACAAAATGTTTTTAATAATTAATCACGGAAAAAGGTAACAACATACTTTTACTAGAAATATTACCTTTACGTTTATAAATTCTTAGAGTTTCAAATTTAATTCGGCCAATAGTTAGTAAATGTGGTTTTAGAGCACACTACGCATGAGGCATAAGTAGCCATTGGGATAAAGATAGCAGTATATGTATGTAATGCACATATTTGCATACCGTACTTGCGAGTGTAATGTCGCCTTATTTTATTACAGTTGTAAATTATGACCGCAGATACATTCCGTTCACCCAACCTGTTTGTAAAGTGGTCGTGATGCCTGCTCGCCGAGGGATAATTCCTTTTAGCCACATTAGCAGCATTAAGTAGGTTATGACATTATTTTAATAAATATATTTATTAAATTCTGTGAAAACCACTTTAATAACACGTAATTGATTTGCAAACATAGCTAATGTGTACAGTTAAATCAATTTAATTTCCAAACTTAGACTTTTGGTGGAGGTGCCGGGTCCTCAAAATATTATTTTACAAATTAATCACTGACAAAAGTAATTACATACTTTTACTAGAAATAATACCAAACGTTTAAAAGTTCTTTCAGTTTCAAATTTAATTTAGTCAATATTTAGTAAATGTGGTTTTAGAGCACACTACACATGAGGCATAAGTGCCCATTTGGATTAAAGATAGCAGTATATATGCTGAAATTTACTTGTTGCCTCATGTATGTAATGCACATATTTGCATACCGTGCTAGCGAGTGTAATGTCGCCTTAAATTATTACCCTTGTAAATTATAACCACAGATACATTCTAACACCTTTGTAAAGTAGCCGTGATGCCTAGGCAGCTAACCGAGGAGGTTAAGTGCAATGTTAAGTTTTTAGCCAAGTTAATAGCATTAAGTAGGTTATGACATTATTTGAATATTCATTTATTATATGCTGTGTAAACCACTTTAATAACACGTAATTGATGTGCAAACATAGCTAACTTGTACTGTTTAAACAATTTATTTTCCAAACTTAGACTTTTGGTGGAAGTGCCGGGTCCACGTGTTTTACTTAACACAATGAAGAAGTACCAACCTATGCAAGCGTTGATAAATAAAACTATAAACATGTTCTTAACGTATTAAAATATATCCAGCATTGGTACTGGAGAAGATAGTTTTCTTGTTATTACGTTTACTATGACGTTTGGAAGCACATAATATTACTGTCAGTGTTTGAAAACGTCCTCCAATGAACAACATGTTATCCTCATGTATTACATGGGTAAAATAAAACCAAACGGTAGTTTATGTCTCGACTTGTTGATTCAATCAGGTAAACAAATGTAATAAAGTGAAACGTTTGCTCATAAATTATTGCCAGCTTCCTGAAATTACCGTTGCATCATATTATAATAAATGTGATTAAACGTCCGAGTAGAAACGAGCCCAGCCTGACTTGTTGCTAGTGCTTCACGTGACGTAAGCTATTGTAAAGAAAGTCCAACTAATGATACGTTGATGACGCTAACAGCCACAACTTTCAATAATGATTGGCTGGCATGACTGGTTCACATCTATCTCGCGCGGCCTACGAGGCTGCCATCGACCTGATGTTACTTCAGTCCCAGTTAGCAGCTTGTTTTCAATAACATTCCGATCAAACAGTTCAGTAGTCCTCCACAAAATACACTTGATCGTTTCTCTAAACTGATGATGGTGTTACAATATTCATCCCCAAGAATGCAGAAACTCGTTTTTCTTTACAAGAAAGAAGAAGCTTGAAGTTTTGTATTGTCTTGATTCTTACGCGTATAACACTTTCTTAAGAACAATCTGCACAACTTACATTTGACACAAATTATATTTTTAGCTAATTTTGTAGCATTGCATAGAAACACGTATTGTTTGTCACAATATAATATACGAGATTGTATTATTTTCTTAGACCACGCCGAAACTGTCTAAACGCTATGTGCTGATTTAGTTTCCACCGCAGGGGCCACCATTTTGAACGTCATCATTGGATGTATGGTACAACGGTTACAAAGTGCTCCATACAATAACTTATTAAACCTACACTAAGATATTGACTGTAGCTACATAGCAACTAAGTCGTATATCTTGTCCGCTGGTGAATCTGAGAAAAGTGCGTAGCCAGCCGTCTGCCAGAGGGCACGCCCCTTAGCTCACTCTAACGATCAACTCGAAGACAGATCCTACGACTCCCGTGGACTTCGCATCCGGGTCTGAACGTCTCCCATCCCAAGACCGGAACAGATTCGGTTCACTTTGCATTTACCTCCGACAGAGGGGGGTGAGGGGGGGTCGTTAGAGTGTATTGCTGATGCTAGTAGTTTTATAGCTGGGGACTCCCCCTGGAAATATATTATTATACACATCTTACATCTTTGGATTACCTCGCTGATCCCTATAAACTTGAGTGTAGAAGTTAATTCATAACGAAATTGTACGATCTAATATTCGCATATAAATGTTGAATAACCGTTAAATTATGTACATCACATTAACTTAGTGGCGTTCGTCTCTTTAAACGGCGGCGGCCATGCTAATTTTACCAAGTTATAATTTTATCGCAAGTCAAAAATTGAATATAACGGCATCTATCATAGCACTTTCACATAAATTGATTCTGGGTAAATTATAAAATAATGCTCAATCAAGTATCTAGTATTGAGAGTCGGTCAAAAAGGACAAAAACACACAATGAGTCTGCATTGTACTGATTCATAATCAAACGTTGAAATGTGCTATGCTGCCCGTGCGTTTATCCATGTCTAACAATTACACGAAGTTGAATTCACATGTTATGTTTTATTCACGCAGAAATAATGTATTCTTACAGGTCCGCGGAGAAGCGCCGAGAATCAAATAGTTCCTGCGCCTTCTCAAGTAATGTATGATTGTGATGAAAAAGAATGTATAAGAGGTTTAAATACATGGATTTGCAAGGAAGGTAAATATATAAAGATAGGTAAGGCTGCTGAAAGGAATGTCTTAGAGCTATGTTGATAAGGCTCAATGCAATCATTCGCTAAATACCGGGAATAAACTCTGGGTAAACATTATGAAGATAGCCACTTCTGTGAAGATAGCCACTTCTGTGAAGATAGCCACTTCTGTGAAGATAGCCACTTCTGTGAAGATAGCCACTCCTGTGAAGATAGCCACTTCTGTGAAGATAGCCACTTCTGTGAAGGTAGCCACTTCTGTGAAGATAGCCACTTCTATGAAGCGAGGCTCGAACTGTGCAGAGTACAGAGTGGGAACGCAGACGCGTCTCAGTTGGTGAACAACTTTAAAACTAGGTAGTATATACCTGAAGTTAACATGAAAGCATCAGATCGCTTGAAACTCGTGTTACGGTCAATATTTACTCTCCGAATACGTGAACATCCAAGCGGAATTTAACGTAACTACATTTGAAATGAAAAGCTAAACTTACACCTTACATTAAGTAATGTGTGCAACTTCAAAGGTATGGTTAACATGAACTAGTAATATTTGAACGTTTAATCTGCCGGCTAAAGTGGTGTAAGTGTAACCTACAGCCTAGAGCACGTACGCATGCGTGAAGCTACAGATGTCAAGTGTACGTCACTCGTTATATACAGAGCTTTGTAATCACTCGGAAAGTAGCTGAATCGATTTGCCACCTGAAATTCTGTTTGAAGGTTTCATCAAACGATTTCCACTTATCGGGCATAAAGGCGCATTCTGGGAAAAATCATCTAAATATGTGGACATAGATTTTTCTCAACTATCTACCAATCATATTATTAAATTGTAAAAATCGTCAGCTGTTTGTTGTTTGATGGTGCATGTATTGAATGTAGTCCTAGGCATAAATTTGTAACAGGGAATTTGCATAAGTTCCAGATATTGGTACAAGTATGTGCAATATGTAGATAACCGTCTAAAAATGATATAAACGATAATTTAAGGTTTTTAAAGTTAATCGTTCAATATCTATTGAGGGTCAAAGTTTGCCCTTTTAAATTTCCCACACATTTATTTTGAAACAGCTGCTACGTCACCAGCCTTCATGACGAACACGGCCGCCTAGATAAACGACGAAATTCCCTCCTTTTACCAAAGTCTTTGGTTCACACAACAATGGCCAACAATAAACAACAGTTGATGTCCTTTACCAAGTTTTGTAATCAACATTGTGTTTTTACTTATTATCAATTAAAATGCGGTTAAATCTTACGTTGTGATATTACTAAATGTATAAAATAAAATATTAAGCATATTAGAACAAACTAGATGTCTAAATGTGCTTCTACAGCCAAGACAATCTCCGAAATCGAGTAACTTGACATATCGTTACGTGATTGGTTGACGGGTATCATGAAGGCTGGTGACGTATGACCCGTTTTTTTCCCGCCAAAATATGTGGAAACTTTCACCCTTGTTTTATAAATGAAAATATTCTCAAAATCAAGAAAATAAGATATTTTTGTGTAAAGGAAGGTGGCCTTAACCCAGTAAAACCATAAAAATAATGTTATGCAAATTCCCTGTACTAGTTCTCGTGTAATCTAAATATGATGTAAGTTATGGAGTACAATGTCCCGAAAACCGTCTAATATTAATACTGGTGTGCACAGCAGAATCGGGACTATAACAAAATGTGTATTGTTTCCATATCGAGAGTGCTCCGTGAAAGAAACACCAACTGAAACCGTGTCCGCTCCATTAAAATCCACTCCCGCACGCCACTGGTCACTGTCGCTCCGAAGAATCCGAACAAAGGCCGACATTTTCCCGCACTGTGACATTTTCTGAACGAGCGCTCCCATTCAACCTTTAAACCTCCATCTCGGCACGCCAAAATAGTGACATTTCCTTTCTCAAAAGACACATTTGCCTAATTCGCTTCCGGGCTAATTTAATTATCAGCCGGTGCTTCGTATCAAGTAATGTACTTGAGTAGAGTCAAAGGCATTCCTGCATTGCCTGTCGATTGCTCCCTGCCTACCCACCCAATTATCTGTGTTGCCACTTGACTCAGAGAGTAGCTAGCTTAACATTTCAATTATACATATTTGACGTAACAAAACTGAAAATAGTTTCTCTCGAGGCGAACATCTAACAGATGATAAGAGGTTGTTATAACGAGAAGTCGACAGCTGAGCTGGTGCCTTCAAACCTTCAAACACAATCTCAGCCCTGGAGCGATCTAGGGGATTCGGGGAATCAGAATAACTACGAACAGAGTAGAATGCTAACTATTGTTGGTCGATTCAATTGTTGTAATTAGTAATGTACAGTGGCGTATCCAAGGGGAGAGAGGGCGGGGACAAGCCCCTTCCTATTGCAAAAAATTGTGAAAGTGTACGTTAACGTTTCAATTGAGAATATAGAATAAATGTTTTATCACAATACTAAAGGAAAATTACAATCTGACTAAAAGAGATTTTAGTAGATATAAAGTTGGTTATTGTGATTCTTTAAAAACGCACAGATTTTCAGCAAAATTACCTTGAAAGAGGAAACTTTTGGATTAAAAACAGAATTTAAGTAGATAAAATGTAGGTCATTGTAATGCTTTAACGCACAGATTTTCACCAAAATGATCTTCAAATTTTCCGGGGGAAAAACCTTTGGAACCCCCACTTAGCCTACGGTACATCTATAAATTAATTGGTTAACCACCCCACCTCATATTTTTAATTCCTGGATACGCCACTGGTACTGTACCATTCAACGTGAAGTTATAATCGATGAAGAAACTGATGAAGATTCCAGATATATTTTATGAAGATGTGAAGAACTTCAATCCTGGATGTAGAAAGGCCAACACTAGACTCTCCACAGGTATGTAATATGACATAGATTAAACGTGTTTTATTCAACGTCCAACCATATTCCAGTGAGGCTAGTTGTAATGCAATAGTATTTATATTTAATAATTAAAGAGTTTTATCCATTTCGTAATTGTAATGAAAATATTAACTCTGCTATCTACAATACTAGAACACACATTTTTGTATTAAAATTAAACTACAACCATCAGATAAAGTATCGTAAAAATGTGAAGGATGTTCTTGACGAAATACGAATAAAAATGTTAACTGCGCAAAACTAAGTAAACTGTAAGGGGACTAAAAGTATAATACTTAATTTCTGAATAGGGAATTAGGAAAAATGTGTACGGAACGTCGAAATAAGTCTATAAAATCCATATTTTTTACATCGTCATCTTTTATTAACTGTCGATCGTAGCCCTAACATTATTCGTGGTTCAGTGCCCCCCCCCCCCCCCCCCCACATAAACGTCAAGTGGGGCGGAATAAGACGCGCGACCCTCACTCAGGAGGCCTGAGTCCTCACTAACTGAGACTTATTTATTCCCACTCAAAGGTAATAGGAGCACGAGCCCCTTCTCACTCAAACAATGTTATTCATCCTTGTAATTGCTAAATGTAAGAACGTTATTGCGTTTTATTACATAATCTTTTCAATTTCAGATTTTAAGAACCTAATTATAAGCTCTTCGTCTCTCACTCTCGTTCTAATTTCCTCATTTAAAAATCTCTCCCCAATTTCTCATCCCCTCTCACCAGACTCACCCCCCACCCCCTCCTCGCTCGACCGTCTTAAAACTGACAGTAATTTCCTCCTCCCGTCTCTCCCACGACAAAAGTTCGATTTGACACATCGGGAAGAAAAGTGGGTCTATTTTCTTCAAGGGGGAGGGGGGGTCTTTACCGAGGACGCTTCTCCTGGAACGCTCATTAATAACTCATGGCCGTTCATGACCGCCCCCATGCGCGTCGTCAGGCACGTACAGCCTGGTCTGACCTAAAGACGCATCAAGCCTGCAGTGCAAGATTTAAGATGGGCCGTGCGTTATTGATGGTTTGGTGTTGTGCTGTGAAAGAACATGACAGGCCGCGGTGACTCAAGATGTATGAAGGGTGTGACACTAGAAAGACGCTGATTCAAAACCTGCGTTTAGTATGATGTTCTTTTAGAATTGAACTTCACCCCCAATTATTACCAATCCTCTTCTCGAATATCAATATTGCAACAAAAAGAGAGACGTAAATCAACAAGAATCAACCTTACGGCGATGGCATCTCACAACTAATAAACGGCGCACACTTGAAGCAAATGTTCAAGACTTGACTTGTAATCGGGTTTTAAAAACTTGGAAGAGTGTAAAATGACCATTCATTAGACCGCTTTGCTAATGCTTCTTATAATTGAGTTCATGATAAGCTTGTGGTTTTTTATCTCCCCGTTACCTACAATCGAAAAAAATCTAAGTGCGATTTTTATGAAAAATCTTTCCTTGACTGTACCAAAACGTGACATACATAACCCCAGAGATTTCGAAGGTTTCCTGAAAGTTTCACTACTATCAGGGAAGCCGTTTGCACGGTACACAGGTTGCATACATATTTTTAAAATGTTCTGTTTTTTTAACAAGCAGAGTCTTATATCATTTTCATAAAAAAAAGTTGAACTTTATATTCGATCCCTAACGCTCAAAAAAGTAAAAATCTCACATGTTAAATTATTCATTTTATATTACATAAATTTAGTCGATACATTGTTGTATAAAACTACGCTAAACGAGAACAGCTTAAGTTGAGCATCAATGCAACGACAGTGAAATATGTCGATGGGAAATAGTTGCAACCATTACGTAAACTAGGTACTTCACTCGGGGATGTAAATGTATGTATGAGGTACAGTTTCATTTTAAAACTAGAACTAGACTCGATTTTCTACCACATTTTTAAACATTGATAAAAAATTAAATACCACATTATTTGTGTTAACCAAATTTATAATAATGGAAATGTGTTGAAATTATTTTAATTCCGTGCAGCTATTTTCAGTTGAAAAGTCGTGACTCTGAACTCGGATAAGTTAAAGCCGAATGTACTTCGATGTATTTACAAAAAGGAACTGGTATCCGTGTCCTTTACAAGTCCATTATTTTGCTCGCAATTAAGATTGTGTATAAACATTAAGAACATCGTTTAAACGAGCATGAAAAATTACATTTCTTATCTACCCTGCATCTTTCGCTGATTAGATGTTGGTAAAATTAAATCACGATCATTAAATATCTTAATTGGTTAGCATACAGATGATATTCGGTGCCTACAATGATGGAAGGTTAGGATATGGGCACGATATTATCTCTCAGTAGCTAAAGCTTACGAGGTAACAACTTGTTGTTTGTATTGACAAGCCTAAACGTGAGCCTATCTGAATTAGAGCACAATTCGTGGATTTCTGTATTAACTGACCAACCGCCCGAACATACCGCCATTTCCAAAATGCAATCAAACGCATTCATTACGGCTGACAGTTTGTAGTCTTCAATATTCATGACCTAGCGATTTAAATATATAAGCGCGGCCAGTTCCGCATCAGGGTGCGTACTATATGGCACACGCTTCAGTACTGTTGACAATCGATCCTGGACACCCAACAAGACCTATGTAGATTGTGTGGCGCGCGTTGCAGAGCGATGTTCACTTTTTATCTCCTTAGCATCACGTGGGCAAGGAAGAAACTTCATTCAAAGTCATTAGTTGACTAGTGACACAAATAAACACACGATTCATTGCAAAATTAATGTTTATATCCAAAACGCTGTAAAAAAAAAGAACGGGCTTTTAAAATGAGTCGTTTTTTATTTATGGAAATATATTATAATTTGGAATCGGAAATTATGGCCTCACCAGATTGAATGTTTGAATATAACATTTTAGAATTACATTAAAAAATTGGAAATTGGAAGAATGTTTTATTTTCTATGAATTTCCTTCTGTTTTAATATTTTTAGCATGCCATAAATTAAATATAATAATACGAACGAGATTGTATGTTTTCGTAATAAATAGCTGTCATATTTTACGTTTAATCTAGCACACTAACATTTGAATTAAGTAGATCGGGTCATTCTCCCATTGATTCACGAGGATAACACGCTTAGCATTGAATTATAAACATGTTTGCTGGTTCAAACTTATCAAGGGGGTTTACCCGACTTCAATAGATCCGAGGGCCCAAGAGGGGTGAGATCTTATACCACCCCCTACCCGAAGATAATTATGATTTGTGTTGCCTAACGATCTGTTAATGCACTAAGGCTACTCGAGACGCTGAGTGGTGATAGGTGACGATGAAGGACGATTAAAAAAATAACATGACTTAAGCGGGATTCAAACCCACGTCCTCGTAGGGTCATACGCTTTGGACCAGTGCCCTGATCGTATGTGTCACCGCGAACGTCACCCCTTACCAGAAGTAATTGCTTAACATCGAGTCGAATATTATTATTACAACAGACTTGAAGATGATTTCATAAAAGTAGCATATTATTACATTCTGTTTTAGACTTGTAGGGTATAGGGGTATGGGGGGTATATGGGGGCCTAGTTAGACCTACTCATCATTAATAAGAGATATCAAGCACGTTGTTAGTGGTGAGAAGCTTGGCTCGTTGCAACTTGTGTGTGGTATTCTGTGACCGTAAGTTACATTGATTCGTAAAACATAACTTTGACCCGGCACCTCCACCAAAAGTCTAGAAAATAAATTAAACAAAGCGTCGAATATTATTATTACAACAGACCTGAAGGTTATTTCATAAAAGTAGATTATTACATTCTGTTTAAGACTTGTAGGGTATAGGGGTATGGGGGGTATATGGGGGCCTAATTAGACCTACTCTTCATTAATAAGAGATATCAAGCACGTTGTTTGAGGATAGAAGCTTGCCTCGTTGAACTTGTGTGTGGTATTCTGTGACCGTAAGTTACATTGATTCGTAAAACATAACTTTGACCCGGCACCTCCACCAAAAGTCTAGAAAATAAATTAAACAAAGCGTCGAATATTATTATTACAACAGACCTGAAGGTTATTTCATAAAAGTAGATTATTACATTCTGTTTAAGACTTGTAGGGTGTAGGGGTATGGGGGGTATATGGGGGCCTAATTAGACCTACTCTTCATTAATGAGAGTTATCAAGCACGTTATTTGTGGTGAGAAGCTTGCCTCGTTGCAACTTGTGTGTGGTATTCTGTGACCGTAAGTTACATTGATTCGTAAAACTTTACTTGGACCCGGCACCTCCACCAAAAGTCTAGAAAATAAATTGTTTAACTGTCACAGTTTGCTCCGTTTGCGCATCATTACTGTTCTACTTAACTTGATTTCCAAAATCACAATTATAAAATAAGGAAACGATTGTGTTTTCGTGATTATGCACACATGCAGGCTGAAGCACTATAAGCAAGAACAGTTAACAGGTATAATGCTAATTTGTAAGATACACACAAATAATATAGAACGTTAGTACTACGCCTAGCTCCTTCTTCATATTTATCTTTGAGTGCGCAATGTTTAGAAATATACTCACAAAGTCTGAATTAAACACGAATTCTTAAAATTAAATCAAATATAACAGGTTGATTTCGTACACAATGTATAGGGTAACAAAATTTTATTAAGTTGACAATTTACTGATTCTCGTGCTAGTGTTTTTTATTCAGAAAGCTGAATTTTGTGTTTAAAACAAGGTAACCTACTTGAAAAAACATAATTATTCATCCTTTTTTTGGTTTCGAATATATGCAAATTTCTATGAATGAATTTTGTTGCTTAACGTCTTTATTTGTGCAGTAATGCTATTCGAGACGATGAATGGTGATGGCTGATAGTGATGGGTCATGAATCATGATGAAGGAAAGTTACAAAAAAACTCTCTTATGCGGAATTCGAACCCACATCCTTGCAGAGCTTAACACTTAGACCAGCACCCTACTCGTATGTGCCACCGCGGATGGCATAAAATAATTAAATTTAAACATGTTCTTGTTAAAAGAATACTTCGGCAAGCTTCCTATTTTAGAAATAAAACGAATGTCTATCGCTTTCTGTAGATTGAAAAAGCCTTGGTTTGCGCTGGCGAACGTTGTGAATAACGAGCCCTGGCTGAATCCTCGCGCCACTCGAAGCCACCGCGCGCCCGTATTGTGATTGTAAAGGTGATGGAAGCGTATTTATCTAGCGTAATGGCGTTCCGTATTAACGTATTGGCCGCGTCAATCTGCGGGAGTTAAAACACGGGGGGATATCAATTAATCGACGCCGGCCGCAGAGTGGATGGCTGGTGAAGTCCATCTCGCCAATCAGCCGTGTCCAGTGGACGCTCGCGTGAGTGAAAATACAGCAAGGTTTGTTATAAGTAAAGCTCTGTCTATGCAAGAACTTAATGATATGTTAATCCTTATCTCGGGAAAAAATCTTTTATGATACCTGTACTTGTTTGCAATACTTGTACATTTATTTCCGTTTACTGCAAAAAAACTAATTAAATACATTGAAATATTCTCAATAAATCTCAACGAAGATCTGTTTTCTCATGGAATTAACTTCCAAATGAATTAATAACAGACCGAAGTTTCAATAGTGCCATCAAATCAAATTATTGTTGTGGTACTGTTTTGTTAGTTTTGTGGCATGGTTTAGTTTAGTTTTTGCAGTGATTTTATAATATTTATTGATTTTCCATTTGATACTCTATTTAACTTGGACAATGTATTACATTATATATTGTGTGAGAGGGTGTGAGGTACACACGTAGCCTTCTATGGGACAGATGCTCTTTCTATCATTCTCGAGTAATGAAACATGTTCAAATAAAGTAATATAAATGCAAATTGTAATAAATAAATAGTTCTCGTACTTGATGTAACGTTCGCTGAGTGAAATAAACACCTAACACAGGAAGCGAAGCTACTTTATCAATAAATAGTCATAGAAGAATGCAAAAATAAAATAATTTGCAATGCGATGAGATTTTGGTGGAGGTGCCGGGTATGCTAACCACTGAAGAAGGGCTAGGTTAGGTGAGGATCCCCCCACACCCTACCTGGCTGCTTTGTTGGATAAAGGGTTAGATAAATTATTATTATTATCGATTATTGAATGGTATGCCCAAGTATTAATCTCAATGGAAATAACAACCAATAATAAGATTCTATATAAGTAAGTGTTGTTCAAACTATTATTTTAGGAACATAGTTCAAATTCGCCGAGTGTTGAAATCTTTCATCGTTTAACGTTATAACGTTTACGAAATATTGTGACTGTAATGGCAAATGTTTCTCATAGTTTACTCAAAAACGCTTCGAGTACAAGGTTAAAGATTTCGAAGTTTCCCTGAAAATAACATGGAGATTGGAATAACTAACCGTCATTGAAAATAATCGTAGTAGTATGGTTACGATTGTTATGTAACAATTCTCTTCGGTTGTATTCAAAATGCGGAATGTCCAAATTAAGAGATTTTGAAGATTCTCTGAAAATGTTTTCTTGATTATAGAGTAACCGTGTGCTGAATATTATGATCCGACAAACACACCCAAGAACTAAAATCAGACGAATAATCGAGATCTTTTCCGGGTTAAAATACAATCAATGAAGCCAACACTGTAGCCTTTGCTGGACAAACCTGTAATGGAAAATTTTCGGTAGAGAGGTGGAAGAATTATGAAACTGGCGATTGGAGGGTCTCCCTGGAACTCGAATAATTCAAATATTTTGCTCGACCACCAACATTTTCAGCCCTAGAACTGCGCCAATACACAAAACAAATTTAGAACGTTGGTATTACGTTGTGGACATGATATAAACTAAATTGTATTCATCCACACAAACGAGCAGAGTCAAGGATCAATGTTTATCCCTACGTTCGCGTTTACTCCAGCTATTAAAAAGTTATTGGCTCGAACAACGTACAAGCTTACTCACAAGGAATTATAAAACAAACCCATGTTTATAAATGATTTAGTTTACGTACCTTCCACCGTATGCGTAACAATGTAGTATCGTTAAGTTTATTCCATGCCAGCCACTTGCGCCTAGTGTAGATGTCGCTGCTAGATCCGGCACACGCACGCACACGCACCCGCACGCAACGACACGCACGTGCGTGCTGGCGGACCGGCGGCGACTGATTTATGACGCACCGTACGCGATTAGAGTGTACACACTGTTATTAACCACCGGATAAGGCGCAGGGCGAAAACTTAACGGCCTTGACTCTACCTTTCTATGCTGACTTGTCAAGACGAAAATAATATGTCATTGAAACTCAAAGGCGACGTTTTAATTTCCTGTTCTAAGGGTAATTTTATTTATCTTACCCTGTAGGTTTTTTAAAATTTTATCACGCATAACCAATAACTGAATTATACATTTCATTTTATTGTTTGATGCTAACGTGATAAAGTAGCTTATATTGCTTTAATATTGTTCGTGCTTATTGTGATTAATTTAACTAATTAAACCCTTCATTGAACTACCCTTATAAGGATCAACAAGCTTATTTGTGAATAGAACAACTTAAAAATACATTATGTTCTATTTAACTCTAAAGATTCCAATCACCATTATCGTTCACTCTTAGAGACAATCTAAAAAGTAATAACGACAATATTTTTCACTTTCATAAATGTATTATCGCTTCATGTTTAAAACGTTCACTGAAATTAAATCACTTACTTTCCTTCACAAACTGTGTTTCGCGACATTCTATCTTAACGAAATCAATAAAAATTTAAGTTTAGAAGTTGTACACCATACTCGATCACATTCTTAATTTAAACCAATATCTTCGTCGTGTTTCATGCGCTCGTAGTTTGTTGTGAATGAAGACGCCGAGAGCCGAGTGGACCGCGTGCTCTGGCTCGGGTGTCGGGCGTAGTTCCGCGTCCGACCACCTAGCGCGCTCGAGACGGACTGACGTCACACGCGCGCGGCTCTGTCGTCCCCGCTTGAGGGGATGAGAAGTCGCAGCGGCACGGCACGGCTAGAGTCGCACCACGCCGGACCGGACGGGCACTGTCACTCGTTCATTACGGGGAAATTTTAAAATTTTACTAAGGGTGACCTGTTATAGGGTGAAATGTATGCCCCTATTTACAAAGAAGGAATAAATTTCAGGAGTAAGCCGTATTTACCTCCCATTTTGGTATTCAAAAAAAGGAGTTATACGTTTTTCGTAGTTTAAAGTTAAATAACTCCGAAAACCCCACATTGGTAACCATAAAAGGAAGTTAGACTTTTCATTTTGCAATCGCATTAACGACTGAGGAAAACCCCGGGAATAACTTCAGTCAGGATTGCCAGTCACAACGGAATTCGAACCCGGTACCTTCGTCTCTCATTACGCTACGATCATGTTCGGAAGGCGCAAATGAAAGGTCAGGTTGCACTTGGTATCCGGGTGCAAAGTTCTATATTTTTTTAACCAACTTTTTTTTAAATTTCGATATAAAGAACCCAACATTGCCTCGGTACAATGTTATATTTCAAATTTTCTTCTTGAAGTTAATGTTCCAAACTTTATCGGGGCTTATCAATGGTCTTCAGTTAGTGAAGGCTATAAATATCCCACCATAAATGAGTCTACTTTGGTTATAATTAAAATTAAATAATAATTTAATTAAACCGACGCTGGTTTCACAGTTACTATTGTGTGTGGGATGAACATTCAAATAAAAAAACAAATAACAAATCGTAGTTAGAGTCTATTCCCACGCAGTCATATAACTGATTTTCAGTGGCACCCATATTATTTGGAACAAGCGTAGGCCTATATGGATGTTCCATCACCGATGCCATATTGACACTTATCAAAGTTATTTACTAAATGACGATGGCATACATCCAGCTCTTAATGAAAAATATGAATTTGGGTCTTGGTCGCCTCCATTATCACTCACTTCTACTTTACTGCTATTGAGATAGCAAGATCGTTTAAGTTGTTCGCGTGATCTCGTCAATATTATTTTCATTCAACTAATACGCTAACAGATTGTTAATTGTAAACTTAACTCATTGTCTCAAACTTTGCGTATATTTGATTATAGTCATAACAAGTTACTTCGTATAAGTTCTGTCAAATTAGAACTGTGAAACACAATTAACATTAAAGCAATCTCAGTTAGATTGAGCTGTTTCTATTTGCGTAGCTATCAACTATTGCCTACATAAACATATCAACACAGCAAGGTTTGTACATTAATTTCAATTACATCATCATTGGATGAAATCTGAATAAGAAAACGTTGATAAAAGCTGAAATAGTTTTTTTACTCAAGAACAAGTAACGGTAACATTATATCCAAGAACTATAATGACAAATGAGATTGGCATCAGTCGCTCATTGGTACTCCAGTGTACCATATAACCCTAATAGCCTACACTTTAAAATAAGTAAACTATTAACTTAATAATAAAAACATATGATGTACTGTCTACTAACTCAGTCACAAGATAACTGTAGATCCGAATTTACATTTACATTTACATTATTACTACGAAATCCACCCCGAGTAAAGTTATATAAGCAGGCATGATATTACGTGGTCCTATGTTTGGGCATCGTCCACTCCTCAAAGTAGAGCAGCATTTATCATTATCAAGTTAATGCTAACGTGAAAACTTCAACAAAAAACTAACACTTAACAAAATTCAGTGAAACTTTTGTTTCTAAAAGAAAATTTCTCATTAGAGACCATCTCAGGGACAAACTGTTCATCTTCCCTTGTGTAATCAGGTATAGAGTGTGAGCATTGTCTGGAGAATGGAAGGAATGTCCGAGGGTTGTTAATGAGAACTCAGTCTCTTTCATTCGCATTCCGACCTTCAGACAGGATTGCCGGTCTCGACGAGATATGAACACGTGAGCTCCTGTATCTTAGTCTCGCGCTTAGCGCTCGAGCCGACACTCTCGGTACACGCTACAATATGATCTGCGAACAATAAAATCATTACGAGTACAAACGAAGTATCCTCTAGTTTTACTTGTACACTTGAACGTTATTCCGGAAGTAACCTTATGGCACATTTGTCCTAGATAACTTTACAATGATTTCAAGATTTCACGATTTTGGCATTTAATACTTCGTAATTGTATTATTAATGTGCAGATATTATACGAAATATTTAAGGGTGACTACATCAGCCTTCATTTTATTGGTAATGCAACCTACTATTATGTTGCAAATTCTCGACAAGAAGTTCAACGTATATGCTATTTTCTCGGGAACTCTTAATCTAAGTAAAATAACACATTTTATACGCCATATAAATCTAACTCTGAAATATTCAGACCATGAATGTTTATACCAAGAGCAATTTTAATGATTGTCCGCTATTGCAAGTGAATAACCAATCCAGGCAATATTAACGAAGTACCCTAATGTAATTGCTTGATAAAATACCATGAAATAAACAAGATCGTAGCTAAAGAACTAGGTATTCACATAACCCAACAAAATACAATCTACCCTATAGCAATGCCCATCCTGGCAAAGACCCAACCGATTCTTGAACGGATTGCCTGATCTAATTTCCTATTGTACAACCCTCCAGGTAAAATGTCACCTACAGTACTATTAATATACGTTACCTCCTAAGATATGTCAACCCTGGCAAATGTCCACCCTATAGTAGTTCTACTTCCATGAGCTGTCTAACACTTGGCTTGGAACAGAGCGCATATTAAGAAGAAAGGCTGAGGTGGTTCACTCCAGAGAAAGTAAATAATCTAACACCAGAGAGTGGCCATACAGTACTTCCGGCCGCCAAGTTTTTGCCAAATTGTTTTAGGATGAGCGAAGCGAAGATTCCTTTCTACTACACTGGAGAAAAAAATCCGTAATGTTTTTCTTTCTTTTTTTTGTATTTTTGTATGTTTGTGAACACGATTCTGGCTAAATCGATACTCCAATTGTAATGAAATTTTCTGGAGGCCTTCGAAATCTCTGAACTTAGAATTTTCTGGGGCCACGTTTTTTAGCGCAATCGAAAAATTGTTTCTTATGAAAATTGCATTTTACGATTTTTTTCGATTTTTAAAGAAATTCTTCGACTTATAACACCTACATGCTCTATCCGATAGTAATGAATTTTTCAAAGAACCTTAATTTTGTAAATGAATATATTCGTGTGAAATTTTAGCGTAATCGAAAAATTATTTCCCATGATAATCGCAATTTTACGCTTTTTCGATTTAAAAAAATGTCTTTGACTTATAACACCTGCATGCTTTATCCGATTGTGATGATGTTTTCACAGAACCTTAATTCTATGAATTAATATATTCGTGTTAAATTTGAGCGCCATCAAAAAATTATTTCTCATGAAAATCGCAATTTTACGATTTTTTTCGATTTTTAAAATCTTTCTTTGACTTATAACACCTACGTGCTTTATCCGATTGTTATATTTTTTCACAGAACCTTAATGCAATTTATATATTCGTGTGAAATTTGAGCGCTATCAAACAATTCTCATGAAAATGAATTTCACTTTTTCGTTAAGAAACATTACTCATCAACAAGCCCTTAAAGGTTTGCGAAGCTTCCTAGTTAGTTTCGTCAACTGCGTAAGTACACAATTGCTTGAAACAGACTAAAAAATTGTCGTTTAGGCCAATATTTTAAAGTTTCAAGCCCTTCGTTCTTACGACAGCTGAAACTAAAACATAGTTGGCAACATCGTCTGGAAGTACATTGGCCACTCTCTGGAGTTAGCTTACTAGCCCCAGTTCTAGCGTGATTACTATCATGAGGGAGTGTGGCTATGTGAGTTACTATCAGCTCATTGCGGGGATAATAAAACAACGCTAACTTGTAAAAATATAAATAATAAATGTATGAACAGCTGTGCGGGTTGTGGAGCGAAGAATAACTGCCGAAACCAAGTGGCCGTGTTTTAGCACTCGTCTGCGATGCTGCTGTACCTTGACGGGATAGAAACCTTCACAGGTATTCTCGTCGCTGTAGCTTAGCATGCGTGCACCTTGACGGGAGTGAAACCTTCACAGGTATTCTCGTCGCTGTAGCTTAGCATGCGTGCACCTTGACGGGAGTGAAACCTTCACAGGTATTCTCGTCGCTGTAGCTTAGCATGCGTGCACCTTGACGGGATGGAAACCTTCACAGGTATTCTCGTTGCTGTAGCTTAGCATGCGTGCACCTTGACGGGATAGAAACCTTCATACAGGTATTCTCGTCGCTGTAGCTTAGCATGCGTGCACCTTGACGGGATAGAAACCTTCATACAGGTATTCTCGTCGCTGTAGCTGTGGCATGCGTGCACCCCATACAGGAGGATTTGAAGACGAAGATGATTCTTCAGAACCTAGTATATTTCGCATATATTCACCAATATGTATCCAACATATTTGCATCTTTCAAATAACGTAGGTAAATGATAAATTGAAAATGGGATCTAAGTAAATAATGAGAAAATAATACAAACACATGAAGATTTTTTACGATATTTTAACATTTTGGAGCCTTTTGATATCTTCAAATTAGCTCTCTGTAACATCTTGATAAATTCTCTTCCCCTTTGACAACAACAGTATGATGGCATTTTTAGATGAGCGTAGCGAGCGAAGCGAAGATTTCATTTCACTAACTGGAGAAAAAAATCCGGAATGTTTTTTTTTCTTTCTTTCTTTCTTTTTTTTGTATTTTTGTGTGAGTGTGTGTGAGACGATTCCGGCTAAACCGATACTCAAATTGCGATGGAAATTTTATGAGGGCCTTTGAAATCTCTGAACTTAGAATTCTGCCACGTTTTTGAGCGCAATCGAAAAATTATTTCTCATAAGAATCGCAGTTTTACGATTTTTTTCGATTTTTAAAGAAATTCTTCAACTTATTACACCTACATGCTTTATCCGACTGTAATTATTTTTTCACATGACATTTTTTTATAAATTTATATATTCGTGTGAAATTTAAGCGTAATCGACAAGTTATTTCTTATAAAAATTGCAGTTTTATTTACGATATTTTTCTATTTTTAAAATTTCTTCGACTTATAACACCTACATGCTTTATTCGATTGTGATGATTTTTGAACAGAGCCTTAATTTTATGAATTGATATATTCGTGTGGAATTTGAGCAGAATCGAAAAATTATTTCTCATGATAATCGCAATTTTGCAATTTTTTTTAGATTTTTTAAATTTCTTCGACTTATAACACCGACATGCTTTATCCGATTGTAATAATTTTTCACAGAACCTTTATTTTATTAATTTATATATTCGTGTGAAATTTGAGCGTAATCGAAAAATTATTTCTCATAAAAATCACAATTGTACTCTTTTTGCACTTTTAAAAAATTACGCTCATCCAACAACGCGTCTGAGAAAGCGTTTGCGAAGCTTCCTAGTTTAAAGAATTAAAATGGATGACTGCAAGTTAATTTAAAACCAACAAAGGAGTCAGATCCATCAATGATGGGCAAACATTATGAAAATTAAAAATATCATTTTAGTAGCGTTTATAAGAGTCGTGAACTTGTTAATTTAGCAATTTTTTGGCAAATCGCTTATTTTGCCAATCTTTACACAAGATGTTTGAAAGATAACGTACACATTCTCAGTTCTTATCAGCGATGTGTTACTCGCTAAAGATCGCTCACATCATCAGCCGCTATCCTTGAAACTATCATTAGTTCGGGTCAAGCTCTGTTCAACGAAGCCCTAGTCTCATCACATCCGCTTTAACAGGGTTCGCTGTGTCTATCCGTCCGTCTCGACGGACAGGATTTAAATAGCCGGACAAATTACACGCGCTGTCATTCAAAACGACTTAAGATAATTTTAATTAATAGGCGTAGTTAACACCCTTCCATTTCCCTTTGCAGCGCGGAGGATTAAAATGAAATACGCTGCGTCTGGCTATTTATTACGGCGTGTTCTGGGAGTAATCCCTCCTGGTAGCTGCAGCGCGCGGCTCCCAATGACGACCCCCTACCTTACAAGACCACAGAAGAACGACACTACGACCATCATTAATAACATCCGTTCTGAGGTAAAAAATACGGAATCTAGGTTACAACATGTCAAGTGGATGATTAATTATTATCTTATTTATTGGTTCAAAATTATATTGGAAACTGAACAATACACAGTTTTAATTAAAAACCACAAGATTCAAGTAATTTCAATAACAAAACTGCTATGCAGATAATAACGAAGTATTTTATTTGTTTCAATTTTGTCCACATTTGATTCTTTTTTAGTGTTACTTTTATAGTGATTTTGTTAATCGCAATTTTAAAGAACGAATTTAAAATGAGTATTTGTAACTATAAGCAAATAATCTGATTAGATTAATTGGAACATTCAAGTTTCTGATCACAAAATGGTCTGTGAGTTTAGCAGTTTCGAAAGAAATCGCTTGTTAGTTCAGCAGCCGCACTCTAGGAGTACAAATATGTATACATATGGTATACATACGGGAATGGAGCTCTTGAGCTTACAAGTGGTAAAAGCAATAATGTGTAAGTTTAGCAACATTTCAACAAGGTCATTGTTTGTGAGTAATCTGTCTTTAACACATGTAAATAATCCGGCCCGTATAGCAACCCTTATGGCAAGGAAAGTTCTTCGCCTTCTAAAGCAGCGATCTTTAAGTAGATTCACAGTCCAAGATCTGTTAATTCAATATCCTCAAGGAAAGTTCTTCGCCTTCTAAAGCAGGGAGCTTCACAGTCCAAGATCTGTTTATTCAATATCCTCAAGGAAAGTTCTTCGCCTTCTAAAGCAGGGAGCTACACAGTCCAAGATCTGTTAATTCAATATCCTCAAGGAAAGTTCTTCGCCTTCTAAAGCAGGGAGCTTCACAGTCCAAGATCTGTTAATTCAATATCCTCAAGGAAAGTTCTTCGCCTTCTAGAGCAGGGAGCTTCACAGTCCAAGATCTGTTAATTCAATATCCTCAAGGAAAGTTCTTCGCCTTCTAGAGCAGGGAGCTTCACAGTCCAAAATCTGTTAATTCAATATCCTCAAGGAAAGTTCTTCGCCTTCTAGAGCAGGGAGGAGCTTCACAGTCCAAGATCTGTTAATTCAATATCCTCAAGGAAAGTTCTTCGCCTTCTAGAGCGGGGAGCTTCACAGTCCAAGATCTGTTAATTCAATATCCTCATGGAAAGTTCTTCGCCTTCTAGAGCAGGGAGCTTCACAGTCCAAGATCTGTTAATTCAATATCCTCAAGGAAAGTTTACGACTACGCTCACAGGACATGCGTGAGTGGCTCAAACATTCACGATCACGTCAAGTCGGAATCAATAGGATTGCACGCATT
The DNA here is from genome assembly GCA_024449915.1 of Sweltsa coloradensis. Taxonomy (NCBI): domain Eukaryota; kingdom Metazoa; phylum Arthropoda; class Insecta; order Plecoptera; family Chloroperlidae; genus Sweltsa; species Sweltsa coloradensis. The sequence continues at coordinate 443,174 of JAMZAV010000043.1, read as the reverse complement.
GTAATCGTCAATATTGATAGGATCTGTTTTGTAGCAGCCTGTGTGATTGGCTTCATCAAGACATTTGCCTGCGACTGTTTCTCATAAACCAAACACTTGTTCAGCTATTTCATTAAACACAAAATATAACAAACCTAACATAGGCTCTATTTGAATATTTACAATAATGTATAATAAAACAAAAATCAATAAAGTTAAATTATGTTCGGTGTAATAAAAGCGTTCTTAAAGTGTTTTTGGTGACATGATGGTCATTTAATAAATGAGTGTAACAATTACTACTATGACAAAAGGAAAAACACCAGTAAATTAAATTTTCAGTAAAAAGCCAGGAACGACGACAGCAATCGATCCCTGGCAGTGACGACTAAAATATGCAGTCCGAATGTACTTGGCGTCGGCCTACTTAAATGATTCAGCACGGTCCGGTAGAACGCATCGCATGACGTGACGCGTCCGGCCGCAGCCAAGCCGCGGAGCACGGCCCGGTAGAACGCATCGCATGACGTGACGCGTCCGGCCGCAGCCAAGCCGCGGTGCGCTAAAACTCTCAGGCACCTTATACAGCAAGCAAAGTAAAGGTGTTTCCTAGGGGTCATCATGAAACGTTATTAGATGAGCGTAAAGAAGACTTCAATTACACTCACCCTGAGAAAAATAGTTTTGTTTTTTTTTGTTTTTTTGTTTACTCTCTACCAGGCAAACGTCATCTTGCGATCTTGATTAAAATTGAAGGGGACCTTAGAAATCTCTGAACTTAGACCTGCCACGTTGTAGGGTACAATCGAAAAAAATTTCTCATGAATATCGTACTTTAATGAGTTTTTTTTAATTTTCAATGCGATATTTTCGAAATATTTGGGCCGATTCTGGCCGAATGGGTGGGGCTACAACGTTCATATTTCACATGGACATTAAGGTTATGGTGATGTATTTTGAAAAAATAATTTAGAAAGTTAGCCAGAATTTATTAGACGAGGGAGTGGAGCGACTGAGGATCTCCATTCAACTCAAACGGCTCTTCTGTGATTCTGTACGTAAATGTATATGTACGTCGAAAATGAGCCGAATCGCTGAACAGATTGCGCTGAAATTTTAAACAGACAGCCTGTACGAGTTTACTGGAAACTGCTAATAAAATCAGCTAGATCCATTGCGATTTAAACCTACAAGAAATAATAAATTTAAAAATAGGCTGCGAATGTGTAGTAATACGACAATGGTTATGTTATTGAAAAAAAAAATGTTAATTATTTGTCTGATTCTGAACATGTAGAGCCCAAGGTTTATCGAATCTTTACTCTCAAGGTATCTCCAAATTCCGCTCAGAGATTGAGTAAACCTTGCAATCGTTACACGTATTTTGTACTGGCTATGTTTTCCATTAAATTGTCACAGATGATAAACAACACTGAGTTATTTGCATTTCAAAACATGTTTAATAATTTTTAAATTACAATCTAGAAATTACAAAATCTTTCCCGACCAGGGGATTGAACCCATGTCTCCCACATTTCTGCTATAAGGGCGCTTTAGACAACTAGACTAGGAAACCGCCAAAGTCGTTGTTAGACGAGTGAGCGAGTCATGTGTTGAGTACCCGGGAACATTGGCATTTAAGATTGATAATTATATTGGTATAAATAATAGGGTTTTTAAGGTTAGTTGGTATAAGGGCGCGTCAACTTTAAGGTCATAATGCGTTACTCTAGCCTATGAAAGGAAAGAACAACGCTGTTTAGATCCAGCCTAAGGTATAGGAAGATGAAAGGGAATGTTACTGGGTACTCAACACATGGCTCACTCACTCGTCTAACAACGACTTAGGCGTTTCCCTATTAAACAATCACGGATAAGGGAGTATCCAAAAGAGAGAAAGAAACTTTACTAAATCAACCGATCGTCGAAAAAGTTCACACATTAAATTATTCGCCGTGCGTTTGATCATTTTGGTTACGGCGCTGGGTAGGTTTAGCACTAAATTGTTTTACCGTGGGAATTAAGCCTTTTATAATATGGTGCAATGAATGCCCCTTTTCAGGTGAACTAGGCTATAGATATGTTGAGGGTAGAACAACTGTGAAGGGATGTCCGAGGGCTGTTTAATTGACTCAATCTCTTGCATTCGCATTAACGACTGAGGAAATCCTCGGAAAAACGATTCAGTCAGGATTGAGGGTCACGACGGGATTCGAACCCGGGACCTAGAGAGCCAGAGTCGAGTACTTAACGCTAGAGCCAACACTGTCGGTTAGCACAAACTATATACGAGTACAGTAGCCTAATGGTGGAGGTGCCGGGTCATGAGTTGTCAAAGTTTCCATTGGGGGCTAGAAACTCCCCCTCTACCCCGATAGGCTTTTGAGTAGGTACCATAAAGTATTATATATATATATATATATATATTTGTCAAGAAAACGCTAATTTCCGCTGACTACCACGATAAATGCGTGCGTGTGCGTGTACGTGTGCGTGTGCGTGTGCATGTGCGTGTGCGTGAGTCCTGTGTAGAGAGGATCCGCGAGGCAGTGCTTTTTGCTACTAGATCGTCTGCCCACAGCCTGGTTGATATTGCACAACCGACAAGCCTAGCTTTCATAGCGTTCACTGTTCAAAACAAAAGATAAGAAAATATTTAAAACTATTTCCCGTGTTTGGTAAAATAAAAGAGAAAAAAGTAGTGATTTAATTTTGAATAATTTATTGTGTATCCATTAATAAACTATATTATAAAACACAATTCTATATTAGATTTTCTAATTCCATTTTCATATTGTTGGGATGGCGTCGTTGGCAACCAAATTGTTATTCCTCTCTCACCGCAGCAACAGCCAGATTCGCTTTCACAGTTGAAGACGGGGCCTGAATAGTCTAAACATTTTTTAGAATATCTTCTAGTTTACTTGGTTCATCATGATGGGCAATTATCTTCGAGTGTTGCTTGTTCTCCTGGTCGTCGTGTGTGTTCAGTACGCGCACGCGCAGGCGAACAACGGTACCGCGGTCGACGAGACCACCACACCAAAATCAGGAAACCCTCCACGTAAGTTCATCAGCCTGATCAGGGTGCAATGCATGCCCCTCTAGCTAGGTAGGCCTAGGGGCACTCTTGTAGTTGGGGGGGTCCAACTTTTCAACAGCCAACTTTTTCAAAAAAATACTCTACCTACTAAACCTTGAACGTTGCTTTTTTACTCCCGTCTGGGCCCGGGGTAGAATTCGCCCAGGGCATGGCTCTGCTAATCGTAAAAGGCGATTCAAGAGAAATAGTCCACCTTGCAAACATCAGCTAGTACGAAGGGTAGTTTCTTACTCCCCGAAAATAGAGGCGAGCTCTGGCAATCGTCGTTGAGGACCTTTCCCCCTTCCCTTGACGACCTCTCGACGACGATGACAATGACACAACAAACGAAGACAAAGACGATGACGACCACGACGTGAGAAACCCCCCTTCCTCCCCTTACCCGTGGCTGGTTCTGACCAGCATGGGCTCCTCCCCCCCCCTCCCCACCCCCCTAGGTTAGAGTGGTGCATTATGACCTAACGGTTGACGCGCCATTAATCCAAATAAACAAAAACAAAAAAAGACAAATATGACACCACGAACGATGACAAAACGATGACGACCGCGACGTGAGAAGCCCCCGCTCCATACCCGTGGCTGGTTCTGATCAGCATGGGATTTTCCTTCCCACATCCCTTATAGGCCATAGTAACACACTATAACCTAACGGTTGACGCGCCATTAATCCAGACAAACTACAAAAACGACCATGATAACACGAACGATGACAAAACGATGAGACCACGACGTTAGAACCCCTTATTCCTCCCACTACTCGTAAATGGTTCTAAACAACATGGGACTTCCCCCCCCCCCCCCGCCCCAACCATATCCCCTAGGCTACAGTGGCGCATGGCTCTGCTAATAGTAAAAGGCAAATCAAGAGAAAAAGTCCACCTCGCAAACATCAGCTAGAAAGAGCGGAGTATCTTACTCCCCGAAACTAGAGGCGAGCTCTGGCAATCGTCGTCGGGGACCTTGTCCCCTTCCCTTAACGACCCCCCGGCGACGATGACAATGACACAACGAACGATGACACAGACGACCCGACGGAAACCCCCCTTCCTCCCCTTACCCGTGGCTAGTTCTGACCAGCATGGGCCCCTACTCCTGCCCTCCCCCCCCCCCTTAGGCTAGAGTGGTGCATTATGACCTAACGGTTGACGCGTCCTTAATCCAAATAAACAAATAGGCTACAGTGGTGCATTATGACCTAACGATTGACGCGCCCTTAATCCAAATAAACTAGACTAAAAAATTAAAACTAAAAGGCTCGGGGAGGGGAGAGGTCGCAATCATGCTTGATGCGGACTTGTTTGAGTGAGTCTGCCAATGTGCAATTACCTGGTAATATTGTAAACTTGACTAATTTAGATTTCTTTCTTTAATTCCAGCGCCCGGTCCACCGCCGGCCGGTGCAGCGACGAAAGGAGGTAAATATCATCTTGTCTGATAATCAGACAGCAGTTATAACCGTGGTCACCCTCACGGGGCATTTAGAGTCATTTGATGACCTTAATGGAGCAAATTACCAAACTACAACAAAGATAAAACTAAATAGACCTTATGTGTTGCCGGCATTGGTAGCTGATAATATTATGTCAATTGTGTTGGCCTTCAGTTAGGCGTACAGGTCCCTATTGAAGACCTGGGAAATCTTAAAAAGCATAGGGCCTATGCCTAATGTTGATAAAGTGCCCAAAAGGACAAACATTAGGCCCTATTTACAGTCATGAATCCCAGTAACGATCAAGTTAGAAATTACTCGTCAGCAACATCTACTAGAAAGAGCGAGATCTTATCACGAAAGCTTAGAGCGAAGCCTCTGTCAAATCGTGTCCGTGGGACCTATAGTCCATTTTCCCTTAACGACCCCCAGCGACGTGACATTTGCATCACAACGACGTTCACAGGCGATTGACGACCGCGCGTGAGAAACCCCCCTTCCTCCCTTACCGTGCTGTTCGACGCATGGGCCCTACATCCTGCCTCTCCCCTGCCCCCCTTAGCTAAGTGGTGCATCTAGACCTAACTTGAGCGTCTTAATCCAATAACAAATAGGCCTACAGTGGTGCTTATGACCTAACGATTGACGCCCGCTATCCCAACTACAACTGAGACTAAATTAATACTAAAGGCTCGGTGAGGGCCAGTAGGTTTCGCAACTCATGCTTGATGCGGACTGTGCTTGATGTGAGTTGCCATGTGCCATTACCTGGTAATATTGTCACAACTTGACTTTTAGATTCTTTCTTATTCCAGCGCCGGTCCACGCCGGCCGGTGCAGCGACGAAGGAGGTAATATTCATCTCTCTCTGTAATCAGACAGCAAGTTATACCGTGGTCCCTCACGGTCCCCATTAGAGTTCATTTGATGACAGCTTAATGAGCCAAATTACCACTGGCAACAAGCTAAAGACTAATATACCTTATTAGCTGTTTGCGGCATTGTAGCTGTCATATTGGTCACATATGTTTGTCCTCTCTAGTTAGGCGTACAGGTTCCCTATTGAAGACCTGGGAAATCCCTTAAAAAGCATATTGCCTAATGTTGATAAAGTGCCCAAAAGGACAAACATTAGGCCCTATTTTACATCATGAATGCCCAGTACGATCAATGTTAAGTAATATTTATCTGTCAGCTAATATTACTAATAAAGTAAATTAATTACAAAGCTTATGACTAATAGTGGCCCCTTGTAGTTAAATGTATGATATACTTGGCGTAGGGAGGGCGTAATAGTTATTATTACCTAGCTTGTTTCAGATGCGAGGTTACATGTAGCCTCTATCTAGCCTGGTGGAGTTATGTTTGTCCTCACCTACTCTAGCTTGTTTCAGATGCGAGGTTACATGTAGCCTCTGTCTAGCCTGGTGGTCGCCTCCTAGCCCTAGTTATGTTTGTCCTCACCTACTCTAGCTTGTTTCAGATGCGAGGTTACATGTAGCCTCTGTCTAGCCTGGTGGTCACCTCCTAGCTATGTTTGTCCTCACCTACTCTAGCTTGTTTCAGATGCGAGGTTACATGTAGCCTCTGTCTAGCCTGGTGGTCGCCTCCTAGCTATGTTTGTCCTCACCTACTCTAGCTTGTTTCAGATGCGAGGTTGCATGTAGCCTCTGTCTAGCCTGGTGGAGCTATGTTTGTCCTCACCTACTCTAGCTTGTTACGGATGCGAGGTTACATGTAGCCTCTGTCTAGCCTGGTGGCCGCCTCCTAGCTATGTTTGTCCTCACCTACTCTAGCTTGTTTCAGATGCGAGGTTACATGTAGCCTCTGTCTAGCCTGGTGGTCGCCTCCTAGCTATGTTTGTCCTCACCTACTCTAGCTTGTTTCAGATGCGAGGTTACCTTTGTCTAGCCTGGTAGTCGCCTCCTAGCTTTGTTTGTCCTCACCTAGTAATACTCATGTTTTCTTTCAGCCGCGGGATTGGAGGTCAGCATCTGGGCCCTGTCATGCTTGATTGCTGCTTATCTCGCCATGACCTTCAAGCTGCACTAATGACACGATTATCACTTACCACGATGTCCAGTAATTTACTACAACTACTTTCAAATCCACCCAGTTCAAATTTGTGATTCAAAATTTTCAGTCGTGGGACATTAAATAGTCCATCAATTTTATAATGCGGTTATTTCTTGTCTATTTAGACAAATGAATATGTATATCTGTATGATATGTTACTGAAACACGGTAATGTGAAATGGGACAAAATTTACATAAAATTAGTGTGTATTATTGTACCTTTATTAACCTTTTGGAAAACGTATGTGTATATCTGTAGAAGATATGTAAAGAATCTATGAATGTAAAAATGGACAGAGTGCGTAATAAATTGTTGTAAGAAATGAGTTCTATATTTTTCAGTTGAACCATGAGGAAGCATTTTATTTCACGAGAAAGGGGAGTTTACTATGACTAAACTAAGCCACAAAATCGGTGGATCCTCATTGTGAACAATAATTTTCAGTTTTGATTGGTTTCCCCCACTCTTGCAATAAATGTTTGCATTGAAGTTAGTATAAACATAATCAAGATTGTCCAATATCCCATCGTACTTATTGTCTTCTTTTTTTTACGTTACAGATCAAATAATTGCATAGATAACAAAAAAAACAATTCCTTCTTTTTATCAATTAAAATATTCTATCCTCGAATTCTAGAAGTTTGATGTGAATTTGGGCAGTCTTAATAGGCTCAAGCAATTCTTTGTCTAGTTAAAGAATGGTAACGGTGGTAAAATAATTAATTCGTCTCCTAGAGTTAGGTCACAATGTTTTCATAGACATCAATCTAGAAATTAAAAAAATCCATCTAAGCGGGGTATCGAACCCCGGCTCCCAATTTCTGGTCGGGTGCTTTATTTGTAAGCTGCCAAATCGGTTAAATTCATAACCCTGCATTAGCCTTCATGCCCTATCTAGCAATCTAGCAATTGGGAGACCGGGGTTCGATACCCCGCTGAGATGGATTTGGTAAATTCTGGATTGATTTCTAAAAAATAAATATCACCTATGGGAGTGTTTCCTCAACAATGGAATTGAGTAAAAGAATACAACGATCTTACGGTTGGCGCGCCCTTATAACCAATAGTCTAAACTTAACTACCATGGAAACGTGTTATCAATAAGCCAAACAAAAATAAGAAACTTTTAAAACAATTTCACTTGGCAAGAGAAAAATTGCTCGGGTGTTTTTTTTTATCTGTTCTCTCTACCGGGTAAACGGCACACACATAACAAAAACTTGTTAAAATACAGCCAAACCTTACACACTCAAAAGAAATGAGATCTAAAAAAGGACCTAACTCATCTACCCATCCACATTTGCGCATTTTTAATTCATAAACGTACGGTGTCCCGTAACAGCATCCTTGAAAAGCTTGGCAAAGTAGAATTTGCAATCATTAATTTAAACGTAATAGTTCATCCAAGTTCTTTATTTCTAATTAATTTCAACGTAATATCATGCAAATTCTATTTTGCCAAGCTTTTCAAGAATGCTGTTACGGGACACTGTACGTTTATGAATTAAGAATGCGCAAATGTGGAATGGTAGATGAGCTTGGCCCCTTTTTAAATCTCATTTCTTTTGAGTGTGTAAGATTTGGATGTATTTTTACAAGTTTTTGTTATGTGTGTGATCTCATTACTTTTTCAAGTTCCATTGAAAAATTATTTGTTAAAATATAAAAAATTTAGCAAAGTTGATTTAATTGCTATGGTATTACCAATTAACAATAAAATGTAAAATCTAGTTGGATGAGCGTAGCGAGCGTAGCGAGCGAAGCGAAGATTCCATTTCACTACACTGGAGAAAAAAATCCGGAATGTTTTGTTTTTGTTTTTTTTGTATTTTTGTGTGTCTGTGAACACGATTCCGGCTAAACCAATACTCCAATTACGATGAAATTTTATGGAGGTCTATGAAATCTCTGAATGAAGAACTGCACGGGGGAAAAAATTAATCGAAAAATTATTTCTTATGAAAATCGCAATTTTACGATTTTTTTCGATTTAAAAAAAAAATCTTCGACTTATAACATGTACATGCTTTATCCCATTGTAATGATTTTCTCACAGAACTTTAATTTTATGCATTTATATATTCGTGTGAAATTTGAGCGCAATCGAAAAATCATTTCTCATGATAATCGCAATTTTACGATTTTTTTTTCCAATTTTTAACATTTCTTCGACGAATAAAACCTACATGCTTTATCCGATTATAATGATTTTTTCATTGAAATTTAATTTTATGAATTAATATATTCGTGTGAAATTTGAGCGTGATCGAAAAATTATCTTTTAAAAAAATCGCAATTTTACGTCTTTTTCGTTTAAAAAAAATTACGCTCATCCATTAACGCGGCGGGACTTAAGCGTTTTCCTAGTGGTAGAAAAGACTAGCTTTTTGTAAACAATGAAAGCGATCATTGTCAAGTAACTATAGTTACTTGTTGATTGTATGCCTGTATAAGGCTTTTATTAAAACCTTTATTTGGAAGACTTCCAGCAAATTTTTTCAACTTTTTCTTTCAAAAGATCCTTTATCACTATTACCTTAATGCCCATGTAAAATATGATCGTTGTAGCCCCACCCGTTTGGTCAGAATCGCTGATCGATTTAAACTTACAAATTAGACCGTAGTAGAAGCAGTAGCTAGCATTAACTAGCATTACCTAGCAGTAGCTCACATCCTTAAAGTAATTTTGAGCATGTTTCAAGCCATTTTTTTACCAAGAAGGAATGCTCGTACCCCAACCAAATTTGGCATGTGTTGTCAGGTACTTGAATCTTCTTGATTTTGATAGTTGTTAAGTTCACATCACGTTTCATGACGGCTGGGAGACACCTCGAAATCACCCCACCTCTGCTTGCTGTATAAAGAGCTTGAGTGTGTAGCGCACCGCGGCTTGGCTGCGGCGCCCTAACGGGCACCTAGATATACTATCTTGATAAGATTTAGAGGGGACTTTCGAAATCTCTAAAATGAGATCTGACCAGTTTTTGGGTGCAATCGAAGAAATGTTTCTCATGAATATCGTACTTATAAAACAAAAAATATATTTTTAATGCATTCTTATAATCTGAATTTGGTATGAGAACTCTAAAACGTCAATGGTCAAGTAATTTTGTTCATGATTTTGAGATTAAAAGTTTTACTTTTTTTACCACGAAAATGGTTGGCTTGGCGCTCGTCAACTGGCGAAATGATCTTACTTATTTTCAATGCGAACTATAGGGAGAAAGAATGAAATGCTTGGCTCAAATTCTATATCTCACAACATTCACAGCCAAAGACTTTTGAAGAAGAGCTTGGCTGCCGCTTTTTACAAATGTTTGTATTTGGGGGGAATATCACATATTTTGCTGTTTGTTTCATATCAAGGTGTGAAATACTTGTAAATCAAAAAAAAAAAAAAAAGGGAAATTTCAAAATGTAATTTTCCATCTAAATTGCTCGGATGTACTGCTTAGACGGAGTTTGATTCACTTTCTAAATTTTTGTAAGAATTAAATTGGTGGCTGCATAGCTCAGTTGGTGAGAGCATAGCCCGGACGGCTAAGGTCATGCCTAATTTCATGCTGCTAACTCATTAGGTGCCTTCATGGTGAATGCTGGAAATCAAAAAAATATATACATAAACTACTAGGGATGGGGGTTGAAAAAATGTAGTCTAGGAAATGAGAATAGGCCGATTGGGTTAAAACTTAAAACACATTAAAATATAATTTTAATAACTAATTTGAATAAAAATTCAATTTTGGGTTGGGGCTATGAGTTATTCCAATTGTAGGGGATGATTTAGGGGGTTTTGGGGGTGAGATATCGCTTGCCTCTCGTCGGGTTATTAATTCTGATATTTTTATCTACCCCCATACCAAATTTCGCGCATAAAGCCCTCGTGTTAGATATTTATTAATGGTTTTGAATTTTAATGGTTTAAATGGTTTAAAATGAATTAAATGGTTTTGGTTTTGGTTTTGAAAGCAAAAGTGCATGAGTATAAGGTACATCTAAGAGTGGTCCAAGTTTCATAGTTTTAAGATGTACCGTTTTCTCTGTAGGCTCTTATTCCTCTCTGTCAGAATTCACCAGCCACCCACCCAGCCAGCCAGCCAGATGGAATTTTTTAGACCAAGTCGAGGCACTTTTTTAACAAGAAACGGGTTATCGGATCGGGCTGATTTTTTTTTGAAGGTCATGGACCACATATCAGGTCAAATACCGAGTTTCAAGATTGTAAATATTTCGGGACGGCGTGTGCAGATAGTTGAAAACCCCCTAACTCGGGTAGGACTAAATAGGATCGAGTCAGTCATCGCCTTCTAAGCTGTCGCGTGCTCTTGGCTGCTGGCGGACGACCGTCGCATTAGATAAGTTACTATAGAAACTTGACAATCACCTACAATGCGTACAAAGGGCAAGTTTTTGGGCCTCGAGATACTTTACATTCTATTATTTGGTATTACCATAGCAATTAATATTACTTTATTAAAATTATTCTTATTTAACAAAAATAATTTTTAGTAGAACCTGAAAAGTAATGAGATCCCACGCATACAAAAAACTTGTAAAAATACAGCCAAACCTTACACACTCAAAAGTAATGAGATCTATAAAAGAAGAGCCAAATACATCTACCCTTCTAGATTTGCGCATTCTTAATTCATAAACGTACACTGCCCCGTAACTACATCCTTGAAAAGCTTGGCAATAGAGAATTTGCATGAACTATTATGAGCAAATTGCAAATGCATGAACTATTTCGTTTCAAATTAATCTTTGCAAATTATATTTTTCCAAGCTTTTCAAGGGTGTAGTTACGTGGCAGTGCACGTTCATGATTAAGAACTCACAAATGTAGGTGTACATGAGATTGGGCCTTCTTAAGATCTCATTACTTTTGAATGTGTAGGTTTGGCTGTATTTTTACAAGTTTTTTGTATGCGTGGGATTATAGGATACGCCGACAAATTATTATTAATTTATCAGTGGGAAGACAGCGGTTCTATACAATATCGATCACTTTATAACTGAAAACACTGTTATGTTACCCAAGGGGATATAATGCACTCTGTGAATCCTAATGTCATCAGGTATTCTTTAATGAACACAAACCGTTCCTCTTGAAATCCAAATAACAACCATTCGGTAATAACTTATTTACTGGGAGTAAAAATAGAAGTTTTAAATGGGGATAATCAATAAAATCTAGAAGAAGTCGAATTGTTAAGTTGAGCGCTGAAGTAACAAGATAGTATTGATAAACTTCGTAATTACTTCGCTGATAAACCCAATTATTTCTCGTAGTGATTTATTATTGAAACTTGTCGGAATGGAAATAAAACCATCATTCCGCCGCTCGACACGTAACGCTCATAATACAGCGCTCAGTGGTTTCCAACTGAATTCATATCAACTATAGACTGTAGCGGGTTTATCACTCTGATATTCACCGGCGTTGGTGGTCGGCTCAGAAAGCGTTTAGTTCTGCGAAGTGGTATTTTGAGGGATATTGGCTGTGGTTTTCCACGCAAACTCCAATAATCTCCCGACCAACGCTATTACGCCGGGTTGGAAGTGGAAATAGTTTTATAAATGTGAGCAATAAATATTAAGTACGCCATTCTCATTGTATGCTGTGGTTAGTGGAGCGTTCGTACGAACGTACTCCAGGTAATAAAATAGTCGAGACATTTTATCGTCGTTTAATACGAATATCATTGTCAATATCCTTCAATTTACATTTTTGCTAATACACGTCCGGCATTTCATGAATCATTATTCAAATGGGTATACTAATTAAATGATGTTATACAGTTTATTTATTTAATTACTTCACCTATAAGAACATAGAACAATATAAGTGCTACAGATAAAACATTAATTAAAAATATAAAGGATGTTATACAAACGAAGGACGATATTGTTATTATATTGTTTACTATGTATTTATTGTGTGTTTGTAAACTTCAATATATAGACCTACCATTACGTTAAAGCATAAAATTCTGCATCACATACATCAATTTTCATGTCGTTATATTAACTTAATCTTTAGTTATTGCTAAGTGTTAGCCTATATATTTCAGAATTTTTATAACCATAATGTAAAACTGCAGAAATGATGTTTTCAAGTGATGACAAAAAAAATTATCTAAAATTAATAAAAAAATATACACTGACATTAAAACTAGAATATAAATCGTAGAGTTGAAATTTCGTCTCGTCATTATGTTAAGTCGCCGCCGAAGCCAAGGACTTAAGTTAGAGTTAGTGTGCGTCACATCACACCCACTGCGGAACCTTCCCGACGTTGTCGAGGCCAGAGAGAACGAGAAAATTGTAATTTAAAGTTCGAACGGGTGGAGAAGACGGATGACTTTACTACTTTTCCTTGTTATAAGAGTTGAGTTGCGATTTGTGTATTTGTGACCCTAGAAGAAAATGGGACCCATAAGTCTAATACGAGGTCGGGGGAACGGGAGCCGATTCCCTGGCTGGCTGCAAGGCGAGGCGAGCGAGTAGACTGCGGGCTTCAGTCGTTCCTTTCAATGCTGTTTAGGTGCGAGTGGGTTTACACTTTATAAAAGAAGTAATGAAAATAACACTCTGTTTAAAGTTTTATAAATATGTGGATCATACGACATTTTACTGCTTATTAACATACTTTCAGAAACTTAAATATATTTTTAACAGCGAAATGTCCTATGTTTCGAATTGTTTATGAAATCTGATCTAACCTGTAAAAATGTTTAATTCTGAATTGTTTATTGTTTTAAGCCTCATCTTTAGGAGAAAGTATAAGATTGATCTGATATTCTGAGCCTTTCTATTCCTGCTGTCACTAATCATTAAACTATAATTGTGAATTAAACTATGCTCAACATCAAAATTCACACAAACTTTTTTTCAAAACCTTTTTGACAGATTGTTAAAACATAAAATATAATTATTTATTTTGTAGTTTAAATTAATGGAAAAGTGCTATTATGATATACGCCTCCGTATTTGAATCGTATACTTAAGTGTCTTGAAACATGCTCCTCTTAAATAATGTAAATCAAACTGACATGCGCACAGATGGACTGATAGGCTAGCTATGATTAAAAGCCCCCAAATAATCTCGACTGTCCTTCCAATAATCAAGTATGGTGACTGCAAATGGGAAACGTCCCCCAGCCCACCAGCAGGAATTTATCACCCGTAATTCCAACGCCAAATAATTTCTCCCCAGGGGATTGGAGAGCTTTGACCGCCGGTCAGAGAACGAAGATAGAAAATTGATTAAAAAGTGAGCCGGCTTGTTTGGGTCGTTCCTATAGCGACATAGGCCGCATTCCGGCCGCGGCCGACTCCATTACGTTCTATGGTCAGCCCTCCCCTGGGGCCGGTAGGGGTTCTTTGTCTGGTCCTTGTGTCCTGGCAGTCAAGTGGTGGACCGCTGACTTGTCAGCACAACGCTGGGTGCTTGCCCCGAGGACACTTGCAAACACCTTCATAAAAATACGTGTGGTTCAAAAAATCATCCATCGAACGGCTATTTCATCATTTTCTGCTGTTACTTTACATTGGAATCGCAGATGTTCTTTTGAATCCTGAATACGGGACCAAATCTGCAATTTGTATTTTTTTAAACTGTAGCTGCCTGGCAAATTTTCTCTTTAAAAACATAAATCATTATATTTACGTAATACGGTACATACTATTTTAAATGCGTTGTTTAGTTTTATTATTTTGTTTATTTAATATAAGTACACAATCTTCTAATTAAATGTTAAATCATACGTAACATGAGGAAGACAAAGATGCCACAGGGCAACGTTTTTCCAAAATAACAACACTCTCGAAACAGAGTTTTGAGAAGTCAAAACAGCATTAGTCCATTTCTATAATTAAAAACGTATCATCATCTAACTAGATATCATTGTTTACCTAAATCTTGAACTAACTTCACTGTATGTTTTGATATTTTGAACATGTTGACAAACACGCTCCATTTGAATAAAATCCTATCCTTGGTAAACAACTCGTTTTTGATTTTACTTCGCGATATTGTCCGTCCAACCTAAGCTCTCGGCTGTAATAGCTTCGGACGAGATTCCAGACTATATTATTCTTCCCGAGGAGGAAGCTAATACGGCCGGTCTGTCATTACTAGAAAGGGGAAGCCGGACGCCAGGAAGGGGGGGGGGGCTTATTGCAAACTGGTCAGTTAAATAAATTTCCCTCCATTCCACCGTCTGAGCACACCCTTGCTACTAGGATTTGACGAGTGAAACACGGCGTTACTTGCACAGTGTCTTAGAAACTCGCAAGATTCGCACTTCTAAAACGCGTCAGCTATTCCAAAACTACACCTTTACAGTTGAAACAATGGTAGAGGGAAAGAGAGGTATAACGGTTTTTGGATGAGCGAAGCAATTATTGAAAAATAGCCGGTGTATTTTTTTGTTTTATTTTGGTTTTTTGTTTTTGTTTGACTTTTTTTTCACCTATCAACTTCGCTATGTACCGGCTAACAGCATGTGCGATCTTGATGACATTTTCCCGGAGATCGAAATCACTAAATTTAGATCTGTCAAATTTTATGGGAAACGAAGAAATTTTTTCTCGTGAATATCGTACTTTTACCATTTTTCTACATAAAAGCTCATCCATCAAAGCGACAGAAATAACGTTCGCGAAGCGGTTTTTGTTTAACAAAACATTGAAATATTTCTCGCATGTTACGATGTAACAGGTGATGGTGCAATGTATTGAATAATTTTGTGAGTTTTTGGTGAGGTGCGGGTCCCTGCATCGTGTACAGGATATGGTGCAATGTATTGTAATTAAAATTTTTGAGTTTTGGTGGAGTGCCGGGTCCCTGCAAACGATGTAACGGATATGGTTCAATGTATTTGGATGAGCGAAGCGAAGACTTCAAATTTTTCTGACCCCCCAAAATTTAGCTCGGTGTTTTTTTTTTTGTTTTTTTTTTGTTTTTTGTTTTTTTGTCTGTTTGTTAACTCTCTACCAGGCAAACGGCATGTCCGATCTTGATGAAAATTTGACAGGACCTTCGAAATCTCTGAACTTAGAGGTGTATTGTTTTTGGGTACAATCGAAGAAATATTTCTCATGAATATCGTACTTTTACGATTTTTTTCGATTTTTATGTGCGATATTTTCGTGACATTTGGGCCAATTCTGACCAAACGGGTGGGGGCTACAACGTTCATATTATACATGGACATTAAGGTTTTGGTGATGTAGTACTTTTTGAAGAAAAATTTGAAAAAGTAGCCAAAATCCTTAGAAATAAAGCTTTTAATATAAGTTTTTGATTTTTGTGCGATATTTTCGTGCCATTTGGGCCAATTCTGACCAAACGGGTGGGCCTACAACGTTCATATTATACATGGACATTAAGGTGATGGTGATGTAGTACCTTTTGTAAGAAAAGTTGAAAAAACTACCCAAAATCCATAGAAATAAAGCTTTTAATATAAGTTTTTTACGGTAAATAATCCCAATTGACAGGTTAACTTGACAACAATCACCTACAATGCCTAGTCAGCAAAAACAAAGCACTTGCAAAGTAAAGATATCCCACGCAAACTAAAAAATTTTAAAAAGCTCATCCATCAACGCGGCGGGACTTTAGCGTTTTCCTAGTGTAAGCTAATTTTGTGAGTTTTGGTGGAGGTGCCGGGTCCCTGCATCGATGTAACAGGATATGGTGCAATGTATTTGGATGAGCGAAGCGAAGACTTCAATTTCACGACCCCCAAAAATTTAGCTCGGGTGTTTTTTTTTGTTTTTTTTTGTTGTTTTTTTGTTTTTTGATCTGTTTGTTAACTCTCTACCAGGCAAACGGCATGTCCGATCTGATGGAAAATTTGACAGGACCTTCGAAAATTCTGAACTTAGAGGTGTATTTGTTTTTGGGTACAATCGAGAAATACTTCTCATGAATATCGTTCTTTTACGATTTTTTCGATTTTAGTGCGATATTTTCGTGACATTTGGGCCGATTCTGACCAAACGGGTGGGGCTACAACGTTCATATTTCACGTGGACATTAAGGTTTTGGTGATGTAGTACTTTTTGAAAGAAAAATTTGAAAAAGTTAGCCAAAATCCATAGAAATAAAGCTTTTAATATAAGTTTTTTGATTTTTTGTGCGATATTTACGTGCCTTTTGGGCCAATTCTGACCAAACGGGTGGGCCTACAACGTTCATATTATACATGGACATTAAGGTGATGGTGATGTAGTACCTTTTGTAAGAAAAAGTTGAAAAAACTAGCCAAAATCCATAGAAATAAGCTTTTAATATAAGTTTTTTACGGTAAATAATACCAATTGACAGGTTAACTTGACAACAATCACCTACAATGCCTAGGCAGCAAAACAAAGCACTTGCAAAAGTAAAGATATCCCACGCAAACTAAAAATTTTAAAAAGCTCATCCATCAACGCGGCGGGACTTTAGCGTTTTCCTAGTGTAAGATAATTTTGTGAGTTTTGGTGGAGGTGCCGGGTCCCTGCATCGATGTAACAGGATATGGTGCAATGTATTTGGATGAGCGAAGCGAAGACTTCAATTTCACTGACCCCCAAAAAATTTAGCTCGGGTGTTTTTTTTTGTTTGTTTGTTGTTTTGTTTTTTGTTTGTTTTTCTGTCTGTTTGTTAACTCTCTACCAGGCAAACGGCATATCCGATCTTGATGAAAATTTGACAGGACCTTCGAAATCTCTGAACTTAGAGGTGTATTGTTTTTGGGTACAATCGAAGAAATATTTCTCATGAATATCGTACTTTTACGATTTATTTCGATTTTTAGTGCGATATTTTCGTGACATTTGGGCCAATTCTGACCAAACAAGTGGGGCTACAACGTTCATATTATACATGGACATTAAGGTTATGGTGATGTAGCACCTTTTGAAAGAAAAAGTTGAAATAGTTAGCCAGAATCCATAGAAATAAAGCTTTTAATATAAGTTTTTTACGGTAAATAATACCAATTGACAGGTAACAAAAGAAACTTGACAACAATCACCTACAATGCGTAGGCAGCAAAACAAAGCACTTGCAAAAGTAAAGATATCCATGCAAACTAAAAATTTTAAAACGCTCATCCATCAACGCGGCGGGACTTTAGCGTTTTCCTAGTGTAAGATATGTTTGTGAGTTTTGGTGGAGGCGCCTGGTCCCTGCATCGATGTAACAGGTGATGGTGCAATGTATTTTAATACAAGGAAAACGCTAGTCCCGTCGCGTTGATGGATGAGCTTTTTTGTAAGTTTTTAGTTTGCGAGGGATCTATTCACTTATCAAGTGTCTTTTGAACGCATTGTTGGTGATTGTTGTCAAGTTTCTATTGTTACTTGTAAATTGTTATTATAAACCTAAAATGACTCATATTAAAACATTTTTCTATGGATTCTGGCTAACTTTTTCAACTTTTCCTTTCAAAAAGCAATACACCACCATTGTTTTAATGTCCATGTGAAATATGAACGTTGTAGCCCCACCCGTTTGGTCAGAATCGGCCCAAATGTCACGAAAATATCGCACTAAAAATCTAAAAAAAAATCGTAAAAGTACGATATTCATGAGAAATATTTCTTCGATTGTACCCAAAACCAATACACCTCTAAGTTCAGAGATTTTGAAGGTCCCTTCAAATTTTTATCAAGATCGGATATGCCGTTTTCCTGGTAGAGAGTTAACAAACAGACAGAAAAACAAACAAAAAAAACAAAAAAAAAACACCCGAGCTATATTTTTTCGGGGTTAGTGAAATTAAAGTCTTCGCTTCGCTCATCCAATAATTTTGTGAATTTTGGTGGAGGTGCTGGGTCCCTATGTCTATTAATAGGTAATGTTGCAATTCATTGGATGAGCGAAGCAAAGACTTCAATTTCACTGACCCCCGAAAAAATTTAGCTCGGTTGTTTTTTTTGTTTTTTTTCGTTTTTTTTTGTTTGTTTTTTTGTCTGTTTGTTAGCACGATTCCGGGCAAACGGCATATGCGATCTTGATGAAAATTTGACAGGACCTTCGAAATCTCTGAACTTAGACTTGCCACGTTTTTGGGTACAATCGAAGAAATATTTCTCATGAATATCGTACTTTTACGATTTTTTTTCGATTTTTAGTGCGATATTTTCGTGACATTTGGGCCGATTCTGACCAAACGGGTGGGGCTACAACGTTCATATTTCACATGGACATTAAGGTTATGGTGATGTAGTACATTTTGAAAGAAAAAGTAGAAAAAGTTAGCCAGAATCTATAGAAATAAAGCTTTTAATATAAGTTTTTTGATTTTTTGTGCGATATTTTCGTGCCATTTGGGCCAATTCTGACCAAACGGGTGGGGCTACAACGTTCATATTTCACATGGACATTAAGGTTATGGTAATGTAGTACATTTTGAAAGAAAAAAATTTAAAAAGTTAGACAGAATCAATAGAAAAAAAGCTTTTAATATAAGTTTTTTACGGTAAATAATACCAATTGACAAGAAACAATGGAAACTTGACAACAATCACCTATAATGCGTAGGCAACAAAACAAAGCACTTGCAAAAGTAAAGATATCCCACGCAAACTAAAAACTTTAAAAAGCTCATCCATCAACGCGGCGGGACTTTAGCGTTTTCCTAGTTGTAAGAAAAGTTTGTGAGGTTTGGTGGAGGTGCCGGGTCCCTGCGTCCAGTAAGTCGCATTTGATACAACTTTTACCAAGTACATGTATAACGGGAATTTTAGGTAAAGAAATGTTGAAAACATTTGAAAATTACCGACGAAGTTTGTGTGAAAATTTTAAAAGGGCATGCTTATTATGAAAAGTGTCACAAACGAATCTTAGAAGATATAGTTTTGTTTTTTTTTTAATTTTGAAAACAACTTTAAAATCCATATAAGTATATAGGCCTACCTTTGCAAATCGAAATACACTTTCAAATATATTGTTTTGAAAGTAAATAAACAAGCTAGTTAATTTCAATCAGGGCAAGAAGACAATGTTGTTTTACGCGGGAATATAACAACAACACGTCCTAAGATGTGTTGTGTCTCGTTTCTCAGCTCAACATTTGGTTCACTGGGCAAACTCTTCAATTGGCCCAGAAGGGATGTTAATAATTGTGAAACAACCAACCAGACGGCGATCCTTCCCCTCCTTCCCCTCCTCCCCCTCCCAGCGCTGATATTGTATTGTTTTGTAAAAATATGCAAGAGTTTTACCTTATGATGGAATTTAAAACATATTTTTATAACAAGAGCTCCTTATGTTTATTTTTCAACTTGTGAGAATTTCACTTATTTCGTTCTATCTTCGCATCTGTATCTTGACTTTACCCTGCAGTCTGTTCTTTCCCTGAATTGAACACTGTTATTTCGCTTGCTCTGCTGTTATTATATTCAAATGAATTCATTGAAATGTGTATTTCTTTTCTCATTTAACGCAGGTTTTATTACGATTTACAAACGAGTGATGTTTGAACAAGGAATAATATGATGACGTGAGACTGTCTTTGCCGTTGTCCTTTTCAAAAAAGATCATTGTGTGGAAAAAATAATTTATTTGGTTAATTTTTTTAATTTAAATCCTACATTGTAAATTGAAATTAAACCGTGATCAATGGACTACCTCAAATTTTAAAAATGACAAAAATGTTTGATTGACGACTGACGTTCATGATTAGATCCCGCTTTGCCATTAAACATGACCAAACAAAGTTGCAATTCACCCTCTAAACAATAAAGAAATACATAATACATATTTGGATGAGCGTAGCGAGCGTAGCGAGCGAAGAGAAGATTCCATTCTACTACACTGGAGAAAAAAATCCGGAATGTTTTTTTTTTTCTTTTTTTTTTTTTTTTTTGTATTTTTGTCTGTTTGTCCGCACGATTCCGGCTAAACCGATACTCCGATTGAGATGAAATTTTATGGAGGCCTTCGAAATCTCTGAACTTAGAACTGCCACGTTTTTGAGCGCAATCGGAAAATTATTTCTCATGAAAATCGCAATTTTACGATTTTTTTTCAATTTTTTAAAAATTTCTTTGACTTATAACACCTACATGCTTTATCCGATTGTAATGATTTTTTCGCAGAACCTTAATTTTATGAATTTATATATTAGTGTTAAATTTGAGCGCAATCGAGAAATTATTTCTTATAAAAATCGCAATTTTACGATTTTTTTTAACAATTACGATTAATAAATTAAAAAATTAAAGTTAATTTTTAATTTAATTTAATTTAATTTAATTAAATTTTTAAAAAAATCAACTTAGTAATGATTTTTCCACAGAACAACAGAAAATTCGCATAACACATGGCAGCTCAATGCACCAATTACGCTCATCCAACAACGCGGCGGGACTTAAGCGTTTTCCTAGTAGCAAATAACCTACGACCTCGGTTTAAGATTCAGTGGTGACCTTACGTAGCGCACAGCGCACTAATAACCACCTACACAGAAGACGTCTCATATTGGATATTTCAGTTCGTCTAGCATACCCTCACATAACATCATGTACGGCCTAGATAATGTAATTACCACAGCACTAAAGCGATATTACACGTCTATACGAGGCAGCAGTAATGTCTCTCTTTGAAGGAGAATACTCCAGCCTTGTCACAGCTACTCATGCAGGGAGTGATAAATGAGGATCCCTCTTCCAGACACAGTCTCACGTATTGTAAAGTGTGTCACTGCTAATAACGAGTACAAGACAAGGAAACTCAGTTAACAATATATATGTGTATACTTTAGACAGAAATTTAAAAAAGTGACTACACCTGGGATCGAACCCGGGACCTTAGCTTACCGGGCTTTGCTCTTACCAACTGAGCTACGCGGCCACCAATTTTAAACTGTATAATTTTTTGTCTGTTTCGTACAATGTTCATAACGTGTGTATAGGACAGATTTGACTGCCTTTTTGGATGAGCGTAGCGAGCGAAGCGAAGATTCCATTCTACTACACTGGAGAAAAAAATCCGGAATGTTTTTTTTTCTTTCTTTCTTTCTTTCTTTTTTTGTATTTTTGTCTGTGTGTCCACACGATTCCGGCTAAACCGATACTCCGATTGCTTTGAAATTTTATGGAGGTCTTCGAAATCTCTGAAGTTAGAACTGCCACGTTTTTGAGCGCAATCGAAAAAAAATTCTCATGAAAATCGCAATTTTACGATTTTATTCGATTTTTAAATCAATTTCTTCGACTTATAACAACTACATGCTTTATCCGATTTTCATGATTTTTGCACAGAACCTTTATTTTATGAATTAAGATATTCTTGTGAAATTTGAGTGCAATTGAAAAAAATATTTATCATAAAAATCGATATTTTACGGTTTTTTCTTTTTTTAAACAATTCTTTGACTTATAACACCTACATGCTTTATCCGATTGTAATGATTTTTTCGCAGAACCTTAATTTTATAAATTAATATATTCGTGTTAAATTTGAGCGCAATCAAAAAATTATTTCTTATAAAAATTGCAATTTTACGATTTTTTTTAACAATTACGATTAATTAAAACAAATTTAAAAATTAGGTTAATTTTTTTATTTAATTTAATTTAATTTTAAAAACATTTCAACTAAATAATGATTTTTTTCACAGAACAACAGAAAATTCGCATAACACATGGCAACTCAATGCACCAATTACGCTCATCCAACAACGCGGCGGGACTTAAGCGTTTTCCTAGTGAATTAATATATTAGTGTAAAATTTGAGCGCAATCGAGAAATTATTTCTTATGAAAATCGCAATTTTACGATTTTTTTAACAAAAAACGATTAATTTTAAAAATTTAATTAAAAAAAATCAACTTAGTAATGATTTTTTCACAGAACAACAGAAAATTCGCATAACACATGGCAGCTCAATGCACCAATTACGCTCATCCAACAACGCGGCGGGACTTAAGCGTTTTCCTAGTATAATTCAGACAAAAATCAGATAAAAATTAGACAAAAATTTATACAGTTTTAAATTGGCGGTCGCATAGCTCAGTTGGTAAGAGCATAGCTAGCCTTAGCAAGCTTAGGTCCCGGGTTCGATTCTTGGTGTAGTCACTTTTGTAGTTTCTGTTTAAAGTACTTACATATCAACGTCATAGTCGCCTACTATAAAACCAAAGTTAAACAAATATATATATATATTTATATACCCTCGTGTTTCAAACGTAAGGAGGTAGCTAATCACCCACTTTCTTGGGCACACAGAGTTTACTTACATCGGCTGCCACGTCCTCTTCTCCTTCAATATATTCTTACATTTCTCCTTCTATTTCGTCCTATTTCTGTCTTGCTCTCGCCATTCCTTCTGTCCTCCCATAGTCTTCCTGCTGCTACTTCTGCCCTCTTTCTCCACTATCATTTGTTCTTTGGTCTCCCTTGGTCTATCAGGTCTTTTTATGTACAATATTTATTAATATATTGTTTATTTCTGTTATGGTTTACATATACGAAGAATATGTTTTTACCCGATACATGATATTTAAACTTGATCTTCTACGAGTGAAGTGTACTTTTAATGGTGTGGGCGCGAAGGTATTTTATTTATAAATGTATTATCTCCATAGTACTATCACAGCTATAAGCCCACACTGATAAGAGAACTGGACATATTCACACTAAATCGAGAAATAATTTCTCATTTGTGTGAGAACAAGACAGACAGTATTGATTTCTGCGTGTTTTAATTGTATACACATCATTAGCTGCTTTGATAGGATGTGTTGTCAATTCACATGAGCTTAAGCCGAGGCTGCACCATTATGGGGTCAATGTGGTTTTGCCACGGACTTTCTTGTGGTCAATGTTGTCGACATCGTTGTTTGTTGGTTTTGTGGTTGTTGTAATTCCTCAGTAAACGATTATACATAATACATAAACAATTTTAATAGTTATTATGGACTCCTCCATATTTAGCAGGGAAATTGTAAGTGATGTAACAATTTTTTTAGGAGATGTTTTAAAACTAAATGCTGAATCTATTCAGTACACCTATGTTTGTCATATTGAGCTCACAATATAATATAATTATGTTTATTTTCTCGTTGCAGTATAGGCGTTGTAAATTTTATTTATATTTAAGTTTTATAAACATGTGTAAAATAATGTTCCTTCATTCTTTGAAAGACAATCTAAAGACAGATAGTCGACTATTTAACTTTAATTCGGTTAATATTTAGTTTTAAAGTTATTCTGAATAATGTTATTGTAAAGTCAAATATAAATAAATAAATTCGCATTTAGAGTCTACCCACTCAGTCATATAACTGATTTTCAGTAGGTGTTGTTTGTTGGCTTTCCTAAACTCAGTTAATTCTACTCCGTCTGTTGATGATAAGCAAACGAATAATTTGATTTTTCTAGCACGAGTTGCCTCATAATACAAAATGCATGAAAGTCAAAGTTCGTCCAACAATAATTGAATACGAATAGAATGTAAGTAATGCATCATACAAGAATCCGCCTTTGAAACTAGTTCAAAACTTTAAATTTGAAACAACAATATAGTCAGGTTCACTATGTCGTAAAAACGACTTTCGTAGGATTTTTTTGGAGATTAGCAAAGTGCCATATTTTTGGAAAGCTTGAAACGTCAGGAATTCAAAAATCCATGTTTACATTTGCTCAGATGTTCGTATGGCCGCCATTTTGGCTAATCAAAATGGCCGCCCGAAAATATTAATTTAACTATATCTCGGCTTCCAAGTGACATAGAAAGTTCATATAAAATGCTCTTACTATGTTTTAACACCAAGAATATTAAAATCAAAGTTAAAATTTGTAAATATGCAGCACGGCTGCCATTTTGAATTTAAACTATGGCTGACCCTAAAATACAAATTTCACTATAATTAAGCTTCCAATTGACATAGAGAGTTCATGTTAGTTGTTACTACAATGTATTTACACCAGCAATATATTATTAAATGTTTACATTTGCAAAGATGCCTCTATGGTCGTTTTTTTGGACTTTAAAAATGGCCGACCAGAAATAAAACTTGCTTGATAGCTCGACATGTAATTGTCTAAGAACGTTGGTGAAAAAGGCTCTTAATTTGAGTTAATATCATAAATAACCATAAATCCCTACTAAAAATTGCTTACATGCCCATATCGCCGCCATTTTGGATTTTAAAATGACCACCGTCAAACGAGAATTTCATGATATCTCGGCTTCCAAGTGACATAGAAGGTAAATGTTAGATTCTTCTTCTATGTTATAACATCAGGAAGATGAAATTTATATTTAAATTTGCAGACAAGTCAATTGTGTTGCTATGGCCGCCATTTTGGATTTTAAAATGGCGTCCGATAGTAGGAATAACTTGAATTTTAGCTTTTATTTGTTTTTGATAGATGATTTAACATGCAGTTTTTACATAAGAATAAATTAATTTATCTTTTCATTTGCACAAATCATTTAGGTTGGTGCTACATGATGTGAATAGGGCATAGAGAAATTGGATCGTTTACGAAGAGCAGACAGCTTATTGACCCCTCAAAATTCAGTTACCGTAAGGATACAGATGGAGGTGCTGCCATCAGTTACTACAAAGGTTCTTCAGCACCACAGGCTATCATCGAGTTGGTCAGATGCCAATGCAAAACCAATTGCTCCACGCAAGATGTTCATGTAGAGAAAGAATAACTTACCATGTACAGAACTTTGATTGTGGGACACCGAATGCGAAAATGACGATGACGGCAGCATTGTTATTGCTGACAGTGACAGTGATGAAGATGAGGTCTAGTGTAATGAAGATAAAGAAGATAATGTTTTCTCAATGCAAATAATTTCATAATTTCACATATACTTAAAATATAATTCATAGCTTTTAACTTCTGAAAAGTATGACTGTAAAAATACTGCGATCAGTACCTTACATTTCATTCTCCTTACTTTTGTGCTACAAATAAATTCAACTACCACTAAACTACTAAAAATTAACTACTACTACTACTACTACTACTACTACTACTACTACTACTACTACTACTACTACTACTAGTATTTTATATTAATCCAATCATTTGTAAATTCCAGTAGTCCGACAAAATGAAATCATCACTTTAAATGAACTGTGCAAAATATGTAAACTTCAAGATTCCTTTTCTTGATGTTGAAACATATGCTTGTTCTTTAAAATTTTGATGATAAAGGGAGGCCATTTTTAATTCAAAGTGCCAGCTTCAGAGTAATCTATGTAGATGCAGGCGTAGATTAATATATTCCAGATTTTAAAACGTACAAATAGAGATTTACAGTTATTCTTACGTATCGGACGCCATTTTAAAATCCAAATGGCGGCCATAGCAACACAATTGACTTGTCTGCAAATTTAAATATAAATTTTATCTTCCTGATGTTATAACATAGAAGAAGAATTTTACATTAACCTTCTATGTCACTTGGAAGCCGAGATATCATGAAATTCTCGTTTGACGGTGGTCATTTTAAAATCCAAAATGGCGGCGATATGGGCATGTAAGCAATTTTTAGTAGGGATTTATGGTTATTTATGATATTAACTCAAATTAAGAGCCTTTTTCACCAACGTTCTTAGACAATTACATGTCGAGCTATCAAGCAAGTTTTATTTCTGGTCGCCAATTTTTAAAGTTCAAAAAAACGACCATAGAGGCATCTATGCAAATGTAAACATTTAATAATATATTGCTGGTGTAAATACATTGTAGTAACAACTAACATGAACTCTCTATGTCAATTGGAAGCTTAATTATAGTGAAATTTGTATTTTAGGGTCAGCTATAGTTTAAATTCAAAATGGCAGCCGTGCTGCATATTTACAAATTTTAACTTTGATTTTAATATTTTTGGTGTTAAAACATAGTAAGAGCATTTTATATGAACTTCCTATGTCACTTGGAAGCCGAGATATAGTTAAATTAATATTTTCGGGCGGCCATTTTGATTATCCAAAATGGCGGCTAAATGAACATCTGAGCAAATGTAAACATGGATTTTTGAATTCCTGACGTTTCAAGCTTTCCAAAAATATGGCACTTTGCTAATCTCCAAAAAAATCCCACGAAAATACATAGTGAACCTGACTAATACCTATGTTTTCCAACTGCAGTCTGCAGTTCATGTATAAATCTGCCGCAATATGGTTATTTTTGCAAACTTGGGTATAAACTATAACCCAGTTGTAGAGTTACTTCAACAAACTTCCTGGCTGGATTGCCTGTTACATGAATAAAACCAGAAGTGAAGTTAAATAATAATATAGCTTTGTTTTCTCCGAGATGGCAACTAAGGCAAGAACGCAAGTCCCTGGCCTCGAATCTTCTTATACAGTTATATTCTCATCTTAGTACAAATTTCTCAAGGACAGTACCACATAAACTGTAATCAATGAAATACTTTATTTATTGATAAATCTTATCAAAATATTTAATCTAATATTCACAATGTAACATTTTGCCATCGAATGTTCCAAATTTTGAATCTGGACGCAATCTTAGAAACACAAACCACAGTGATGTAAGAAAAATTAATTCTTCATTGTACGCCTCGCATATAACGGCACCCAAGGTCTACTAAATCTCCTAGCTGACTCAGGATTACATTCAATGTCTTTGGTTTAAGGTTCATTGAATGTCCGCTACGAGATTTATTAGACCTTGAATTGCAAAGCTAATTTGGTTTAGGGCACTTCAAATGGAAGTTTATAATGCGCCGCTCTATACTGAGAGATTTATGTTACAACATATAAATGACTTTAAGTTTGTAAATTAAAATAAATATGTTTTAAATTGCATCGGTTTTAGTTAAATTGTTGTTAATTTCTAAGACATACTTTTGTACAAAGTTGCAAAGACAAAAATGTTATAACATGGGTAATAAAATAATGCACAGTAATAAAGTGGTTGTAGCCCCTACGCCCAGGTCCCTGTAGCTTGCATCGTGTACGTGTCCTCCCTATAGGGCCTGGTCTACACGGGTCGGGGATTTAACCTGAGAATGTGAGGGCATTAGCACGTCTGTAAAGAGAGTGAGAGAGTACAGTACCGCAACAAGTACTCTGCCTTCGAACCGAGTTTCAAGTGAACAGCTAGATCCTCCTAAGTCTCCTGGCGGAGTTTCTGTGAACTTATGGGGGTTGCACGGGGCCGTCTTAAGAGGGACACATTTGCCAGTTAGCAAATAGCTATTCGCTCGGCCAAGAGCGTCCGACGTTTATAATGAAACTTTGCAAAGTTGTCGATAAAGCATACATGGACTGTCCCACAGTCATGGACTTTCAAAATTTTGTCTTAATATAGCCAAACAAGTTCATGAATATTGTCATTTAGGACTTCTTAACCAAATCGAATTTCGCGCTAACTAATTTCTTTTTTATAAATTGTGTTAGAACAAATTGTAGAAATGTGTACAGTAGAGCCCTAATATTTCCACTTTAGTGACATCTGTTACAAATTTTAAACAGTCAGTCAGCGGAGCGATCAGCAATTTGACAAAAACGTATGTTCTTAAGGACATTGGCGAAGAAAAAATACCTGTTTTAGATACACGCCCCCCCCCCCCCCCCGTCCACAAGGCGGTGTTTTTATAGTTGTTAATTATTAATTTCTTCGTCAAACTATTTCAATACTCTTATAAGATTATTTTAACATTAGCCTCACGGTAGCAAGACCCTACTGTATAAGATGGGGAAAATATCTCAATAGTAATAGCATCTATGCAACTTTATAGTATTATTATTATTATTAATTGATATTTACCTGCCCATAGGGCAAAAATGCCAATGTAGGGCACTTTAGGCCCTCTTTAGCTTAATACAAGTACAATCATTTCAGTTAAACCAGTAAATGCATTTTTTTTAAACTGTGAGTCAATCGACGGACATTGTGAGAGAAAGAGAGAGCGATGTTACAAGAGAAATATGACAGTCATAGTCAGTCGACGGGTAGGGAAACTGGAAGAGTAGCTTAGGTGTGTTACCATACCTCATTTCTTTGTAGTTCATTAATTCTTAATACATGAATCAATTAGTCCTCGTTGATTACCTGTGCGCCACTGTGGGCGTCCTCGTTCCTAGCCCCCCTGTATATTGATTGAGAGCGCCTTAAAGTCCTGGGTTCCCAGTTCGACATCAATTCTACATCAGCACCGAGCGGCTTAAGTTACCGACCTGTATTTACAAGGAACTCGGGTAACTCCGAGGGAAAGTGGAGGCATTCAGAGCGCGCAAAGTAAACAGCTGCTGGGCCGGTCCGAGATGCCGGACAGACGGACGGACGGACGCTACAAACTCTATCCCCCCACGCAATGTGTACTCAAGAGTTGAGCAGCAGAGATTCCCACTTGAGGCCAGAGTGATAAGGGGTGATTATCATAAACTAATTTGACTCGCATTAAGAACCAGTGATTGCGGGAATCCTAAGTCGGCTGGACATACTCGAGATGAACTCAAGTTGCTCTATTTGACTATCTGTAGTTAAGGAAGTATATAAAGCTTATTTTGAATTAGAGAGAAGTTTTAATGCTTAGCTCTATCGTTTTTAAATGAAGTAAGACTAAATTCACAATTGTTATTCTTTCATTTTGTGAAGTAATTATTTCTAAACAACGCATCAATAGTTTGAGCGGAATATTGAAAATCGGGCGTTGAAAAACACAGTTTTAGGATTAGTGCGGAACATAATAGGTAATATAGAAACCCTGAGAGTTTTGTGATAAAAGCAAACCACGCACATATTTTCCTTCAAAACACTTCAAACCACAAGAAAATACTTGTTTACAGGCTGGGAATCTGCTCTGAACTGAGCTTGGTGCAATCAGGTAAATCTGGGCTTGAGAATCAGAGTCCATAAAGAGACTAGTTTCACTTTTCGAAAATGGTTTTGTTTTTACATTTACTTGGTTTACTTTACTTTATTTACTTTATTTCTATGAATAGTAGGAAAATGAGAAAAAATCCAAAGGTAACTTTCAAAATGGTGAATAAATATTATGGCAGTCTCGATATTAAATTTAAAAGCGGGGGGGGGGGGCAACAAATTATTTCTTTAATTTCGATTTAAAAAAAGTAGTTCCCAAAAGGTTTGGGCAAAAAATCGAGATTACTGGTGCAAATGGTCCAAAAATGTGACAAAACATAGGGTAGAGAATGTTGAAGCGGGAAGCCAAACTTAATAGACCCTTCAAAAAGCAAAAAAAGTTAACTGCTCCATTGGGCAAGAAAAACACAACGCATTGTCCGTCCTAATTATCTTCTGCCAGACTCTAAAGCCAACTACGAGAGGCAAGTGCGCCGGGAATAGACGCAGGGTGTTCCCAAGTACGCGCTCCACTAGCGTGATAAAAAACACTTAGGACCAAATCGAAACAATTACCGAATCAATATTTAATTCAGCAGGTTTGCCCTCAGAGCGAACGTACGTGGCCACATAGAGTCGAGATTAGTTATCGACTAGAGTAGAGAGTCTAGGGCCACGACTGTGATGATGGCTGTTAGGTCCTTCGAACCAGACATGCTAGCCAGAGGTGGTGTTCGACTTTAGCACCGAACAACTAACTAATTAGTTTGAGCCACTTCTTATGATGTTATTTCTTAATTATTATACATCGGCATGCGATTTTCTATTTTATTTCTAAACCCAACGCCAAACTGCGCAAGCTCCATAAGTGAGATGTAGACATTGTAGATTATAAATTAAGTACCAGCAACACAATGTTGTTATTAACTAAAAAAATACAAAAGTAAATAGGTATTCAATGTTCTTAAAAGCACATAAATTAGCCAACCATTTAAACAGATAGAAAACTATGGTAGCTTGTTCAAACCGTCAATAGCATTAGGCATTATTATCTAATGGTTAATTTTCAAAGATCTGAATGGATGGCAACTGCCTATATCACGTTGAAATCTCATTAATATGCGAGGAGGTTAAAATATTTGTCTGCTTCTTAGAATATGAAAACGTTTTGAATCGTTTGGTCTTGAATAGAGCTTTATAAATTCTCAGTTCACAACAGTCATTTAAAGCAAAATAACTAATTCTTAAGCGGTCAATTAAATAAAACTATTTTGAAACTATGAACGTTAATTGTTTGTTAAAGTGTTCCTTCTCTTGCATTCTGCGTGAATAGGGGTACTTTTAAACAACTTCATATAGATTGAATATTTAACTTGTTCTGTCTCACAATGTTAAATTGTCCGATGTATAACATGTTTCCCGAATCCAACATAATAATCTCCCTAAAAGGCGCACGTGCGGTAGTCTTGTTTCCCTCAGTCATGAAGACGCGTTCACTTTGTGTTCTACACCGTGAAGTAGCAGCCCTCGATATTGTTTTAACTAACTTCATATAGATTGAATATATAACTTGTTCTGTCTCACAATGTTACATTGTCGATGTATGACATATTTCCCGAATCCAACATAATAATCTCCCTAAAAGGCGCACGTGCGGTAGTCTTGTTTCCCTCAGTCATGAAGACGCGTTCACTTTGTGTTCTACACCGTGAAGTAGCAGCCCTCGATATTGTTTTAACTAACTTCATATAGATTGAATATATAACTTGTTCTGTCTCACAATGTTACATTGTACGATGTATAACATGTTTCCCGAATCCAACATAATAATCTCCCTAAAAGGCGCACGTGCGGTAGTCTTGTTTCCCTCAGTCATGAAGACGCGTTCACTTGTGTTCTACACCGTGAAGTAGCAGCCCTCGATATTGTTTTAACTACCTTCATATAGATTGAATATATAACTTGTTCTGTCTCACAATGTTACATTGTACGATGTATAACATATTTCCCGAATCCAACATAATAATCTCCCTAAAAGGCGCACGTGCGGTAGTCTTGTTTCCCTCAGTCATGAAGACGCGTTCACTTTGTGTTCTACACCGTGAAGTAGCAGCCCTCGATATTGTTTTAACTAACTTCATATAGATTGAATATATAACTTGTTCTGTCTCACAATGATCAATTGTCCGATGTATAACATGTTTCCCGAATCCAACATAATAATCTCCCTAAAAGGCGCACGTGCGGTAGTCTTGTTTCCCTCAGTCATGAAGACGCGTTCACTTTGTGTTCTACACCGTGAAGTAGCAGCCCTCGATATTGTTTTAACTAACCTTCATATAGATTGAATATATAACTTGTTCTGTCTCACAATGTTACATTGTACGATGTATAACATATTTCCCGAATCCAACATAATAATCTCCCTAAAAAGGCGCACGTGCGGTAGTCTTGTTTCCCTCATCATGAAGACGCGTTCACTTTGTGTTCTACACCGTGAAGTAGCAGCCCTCGATATTGTTTTAACTAACTTCATAAAGATTGAATATATAACTTGTTCTGTCTCACAATGTTACATTGTACGATGTATAACATGTTTCCCGAATCCAACATAATAATCTCCCTAAAAGGCGCACGTGCGGTAGTCTTGTTTCCCTCAGTCATGAAGACGCGTTCACTTTGTGTTCTACACCGTGAAGTAGCAGCCCTCGATATTGTTTTAACTACCTTCATATAGATTGAATATATAACTTGTTCTGTCTCACAATGTTACATTGTACGATGTATAACATATTTCCCGAATCCAACATAATAATCTCCCTAAAAGGCGCACGTGCGGTAGTCTTGTTTCCCTCAGTCATGAAGACGCGTTCACTTTGTGTTCTACACCGTGAAGTAGCAGCCCTCGATATTGTTTTAACTAATTCATATAGATTGAATATATAACTTGTTCTGTCTCACAATGTTACATGTACGATGTATAACATGTTTCCCGAATCCAACATAATAATCTCCCTAAAGGCGCACGTGCGGTAGTCTTGTTTCCCTCAGTCATGAAGACGCGTTCACTTTGTGTTCTACACCGTGAAGTAGCAGCCCTCGATATTGTTTTAACTAACTTCATATAGATTGAATATATAACTTGTTCTGTCTCACAATGTTACATTGTCCGATGTATAACATGTTTCCCGAATCCAACATAATAATCTCCCTAAAAGGCGCACGTGCGGTAGTCTTGTTTCCCTCAGTCATGAAGACGCGTTCACTTTGTGTTCTACACCGTGAAGTAGCAGCCCTCGATATTGTTTTAACTAACTTCATATAGATTGAATATATAACTTGTTCTGTCTCACAATGTTAAATTGTACGATGTATAACATGTTTCCCGAATCCAACATAATAATCTCCCTAAAAGGCGCACGTGCGGTAGTCTTGTTTCCCTCAGTCATGAAGACGCGTTCACTTTGTGTTCTACACCGTGAAGTAGCAGCCCTCGATATTGTTTTAACTAACTTCATATAGATTGAATATATAACTTGTTCTGTCTCACAATGTTACATTGTACGATGTATAACATGTTTCCCGAATCCAACATAATAATCTCCCTAAAAGGCGCACGTGCGGTAGTCTTGTTTCCCTCAGTCATGAAGACGCGTTCACTTTGTGTTCTACACCGTGAAGTAGCAGCCCTCGATATTGTTTTAACTAACTTCATATAGATTGAATATATAACTTGTTCTGTCTCACAATGTTACATTGTACGATGTATAACATGTTTCCCGAATCCAACTTAATAATCTCCCTATAAGGCGCACGTGCGGTAGTCTTGTTTCCCTCAGTCATGAAGACGCGTTCACTTTGTGTTCTACACCGTGAAGTAGCAGCCCTCGATATTGTTTTAACTAACTTCATATAGATTGAATATATAACTTGTTCTGTCTCACAATGTTAACTGTACGATGTATAACATGTTTCCCGAATCCAACATAATAATCTCCCTAAAAGGCGCACGTGCGGTAGTCTTGTTTCTCTCAGTCATGAAGACGCGTTCACTTTGTGTTCTACACCGTGAAGTAGCAGCCCTCGATATTGTTTTAACTAACTTCATAAAGATTGAATATATAACTTGTTCTGTCTCACAATGTTACATTGTACGATGTATAACATGTTTCCCGAATCCAACATAATAATCTCCCTAAAAGGCGCACGTGCGGTAGTCTTGTTTCCCTCAGTCATGAAGACGCGTTCACTTTGTGTTCTACACCGTGAAGTAGCAGCCCTCGATATTGTTTTAACTAACTTCATATAGATTGAATATATAACTTGTTCTGTCTCACAATGTTACATTGTACGATGTATAACATGTTTCCCGAATCCAACATAATAATCTCCCTAAAAGGCGCACGTGCGGTAGTCTTGTTTCCCTCAGTCATGAAGACGCGTTCACTTTGTGTTCTACACCGTGAAGTAGCAGCCCTCGATACTGTTTTAACTAGCTTCATATAGATTGAATATATAACTTGTTCTGTCTCACAATGTTACATTGTACGATGTATAACATGTTTCCCGAATCCAACATAATAATCTCCCTAAAAGGCGCACGTGCGGTAGTCTTGTTTCCCTCAGTCATGAAGACGCGTTCACTTTGTGTTCTACACCGTGAGGTAGCAGCCCTCGATATTGTTTTAACTACCCTGATGGCAATTCACACGCAACGTGGAAGCAGCAGCCAGCACTTAGCATGGAAGCGGAAGAAAATAAAACTCTCAGGGCGGCAAGAGATAAATACCATAGATAACGGATCCTTTAAAAGAAGCGCCATTTGTTCACTCTGAAGTATTTAATCAAAACCATTTCGGCCTGTGAATAATGTAGAACTCACTAATGTCGTATTAATTGTTTGCCGTAACAGTCGCCATTAAGAGTTCCTTCAGATAAGAATTTGTGTTTGATTGCTCTCGCCGGCGCGAGCGAGTGTAATGCAATCAACTACACTTTTCTATCGCAAGGTAGCGGGGTGTTTCATTAGACCTAACGAATTCAAGATGGCGGGGACGTCGTGTAGACACTCGTTACACGTCACTTACTCTGTTCTCAAATCAATAGTCTTATTGGGTGGAGTGAACTTGCTGTCAGGGAGTGTATTGTCCTTAGCAAGTCATGCCAGCGCGATAATCGCAATCATGTCCAATTAAATGTATTAACACTAAAATCAATTAAATTCAGCTGTGACAGTTTAACATATTACAAGGGTGCACAAGCACAACTATTAATCAATGATTGTTGTGAAAATTTGAAAATTCTTTAATTATTATCATTTAATTCACAAAATTACGATAGTAGACTATTTTTTAAAAATTGATGTATTTTAGGGCAGAAGATTAAACAAAACATTCCAATTTAGTTATTAATTTCTTATTGTCCCGTATTTTATCAATGTTCTCTTTTAGTATAATATATTTCAAGCAGTTTCCACGTGGTCAATGACGGGTTGGTCCTGTTGTAAACCATGGTTCCTGGTTCAAATCCTGTCTTCAGCTATTAGGTCTCATGTGACATCAGACTCTCTACCAATCATGTGCAAAATCATCTCAAAATTATTCGAATCACTGCCCAATTAAAAAGCATAGTCTAGTAAGTAAACCTTGTACGTGGAAAGAGAAGAAAAGAAGCGGCACTTGAAGCACCGTGTAATACACGAAACGCCCTGGATCGCTCCCACCACCCCCCGGCGTAGCTCCACTCCTGTGGACCTAGTACTGTCATGTTCTGTCTCAACCATCAGTACTGACCTAAGGCCTCAGGTTACAACCGCTCGACAAGACTGTCTAGACGCGTGGTCTACGCATGTAGTGCGCGTATGCAAGCAGCTTGTTTGCCGGGGGCTCCAGTGAGACGCCGAGCACACTCGTGTTGCTTGGCTGGAACACGGGTCTATTAATTAGCGATGATTGACAGTTACAACTAGACATGCATTGCAAACCACGTAGGCCTACCATACATACTCTCGTTCCCCATGATTTGCCATACTAGTCTCAATTTGTAATGATTTCATCTCGTATGTTACAAAACTATTGCAATAAACCATTAAGTTCAATACAAATAAAATATATTGGCAACAGCAGTACGGAACTTTCAGCCAACGCTTTCGCACGAAATACCTTGAAATACGTTGTAAAACATGATGTTAGAGCTGTTTTCATCGCTCTTTATTTAAGTACTTAATCAAAAATCTTCGAGTGTTTCAGACCTGGAAAATAAATCACTTTTCATCAGTTTGTTCCCCGTTGCTTTTATCGTACGGTCTGTACCGTCTGGTCGGACACATTCTCGACACTAAGGTCCGTGCTTTGATCGACCCAGCAGAAGCGCAAGGTGGAGAACTCTCACATGAGGTAGAACAAAGTCAGCTGTGTGACTCTTATTAAGATTTAATTAGTCGTCAGCACGGCTAAATATAGAACTGTTTTCGTTTGATAGCGCACAGAAATAGTTGATGTAACTGGCATTTGATGAGGAGAGGATAATTATAAATGTCTGCATGTAAGAAGCCTACATAAAAAAAGAAGTCGATATTTATACCCTAGAGGGTCGCGGTCTTTGGGTTGACACAACCCCCTTCTAGAGTCATTGGGAGAATAGTCGGAGTCCGAAGAAGCTAACGATGCTAATCTAAGGTGAACAACTGTTTACAAAAAACTTTTATTCTAAATTTTAAAACAAATTTTTATTCACCCATATTGTCTTTAGTTTAGGAAGCAGTGCCATAAACAGTAATTTTTACCTTGCGAAATGACTCTTCTCAAACTTTTTACGATCGCGTTAATGGATGAGCGTTTACAGACTATTGAAACTAAAAAGAGAAGGACGAAGATAAAAATTTCAAAGCTTTTCTTAAAACTTTGTGAAGATTGGAGTAGCCGTTTAGAGTCGTGTAAACAAACACAAGAAACGTAAGAAATAAGTACTAGTGCTGCTTCCTGCGAGTAGATAGTGATGTTGAAACATGTCGCAATCATAACAATAATTAATTCAGTTGTTCGATATTGCAATGCATGCCAGCTTGAAGGTTGGACTGTCTGATTCTACGCTACCTTGTCTGTGCGGTTATTGGTCCTCGTCAGAAATGTCAGGCGGTTCACCAGGAACAACATTCTCAACATACCTGAAACAGATGGAAAACACGACATATTAGAGCAAGAAGCAGCTATAATCAACACAACTGATGATGTATCTGACAATTTAGTTACACTGTTAGACAAGGTTGTGAAACGTACAGAGTAAATTCAAAACATCAAAACAGCTTAATTAATTTTTTAAAAATATTTTTTTTAGATACAAATCAAACGAAAAACTGAAAGTGCGGTGATGATATGGTTGAATGCACAAAAAGGCATCTGCAGCCATGAAACTGACCTTTCTTATGCTATGCATTTACTAAGATTTAACGGAGTAACCAGCAAATGAGTTCGCTGAAGAAACCTGCAGTTGTGATGTTTTTTCAAAACGAAAATATAATTTCCATATTTGTATAATTTAGCGTCACGAGTAGGAAAGCATACCCAAGATAGAGAACGACGTTTTATGTTCCAGCGTTCAATAATATTGGAGGTGGCAAGTAGATAAATATTCTAACATTCTGGGAAGCCCATAATCTCCAGGGTAACAAGAAAGATTCTGTATCATATCATACTTGTTCAAGGGTAATGTTTTAAAAAGGCGCACAACAATCGTAGGTCATGTTCGGTTTTTATCGTGAGACGCACAGGCGGTCAGAAAAGTGATGCATGGAAGCTTCGCTCCCTAACAAGATACTTTAATGATGGATGGTTATTTATGAAGATGTTCAATCGGGATTCGAACCCACACCTACAAGTTATTTCTTTTCGATACCACCCTCGTTTTGGTTCTTGTATTGTAGTTGATTCACCATTTGTATTTATTTTATTTTATACAAAACAGGAAAAAAAAAAAATCTTGAGATCAAGTATGTGTTTAGTTAGGGTGATGAAGACTTAAAATTCGGAGTAAAGCAGACCGGATGGTTCAAAAGAATTCAATAGTTTGACCATCAAAAAGGAACCGGTTAATATTTGAGTAGAAAACTAAAATTAACACAATCATAAGGACAAGATATAACTGTAAAAAAAAATACATTAATGGATCATAAATCCAGTTTTATTCTTTAACTATTGTAGTTAGTTTTATTTATTTATTTATAGTAGCTTTAAGACTAGGTATTTGGATGCCTATTATACGAAATACTGTGCCATTATAAGATAAATCCTCCCTTGGGTGTAAGGATAAGGTTTGAGACAACTAGCCAGTAAGAACCTATCCTACAGGGGCTCGAACCCAGGTGCCCAGCCACTACACTAGACAGGACCTGTAAAACTCTTGGGAGCAGGAAATACTGGTAAATTACATTTCCTCGCAATGAATTGATGCAGGGTTTGTATTACCGTTTCAAATAGTAAGTACTATAGCTGTTCTTTCAATTAATTTCATAAATTTTAACAGAGAAATTCATCTGTGAACAGTTATAAACTAATAAGTGTTGTTCGTGCGTTAATAATAACTTCTGTGAGCAAAATTATAAAAGGGCAAATTCGATACTTCACGTTGATTTGTTGACTCACAGATCAATAAATACTGTCCCAATTAAAACAAATTTTAGCGAACTCTCTCAGAATATTATGTGTGTCGGAATATGAACGAAATCTAAGAATGTCTTAAATTTTGTTGATGTTATAATTGGTTCCATAACAAATCTATACGAAAGTTTGCAACACCAATCAAAACAGTAAGCACGTTTTGAAAACGAGTAGTCTAATGAGTGAAATAGATCGAATAAGAAGGTGATAGAGTAAGTGTACACCCATTTGTTACTCCACGTCAACTGGAGCAGACAATCGAATGAACGAACAGTCTTAAGTGTTTTCTCAGGGTGTGTCTGAAATATCTTCTTGGCGCTAAGTTCGTATACTCGAGGCCATTGTTCTTCTAGCGCCTTAGACTCGAGACTCTTCAGTCCGTTTGTCTTATTAGAGGTTTACATTATATCTGATTATTATAATGTTCTGTTGTTAGGGAGTAAAGCTCCCCTATGTGCATCACTGTTCTGTCTGTCCGTCCGTAGGAGCTTGGGTCACGACTCCAGATAGAAACCGAACATGACCGCCGATAGACAATCATTTTTTGTTGACTTTTCTCCTCAACATGGATGATACGGAAAATTCTTGGTTGTCTTGGGGGTGGGGGAGGTGGGACTAACTAAATAAATAATTTTTCGATTGCGTTCAAAAACGTGGCAGTTCTAAGTTTAGAGATTTCGAAGGCCTCCAGAAAATTTCATCGCAATTGGAGTATCGGTTTAGTCGGAATCGTGTTAACAAACACAAAAAAATACTAACATAAAAAAAAGAAAAAAAGAACATTCCGGATTTATTTCTTCAGTGTAGTGGAATGGAATCTTCGCTTCGCTCGCTACGCTCATCAACGAGTCCACAGAGAGGAAGGAAGCCTAGGAGTCAACCGCTCTTCTTGTTTATTGCCTCTCCTCGGTGTAAGAGTCAGTGCACACTAGAGGGATTATTGCGCGGCTGTTATACCCTCGTACATCAGCGAGATTGCTACAAGTGGCAACGATGATTGGTGTCATGCGGCTCTCATGTGATGCAGCCACTTGAGCCAAGCTGGGCTTAAAATAGTGTAGTTAGAGTTTATTGGACATTAATACAATATGAGTTACATAATGTGTGCATAACATTGACCTGTTTTGGTCCTATGATTATAAAACTTAAAGTTATAACTAAAAATAACACATTTAAATAACAACGATTGCAATTTTCAGCACTCAAGACAAACTAATAAAAATATTATGAGGTAGGGTTTGATAGACGGTGGATGGTAGGCTAAATCAAATTGTGTTGCATTGCTGTATTTTTGTTTTGTCTAAGAATTCATTTATACCGTAGAAAGAATTTACTAGGAAAACGCCCGCCGCGTTGTTGGATGAGCGTAATTGGTGCATTGAGCTGCCATGTGTTATGCGGATTTTCTGTTGTTCTGTGAAAAAATTATTACTAAGTCGAAGATTTTTTTTAAATTAAATTAAATTAAATTAAAAATTTACTTTATTTTTTTATTTTTTTTAACAATCGTAATTTTAAAAAAAGAAAAAAATCGTAAAATTGCGATTTTTATAAGAAATAATTATTGGATTGCGCTCAAATTTTACACGAATATATATTTTCATTAAATTTAGGATCTGTGAAAAAATCATTACAATAGGATAAAGCATGTAGGTGTTATAAGTCAAAGAATTGTTTAAAAAAAGAAAAAAACTGTAAAATTTAGATTTTCATAAGAAATGATTTTTCGATTGCGCTTAAATTTCACAAGAATATCTTAATTCATAAAATTAAGGTTCTGTGAAAAAATGATTAAAATCGGATAAAGCATGTAGGTGTTATAAGTAAAATAAATTTTCAAAAAATCGAAAAAAATCGTAAAATTGCTATTTTCATGAGAAAAAAATTTTCGATTGCGCTCAAAAACGTGGCAGTTCTAAGTTCAGAGATTTCGAAGGCCTCCATAAAATTTCATCGCAGTTGGAGTATCTGTTTAGCCGGAATCGTGTTAACAAACACACAATAATACAAACAGAAAAAAAGAATGAAAAACATTCCGGATTTTTTTCTCCAGTGTATTGAAATGGAATCTTCGCTTCGCTCGCTACGCTCGCTACGCTCATCCAATAAAGAGGTCTTTTAGTCCTTTTTTAAATTGTAAGTATACTAGGAAAACGCTTAAGTCCCGCCGCGTTGTTGGATGAGCGTAATTGGTGCATTGAGCTGCCATGTGTTACGCGGATTTTCTGTTGTTCTGTGAAAAATTATTACTTAGTCGAAGATTTTTTTTAATTAAAATAAATAAAATAAAAAATTAACTTAATTTTTTTAATAAATCGTAATTTTAAAAAATAAAAAATCGTAAAATTGCAATTTTCATAAGAAATAATATTCGATTGCGCTCAAATTTAACACGAGTATATTAATACATGAAATTAAGGTTCTGTAAAAAAATCATTACAATAAGATTAAGCATCTAGGTGTTATAAGTCCAAGAATTGTTTTAAAAAAGAAAAAACCCGTAAAATTTCGATTTTCATGAGAAATAATTTTCGATTACGCTCAAATTTCACACGAATATCTAAATTCATGAAATTAAGGTTCTGTGAAAAAATCATTACAATCTGATAAAGCGTAGGGTGTAAGTGAGAAATTTTTTAAAAAACGAAAAAAATCGAAAAATGCTTTTTTATAAAAAAAATTTAGGTGTTATCGCTCAAAAACGTGGCAGTTCTAAGTTCAGAGATTTCGAAGGCCTCCATAAAATTTCATCGCAATCAGAGTATCGGTTTAGCCGGAATCGTGTTAACAAACACACAAAAATACAGAAAAAAAAAAAAAAAAAAAACATTCCGGATTTTTTTCTCCAGTGTAGTGAAATGGAATCTTCGCTTCGCTCGCTACGCTCGCTACGCTCATCCAAAAAAACCATTAACACATGTGGCGGGTATTAAAAAAAAAGTCACTCGTCCAATGTGTTGTAATTTGCGCTACTTTCTGTGCAAAGTAGGTGAGATGGAATGAGAACACTATGTTGACTCTAACAGTAACACAAATTATGGAAAAATAAAAATTTATTTTATTATCTAACAAAAAGTAATATTGCATTATGCGGTCTAGTGAAATGTAAATATACTAGGAAAACGCTTAAGTCCCGCCGCGTTGTTGGATGAGCGTAATTGGTGAATTGAGCTGCCATGTGTTTTGCGGATTTTCTGTTGTTCTGTGAAAAAATCAGAACTTTGTTGAAATTTTTTTTAAATTAAATCAAGTTTAAATAAAAAATTAACTTATTTTTTTTAATTAATCGTAATTTTAAAAAAGGAAAAAATCGTAATATTGAAATTTTCATAAGAAATAATTATTCGATTACGCACAAATTTTACACGAATATATTAATTCTTAAAATTAAGGTTCTGTGATAAAATCATAATAATCGGATAAAGCATGTAGGTGTTATAAGCAGAAGAAATTTAAAAAATCGTAAAATTGCGATTTTCATGAGAAATAAATTTTTTGATTACGCTCAAACTTCACACGAATATATTAATTAATAAAATTATGGTTCTGTGCAAAAATCATTACAATCGAATAAAGCATGTAGATGTTATAAGTCGAAGAAATTTAAAAAAATCGTAAAAAAATCGTAAAATTACGATTTTCATAAAAAATTATTTTTTGATTGCGCTGAAAACGTGGCAGTTCTTAGTTCAGAGATTTCGAAGGCCTCCATAAAATTTCATCGCAATCGGAGTATCGGTTTAGCCGGAATCGTGTTAACAGACAGACAAAAATACAGAAAAAAAAAAAAAAAAAAACATTCCGGATTTTTTTCTCCAGTGTAGTGAAATGGAATCTTCGCTTCGCTCGCTACGCTCGCTACGCTCATCCAAAAACAAAACATTTGGAGTTTTAAGGTTATATATAAAACAAAGCTCAATAATTTATCAATGAAGCGTTAATCATGTTTGTTAGTTGAAACACTGTACAACTCGCACAGAATAAACAAATAACTTCTGAAGCAAAGTAAACACGGAAGAGAGAATGGTGGATGCAAACATGGTGAAATCTCGGAATAAGGTGTTTATGATGATGTTGGTTTTAGTAATAAACACGATGAACCACAAGAAACTGATAGTCACACTGGAGGATGATCCAGAGGTCGCCTGTTCGATGCTTGTCACCAGCAACCATGACCGCTCGATAACTAAGGAATTCGTTATCGATTATCGAAATATTAAATAATTGGTAAATAAATAGTGGCACGAACCAAACTCTAAAGACGGAGATTATCTCACGATGTGTCATGCACTGGCTGGGCTGATGGTGTCACACTCGAGATTTATGTTTAGAAATGAGCTATCAGTCGATAACGGAAGCCAAACACATGACATCGAAGACAGCGAGGCAGCAAACGGAACGCGATTGTATTGTTTTGACTTAAACTTGCCACACTTGAGGTTCCATTTATAGGTCAGAATAGCCTTTGTTGGTGATATCGATTCGTTAATGACATTACCATGTTGATAATCGATAATGAAAAAGTAGCGATGTGCATCCCTAATTAAAACACCCCTCCCACCTATCCCCTATACCAGCCTGCCTTGCTCTGGGGCAGAGAGCTTCATCGCTTCGTCATTAATTATTATCTTTATGGTATTGATGGCAAAATATTTCTTGTCCACACCAGGGAATGAAGAAAATAAATAATATGACATAGATATAATATATATTTTATAAAGCAGATTACATCTCCCATTAGCATGTTATATTTTCCAAATTATATTTCTACGGTTTTAAAATCTAGTTAATAGAAATTCGGTTCAGTTTCGATATTGGCCGAGACAAGTCCTAACGTTATCTTATGTTGACGACATTAGTTGTGTATCATATGTAAACTTGATTTTATCCGTTATTGTTTAATAAATATTTTATACAATTCAGAAATAATAAAAGTCCATCCCGATCGACCAAGTTTTTAGTTTCTGAATGGAATTATAAATGTTAACAATTCTACCTACGGGAACGTTTCCTGACTATCCAAATTGAGAAGTTGTTTAACAAAGCTGTGATGTTTATTAAAGTACCTAATAGCCAATCCTTTATACTTGCTAACTAGGCCGCTTCGCGAACTCTTTTTTTAGTCGCGTTGATGGATGAGTTTTTTTGTAAGTTTTTAGTATGCGTAGGACCACTTTTCCTTTGCAAG
The DNA here is from genome assembly GCA_024449915.1 of Sweltsa coloradensis. Lineage (NCBI taxonomy): Eukaryota > Metazoa > Arthropoda > Insecta > Plecoptera > Chloroperlidae > Sweltsa > Sweltsa coloradensis. The sequence goes on along the minus strand of JAMZAV010000043.1, from coordinate 399,934 downwards.
TGCTTTTTGAATGCATTGTATAAGTGATTGTTGTCAAGTTATTATTATTTGTTCATTGTTATTATAAACCTAAAAAAACTCATATAAAAACCTTTATTCTATAGATTCGAGCTTACTTTTTCATTTTTTTCTTTCAAAAAGCAATACATCACCATAACCTTAATGTCCATGTAAAATATGAACGTTGTAGCCCCACCTGTTTGGTCAGAATCGGCCCAAATGTCACGAAAATATCGCACTAACAATTTTAAAAAAACGTAAAAGTACGATATTCATGAAAAATATTTCTTCGATTGTACCCAAAAACGTGGTAAGTCTAAGTTCAGAGATTTCGAAGGTCCCCTCCAATTTTCATCAAGATCGCATATGCTGTTTGCCCGGTAGAGCGCGAACAAACAGACAGAGGGAAAAAAAACATTGGAGCTTAATTTTTTAGGGGTCAGTGAAATTGAAGTCTTCGCTTCGCTCATCCAATAATCATAATTGAAACTATGGTCAGTTCCCTATTAAAATACCGGTAGAAAGTGAACTAAGTATCTCACATCCACACGAGTGTCATTCAAGCTGGCGAAATGAAGTGAAATTCAAATCGTTGAGCGCCTGAACGTTTTTCTTGCGCGTCGCGTCGCAAGATAAAAGGTGACATGTCGAATGCAAATCCTCTCGAGTTCTTTGTGCGGGAGGGACTCATGTAAAGGAGGGCACTTAATATAGCCACAGCCATTGATTTCCCGTCATCCTACCTGACGTCATTTAAAACCCACTTCTTCACAGAGCGAAGTGGGGATGAAGCGGGTGCAACGCTAGGGCGGGGGGGCCGTGGCGAGGCTTGTTATAGGAAGCAGACGCAGCCATGTCCCGTGGTGCGACAACCTCCATTCTGCATCAACTATTATATTTTGCTTTTATTTGAACCTTAACCAGTTATTTCTCGATTTGGTACGTCGGGAAACACTCCCGTAGGTGTAATTGTTATTATTTATTACAATTCAGAAATTAAAAAAGTAAAAAACATCCGCGTCAACCGGGATTCGAACCACGGGTATTTCACATTTCAGGTGAGCGTCTTAACAACTAGACCATCAGGACGGGTATATTTTAATCTCTTAATTGTAGCTGCATTATACATCTGAATGGATGGAACAGAACCAGTTATGTTTTGAAAGAATATGTTAACAAATTAATGTCATTCGACATTAAAATTATTATTTAAAAAACACACAATATTTTGTATTCTTCTCTGCAGCCATTAGCAAGTGTACTCGAGTTACAATATTGTGCGATTGTAATAATAATTTAATAACTATTAATTTCATTGTTTCGTTAATATATTCTTTCAAAACATAACTAAGCAAGTATAAATAAAAGTTCAAGTTTGATCATTATAATCAGTTGGGAAGGGTGTGTCTTGAATGAGCAATTCTTGGTCTCGCTTGTAAACCGGTTGCTTTCCTAAAGATAATTAGTTTTGAAAGTAGTTTGTAGAAAACCATGTTGCATTATTTCAGTCGATGTGAATAATGATTGTAGTTAATGTACTAATGGACGTTAATAAAAAGAGGGAGAGAAACTACATAATCAACAGATCGTCGAAGAATACAAAAATAGAATAATTCGAATGCTAGAACGTTTTGGTGGAGGTGCCGGGTTAGCGCACTCCAAGCTTTGAAATGTCATTAGCCTTTGTTTACAGGGAGGACGGTAGGGTTTTGAGTACGGTTTTTGTCTCAGTCGTCAGAAAACGAAAAAAACCGTCCCGACCGGTTGGGCTCGGTCCACGAAATAGCTACCGTCGGGGAACGTACTGAGTACTGGATACTACAGTAAAAAGGTTTCTTAAAAAAACCGAACTAAAAATCATAGCCAACCAAACATGGGCCAGTACTACGAACAAAGGGTTTGGGATCGTTACAAAAATTTTTTTCCCTGCACTTTTTTGACATGTAGTTTTTGTACTAACGTGGCCACGTATCCGATCGTTTTATTTTTAACTTTCTTGGGGGGAACATCATGGCTAAACAAATGTTTGGGATGTTGGGTGGTTTTTTAGTTTTTTTCAGCCCCCGAAGGTTTGAGTTGATCTAAACTGAAAGTGAGTCGTTTTAGTTAGGTACGGCAGTAAAAGCTTTTACACCAGATAGAATTCAACGAATCCGGGACCCTACCGTACCAGTCTCCATGTAAAAAAGGCTATTGAGCGCTTATTACTGATGTTTTGGCCTTTTTTTTTCGCGTTCAGTGATGGTGTAGCCTGTAGGGGCCGGGTTAAATAAAGTTTCAAACTTTCTAGGGGGAAGGGGGGGGCAACGCGCCCCTTTCCCACGCGATTACCTAAATCATTCTGTGTCATCCTTGTGAAGGAAAATACCAACAAAAACTCGTGTCAACCGGACTGGTTATCGGTTTGATCATGAGACGTAACACGCGCGCACACGGACGCACAGGAAAGTAATGCTCAAATGTAAGATTCTTTCTTCAAAATAATAGGGAGAGAGATATGTAAATTAATCCATAAATTACAAAATCGATCCCAGCAGGGTATCGAACCCCGGTCTCCCGATTGCCGGTTACCCCTAAGCTACCGGGACAGTTAACTTCATAACATCTGGATTGTTGGTGCATTGTATTGGAAACCGGGACTCGATACCCTGCTAAGATGGATTTTGTAAGTTCTGGTGGATTGATTTCCATAAAATCAGTTACACCTACGGGAGTGTTTCCCAATTAATGAAACTGAGAAATAGGGAGAATAATGTCTATTGCTTTCCCCGTACCCTTCCTTCCGTCTCTGCTAGTGCCACGTCTCACGATAACAATAGATGACTTCTAACTTTCATTATAGTCTATTTGATGACGTTGCCCTAATAAAACATAATGATTCAAATTATTTTAATGACACTAGGGGTCAGTGAAGTGGGACCTGGCACCTCTACCAAGGTGAGTTGAACGTTGGATCAAAAGTGATACTATAACTGTTAACTTCGCTCAATATTTATAATAATAAGACGATTGTTTATTCTGACGCTGTCCGCGGGTGGAATCGTGTCCAGCTCGATAGATCAATCATCAATCAATCAATGATTGATCAATGTTTCCTACTTAAATATAATGCCAGTCTCTAGTTGGTCGGATGGTGTCGGCGCCTACATGGTTGGCTCGGTCTGATTTAAATTTAATGTCCCCCACTGAAAATCAGTTGTGCCTTAAAGTGTAGACTCTAAATACGAAATTATTTTTTATTTTTATTTATTTTGGATACTCTTGTACCAGTGCTTGCTTTGAGTAAATAACGTTCTCTGAAAATACAACATAGGTACTTTGTTTTACTATTCCAATTATTAATATTAACACTTTTTAGTGCGACGTATGTATCGCAATCTTAGAAAAGTGAGCTAAAGCTTAGTATTTAGGTCTTCGTGCGTGTAAGAGAAACCCATTAAAATGCAAATACATCATAATTGTCCAGGAAACTACGAGAGTGCTTCTTGGCAAGTGCTACAAGATGCAGCTGATTAGATAGGTGTGGAATAATTCATAAAAATGCCAGGGTAAATTAATGGATGAGCGAGCGAGCGTAGCGAGCGGAAGCGAAGACTTCAATTTCACTGACCCCCCAAAAAATTTAGCTCGGGTGTTTTTTTTTTTTTTTTGTTTTTTTTTTGTTTTTTTTTTTTGTTTTTTCCGTCTGTTTGTTCGCTCGATTCCGGCAAACGGCATACGCGATCTTGATGAAAATTTGACCGGACCTTCGTTTTCTCTGAACTTAGAGGTGTATTGTTTTTGGTACAATCGAAGAAATATTTCTCATAAATATCGTACTTTTACGATTTTTTTCGATTTTTAGTGCGATATTTTCGTGACATTTGGGCCGATTCTGACCAAACTGGTGGGGCTAGAACGTTCATATTTCACATGGACATTAAGATTATGGTGATGTAGTACCTTTTGAAAGAAAAAGTTGAAAAAGTTAGCTAGAATCTATAGAAATAAAGGTTTTAATATTAGTTTTTCAATTTTTAGTGCGATATTTTCGTCACATTTGGGCCGATTCTGACCAAACGGGTAGGGCTACAACGTTCAGATTTCACATGGACATTAAGGTTATGGTGATGTAGTACCTTTTGAAAGAAAAAGTTGAAAAAATTAGTCAGAATCTACAGAAATAAAGGTTTTAATATGAGTTTTTTGAAGTTTATAATACCAACTAGGAAAACGCTAAAGTCCCGCCGCGTTGATGGATGAGCGTTTTTTTTTGCGTTTTGTGCGTTTGTTTGCACTTTTCCTTTGCAAGTGCTTTTTGAATGCATTGTGGAGGTGATTGTTGTCAAGTTTCTATTGTTATTTGTTAATTGGTATTATAAACTTCAAAAAACTCATATTAAAACCTTTATTTCTGTAGATTCTGACTAATTTTTTCAACTTTTTCTTTCAAAAGGTACTACATCACCATAACCTTAATGTCCCTGTGAAATCTGAACGTTGTAGCCCTAACCCGTTTGGTCAGAATCGGCCCAAATGTGACGAAACTATCGCACTACACATTGAAAAACTAATATTAAAACCTTTATTTCTATAGATTCTAGCTAACTTTTTCAACTTTTTCTTTCAAATGTCACTACATCACCATAATCTTAATGTCCATGTGAAATATGAACGTTCTAGCCCCACCAGTTTGGTCAGAATCGGCCCAAATGTCACGAAAATATCGCACTAAAAATCGAAAAAAATCGTAAAAGTACGATATTTATGAGAAATATTTCTTCGATTGTACCCAAAAACAATACACCTCTAAGTTCAGAGAAAACGAAGGTCCGGTCAAATTTTCATCAAGATCGCGTATGCCGTTTGCCCGGAATCGAGCGAACAAACAGACGGAAAAACAAAAAAAAAAAACAAAAAAACAAAAAAAAAAAAAAAAACACCCGAGCTAAATTTTTTGGGGGGTCAGTGAAATTGAAGTCTTCGCTTCCGCTCGCTACGCTCGCTCGCTCATCCAATTAACAAATAACAATAGAAACTTGACAACAATCACCTCCACAATGCATTCAAAAAGCACTTGCAAAGGAAAAGTGCAAACAAACGCACAAAACGCAAAAAAAAACGCTCATCCATCAACGCGGCGGGACTTTAGCGTTTTCCTAGTAATAGATTAACATAGATCGTTATAGACTCGCTTTCTTAAAGAAGATCGAATTTTAATTACATTAACATTAATTAAGTTTATACTGGTGTAGAAAACATTTCACCCAGCTTAAGAGGCTACACCTGATTCTTATTTTTGTATGCAAACAAATTAAAAACAATGAAAAACAATATAACTCAAAATTGACCTCGAAACAACACTGGGCAGCTTAATCTACGTATGTTACCCGAAATTCAATAAAATTCGCCCACTTATTACTTTATAAATTAACCACTGAATGCAGCCGCACTAGAACAGAAAAATATTCTTATTACTAAAAGTGTGCGTCACAATCATCATTGTCGTCAATATCCTATGTGGTCCTTCTTCAACTTTTGCAAGGTTCTTTACAAGAACACAAGTCTGTACAGTGAAGCTGCAATGTTTTGCACTGTTATTTATTGTAGAACATTGCATTTGCACGATATCAATATTATTCCAACACCATCTCAAGGGATGACTTTGGATATCAATCAATCCATCATCCAGGCACCAGCCACCAGTGGCGTAGGAACCGGGGGGGGGGGCAGGGGGGGCAAAATATTTAAGTTTCACGTTCATTTTTTTAGTTTTTAGATCGCAGATAGTTGCTGTAAAACATCGTTTACAGAGTCCGTGCAAGAAGTTTAGTATTAGTGTTCTAGCTTATTATTGTGCAAAACATATTACTTTTGTATACGGTTTAGTTGGGCAATCAAATTGAAATTTTTTAAAACTTAAGTGTATTAGTCTGGAGGCAGACAGCAGGGGAAAAAAAATCGCTAAACTTTTTGAGTAGAAGCAGCACACTGGTATCAAAATGTTCGTATGGACGTCAGTAATTATTTCTGCCTTGTGTGCATCTCGGCATTTGTTGCGGGTGGCGCTGAGCGGAGGTCAAAGGTCACGCGGGTCACGCGCGCAGTATCACACTGTTTCGGCTATATCTCCTGAACTTATATAGATATTAGCCGCTACTTTGCTTAATTCAGTTGTAGAAATACCATTCTATCATCTCTGCATTGTGTGCATCTCGGCATTTGGTGCCAGTGGCGGTGGATGGAGGTCAAAAGTCATGCGGGTCATGCGCGCAGCATCGCACTGTTTTGGCTATATCTCCTGAACTAATAAAGATATTATCCTCTGGTTTGCTTTATGCAATTATTGAATTACCATTACATCAACCCTGTATTGTGTACATCTCAGCATTTGGTGTAGGAGGCGGTGGATGGAGGTCAAAGGTCACGCGGGTCATGCGCGCCGCATCGCACTGGTTTGGCTATATCTCCTGAACTAATAAAAATACTACCCTCTAGTTTGCTTGATTAAGTTATTGAATTACCATTAAATCATCCCTGTATTGTGTGCATCTCGTCATTTGGTGCAGGCGGCGGTGGATGGAGGTCAAAGGTTACGCGGGTCATGCGCGCAGTTTCGCACTGTTTTGGCTATATCTCCTGAACTATTAAAGATATAACCCTCTAGTTCGTTTGATTCAGTTATTGAATTTGCCATTCTATCACCTCTGCATTGTGTGCATCTTGGCATTTTGAGCGAGTGGTACTCACATTTAATAGGCATTATAAAACATACTACATAACAAGAAATAAAAACTTGTAATCGAGTGAAAATCCATGTTATAAGTCTTTAGAGTTGGCCTGAGCAATTATCTCACTATCCTGCTCGTACATGGAAGGATGAACATTGAGTTGAAACACTGGTTCAGGCTTTTGCTTACCCTTCTCAGAGGGTTTACCCTTGTTAACCAAGAGGGGCTATGTGTTGAACGTTTTTTTTTATCAAACTCGTAACATAAGGTTACCTTATCTTCTCCCGAAACACTTCTTCTGTACGCTGTAGTCTAAAAGGCATGAAACGTCCCCTTGCCGACATGGTTTCTTCATTTATATCAATGTTGTCATTTGCGAAACGAATGTAACCTGACAATTTTGAATCAATAAAGTTCGAAGGTATAATCACATCATCTTTTTCAAAAATTCCATTAGCAATAGATTAGTCAACACGTCGAACATTGTCGTAACTCATACAGTGTCAGCATTGTATAGAACATTCACTAAGCCCTTGGATCGAGATTCTTGGTGTACAGTCATTGCAAAACCTACATGTTTAGGCGTAAATTTTTTACCCCTAGATGCTAGAAAACAATGTCTTGGGAAATACTAAGAATCTTGGTATGCAAATCGTCCTTTGTCGTCTTGCGTGATGGCTCATCATGTCTACATATAGGTTTTAGTAGGATGTGAAGAGATTCGGGTATTATAAGTTCACATTGCTTTTGATCGATGCCTCCTATAAAGCTATGCCCAGGATTATCTTTCAAACCAGCGCGGATTTTTAACGCTACTCTATGAACCCACTGATGCAAACAAACAATGTAAACAGAGCGCTTACACTTACAACAACTGTCTATATTGGCGAGTAATTTCGAAACCAAATAATTGCAATAGCTCATTAATTGTTAATAGCTAATAGCTCAGTGAACAGACATCAAATGGACGGACATATACATAAACAGATTGACCAACCCTTAAGTACAGTTATCAAATGATAATGAACTCACCATCCGTACGGAAAAGTAAAGATAACAAAAAACTTCTAAATCACTGTCGAACTGTTTCACTCGAACACTCTTTACACTCCGAGATATTTAGATGCTTAGACAACTTCCCTACATCGAGTTGTAGTACGACTGCGCACCACCACCACCCAGGATCGTGTTGAAAAAGTGAACTGCAATCCCCCCACCCCACTGTAATCGTTAGTAAATAGTTCAATAAAAAATTCCAAAATTTGGCAAAATATCTGTGAAAGTTTCCGGATCAGTAATAAGCCTTTGACAGCCGCACGTGATGGATTGGGGCGTGCTGCAACGCAAGCGGCAACTGATTGTAGCATTGTCGGTTATTGAGGCTGGATTTAAATATTAGAAATATGATATAGACCTACTAATTCCGAGATGCACACAACACAGAGGTGATAGGATGGTATTTCTACAACTGAAATAAGCAAAATAGAGATTAATACCTCCATTCATTCAGCAGATATACCCAAAACAGTACGCCACCGCACGCCTGACCCCCGTGGTGACCTTTGACCTCCACCTACCGCCTACCTTTACCAAATATAGAGATGCACACAAAGCAGAGGTGATAGAATGGTATTTCAATAACTGAATCAAGCAAACTAGAGGGTATAATCTCTATTAGTTCAGGATATATAGTCAAAACAGTGCGATGCGGCGCGCATGACCCGCGTGACCTTTGACCTCCATCTACCGCCACCTGCACCAAATGCCGAAATGCACACAATACAGGTATGATGAAATGGTAATTCATACTGAAATATTTTGACTGAATCATGCAAACTGGAGGGTAATATCTCTATTAGTTCAGGACATATACCCAAATCAGTACGCCACCGCGCGCTTGACCCGCGTGGAGACATTTGACCTCTGCCCACCATCATCTTTACCAAATACCGAGATGCACACAAAGCAGAGGTGATGAAATTATATTTTAATAACTGAATCAAGCAAACTAGAGGGTAGTATCTATATTTGTTCAGGAGATATAGTCAAAACCGTGCGATGCGGCGCGCATGACCCGCGCGACCTTTGACCTCCATCTACCGCCTCCTGCACTAAATGCCGAAATGCACATAATACAGGGATGATGATATGGTAATTCAGTAACTGACTTATCCAAATTGGAGGGTAATATCTCTATTAGTTCAAGAGATATAACCAAAACAGTACGATGCTGTGCGCATGACCCGCGTGACCTTTGACCTCCGCCTACCGCCACCCGCAACAAATGCCAAGATGCACACAAGATAGATGACATTCCTGACGTTCATACGAACATTTTGATACCAGTGTGCAGCTTCTACTTAAAACGTTTAGCAAAATCGGTTTCTAGAGGTCTTTTTCAGGTCTGCCGCCAGACTATATATCCTTCATAAACAAAACGGTAATCCCTTGAGTTGCCATTTTTTTGGGTGAAAATTAAAGGTCAAAATGCGGTACATTCTGTATGTGAAATTAGTTGTATTTGACGATCGATTGTTTTTTACATGGGCATTTAATATTGTAAAAAAAGTTAGCCCGAGCTTGACAAACAGTCTTAAATTCTCTGGTTATCCAAATGATTATTGTAGGCTACAACATTTTTCTGTCAGCATTATTCTTTTTCCCCTTCCATCGTTTTATGACTCCATTACCAACAGTTTTAGCATGTTCAGAAACAATTAGAAAACCGCCGTCCGCTATTATGTAATATAAACTGATTCTGGTACAGTTTTACTAACCTGCCGCGACTAATTTAAAACCTCCATTAAAAATAATACAACCATTGTCGTACAGAGAGAAGTTCTGTAATGCCGCTTGACAACAGCACAGTGTATAATATTCTTAGCCCGGCAACTGCAAGGAACGCTTTGTGAGTGTTTAAAAACATGTGGTTGAGTAAGCACTATCAGTATACACAATGAATAACTTGAGAAGCACAGACGAATTGTTGGAGTAAAAATGGATTCCTAGTGATTTACATTCGGAAGTTAAAGCAAGTACGATTTAATTTATTTCTTGTAAACTTGATTAAAGTGAAGTTTGGATGGTCTCGAAAAAACTTTTTTATTAGAGTATAAAATGTACAACTAAGAATTAGCTTCATCAATGAAACCAAACAAATTTCACTTACATACTGTAGCATTTTTTTTTACAGTTCACCCCAAAAACGTTTAAACTTCTGTAGAATGTTTGTGAAGAATATGCGCATTTAACTCCATCAGACAATGAGCAGACAGCATAAGCACATTTCAAATAAATGTATCATATATTTTATAAGCTTTCGAAAATACTACAAATTGCCTCTTTCATTGCAGATTCACAGTCAGCTAATAAAAATACAAGTAATTTTGTTTAAAAAATACACAAATAATACAAAAAATACAAATACAAAATACAACAGATCCTGGCATATAAGTAACTATATAATTCACCATCTATTTAAAGGGTAGAAATTTAAAGTTCCAGTACACCCAAAGATTCCGCAATTCAACCTGATTTACTCGATCTCATCCAACAGTCAGGCGGCGCAATATGACCTAACCGGTTGAAGCGCCCTAGTTTCTGACGTCGTCGTCGTATAATCAACCGGCCCTTGACCTGTGTTGCGCTACAAGACCGACAGTGTTGGCTCTGATTCGGGAGGTCCCAGGTTCAAAGCCCGTAAAGACCGGCATCCTGACTGAAGTTTTTCCGAGGTGTTCCTCAGTCGTTAATGCGAAAACAAGGGATTGAGTCGTCTTAAACAGCCCTCGGACATCCCTTCACAATTGTCATACCCGCAACATACCATGTTAGACACCTGAAGACGGGCATGATTGCCCCCAGGGCAGGCTTCCCACGAAAAAATATTATCATAAAGTAACACCACACTCGTATTTTCTCCAACTGTTTTAATACGTCCCATACAGCACACATTGACTGATTGATTGCCCGAGGCCAGTGTGATGAATGGGTCGGCTTCAACGCCAACTTTGCACGGGGGACCGGCTCAATTTCAGGTTCAATTCTCTTTTTGTCCGACCCCGTTTGTGTTTTCCATAGCAGAATTTACATTTAATTGAATTCAATCATGCAAACTAATTGAATAATTAATTATTTGTTGATCTATCGCGTTATTTTATTATATTGGCCAATGTAAACAAGTTGCAAAATCAATACCGATATCAAAGCGCTTTAAAATGATTCTACTTTCAGTTGTGCACCAAAGTGTCGGGGTGGCGCGTGTGATAATAGATCAGGGTTGCTCTTGTAACCTAGTTTCTTAAACTTCTTAATGTGAAGCCTTGACCTTCCCAGCACAAAGCTTGAGTCGACGACAATCAACAATATGTCAGAGGGCTGCCAAATGTGTTGCTTCTGCCTAGCTGGATGACTGAAACGTTCTTTCTTTTTTCTTTCGTTCTTTCTTTTAACGTCTTTCCTATTCAGTTAAAAAACCTGATTATCAATCACAAACAATTCCTCCGAAATTAACAAAAATTTCAAAATACATTTATATAGCATATTTTAGTATAATTTACCCCGCAAAACATGTTACATTACTCATCATGATGTGCGGGTCATTCGTGCACTGTCTTTGTCCCTGTTTCCAATACAGAAAGTCACTGTTTCGATTCCCGCTTCGGGCAGTATAGGCAACACAATAATACGGTGATTTTGGAGCCACCATCCGAACTACCCTTGTAGGTACAGAGGTCAGCTCCGGTGAACAGTGGCCAACCATCGGTCATCTTCTCAAATACCGATTATAGAATTAATTATTTGTAGCACAGTAGTCTTAACATATTTGAGTGTAACTGAAGCAAATGGAAAGCGTGTGGCTATTTATTAAGTTGGCACTGTAACTGTGTATAATTACACAATACTCTACGAAGAACCGTTTTCCAGGATGGGCCTATCAAGCAAATCATAAGTGACCAGATTTCCCTGTGCCCATGAATGTGGTATGTTGTGACATAACAGCTCTTCAAGTACCGCTTAGAAAATGTAAATTTGGCCGGTAGTTTTGAGCATAAAACACGCGTATTTTCTCCTGCATAGCGCGTCCTCATGTCCTACTTTCCGGACATAGGAAACTTTATGACGGCGGTCAGCAAACCTCACCGCAGATTGATAGTTGTAATATCAGTGCACTCCAGGAATTTAATTCTGTTCAAAAATATAATAAATAAGAACAAGTGCACCATTAGGCACTTGCTTCTCTTACGCCAAACGAATTTACTACCAAAATCTTCCACCGCTAGAACCCTACAAATTGCATCAAATTCATAATGTGACGCTTGCTCTGAAATGTATGCGCGGTTGAACAATAGGGAACTGTCCATGTTTTCAATTATATCTTACGCATATTTAGTAATTTGTAATATTCAATTTAATAAACATCGCAATAAAAATGAACTATAAAAAAATAAAATCTGTGGATTCTATGCAAGTTCAAAGTTCCTGAGGTTTGAATTCCCGCACAAAGACTTGAGTACGCGCTCTTTTGGTTGTGACGTAATCGTGAGGTGAGGAGGAGAAGCTGATTGGCAGAACTGTCAGCTCGCCGCCTTGGCGAGCCTTACGATGACGTCAAGCCCACCTGCAATGGCGCATGGCCGTTTTTCGGCGCGAAGCCGGGTTCAAATTTTTCCTCACTCACAGTTAGCGCTAATAAAACCGGACGCATAAAAACTTTACGTCGGTAAGAGGTTATTAGTAGGGACATTTACCATTTGGTAATGAAGGCTGTTCCCTGAAGGTAGTGTCGAGGGCTGTTTAAGATGACTCAATCCCTTTGCATTCGCATTATAACGACTGGAAATTCCTCGGAAAAACTATAAGTTAATTATTAGAACCTTATTAGAATTAAAAAAGGCAAGTTGTCTGAGGTTATCCTCAGTCGGTTAATTTGAATGCAAGGGTTTATTCCTACTTACACATGCTCCGTACAAGCCCCTTTCACAATTGTCCTTTCCTCAACATACCTAGTTAGACACCTGAAGAGAGGCATGAATTGCACCCTAGGCAGGCTTCCTACAAAAATTATTATTATTAATGAAACAAATTAATTGAAATGATAAACAAGCCACAGTTTGTCAAATTTGAACTGTTCTGAAGTTTTCATGGTTGCGACTTTTAATTCCTATAATATTTCATTGTTTCGCTTTGTTGATAACCTTAAGACAACCTATGTCTTGTCTTTCATTTTAATTCTTATAATTTGAATTAATTAATTTTAATGTTTTTTGTTTAAGGGACCATAAATAATATTAATTGATACATGTTAGTTCTTGAGTTTACTTGTTGTGCTACGTTGTTGTGTATATTATACTACATTCGGTTTTAAATACGAGCATTACGCTTTACCAGGAAATTTACGCCGGAATGAATGGAGTAAAAGACTAAATAAAATGTAAAACAAGTCAGTTTCATGTTTGTTTGTTTTTTAATTTGGCTTTTTTATTATGGACAACATAACGGTTTTCAGTTGTTAAATAATGTTCATCGAAATTACGGGGAATAATAATTAATTAAAAGAGCAATCCTTTATTAATAATTGTAATTCCCAATTCATGTTTCATGGTGCTAAATTCCAATTTCATTGGTGACACCTATTTGGTATTTATGTGTTTTACCGTCACACGCCAACGTTGAGTTTATAAAAATTTTGAATGAGATATAAACAAATTTGACATGAAATTGGTCACAAATCTAGGAATATGATTAATCATTGAGATAGAAATTAAAGTAAGTTTCTTTAAATGGTTAATTTTAAGTAAAATTCTTCTTTCTAAACACTTGTTACACTTGAAAAAAATATATAAATATGACGTGAACTCAAATCAAACACAAGTGAACATTAGTCCATTATAAACATTTTGAAATGTACAGAAAAAACGTTTATAACTGCAACACATGTATGTTTTGAGGCATGATACTGATATACCACGCAGTGGGTGAGAGCGTTGCAGTTTTAACCGTGTGTTCTGTGTAGTTTTTCATTTTTATGTCCTGGTTTTCATCATCAATCCATTAACCCATTCTCCGCATCATTGAACTTATTCTCAAACGCCGTGAACTTCCTCTCCGTGGAGAATCTCTCTCCGAATATGTTCCACCTGGCCTTGTACTTGAGCGCGAAGTGTCCTAGCGCGGCTACGCTGACGACTCCCAGCGCGCAGACGATGAGTATCCACCACTGGTGCTGGTACCACCAGGTGTTTGGGTTCGTGCAGCTCGGGGTCCAGTCGGGACTTGTCGCACTGCAGGTTCATCTTGAGCAGCTCCGGCCCAGTCACTCCCTTCAGGTGCGAGGGCGTGGCGCACGTGAGGGGCGCGTACGCGGGCACGGGCCTGATAGAGTACACCGAGTAGGCCAGGTAGAAGTCGCAGTCGCAGTGGAAGGGGTTCCCGTCCATCAGCAGGTTAGTCTTCTGATACACCACCAGGCGGAGCTGCAGCTTCGTGAAGTTGTTCTCCTCCAAGCTGAGAAAGATCAACTCGAGACCCTTCCCGGGTTTGATTATGTCAGGGTCGAAGAAGGTCAGTTTGTTGGCGCGGAGATAGAGGTCGGTGATGTCGGGCATTCTCTGGAAGAAGGACAAGGGGACGCTCTCCAGACCGCACGCGGTGAGGTCCAGAGAGAGGAGAGCCTCCAGATCGAACCCAACCTCCGGGAGCTTCAAGTGGGGGTTGTTGCTCAGCTGTAGATCCAGAAGGTTCTCGCTCAACCCAAGAAAAGCATCGCTCTCGATACTGGTGATGTTGTTGTCGCTCAGCTTAATGACGGAGACGTTGATAATGTTCTTATCTTTGAACGTACCGTTCTTGAGTTTGTGTATGTTGTTCAGGGACAAGTCCAGGACGGTGACCTGGAGGTTGGGGACGAGGAGGGGGACCGCGGAGAGGGAGTAGTTCTGGCAGCGGAGGATGTGGAAGTGGCGGGAACATTTGCAGGGGTGGGGACATTCCCCGAGGACTTGGGCGAGGAACCCGAGGAGGAGCCAAGTGATGAGGCTCATTGTTGCTCGCAGTTGTCACCGAGGGTGAAGCTTGGTTGGAGGACGTTGAGGTTTGACACAGACTTAGCTCCTCCGTGCGACCAAACTTTAAGGATGAGGCCATGTTTCCTACACTTATTCAGCACAGTCTTCTTCGCACTAGGAGGGTTCAACTGAGAATGTGAGGTTTGACACAGATTTAGCTCCTACTGTGGGTACATAGCTCACTCTAAGGACATGTTTCCTGACACTTTAATCAAGCAAAGTCTTTCTCCGCACTGCAGACTGGTTCCAACACTGAAGACGTTGTTAAGACTCGACACAGGTTTGCTAGCACAAATACAATGGTTTTACACAAGTTTTATAAACACTGTAGATTGTAGAAGACACTTCAGTGTGGAGGTCTTACAACGTAGAGGCTACGAAAGCCAAGCTAACTTCACACTGCAGAAGGGAGTGGATCGAGCCGCCAACATGTCCCCATCACACGCGTCCCACACTGCACAGAGGACTAGGTCAAGTACAAACTTCCTGCCAATGCAGCGAGACACTTTAACACCGATCATGCACTCTCAACGCGAAGAAGGTTAGACGACTACTGCACTCAACGGGTTAAGATACTGAATCAGATGATGGCCATTAACCAATTGAAGCAATTGAATTTCGGCTTAAGATATTCCTGCCATGTCAGTTATGTGTGTGATAGGCCTGCCGTTCAGCTTTAACGCGTTTGACAAGTACATTGTTAATAGTCTCTAGTTGAATATACCGGTTAATACATTCGATTACATCAAACTCTACAAATAACTTGGTATCTAATGAGTCAGAATTAGCTAAACGGCATACGCATAAATCAATAGTATGTAAAATTAACACTAAAATATACGTGATTCTACTAGAGCATCGTGCAAGTATCAATCTAAAAATGGTCCTTTATAACATCGCGTCTTGAAACTGTACAAACATTTTACATTCATGCGATATTTCCGTGATATTTAGCTCGCGACCGGGAAAACTTTATGGAAACGTTTGAAATCACTGGATTTAGATGTTTTATGATTTTGGTGACAATCGAAGAAATATTTCTCATAGAAATCGTGCTTTTACGATTTTTTCCCGATTTTTAATACAATGTTTTCGGGATTTTTGGGTCGATTCTGACCAAACGGGTGGGGCTACAACGTTCATATTTTACATGGACAGTAATGGTGATGTAGTACCTTAAAAAAACAAAAAGTTGAAAAAGTTAGCCAGAATTCATAGAAATAAAGGTATTAATATAAGCCTTCTTCAGGTGTAATTAACAAGTCACTATAGAAACTTGACAACAATCACCTACCATGCGTATAAAAAACATGTCTTTGGGCCTGAAGATATTTTACATTCTATTGTTAATTGGTATTACCATAGCAATTAATATAAATTTATAAAAAATATCCTAATTTAACAAAAATAATTTTGTAATGCAACTTGAAAAAGTAATGAGATCCCACTTATACTAAAAACGTAGTAATCATTTGACAGAAATATTTTTGGATGAGCGTAGCGAGCGAAGCGAAGATTCCATTTCACTACACTGGAGAAAAAAATTCCGGAATGTTTTTTTTTCTTTTTCATTTTTTTTGTATTTCTGTGTGTCTGTTAGCACGATTCCTGGCTAAACCGATACTCCAATTGCAAAGAAATTTTGCGGAGGCCTTCGAAATCTCTGAACTTAGAACTGCCACGTATTTTAGTGCAATCGAAAAATTATTTCTCTGAAAATCGCAATTTTACGATTTTTTTATTTTTAAAATTTCTTCGACTTATAACACCTACATGCTTTATTCGATTGTAATATTTTTTTACAGAACCTTAATTTTATGAATTAATATATTCGTGTGAAATTTGAGCGCAATCAAAAAATTATTTTTCATGATAGGCCTAATCGTAATTTTACTCTTTTTTCGTATCTAAAAAATTACGCTCATCCAACAACGCGCCGGAAAAAGCGTTTGCGAAGCTTCCTAGTAAAAAAAGCTCATTCATCAAGCGACTGGAAAAAGCGTTCGCGAAGCGACCTAGTATTTATGAATGTGCACAGTTTTTGGTGTAATGGCGCAACTAGGTCAAAACCCATTTCTATCCCTTTGCGAGGAATTACACTTGAAATGGATATGCTGCTCACATTGCATATTTACGATGTAAAACTCTAAGAGAAAACCCTTTTTGTGGCGTCCAATAACGTACTGCTAGATATAAGCTAACGGAACAGCAAAAAGAGCTAGATATTAAATTGGTATTAGTCCAACACACAGTGCTTCGTGCATGCTGATCTTGTTCAGCGAGATTGAAAATATTCGTGTAGTTTGCATAGAGATCAAAACCACGGACGTTATTAATAACTCCACAAGATGACTGTGGATACAACTCAGCGCACCTACTTTCAGGAGGTCGTCGGGGCATTCCTAGTTCCCGGCAATCCTGAATAATATGTGTTTACTTGAGTTCAGGTTGTCTCAATTCAACGTCTGGCCCATTCAGCTGTAAAACTGATTTGCAAAGGAAGGCAATAAAATATAGTATCAGAATTTCACCAATTGTGCACTAAAAAGTAATAAATAATAATGTAACCCGTTGTAATAATGAAGAATAAAATAAAAATAGCCTTGACATAATAAAGGATAATGTAAATATTTTTGTAGAAAGTTGGAATTTCGGATAATTGAATTTAATCTAAGACATATAATGTGTAAACATGTCATTGTCATAAATAAATATCTAAGTTAAGATAAACATGGCATGTCATAAATAAATATCTAAGCTAAGAAATAAAACAAAACAACAGGAAAACACGAAGAAAAGTTAAAATTAAGATTTAAAAATTCAAACATTTAAATAATTTAAAAAGAAAACTAATAGACATTTTGGTTAGACAAATCCATCTAAACCGAATATGAGGACTGATAACTTTGGAATCACAAGCAGAGAGAATAAATTAAATATAAAAAATGTTTTTAGTGTCTACCCATTCAGTCACATATAACTGATTTTAAGTGGAGACAAAATGTAATATTTTATTTATTTATATACTATTTATTTATTTAAGCTATCCTATTCAGTTAAAAAACTGATTTACAAAGGACCCATCAATCACATGCACAGACAATCGACGGATGCGAACGATGATCAATTGAGACCGGCATAATATTTAAGTAGGAAACACCGATCAATCAAGCTGGACACGATTCCACCCGCGGACAACGCCAGAATCAATAAGACCAATTTGGAACAACCTATGAATTTATTATGTGGCTCGCTACAGATCGTGCACTATCGTGTCCCCCCCTGTGCACTGAACAAGTTTCCTTCAAGTCATAAAATAATTCGATCTTCTAGGAATCTAGGCAGTGTCTGCGAAAGAAACCAACCTCTTGTGATAGAAATAGAACTCGATTCTGTTCTCTAAACGAAAATATTACGCACGGAAATTTAATCTTTATTTGATTTAATCTAAATTGAGGAAGGCCACGTCAAACTTTTACTACACGCCACATTTTGATTAAAATCAAACCACACATCGCAAAACATTCTCAACTTTGACTCCGAAAGTGTAATATACTTCGACTCGGCATTCATCCACGTCGACATTTCTGAAATGTGCGCGTATTTCTTATTAAAAAAGTTTCCTTGGCTTTTGAAAGAAACGAAAAATAAGTAATTTGTGTTGTTGCGAAGTATTCTGTATAACTAAAGTCAAAGAACACTCAGTACAACGTCAGAACTGTTTAGAACTGTTTGTGTTTATGTTTAACTTGAAATTAGTTGGCAGAACGATTATTAAATCATTTGACATGATTCGTCAAATTTGAGTCTCGCTTGCTAATTTTTTTTTTATTCAAAGTTAGGCCCAGTATATTGAAACGTGCTACGCGTGTAACAAAACTTACTCCTTTTGCCCTGAGTTTAAAAGAATGCGTTCGTCTGTTCACTCTTTACCCTGGAGCTGGAGGTGCAAGATCATAGATATTTTAAACACCTATAGTAGGCTAGATTAGCAGTCTCCAATACCTCCGCACAGGCGCGAGCGTACCAAATTGAAGCACCAATCACTCCATTTCAAGATGGCGATTTGGCGTTTTAATTTATGCTTTTTTAATGCAATAAAGTACTTTACTGGATTGTTTGATATGGTTTTAGCTTGTGCAGTATGGGATTTAATAAACAGAAACAATAAGAAAATTTAGTAAGCATTTGATGTTAATGGCTAGTATGCTCACCTGTCAAACTGACGGCAATCTTGAGAACTACTTTGGCTAAAAATCGCTCCCATTTACTTAACATGCAAAGAAGAATTTCAAGATGGCTTCTTATTGTCACGGAAGTGGACCAATGACTGCTAATCTAGCCTACTATAGGTGTTAAGATATCTATGTGCTAGATTGAGTAAGTTATCAGGGTAGAAGCTCTTATATGCATCACTGTTTGTCAGTCCGACCTATGCGTGCGTGCGTGCTAGTGTCACGTCTCACGATGCACACCCAACATGACCTCCGATTGACAAGCTTTATATTATTTGCTGACATATCCCTTCAAAAAGCATTATAATAATAATAATAATAATAATAATAATAATAATAATAATATAATAATTTATAATAATAATAATAATAATAATAATAATAATAATAATAATAATAATAATAATAATAATAATAATAATAATGTCTTTATTTCTCTTGAAGAAAAAGGCGAATACATAGTGTTTCCCGGACAAGGGGGTCACCTCCACCCAAAAGTGAGATAAACCGCCCCGCCAACAAGTAGGATTAAATGCTGGAACAACACGTTGATTTAACTTACTCTTAAATAAATAAACTAATTCGAATTGAGAGTCTCAGTTATATATCTGATTTTCATTGGGTGACAAAATACCAAAGCGACCAAGCCAACCCTGTAGACCACGACGCAATCAAAGAATGAGGCACAATCAACCAAAAAATATAGCAATCAGTGGTATGGACTGTGCGAACACCAGCGGATCAACGCCAGAATCAACAAGGCAGATTCATATAACAAATTTGAATTTATTATGGAATTCCTCGATGCTATAGTTTTTAATTCCCCATTTTTTTTTTAAATTGGGTTAAATTGAAAAACCCTATTATTATGAGCAAGAAAAATTCAAAAACCATACCTACACGTTTTGTAGCAAGTGTCTGAAGGGATACTAAAACAAAAAACTCGAAACATTTGGTGGAGGTGCCGGGTAAGAATAAGCTTTTGCCAGAGTCGATAAATAAGTTCAATCTTCTTTATCGACTCTGGTTTGCCTACAAACGGAAGATGTAAGATAAAAGAAAGTATGCTAACTTTGACAATATAACGCCCGCCAAAAATGTGTAGGGAACTTTCTACTAACTTTTATAAGTAGAAATGTCAACTAATACAGAAATATTTTCATGTTCAGGCTGGTTGAATCTTAGCTCATGGAACAATAAATAGAGGTTTAGAATAAGAACACTTTCTTGTTTTCACACTACAAACTTAAACCCATACAGTACGAACTGAGAACCTAAACCCTCAACTGCAAACCTGGATATATAAAACGCCAACTCTAAAACTATAACTACCTATTCTCTCAAAGTTTTAAAAAGAAACTTTGAATTTTTAACTTGAATGCTTTGATCTCTAAATATTGGAGACAGCGAATAATTCCCCCCGACTTGTTTCCTGAATTGATTAATATCATTCCTTTACAAATACGAGCGTACATACATAACTTTAAACAACGGGAACCATTGTCTTTGAATATTTGCTCATTTTTGTCAATTGCTCCAAAACAACACATACGTTTTTAAATTTTAACTTCTTATCGTTACGGCACGGTACGGTCAACCAAGATGTGGCCACACTCATTAAATCAACACTTTATAAACACTTTGACCTTCCATATTGTTCTGCTCAATCAGAGCACTTGACACAACACTAAAAGCAAAACCACGAAACATTTGATGGAGGTGCCGGGTATGCATTCAGCTTTACTTATTATTCAATTCAATTCAATTTTTTTCCAATTCAACTCATGTTTTATTGTAAGTAGATCACATTTGTTTTAAGTATCCGCGGGTGTCACAGTTTAGAATACAAACGGACTCGGAGAGAGAAAATAAGGTTTGTCAAATTTGAGAATTAACGCCCGCCAAACATTTGACGGAAACTTTCGACTCAATTAAACGAAAATTGTAACAAAATCAAAAATGTGTTCAGATTGTTGAATCTTGGCTCGTGAAATAAAAACAAAGGTCAGATACTTTCATGTTTGTACATTACACCACAAACCTGGATATTAGATGGCAAACTAGAAAACTATAACCGCCAACCACAACATGAAAACACGACAAGAAACTTGAAGCAATAACAATGTAGGGGTTTACTGCACCAACAACAAGCACTTTAACAACAAACATAATAGGAAGTGGAAGGTGAGACAGCATACATAGTATCATATTGGTGCTTACGAGAATACGCTGGCTATAGAGAATCAGTCTGGCTTCATGTAACTAGACGAGATCTAATGGCTTTACATGTTACTTAGAGCTGGATTATAAGTGGCTGGGTCGTCCGCGGAGGCACATCCGAAGCGTATAGCTCCACGTCCTAAGAGGACTGGGGTACGAGGCCTGGGTTTTTTGTTATCGTCCATCGTCATCTATCTCCACTCATCGTCTCGAAAAGCCTTAGTGCATTAATATGAGACGTTAAGCAACAAAAATCATCATGTGGCTGTATTGTTATAGAATTATGTTATTGAAAAGTGATGGATGGTTATGGTTTTAATTTTTTTTTTGGTTTTAAATTTTTTTAGTTTTAAAATAGTTAATAACCGCATCTGCTTTATTTGTAATTTTTTTGTCCTTTTTACATTCGTTAGTTTAATGAAGGCCTACATTCATACATACTTCGACTCTGATTCGGGAGATCCCGTGTTCAAATCCCGTCGAGACCGGCAATCCTGACTGAAGGTTTTTCCGATTGAGTCCTCGTAAATAGCCCTCGGACATCCCTTCACAATTGTCCAATCCACAATATACCTAGTTAGTCACCTGAAGAGGGTAACACTGGTTAATTTGATAAGTAAGTTCTTATGCCCTCAGCGGGCGCCTTACAAAAATTTATTTATTTACACATTAAATTAATATGAAAAAACTAACCATTTGAAATTTTAAGGTGTCACTCAGTCAAAAATTTAATTCTACACCCCGATTTTAAAATTGTGTGTTTTTCAATATATTTTATGTTCATCTCCCAAACATGGAAAAATTGAATTCACAAATATGTCGTCAAAACTAGATTGCTTTCCAAGTGTATGTTGGCATGTAGATGGTCGACGTCGAGGCGCCTCTTGGGTTGGGCCGTGAGAATGACATCGGCTTTGAGCGTCGATAAATGAGGGGTGGAGGACAGGAAGTGCCCCCCCTCCCCCCCCCCCCCCCCCCCCGCGGGCCTGCAAGTGACGGTGCAATTTGTCCACATTGACAGCTGAGTCTGACGGTTTAGTGGTCGCCTCAACTGCAGTCTACACACTACACTGCCACGTAAGAATATATGCGCGGGTGTCGGCGATATCGAACCTCACGACGAATATTGATTGATTTCAATGATTTGAATTTAAATGACAAATTATTACTACATTGATTGATATTGGGAGTTAGAACAAAGCTTAAGCCAATTCATTATTAAGCAAATGTTCATAGCAGCGAGAGAGTTTTCAAAATAGGTTTATAGGGGTATTCACCCGCTAAACTCCACAAAACACATTTCATTCAGAATAACTTGTTCTGAACTAAGAAAGCAACAGAAAAATTATTGGGTTTACGATGACCCGAAACAAAATTCGCAAACTTGGTCATTTTCGAGTAAGGTCCCATCGGCAAAAATCTCCCATGAGAAATAACATGGGGACGATCTTAATGCCCCGTGACCTTGGAGCATTTTGATAAAAAATATGTTGGCCATTATTGACGTATGTGACAGCCTTTTTCTGTAAATCCGCTATATTTTGTTTTGTAACTTGGGCAAGTGGTTCGTTCAAAATATGCTGATTACTAAGAAGGGGTGTGATTTTGGAATTCATATTATGTTTGTGTGTTTGAGTATATATTTGTGCACAGTTTTATGACACGAGGTTAAAAAGGGTCATTTAAGATTGGTGTGATGCTCTAGTTGATATGCAGAACGAAAAATTAGCAAGTTAAATCCAATTTATAAAATTAAAACGCCAATTTCCACAAATTTCAGGATCAAAAATTTAAAAAACAATCGTGCAAAATCACAGTTACAAGATATCATTTTTAAGCGGACTTTTGAGTGTAGAATTATTCTATAGATTATGTGGTAAAAATCATTTTTGAGGTAATATCCCCTTTAAGGGTCATTGTGCACCAAGGGGAAGGAAAGCAGGGGCTTCTCACGTCGTGGTCGTCGTCGCAATTAATAATCAAACGAAGCTCATTGAGAATAGCATAATGTTGGAACTTATTTCCGTACAGTCGTGTGTTCGATTCCCTGACACTGTCAAGACAGAGGTAGTTTGTCGTTTAATCGGGAGACTACGATTTTAAAAGGTGGTCGGCTCGTACCGACCACTGATTGTATGACTGAAAGATTACTTCAAGATCTACCCCAGTCATAAGCGAATGCTGCAATTGAGACCAACCAACAGCCCTTGGACATTTCTTCCCAACTTAAACACCATATTTACCTTCTCGTCACCTGAAGAGGGTCATACAGCTGATATGTACTCTACAACGGGAGTTCCCTACATAGAAAACCTCCCCCGTCTGGGCCCGGAGAAGAATTGGTCCTGAGCATGGCTCTGCTAATCGTAAAAGACGAGGAAAGAGATCAAGTCCATCTTGCAAACATAAGCTAATAATTAGGCGAGTTCTTCCTGAAACTAGAGGCGAGCTCTGGCAATCGTCGTTGAGGACCTCTCCCCCTTCCCTTGACGACCTCCTCGACGACAACGACCATGACAACACAACCTATGACAAAGACGATAACGACCGCGACGTAAGAGCCCTCTCATTCCTTCCCCTAGACTAGAGTGGCGAACTATGACCTAATGGTTGACGCTCACTTAAACCAATTTTTTTTTAAATCGTATCAAACCAGGTTACGCATTTTTTAAACGTTGCTTATTGTTAATGAGACGTTTTACAGAAACGTTCTATTATTGTCAAGTGAACATTAAGAAGGAGCAAATTACCTGTCCTTGTCGCAGATATCTGCAACTTCCCTGTAATGTGACTGATGGCCGACGCAGGGCAACTTGTATTCAACCCACTCATCATTGTGTTCAAGAAACTACAAGACTTTCTAAACGAGTACAAGATAATTAAACGTCTTTCCCGACTAGCTTGACATCTAGACACTGAAAAACGACCTGTTTCAAGTATTCTTGACGTCTCTTCACATATTTTTGTTCGCTCCCATTAAATTTGTCATTAATCACTCGAGTTTAAAGCTTGCATTCTTTTTCTTTTTATCAGCGTATGCCCGTGACACGCCCAAACCTTCTACTTCGTATTAAATATCTGAACGAGCAGGACTGTTTTCAATGTTCAGAATTCATCAAAACAGAATGTCGTGAATATTTTCAAAAAATAACAATGTCGTGTTGTTATAAGAACAACATAAATTAAATATTTTCAGAGTGTGCAAACATTTATAAAATGTAGGTGTTTGAGATATCAAAATTCCGGACACCCCCCCCAACCAGGAAAGTGGGACTCATCAGACCCGGAACCTCCACCAATACAAATTGTACGTACTGAAACAAACGTTGTACAATCACGAAACGCTCCCTTTTTCGCGTAGTCCCGCGCTCGTTCTTGTTCTTTACTGCATATGCTTAGTACATTCACAGGTATAAAGCTAGAAAAACTATCACCATAATAATGAAAACATTGGTTTATTATGTGTACAATATATTACTATGAGCCAGTGTGAAATGTGTAAGTTACAACGCAATTTGGATGGATTGAATGCATATTTAAGTTTCAGTATGATAAATTACACAGAACTTGGTATGACATTGTAAGTTATACACACATAGCCCCAACAAATTATATTTTACTCGACAACAGTTTCGACGCCATTTTCCAAGATGGCGCCTTACGTACAAGCCGAATTTTGGCGAATCCGAAGAATGTTGTTAAAAAACAACATTCTCAAGTGACTCTATAAATGTTTGCTTCCTCCTAATTTTGCCCGGGAAAAATAAAAAATAATCTATTATATAGGTAATTAAATGCTTTATTCTGCACAAAACAGCGTGTTACATCCTCTTCAAGTGTCGAGATCCTTGTCATACGTACGTAAAAGTCTCTACATCGTTCAGCCATCACAACGCTACTAATTGCTATTCTCTGCACCGATCTAAAGGGCAGATATCTTCCCTGGTTGTACGTGGTTCCCCGGTAGTCTGTCCCCTAATGGGTGTCGCTCGTGGGCCGGCTCTTAGTCCCGTGTAGTGTACGGGCGGCGAGCTTTTAGTGCAGCTCGGACTTCCTTCCGATCGCGTGTGCCGTGAGCCATAGGAGTGAGCGGTCACGGAACATTACAGCACCTTAACACGAGAGGCTATTGTTGCTTTGAAGGAATGTTTATTGGAATCGTATGGATTTGATTGAAGCTGGGGTAATTTGTTTTTGTTAACTAGGAAAACGCTTAAGTCCCGCCGCGTTGTTGGATGAGCGTAATTGGTGCATTGAGCTGCCATGTGTTATGCGGATTTTCTGTTGTTCTGTGAAAAAATGTTAAAGTTTTTTTTTAAATTAAATTAAATTATACAAAAATTAAACCTTTTTTTTTATTAATCGTAATTTTACGATTTTTTTCGATTTTTTTTTAAAAATTTCTTCGACTGACAACACCTACATGCTTTGTCCGATTGTAATGGTTTTTTCACAGAACCTTTATTTTATTTTATTTATTTTATTTTTAAAAAATCGAAAAATTGCGATTTTTATAAGAAATAATTATTCGTTTGCGCTCAAATTTCACACGAATATATAAATTCATAAAATTAAGGTTGTGTGAAAAAATCATTAGAATAGGATAAAGCATGTAGGTGTTATAAGTCAAAAAATTGTTTCGAAAAAGAAAAAAACGGCAAAATTTCTATTTTCATGAAAAATAATTTTTCGATTGCGCTCAAATTTCACACAAATATCTAAATTCATAAAATTAAGGATCTGTGAAAAAATCATAAAAATCTGATAAAGCATGTAAAGTCGAAGAAATTTTTTTTAAGTCGAAAAAAATCGTAAAATTGCGATATAAAATGCCATAAAATTTCATCGCAATTGGAGTATTGGTTTAGCCGGAATCGTGTTAACAAACACACAAAAATACAAAAAAAAAAAACATTCCGGATTTTTTTCTCCAGTGTAGTGAAATGGAATCTTCGTGCGCTCGCTACGCTCATCCAATTATCAATAGTTTTCCTGGCAGGAATTTTAACCAATGTCCCGTAACTAATATTATTATGACTTTATTACTTCTTGTATAACCTAGAAACCAATTGTCCAGTGATAAATTGGCAATATGTTAATGCTCCTAAACATATTCCGGCAAGGTCCCCTAAATATCCGCTAGGCTTCGCTGCCGTGCACAGGCCGACTTCGCAAGACCTCCGCTAGGAGTAGATACAGGGGACCTTGTATGCCGGGACATTGTTCAATGGATAAGGAATAAACTATATAAACCAGCTCTGGAACGCAGTGAAACCGAACGCGCTTTCTTCTTGATCTGACCGAAGTGCAGCTAATTGTGGTGACGGCCGCTAGGGAGCGCGCTCGATCTCCCCGCCGCAGACCGACGCGCCATCTGTTGTCCGGGGCGGCCACCGCAATGAACTGCGCTCTAGCGCTGTGCGGCCGCAGTAAGTCACCACTGCTCTATATATAATACATCCGGAGTTTTAAAACACACAACTCGTTAGCACTCGACGACGAGAATTACCTGTTTCATTAATTTATTATTTGAATTTACATTTTCAGCTATGGAGCATGGCTCATGCCCTCATCAGCCACTATAACCTACATCAATTAAGAATAATGTAATATTATGAAAACTATTTTGTGTGAATAAAGAAGGAAACCAGAGAGCGAAGCTACTCATTCAAACATGTTTATTTTTACAGTTCAAATATCGTTTTACCGTCCGTGGTGGCACATTCGATTGCGAGTGCGAAGCGTAAGGCTCTTCGAGGACATGGGTTCGAATCCCGCTTAAAGCATCGTCCTTCATCGTCATCTATCACCACTCATCGTCTTGAATAGCCAAAGTGCTTAAAACAGACGGAGAGCAGCGAAAATCATAATCATCATTAATCGTCTTTGGTGGCGGTGCCGGGTTCAAGAGGGATACAAAACTAAATGTATGTACTCGCTTATTCTCGCATTCATTAATGCGCGGACAGATATCATTAATGCGGTACAGAGCATAGGACTTTTTTAATCTGGGGGGCTATCCGCTCCCTTCACCCCTAATTATGTTGTCATACATTGATGTATCTGAAATATTCAAAGGTTGGATGGAAGATAAAGCCTAACTGGCTTTAATCCCCGCCTAAATAAAGACGAATATCTAGTTAGCAGAAACATGCTGTATTATTCTTGTGCAAGTCAAATCCGCTAAAAAAAATTTCAAATGGGTGTTCTGTTTTTATCGTGAGATACAAACATATTGACCGACGAACAGAAAAGTGACGCTATATGGGAGCTACGCTCCCTAAACACACTCCAAATAGGTGTTTTATAAGTTTCATCCTATGTGTATAGATAAGCTTGACCCCATTTATCATTATTTAAACTTTGAGATACACCACAGAAAGAACACATACAGTTACATAAAGCTGCATTTTTAATAGAATTTAAATTAAATTCGTATGCAACAATGCGCATCCGTCTTGCTACACCACACGAACCTAGCATTGACTAGCAGGACTGTTCTTCCAGGTGGAACCTGTACAGACATAAACTTTCCAACACAAGAAGTAGGTAGCCCAAATGTCGAAATGAGTTAACTCGGATTCAAGTATAATATTAATTTAAAACTTAAAACTCGGGAAGTGTATATTAATGTGGGCTAAATGAGGTAAAGTAACATAGAACTTTGAAGGGCAAAGGTTGACTGTTGGAATGTAAGTGTTTAATTGTGTGGTAACGTCTGTCTTGCCAAATATCACGCAACCTAATACTAAATCAAAACGACGCCGAAATATATACCAGAATTAATATTCTGCTTTGTTAAGGAAAGAACAATACTTGCATTATGGGCAACAACCCTACCCCAAATCTGTCACCAGCTTGAAGATAGTCGTACAGTTGATATTACAATTCAGAAATTAAAAAAAGTTTATAATTAATGTTTGGTGGTCAGTTCAAAGGCAGCAGATATTCGTTGCAGTACTGTTCCATCCATTCAGATGTATAATGCAACTAAAATTCAGAGCTTAAAATGTACCCGTCCTGATGGTCTAGTGGTTAAGACGCATGTCTGGAATGCGGGAGATCCGTGGTTTGAATCCTGGTTGGGGCGGAATTTTTTAATTTCCGAATTGTAGTATAAATAATAACAATTACACCTACGGGAGTGTTTCCCGACCAACCAAATCGAAAAAGAAATCGTACAGTTGAGTTTCAAAGGAAGACGAACTATTATAGAGCGAAACTCACCTATACCTCCCCCCTTAAGTATCTATTGAGCATCACGTTCTGTCTGTCCGTCCGTCTGTGCGTGTGTCACGTCTCACGATATAAACCGAACACGACCTCCAACCAACATGCTGTTCGTTTGTTGACATTGCCCGTCAACAAGGATGATACAGAATACTTTAGTGACCCTTGTGTTCAAGAGAGTGGGGCTAGAATTGTTTGAAGAGCACATGTCCGTACTCGGCACCTCCAACAAGAGAGATTTCAACGCACATTATGATTGTGTTGTTCTTCGACAATCTGTTGATTGGAAGCATCGCTGTGTGTATTCCAGACTTTGCACTTGTTTTAAGACGTTTAGATAAGAAAATACCGTGAACACAAATCAAACTCTTGCCGTCCGCGGTGGTCCATACGATTAACGCGCAGGTCCGAAGCGTATGGCACTTCTACGACGGGGGTTTGAGTCCCGCATTAGGCATCACCACTCATCCTCAAAAATAGTCTGTTTGCATTAAAAGACGTTAAGCAACAAAAATCATCAAATTAAACTCATCAAATGCTCTGAATTTTATTCGTAGCAGAGCCAGAATAGTTACAAATTTAAGTAGGGCTAACATTTGAGGAAAAGGAGACCATGCAACACGCTCACTATATTTAAGCATATGTTTTCACTCTTCTACACCATTGGTTGGCCTAACAAAACGCAGATAGCTGATTTGCTCGTCGCGCAAAATTTTAATGATTGTTTAATGTAAAGTTCAAGTTATGAACAATATTTCACTGACATTTCCAGTTTTTCTAACTATAACACGATCTATTTCATCTGCAGAAGTGTCGAATAACTGACATTTGAATCATTGGTGGACGTGTTTGTTGTTCGGCTGCAATCAACCTCCATCAGTACCACTCACGAGCAACTCTGATGTTATAGATTCCACTACTCCTGCAATATTCCAATCATCGATAATTAATTTCATCTCATGATTATTAATGATAACATATATGAATTATGCAGAAATCATTCTCACTGTCAGATGCACTCCCGTTCACACATCAACGCGCTCGTTTTGTGTGCTGTACCTGTTAATAGAAAAGGTAGACCTATATTTTGCAGTCTACGTTTAATCAAATCTATTTTTAAATCTAGCTACTGCTTCTCTGCCTAATTGTAAATACTTTTATATTCAAAAGTCCATTTGTACAACTACATTGTGTTTTTGTTTTGCCCTTTTCCTCTTTTTTCAAAGTTTGATCATGTACCAGTAGGTACCGGTACTTATTCTGTGGAAGTTTTATAGTAAATCTTTAGTTCCATCATACTTGTAGAGAGTGACCTGTTGCAAATATCGTGCGCGAATAAGTACATACACGTATGTGTCTGTCTATTAATTGACAGTGTCTAAAATAATTTTTGTTTATTAGGTGACTAGAGTAAAATGACTTTTTTGACACAAAAGTCAATTTTTAGTGCTTAAATCTAAGGGTGTCTAAAATAAGTCAAACATCACTAATTAAAAATAGTAAATTTTATAGTTAAACTTAAAACATTTAGACACTAAAAACGACTTTGCTAAAATTGTGTCTATATTTCATAACAAGAGACTAAAATGTACACGCTTATATCAAAAACGATTCAAATTGTGTTTAAAATAGTGACTTAGTGACTAAATTTTAAGGTAAAAAAGCCTTTTGGAACGGAAGTATAATATGAAAGAGTGGACACAGTTACAATTTTACTGCAAAGTATAATGTCTATTGTGTCTATTGTCTATTGTACGTATTTGTTTTTTATGGGCGGCATGTATCATTTGAACCCGAAAGCAACCCTTACTTGAGGGTATTACAATGTATTCGTAGAATTAGACTCAAATTCCATGGTGTAATACCTCGAAACTACCGGTACATTTCTTTATCTACTCATTGGCTATGGCTGATACGAGGTATTACGTGAATGTGTCGGTTTCCAATCAGACACCCAGCTCATAAAAAAGTAGATGCATGTTGCTAGAACTAAGCCAACGATGGTGTTACATCCAGAGATTAATTCATTCATCCCTGATTGACCTAAATCTTCTTCCCTTTGGTTTTGTACTGCAGTACTATTCATTGATATTTCACCATGAAATCAATTGTATTTTCGCGAGTGTTTCTCGAATATATTAACGTCTTGAGCTTAAAGGATCTAGTTGCAGCTTAGCTACCGTGTGACAGGGAGGGAACCTCGTCCAGCTATCAATCAGGATCCTGGTGTCCTCGAACCCGCCACCCCCGACTTAGCGCCCGGTGCCCTAACACTAAGCCCGCGTTATGAGTGTTTGCTTGCGGAGTTACCTCACACGGTAGGTGAGGACACCACCACCAGGGAGTAAGCATAGTGCAGAGAAATATGTAAAGGTTTCATCTTTGGAACCGTTTTTAGTTAGTAAATGCGACTAAGTTCCTTCTCTATCCAGAAAATTGTATTTTCAACAACATTTAATTTCATTTAAATTAATCACAAGTGACCTTTAGTAACTTTAATTTTAAACTTTAGTAAAAGTAAAAGTAAATTTAGTAAAACTGTTGAGTTTTAATGCATTGTTGTTGTAACATTACTACGGTATTTCAAATATTTACTTAAATGTAGTTCATTGTTGTGTCTGCATCTAATGTAATTAGATTTATTTAGTTGTCCTCCTTTGTAAATCAGTTTTTATAACTGAATAGGATAGACGTTAAATAAATAAAAAAAGTAAGGTACACCAAAGAGTTTCCTTCATACGAAGTGTCAACTGTCTCTGGAAATCTTTGAAACTTTCATAATTAATGAAAATTGTAATGAAAGACAAGTCACCTTTATACAAACGTCTGATATTCAGATTTGGTAAAGCAATGTAAGCGTTATCCGGTCGAGGTGAGATTTATTGGCCAGTAGAGTTTTCAATCAGATATTGATCAATCGTACACAAACTATATCGGACAAAGATAAACAAATATTACTTTCTTGTCATTAAGCGCAAGCTGATACAAAGAACTCTCAAGACTGGTAGAAAACTGTGTGATGATGTGTTCTACTCTACCCCTACGTTCACAATCACAGTTCTCTCTCCTCTCACCCCCCCCCCCCCGTCTTCTGACAAGAGCACGTTCCACCCAAAGCATTAATCCTAGTTATCATAATCCCATTCGTATAAACCCACACCGTGCGTTGTGCGATGTCGTTGTACGCGTCACACAGAGCAGACATATTGTTGGTTTACACTCACAAGACATCCGGGAGGCCGCGTGACTGTGACGTCACCGCTGTTCAACCCACGTACGTACCTGAAACAACAGATAACAATGTTTAGTTGATACACAGGGAGAGAGAAGTATATGTTAGGCACAGCTGTCACATCGGACACAAGAACATGTCATGAAGAGCCACTGGACATGGATTAAGAAATGTTGGTTCACCCGTATTATATTTGAGCACAAGGGTAGCGAAAGAAATAGTTCATGCCGCCGTAATTGACTGAAACATTAAGCCAAGGTTTTCTCCGGGTTAGGGATTGAGTCGCTTGGACAGGAACAGTTCGCCCAAGTTACACCAGGGTAAACTATGTGTACCCTACAGCGACCATTCACTTGGGGTCTAGGTTGAGGCAGTATTCTAAAGAAGAAGTGCAAACACATTTGTCAACATTTGTAATTTAAAACTGTGTATAACTTTCTTCTAGACTTTTTTTTCAAAAACCATCTTACTCTGATGGAAAGAAACATTCACTGTGAAATCATTGGCTAAGGTGCGAACAAGTGTGTGGCGGGTCAGGTCGGGTATTTGGGGTCAACCCGAGATTCATACCCTCCACGCCACCCGATTTCCAGATCAAATTACCCAATTTTTGGGTTACAACAAAATATCACTTGGGTAGAAGGTAGAGTAGGATTTACATACTATTTTGGTGGAGGTGCCGGTCCAGACAAGTTTTATTTTAAAGCCAACACAAAAGACAATAATTAATTAATTTTTAGTTAATTTGATTACCAATTTAAACATGCAGTACCTATTTAAACTGCTGTATTTGCAACACCCGACCCGACCCGACTGGCAATATCTCTAACCGCACAGTCCTAGTGATGCTTTAGAACAGGTTTCACGACGCGTTTACGCACATTTGAACAAAGCGTTATGTTAAGATTACAATGAAACCACACTTTTATGTTTTCTCACTTAGTGAGAAAATAGTTCGGAGATATTTGTTTTCGAGCACATGGTTAACATAATTTCTTAAAATAATGTTTCCTTCCCTCCTCTCCCCCCCCCCCCCCTAATTCCCTGACCGAGAGTAGTAATTTGGTTAAATTTATCTAAGAATGTCTATATAAGTGATACTAGAAAATTTCTAAGAAAAACAGATATAGGCCTAAATCCATATTATATTTATTTTGAATTTGTACCCAAAGAGAAAAAATATACAAAATGCAATATTGGTAAATTCTAGAGTGTTCTTCAGAATTTAATAGAAAACCTCAGAAATCCGTTTATAACAATAATTTTTGAAAAATTATCTGTGCAAAAATGTGGATCGATAAACCGCCCTGCCCCGGGAAAAACTTTATTTAGATGCATATTTGCGGAAATGTTAGCTGGATGGACTTAGTTTCCCGGTACCAGCCATTGTCTGTCCGCGAGCACCAAGCCATTACAGAAGGCAAACAATCCGTGTTATTGAATGTAAAGAGGTTGTACTAATCTCCTTATCGCGCAAGTGCGGTGGGCGCGTCTAAATCTCTCAGATTCACGGTCGGACTGGGATTAGCGCTCGCTGCGGCGGGCGGATTAACTTGACCCACTACGCCACACTAACTTGCATTGTGCGGACGTATGTATAACGAATCTAGGGCCTACCTACGTTTTAAAGTTATGCCTAGGACAACTTCGCAGGAAGTTGATTTACAATGTTAAAGTTTTCCACCACCAAACGTCAAAACACCTGAATTTTATTTCGTTATTGTCCGATTTTGGTATCCATTATCACAAAAAAGAGTTGTAGGCCTAGATGAATTTAGTATTTAATCGTATTTTTTAATTTTTTTTTTTTTTTACATACATTACACTATTTTTTAAATCCCCATACACCCTCTATATCGCGCGCACAAAGCATTGTGGTACAAAGGGCATATTATGCTCGGGTGTGTGGAGTATTGCGTTTCCAACAATGGCAGTGCAGTCCGCCTCAATCCCAATCATATGGCATTTAGCATGTAAAGGCCCTTTCTCCCATAATGCTTTGCAACGGAGCGCGCATGCGCAGTTAATTCTGAAAATGGTCTATAACATCGAATTTGATTTTCAATTTCTTTGCAACTTTTGGAAACAATTTTCCATACAACATTTTAATCCAAAAGATAAGATAATTTGAAATTATTACCTAGTACGTCACACGGCAGGTAACACAGATGTGAACTTACAAACATATAGACCAGTCGAGAAATCCAAATATATGCTTAGAAATCAATGTTAGCGGCAAAATGTGAGACATTTGGGTACCGGGCTGATTTATAGGTAAAAAAACCCCAATAAATCCGAATTTGCCCGGTACCTTCTCGGATTTTGGCCCGTTTGCCCAGAATTCAAGATGGCGTCCAACAAGGTGTAAAATCCGGGTAAACCCATTAAAAGAACTATTTTCGTTCAATGAACACGTCAGTGGGGTTCATTTTACGGTTTTCGGAGTCGCAGAGAACGATGTAAAGTGTTGCGATAACGCCCAAGAAACGGAAGTACCATTTTCAAAATGGCGGCCACTTTGACGGAGAAAACTGGGTCTTTTTCCCCCTTTGAGTAAATACCATTTTATACGTGTGAGACATTGTGGTACCGGGCTGAATTATGGGTAACAAACCCCGCTGAATCTTAATCTGCCCGGTACCACCTCAGGTTTTAACCCATTTGCCCGGAATTCAAGATGGCGTCCAACAAGATGTTGAAAAGCGCAGGAAAAGTTCTATTAATTTTGGGTTAACACTATAGGAGGGCTCATTTTAAGGTTTTCGGGGTCAAGGAGAACGATGCAATGTGTTGCGGAAACGCCAAAGAACCGGAAGTACCATTTTCAAAATGGCGGCCACGTTCATATGGGAAAAAACGGGATTTTCCGTTTTCTTGGGATAAATACCATTTCATGTGTGAGACATTAGGGAACCGGCCTAATTTGTAAGTTACAAACCATGTGGAATCTGAATTTGTCCGGTACCATCTTGGATTTTGACCCATTTGCCCGGATTTCAAGATGACGTGCAACAAGTTGTTAAAAAGGGATACACCTATTTAAAGTCCTATTAGTGCTAGATGAACATCTTAGAAGGGTTTTTCGGGTCAAGAAGAACGATGGTACGTGTTACGGTAACGCTCAAGAAAAGGAAGTACCATTTTCAAAATTGCGGCCACTTTGATATGGCGAAAAGTGTATTTTTTGCCCCCTTTGAGTAAATACCATGTTATACTTGTGAGACATTGTGGTACCGGGCTGAATTATGGGTAACAAGGCCCGCTGAATCTTAATCTGCTCGATACTACCTCGAATTTTGACCCATTTGCCCGGAATTCAAGATGGCGTCCAACAAGGTGTTGAAAAGTCCAAAACTACCCCTGTACTGTGATTGCGGATGGAAGGTTGAGGGATCTGAGTTGGTACCTATCTTGACAACTTTAGAAGCAATCCCTCAGGCACGCAGAACAATCACCTCTTGTGGATGCTTGTCGGGATGTGCGACCATGATGTGAAGATGCAGACGAGACGTGAGTGATGTATACACCGTTTTGTGCAATTGTAGAGGAAATTGCCACAATGGTGTGGATAAAGACGTAGACGTCGATTAAGAAGATGCTTTGAAGGAAATTTGTTCATAAATCCAATATATAACAGAATTTAAGTTTATATGCTAGTTTTTGCCCTTATCCATAATATCCAGAGATTAAAATACCAACCTATATGATTCTCAAGCTCAGAAATGTGATGTCTACATACACGAATCTCTACTTCTCCCAGGAGAAGACATTCTATATTATTCAGTTGACTCATGATTCATGAACTGACACTTGAATAATATTGTTAATATGCGTGCCGGTAACCACTTCTTCTTTGTAAGTATGGATTCTAGGGACACCGTGGATCGTTGCACAACATTGATACCTGTACTAA
Organism: Sweltsa coloradensis; assembly: GCA_024449915.1. Classification (NCBI taxonomy): domain Eukaryota; kingdom Metazoa; phylum Arthropoda; class Insecta; order Plecoptera; family Chloroperlidae; genus Sweltsa; species Sweltsa coloradensis. The sequence continues at coordinate 364,328 of JAMZAV010000043.1, read as the reverse complement.
TCCATAATCTACAAACAAATGGAAACTGGAATTTTTATGACAAATAGATGTGTGTGACTGTGTATCATCGGACGACTGGGTGAAGAGAGCATTGCTTTGTATCTCTGCAGAAGTGGACACACATTCTCAAACTACAGGCATGGCTCTGCTAATCATAAAACGATGAAAGAGACAAAACCAATCTCGCAAACACCACACAGTATAATATAGGGGAGAATAATACTCTCCGAAACTAGAGGCGAGCTTTAGCAGTTGTCGTCGGGGAAAACATAACTTTGGACTAGTGTTATCAATTTCCTTGTGTATCACACGTGATATCATTAAGGTTTGAAAAATGAATACAAATAAAACCATTATGCTGCACCAGTTATTTAATTCTAACTTAGAAAAGATAAGACATTTAAAACAAAAACGTTATAAACAAATTGCGTCTAGCGTGTTCACTCACCATTAATAGGACTTTTCCTATGCTTTTCAACACCTTGTTGGACGCCATCTTAAATTCCGGGCAAATGGGTCAAAATTCAAAGTAGTACCGAGCAGATTAAGATTCAGCGGGCCTTGTTACCCATAATTCAGCCCGGTACCACAATGTCTCACAAGTATAACATGGTATTTACTCAAAGGGGGCAAAAAATACACTTTTCGCCATATCAAAGTGGCCGCAATTTTGAAAATGGTACTTCCTTTTCTTGGGCGTTACCGCAACACGTACCATCGTTCTTCGTGACCCGAAAAACTCTTCTAAGATGTTCATCTAGCACTAATAGGACTTTAATTTTTGGTTTATTTGGATCAAGGACGCGTCAACCGTTAGGTCATAATGCACCACTCTAACCTAGGGGGGGGGGGAGGAAGAGGGGCCCATGCTGGTCAGAACCAGCCACGGGAAAGGGGAGGAAGGGGGGTTTCTCACGTCGCTGTCGTCATTGTCTTTGTCATTGTTCGTGGTGTCATTGTCTTTGTCATCGTCGCCGGGGGATCGTCAAGGGAAGGGGGCAAGGTCCCCGGCGACGATTGCCAGAGCTCGCCTCTAGATTCGGGGAGTAATATTCTACCCTTCTTGCTAGCTGATGTTTGCAAGGTGGACTTTTTCTCTTGAATCGCCTTTTACGATTATGCTCTATGCTCTGGGCCAATTCTACCCCGGGCCTTTAAATAGGTGTATCCCTTTTTAACAACTTGTTGCACGTCATCTTGAAATCCGGGCAAATGGGTCAAAATCCAAGATGGTACCGGACAAATTCAGATTCCACATGGTTTGTAACTTACAAATTAGGCCGGTTCCCTAATGTCTCACACATGAAATGGTATTTATCCCAAGAAAACGGAAAATCCCGTTTTTTCCCATATGAACGTGGCCGCCATTTTGAAAATGGTACTTCCGGTTCTTTGGCGTTTCCGCAACACATTGCATCGTTCTCCTTGACCCCGAAAACCTTAAAATTAGCCCTCCTTAAGTGTTTACCCAAAATTAATAGAACTTTTCCTGCGCTTTTCAACATCTTGTTGGACGCCATCTTGAATTCCGGGCAAATGGGTCAAAACCTGAGGTGGTACCGGGCAGATTAAGATTCAGCGGGGTTTGTTACCCATAATTCAGCCCGGTACCACAATGTCTCACACGTATAAAATGGTATTTACTCAAAGGGGAAAAAGACCCAGTTTTCTCCATCAAAGTGGCCGCCATTTTGAAAATGGTACTTCCGTTTCTTGGGCGTTAACGCAACACTTAACATCGTTCTCCGCGACTCCGAAAACCGTAAAATGAACCCCACTGACGTGTTCATTGAACGAAAATAGTTCTTTTAATGGGTTTACCCGGATTTTACACCTTGTTGGACGCCATCTTGAATTCTGGGCAAACGGGCCAAAATCCGAGGTGGTACCGGGCAAATTCGGATTTATTGGGGTTTTTTACCTATAAATCAGCCCGGTACCCAAATGTCTCACATTTTGCCGCTAGTATTAAAAATCTACAATATTTTTACCAGTCTAATAGGACATTCTTACATTTGTTTTGAGCATTTGCATAGCATTTGCAGAGCATTTGCAATTTCAAACAAGAAAAAAGTGAGCTGCTAACGCTAGCATTCCGCTTGTCCACAGCAGCAGCATGAATCACAGCCATCTGATTGGTTGGTTTCCCCAGATGATAACGTTCCCTCGTGCGCACGAGCACCAGGCTTTATAGTCTGCGTTACTACCTGGACTCTCTGCCGGCGAGGCGGACCAAGCGCCTCGTAATTAGTTAAGTACCAATTACTTTTAACGGCTCTTTTAATAGAAACTACAGGTAATGAGGCCGTGTGTTAGAAATTACGCAGAGTTTCAGTTAAATTTTCATTGTGAAATTATTAAGTGCTCTTAAAGAAAAATAATACCTTCACATAGCGAAGTTGATATTTTAAAATGTTGAGAGATACCTTGTTCAACTAGCACGGATATGGGAGTACCTAGAGGAAGATACGTACGACTTGATCAACAGAAGATTACACAAACAAAATTATATGTTTCTTCGTAGATATAAAATCTCGCTGTTGGTGGAGGTGCCGGGTACACGAATAAATAATTGTTTCTCGCATTGTGCTCGTGATAATCACAGATTTCAAAACACGTGGTTTACTCTAATTCTTTTGATGGAACTTTTAGAGCAGATGAGGATTATGTAGCGAAAAGTCGTCTTGCAATAACTCATTTCCCAGAGTAAGACGACTTATCAGTCATTGTCCAGTGGTTTATTGACAGGTTGAAATAATCTTGTTATCTATCATGTGCAATATATACATTTTTTGGGTTTTTAAATATACATATTGGTAAATGTTAATCATAGTATAGTGAACAAGTGCAAACTTAAGAATATTATGTAAAGATGTGAATAATAGTGCTCGGGAAATGCTGTCCATACTGCTCATGGAAATTCAAATTACCGTAGAGCAAATTTTAGAATATGATGTAAATATTTGTATATAATAACCTGTAACCCAACAATGACACCTCAGATAAATATCCTATACATACCTTGTAAACTTGCTGAATTTTAAAGAGGCTAATAATTTAATAAATCTACATAATAACAAGAAACTACTATATATTATATCGAATATATATCTATGCGATGTTCTCTGGAATGTTAATTCTGTATTAGATAATAAAGAATAATAATAAAAACATTTCTTCTCCCGGTTTTAAGACGGTCGAGCTGCGAGTATGGATACCCGCATCGCACACATCAGCTCTAAACCTTGAGTCTCCTACTAAGCCGAGCTCATTCGAACACCTAATTTACGTTCAGTCCCGGACTTACTACTAAAAGTGTCCGAGATAAAAGATGGCAGCGTTAAGATCAGTACCTATTAACCTCCGGTACGTGCGAGTAGGCCCATCCTGCAGGTAACACACTAGGTATAGTGTATCGTGTTATCGAATGCTGGGTGATAGAATAACGTGTAGAACGCTCGACCACCGAGCGCGCGTAATTATGGGATAAGGAGGATTAAGGAAAAGGGTTTTATTGAAATAATTAAGAGGATCAAACAAGACTTAGGTTTAACAGGCTCATTATTTTCGGTATTAAACCCAGCGATAACACCGAAGCGGTTTCGCCGGGAATCGCTTAAATTAAAACCGCTTTTTCCTACAGATTAACTACTAAATTATCGAGTAGAATGTAAATTTAGATTCAACAAGGGAATGTTTGTTAGGAAAAACAAACACTAAAACCTTTGTATTAATGCAAACGGACAAGTTTTGTAAGTGCTTTGAGAACTAAATAAGTATACTACGTACATTTTAATCAAACTAATACAACAAATACGATCATAAAATTGAGTTGATTTTAATATTTGCAGAAGTAAAAATTGGACTCATATTCATATTCTTATTTTGATTTAGAAACTAAACTAGTGCAAATTCAAAAACGTAATTGTTGTAATGACTTTTTTCATTCATAATGAAATTCAATTTGTGTAATGTTATAGGTAAGGTTTTCAATCTATATTTCTTATAGTTTTTTTCTCGAAAAATATTTTCAAATAACCATTCATATTTCGTAGGCCCTGTTATGTAAAATAAATTTTCTAAGTGAAATCTCGAACGCCTATATTCCAACACCATCCACTTTGATATTTATAACAAAATCAAAAATCGCACTTGTCTTGATTTTTAAAGAATTTTATAATGTCATGAATTACAAAATAATGAACTTTGACAGAATACTATTCATAAAAATTTAAACTACAATTGTGAAACTGGCTCCAAGGGTTGACCGCGGAGAGATGATATGTGCCTCCACGTATTCCTATAGGAGGGGGTGGGTGGGGGTGGATATGGTGGCTAGTCTGGCGTTAGCATATCAGTAATACTAAAGCGCATATAATATGTTTATCTCCTCTACTCGAGTGCCCTCGTCAGGTACAACCAGATGTAAACTGTAATGTTTATTGCTAGAGGATGGTGTGACCCAGTTGCAGGGAAGGTCTGGTCGTTAGAGCAAGTTTACGACTCTAATCTCGCACGGTAGCCCGAGGTTACGAGTTCGTAGCCAGGAAGCTCTACTCTGGTTGTTTAGAGTTCTGAGTGCAAGCCTGTTTCACCGGACGTAGGCCTGATGTGATATGTGGTGTCTTAGTCTTACACGAAAAAATCCGACCTAAAAAAAGTCGAATAAATTCCAGCAATCGTTTTTCGAGTAGGGCATATGAAATTGAAAAGCGAAGATTTGACTTATTAAAAATCTCGTCTTACGCAAGAACCTCGAGGCACGGGAGTTGTCATGTTCCTCGCTTGTTCTTGCCTTCATTTATGGCGGAGGTGACAGGCATATACCTATTCGGTACTTGTTCATCATAGGGATCCCCCAAAAAGGAAAGTAGGTGAGTGGGGTTGGGGGGGGCGAAGCCTAGCTGACCACTGCAACGCACTTCATGCCCCCCCCCCCAAACCCCACAAACCTACGTTTCACTTTTATGGGGGTCCCGTTAATGAACACGTACCAAATATTCTAACAATTTGGTGGAACGAAGGTGCAAACCACGATATTCTTTTAATAGATTTCCACGAAAGTTTGCCTATTATCTGATTCGCAGTTCCTGATTTCAGCAAACCTCATATTCTTTTGAGTCGAATCGTATTTTTAATCATGATTTTATATTTCTTTATTGATTTTTCTTTTCCATTTTTCTCTTTTAACCGTTTAGATATTTGTTTTAATTATTTTTACTTTATCTTATCTTATGTTATACAATATTAGAATAATAATACTAACGAAAAATTATGTATTAAAATACATTGTTGTTGTAAATAATTTGTACACATTGATGTACTTCGTTTTATTTAGTTGTCCTCGTAAAATAAAATCATTTGTACAACTGAAGAAGGATAGTCGATACATAAATAAAATGTAAGAAGGCCGCTACTGCTCGTCCTTCCACGCTGCATCGGTTGCATGGTGTTCAGAGCGTGTACAGTGTTGCGTCACCTGCAGCCTTGAGATAGCCCGTGTTTACTGTCCTAGGCGATACGACCGACGACTCTCACGCATCGCTGGCTTCACGAAATAATTAGTACATTACCTCAAAACCAAGTTAAATTATCTTATCGGGAGTGATTTTAAACACGTGCATGTATATAAATTACTTCATCAAGAAAGCTTAAGAAACTCATTACAATTGTGTTGTTAGCTGAAACTGAGGTCGAATTTCATTTTAACGTTTAAGATGTTGTTACCCTTTAAATGTAATTTTGACCACGTATTCCAGCATAATAGACCCTACTAATCTTAAATTATCACCATTAAAAAAATTATACCTATAAACTGTGATTTTACGCTTTTTTTAGTTTTGAACTTCAGATTTTTTAACATTATAGAGTTCGGGTGAATTTCTTAAAGCTGTATCATTTTTATATAACGTTTAACACAAAGGTATACTCGTTTTTAAACTGTGCACAAATAAACAATCAAACACGCAAAAATACTACGAAATCACGAAATCGATTTGCGGAAATTCTGTGATTTGAAGATGAAGTATAATATACTTATCGTTTGGAGGGGGGGGGGGGGGGGCAGTGCATACACTTGAGGGTTGGGTAGAGAAAAAGTCTGTAAGCCACTCGCAAAGACAAAAAGTCATGAACTTGCTATGATTGTGGCTTTTGTTGAAGCTTTAAAAATTTCAAGCTTAGACCTAAGTTATCAACTTGGCAATACGAACTTAATTTAAACAAAATTTCGTCTTATTGCGATTTTTGATTCTATTAGATAAATAAAGTAAAAGCCGTCAGCGCTGGCATGCACAAAGGCGCATGGTCCAAAGCGAAGATGAGGAAATTCGAATCCCAATTAAGGTATGTTATTTTATGTCGTCCATCGTCATCTATCACCACTAATCATCTCAAATAGTGTGAGTGTAATTAACGAAGCAATATATCATCACAATACCACACATGCCACATAGTTTCACTAACGCCAGTTAAGTCCATGGTTTCACAATACAAGATAGACAAATTTGAAGATGTGTTAGTGTTGTGCGCGTGTATCGTCGTTAGTTACTTTCTTCCTGCAGGATGCTAAGCTTAACGCTAGACCCACGTGTGGAGTAACGTTGCAATTAGGCCACGTGTACGGAGATCCACCCGCCACACCCAGCAAAGCAGGTGAAACAGGCATCTATATTTCAACACCTTGAAGGGAGGTTTTATTAGGCCAGGGACCCCCATTGACACACTGACTGACAACACGCCATGAATCATGAAGCTTAGTTGTGACGTACGTACGCGAGTGAGTAGGCTCTAGACCAATCAGGAAGCTTAGTTGTGACGTACGTACGCGAGTGAGTAGGCTCTAGACCAATCAGGAAGCTGCGATGGCAAAATGGCGCGAATTGAGCTAAAGTTCATGTTGAACCTAATGGTGTACTGACTGTTTTGTTTTTCAAACAAACAAATACTTTATTTTGCAGTTGTAGACATTACACACAAATAAATTACACAAGAAATACCTGGGAACACGTCCCTGAACATTCTACTTTAAATTAATGTTACACAGATAAGAGTTAAATGTAGAGATACTCCAAAATTAATGTTCAAAACTAACAGGAAAACTGGGGAAAAACCTGCTGAAAAAAGAAAAACTTATGATAAGTTTAAGGCCGGACAGGTTGACTTGCAGCCTGATGACTATTAATTAAGGTGTACTAATTTGGTTTACTTGAATACAGATAGTTGGTGTACTGACTGTACTCTCACATGCATTCTCTTGACGTAATGAGCACAACAACAAATAAATAAAAGTAACATTATTTTTAATGAAACTGAAATAGAAGTGTATTAAGAGGAGTCGCTGAGGCTGGCGAGGAGACGAGTTAAGGTGCTCAGCTTTCTGTTTTTTTTTGTGTTTTTTTTTTCGGGTAGACTGTTTATAACACCGTTATCAAATTTCACACTTACGTTAGTAAAGATCAATCTTTATGACATCCAGTAAGCGAAATCCTAAAGTAGTTACTTGATTTTGAATTAAAAATTAGTGAAATCACCGTAATTTACTCCATTTTGGTAAAATTCGGGAATTTATTCCAAGTGTACAGATTTTTTTACGCAAATTTGAATACTAGAAATCAACGTTTAAATCAAATGTGAACGCGCAGGTTAATTTGGTTTTATCGTAAGATAAACGGTTTGGTGAGAATTTACAGCATTGAAATCCATGTTTAAATTTCCCATTTTTTCACGTTTTGGACTAATGTCTCGCAATGGATCTTTAAGGCTTATTTTTTGCAACCAATTGCAGATATTAATTTAAAAGTACTTTATCAACATTCATGCAAAATTTGGTAATGATATTACCGACAGTTCAGCAGAAATCAGTATCACCTAAGTGCGCGCATTTGAGCAATATGGAAGAAAAAAATTGAACTACAAGTCTACACTCTGCAGAGTTCAAATCTTGTTGTTGGTGACAATGTCTATGTTTTATACACAAGGTTTGGATGATTATCAGCCCGGCCGCCCTGACCAACACCAGAAACTTTCATTGTCATCCTTGTTGAAGAGCAACGTGAACAAAACACGCGCGTCATTCCGAGGTCATGTTCGGTTTTTATCTTGAGACGTGACACACGCACAGGCAGACGAAGACAAGAGAAATACAAAATGTAGGGAGGAGCTTCGCTCCTTAATACTTATTCTTTAATCTTTGAATAATATTTAATACACCTTCTAGATGAGTGCATTGTATAAATAGGGGATGACACAACTTAAATTATTGATGTGAGATGTGATCAAAGATAAAATAAATGCAAACATAACATAATTATTATAAATTCAAAGAAAAGGCTTGTAAAATTACACAGTAAAGTTGAAGTATACATCAAAGAATTCTTACATGGAGTGTCAAGATTTTTTCAAAGGAGTCCTTTAAGTTTTATTTTGAAATGTATTCGGGATGGTAGTTATTTAATTTTATTTATGAGCTGGAATTTCTGTGCTATTCACGATCATATGCGAGTAATGTAAAATGTGATGTTATGTATTTTCCGAAATATTGCGCTAAACAATTTACTTTGCCATTTAACATAACTTTTTTTTAACAAAATATCAAGATATTTAATATAAGTAAGTCACCTTAAGTCTAAACTGAAAACCGTCAAAATGTAAAGGTTTTTAGTTTTACGTTGATTGACACCAATGGATTGTTTCAAAATACATAATTAAGTTTTAATTTAACCAAAACAATTCATAATTAACAAGTATGTTCCCTGCTGGACATGTCTACCCACGCGTCATTACGGTCTGCATCCAAGGTTCGTGAACTTGACATACGTCACTTCAAATGGGTCGAGGCTTGTCTTCGTACAACCGTAAAGTACCCCAAGCGTAACTGATTCAGTCATTGTGACATTATTCTAAAAGTCCTTCGACAAGGCCCAATTATCATTTAGAAATTAAAAAAACAGATAGCATACTATCGCAAACATAATAAGGCAAACATGCTAGTGGTTTGAGTCAGTTGTGCCTAGTCGCTGGTTGTAGAGAGTCTAGAGGTGTGACGCCCAGCCAAGAGATGGCGCTGATGCTGGTGCTGGCTGTAGCGGCCAGTCTTATACACGTCTCTGTAGCACAGACCAGCTGTGGTAAGTGCTGAAACTTCTCTCCTCAGAATAGGCCTACTCAACAAGTGTGTGCAGTGAAATTAATTTAGGACAATTTATATTAGACTATTGGGGTGACCGGGTGAACGATGTGGCCGTGGTATATAACGTTAATTATTCGGGATTCAGAAGAGATGTTCGAATATGTGGAAGATATTAGGACAGCTAACCCTTCTTGATTTATACAGCAGCACATTTTGAAAGTCAAATGAAAATGGTTGAAATTTGGTTGACTGAAAGAGGAACTTATCTTTTTTTACGGGACAATTTTAACCATTTTATGCAAATTTTAGGTCAATAAGAAAGTAAAGTTCTAGGTGCAATACTTAATTTTGAGCTATGATTTTTGTTTCAGCTACGATAAGAGAAAATAATTTTCTGAAATAACGTTTAATTGATGCACGATTTTTTCATCCACCGATTCAAAACTCTTATTTGTTCCATGTGACAAAAAAATCGCACATCGAACATTATTTCAGAAAATTATTTGCCCTTATACTCGTAGCGAAGAAAGAGGTGTGTTCAAACAATTAAAAAATTATAGATGAAAATTAAGTATTGCAACTAATACTTTACTTTTCTTATTGACCCAAAATTTGCTGGCCAAAAGGGAGATACTGTCCCGTCCAAAAAATGTTTATATATTTTATTTTATTTTATCTAAGTTCCTTTAACATTCAACCAACTTTTGGCCCTTTTCTTTTGACTCTGAAACGGCCTTAATTGGAAATTATAAAACATTATTGATCATACCTACAAACACCTGGCTGATATCCTGAGGAAGTATCAATCTCTGCCATTCAGGCAGAATAAAAACAGGACCTCCCTGAAAGTGTAACTACCAGTACTACCAAGTATTTTAACTTCTGATGTGGACCTAAGTCCATCAGTTCTTGGACTAGGAATGTGTAAACGGTGACTTTGGAGCCGTCCTAGCAACAAGTCACAATGTTGTTCATAGTAGCCTTGTTGGTTCTGGCACTGTCCGCGGGTGGAATCGTGTCCAGCTTGATTGGTCAGTGTTTCATACTTATAAATATGCGGGTCTCTAGTTGGTCATTGTTCGCTCGTCGCTGGTTTCGGCGCCTACAAAGTTGGCTTGGTTGGCTTTGAATGTAATGTCCCCCGCTGAAAATCAGTTATATGACTGAGTGGCCGGACTCTTAATGTGAATTTGTTTACTTATTCATTTATTTATTTATTTACTAATTTACTGGCAAAAAAGGAAATAACCTTAGTCAGAAGATCGAGCGACATTGATTCTGAAGTCAGTAAAGAGCTAAATAGAACAAGTATTCAAGAGCATATTATGTAGACCGCAACAGTGGCCTTGTGATGGTGAAATGTAATTTCAAACCGATTGGTTACATAGCAAGTAGAGAAAATTAAATATTAAATAGGTAATTTTTATGAAATTGAAAAATAAATGAAGAGAGTTTTACAAAGAGGTTAAGAAAGCATAGACGGGGTATGAAAAATGTAATTAACTCGATATGCAATGCAGTAGTTAAAATGAGAGAGAGAGAGAGAGAGAGAGAGAGAGAGAGAGAGAGAGAGAGAGAGAGAGAGAGAGAGAGAGAGAGTTAATCCACGGGAAATAAGTATAAGAGAGGTTATAAATGAGGAGATAAAATGCAAATATTTTTAATTAGTCTAGACTCTGAAGATGAATGAGGTAAAAATAATAGTAAAGAAGACGACGAATAAGTGGATATTGGAAAGATTCAAACACGTCATCATCTAGGTTGGGCAAAGTGGTTGTAGCTATAGGATAGAAAACCTAAACTCAAGTATACCAAGCATTGTTTGAAGGCAGAGAAAGATGTCAGACTGCTTCAAAACTTAACATTTTAATCGTGTGACAATCGTGTAGAGAAGCCGACCTGGGTGTGCGTGTGCGTGTGCGTGTGCGTGTGCGTGTGCGTGTGTGTGAGTGATGAGAAGCCAAACGGTTGACGATAAAATCACCATGATACGTTATAGCAAGGGATTGAGTCTTCTTAAACAGCCCTCGGACATGCCTTCACAATTTCCTATCCGCACATACCTAGTTCACCTGAAGAGGGGCTAATTGCACCCTATAACAGGTTTCCCACGATAAAAATTGTAAAAATTGTTATAGATTGATTGGATATTGCTTAACGTCTCATATTAATGCGCTAAGGCTATTCGAGACGATGAGTGGTGATAGATGAGGATGAAGTATGAACAGAAGAGAGGAGGGGAAACCCGGTACTGGCACGTAGCCTACTCCTTTCGAAAAGTACCAAGGGGACCAACGGCTTAACGTGCCATCCGAAAGATTAGTGTAACCTTGAAAGTCATAGGTTCCTCCACTAACCCGGACTGCCGAGCAGACGTCGAGGAGAACGAAGCCGTTACACTAGCTTTCGAACCCTCCATCTGCTCTAACCAGCGGCATACGTGATTTTCAGGGCAAAGCGATCACCCACTCTACCCATGACCACGCCCGATGTTGCTTTACTTCGGTGTTCGAGTGGGAACCGGTTAAACAACCTCGGCTAAACCGCTAGCTGATATGTTATAGAAATTGTAGTTTTTAAGCGATATGAATATAAAGAACAGGCCTAGCGTATCACGGTTCAGAGTTCAGACAAGTGCTCTCACAACAACACTAAGAAGAAAGAGCAGAAGAAGAATATGTATAGCTTCCACAGATCAACTTCCTACATTTGGTACTGCTATTGCTACGTCGATATGTTTTAAAAATAATAGATGGTGTTATTTCTTCTGTCCTCAGTGTGTCCTAGAAGCAAGACTTACTACTTGAAGCACTATGATGAGCTGGGATGCACGCCCACTTACAACAAGACCACATGCTGCCCTACACAGTACAACTGCAGTGAGTATATGTGCAAATCAAAGTACGCAAAGTATAATGTAGTTTACATCTAGGGAATTTTTGTGTGGGAATAAAATGGATTGAAAATTGAAAATTTAATTATTACTAGGGCTGGTAAAAGGAAATCGATATTTGGACTCCATATCGAAATAATGAATTTAAAAAATTAATCAACAAATGAAATAGAAATTTTGTTTAAAAAAACGTTAAAAATTAAAACATGGACAGGTAGGCTTATGTTTTAATAATTTGGTGGAGGTGCCGGGTCATTAAACGCGAGTCAGAATGTAAAAATCGTTATGAAGTTTTGGCGATATGTTATCAACAAATTGAAGCAGTGACTTTTTTTTAGCTATGCCTACTCTTTTGTTTTATACAGTTTTTGTTATTTTTAATTAAATTCTATTAATGGCGTTTTCCATTGGCATGCACTCGGCGAGTGCAGAGATGTCATTGTTGTCAACCTCCACTTGAATAACATTACAGAACTGAACAAATGAAAAGACAAGAGTAGCAATCCAGTGCGGTCTAGGGCGCACTAGTGCGACCTGAGTGCGGCCAATGGAAAACGCCCAGTCCCAGTTTTTACTTGTTTAAAACATTTTAAATGAGCATTAATCAGAGAACAACATGTTTTACATAATATTACATACAGTAGTGGAGGACAGAGTAATGGGGTGTGCAAATGAAGTCTTCGATGTCCGCTGTGTTACAGGCTCCGCAATGAACAGACCAGCCGGTAGGTGTCGGTTCAAGCAGGTGGACTACTATGTCGACCAACATCTGGAACTAACATCCGGTTTGCCGTGCATGAACTGCCGATGTGCCAACACCTCCATGTAAGCAGTAACACCAACATAATGGGATGCAAAACTTGCGTTCGGTTCACGTACGTTTTGGTAGTCATGTGACCCACAAAGTCACCCGCTTTCAGAGAGGTGACTGTTAACGTCAGTTTTAAAAACTTGGGTCCCTGGGCACCATGAAGACGATTGTTGTTCAAATCATTGCAACTAGGGAAACGCCAAAGTCGTTGTTAAACGAGTGAGTGAGCCATGTGTTGAGTACCCGGTTACATTACTTTTAATTCCCCCTACCTTAGGCCTACCTTGCCTATCATAGGCTAGAGAGGCGCATTATGGCCTTACAGTTGACGCGCCCGTATACCAACTAAACTTTAAAAAAACTATTATTTATACGAATATAATTATCAAACTTAAATGCAAATGTTCCCGGGTACTCACCACATGACTCGCTCACTCGTCTAACAACGACTTTGGCATTTCCCAAGTCTAGTTGGCTGTAATTCCTAGATTGTATTTAAAAATGTTTTGGAATGCATATAACGCAGTGTAGTCTATCATCTGTGACAATACTATGGAAAACATAGCCAGTACGAAATACGTGTAAATATACGTGTAACAAACAAAAAATATATTTTCAAAATCTAAACCATTGTCGTTAAAATAATTTCTAAACATTGGAAGCCTATTTTTCAGTTTATTATTTCTTGTAAGTTTAAATCGCAATGGATCTTGCTGATTTTGTTAGCAGTTCTCAATAAACTCGTATCAAATGTCTGTTTAAAATTTCAGCGCAATCTGTTCAGCGATTCGGCTGATTTTCAACGTACACACACACACATACACACGCAGACTAACGATAAGCGCCGTTTGAGTTGAATGGAGACACTCAGTCGCTCCGCTCCCTCGTTTAACTAGGGAAACGCCAAAGTCGTTGTTGGACGAGTGAGTGAGCCATGTGTTGAGTACCCGGTAACATTTCTTTTCTTCCTCTTACCTTAGGCCTCCCTATAGCCTATCATAGGCTACAGTGGAGCATTTTGGCCTAAACTATGGCCTAAACTTTTACACAACTCCCGGACCAACAATCTACCATTAAGCAAGACCCGGCAGTCACACGGAATATTCAGTTGAAGACTGCCAACAACAGCAACCTCCGGCACAGTGATTTCCACCAATACCCTATTATTTATACGAATATAATTATCAAACTTAAATGCAAATGTTCCCGGGTACTCACCACATGACTCGCTCACTCGTCTAACTACGACTTTGGCGTTTTCCTAGTCTAGTTGGCTGAAAGCGCCCTTGTAGCCGAAATGTGGGAGACGTGGGTTCAATCCCCTGGTCGGGAAAGATTTTATTTCTAGATTGTATTAAAAAAATAATTAAACATGTTTTGAAATTCATATAACGCAGTGTAGTCCATCATCTGTGGCAATAGGGCCTACTATGGTAAACATAGCCAGTACGAAATACGTGAAAATATTGCAAGGTTTACTCAATCTACGAGCGGAATTTGGGGGTACCTTGACGTCCAACATTTGACAGACCTTGCATGGGCACGGCATTTCACGGCCAGGCGAATAACAAACAAAAAATATATTTTCAAAATCTAAAACATTGTCGTTAAAATAATTCCTAAACATTGGATGTCTTTTTTTTCATTTTATCATTTCTTGTAGGTTTAAATCGCAATGAATCTTGCTGATTTTGTTAGCAGTTCTCAATAAACTCGTACCGGATGTCTGTTTAAAATTTCAGCGCAATCTGTTCAGCGATTCGGCTGATTTTCAACGTACACACACACACACACACACGCACGCACGCAGAAAAAAAATTAGGGCCGTTTAAGTCGAATGGAAATCACTACGTTCGCTGCGCTCACTCGTTTAATTAAACATCTAAGTATAGTAGGCTAGATCCGCGGTCATTGGTCCACTGGCGTGTCAATAAGAAGCCATCTTGAAATCCAGATTGCATGTTAAGTAGATGGGAGCGATTTGTAGCCCAAATATTTTTAAAGATGGCCGTCAGGTTGACAGGTTAGCATATTAGCATTATCACCAAATGATAACTAGATTCCCTTATACAATAACTTCTTATTGTTTCTGTTTGTGCATTCCCATGCTTCATAAGCTAAAACCGTAACAAACAATCCAGTAAAATACTTGATTGCATTAAAAAAGCATAAATCAAAACGCCAAATCGCAATTTTGAAAAGGTGGGATTGATGCTTCAATTTGGTACGCTCGCGCCTGTGTGGACGTATTGGAGACTGCGGATGTAGCCTACTATAAATGTTTAATATCAATGGTTTAAATTGTCTGTCTAACAAACTGTTTTGTTTATGATCTCGTCGGCTATCATTAATTACCGATCGAGTAAAAAAAATCGATTAAATCTATTTTGATATCGATCTTTAATCGGCCACCACAAATCGTAAAATATCTAAAACTTTCCCTTATCACTTTTCGTTCAATTTTATTAATAACAATTGTGAGGGACTGTTAATTAATGCTTTTTCCATCTCCCAAATTATCATTTTAAAAACTATAAAATGTTGACACAACCAACTCTGCGTTGGGTCGGCATTGAAGATTGGCCTCTCTATCTTCATCTCTCCTGCCACAACTCTTCTCTTTCCTCACATTCAACATAGAGCTTGCTTTTAACTTTTTAACTACTTGTATCTGTATCACATCAATGTTCTAGGGGCATGGGATTCCAATGTGGCACAAAGCGGTGTCCGAACCTGCGTCTACCCAACTGTATCTGTATCACATGTCAATGTTCTAGGGGCATGGGATTCCAGTGTGGCACAAAGCGGTGTCCGAACCTGCGTCTACCCAACTGTATCTGTATCACATGTCAATGTTCTAGGGGCATGGGATTCCAGTGTGGCACAAAGCGGTGTCCGAACCTGCGTCTACCCAACTTGTATCTGTATCACATATCAATGTTCTAGGGGCATGGGATTCCAGTGTGGCACAAAGCGGTGTCCGAACCTGCGTCTACCCAACTGTATCTGTATCACATATCAATGTTCTAGGGGCATGGGATTCCAATGTGGCACAAAGCGGTGTCCGAACCTGCGTCTACCCAACTGTATCTGTATCACATGTCAATGTTCTAGGGGCATGGGATTCCAATGTGGCACAAAGCGGTGTCCGAACCTGCGTCTACCCAACTGTATCTGTATCACATGTCAATGTTCTAGGGGCATGGGATTCCAATGTGGCACAAAGCGGTGTCCGAACGTGCGTCTACCCAACTGTATCTGTATCACATGTCAATGTTCTAGGGGCATGGGATTCCAGTGTGGCACAAAGCGGTGTCCGAACCTGCGTCTACCCAACTGTATCTGTATCACATATCAATGTTCTAGGGGCATGGGATTCCAATGTGGCACAAAGCGGTGTCCGAACCTGCGTCTACCCTACTGTATCTGTATCACATGTCAATGTTCTAGGGGGTGGGTTCCAGTGTGGGGACAAAGCGGTGTCCGAAAACCCGCGTCCCCAACTGTATCGTATCACTGTCATGTTCTAGGGCATGGGATTTCCAGTGTGGCCAAAGGGTTCCGAACCTCGTCTTTCCCAAATGTATCTTTTCACATATCAAGTTTTGGGGCATGGATTCCGTGTGGGGACAAGCGGGGTCCGAACCCCGCGTCACCCACTTATGTGTATCACATATCAATGTTCTAGGGCATGGATTCCAGTGTGGCACAAAGCGGTGTCCGAACCTGCGTCTACCCAACTGTATCTGTATCACATCAATGTTCTAGGGGCATGGGATTCCAATGTGGCACAAAGCGGTGTCCGAACCTGCGTCTACCCAACTGTATCTGTATCACATCAATGTTCTAGGGGCATGGGATTCCAGTGTGGCACAAAGCGGTGTCCGAACCTGCGTCTACCCAACAACTGCGTCGAGCTGTTCGAGTTCGACTCCTGCTGCGCAACAAATGTCAAGTGCAGTAAGTATTAGTTTAGTAAATATACACCAGATATTATTATTGTATCGTATCTACTTTATTATTATTGTATCGTATCTACTTCCTCACTAAACTTCACGATCGTTCATTACAATAAGTAACATAACGATTTTATTGAGAAATATTTATTTGCTTGCACACAAAACGTGGCATAAAGTTCAAATATTGTTACGGTCCCCGGGTCACCTAATAATTTCATCAAAATCGAAGCAATCCATTTTTGGCTGGTAGTGAGCTCAATTACAGACATGAAACATTAAAAATCACTGTCATAATATATATTGTTTAATGCTAGTGAAATCGAAGTCTTCACTTACTAGGCTCACGATTTGGGCACCGGACTGAAACGTATGGCTCTACGAGAATGTGGGTTCGAATCCCGCGTGGGGTACGTTTTTCTATAACTGTGACCACTCGTCGTCTCGTTAAGCAACAGAAATCATCATCGTCTAATGTTTCTCCTGCAGAAACCAACTCAACGACCCCGACGCCAGAGTTTACTTGCAAGGTCGGCAAGCAGACGTACTACGAGGGCGAGATGATCCCTAGTGACCACCCTTGCAAGGCTTGCCTCTGTCAGAAGGGCTTCAATGGTAAGTATCGGAACATTCGTTTGTATTTCGAGGTTTAGACGAATTCCATCCGATTTCCATCTCGATAACGTACGTACTTATAGATGATTGAAATTCTACAACATGAATAGTTCTTAGCGCTTTTACGACTTTTCTACCACAATTTTTGTCATTATATATAAATATGTATTGTTTTTTATGTATAACAAGCGACCAGGGAGGGTCGCGATGTACCCTTCACAGTGTTGGTGAAGGAACTTTTAAAAAGAACGCGTTCTTTTTTTGTGAACTTTTCAGTGAACTTACTCTTTTTTTAAATGAATGAACTTGAACTTTTAAAAGTTCTTTCAGTGAACGAACTTTTCAGTTTTAGAAAGTTCATTTGAAAGTTCTTTCCGTGCGTCGAGCAGCCGTCGACTTGCCGCTGTCGACGCTAAAAACAATAACAAATCGTTGTTCCATCGCAGGCCTACGTTGACGCACGTTCAGCTGATTTTGACAAGGTCTCGTACGATTCACGAAGTTAAAACGTTGCACCCCAACTAATTCGGAAAAAAATCTTGGAAGCCTAAAATGCTAAGTATCTGCCATAATTTTACAAGCTGGTAGACGAGAATGTAGTACAAATCATCAACACGATCAAAGACAGCTCAACACTTTCGTCCGAATCAAACTCGCGAGTAGTTTGGTACTCGAACACCCCTAATGTTTTTCCTCGTGTTTTTCTTCATTTTACGCCAGCCTTTAATAAAAAAGTGATTTTTTTACAGAAGAACTTTTAAAAGAACTTAGTTCATATTTTAAGACGAACTTGAACTTTTCAAAATTTTATGTTTTAAAAGAACTTGAACTTTTTAAAAGTTCATTATTTGAGTTGTGAACTGAACTTTAAAAAAGTTCATTTTAAAAAAGAACTGCCCCAAACACTGACCCTTCAGCTGGTGCCCTACATGGCCTGATTGCTCCAGGTACGATGACGGGCCCCTGGTGCCGAATGAACACGTGTGGCATAGAACTGAACTACCACGAGACCTTCAAGAGGGGGTGTGTCCCAATCTACCTCAAGGACGCGTCTGCTTGCTGCCCCTTGAAGTGGAGATGCCGTGAGTACTATACATTAAATAAATAAATAATATCCTTGTCTACCCACTCAGTCACATAACTGATTTTCACTGGGGGGACATTAAATTCAAAGCCGACCAAGCCAACCCAACCCTTCATGCGCCGACACCATCGACGAGACGGTCTCCCCGTAGCCGATCTAAAGAAAGAATTTTACATTCTAGCAGTGTAACAAGTTTCAAATAAACAGTAACCAAATCTGTTTGTTCCTGTATGGTGGATCAAACTTCCTTAAATTATTTTCATTTACATTTAATACAGATTTCACAATGAAAGTTTTATGATATCTTAATGAAAATATCATCTTAATATAGCATTACCACAGACAGCGGAGGTATTATTTGGTCTTACTTCTTAAGGCTACTGTATCCACCTCTGGCTGATACTTTAAAAGTCAAAGAATAAAGTCTGAAAAGTGTTCTGAATGAAAGAGGACCTTACATATAACAGGGGGGGGGGGAATGTTAATTTTGGGGGGCGGGACATAACCTCGCTATCGGCCATTATATGTCGTTTTTTGACAATAGTGTATAGCCTGCACATCTAGTGCAAAATTAAATTTTGAGAATCGGTGCAACACCTTAGCTTCCACCTATAAGTACTATAAGGAAAAATTGTTTTCTATAATAATAGTTAGTGCACAAATTTCTTTGTCAAACGGTACAAATACGAGATTTTCGAGTTTTGTACCGTCTGACAAAAAAATCGTTCACCAATTGTTATTTCAGCAACCTATTTTCCCTTATACAGAAACTATATCCAGAAACCCGATTCTCAAAATTTAATTTTGCACTAGGTGTGCAGGCTACATTATTGTCAAAATGGCGACATAATGACCGATAGTAAGATTATGTCCCGACCAAAAACATGTTGCTGTTTGAAAGGTACTCTTTCATTGAGCCAACTCTTATGGACTTTTAAGGTTTTAACCTTAGGGTGATTACAATAACCTTAAGAAATAAAAGTGAAGCGTTTTTCACTATATTCCGTCATTGTTGCGCCATATATTTCCAAGTGTTCCCCAGTCCCTCTCCATCTTCCCACATAGTCTCATTTAAAGTCAACCTCAAACTCCCAGCACGATTAAGTAATGGGTGCGCCACTGGACTTATCAGAATATAACTCTTGGGGGCGACATTAGTGCACGCTTTTGTAACTTAAGCCTGGGCAGATGCATTTATTATAACAATAAATTAACATTTATATTAAATCCTTTGCAGCTTCTTCAAAAGACTACGTCGTAATAGCAACACCTCCAAAGCCCACTACTGCTAAGCCAATGACAACAATGCCATCCACAATGACACCTATGATGACAGTGAAGCCAATGACCAGCATGGGGGCAGAAACGACAAAGATGTCACCTACAATGTCACCGATGTCGACAGCGAAGCCTACGATGGCCACATCGGCATCAATGACGACCAAGTCGGGGAACCGTAGAAGGAGGGATGTTACAATGGTGTATGGCAACGTGACGAAGGCAACGATGGGGTAGCGACCACTATGTCGCCAGGAAATGTAACCGCACAAGGTGAGGATTAAAATCCGACATTAGTTAGTAATTTCAGACATCGTGAAATGCAATGCATGCCGTTCCATCGCTGAATGTAATAACAAATTAAAATACAGTATGTTTTTTTTCCTTGTGTATCAAACAAACATATCCAAAAGTGGCATAAAATTGGTTTGAAACTTTTTTTCTTATTTTCGAGTATTTTTGATTTGTTTTTGAAAATTTTGGATTTTGAATGTAGCCTACGCGCCTACCACAATGTTACACTTTTTTTATTTATGTAAAGATTTAGTTCAAGAACAAGCGTCCCTGTTTTTATTAATTTAAAAAAATTAAAACCGGTTTCAAAATGGCAAAATTACTAATTTTTAATATTTATGTTATATATTATAATTATTTACAAAATACAACAACTTTCAATTTAAACACTAAAAGAGTTAAAAAAAAATGTGGAACAACGAGTAGTCTAAAATATGTTATCCAATGTGAATGTGCGATAGCCTTAAACGTGATAAGGAGCAGTGGGACTCAAACGTCCCGTCAGGTCTATTATAGAGCAATTATCATATCCATGTTAATGCTGTAC
The DNA here is from genome assembly GCA_024449915.1 of Sweltsa coloradensis. Lineage (NCBI taxonomy): Eukaryota > Metazoa > Arthropoda > Insecta > Plecoptera > Chloroperlidae > Sweltsa > Sweltsa coloradensis. Next base: position 343,720 of record JAMZAV010000043.1, on the reverse strand, counting down.
CACAATAAAACTGAGGGACTTGGAAGCCCCGTCAGAGATGAAAGGGTTGAGTAACATGACTAAGAAGTTCGTAATATTCTAGTTGAAATGCTATATTTCTCTGTATAATTGGCTATCACATAAGGTAGTTCGGTTGTAGTTTTGACCCAGTTCTTGCTCGAACGCCGATGGTCAAAGATTCAGGTCCTCTAGCGATAGAATCCCCCCATGCATGCAACATCACTTCTGCCTAGTGAAGTGAATATCGTTGTCATGTTGCTGGTTGCTACTCATGATACTCTCTTGGACGAAGACTTAATGATACGTGTACATCGTCAAATTACTTACACAGGTGTATAACTTAAGAAGTCTTCACATATTTGTCTCATTTGCAAACGCTAATATCACAAGCAGATAATTATTTTTATATTATTTTTTTGCTAATCGAGGCTCAAAGAGAAAAGTATAAGATAGTAAATAACTGGAAAATTTAAATATAACATAACACAATCATATTCATTACTATTTACTACAATTCAAAAAAAATTAAAATTAAATTAAAACAGTTTTCAAGTTCATATCAGGTTTCATGACGGCTGGGTGACACCTCGAAATCGGAATCGAAACATTTAAAAATATAGTATTGAATCGTCAGGAGTTTTAAAACGAACACAGCGAAATGACTCGTTAAATATTACTAGGAAAACGATTAAGTCCCGCCGCGTTGTTGGATGAGCGTAATTGGTGCATTGAGCTGCATTGTGTTACGCGGATTTTCTGTTGTTCTGTGAAAAAATCATTACTTAGCCGAAGATTTTTTTTAAATTAAATTAAATTAAATTAAAAATTAACTTAATTTTTTTAATAAATCGTAATTTTTACGTAATTTTAAAAAAAGAAAAAAATTCGTAAAATTGCAATTTTCATAAGAAATAATTATTCGATTGCGCTCAAATTTTACACGAGTATATTAATTCATGAAATAAAGGTTCTATAAAAAAATCATTACAATAGGATAAAGCATGTAGGTGTTAAAAGTCAAAGAATTGTTTTAAAAAAGAAAAAACCCGTAAAATTTCGATTTTTATAAGAAATAATTTTTCGATTGCACTCAAATTTTACAAGAATATCTTAATTCATAAATTAAGGTTCTGTTAAAAAATCATTACAATCGGATAAAGCATGTAAGTGTTATAAGTCGAAGAATTTTTTAAAAATCGAAAAAAATCGTAAAATTGCGTTTTTTATAAGAAAAAATTTCCCGATTGCGCTCAAAAACGTGGCAGTTCTAACTTCAGAGATTTCGAAGGCCTCCATAAAATTTCATCGCAATCGGAGTATCGGTTTAGCCGGAATCGTGTTAACAAACACACAAAAATACAAAAGAAAAAAAGAAAAAAAGAAAAAAAAACATTCCGGATTTTTTTCTCCAGTGTAGTGAAATGGAATCTTCGCTTCGCTCGCTACGCTCGCTACGCTCATCCAATAAAATATCTTAGTAGGCCTAATATCATGAACTAGTTGCCGATTATTTACCATTGATCGTCATGGAGTCGTTTGCAGATATATTTAATCGACCATCCTTTGACAACCTTATTTTTAACCAAATACATGTATACACAATTTAAAAAAGTTATTATTGAACTGAATGCCTTGTCTCTGGGTTCCAGGCCTGATGTGCATGTTCGGCACCCTACAACTGAAAGTGAACGACAAACTGTCTAGCACAAGCAACAAGTGTATCGAGTGTACTTGCTCTGTGCCTCCGTACGTTTTCCTGCTTGATGGACCCTCGCTTTTCGCCCTGGGATTATAATATGAACTAAAATGCCTTTTGTTCTGGGTTCCAGGCCTGATGTGCATGTTCGGCACCCTACAACTGAAAGTGAACGACAAACTGTCTAAGCACAAGCAACAAGTGTATCGGGGTGTACTTGCTCTGGGGCCTCCGTACGTGTCCTGCTTGATGGACCCTCGCTGTTCGCCCTGGGATTATAATATGAACTGAATGCCTTGTCTCTGGGTTCCAGGCCTGATGTGCATGTTCGGCACCCTACAACTGAAAGTGAACGACAAACTGTCTAGCACAAGCAACAAGTGTATCGAGTGTACTTGCTCTGTGCCTCCGTACGTGTCCTGCTTGATGGACCCTCGCTGTTCGCCCTGGGATTAGAAGACAACCACTGGCGATAATAAATCAATCTTACACTAATATTATTACATTTAAGCACATAATATCGATAGTGATTGCCCAGTATTATGTCTAGTAAATTTCGTGGCATATTTTGTTAATTTTGGTTTTTGTAATTATTGTGTTGTAAAAAAATATAGTACGTAATATATGCAAAATATTGGTTAATCGCGAGTATGAACCTTAGTTGGAAATGTACTAGAAAGAATTAGCAAAGCCGAAGTGGAATGTTCGTGGTCTTGAAAGTTAGTGGAAATTAAATAAATGAAATTATTGTGTTATGTATTTATTTATGAAGTCTTACCTTAGTTGTTGGCTGCTAAAACAATAATAAAAGCCGTCATATTGTAGGACTGTTTCCTGCTCTGAAACCGAGCATTGAACTTTGTAATTTTTTGCGGGAGAAATAACCTAACTTCCTTTACCGACTCCACAACTTGAGACCACGTGCTCGAGACGTGCTTCTATCTGTGGCGGAAGTGTGAACTACGCTCTGCGAGCTACATCCGTCTGCCGTACTCAGCGCCACAGTCGTCATTCGCGCATGGCAGCCAACCACAGTGAAGTGTGAACCACTCATGTCACGTCGATGAAAAACAAGTCAACAACAACAGCTGTTGAATTCTAATTTTGCAAATTTTGACTACATTTTGCTGTAGCTTTTAGTTAGAAATCCATCAACATGCAGGTAACATTCGTTAACTCGTTATTTATTATAGATCCAGATAAAATCCAAAGAGTGGGCTCTCTTGAATAGAGGTGGGCGTCTGAATGAAGGTTATGTTTGCCTCTAGGCCCCCTACCCTACCTTTTGAGTTTTACTATTTACCAAAAGGCCCTACCTAAATAGGCCCTAGGTTCTCTAGCCCTAGCCTACCACTTGGGTCCCTAGATCCGTTGGTCTTTGCGTCGGTTCTATAAAATATTATTTTCATACACAATCTAGCCTAGCTACAAAGGACGGTAGGCGCCTAGGGCCTACTTCTTCGGTTGGCATGCCCCAATGTTTCAACACTGCGAAGTTACGGGAAAAGTAGTTTAGGGGGGTTGGGGTGGGGGAGCGAAGCGCCGTTGTTTTTTAAAAATAATAATGATAATATTGTAATACATACGCGCTTCGCCCCCCCCCCCCCCACTTCCCGGTACTCTTTCGGATGGTATGCCCCAAAATTTACAAAAACTACCCCAACATGGCGGTCAGTAAACCTTTTTCACTAAAATACTCCACCTACAAAACCTTTAACGTTGCTAATTTAAATATAAAACACTTTCAGAGGAAAAATACCTTCGTTTGAAATAGCGACGTTTAAAGGTTGAATTTTTTTTAATGGAAAAAAACAGTGTTGAAAAGTTGGGGCATACCATCCGAAAGAGGGACCCACTTCCCCCCACTTCCCATTACCTACTTTTCCAACGTTGGGGCATGCCAACCTTAGAAGTAGGGCCTATCCAAAGGGTATTGTTAATTGTAATGTCATCGTCTTTTGAGTGCGGAGTGGATTTATTAGCCTAGCCTACATTTAAATCCACTAAAAAAAACTAAATAGGGGTTAGGGTTATCACAATGCAAGTGCATTCAGCCCAAATCCACATTAAACAATATTGTTGCAATTGCAGTCATAGCCATACAATTTGACCAGCTTTCCTGCGCGGTCCCAATAACTATAATTTTGATTTAATTGTTCAACAACACTGCACCATTGATTGTACTGTAGGCCTTCTTGGTCTATCCTACTTGTAAACAAATATTTTCTACAATTTTCTGAAGGTTCTATGATTCCGATCCCGGTAGAGTCAAATTGTGTTTGGGGCTTTAGGACGTTAAAAGTTCTAGTAGGCCCTACTACAGTTGATCTGCAGTAGGAGCCTAGCATCCGATCTGTCAAGGAACTTCTCATCGTAGGATCAACTGTTATGAGTCATGAGTTTTATGGTTCCAAATTTCAATCGTTATACCGATTTCCTAAAGATAATTAGGCTGGAGCAAATAACTTATTTCAAAATCGTCTTTGCTCTCTGTATTGCGCACAAAGCATTATGGGATAAAAAAAGTTTAATTACTAATTAGGTGTTCTTAATGCCTTAATGTGCTGGTATTGGGGTCTAGGCCCCATATGTTGGGCTGCAATTTGACTGTTTTGAAGACGCAGTCCATCACACACCCAATCTTATGGCATTTAGTGAGCTAAATTCCATTTTACCTTAATGATTTGCGAGCGATAGGTCTCCCGTCTAGATCAGTGGTTCCCAACCGGTGGTCCGCGGACGGGCACCGGTCCGCGGACTAATTGCTACCGGTCCACCAAGTGCTGAACTATTTGTTGTAATTTTGATAATATTTTAGAAATGTGTAAAAATTCAAAAATTTGGTTTTACACTTTATTATTTTACCTGTACTTGGGATGGAGACTTAATTATATTTTCTTAGGAGGGGACACTTTGAGGGCTTGATGAGCGGAAACCCGAGCGTAGAAACAAGCACGATTGTAAACGCGCAATCCTAAGTTAAATTATTATTAGTGATACGTACATAATTATAATCAACATTACTAAAAAAGTTTAACAATCGATAATTAGTAATTTATTAATATATTTTCAACGATGATTTGAATGATGTTTCATGTGAACACTGTCTTCCGGTTGCCTCTTCCCTTCGTCTACCTTTTGCTCAGATCGCTGTACAGGCCGTCTAGGGGTATAAAAACACCTAAAAAATTTTCGCCTCCGCCGGCTGGGGCTGCGCCCCAGACCCCTTGTAGCCGCGCCAGTCCGTGTAATTGACTTTATCATTTTGCCGGTCCGTGAGATGAAAAAGGTTGGGAACCACTGGTCTAGATGACACAGTTGGTGATGGTGAAAATTGTTTGCTTTCAATTTCTTTTGTTAAGACGTTTTTCTTTCTAGGAACAAGACATACCTATTGATATCCACACAAATAAACTTCTTGATTGGTTGATGAGTAGGAAAGTGTGTACACAAAGTTGTCATGCAGCAATTATAACTATTCGAGAGAAAATCAACAATGCTATACAAGACATGCCGGCACACCCTGGAATCACAAATCTTGTATCTGGTTCATGTGAGTTATTGTACGAGTGCCTATTATGTTGTGTGCTATGAATGAGATTTTTAAGTCTCGACTTTTATGATATTTTATGGGCCATAGATAGGCCAAGGTGATTGCAACTTCTGGATGCAAATTTAAGTTTATATGCATGCTATGACTAGACATTTGCAATGTAAATTTGAGTGTAATGTATTGTAGGGTCTACGCTAGGCCTACTTTCAAACAATTTAAAGAGTCAAAAAGTTTGATGGGTTGGTGATGGATTTTCCATAGGTAGGTCTACATTAGTGTGTACTGTATGTTATTTAAATACAGCAACAAGTTGATTTAATTTACCTACTCAATTTCAACAACAAAAATTATCTGTTTGGGTCTCCTAAAATGTATAACCTAATGAAGCTTTCATTTTGCCTTGTAGATATCAACTACTTTCACTGTAAAAAGATAATTGAAATATTAAAAGAAACGGAAGCAAGCTCGAAGAATTTCTTTGGGTCGTACGGTTCTCAGCGGATGAAAGACTGGTCCGAAATTGTGAGAGACTATGAGAAGAACAATACGTACTTGGCAGAAGCCGCACAAATGCTCATAAGGAATGTTAACTTTGAAGTCCCAGGTCTCAAGAAAGAAATTACTCATTGTGAAACTACGCTCTTGGTAGGTTGAATTCTCATTTACGAGGTTATTTTACTTCTAGTCTAGGTCTACTTAGTTCGTTTCCGACTCTTAACGAACAAGTAGGCCCTACCTATCCTACTGTTAGCCCTACTATATTGACAATTATTTTTTTAGGAAGACTCCCTAGAGTTAAGTAGGGCCTACTTAAACAAATGTTGTAGGCTACTGTTGTGCTTTAAGGTAAAGAAGGAAGTACTAACTCAAACTTTAAATTTGAACTCAAACCAAACTTCAAAAACAGTAGTTCAGTTGAATTTCGAACATTCGCCCCTCCTTTGCCTCAAGTAGCGTGGACCAAATTACAAATATTAATTTTTAAAACGTTTATAGACTTTTCATCATATAATATTCTGCCTTATTTCAAAGGATTGCGACAAGAGAATCGCTGATCAGATCAAGGCGGGCAACACAGCTCGCGGTGAGTTTGAAACTCTCCGCAAGAACCTCGGTATCGAGGGGAAGAACATCAAGCGAGAGTTGGTGGAGAGGCTCACCGAACTTCCGGCCATCTACGCCGAGGTGGCGAAGACGACCAAGACGCTGGACAAGGCCGCGGAGTTCTACTCCGAGTTCCTCAGCTTCATGTACGCCAAGGACACGGGCTCAAAGTGTCTGCCCGTGCTTAGATACATCGCAGGTAGGCACGTACTCCAGGGCTTTTCCTCCTGGTCTAATCTGCTCGCTGTTGACCCATGATCGTAATACGGTACCGATACACATTAGCTGTAGGCCTACAGCGCGATCCTTCATTGCAGACAACAATGTGATAAGTCAAGCCTGCTGTTTTCTGGGTTATAAGTATGTTAGGTATTTATTTCCATTATATATGAGAGTTTGATTAAAATTATAAAAGCACGCGGTAAAATAAGTCAGTTTATAAGAAAAGTGAAATCGCAAGTAGGGCCTATAAGAAAAGTATCATGATGAAAATAATAACATAAGGCTATAGATAATTCTTTGACAAGTCACAAGAAATAGACTAGTAGTAGACCCATCCCCATCGCAAGTTTGTCCACTCGTAAGGGATGTTTGCTTTGAATCTTGCTAGCCTAGCCTACATGTTTTGTAAGTGAGCTAATATTGACCGACCGTCACTTGGCACTGCACAGATTGCTCTACGCAGCCCGCCACTGATGTCACAGTCACTCTTTGAATGCTGCAATCAGCACTTGTTAATTACATTATAATCGTGTTATTTTAATTCTTGTAGCGAAGGGGAACACCACAACCTACGAGTGGAAGAAGGGTGTGGCACCGACTCGCGTCACTGAGCCCTCTCTACAGATAGAGTTTGACGATGACCAGATGGAGGGAGAAGGAGACGTAAGTGCAGGTTTTGAACCAGGCTTTCTGTATCAACCAGGTATGTAGGCAATATAGAGTAGGCATAATAATATAGTGTGAGGCTTTTTTCTTGGAGACAAAAGTCACTGCAGAACATGAGTTGACTTTATTTCATATCCCCATATGACCTTACGGATGACGCGCCTCGACTTCATAAGAAACATGCAAGAACGTAAACAATACGTAAACAATAGCCAATACCAGTACCGTAGCATAGCAATACTGTTTTTCTTAATTTTTTAATCCTATTTAAATATTATTAAAGGTTGAGAGAAAGCCTATAGTAGGTCTGAACATCTAGACAAGCTCGGCAGTTCATTTTTAAATTACAAAAATAGTTTTAGGTACGTAGGTACTTATTTTGTTGCTGTTTTATTTTTTGCTCGTGGTGTAGAAATATTAATAATTCACAGAGTTAAGATCGTAACAAACTTCAGGTACCGGTAGTTTCGTTTCCTGATAAATTTAATTTTAATTGTGTCAACTTTTCAGATTGACTTTGACATTGAGGTGAACTACGACATAACGACCGGCGACGACCCCGGTACTATCGACTGGGTCCGGGGCGGCGAGGGAGACACCATCGAGATCGTGTCTGTCGTGGAGGAGTCCGTGGCGGAAGGACAGCTCGCGCTCTCGATCCTAGACAACCCGGCAACGAGAAACATGTTTGTCGACGACCTTAAAGAGGTGGGTGGGCTATTTTACTTCTTACTATTGTACTTGTAGGGCCAGTAAGTTAGGTATTCATTCCGGCAGTCGCTTTATAATTTCTTGAAGGCAAAAACGAGATTCATAATTTCAAAATTTATGTATTGGGCACACAATTTAATTTTGATTTACGTGTGAACATAAACTTTTTTTTTTTTTCAAATAATAATTGAGCTTGTATTTATGAACAAAAAATATTAGTAGGGCCTACATAATTTAATGTTGCCTGTTAATTCTAGTTTTAGACATTTCCATACAATTTATTTACTGTAGGCCCTACCTACTTTGCATGACTTTGTGCATTGTGCTTAGCCTTTGATTTTGTAAGAAGTGCAGTTTTTTGTTTGTTGGCTTCTCTTAGTTCAAAGTCCTTTCTAAGTGACAAACTATGTGACATTATTTCATAAAATTTCAATTTTTTGTAGGCTACATCAACATTTTTTACTACGGTACTGTACACTACATAGTAAATAGTAATTACTAATTAATTAGTTTAGCACTTGTAGGTAAGGCTGTACAAATTAGTAAAAATGCCTCCCCGGGTGGCCCATTGATCTTACGGTCAGGTAGGCTTATCCGAAATTTCAAATTCTAAGATTTTTTTATGAAAAAAAAGATTTCGTGAAGTTATGTTCTCTTGAACATGAACATGTCGACCGTTTCAGGCGCCAGATATGCTCGTTTCTAATGTCCCGCTGTTGAAAACGCACTTTCAGAAGAAACTGATATTGCCGGAATGCTTAAATATCTACGCCAGTCACTTATCGACCAATTACAATGAACATTGGTGCGCGCGCATCGTGTTGGTGACGTCACTCACTCGAGCTCGACACCGACAAAATTCGAGCGCTTATTAATGACGAATCACTGACTGCCGCCGCTGCGCACAGACGAGTGAAAGCCTGACCGGCTTCAATGTTAATTAAGCTGAATTTGAGACGAAAAACAGACAAACGAGTACACGACGACTCATTTCATTACCGGGCTATATCCAACGGGCGGGTACCCGTTCACAGCCATACTTGTAGGCCTACAGCATTGTTATTTTGGTTCTTTCCACTTTGACGTATTTACTTTGTAAAGTACGTAAGTTTTATATTATGTAGTGTAGACCTAAGCTAGAGGCTTTATCATCGTTGTGTGTTGTCCCCAGCTCTCATCGTTCCTGTGCATCCGTCTCCTCGAGATGAAAGACACTAACGACGTGCTGGCCTTGGCTCAGATGCAAGACGCTCCCATTCTGGTCCAGGTGCAGACTGTCGGGAGTATTCAAGGGATGCTCAACGCCGTTCTAGACGTCTTGAAGAAAGTCAACGACCCGGTCACCGAACATCTCCACAAAGTCAAGCACTCGCCTCGGTGAGCAAAGTTTCCGACCCGTTTCATTGCCAGACATTTTACAGGAAGATGCCAAACAGATAAATAAATTTGTATTTTAGTGTATCTACTCATAAGTCTTAACTGATTGTCAAAGCAGACCAAGCCAATCCTGTAAGTGCCTACACCATTGACGAGCAAACAATTACAAACTAGAGAAGGGCATAGTATTTAAGTAGGAAGTAGAAATGGTAGTTTTTTAGCACTATGTAGGTACATGCAAGTTGTAGTGCATGCCACATTTGGTTATAGAGCCTACTTATGTACGTACTGTAGTGTGTGTGATTGTCTTGCTTGTTTTTGTACCTGTAACATTACCCGTACTTATACCAGTGGGCCTACATTGTTTTAGCTACATATTCCATGTAGGCATACCTTACGTCTTACGTACCGGTAGGTAGCTAGCTTAATACATTTATCTGCATTCTGCTACAAGTCATTAGCTTCCTTCTTGATATATCATTGACTCATTGTTGTTATTACTGTAGTAAATAGGGTTTCTAATTTCTAATGCATACAATATTCCTAGTTTGGATTGAACAACTTAACAATGAACCTTCTGACAACTTCTGGACACTATAAAAGGAGATTGTTTGTTTAGGAACGAGAACATACAAACTATGCAAATGATTTATAAACATGTGTTATTTTCATTTGTGTGTAGATACGTGGACAGTCTTGCAACCGATTTGAAGCGGAAGCTGGCCGTTATGGACAAGATGGCAGCGTTGCAGGTCGTCATGAAGGAAAAGCAAGTGGAGATGGCTGAGAAGATACAGGAGTTGAAACCTAAACTAAAACTGATTATTGAGAAGACCAAGCAACTTCAAAAGGAGGTGAGAAATTGTTCAGTAGTAAAGTAATGTTTGCATCCTGCATTTGAATGTGTTTGCAGTGGGATTTATGAAACATTTTAAGATGCGGTTCTCTTGACAATTATTCATCAATTTCGTATGGAATTGGAAATCAATTACAATTCCAATTAATGACATTGAGAAATATTCATCAACCGTTTTGCTGATAACCCCCCTGCTACATAAGCAAAGTCAGCGAAAATCTTTTCCGTCCCTGGTCCTTTTGTGTTGGAGATCAGAAATAACTATCGGTATCTAGAATTTCTATTTAAACAAACAGAATACTGGTACGTTGTATGTTGATTGTAGATACTCACAATAATTTCAAACTTCTCTATTTAATTGTCTTTATAGATGACCGAGTTGTTGATTAACTTTGTTGGCCGCAAGATGAACAGACGCCTATTGCTTGTAATTGTATTACATACCTTGTTATCAGTTATGACATGATGAATTTATCATTTTTGAAATGGTTTCTACTTCTAGCAAAATAGAACGACAGTATAGAACCCACGGTCTCTCCGTCCAATGCTCGCAGGCTCATGGAGGCAACCAACTGCTAATGTGGTACACAGCCCTACATGATATTGCTTTCTGTTTCAGATCGAAGAAGACATCTCCAAGAAATATAAGAACCGGGTTGTCAACATTATGGGCGGGGTAAACGTGTTGTGATTACCTGATGACATTCCTTTCATAAATAAAATTAAAATGTCAAATGATGGCCTAAAACTTCTGCATGTCTTCACTACTGCTTTAGAAGTGGGGTGGCAATGGTTAAGGTGCGTACCGGTAACTCAAACTACGACTCTTATCTTGGGGATGACATCGAGTACTAGTACAGTACAGTAGTAAAATTCGGAATCTTCTGGGGTTCGTGTTATCCGAATGGTCAGAGGTTGATCAGCACCAACACCTTTCACGCACTACTGTTATTCGATTATTAGTGCTCTGTAATAATCACGTCCAATGTAATATTGTTTATCTTAACTCAATCATCTCTGTACGTATGGCCTTAGTAATCTGGATCTTCTAAAAAATAAAATAATCTAATTTTTTTGGAAAGGGAAAAACAAAATTACTACATCTATAGATCATGGACTCAGCAGAAATGAACCACATTACATAACGGTGCATAAAGTATCTAGTATTTGTACGGTATAAAATGAACTCGAAAGTAGAACCAAACCTTACAAACGGTTTAGGGTAGGTACTTGGATGTCATCCATACTTCTACGAACTTGCAGCTAGCAATGTTCAATGTAGTTTAGATTGGAGAAGGAAGAGTCGACAGATTGGGAAAGCATAGAGTATGTTAATGTTCAATGTAGGTACTGTATAGGTAGGAGTGGATTGTCAAAACTCAAAGGCTTGGTACCTACAAGTACCAGACCTTGTTACTTCAACCAAGTATTTTTTTCTGGTAATTATGGTAACAAATGAATTTATTCTACTGGGCGGGTATCGAGCCTAAAGCCGTGTACTGCGTCTGTGAAACAATTATAAGAGTAACAAGACTAAGAGGCGCAAAGCGGTGAGGTCATGACGATACTGGAGCTGTAAGTGGTGTCTGTCGGTCCCTACTGCTGCCAACGAGAAATGATTTGAACCCAGTGCTCGTATCAATGGAACACCCTATAGTAACCCAAGGACAATCCTTGTCCTGTTGGATGCGTTACGCGCAGTGGGTAAAGTGGACTCTGAAAAGTTATGGTTTGCACCACGGCTGCACAAAGAAGCTAAAACAGGTATAACAGCCCGAGGGGGGGCGGGGGAGAGTCTACCCCCCAGTTTTATCCCTAAAGGGATTTTTTACAGTGTTTTGTCAAGAACAGGTTTTAAGTTAGTAGTACTTAGGAGAAAGGTCTATCTATGTACCTATGTTTTTGTCTACAGGGATAATATTTGTTATTTGTGGGAAAAACATTGGATAACATAAAATACTAGGCCTACTAGTATATCAAAATTACTTAACACTAGGAAAACGCTTAAGTCCTGCCGCGTTGTTGGATGAGCGTAATTGGTGAATTGAGCTGCCATGTGTTTTGCGGATTTTCTGTTGTTCTGTGAAAAATCAAAACTTTGTTGAAATTTTTTTTAAATTAAATCAAATTAAATAAAAAAATTAACTTTTTTTTTAATTAATCGTAATTTTAAAAAAGGAAAAAATCGTAATATTGAAATTTTCATGAGAAATAATTGTTTGATTACGCTCAAATTTCACACGAATATATCAATTCTTAAAATTAATGTTCTGTGAAAAAATCATTACAACCGGATAAAGCATGTAGGAGTTATAAGTCGAAAAATTTTTTAAAAATCAAAAAAAATCGTAAATTGCGATTTTTATGAGCAATATTTTTTCGATTGCGCTCAAAAACGTGGCAGTTCTTAGTTCACAGATTTCAAAGGCCCCCATAAAATTCCATCGCAATCGGAGTATCGGTTTAGCCGGAATCGTGTTAACAGACAGACAAAAATACAGAAAGAAAGAAAAAAAAAACATTCCGGATTTTTTTCTCCAGTGTAGTGAAATGGAATCTTCGCTTCGCTCGCTACGCTCATCCAATTAGTGCCGGTATGCACACCGGCTCATACCCTCCCACAACTTTAACCACTGGTATTGTGGCGTAGGATCTGGTGATGGTAGCTCTATACAACGCATTGTATCAAACCTCTAGCCGTGGACTATATATTGCATTGCGAGCGGAGAAAACTCTTGCCCAGTGGCAATAAGTAATGCTAATGTTTTGAGTGTGTCTGCATGCTATGAACTACATTATAATTTGTGTAACCTTTTGGACCTTAAGTATTGAATTCATATTTGCATTTAATTAATATTGTTTACTGTTTGGAGACTTATTGTGTATGTAGTACATAAATGTTTGGAATAAATGCTATTTTTATGACTTGTTATCACTGCCTTGTTGATCAGTTATTTTTCTTTTCCTCTCTTTTCCATTTTTGTATTATTTGATGGGTTGATCAAATGCACAAAAATTCCCTCCCCCAGACCACATTAATTAGGCTATTTAATTTCCCTGAAAATTATAAAACATCAATAAATGGCAATTAAATGCTTTTTAAGTGAATTATCTCATTATGTGGCTAAACTCCGCTAAAGTATTGCACTACGAGTTCAACATCATGAGAAATGTCTCTTTGATTACACTAAAATAACAATGCAAAACTATAGTTCAACGATATCGAATGATTAGAGGTACGTGAAAATAGTCTTTTGTGAATAGATGTTACAAAGCGCTATTTTGTATTTTTCACTTTAAAGTTAAAACTAACATTTTCCAGTCCTATTTTATTTTATTTTCCATAGTATCTATAATTTGTTCATACACTGTATTATTCAATGGATATTAATTCAACTTTGATGACATAATTTCAAAATAAAAATTTGAAAAATCACACGTATTTGATGGTGACCAAAAAATTGATGCTACAAAACGCTACGTATCTCTATCCCATACAAATGTCATCCAAATTTTGAGTAGTTGGATGAGCGAAGCGAAGACTTCAATTTCACCGACCCCCCAAAAAATTTAGCTCGATGTGTTTTTTTGTTTTTTTTTTTTTTTTTTTTTTTGTTTGTTTTTCCGTCTGTTTGTTCGCTCTCTACCGGGCAAACGGCATATGCGATCTTGATGAAAATTTGACACGACCTTCGTTTTCTCTGAACTTAGACTTGCCACGTTTTTGGGTACAATCGAAGAAATATTTCTCATGAATATCGTACTTTTACGATTTTTTTCGATTTTTAGTGCGATATTTTCGTGCCATTTGGGCCGATTCTGACCAAACGGGTGGGGCTACAACGTTCATATTTCACATACACATTAAGGTTATGGTGATGTATTGCTTTCTGAAGAAAAAGTTGAAAAAGTTAGCCAGAATCGAGAGAAATAAAGCTTTTAATATACGTTTTTTGACTTTTTGTGCGATATTTTCGTGCCTTTTGGGCCAATTCTGACCAAACGGGTGGGGCTACAACGTTCATATTATACATGGACATTAAGGTTATGGTTATGTAGTACCTTTTGAAAGAAAAAGTGGAAAAATTTAGCCAGAATCCATAGAAATAAAGCTTTTAATACAAGTTTTTTACGGTAAATAATACCAATTGACAAGAAACAAAAGAAACTTGACAACATTCACCTAGAATGCGTAGGCAGCAAAACAAAGCACTTGCAAAAGTAAAGATATCCCACGCAAACTAAAACCTTTAAAAAGCTCATCCATCAACGCGGCGGGACTTTAGCGTTTTCCTAGTAATTAGTAATTACTTGTTAGTTGTTTGTAGACATTTTGACAAGACTGGTAGTGTGAGAACACACAGATAAAAGCCCTCAAGTTCTCAACTTACCAATTATTGTGGTCTGCTAAACTCATGCAATAATTTTAGAATTGACCATTACAAAATAACAGTAGGCCTAATGCTGTACAGCTGTAGTCGATCTTAAAGAGGTATTCACCCGGTAATCTAAAATTAATGTTTCATTTATGCTAACTAGTTACGAATTTACAAAGTAGGCCTTAATTAATAGAAAAAATATTGAGTCCACCTAAAAAAATTGATAAACTTGGTAAGTTTCTAGCTAGGTCCCATTGGCAAAATCACCAACAACAAATACCATGGGGATGATCTTTTGCTCCCGTGACCTTGGACGATTTTGGTCCAAAGAAATCATGACCATCATTGATGTACTTCTACTATCTTTTCTGTAAATCTTCTAAGTCTTGTTTCTTTAAATGGGCAAGTGGTTCGATCAAAATATGCCGATTACGAAGAAGGGGAGCAATTATTTTGGAATGCATACTTTTGCGTGTTTGAGTGTGTATTGGTGTACAGTTTCAAGACAGAATTCTCTAAATGCACGTTAAAGTTTGGTATGATGCTCTAATATTAATGTGTGTGTACCAAAAAATAAGCAGGCTTATGCCGATTTTAAGATATTCACCAAAACGCAAATTTTCTCAAATTTCAGGATCAAAAAGCTTTAATGTGTGTAAAATCCAGCTTCTGGTACAAAATAAACAAATTTAACAGCTAAATAAGTGTAGTATTATGCTCTAGATTCTAGATTATGTGGTAAAAATTGTTTTTGGATGTAATAGCCCCTTTAAGTGTAAAGACAGAAATAATTACATCATGAGTTTTAATTGAGAAAGTGTTGTTTTGATTACAAAACATTATTCATGCTGATTCCACCTCTCCCCGCAACCCCTCGTGATACAAAGAAATACAGTTTGGCAAATTCCCATGGAATTACAACCATGACGAACACAAAATGTCGCACCTACCATCGTTAAAATAAGTTGCAAAAAAAATCGTTTTTGAACTTTTTACGAGAATACAAAAAACATTTGTCTTATGATGATATGATGATATATGAATGTAATCAATTATCTTGTCCTTGTCTTGTCAATAAATAAATACAAATAAATTAAATAAATTAAATTAAATTAGAAGTTCAAATAATAATATAGATACATTAATTTAATTCAGCTTCTACAACTGTAAAGTTTCAGACGTTCATGATTGTTATAGTTAAAATCAAGTTGTAATCGACCATAGGCTACAATTATTATTACAAAGTACAGTAATCTTATTGCCTTACTTATACCTTGTTAACACATGCTCTGCTTGGATACATCGTGTAAGCTTCTCCCATTATAATGACATAGTAACTGCCTGTCTCGCGATATTATATTGCACATAATAAGCGTATAATTGCATGAGCCTACACCGACAGTTGCTTCACACGTATGGTGTGTATTACCTAAGTATTACCATGGAGTGTCCAGCTAGGCCTGCTCGGGGAGGTCCCGGCGGCGCAGGCAGATCAACATACGAGCGCGATTATACTGTCGTGTGTTCTGTTGTAAATATATAATAGTGTTTGAGAAGTGTACAGTGGTTTAATTTGTGGTGGTACACAGTTATACGCGTTCCACGACCTTTTTAAGAGGTCATTCATACGGCGTACCTTTTCCCCTTTTTTTGAAACAAAAACTATTAAATAACATTATTTTGCAATCACAACAATCATATCACCAGTCGGTCAGTCACCACCAACAAAGTAATCAAAACGTGCCTAAAACTCGTTAAAATACTTCAATCGCTCTCGTAGAATCGACGAATTGTCCGTGGGTGCGTTCGCCCCGGACCCGAATAAGCTCGGGGTCGCCCCCCCCCCCCCCCCCCATAAAGTCGCATGATAGCGTATCACCAGTGGCGTAACTACGAGGGGGGGGGGCGATCGCCTTTTAATTTGGTCAGAGGGTTGCGAAGGAAGGAACAATTTCTATTTTACATTAGGTATTTATTGAGATATTATAAATATTGATATTTTTTTCTCATTTTGTTATTTTTTCGTACATCTTTTATAAGGTTTTGTAAAAAAAATAACTCGTCAGAATACTCCAATACACTCTTAGAATCAAAAATTTTAAGGCTGTGCGCCTCGGACCCGCATTAACTGGGGGCCGCCCCCCGCCTCCCCCCCCCCCCCCCATGGTTCCTAATCGTGTACTTTACACGGGAAAGGGCATATGTATAGATTATTGTTGGCTGACACCACAGATTGTACCCGCATAGGTATTAGGTACCCCTTTCACTAGTTGGTGACCATTGATCGTTGGATGTTGCGAAGATGTTCGTCGTCGTCCCCCCCCCTTCCCCGAAAAAACAAGGGCTAGTTACGCCACTGCGTACCACTACCTATTTCAATACAAATTGCGCCCTGTAAGAATATGTTACGAAGAAGTCCACACTTCCTATGATATGGTAAGCGAGCCCGCCGAAGTACCTGCAACTATATCTCCACGGCGTTCGTCTGACCGACCACAATCACGTCTGGGCGTTTTACTTTGTCATAAATGTCAACCAAACCACGTACGTGTTGTCACTGATTTCAGCGTCTAAGTATAAAAACACCTAAAAATTTTTCGCCTCCGCCGCTGGGCTGCGCCCCAGACCCCTTGTATCCGCGCCAGTCCGTGTAATTGACTTTATCATTTTGCCGGTCCGTGAGATGAAAAATTTGGGAACCACTGGTCTAGAATGACCACAGTTGGTGATGGTGAAATTGTTTGCTTTCAATTTCTTTTGTTTAGATGTTTTTCTTTCTAGGAACAAGACATACCTCATTGATATCCACACAAATAAACTTCTTGATTGGTTGATGATAGGAAAGTGTGTACACAATTTGTCATGCAGCAATTATACATTTCGAGAGAAAATCAACAATGCTTAACAAGACATGCCGGCACAAAACCCTGGAATCACAAATCTTGTATCTGGTTCATGTGAGTTATTGTACTGATTGCCTATTATGTTGTGTGCTATGAATGAGATTTTTAGTCTCGACTTTTATGATATTTTTATGGGCCATAGGCAAGGTGATTGCAACTTCAGGATGCAAATTTAAGTTATATGCATGCTATGACTAGACATTTGCAATGTAAATTTGAGTATAATGTATTGTAGGGTCTAACGCTAGGCCTACTTTCAAACAATTTAAAGAGTCAAAGAAGTTTGATGGTTGGTGATGGATTTTCCATAGGTAGTCTACATTAGTGTTCACTGTATGTTATTTAATACAGCAACAAGTTGATTTATTTATCTACTCAATTTCAACGACAAAAATTATCTGTTTGGGTCTTCTAAAATGTATAACCTAATGAACGCTTTCATTTTGCCTTGTAGATATCAACTCTTTCACTGTAAAAATATTGAAATTTAAAAGAAACGGAAGCAAGCTCGAGAATTTCTTTGGGTCGTACGGTTCTCAGCGGATGAAAGACTGGTCCAAATTGTGAGGAACTATGAGAGAACAATACGTACTTGGCAGAAGCTCGCACAATGCTCATAAGGAATGTTAACTTTGAAGTCCCAGGTCTCAAGAAAGAATTACTCATTGTGAAACTACGCTCTTGTAGGTTGAATTCTCATTTACAAGGTTATTTTACTCTAGTCTAGGTCTACTTAGTTTCCGACTCTTAACAACAAGTAGGCCCTACCTATCCTACTGTTACCTACTATATTGACAATTATTTTTTTAGAAGACTCCCTAGAGTTAAGTAGTGCCTACTTAAACAATGTAGGCTACTATTGTGCTTTAGGTAAAGAAGGAAGTACTAACTCAAACTTTAATTTGAACTCAAACCAAACTTCAAAAACAGTAGTTCAGTTGAATTTCGAACATTCGCCCCTCCTTTGACCTCAAGTAGCGTGGACCAATTACAAATAATAATTTTTAAAACGTTTATATAGACTTTTCATCATATAATATCTGTCCTTATTTCAAAGGATTTGCGACAAGAGAATCGCTGATCAGATCAAGGCGGGCAACACAGCTCGCGTGAGTTTGAAACTCCTCCGCAAGAACCTCGGTAATCGAGGGAAGAACATCAAGCGAGAGTTGGTGGAGAGGCTCACGACTTCCGGCCATCTACGCCGAGGTGGCGAAGACGACCAAGTCGCTGGACAAGGCTGCGGATGTTCTACTCCGAGTTCCTCAGCTTCATGTACGCAAGGACACGGCTCAAAGTGTCTGCCCGTGCTTAGATACATCGCATGGTAGGCACGTACTCCAGGCTTTTCCTCCTGGTCTTAATCTGCTCGCTGTTGACCCATGATCGTAATACCGATACACATTAGCTATAGGCCTACAGCGCGACCTTCATTGCAGACAACATGTGATAAGTCAAGCTGCTGTTTTCTGGTTATAAGTATGTTAGGTATATATTTCCATTATAGGCTATATGAGAGTTTGATTAAAATTATAAAAGCACGCAGTAAATATCAGTTTAAAAGAAATGTGAAATAGCAAGTAGGGCCTATAAGAAAAGTATCATGATGAAATATAAATCATAATCCTATAGATAAAACTTTGACAAGTCACAAGAAATAGACTAGTAGTAGACCCATCCCCATCGCAAGTTTGTCCACTCGTAAGGGATGTTTGCTTTGAATCTTGCTAGCCTAGCCTACATGTTTTGTAAGTGAGCTAATATTGACCGACCGTCACTTGGCACTGCACAGATTGCTCTACGCAGCCGCCACTGATGTCACAGTCACTCTTTGAATGCTGCGATCAGCACTTTGTTAATTCATTATAATCGTGTTATTTTAATTCTTGTAGCGAAGGGGAACACCACAACCTACGAGTGGAAGAAGGGTGTGGCGCCGACTCGCGTCACTGAGCCCTCTCTACAGATAGAGTTTGACGATGACCAGACGGAGGGCGAAGGAGACGTTAAGTGCAGGTTTTGAGCAGGCTTTCTGTATCAACCAGATATGTAGTCAATATAGAGTAGCGTAAGAATATAGTGTGAGGCTTTTTTCTTAGAGACAAAAAGTCACTGCAGAACTGAGTTGATTTATTTTCATATCCCCATATCCCTAGGCTAGAGTGGTGCATTATGACCTTACGGATGACGCGCCTCGACTTCATAAGAAACATGCAAGAACGTAACATACGTAAACAATAGCCAATACCAGTACCGTAGCATAGCATACTGTTTTTCTTAATTTTTAATCATATTTAATATTATTAAGGTTGAGAATGCCTATAGTAGGTCTAAACATCTAGACAAGCTCGGCAGTTCATTTTTAAATTACAAAATAGTTTTAGTACGTAAGTACTTATTTTGTTGCTGTTTTATTTTTTGCTCGTGTGTAAATATTAATATTCACAGAGTTTACGATCGTAACAAACTTCAGGTACCGGTAGTTTCGTTTCCTGATAAATTTAATTTTAATTGTGTCAACTTTTCAGATTGACTTTGACATTGAGGTGAACTACGACATATCGACCTGCGACGACCCCGGTACTATCGACTGGGTCCGGGGCGGCGAGGGAGACACCATCGAGATCGTGTCTGGTCGTGGAGGAGTCCGTGGCGGAAGGGCAGCTCGCGCTCTCGATCCTGGACAACCCGCAACGAGAACATGTTTGTCGACGACCTTAAAGAGGTGGTGGGTTATTTTACTATGTAATTGTAGTGGCCAGTTAGTTAGGTATTCATTCCGGCAGTCGCTTTATAATTTCTTGAAGGCAAAAACAAGATTCATAATTTCAAAATTTATGTATTGGCACACAATTTATTTTGATTTACGTGTGAACATAAACGTTTTTTTTTTTCAAATCAATAAATTGCAGTTGCATTTATGAACAAAAATATTAGTAGGCCTACATAATTTAATGTTCCTATTAATTCTAGTTTTAGACATTTCCATACAATTTATTTACTCGTAGCCCTACCTACTTTGCATGACTTTGTGCATTGTGCTTAGCCTTTGATTTTGTAAGAAGTGCAGTTTTTTTTGTTTGTTGGCTAACTCACAGTTCAAAGTCCTTTCTAAGTGACAAACTATGTGACATTATTCAAAAATTTCAATTTTTTGTAGCTACATCAACATTTTTTACTACGTACTGTACACTACATAGTAAATAAATAGTAATTACTTATTAATTAGTTTAGCACTTGTAGGTAAGGCTGTACAAATTAGTAAAAATGCCTCCCCGGGTGGCCCATTGTCTCTACGGTCAGGTAGGCCTTATCCGAAATTCCAAATTCTAAGATTTTTTTTATGAAAAAAGATTTCGTGAAGTTATGTTCTCATGAACATGACATGTCGACCGTTTCGGGCGCCAGATATGCTCGTTTCTATGTCCCGCTGTTGAAAACGCACTTTCAGAAGAACTGATATTGCCGGAATGCTTAAATATCTACGCCAGTCACTTATCGACCATTACAATGAACATTGGTGCGCGCGCATCGTGTTGTGACGTCACTCACTCGAGCTCGACACCGACAAAATTCGAGCGCTTATTAATGACGAATCACTGACTGCCGCCGCTGCGCACAGACGAGTGAAAGACTGACCGGCTTCAGTGTTAATTAAGCTGAATTTGAGACGAAAAACAGACAAACGAGTACACGACGACTCATTTCATTACCGGGCTATATCCAACGGGCGGGTACCCGTTCACAGCCATACTTGTAGGCCTACAGCATTGTTATTTTGGTTCTTTCCACTTGGACGTATTTACTTTGTAAAGTACGTAAGTTTTATATTATGTAGTGTAGACCTAAGCTAGAGGCTTTATCATCGTTGTGTGTTGTCCCCAGCTCTCATCGTTCCTGTGCATCCGTCTCTTCGAGATGAAAGACACTAACGACGTGCTGGTGTTGGCTCAGATGGAAGATGCTCCCCATTCTGGTCCAGGTGCAGACTGTCGGAGTATTCAAGGGATGCTCAACGCCGTTCTAGACGTCTTGAAGAAAGTCAACGACCCGGTCACCGAACATCTCCACAAAGTCAAGCACTCGCCTCGGTGAGCAAAGTTTCCGACCCGTTTCATTGCCAGACATTTTACAGGAAGATGCCAAACAGATAAATAAATTTGTATTTTAGTGTCTACCTACTCATAAGTCTTAACTGATTGTCAAAGCAGACCAAGCCAATCCTGTAAGCGCCTCCTACACCATTGACGAGCAAACAATTACAAACTAGAGACGGGCATATTTAAGTAGGAAGTCGAAATGGTAGTTTTGTAGCACTCTGTTGGTACATGCAAGTTATGGTGCATGCCACATTTGGTTATAGTTATAGAGCCTACTCATGTACTGTATTGTGTGCGATTGTCTTGCTTGTTTTTGTACCTGTAAACATTACCCGTACTTATACCAGTGGGCCTACATTGTTTTAGCTACATATTCTATGTAGACATACATTATGTCTTACGTACCGGTAGGTAGCTAGCTATTACATTATCTGCATTCTGCTACAAGTCATTAGCTTCCTTCTTGATATATCATTGACTCATTGTTGTTATTACTGTAGTAAATAGGGTTTCTAATTTTTAATGCACACAATATTCCTAGTTTGGATTGAACAACTTTACAATGAACCTTCTGACAACTTCTGGACACTATAAAAGGAGATTGTTTGTTTAGGAACGAGAACATACAAACTATGCAAATGATTTATAAACATATGTTATTTTCATTTGTGTGTAGATACGTGGACAGTCTTGCAACCGATTTGAAGCGGAAGCTGGCCGTTATGGACAAATGTGCAGCGTTGCAGGTCGTCATGAAGGAAAGCAAGTGGAGATGGCTGAGAAGATACAGGAGTTGAAACCTAAACTAAAACTGATTATTGAGAAGACCAAGCAACTTCAAAAGGAGGTGAGATATTGTTCAGTAGTAAAGTAATGTTTGCATCCTGCATTTGAATGTGTTTGCAGTGGGATTTATGAAACATTTTAAGATGCGGTTCTCTTGACAATTATTCATCAATTTCGTATGGAATTGGAACATCAATTACAATTCCAATTAATGACATTGAGAAATTTCATCAACCGTTTTGCTGATAACCCCCCTGCTACATAAGCAAAGTCAGCGAAAATCTTTTCCGTCCCTGGTCCTTTTGTGTTGGAGATCAGAATAACTATCGGTATCTAGAATTTCTATTTAAACAAACAGAAACTGGTACGTTGTATGTTGATTGTAGATACTCACAATAATTTCAAACTTCTCTATTTAATTGTCTTTATAGATGACCGAGTTGTTGATTAACTTTGTTGCCGCAAGATGAACAGACGCCTATTGCTTGTAATTGTATTACATACACTTGTTATCAGTTATGACATGATGATTTATCATTTTTGAAATGGTTTCTACTTCTAGCAAAATAGAACGACAGTATAGAACCCACGGTCTCTCCGTCCAATGCTCGCAGGCTCATGGAGGCAACCAACTGCTAAATGTGGTACACAGCCCTACATGATATTGCTTTCTGTTTCAGATCGAAGAAGACATCTCCAAGAATATAAGAACCGGGTTGTCAACATTATGGGCGGGGTAAACGTGTTGTGATTACTGATGACATTCCTTTCATAAATAAAATTAAAATGTCAAATGATGGCCTAAAACTTCTGCATGTCTTCACTACTGCTTTAGAAGTGGGGTGGCAATGGTTAAGGTGCGTACCGGTAACTCAAACTACGACTCTTATCTTGGGGATGACATCGAGTACTAGTACAGTACAGTAGTAAAATTCGGAATCTTCTGGGGTCGTGTTATCCGAATGGTCAGAGGTTGATCAGCACCAACACCTTTCACGCACTACTGTTATTCGATTATTAGCGCTCTGTAATAATCACGTCCAATGTAATATTGTTTGTCTTCACTCAATTACTCTGTGCGTATGGCCTTAGTAAACTGGATCTTCTAAAATAAAAATAATCTAATTTTTTTGGAAAGGGAAAAACAAAATTACTACATCTATAGATCATGGACTCAGCAGAAATGAACCACATTACATAACGGTGCATAAAGTATCTAGTATTTGTACGGTATAAAATGAACTCGAAAGTAGAACCAAACCTTACAAACGGTTTAGGGTAGGTAACTTGGATGTCATCCATACTTCTACGAACTTGCAGCTAGCAATGTTCAATGTAGTTTAGATTGGAGAAGGAAGAGTCGACAGATTGGGAAAGCATAGAGTATGTTAATGTTCAATGTAGGTACTGTATAGGTAGGAGTGGATTGTCAAAACTCAAAGGCTTGGTAACCTACAAGTACCAGACCTTGTTACTTCAACCAAGTATTTTTTTCTGGTAATTATGGTAACAAATGAATTTATTCTACTGGGCGGGTATCGAGCCTAAAGCCGTGTACTGTGTCTGTGAAACAATTATAAGAGTAACAAGACTAAGAGGTGCAAAGCGGTGAGGTCATGATGATGCTGGAGCTGTAAGTGGTGTCTGTCGGTCTTCACTACTGCCAACAAGACTTGAGTTGAACCAGTGCCCGTATCAATGGAACACCCTATAGTAACCCAAGAACAATCCTTGTCCTGTTGGATGCGTTACGCGCAGTAAAGTGGACTCTGAAAAGTTATGGTTTGCACCACGGCTGCACAAGAAGCATAAAACAGGTATAACAGCCCGAGGGGGGCGGGGGAGAGTCTACCCCCAGTTTTATCCCTAAAGGGATTTTTACAGTGTTTTGTCAAGAACAGGTTTTAAGTTAGTAGTACTTAGGAGAAAGGTCTATCTATGTACCTATGTTTTGTCTACAGGGATAATATTTGTTATTTGTGGGAAAAACATTGGATAACATAAAATACTAGGCCTACTAGTATATCAAAATTACTTAACACTAGGAAAACGCTTAAGTCCTGCCGCGTTGTTGGATGAGCGTAATTGGTGAATTGAGCTGCCATGTGTTTGTGCGGGATTTTCTGTTGTTCTTGTGACAAAATCAAAACTTTGTTGAAATTTTTTTTTTAAATTAAATTCAAATTAAATAAAAAATTTAACATTAATTTTTTTAATTAATCGTAATTTTTAAAAAAAGAAAAAATCGTAATATTGAATTTCATAAGAAATAATTGTTCATTCGCGATTCCACAAATTTTGCACGAATATATTAATTCTTAAAATTAGGTTCTGTGAAAAAATCATTATAATCGATAAAGCAGTGGTGTATAATAGAAACAGAAGAAATTTAAAAATCCTAAAATTGCGATTTTCATGGATAATATTATTGATTACGCTCAAATTTCACACGAATATATCAATTCTTAAAATTAATGTTCTGTGAAAAAATCATTACAATCGGATAAAGCATGTAGGAGTTATAATGTCGAGAAATTTTTAAAATCAAAAAAAATCGTATAATTGTGCGATTTTGTTTATATGAGCAATAATTTTCGATTGCGCTCAAAAACGTGGCAGTTCTTAGTTCACAGATTTCAAAGGCCCCCATAAAATTTCCATCGCAATCGGATTATCGGTTTAGCCGGAATCTGTGTTAACAGACAGACAAAATCATGAAAGAAAGAAAGAAAAAAACATTCCGGATTTTTTTCTCAGTGTAGTGAAATGGAATCTTCGCTTCGCTCGCTACGCTCATCCAATTAGTGCCGGTATGCACACCGGCTCATACCCTCCACAAACTTTAACCACTGGTATTGTGGCGTAGGATCTGGTGATGGTAGCTCTATAGACACCATTGTCAATCAAACCTCTAGCCCGTGACTACTATATTGCATTTGCGAGCGACTAGAAAACTCTTGCCCAGGTGGCATAAAGTAATGCTAATGTTTTGAGTGTGTCTGCATGCTATGAACTACATTATATTTGTGTAACCTTTTGGACCTTAAGTATTGAATTCATATTTGCATTTAATTAATATTGTTTACTGTTTGGAGACTTATTGTGTATGTATGTACAATAAATGTTTGGAAAAAATGCTTATTTTTATGACTTGTTATACACTGCCTTGTTGATTTCAGTTATTTTCTTTTCCTCTCTTTTCCATTTTTTGTTATTATTTGATGGGTTTGATCAATGCCAAAATTCCCTCCCCAGACACATAATTAGGCTATTTAATTTCCCTGAAAATTATAAAACATCAATAATGGCAATTAAATGCTTTTTAAGTGAATTATCTCTTATGTTGGCTAACTCCCGCTAAAGTATTGCACTACAGTTAACATCATGAAAAATGTCTCTTTGATTCACTAAAATAACATGCAAAACTATAGTTCAACGATATCGAAATGATTAGAGGTACGTGAAAATAGTCTTTTGTGAATAGATGTTACAAAGCGCTATTTGTGTATTTTTTCACTTTAAAGTTAAACTAACATTTTCCAGTCCTATTTTATGTTTATTTTCCATAGTATCTATAATTTGTTCATACACTGGTATTATTCAATGATATTAATTCAACTTTGATGACATAATTTTCAAATACAAATATGAAAAATCACACGTCTTTGATGGTGACCAAAAAATTGATGCTACAAAACGCTACGTATCTCTATCCCATACAAAATGTCATCCAAATTTTGAGTAGTTGGATTGAGCGAAGCGAAGACTTCAATTTCACCGACCCCCCAAAAAATTTGCTCGATGTGTTTTTTTGTTTTTTTTTTTTTTTTTTTTTTTGTTGTTTTTCCGTCTGTTTGTTCGCTCTCTACCGGGCAAACGGCATATGCGATCTTGATGAAAATTTGAACACGACTTTCGTTTTCTCTGAACTTAGACTTGCCACGTTTTTGGTACAATCGAATGAAATATTTCTCATGAATATCGTGACTTTAACGATTTTTTTTTCGAATTTTTTAGTGCGATATTTTCGTGCCATTTGGGCCGATTCTGAACAACGGGTTGGTGCTACAACGTTCATATTTCACATACACATTAAGGTTATGGTGATGTATTGCTTTCTGAAAGAAAAGTGTGAAAAAGTTATGCCAGAATCGAGAGAAAAAAAGCTTTTAATATACGTTATTTTGACTTTTGTGCGAATTTTCGTGCCTTTTGGGCCAATTCTGACCAAACGGTGGGGCTACAACGTTCTATAATTATACATGGACATTAAGGTTATTGGTTTATGTAGTTACCTTTGAAAGAAAAAGTGGAAAATTTAGCCAGACATCCATAGAAATAAAGCTTTTAATACAAGTTTTTTACGTAAATAATACCAATTGACAAGAAACCAAAAGAACTTGACAACATTCCACCTAGAATGCGTAGGCAGCAAAACAAAGCACTTGCAAAGTAAAAGATATCCCACGTCAAACTAAAACCTTTAAAAAGCTCATCCATCAACGCGGCGGGACTTTAGCGTTTTCCTAGTAATTAGTAATTACTTGTTAGTTGTTTGTAGCATTTTTGACAAGACTGGTAGTGTGAGAACAGCACAGATAAAGCCCTCAAGTTCTCTGTCTAACTTACCAATTATTGTGGTCTGCTAACTCATGCAATAATTTTAGAAAAATTGACCATTAGCGAAATAACAGTAGGCCTAATGGCGTTACAGCTGTAGTCGATCTTAAAGAGGTATTCACCCGGTTCTTAAATTAATATTTCATTTTAGCTAACTAGTTACGAATTTACAAAGTAGGCCTTAATTAATAGAAAAAATATTGAGTCCACTCTAAAAAAATTGATAAACTTGGTAAGTTTTCTAGCTAGGTCCCATTGGCAAAATCACCAACAACAAATACCATGGGGATGATTTTTGCTCCCGTGACTTGGACGATTTTGGTCCAAAGAAATCATGACCATCATTGATGTACTTCTACTATCTTTTCTGTAAATCTTCTAAGTCTTGTTTCTTTAATGGGCAAGTGGTTCGATCAAATATGCGATTACGAGGAAGGGGAGCAATTATTTTGGAATGCATACTTTTGCGTGTTTGAGTGTGTATTGGTGTACAGTTCAAGACAGAATTCTCTAATGCACGTTAAAGTTTGGTATGATGCTCTAATATTAATGTGTGTGTACCAAAAATAAGCAGGCTTATGCCGATTTTAAGATATTCACCAAAATGCAATTTTCTCAAATTTCAGGATCAAAAAGCTTTAATGTGTGTGAAAATCCGCTTCTGGTACAAATAACAATTTAACAGCTAAATAAGTAGGTATTATGCTCTAGATTCTAGATTATGTGGTAAAATTGTTTTGGATGTAATTAGCCCCTTTAAGTGTAAAGACCAGAAATAATTACATCATGAGTTTACTTGAAAAGTGTTGTTTTGATTACAAACCTTATTCATGCTGATTCCACCTCTCCCCGCAACCCCTCGTGATACAAAGAAATACAGTTTGGCAAATTCCCATGGAATTACAACCATGACGAACACAAATGTCGCACCTACCATTCGTTTAAACATAAGTTGCAAAAAAAATCGTTTTTGAACTTTTACGAGAATACAAAAAACATTTGTCTATGATGATATGATGATATATGAATGTAATCAATTATCTTGTCCTTGTCTTGTCAATAAATAAATACAAATAATATTAAATAAATTAAATTAAATTAGAAGTTCAAATAATAATATAGATACATTATTTAATTCAGCTTTACAACTGTAAAAGTTTCAGACGTTCATGATTGTTATAGTTAAAATCAAGTTGTAATCGACCATAGGCTACAAATTTATTACAAGTACAGTAATCTTATTGCCTTACTTATACCTTGTTAACACATGCTCTGCTTGGACACATCGTGTAAGCTTCTCCATTATATGACATAGTAATTGCCTGTCTCGCGATATATATTGCACATAATAAGCGTATAATTGCATGAGCCTACACAACAGTTGCTTCACACGTATAGGTGTGTATTACCATGGAGTGTCACAGCTAGGCTGCCCGGGGAGGTCCCGGCGGCGCAGGCAGATCTCATACGAGCGTGATTTATACGTCGTGTGTTCTGTTGTTAAAATACTAATAGTGTTTGAGAAGTGTGACAGTGGTTTAATTTGTGGTGGTACACAGTTATGAGCGTAACCTTTTTCAGAGGTCATACGGCGTACCTTTTCCCCTTTTTTTGAAACAAAAACTATTAAATAACATTATTTTGCAATCACAACAATCATATCACCAGTCGGTCAGTCACCACCAACAAAGTAATCAAAACGTGCCTAAAACTCGTTTTAAAAAACTTCAAATCGCTCTCGTAGAATCGATAAATTTCGGTGGGTGCGTTCGCCCCCGTGACCCGAATAAGCTCGGGGGTCGCCCCCCCCCCCCCCCCCCATAAAAGTCGCATGATAGCGTATCACCAGTGGCGTAACTACGAGGGGGGGGGCGATCGCCTTTTAAATTGGTCAGAGGGTTGCGAAGGAAGGCACAATTTCTATTTTACATTAGGTATTTATGAGATATTATAATATTGATATTTTTTCTCATTTTGGTATTTTCATCATCTTTTATGAGGTATTTGGAAAAAAAATAACTCGTCAGAATACTCCAATACACTCTTAGAATCAAAAAATTTAAGGCTGTGCGCCTCGGACCCGCATTAACTGGGGCCGCCCCCATCCTCCCCCCCCCCCCCCCCATTGTTCCTATCGTGTACTCGGGAACACGGAAAGAGCATATTATAAATTATTCTTGATACACCGACAGACTGTACCCGCAATAGGTATTGAGGTACCCTTTCACTAGTTAGTATTTGGTGACCATGTCCTTTGATTATTGCAAAGAGTCGCCCCCCCCCCCCCCCGCCCCGAAAAAACAAGGTCTATTTTACGTTCCTGCGTAGCACCACTAACCTATTCAATTCAAATATCCCCGTAGATTGTTACGAGACGTCCACACTTCCTATGATGTGAGCGAGCCCGCCGAAGTACCTCAACTAATCTAATACTCCACGCGCGTCGGTCTGACCGACCACAATCACGTCTGGGCGTTTTACTTTGTCATAAATGTCAACCAAACCACGTACGTGTTGTCACTGATTTCAGCTCGAGCCGATGCAGCCTATGTGTGAGTTATTGTGCAATAAACTCTCGGACATGCCGAATGTAATTGGACGCGCTGGACAGAGGTTGTTCGCCACGAGGGGGGCCAGGTGGAGTAACAGTCGACCACTTGGCCGTCTGGTCTGCATGGGACTGCAACACTGTGGCGGACCATGCACACTGGCGTACGCAAGAATATAGTTTGGGGGGGAGCCAAGAGTAAGTTCAGGGGCGTAGACAGGATTTTGATGGGGGGGGGGATGAATTTGGTAGACGCTTGTAGAACTGCCCAAGAAAGTATCTTTTCGGGAAAAGTACGCATTCTGTAGAATTGGAGGGTCTGGGGGATGCCCCCCCAGCTAGTACGGGTCAGGGGGGGCGCATAGTCCCAGAATTATTTTAATTTTTAACATTGCAAAATAGTGACAATTTTACTAGTTTTTAGAGTGCTTTTGCCGATAATTTATAAAAATGTGAAGATCCACATAAAATTGTCATTTTACAAAATTTTGCCATATGTAGGGCCTACATAGTGATATTTAGTATTATTATAATTCTTCTTCTAATTTGGGGTGGGGGTATCGGACACCCTATCCCCCTCCCCACGCCACTGGTAAGGTTTAACCAAAAGATGCTCCATGAAGAACGTAAGCAACCCCTCTGCCACTGTGGGGAAGGTGCCCTCCACAATAGCGCCGCCGGCAATTTTTGTTTTTAAATACGTATTTTTTAAGTTGTTTTAATAAAAATGTATTGAATTTTTAGCGTAAACCTAGATGACTTGCAGGAGATAATTAAAGCTGGGATTTCGAGGAATACAAGCCCCCCAAGCGTTTGTGTCTCGTGGAGGGGGAAGGGGGGGGGACACGAGACACACATTTTCAAACTCATGGATCTCTTTATAACTTGCAATGTATACAAGTACTGAATGTAAACATCTTCCTATACGAATAACTGGTACTACCTACCTAAAACAAACAGAGGTACGAGAGTAGCTACCCAAGAAGGGACCAAATAAACCTTAAAACTAACATCGATCTATTTTGGTAGAGGTGCCGGGTTCAAATAAATCTGCTTTTTGTGCGAGAATGTCAGAGAGTGTCAGGGGGCGGGGCGCCCCCTGAACCCCAGTGTCACCAAAAACATTCGGTATCATTCTTGATTAAAGAATGTCACGTATGTATTATCCTCGAATCGAATGCAGAAGTGTAGGCCTACATTGGCTTTGCCCTTAGCCAACAATCTACACTCTTGAGCCTCATACTTGGAATATAAAAAACAACAACATTAATGTTTGAAGATAGATGGCTGTGTTTTTCCTCTTTCAACCAGTGAGACGTCCAATCAGATCATGGAGTTATAAATAGTACTGCATGATCAGATCATTATTCAATTTTCAGGGAACCGTAAAAATCCATCGTTCTCTATCTCTCATTTTCAACCATTTTACAAATTTTAGAAAAATGAATTTGATTTTTTTTTTTTTAAGTCGCATTACACAAAATGGCATGGGACCATCCCCGATTCGAGCTATAACATGGTAGAATAGGCTAAATAGCAATAAGGCTACACCCGGCAATAGCCTAAGCAGGCCACAATGTCCGTGAGTCATAGATCTAGGCTAGGTCCTTAGAACCAACATCAGCTCCCGCCTAGCTTGTTACTCGATCTATCTACAAGAGTTATGCCTCAAAGTGTTGGAATGCCAGACCGTCATCGTTCTGTTTCTTGATTCACGTTCTGGGACCTCACAACTGTGGCTTTAAACCCTCAACAAACACGATTAAAACACGAATCTTCCGAACATTGTTTTTACAAATCACGTGCTATTATTGCAAATTCATTATTGGAGACGTCGCCAAGAAATATTATGTACGGCGTAGTGTGGGTACCCATTTAGATTGCATTTGCTGAATCTAAACGACTTTGTGTGGGCATAACAATATGTCAAGTTGACAAGATACACACAACTTTTTAAATATGTAACAAAGAGTGATTAAATGCCAAAGCGTTCAAACGAATGCAAGTTTAACTGGGACATCCTTTTAAAGAACTATTTTTTGTAAGTCATAAAAATAGTTGCTTTCATCCATGAGTTATGTATGATAGATTATTCATGTTGTTTCTATCCGTAAGAAATCTCGAATTTGTTAACATATTACTACGTTTTCTCTTTTTTTATTTCACCTTGTCTCCTACCCACTCAAATATTTCCAAGGAAAGATGTTGGCGCCACTTCCTGTATCGTTGCCTGCTTCACACGAGATTCGAGATGACGCTCAAGCTCAACAGATTGATTAAGCAGAAGGCATGACTCCGACTCTTACGGTAAGTCTATTCACTTCGTCAGAATCTCCGGCCTGGAGAATAATGTTAATACTGGAGATGCGCCAAGTCTGAGCCGAGACGCCCACTGATGTAGCTCGAGGGCTCTCCGTGTAACACTAGCCACAATCTTAAGGCGACTACACCCTGAAACAGGTCGACCTGCGCTAGAGGATCACTCCCAAATGGGGAAGGTGTCTCCCGGCCCAGAACATCACTTTTCTTCTCTCTCTCGACATCCAACTCACTGCGCAGTTAGCCAACACGACGTAACGGATTCAATATGGGTTTCAAACAAGCAATCAGCTGTGTGTGGATTAGATTGTAACTATTTCACTTTGGCCAAGTGAAAGATGTTTAAAAAAACAAATATGACGAATTAATTGTGAGGTTGTTACTTGATTTTATCGTTCTCCATAAACAGATAAAAACGTCTCTGTGAAACCTGAGACGATATCTTTCTTCGTTTTACTATGGGTTTATAGTTACCGCCCGAACGTGCCTCCATTGTATAAGTTTAATTCTGAATAAAGTACATAACAACATATTTTTATTTAAGCTTATTGAGCAATGGGAAGAGAAATACTCCCATAGCTCCACCTCAAAAGTTGTGTAAAATTGTTTACTAAACTTTGATCGAGTTTTTATGTCAATTTTGTATCGATTGCAATCATGTAAATTCCTTCCCGTACATTTTGGACTATTATCCTAAATATACCAATTAAATGCGTCAATCATCGATTAAGTTATTATCGTGAACGGTGTAAGAAAGGGGCGCGACCAACATTCTTACATCTCACTGACACTAAGCCAATAAGGACACAAATTCAGTGGCATTAACAGTTGTATAAGACGATTGCGTAGGCGTCTCACTCCCCCCCCCCCCCTCACCCTATGTATTGGTTACTTTATGTCACAAAGCTGAAATATAATGTTCGTGTTGAACACTTGAACCATGTATTTAGTATAGAAACCTATACTCAATGTCTGAACGAACGCGTCAACCGTCACCACCAGAAACGACTTGTTAATGTTTCGAAGAACATCATTTCTAGCTCAAATTTCTTGACAAAATGGAACTTTAAGGTTGCAAAAGTTCAAAACGCGTAAAATACGTTGTGAATACAAATATTATCTGTAAATGAAGCAAGTCAAGCAACCATAGTGTGTACACTACCCTACAACAACATAACACTCAAACAGATTGGACAACTCAACAAAGATCATGCCTTTAGCCTGCATATTTCGGAAAAGCCAAATCGCAAAATAAGATTCATTCCCGCTTGAAAAACCAAGGTACAAGTTTTAAAATTTCCCAAGAAAACGATAGCATACGTGAAAGGAGTAAATGTTTACGTATCAAAACCCCTATTACACTTTTTTATTTTTAATTAATGCTATATAATAATTATCTTGGTTTGCAAGTATCGTCAGTATGAACCTCGCTGTCCGTCCCCTCCAGCCCACGAGACGGTTGACTTAATTGACAGAAGCCCCGAGGTCTAATATAAAACCTCCTGGTTGAACAAGTTCTGCCTGTTAAGTCGAGTGTCGAGCAGAGGAGCTGTTAATTGCGAACACAACAATACCTTGTCAGATTACGTCACTACTACCAGTCCTAGCCCTCGTGCAATCTAGAAGATCCACTCGGCGGCAGCAGATGTCATCGTAGAGATACGTGCACGAGTAGCTTAAGATTATAAAGACGTTCAGTTCATTGCTGCTACTCTACTGTACAGTGATGTCGCTCGTTATAAATAAAGCCGACCAAAATGATCTGAACACGCTGTCAAAGTGAGTCTATAGTAAGTAAAAGCATCGCGATTGAATGGAGGGTTCGCACGTGCAATCATTGTATAGGAATGAAGATCCCTATATGCAGTGGCGTCACTAGAGGGTTTTGGGGGGAGAATGTGCCCCCCTAATCGCAATCCACGCCCCCCCCCCCCAATAATTTCCTCGTTTTCCTTTTTGCCCCATTAATAACCCACAGTTGGTCATTTCATTTGATTCTTTATTCACAGATTCGTACATAAAAAAATATACCCTCTCCTGAGAGAGAGGGAGTGAATAACTAGCACAGTAATTAGAATTAGAATATAAATAGTATAAATAGTAATACAATAAAATATTTAAGAGAACAATTATTAATAAGAATAGATAAGATAAACATACATACGTTATGTGACGGACAAGAAGGATGATGGGACACAAAATGTGTTAGTTTAATTCAATTTTTGCAATAAGGAATTCCTCTAAGGAATAAAAAGGGTTATGAATGAGAAAAGATTTAATTTTAATTCTGAATGATGTTGGAGTATCGTTTTTGATGGATTGTGGAAATTTATTGTAAATTTTACTACAGAGGTAGCTTGGACTGTTTGTAAATAGTGAATGGTTGAAAGTAGGAATGAATATATTAGAGTTAGTACGCGTTTTATGAGAGTGGTTTATTGCATTTGTTAAAAACAGTTCAGGATGAGAGTGTGCAATTGCGGATGCTGACAAAATTAATTCGGATGGACATATTCTTTGAAAGGCACAGATTTTCACCAAACTGACCTCGAAGGAGAAAATTTGTAGATTAAAAAGAGGATTTAAGTAGATAAAAAGTTTGGGCATTTAGCTTTAAAACGCACATACTTTTACCAAAATGACATTGAAAGCAAAAAAACTTTTATATTAAAAAGAGGATTTTAGTAGATAAAAATTGGTCATTGTCATGCATTAAAACGCACAGATATTCAGCAAAATGACCTAGAAGGAGAGAATATTTCCGGAGGGCTTACCCCCCGGACCCTCACTTATCCTTCTATGAATGAATGGGTTGAACCCCCCTTATGAATTCCTGGATACGCCACTGGCACTAAATGCCTGCCCCCTTTGCGAAGTTTTGGATTTGCCACTGCTGGATTTACACCCCAATGTCCAAACTAGTGACGCTCCGGCCTACATGCATCACTTTAACGGAATGTTGTTGGTGACCCTGGAGGTCAGAGGCGGGGGGGGGGGAGGGGGTAGCCTCATCGAGAGGCGAGTATACTCGTCACCTCCACCAAACTGTAGGGGAGAGACATTGTACAATCAACACTAATCCAAGGAGAGCTTCGCTCCATATTTTGGGTACTTCCGGTCCCGTGCGTCATTACCAACCGTTGCAGATCTATCAAGTTCTAGTGTTGAAATAGGAAATTTTCTCTGTCATGAATAGGTAATTTGTGCATTTTCCTGGCTAATTTCCTAATTGCTCAATAATATTTGTTTGAATGTGATATCTGCTCCGAGTGCAATGCAGATGTTTCAGAGGACTCAATGAGGAAAACCTCGGAAAACCTTCAGTCATGATTACCGGTCTCGACGGGATTTGAACCCGGAACCTCCCGTATCAGAATCGTGCGCTTAGCGCTTGAGCCTTCACTGTCGGTCTAACTGTTCGAACAATAGATACTATCACTGATCAGACTTGTTTAAGCTTTGTTGAACATGTAAAATATCGTGGGTCTCAATAGTTTGTATTGAATGTATTTATCAAACAATATCGATATCAAGCCCTATTTCCAACTAAGTCGGGTAGGTGGTTTGAGGTTCCCACCACATTCTTGGTTCCTATCATATTTTTCTTCCTCTGCATTATCTACTTCACTTTCTTCCTCTTCACTGTCTTGTTCATTAGGGACCTCCACCAGTTTTTGCCATATTTTCGTTCTTCCCAACATCTTTCCTGGTTAATCCTTTCCCAGCTGCATTTTTCCTTTTCAAATCCATTGCTATAACTTCTTCCCATCTCAGTCTGGGCCTCCCTCTTTTTCTCTGTTTGTTTCCTGCGTCTTGTTCATACGGCATCTTCGGAATCATGTCCTTCTGCATCCTCTTCATGTGTCCAAACCACCTCATTTTTCTTTCCCTATAGCTTAAAGTTTAAACTCTCTACTCCTAGTTCTTGCCTTATCTTCGTGCTCCTCATCTTATCAATCTTCGTAACTCCCATTAAAATAAATAAGCATATAAATCACAGTTATTAAATTACTTTCTAATTGTAATTCGTTGTGTTCCAAGCAGACCTACATGCACAGAATGAAGTTTGACGTAGTTTAGTGTGCCTCGCGGTCGCTGCCGAGTCTTCAAAACTTCTGTGTGCAGAGTTTTACTTCTGTGTGAACACGTCTCATCGTACGTCCCATCTGAAGACATGACTATTCGCAAACACACAACCCCATTCCAATTATAACGAGGTAGGACCTGATGCTGAAACTATCTCCAACATATGTTTGACATTATCTTTCTTCTCTCTGCTATTTAATTGTTGTGTAGGTATTTCAGTTTCTCCATCCATAAACATGGCCTTATATTCACATTCTTAACTGTAGATGACATTTTACTACGTATAAAATTGTCAGGACTAGTTTTAACGATGCCTTCCTGAATGAGTTAAATGATTAAGGGGGGAATAAAATTATTTTAATTTCTTCAAACGATCAAGGTATTGCCATGGGTTCAGTTTGCAGTATTGAATTAATCGTATATAACATGGATATGGTTGATAAATCATCGGTCAACGATTATCGTTCAATAAAATGGCCGACCCAACTAATTCATAGCCCTATAATGATCTGTGAATGCGGCTCTGTGTGTGGGTTATGCTAATCCAGCATCCGATCCAAGGCCTGTTTCATAGTCCGTAGCGAGATTGCCAAGGAATCTGATTCCTGTACAGGTATAGCACTGTCATAAAACATTGCCTCCTTGGGGGACATGCGGGACATTTTAACATAACTATTTATGACATATATTTATTGGCATATTTAAAAAAATGTATGTTGTTATTAAATCATTATCAACAATACTTAAAGTCAAAGTAATAAGTTCATTGCTAAGTAATAAGTTCATTGATAAACACCAGTTTAGGAAATAAAGCCAATAATTTTTTTAATAAATGTGTTATTGTATTTACTATTTAGCGATCCTAAGCCATTTCAGTGTTATATAAAATTAGAACTGAATGTAGCTTAATGGTATGCTCTAACGATTGTATAACGAACTCTATAAACAGTTTAGTATTATGAATGTATTATATTGAGTCAAATTATACAATACGCTCTCAATTATAGTCTTTAATTTTCTGGCTACAGTCGAAATGTGATTGTATACCCTTTACTTTGCCTTAGGCATGGTGTTTTAAACATATGTTGTTCTTTCTACTAAGTCTTAGCCAAATAATTAATCTTGGCCCCTTGTTTAGCTCATTAGCGACCATCGTGTTTTCAATTCTTACTGATAACTACAGACTTCGGGTCAGGGAGGTCAAATAAAATCTATCACACTGACTCTTGCGTGAAATCGTAAAAAGAAGGCGGACATTCTTTATCAATCTTCACAGAGTTGAAACAAGTTCAAACGTCTTGTTTGTAAATGGTAAATTGAATTTGAACGCTGATGGTAAGAAGCGTGCGATGCTAATTACAGTCACTTGTGGCTTCACCGGCTCTCCATTGCAGCCTCCTGATTGGCTGTTGCCTCGTGCGTGCGCGTCATGCTGTATAGGGCCAACCAGTGGTGTACGAGAATAAATATAATATACCCCTCAATAAACTATAATCAGCATACTTATTTTCTTTCTTCTTTTTCTTTTTCTTTTTCTTTTTCTTTTTCTTTTTCTTTTTCTTTTTCTTTTTCTTTTTCTTTTTCTTTTTCTTTTTCTTTTTCTTTTTCTTTTTCTTTTTCTTTTTCTTTTTCTTTTTCTTCTTTGACGATTTTTTTCCTTTTCTTCTTTTTCTTTTCTTTTCTTTCCCCCCACCCCCTTTTTTGGTTCATTAATTAATTGCATGTAATATCCTTTTTGAATTTGTTGCCAAACTTTTTGTGTTTTAATACATTGTTGTTGTAATATAAGTATTTCAAATATTTACTTAACTGTAGTTCATTGTTGTGTCTGCATCTATGTAAGTAGATTTATTTAGTTGTTCTTTGTAAATCAGTTTTTTTGATTGAATAGGACAGACGTCAAATAAATAAATAAATACTTTGTCTCTGAAACGCTGTACAAACGGTACCTCTGGGTACAAATGAGGAAATTCAACGTCGTCACAGAATATTTATAACTTTGCAATCACAACAATCAACACCAGTCACTATCAACAAATGTTATAAACAAACATGCCTAAAACTCATTAAAATAATCTAATCACACTTTAAGAATATGAAAAAATAAGGGCTACGTGTGCCCCGGAGCCGCATTTAGCTGGGGGGGGCTCTCTCCAGACCCCCCTTACACAAAACCGTGTACTTTACCCAGGGGGGCCGACAGACACCCCCGCCACTTAGAACAGTGTGTGATCGCTATTAGCTCGCATTAGGTGGCGATCAAAGGTTAATGAGCTATCGTGATAATCAGCGTAGGGCAGGGCACAATAATATTAACAATAACATTGCATCGGTTTATGAACTGGACGCTCTGACACTGACTAATGGAGACCAGAAGGGCGGGACCATGGTGCACAGTGGTTTAATTAGCTTAGCCCGCATACCTGCCTACCTGCCTAGAGGAAGAGAGTCTTCAATTACTGTCGGGGGTTCACCTGTGACTCGGCTATGTGGGGGACCCCGATAGAGCAAAAGGCCCTGGGTTCACCCCGCATCCCTGCCACCTGCCTAGAGGAAGAGTCTTCAGTTACTGTCGGGGGTTCATAGCCTTTGAGCAAAAGGATATGTGGGGGGGGCCCACCCTACTAGAGACAAGGCCTGGGTTAAACTCCCGTGGGGATAGTTCTGGTTTTTAAAATTTTGATTTTTCTGATTATAAGGGAGACTTGGGCCCCCGCTTTTTTAATCGTCTTTAAAGAGTTTTTGTTTTGTTTATACTAAAAATTAACTTATTTTTTATATAATAATTTAAACTGTGATTTTTCCAAATATTTGTCACGTTGAAGGTTGATTGCCCTTTGGTATGGATTTTCTACCAAAGTAACTTTGTTTTGGGAACGCAGCTTTTTTTTTAAAAAGGCAATTTTCCCAACGGTGACGAGATCGTAGGTAAAAAATGAGGTGATTTCCGGGACGGTTTTAAAGAGGTTTAACAAATAAAGAACACTTTTTCAACAAAAAAGGGGAGCACATGTATTAACAATTTAAAAACCTAATCTTCCCCTTTCAGCTGGGTGCATGCATTCCTACCCCGCCCCTGAACGTGATTGTGTCCCCTGATTTTACTGGCATTACTGTAATAAAATCTTTAGCTTAACTTTTCATTTGGCCCCCTGGTATTCAGCGACGATGCCGAACCCGGACCCCGGGACACTCGCCCCAGTCTTCTCTCTTCGCCACGGGGGTGGGCTGCCGCCTCCGGTCTCGCCGGATCCTGCACTCCGATCGCTTCTTGTTGTTCTTCCTTCAGTTTTTTAAGTCCAACCCCATTTATTATCAACGTTTTTAAATGGCCAAGTCGGTAACACATTTAACTCTTCCCCAGATATTTGTGTTTTTCGGGTCAAATGTAACCCCCAATCAGATCGTACAGCCCACCAAGAAGCTCCCCTAGACTCTTCTGTTTTCCCCCTCCAGGGTCCGTCTTTACGTCTCTGGGGCCTAAGTCCCTTCCCCTAACCCTCGTCCCCACTACTGGGCAACTTATTTATTGAAAGGTCTGCTTTCTTTCCTATTAAAACAATAATTTTCATGTTCCCATAAATTTATGTAATCGCCACTATGCACTTTCCGACCTGTTATAAAAATTTAAACTTTTTTACATAAAGTGTCTCAATCACATTTTTGTAAACAAACGACCCAAATCACTTGGCATAAAAAAACGACCTGTAGTACCAGTAACGGGTAGAAACTCCCCCAAAAAGAATCTCGCACCCCCTAGAAGATTCACCAAATTTTGTACAAGATCCCTAAAAAATCACAAATACGGGTTTGTGAAGAATTAAAGATTGATGCCTTCAGGATTAAATTTTCCTCCAATAAGGGGTTTCTGTTCAGATAATAAAACGTTTCCTCAGATCCCCCCTCATTATCCCTTTTGATGTGTTTTATTTTCCTTGCAAATTTTGATACCCTCTTCTTCGAATCCTTCCCGTTTCGTTCTTTTTTCCGCAATAAAGCGAAACTCACATACCATACCAAAGCCAAACAGCTCAAAATCAAATTTAAAGAAAAACAAAAAAAACGACCCTCACGCTCAATTAAAAAAATGAAACCACTCATTTTCCAGGTAATACTTCCGGGAACCTAAATAAAAAAAAATTTTGATCAAATACAGAAATCTCCTTAAAAAACGCAAATTTCCTGCAAATTAGACAAAAATAATTGATCTAAAAGGCCCTATATTTAATCTAACACAAGCAATCTAAACAAAACCTAAACATAAAAAACAAAAAATATATTATTGCTTGTGCTAAAAAAAAAAAAAAAAAAACAATTTAAGAATTACTGCTAAAAATTCCCCTGAAAAAATTAAATTTCAAAACCCCTGGTAAATTCCTTTTAAACTTTTTTTAAAAATTTTGGGTGTTTCCCCCGAAATTGCGAGCTTGCCCAGACAGATTCCTGGAAGCCCGCCGATGACTGCAGGTAGGTACTGATTCCTAAAGACTCGCAACGTCCCTCTCCTGGATCGCATAAGATATGAAGACTTTCCACTAAAACATAAAAAAAAAATTCGGCCAGCCACATATTTTACCAATCCCCCAACGCGCAAAATAGTAAAAAAAACTAAAATGAA
Source organism: Sweltsa coloradensis (assembly GCA_024449915.1). Lineage (NCBI taxonomy): Eukaryota > Metazoa > Arthropoda > Insecta > Plecoptera > Chloroperlidae > Sweltsa > Sweltsa coloradensis. The sequence goes on along the minus strand of JAMZAV010000043.1, from coordinate 303,176 downwards.
AAATGCTGCAATGATACACCACTACCGAATTAAAAATGCAATCACAGCAACCTCAAATTCCATGTTATGAAAACGACGCTTAGGCAAATTTACACTTTAAAAATTTGCCGAAATTAAATAAAATATAAGCGAACAATTTTAACAGAACTGAATTGAAGTATGTAAAAAAAATAATAATTTTTTAATCGAGAACTACCCAAACAAATATTAATCAAAAAGTAAAAATTTTAAATTTACATAAATTTATTCCAAACCCTTGTTTTACATATTCCCATAATTACCATAATTTTTAAAATTTTCAAAACAGAAAACATAAAATTTATAAATTCTTAGGCACAGTTTCCCATTTGAAAAACAGACCGAACCCACTTTTAGGTATTGTATTCATTACCCACAGCGTTTTTTAATTTACCCAACCCTGAAAAAACCCACAAAAATCCCCGACCAGATTCCTGACTGAAAAACAGACACTGTTTAACAAGACAAGTACAAACCCCAAATGAAAAAAAAGACAAACTACTACAAAGTGCATAACTGAACAACTCCAGGGAAACAAAAACGAAAAAAGCAGAGAAATTCCCTTTTCAAATATCTACAAACCGATGCAATAAAACTTCGATAAAACAAAAGAATAACCAAACATAGAGAGTCCAAATTTCATTTAATCCAAAAAAAATTATGTATACTTGTACAGTACAAAAAAAAACCAAATTTTTCAATGAGTCCTTTTTAGCTGAAGGGCTGAACTAATTTTAAAAGTAAAATAATCCTATCCCGTAAACCAACCATCGGGACCCCCCTATCTTTTAAAAACACCACAAAAACCACACCCACAAGACACCACCAGGGAGTACTCCCAGTGTGTACCCTACTTTTACCCGTCTCCCCGCGCCGCGTTAAAAACGGGAAAACAAAGCGCCGAGTCACCCATATGCATACAATGCTCTGTACCGCTGAAAAAACCGCGCACGTTCTTTACATCAAAAGACCCGCCCTACGTGCGAAAAAAAAACGCAAAGCATCGAACCCCCGACCTTTATAAAACCACAAGAGAGTAAAAAACCACTCTTGCAATCTTTCCCTTTTTTTGTTAGAAAAAACTCTTCTTCAATTGCACCCTGCAAAATCTAAATAGACTACCCAATCGATAAATCAAAAAATCAACAATACATCACACAGCTTCCCAAGCTATGAAAGAAAATGGACCGCGGGACTACCATAAAACCACCGAAAACTCGGCAAATACTATCGCAGCCCCCACCCTCCCCTATGTTTATACCCGGATAAACAAACAAATTTTAAAACAAAAATTAAAAACTCTAGGGGCAAACACAAAAACAAGCACAGTCCGACGGCCCAAAAGGCTTACTCTATCCCCTTAATCATATTTTTTATACCATGTATAAAAATTTAGAACCAATTTCCCACTTGATAAAAAATCAAAAAAGAACAACTAATATATAAGCCACTTGTAATTAATACCCCTCTTTTAAATTTCAAACCACCTAATAATTGTATAACTACTATCTCAATATCGGCCAAACAAAATTATAAAAATCATCTTACAAATATACAAAAATGCACGCAATCGTCGCGCTAAAAATTTCTGCACCGTGAGACCGGATACGACAACCAAATATAATCAATTGTGACCAAAGCTTTCAGGGGAAAAGTATCAAGCACAAGAACAAAATCAAACTACCCTAGGGGCTTGTACACAAATGTTCTGAAAACATAACTAATATTTCAAAAATAATAATAACATTATCGCTCTAAGAATATAGAACGCCTGATGTAGAATCACTAACTTATACTGTACAAAACAACTAAAAATGTACAACTATCCATTTACTATTTACATGCATGGGCGCTCCAACCGTGACCCATGTCATTATAATTAACATTAAAATAGTCTATTTACAATCCTAAACTCTTGAAAGAACAAAAAAAAATTATAAATATGGTAGCATTTTTTACATATCACACTCCTAAAAAAATGAAAACCTACAAAGTTTTTATCACTTTCAAAGTAAACTTAAAAAAACTAACTTTTTTAATTATACCATTACTATATCAATATTTAAAAAACCTATGATAAAAAAAGACAGAAACTTGAGCAAAAACAGGAATGGATCGTACTCGAAAAACCAAGAGCCAGTGGGCCTTCCCCGTTCCTGAGATTTAAAATCCCCCTACTTTTGGGTGGAAAACAATTTTTCAACATACATCGATCCCGTCTTGCTCTATAACATTTATTATTGCACGATGTCAAGTTGCGCCGCGTTTGAGAAACATCGAAAAGTTTTTCCCAGACAGCTGATGTTTTTGGGATGCCCCCCACTCCCAAATCTACCGTAACACCTCTTAGCTGCGCGCGAAACCAGGACAGCATGGAAAAATTCATGATGTGCCTCGAGTTCCCAGACGTCTACTTGGGGTCGCCATGGTAGGGGGTCGCCGAGACCCCTAGGCACGTCGGGGTCAGAACCGAGCGGCCCCCCGGCCGGCTTTTTACAAAAGCCCAGCCCGGGCACCCTACTACAACATAACATTTTTGCATCCTCAAAATCGTAGAAAACGACACCTCCAGCTGTTTACCACTAGCAATAGCAACCCCAAAGGGGAGAGTCACACAACGCAAAACCCCCTTTCAAAAACGCCAACAAATAACATCAATAACTAATTAACAAATTTTGACGACAAAAAAAATCTGATTTTTTTAAGAAAAAAATAAAAGGCATGATAACATTTCCCCCTTTCCCAGGGATAGACGATGTAACAAAAAGTAACAATTCGACTAGTGGAAAAAATTATTCATCGCTCTCGGACGAACGCAAGTAAGACACGGACCTTAAAAATATACACACTAGTCAGCATTTAAGGCGACACAAAATCTCCACGAACAAACAGGCAAACCCTTTCCCCCCAATTTTTATAAAAAAATTTTTTTTTACAAAAATAACCCAAATTTTGTTTGCATACATACAGATACAAACACTAGAAACTGAGTTTCAAGCAATAACGACTCAAAAAAATCAAAAAATAATAATTAGTTTAAAGCGAACCCCTTTTTTTAATACCCCTCTAACCACTCAAAAAACCCTCAAAACCATTAATCCTTGTATATAAAGCTCTATCATATACAAAACCTAGGCGCCAAATCCACCATGTCCACTTAGAGGTTATTAGCCCTTGGTTGGATGTATCAAAAGTAAATATTGTTTGGGGAACGCAGCTGTTTTTTGTTTCAAGGCTAATCTTCCCAAAGGGACCGAGACGTGGATAAAAAAAGGTATTTCCCGGGCGTGTTTAAGAGGTTTTAAAATAATCAAGAACACTATTCAAAAAAAAGAAGGGGGCACTTATTTAAAAATTTAAAAACCAATCTTGCCATCAGCTGGGTGCATGCATCCCACCCGCGAACGGGGTTCGTGTCCCTGACTTTACTGGATTACTGTAATGAAAAATTTAGCTTACCTATTCCTTTGGACCCTGGTATGTCAGCGAGATGTCTTTGAAACCCGGACCCCGGGCGACTGCCCCCGGTCTTTTCTCTTCGCCACTTGGGGCGGTGCCCCCTCTCGGGCTCCCCGGGCTCCTGGCACTCCTACTCGCTCTCTTGTTGTTTTCCTTTAGTTCTTAAGTCCAACCCATTTTTTACTCAACGTTATTTCTGGCCAAGTCGGTAACACTTTTAAATCCCCGAAGATATTGTGTTTTTGCTGGGCAGAATTAACTCCCCAAATCAGACGTACTGCCCACCCAAAAAGCTTCCCCTAACCTTTTTGCTTTCCCCCTCCAGGGCTCCCGCTGAGTTCTAGGGCCAAATCCCTTTCCCCCAACCCCGTCACCCCACCCGGGAATTTTTGTTATTGAAAGGGCTGCATTCTTTCTATTAAACAAAATTTATGTTCCCCAAAAAAGTTATTAATCGCCTATGCACATTCCCACCAGGTTATAATAACTTAACTTTTTACATGAAGTGCCAATATCATTATGTCAACAACCGATCCCAAAACACTTGGCATAAGAAACAGACCTGGCCCGTAAAAAAGGTTTGAAACTACCCCAAACATGACTATATTGTGTTCTTTCTTTTAAATTCAGCATCATTTCGATTTCATTACAAAAACACACACGGCTGTGAATCACCATTAATTGATTTTATAATGTTACCTTCAATATGTTATGTTATTTATTTTAATATTACGATTATAATTATTACCATAATCATTATCAATCAATAATTCGTATCTTAATATTTATGTTAATTTGAATTTTGTCTTCGATATAGTAATCATTGTTAATTGAATGTATAAATTCAAGTTTAAATACCATAGGGAAATACGTCACTGCATGTCACCCGATGCACATGTATTTGTAGCACTAGAATAATATATTGTATTGAATACTTAATAAACTAACTTAAACTAAACTAAATTAGGCAGCGAGAGAGAGAGAACTTTTATCTTTTAAGCAAAACAAAACTCTGTTGTGACACAGAATAACAATAACATTCATTGATTAATAACAATTAAAAAGAGGTTTAAAATTTAAATACAAATACAAGAAATGAGTAATAATAATACAATTAAAAATTACATGTTTAGACCATAAAAGTGATTTCTAAGAAAATGCCACCATCGATACGTCTTGTATTAGTGTTTTGCCTAATTTAAAAGTGTTGCAAAACTCAACAAAAACTTTGGGATTGTCCTCCTTGCACCAACAAACAATCCGATGACATGTATTGGGTTCGCATGATATTTGTCTGCAAATACAATCACTTGTAATAAATAAGGTTATAGCTTAGACTTAATGAGTAAAAACATAACATTATACTCTTTCTAGCCTTCAAATTTGAGTTTTTAGATCATCATAGTATTGCAGCTTTAAACTATGTAGACCTACACCGACGCAGCGTTATGACAAATGTATCTTGAATGCAATTGCCACTGTATTCATCTGGTCAAATGCTTCCGAGAACATTATATAGGTGGAAAGTTACGATTCTAGATCGAAGATTTCCCATGAAACATCACCGACCTGATAATCTGGACGACTTAAACCCTTAAGAAGCTCACTAATTTAATTTAATACATTTTATGAGCAATAACAGTTGGTATTTGAGCTCCACAGTTCCATTTTTTGTTATAAGCTAATCAGATATCATCGTATAGATAAAAGTTATTTTTTGTAAGTTAGAATGTAGAAATGCTATTAGGAATCCTTAAAGAATTATATTAGTAAAACAAGCTATTAACAACGTGTCTGAACAATGCTGACATGTTGTGTTAATAGGTTGGCCAAGTGGCCGGGATAAGATCTGGACGTTGAAGAGAGAGCTGGCTTGTGATTGGTCGAGAGATAGCGACGCACGGTTGCACCCCGAGCTGTTGAATATCAAGCTTGCCGCCGCGTCGTTTGATCGTTCGTAATAAAACACTTGTTTACACTCTGGCTTTGTCTTGCTACTCTTGCAATCGCGCCTGGCATCGACTAAGTTCAACACAACAGGGTGATGAGGTTTCAAAGATAAAACTCTCTTATAGCTCAAGGCAACAATGAAGTTTACATTTCATTCACTCATTAACAACGTTAATTGAACTTTTTTTATGTACTTTAAAAATGCATTGAGTTATTTTTATTAGACAATACAATATTCAACTTCAAGAAGTCTGTGATGTTGACGTTGATAGTTTACTATTTTTTACTATTGGATTGCAAAAAATCATAAATTACAAGACTGACGAAGACGATATTGTCATAGATATTATGAATATACGTTACTATATTTTGATGCCGTATTTGCTTCAACGGGTCACGAAAAACGCTATTTATTTCCACATAAAACTACTTAAGTACCAGTTTATTCTTTATTTTATCAGCTCTAATATCAAAGTTATCAAATACCATCAAAATTAATATCAGACAATTCTTTTAAAGATTTGGCAAAGAAGTTAAATGTTTAAATGTTGCACAGAGTAAATTTTAATTTGCACTAACAAGATGTTTATTGCTTATTTGCCGTCGAGTCGCTCAATATTTGCAGTTTAATGTAAATGATTAATGGTCTCAAGAAATAGAGCAAAACGATTAAAAAACAATAATTGCGTGCGCCTGTTTGTAGCCGCAAAGCACAAACACACCCAAGTCGATGTAGCCATGCAGGTTTCACCGCGGTGGATGTGGCTAACCCGACCACGCTTCTCAATCACCTCACAAAGTGGTTATAACTTATAAATTGCTTTCTGGAGTAGTTTAATTTAAACGTTTCAATGTGAGTCGCCAGCATCCGACTTGATGCCTCCCTTATATGTGTGCGAAGCGTAATAAAAGTGATTCATTACGCTTTATCACCTCTACCGCGAGTTACGAAGTCCCCAACCTGTATACAAGCTATACAGCTGGGTCTTCGAGTGCAATTACAAGTTATCTTCTCCAATCTCATGAACTCCTGATATAGGATTCTGGGCGTTTTACTTCAAGTGCCGTAAACGGGCGCTACGAGTTAGCGCCAAAGAATAGGCAAAATACCCCCCCCCCCCCCCCCCCCCCCCACACACACCCAATATTAAACCATGCGAAATTACAGTCTTTTTAGTTGTTTGTCAAAAACGCTGCGAAACATTGAAAATGTGACAAAAGACAATGATAATCATGTAATTTTCTGAGAACTAGTATGCATGGATAAATACTAAGATAATAATCAGTAAGGTTTTTAATTACTAGGAAAAACGCTTAAGTCCCGCCGCGTTGTGGATGAGCGTAATTGGTGCATTGAGCTGCATTGTGTTACGCGGATTTTCTGTTGTTCTGTGAAAAAATCATTACTTAGTCGAAGATTTTTTTTAAATTAAAATTAAATTAATTAAAAATTAAATTAATTTTTTTAATAAATCGTAATTTTTACGTAATTTTTAAAAAGAAAAAAATCGTAAAATTGCAATTTTCATAAGAATAATTATTCGATTGCGCTCAAATTTGCACGAGTATATTAATTCATAAAATTAAGGTTCTATAAAAAAATCATTACAATAGGAAGCATGTAGGTGTTATATGTCAAAGAATTGTTTTAAAAAGAAAAAAACCATAAAATTCGATTTTCATGAGAAAAAATTTTCGAATACGCTCAAATTTCACACGAAAAATCTTAATTCATAAAATTAATGTTCTGTTAAAAAATCATTACCAATCGGATAAAGCATGTAAGTGTTCTAAGTCGAAGAATTTTTTTAAAATCGAAAAGAATCGTAAAATTGCGTTTTTTATAAGAAAAATTTTCCGATTGCGCTCAAAAACGTGGCAGTTCTAAGTTCAGAGATTTCGAAGGCCTCCATAAAATTTCATCGCAATCGGAGTATCGGTTTAGCCGGAATCGTGTTACAAACACACAAAAATACAAAAAAAAAAAAAAAAAAAAAAAAAAACATTCCGGATTTTTTTTCCAGTGTAGTGAAATGGAATCTTCGCTTCGCTCGCTACGCTCGCTACGCTCATCCAAAAATATATGATAAATTAATTAAATATCGAATTAAAACTTGCAGAACTGTCATAACAAATATAAATCTTGTATCAAGCAGGTAATATTCTGTCGAAACAACATTACTACGTGTCTTTAATCACTGTTTCGATTATTTGCAGAGTTCTTGAGTACGACTAAAACAACAGCTGTAATTTCTCGTGGTTTTAATATTGGTTTAGGTTTCGCTATAAGTTTTTCAAAATCATGTTTGGCATAAGGTTGTGGGCAGAGTTTTAACAGGGATGCAATGTGTGTCCAGTAGGACATCCTGACAAGATGTCAAGAGCAATGATATTTAATATCTATAGCCTACTACAGATGTTAAAATAATGTCATTGGTCAATAGGATGTCACTCTAGTTTGTATAATGACCTTAGACGCAAGGTATTTATTTTAGAGAATGTGTTTGCAGAATATTCATTCATTTAATTCCGGTAAGAGTTTCCCTCTGAATATAACAGGTAGAAACAACTCCACCTGCTTAGATTAAATTAGGAAAACGCTTAAGTCCCGCCGCGTTGTTGGATGAGCGTAATTGGTGAATTGAGCTTCCATGTGTTAAGCGGATTTTCTGTTGTTCTGTGAAAAAATCAGAACTTTGTTGAAATTTTTTTTTAATTACATCAAATTAAATAAAAAATTAACTTAATTTTTTTAATTAATCGTAATTTTAAAAAAGGAAAAAATCGTAATATTAATATTTTTATGAGAAATAATTATTTGATTACGCTCAAATTTCACATGAATATATCAATTCATAAAATTAAGGTTCTGTGAAAAAATCATTACAATCGGATAAAGCATGTAGGAGTTATAAGTCGAAGAAATTTTTAAAAAATCGAAAAAAATCGTAAAATTGCGATTTTCATGAGAAATAATTTTTCGATTGCGCTCAAAAACGTGGCAGTTCTTAGTTCAGAGATTTCGAAGGCCTCCATAAAATTTCATCGCAATCGGAGTATCGGTTTAGCCGGAATCGTGTTAACAGACAGACAAAAATACAGAAAGAAAGAAAGAAAGAAAGAAAAAAAAAAAAAAAAAAAAAAAAAAAAAAACATTCCGGATTTTTTTCTCCAGTGTAGTGAAATGGAATCTTCGCTTCGCTCGCTACGCTCGCTACGCTCATCCAATTATCTCCGTCTTTGATTTGAATGCAACATTAGTTTATTAACGATTACATCATAATTATTTCCGACGCTCAGTAGATAAAAGGTAGAACCTGTGCGACTGCCAAGCACGTTTGGAAAGTCATCAATTTAAATTAATTTGCTTGATTTATGATAAATACCGGTGTAATGTATACGATGTTTAACTCTCACAAACCTGTGAGGCGACATGATTCAGCAAGGCTGCCTGCTGAACGTTCAGTGTTGGCTCGAACGCTGAGGTCCCGGGTTCGAATCCCGTGAGACCGGCAATCCTTACTGAAGGTTATTCCCAGGTTTTACTCTGTCGTTAATGCGAATGCAAGGGATTGAGTCCTCTATCTTTCTCCAAAGGACCTCATTACCAATGTCTAACAATCTTCAACCATATACCCCCAGAAATTAAAAATATACAATCACTAGACTCTTTTAAATATACATTGAAATCATTTCTTATAAAGCATTGCTTCTACACCATCAATGAATACCTTCATCCAGCTGACGTTTAACTTAATCTAGTGCCCGAACATAAAATACCCCACCCATAGCTTTACACTCAACTTTCCTTCACACTCCTGAAACTACTATGTATTTTCATGAAGATAATTTATTATACATAAACAATTCAATACAAAAATAAGTATTATGTATAGAAATAGAAGGGAAGATATTATGAAATTATGCAATGTATATTTTAATGAATATTTTTATGAAATTGTTAACAATATGTATTACTCTTTACCATAGGCTAGGCTATTCACTTTCTCTAAAATGAGTTATACTTGTGCAATGTACCAGTCAAGGTGAATAAAGTTATTATTATTATTAAAACAGCCCTCGGACATCCAGTCACAATTGTCATATCCGCAATATACCTATAGGGTATAGTTCACCTGAAGAAGGGCATGTATATTGTATCCTATAACTAAAAATTTTAATTTATACCAAGTTAAGCTCTCACAAACAACATGAATTAGCAAGGCTCTACCTGCTGAACGTTCAGTGTTGGCTCGAGCGCTCAGCGCGCGACTTGATTCAGGAGGTCCCGGGTTCGAATCCCGTCCAGACCGGCAATCCTGAACGAAGTTTTTTCCGAGGATTTCATTCAAGGGATCGATTTTTCTTAAACAGCCCTCGGACTCGGACATCCCTTCACAATTGTCCTATCCGCAATATACCTTTATGTATAGTTCACCTGAAGAGGGGCATGTATTGCATCCTATGACAGGTGTAATCTCACAACAGCATAATTCAGCGATGCTACCTGCTAAATGCTTGACACTGGCCGCGCCACCTGTACGGAAGGCGTCGCCACAGAGCTTGATGGCTCGTGGTTTTATGGCTAGCGTCGAGTGGGTGTTGGCCACCTCGACATATCAATAGAGACGTTAAAGTCAATCGAGTCGTGAGTGGTGCACCCTAAGCGACCGATAGCTGTTCTATTGTAATACACTGCACGCTTTAGAGTGTTAATCAAATTTAATGGGAGTTAAAACGTCAAGAGGCGATTGAAATTGTTAAATAAAAATGGGCGTTTAAAGTTTATATAATGAGCTTTTCAATTTGACAATAAAATAACTCGTTACATTATTTCAGTTCTAAGACTAGAGCTTAATTTGTATTGAAAGAGGTGAAACGCTAAAATGCGACTTTTTATCCATGCACCTGAATGTAAGGGGAGGGGTCGGAAGGGACTTTCTAGACGCCGTATAACTATATACGTATATCATCACAAATTAAGATATCTGGATAGCACTTGTTTCATGGCACTTTCTGTCACGAAATTAAGTGCGATATTTCAAATTTACGTTTTTGTGACCATCCCAGTTATCAGTTAATTTTAAAACTGAATTAATCTATATCATCCATATAGTGTTATAATAAATAATTATTATTTTTGTGGGAAGCCTGCCCAGGGTGCAAGTCATGCCCCTATTCAGGTGTCTGACTAGGTACGTTGCGGATAGGAGAATATTGTGAAGGGAAGTCCGAGGGCTGATTAAGAGGACTCAATCCCTGGCATTCACTTTAACGACTGCGAGGAAAACCTCGGAAAAAACCTTCAGTCAGGATTGCCGGTCTCGACGGGATTTGAACCCGGGACCACCCGAATCAGAGTCGCGCGCTTAACGCTCGAGCCAACACTGTCGGTATGGGGTATAGTGTTTTTGTTTCGTTATTTCGTGAACGTGGACAAAATATAAATGTAAAAACTCAAATTTTGCTCACGGTCGCGCATGAAGAGTATGAAGCAAATTAATGGGTCTAGGGGATAAAAGAGGTGAGAGTGAACCCCTGGAGTGAACTAGTGTTGAGGCTACAAGAGACGCATGTTTCGATATAAGCTCGTGTATGTCGGTGGTCCTATGTTATTAAGTGGGATATTCTCGAGGACGCGACCAGAATTAAAACATGTGTTGTAAATACGCACGTATAGTCTGTAGTTAAACACTTGTGAGTTAGGACATCTTAAAAAGCATGGCTCTTTACAAGCTAATATTGTTTCTGCGGACACTCCTATACAGGGCTTGGTTTTCTTCCGAGACCTCCGTGGGTCCTAAGTCCTGACCACGACCGCACTGTCTTTCTTTCTACTTCTAACTAATAAATCACCTATCTCTTTTTTACCACAAACCTGTAATACCCTCGAGTCCCTTACACAATACCCGGCCATTAGTCATTACTATATTTAATGAGCGAGCCAAGCCTTCCATCCTACTTTCTTTGCGCTTAGTTAGTTTAGTTGACATTCCTAATATAGCACTAACAAGTTTTCTGATCTTGACAACTATCTGCATAAATTCAAAGGACAATCAACACGAATAGCATGTGCGTGATAATGTAACGACTACCAAGCCTTCAGAGAGAAACCAACTTGTCAGAGCGCTGGCGCCAACAACGCATCCTAAGTGCACTGCTACTGAGTTCATTCAGGTTAGACTGTAAGTTACATGTGCTGTGTGTAGGCATAATGGTGACATGAAATGGCGGTGATAAGAATGGCGACTTAGTATCTGTATAAGTAAATCTTGGGACGGTCTAAAGAAACTCATAGTAGCCTATACGCATGCAATGGTGTACGCATTCGATAGTAAAATAACTAACAATTGGTGTTTTAAGTTCCAAACATTTGACAAAATATGTTTAAAAAGAGAACCTAGATGTCCGGCGTTCGTATTCGTTCACGGCTGAATTCTATCTCGGTTAGAAATTGACCATACAGTGACACGATTATTGCTATATTCAGATTAGTTAGCCATTCTAGTTTATATGATAGAGATTGTTATCTCTAAACGACATTCGAGCTAACCGTGATTCTTCAGCTTCAGATTAAAACAAAATGGCCGACCTTATCTTCGTTCGATTTCGAAATAGCGAACATCAATAATCGAAACTAATTAGTTTAAGAGTTAATTGTTGGCCTCGTGTTGGGGTCTACTATAACGGTTCATTGTTCTGGAAAAGTTAAGTACAGCCTAATAGTAAAAATTTAGTGTAGACACAACCGTTGTTAATTAATGAAACTGCGTCGTTACACCGAGGGGGGTTACCACCTGCACCTACCCAATTATCACACCCACGAGATTATAAGAAGATATAAAATAAAATTATACCCTACATTATAATATGTAATAAGTTGGATAGAGTTTGATATACAAATAAATATTAAAGTGGGTAAAAGCAAGGGGTGGGCCATGAGTCCTGATGTTGTCGGGGTCTTGTTTAGCGATGAAACGCAGCATTCGATATCACATTAGCTTCACATGAGGTCGTCGCAAATGTGGGTGAGGCCGACACTGACACCGATTCCCTTCTTTGTCTTGTTGACTTTATCTGTCAGCTCGACATTAAGTGTTGTACTTGCGCCTACTTGTTAGTTAGGTGACGTCATGATGTTGCACGGTTCACCAACAGTAACAACATTTTTATGGTTTGCCCGGTAGCTTCAAAAGCTCAATCGTCATAAAAGTGCACAATTTGAGGGGCTTGGTGGGAGAAGGAACTATGCCAGTTATAAAAAATTTAAGTTTAGCAAAGTTTCAGTAGTTAAAACAAAACTGCTGTCTTAATTTTTGTATAAATAACTTTTTTCCCACAATATTACATATATTTTTTAAAGTTATTCGTACAAGAATTAAAACAGCAATTTTAACTACCCACTGAAACTTTGCTAAACTCAAAATTTTTACATGTGGTATAGCTCCTTCTTGCACTAGACCCCTCAATTATTGTACATTATCGACCAGAAGTATAAATCAAGAGGTCTTCACCCTCCCCTTTTATTTACTTCTAGTCGAGGGTGTACCTAATTTGAGATTGCTAGTTTTAAAGTCCTAGTTGTCATAATTCATAATGTTGCTTCTCGTGTATGGAGATTAGTGTGATCACAAATGTGTAGAGAATGTGTACATGACCTACTAACGTGTTCACGTGTTGCAGGTAAAGACCACGAGAGGCGGTAGTCACCAACCAATATCCGCCCACTAAATTATTTTGTCACCATTATTAAGATCCCTCCGGATAAGAAATGTTTTATAGTTCGCGAGGTCTGGGTCTAGTTACACCCCGAGCCGCCAGCTCGTTAAAGCGCTGTTGAGCTGTCAGCGTGTTGTCTTGGCTGGGGATAGACTATCAAGGAACCGATCTCTCAGCCTAACCTGACGAATCCTCACATTCCAGACAAAACACAGGACAGAGATGAGGGATTTACTATTAGCATATTTATTTATGCCACGGAGCTAATCGAAACAACGCTGACAGATTGATGGAACTAATAATGTTGAAAGTGTGTCTTTAGAGAAATGTGTTCTGTTGTTGGACACATGGTAAGAATGCCGGAGGATAAGCTGACAGAAATAATGTAAAATATATGTTGAGATGTAGAAGTAGAAGGCTGAAAGACACGAGGTAGGGACCGAAGACTGTTTGGACTGGCATTAGATTCGAATAGTTGTGAACAGGCTTGTGGTTGGATGCGGGTAGGACTGAGCTATGAAATATAATTTAATATCGATGTAGATAAACTTTTATCGAAGTTTTATAACACGCGTGCAAAAAAATCAAATCACCCCAAAGAAATTTAATTTTCAATCATTTTATCAAAATAGTTAGGTTACTATTAATAATGTGTTCCTCAACTAAAAGGGTTGATAAATGAAAAGGTCTCGCTAAAGTGCAAAACAAAATCTACGTTCTCACAAACGAGTTTAATGATCCGGCATTTCCACTATTTTGTTAATGTCGGTACGAATTTGCTATAGGCTACCCGGCACCTCCACCAACGCGGACGGTAGTTTGAAGAAATAAAACCATTTTTCTTAGGTAGTCCTATTTACATGGGTCTTCCACAATGTTCATCTCCAGACATTTCTGTCCTCGCTTTTGTTATTGAAAAAATGGATTTGGTATCTTGATATTTTGATGGTGGAGTTAAAGTATAGATTTTGAAAAAAAGCTCACATCGATATCGTATCGAAATATCGATATGTTTGCCCAGCCCTAGTACTAGGTTCACGAAACATTATAGTGGTGGTGGTAGTTGTGAGTGTTGGTGAATAGTGTGATAGATGCGGAATTCGTTGATGGAGAACGATGTTACAAAGTCCTTACAACTTGCATAATGTGTGGGATTCGAAGATCGAACCCACGCCCTTTCTGTACAAACGTTGTTGAGATGCTCTCCCACCATAAGAAGAGACACCATGTCAAGATATGACTGTTAAGTCACTTAGCTATAACATTCATGACTTGCCGTGAAAGAAACAAGAACTGCAATGTACATTACTTCCCAAGAATATTTGAATCAATAGAATATTTAGATTCAAAAGACCAAAATGTTGATTCTTGGCAGTAGTATTATTTTACTAAGAATTCGAGAGAGTGTATACGTATAAATGCTTACAAAAAATATTATACATAAGATACAATCCATAACTTGAAAAAAATTGACCTAATAAGGGATTGAACTCGGATCTCCCGCTACGAAAGTGATAAAATGGTGGATTACTTCATGAAATTGCATTAGTACTTGTGAAACTATGCCCATGCCATGCCTTGTGGGTAAGTTAAAAGTAGTAATACACATTAAAAAGATTTATAAATTTTATGGATCTTATGTTATGTTTGTGCCTACTCCACAACGGTGTTTTCTATATATAGCTCTCTCTACGTCTGAACCTTCACACAGACATCAAGTGATGTGCTAGGTAAGTACCGGTACAGTACTTCATACAGCAAAGAGACTCATAAACAATTGAGATATTATTCAGACAGTCGTTGCGGTTAGAACATATCCCGCCCACATACTGTGCATGGTTGTTTTTATGTTGGCATATAATGATAATTTATGCAACACTGTTAGCCCCCCCCCCCCCCCCCGTATATATCTGACTATAAAGAAGTCTGGCGTCGTCAATGTCGTTCACACGTCTAGAAATCAGCGATGAAAGATGGATTCCAGTTTAGGGTATTATTAGGCCCCCAATGTGAAACCAATATCCTTAGAGCACGCGCTAGGAAATAAGTCTACTATAATCTGAACTCAGTGGGGGTTAATATAATGCTGACATAAATTTGTCCTCATCGTGATGATTTTTTGTTGCTTGACGTCTCTTTTAGTGCACTAAGGCTATTCGAGACAATGAGTGGTGATATACGATGGTCAAGGACGATTACAAAAAGAGGATGCCTTATGCGGGATTCGAGCCCTCGTCCTCGTATAGAGCCATACGCTTCGGACCAGTGCCGTGTCGCCGCTCACGGCGTCTCCTCATCGTGTGTACAAGACGACGAGTGTTATCTACATCAAATGTTGTTTTTGTACCGAGGCAGTTGCGATGTCAAGTCTCAACATTAATTTTCCATCTCCGCGGCTCGAATCTGTTGCCCGGTCGCAGGTATATACCAAATTACACTCTAGTCTACAAAAACCATTTATAAAATTTTATTTGTCACTTATAAGATATACTTTTCTATAGTAAAATTATTGTTTATCGATTTTATTCCTCGGGAAAACACTTCCGAAACCCGAATGCATATAGGCCTAAGTTACTATGTGACCGACTTCACAGTTCAGTCTTTGGTTCAGTGATGGTTAAGAGTATAGGACATGCGTTTTAGGCAAATTGCTGTTCGCTCGACCGACATATATCACAGGTGTTTGAAATTTCGATAATATGTCAAGAATGTGGAAATATAGGGCTCTGAAGTAAAACATTTACAAATATGTTTTTAAAATAATTTATAAAAATAAATTATTTTTCATGAATTTGATTTTGTTATAGAAACTCCAAAATTGACTAAATTCGTAATTTCTTCTGACTGATTAAGAAAAAATTTCGAAAATTTATCACCGCAGGACTGTCCGTGTATAAGCTTTATTGACAACTTTGCAAAGTTTCATACGTCGGATGCTTCTTGGCCGAGCGAATAGCTGTTTTGAAAATTTCTGGAAAAAAGGTTAACAAGTAATTTCAATGAGAGTTCCAATAGATGTCTATAGTGTCCTACACTTTGAGTGCCAGTGCATGTGAAGACTTATACAATTAAAATAAACATAACATAATTTATGCCCGAGTATAAGTGGTTGCAGCACCCCGTTTCATCGACATGTGCAAACATGTGTTACAAAATGCAGAACAATTATTAGCGTCGTTCTCCCAAGTCACAAACTTGAACGAGCGAATCGAATCAAGGGAATCGACTGGATTCGCATAAACTACTATTCAATCGGCACTGGTTTGAAGCTAAGTGTTAAAATAATGAACTTGTCGGCGACGGTTTGGCTGGAGATCTCCATACATAATAGACAGCTATTGCTCCACACCCAATCATTATAGAGGACGCGAGAAGTTCAGGCGTTCTCTGTGTTCTCGGCTCTCTTGCCCAACTAGAGGGCGATGTTGGTCAAGAAGTCTGGACATGGATTGTGGGCATTGAAGGACCAAACCTCACATTCGTGCGTGTGCGTGCGTGAGTGAGTGTGACCATTCTTAAACTCTGAACTTAGATCTCTCACGATTCGAAACACAAACGAAACAATATATTTCTATAATAAATTCGTAGTTTTACTAGTGTTGAGATATTATTTCTTCGCTCGCCACAATCATGGCAATTCTCCATCCCAATTGAATTTAAATGAAACCTTCAAAATCTATATACCCGTAGACTTTTATTAGCACTTTTGTTTCGTTTCTAAGAAAATTAAAACAATTTGCCAACTATTAAATATTGATAATTCCGCCTACGGGAGTGTTCCACGAATAACCAAATCAAGAAATAAAAACACTTGTTGGGAATTTGCAATTTTCTTGACAGTTGATTGTTTGTTGTTATATCTACATATTATATGAAACTATTTTAAAAGACATATTATTGTGAAAAATGGTTCAACGCACAAAAAAGCTCATCCATCAGCACGACTGTAAAAAGCGTTCGCGAAATGGCATAGTAAATATAATAATATTTACCTTGAATTATGCATTGTATACATTATTTTGAGCGAGTGAAATAGAGAGATTAGTTTGAATACCTGGAGCCACAAGTTCATGGTGTGTGTTTGTGTTTTTCGCACCATCACCGACCATAACATCTTTGAACTTGGCCTCCTTTATTTTTTTGGTTTAATCAAGGAATTATTTCTTATGAAAATCGCACGATTTATATCTACGTATAATATGTTACAGAAATTCTCTCCCACTCTATGTAACACCATTGGTTACACTGTTATTCTGATCTTAAATTTCCAGGGAACCTTCAAATACTGTTGAATAGAACTTTGTAGAAAAATTATCGTAAATGTAACACACACATAACAAAAACTTGTAGAAATACAGCCAAACCTTACACACTCAAAAGGCATGAGATCTAAAAAAGGGCCAAGCTCATCTACCCTTCCACATAAACGTACAGTGTCCCATAAACAGCATCCTCGAAAAGCTTGGCAAAATAGAATTTGCGATTATTAATTTAACGTAATAGTTTATCCAAGTTCTTTTTTTCTAATTAATTTAAACGTAATAACATGCAAATTCTATTTTGCCAAGCTTTTCGAGGATGCTGTTATGGGACACTGTACGTTTATGTGGAAGGGTAGATGAGCTTGGCCCTTTTTTAGATCTCATGCCTTTTGAGTGTGTAAGGTTTGGCTGTATTTCTACAAGTTTTTGTTATGTGTGTGATCTCATTACTTTTTCAAGTTCCATTACAAAATTATTTGCTAAAATATAATATTTTTATCAAAGTTGATTTAAATTCTATGGTATTAGCAGTAACAATATAGGATGTAAAATATCTAGACCCGGATTCATGTACATCCTGGGTATAGGTGGTATAACCATGGTATAACGACGGTATAAGGACTGGACCCAATTCTTGAGTTCGTGGGAGATGAGTTGAAAACGCAATTTGAAAACGAAGTCGTTTTCGTTTTCGAAGGAATTGGTATTCTTGAACGGTATCGTGGAAAACGTCATGGGTTGTGAGTTGAAAGATGGTTGAAAGAGTATCACGAAATCCAAACACTTTAAAAAGATTTGCGTATAGCAAAGAGCTCGAAAAAGTTCTATATTTATTCTAGATGGCAGTGCCTTCATAAACGCGGGCCAATCGAAAGACAAGTTGTATGAAATGATTTGATTGTTGCAATTATGTAAACAAACAGTTGAGCAAGTTCATATCAGAACTATGTTGTGCTGGCCTAGGGTTGGCTAGGCTTGTCAAACATGTAATGTAAGTAATAATTTTATCTAGTCCTATAGCCAAATGGAACTTTAGACCTACACTTTTGCATTATAAATAATTTTCCACATCTGGGCCTAGGCCAGGGACGGTTTCTGATTTGTTTTATGAGAGTATAATGACACCTTTTCTCGTTCCACACAAAGAAGAAAAATTTTAAATGTCCGCTATTTGTTTACGTATCGCACTTTCCCGCCTAACTCTGCTTATACCGTCAACAAGGTGTCAAGTAACTATGGTTACTTGTTGATTGTATGCCAAGTGTTTAAGGCTTATTTTAAAACCTTTATTTGGAAGCCTTCCAACAAACTTTTTCAACTTTTTTTTTCAAAAGAGACATATTTTCTATAACCTTAATGTCCATGTAAAATATGAACATTGTAGTCCCACCCGTCTGGTCAGAATCGCGGGCCGACGTATTAGATGTTAGCAGTAGCTAGCAGTAGCTAGCAGTAGCTAACATCCTTAAAGTGATTTTGAGCATGTTTCAAGCCATTTTTTCACCAAGAAGGAATAATCGTACCCCAATAAAATTTGGCATGTGTTGTCAGGTACCTAAATCCCCTCGATTGTGATAGTTTTCAAGTTCACATCACGTTACATGACGGCTGGGTAACACCTCGAAATCACCCAACTCTGCTTGGTGTATAAGGTGCTTGAGTGTGTAGCGCACCGCGGCTTGGCTGCGGCGCCCTAACGGGCACCTAGATAAAAAAGTAATTTTCCGTATGGATTAACGTAATGTGATATTGTTGCTTAAAGTGAATTGTAACCATATGTTTCTCAATAGAAAAACGGAAAAACTAAACTAAAATGCAAAAAATTAAAATATATATAGGAATAGATTATGCACAATCAGTGCGCCGAAAACACTCATCCATCAACACAATTATCAAAAAACAGTCAAGTATTGTTAACTTAGAGACACGTAGCTGTCAAGATAAGATTATTAGACCAATATAAGTCTCACATTCTTCATAAAATATTAAAATCATCACTGCGCCTAATTGCCATCAAAATGCATTCTATTATCAAGATTTTGATTCTGAATGCGTCCACCCCGCCTATCAACCACCCCGCCCCTCGGCAGGTGTTGGAACACGCATTGCTCTAGTCCTAATTGACAAGATTGGAAACTCATCGTCCAAGAGAAGAGCCTATCTCAGTCACACCTGGATCAAAGATTCGAGCGCCCTGATTGAGATTCACGGGACGCGGCGGATCGAGCCATTCCGCGCGACCAGACGGGTCTGTTTACCTACATTTATTACGTACTCGGAGAGGCGATTTACATAATGAACGTCAACGGTAAATAGCCCAAGTTATTACCCGCACCTATAACCACGCTGTCTCGTTAATGTCTTCACTTTTGGGCAGAGAATTAAAAACATCCTATCTTAACCAGAGAAAGCTTTCATTTGTATCGAACGCCACAGTCAAATAGGAAACACAAAATACCTTTCGCTGTGAAATCTGGAAATTATTAATTTCCCCTGAAAGTATTTGAACAAATAATCCTAAAATTGTTACATTTTGTAACTTAATTGCTTTCAACAGTTCATGGCTATTAAAAGATGATAAATATTCGATACTCGTTATGGACATCATAATTCATCCTAAATTTTGCTCTCAGGTTTTTAAGCGATCCCCGGTCCCTTGAATTAAAATAAATTTGAATAAGAGCATTTAAATGAAGGGGTCGGATACCTAATGAGATATTATCAACCTATTTATGATAATGCGATGACAATAACTAAGAATAAATAAGTGTCTTCGAGATTCTAAAACTTCACCTATGCATTTATTGTCATATTTTAAAATGAATCAATGGAAATACAAAATCGTGTTCATCCAATGTAGCCCTAACCAAAGAATGAAGTTATATTTTATAATAAAACTTTTAAGTGGATCGCGACCCGTTTATGCATTATTTATTGATAACGAATAATAAATCAGTATAAATAATGTCAAATATGTTTTCATTCCTATTTACAGTCAAATATATTATTTTCATCCCTATTAAAAATGCTTTTAAATCATTTCAAAGTATCCGATACTATAATATCCACACCAATGCGGAGATGTTAGTATCGTTCTAATAAAGTTATTATGTTCGTTACTTATTGTTACGACTCTTGTACAATTATTGTTACAGCGCGAACATGTCTGAACTTGCATGAGCGGTTTATAAGCGGTGCCAATCTCTATTGTCTGTTTCTACACGGGTGACTTTTATGCGCTGCCTTCATGTGGGACTGCATGTTATTATGTTGATTTCATGCAAACTCCTACATTATATGAGAGGGCAAGGCTTCAATATAATATTAACCACTTTTCTGTCCGTCCGTGCGTTCGTCTGTGTGTTGGGCTTATTTTAACTCGGCACCTCCACCCAACGAAAATTAGTATATCTATTATTTATTTATTACTTATTTATTATTTATTATGTTACGTATTGTATTTTTTGAGTAAAGTTTATGTATCTATGAGCATAATTTTTTGTCGGTCTGTTCGTCTGTGCGTGTGTCACGTCTAAAGATAATAACCGAACTTGACCTGCGATTAACATGTGATTTTGTTGATATTGCCCTCAACAAGGACAACTCAGGACGCTATTGGTGACCCTGTGGATCAGGGGGCTAGGATAGTAGTAGGCTAGTAACGATTCTTGTATGTATAGTTTTATGTCAATTGGATGAAATAAAATACAAATACAAATACAAATTGCTTCATCAAAAAGTGGGATTTTAATAACCCGGCACCTCCACCAAAAACGGTTTTTGTTCTCGGGAAATAAATCTTGTATTAAGTGTATTTGTTTTGTTCAGGTATGGTGAATATAGCCTGACCGCGAGCAAGCCCTAGGAATCTTGCGATGTGTGAAGCAGGAAATATGATTTAAACTGTTCGGGCTTGTGGAAACTATTTCTTGGGAGGGACCCATGATCCTTGTACCATGGGAGGAACCGACACTCAAATGTTAATGTTGTTAATGTTGTTAATGTTTCTGACAGAAAAGACGTAAATTTATAACGAAACGAGGTGAAAATAAATTCTGTGGACAATTATGTTGTGCTTTAGTGCCAACATCTCGGATTAGTTCCTAAATCGACTTAATATATAGCATTGAATTTCCCATGGTGTAGTATTCACCGGCGGCAAGCCACGCTTCTACAGGGCCTTGTCGTCAACAAGTCTGCCAGACTAACTGACACACATAACAAAAACTTGTAGAAATACAGCCACCCTTATCACACTCAAAAGAAATGAGATCTTAAAAAAGGGCCAAGCTCATCTCCCTTCCACATTTGCGCATTCTTAATTCATAAACGTACAGTGTCCCATAACAGCATCCTCGAAAAGCTTGGCAAAATAGAATTTGCGATTATAATTTAAACGTAATAGTTCATCCAAGTTCTTTTTTCTAATTAATTTAAACGTAATAACATGCAAATTTTATTTTGCTAAGCTTTTCGCGGATGCTGTTATGGGACACTGTACGTTTACGCATTAAGCCTGCGCACCTGTGGAAGGGCAGATGAGCTTGGCCCTTTTTTAAGATCTCATTTCTTTTGAGTGTGTAAGGTTTGGCTGTATTTCTACAGTTTTTGTTATGTTGTGTGATCTCATTACTTTTTCAAGTTCCATTGTAAAATTATTTGTTGAAATATAATAATTTTATCAAAGTTGATTTAATTTCTATGGTATTAGCAATAACAATAGACAATAGGATGTAAAATATCTAGACCCGGATTCATGTACATCCTGGGTATAGGTGATATAAACCATGGTATAACCATTATAACGACGGTAAAAGGACTGGACCCCAATTCTTGAGTTCGTGGGAGATGAGTTGAAAACGCAATTGAAACGAAGTCGTTTTCGTTTTCGAAGAAATTGGTATTCTTGAACGGTATCGTAGAAAACGTCATTAAGTTGAAAGAGTATTGCTGTTATTCACGTGGGGTACGGTTCACGAAATCCAGACACTTTAAAAAGATTTGCGTACCAAAGAGCTCGAAACGTTCTATATTTATTCTAGATGGCAGTGCCTTCATAAACGCGGGCCAATCGAAAGACGAGTTGCATGAAATGATTTGATTGTTGCAATTATGTAAACAAACAAATGAGCACGCTAATATTCGTCGACACCTCGCTTTGACATTGTGTGTAGCAGCAAGCTGACTTTGATCATGACTATAAATATGGCTAAAAAGAAAAGAATATGTGTATTATTTCCGAACATTTTTGTAAATCCTAGGTGGACAATCATACTATTGGTTATCTGAATTAGGCTTTTAGTAATCAAAACTAGTTATTTGTGCGGGAAGTTTGTCAGAACAATTGGTTGTGCTGGTCTAGGGTTGGCTAGGCTTGTCAAACATGTAATGTAAGTAATTATTTATCTAGTCCTTTAGCCTAATGGAACTTTAGACCTACACTGTTGTATTATAAATAATTTTCTACATCTGGGCCTAGGCCAGGGACGGTTCCTGATTTGTTTTATGAGAGTATAATGACACCTTTTCTCGTTCCACACAAAGAAGAAAAATTTTTAATGTCCGCCATTTGTTTACGTATCGCACTTTCCCGCCTAACTCTGCTTGTACCGTCAAAAAGTGTCAAGTAACTATGGTTACTTGTTGATTGTATGCCAAGTGTTTAAGGCTTATTTAAAACCTTTATTTGGAAACTTTTTTAACTTTTTTTTCAAAAGAGACTATATTTCTATAACCTTAATGTCCATGTAAAATAAGAACATTGTAGTCCCACCCGTCTGGTCAGAATCGGGGCCCGACGTATTAGATGTTAGCAGTAGTAGGCAGTAGTAGGCAGTAGCAGTAGCTAACATCCTTAAAGTGATTTTGAGCATGTTTCAAGCCATTTTATCACCGAGAAGGAATAATCGTACCCCAATAAAATTTTGCAGGTGTTGTCAGGTACCTAAATCCCTCGATTGTGATAGTTTTCAAGTCACATCACGTTACATGACGGCTGGGTAACACCTCGAAATCACCCCAACTCTGCTTGGTGTATAAGGTGCTTGAGTGTGTAGCGCACCGCGGCTTGGCTGCGGCGCCCTAACGGGCACCTAGATCACTTAGCAGTGGGAGGGCTGACTTATGACACTCATCAAGTCTTTGAGGCGTCAGTCTATTGACAGGGTGACGAAGTACACGTAGCTGCTGTGCTTCATGCAGTGTTACATACGGACAGAGTTGGCTCGAGCGCTAAGCGCTGGACTTTGTTGCGGGAGGTCCCGGGTTTCAAATCCCGTCGAAACCGGCAATCCTGTCTGAAGATTATTTTCGAACTTTTCCTCAGTCGTTAATGCGATTGTAATTAGTCCTCTTAGGGCATCCCTTCACAATCATCCTATCCGCAACATACCTAGTTCAACTGAAGAGAGACATGCATTGGACTTTTTATATTTTTGTGTCATTGACAGTGACTTTCTTGAATGGGGTTTGAAAATAATTCAAAGTTGGACTTTTAGTCGAAAGACAGTTCTTATGCAAGTTGTGATAACGAAGTTCGCTACAAAATCATATAATTTCTACAACTGTGAAGGAAGAATTAACTTAGTTAAAAATCAACATTAATAATGTGATGTATCTCATCATCATCACTTATAATCGCAAATAATAATATATATAATATAATCGAATTTGAAAATTATCCGAAACGCGAATGAACTGGCGAACTGAAATATTTATGTTTGGTGGTATCAACATTTTTTTACAAAAACGAAAACGTCAGAAAGGTTGGCACCAAAAACTTTAAATCGAAATTGCAGCCGACTTTCCCCAGGGGGCACGGCTTTACTTTCTGGCGAGCATCCCCTTCAAAATAACCTTTGCCCCCCCCCCCCCCCCTCCCACCGTAAATCTGACACCTGTTGCAGCACAAATGGGATGCAGGGCCGCCTGTAAACATTCATATTTACATTTAAATTTAAATTTAAATATTATACATTTAAATAGGCAAAACACTGATACAAGACGTTTCAATGGTGGCATTAAAAGGTTCCATTGCTATTCTTAGATATCACCTTCATGGTCTACACATGTAATTTTTTAGTTGTATTATTATTACTCATTTCTTGTTTTTGTATTTAAATTTTAAACCTCTTTTAATTGTTATTAATCAATGAATGTTATTTTTATTCTGTGTCCTTGTGGCAGTTGTATTTGTACAACAGAGTTTGTTTTGTTAAAAATAAAAGTTTTCTCTCATTTACCCCGGCCTGATATTAAGCGCAGCCCATGCATAGCACAGGAAACCCATGTCGTGCTGCATATAAGTGAGTGCCCTATATTCCATAACGTCTAGTGGCCAGAGTCCACAGGCCTAGCTGTACTAGTCGCCTCTGTCTCAATATGCGGCCGGCTCACAGTCCAACTATCTGCAACCACAGTGGCATTCACAAGGAAACATTGAGTGTTATCACTGTATTACAGCATTGCAACAGTCGAACGTAATTTAGCCATCTCTCTGTCTGTTCTTTTACTTGATTTTATAAATGCGATGCCCCAACTCTGAGCAAGCTCTCGAAGTACCGACATTGTTGGCTGGAGCGCTAAGCGCTCGACTCTGATTCGGGAGGTCCCGGGTTCAAGTCCCGTCGACATCGGCAGTAATCCTGACTGAAGGTTTTTCCCGAGGTTTTTCTCAGTCGTTGATAGGAATGTAAGGGATTGAAGCATCTTAAACAACCCTAAAACATCCCTTCACAATTCTCCCTAACTCCAATATATTTAGTTAGACACTTGAACAGGGGCATATAATGCACCCCCTGGGCAAATTTCCCACGGAAAATTTAAAAAAATATATTAAGCTCCACAAGTATATATAATTATGTTTTGCTATACAATTAATTAAATACTTAATCAATCTTGATGTAATTAAAAAACATTTTCTACTTTTTAGTTCTTGTATATTTTGTTACATTTTCATTATATTAGATCTTTGGTCCAGTAGATCGACTCCCTGTTTCCAATGTGGAAGGACTCGGGTTCGAATCCCGCTTCAGGCAGCAGATTTTTAATTTATGATATGTACCTAGATCGATAAATTTATCAATTCTTAACGGGTTAGGAGAGTGTTAACGGTCTGTTACGACGCTTCGATGACGTCGCGACGCTCCACTCTTTTAGCCCGTGTTCCCAAAGTAAACATGATGCAGAAATAACCAGGGTACCGTTGTTTAGGGGAAGAATAGCACGGTTTCCATTTCCAACTACTGACACCGGCGAGCGGCGACGGTAGCCTGTGTCTTATTGTGAAGCAACCCTAAATTGTATACCCTACAGCGGGCACCCCCAACCCTCCTCCGAAAAGGAAAGTAGATAGTGGGGTTGGCCCGTTGGGGGGAGATGGGGCGCGAAGGGCGTGGGGGGGCCTAGCTGACCACGCCAACGCACTTCATGCCCCCCACGGTTCTTCGCCCCCCCCCCCCCAACCCCAACCCCACTAACCTACTTTCCTTTTCGGGGGGTCCCTATAATGAACAAGTACACGACAATCTGTAGCCTACTGTAGACTTGAGTCTCTTACCTTTGACGAGCGCGTTCACCTGGTCGAGGTTCCTGAGCGTGATGGGCAGCGGGTCAGCAGTCGAGACGAGCACGAGGGCGGTGGTATTACCCGCGTGTTTCAAGTGTCTGGCGAGGTAGATGGCGGTGTGATGCACCCGTATGATGGAGTAGCACCCCGTGGTGAAGCGATCCGAGTCCCCCTCGCCGCTCTTGCTGACCAGCAGTTGCACGTCCCCGCGCCCTAGCCCACCCTTGAGCACCCTCTTGACGTGCACCCAGAAGCCGCGGTAGTCGTTCTTCGCCCCCCGCGCGCGGTACCCCCCCTCCGCCTCGGGGAGGTCGAACTCGCTCGTCACCTTCCCCGTGAAGACGAACTCTGCCTGTTTGATCTGTTTCTCGGTCTGATGCGTCGTTGCCTCGTTGTTCATGTTGTTGCAACGCGTGATGCCCGGGTTTAGTTGGCGCATCTTGCGGTGTTTGGGGCTGCGCTCGGGAGCGACCCAGCCACAGAACAACGCGCACACACACAGGAAAATGATCGCGAATTTCGACATGATCGACAAAATTTTATCAATTTCAAGACCTTTCACTTAGAAATCCACAATTTTGTTTTTAAAACATATAAAATTAACCAGAACACTAAGAAAAGTAAAATTGACACACGATTCACTGATATTAAATTTAAAAATCGCGCACAAAAAAATCCAAAATTTGGATTTTACACAAATTACAAATCAAAACACTTTTTCAAATCCGGTATTCACACTTTATAAACGCGTGCTAGCGCACAAGGTAGGAACTGCGAACACGTGCGCGCGCGCTAGGGAAACAACGTGCGCACGACTCACCCCGGGAAACGTCGTGCGGCAACTGACAACAAACACAACGCAACGTGACGGCGCGCGTACTACGAGCCCACGTGACCAGAAGGGGCGCGGCTTGTTCAAGGACGCGCGGGGCGCCACCGCGGAGTGTCCCGATCTTACCCGATGAGTCACGCTCGCACCAGGATCTAATGTGCGAGTGATTTACGTAGCGACACCGGGGGAAGTGCTAAATAAATGCATTAGTTACAAGCTAAGCTACCTTCTGCCACTTACATTAGCTGACCTAGCCTAACCTCCATATACTAGGTGGTAGAGGTACGAACACTGAACATATGGCCAAGATGAAGTTCGATTTGAGACGCTTTTCATCGTCACGTTGATGGATGAGCGCATTTTGCCTACATCCCAAAAACGCATGTGTGATTTGCATGAACTATTTCTTTGATTTTATCCTATATTGTGGAGGGTGTAAATTAAGAGATTTAAAAGGTTTCCTGAAGTTTTTTACCAAGATGTGAGTACAGTCGTTTGTCCGGTACAGAGCGAACAAAGTATCGCACGAAAAATATTTAAAAAGTCGTCAAGTGCCATTTTCATATGTGTTTATTTATTTATTAATTTATTTAACGTCAATCCTATTCAGTTATAAAAACGGATTTACAAAGGAGGACACGACTAAATAAATCTAACTAGGAAAACGCTAAAGTCCCGCCACGTTGATGGATGAGCGTTTTTTTTGTAAGTTTTTTTTTGCGTTTTGTGCGTTTGTTAGCACTTTTCCTTTGCAAGTGCTTTTTGAATGCATTGTAGGTGATTGTTGTCAAGTTTCTATTGTTACTTGTTAATTGGTATTATAAACTTCAAAAAACTCATATTTAAAACCTTTATTTCTGTGGATTCTGGCTAACTTTTTCAACTTTTTCTTTCAAAAGGTACTACATCTCCATAAGCTTAATGTCCATGTGAAATCTGAACGTTGTAGCCCACCCCGTTTGGTCAGAATCGGCCCAAATGTGACGAAAATATCGCACTAAAAATTGAAAAACTAATATTAAAACCTTTATTTCTATGGATTCTAGCTAACTTTTTCAACTTTTTCCTTCAAAAGGTACTACATCACCATAATCTTAATCTCCTTGTGAAATATGAACGTTGTAGCCCCACCCGTTTGGTCAGAATCGGCTCAAATGTGACGAAAATATCGCACTAAAAATCGAAAAAAAATCGTAAAAGTACGATATTCATGAGAAATATTTCTTCGATTGTACCCAAAAACAATACACCTCTAAGTTCAGAGAAAACGAAGGTCCGGTCAAATTTTCATCAAGATCGCATATGCCGTTTGCCCGGTAGAGAGCAAACAAACAGACAGAAAAAAAAAAAAAAAAAAAAACACCCGAGCTAAATTTTTTGGGGGTCAGTGAAATTGAAGTCTTCGCTTCCGCTCGCTACGCTCGCTACGCTCATCCAATTACATAGTTGAAATATTTTTTTCGATAAAACCAAAAAATCAAAATAGTGGCAGGTCAAAGTAGAGATTTCAAAGTTCTTCCAATAGAATCTTTAAATAAAAAATAAAATAAATTTTATTTAGAGTCTACCCACTCAGTTATATAACTGATTTTCAGTGGGGGACTTTAAATCAAAGCGACCAAGCCAACCCTGTAGGCCCCGACGCAATCGGCGAGTGAGCGATAACCAACCAAAGATCGTTATTTGTAATAGGAAATATAGCAATCAGTGGTATGGACAGTGCGAACACCCGCGAATCAACGCCAGAATCAACAAGTCCGATTCAGAACAACTCTGAAATTTATTATGTGCTTCGTTGCTAGGACGGCTCTAAAGTCACCGTTTACAAACTCCTAAGACAAGAACTAATGGACTTAAGTCCAAATCAGAAGTTAAAAAACTTCTGACTTTGACGGGAATCGAACCCTGGACCTTCTGC
Organism: Sweltsa coloradensis; assembly: GCA_024449915.1. NCBI lineage: Eukaryota > Metazoa > Arthropoda > Insecta > Plecoptera > Chloroperlidae > Sweltsa > Sweltsa coloradensis. The sequence goes on along the minus strand of JAMZAV010000043.1, from coordinate 274,452 downwards.
ATTGGAAGCAGATACGCTAACCACAAGACCAACGAGCCACACACAAGACCAACGAGCCACACAACAAGACCAACGAGCCACACAAGAAGCCGTTAGTCTGGTAGAGGCTTTACTTTCGCCAACCCCATAATATATTATTTTATCACTACTTTTATTACAAACACGTCCCATTTCAATACTTTTACCGCAGTCCCTATGTTCTAATATATTCCAATTGTTGCGCATGACGGTATTAAAACATTATTGTGTCATTTCCCCCCCCCCCCACCTTCATCCTCGACGACTTGAAGACAATTTTTTTTTTTTTTAACAATATTGCTGATTTATAACTATCCCTAAAAAATGTGGCCGATAACCTTCAGATCAATTCCAACATAAACAGGCAACAAATCATTTCTTATTTTTTATATTCTTTATTATGAACTAGTTGATTACAAAGCCCACGACATGTAAACTAAACTTCAATGTAGTCAAGATTGGCTCGAGCGTGCTCTGAGTGGCTGGGTGTCACCACAATGCTCTCTGATCATTATTCATCATCGAGTCAGCCAACACGCATCAGCATAATGTAACACGGGTTTAACATTCTGTTGTTATATCAGTGTGGGCTACTGATAATGCGTCCGACCCACACGTGCACTGGCCATACAGCCTACGTTGCACTCAGGTGCGCCACGTGTAGTTTGGTGCATCAGGTTTCGTCCTGTGTGCTACCAATAGTCACGTATTCGCCACCTAGAAGGTCTTGTAAGTCGCCTCTAACTTAGGTGGGTCAGACAACAAACAGCCGAGTGATCTGCTGTTTGTATTTATACTATTGCAACACTAGAAAGTTCAGTTTGTTAGTGTTAGAAAAATATGTTAAAAATGGAAAATTGCCATTTCCAAATATCAACGCTGAACTGAATTTGAATCCATGCACCTAGTTGCATTGCCGAACCTGGCACCTCCACCAAAGACCTGATATGTGTTGAAGATTGATTGATTTCGTTGCTCAACATCTCTATTATTGCATCATTGCTAATCGATACGATGAGTGGTGATAGATGAAGGTGAAGGAGAAAAAAATGTGGCCTATGTGGGATTCGAACCCATGACCTCCTAGTGTCACGGTTCGGACCAGCGCTCTAATCGTATGAATAACCGCGGACGGACTGGGATTTGTATGTTATCCGAAATGACGTGATGGTTGAAGAATGTGAAAAATAGGGGACAATAATTATTACTAGTTACAATTAACAAATATCAGCGCTTTACTGGGCTTGAATTCACCTAGGTAAATTGCATTAGGTAAACTATCAACCCGGCTCCTCCACCAAATAACTGATATTTTTGGCCAATATTTTTGCAACATGTTATAGTATGCGACGTTGATGTTTGCAAAGGCAAAGGAAAAGGTCATAATATGTCAGTGATGTTTTAATTTGACGACCCACTAATTCATTTAAAAGTGTGAATATTAATCATATTTTGCACAGAGTTGATAAACCATTTTATTGTTAGCCAACGTAATAAACAGCATAACCATTTATTTTGCCGAGTTGAGTTTAAACTAAGAGGGTTTTTGTTTATTGGATTTAAGGACGCGTAGACCGTTAGCTCATAATGCACCAATCTAACCTATGGGGTGAAGTAGGGTGAAGTGGCATAGGTACTTCAAACCGCCACGGGTAAAGAGAATAGGGTTGGGATTCGTACGTTGCGGTGTTCAGTTTTGGTAATCTTTCGTGTGATGTTTTAATCGTCACGTCGCTTGAGAGGTGTATATAATTGGGACAGGTGTTCACCAGACTGGAAACATTGGGAAGGGGCACATTTGGTCAAGTCCGGCACATGCTTACTCGCTCGACCATGAAGTATCCACGTATTTGAAACTTTGCATACTTGTAAAAATCATGCATGGAGAGCCCATACAGTCATAAATTTCGATATGAAAAAAACATCACGAATATGGACACATTTGTACTTTTTAACAAAATCCAAAGTCGTGAAAGATTTTTTTCTTAATATTTGAAAACAAATTTTAGAAAAGCGTTCATGTACAGCCCTTCATTTCTGCTTCCGTGATAATTGCCCAAAATCGCAAACATCTGTGGTGTAAGTCTGCCGAGCGAACAGGACCTTACTCAAAAACATTCATAATACATTTTCACAAATATTTTAACGAATTTTATTTTTTACAGCGCTTATAGTGACCCGAATCGCTTGACGTTGTGGCAGGGCTATGTGGTCAGCTGCTGTGTAACGTGACACTCATAGCATTGTCTATGCTGTGTGCCATGATGTCACTGGTTGTCTCAAGGAGTCAATGAAGAAGACAAACACAGCGAGGATCAACAGTATTTGCTCAACATGGAAGCGGTTAATAACTCGTGACGTCATCGTGACGTTGCTCTTCTCTTCTGCCACCGCCATCTCGATCTCGAGGCAGCTGGGGCAGGGTCCACTGGATACCTAACAGCTGCAGTAACTTATATAGTATCTAGTGGACCCTGAGCAGGGGAAGTCATCATAGACGAGACAGAAAGAGTTGTTGCCTCTTCCTGTGGGGACTCGATAAGTTAACCGTTTACAGCTGGCAAAAGACTGGGATACGAAATTTTTCTTACCACCTTAAAAAATAAAAATTAATTATGTTTTTTCTTGATCTTTAGGAAAAATATAATGATTTTGGATTCCAAATTGACACCAAAATTTAAAAAAAAAAGTTTATTTCAAAAAAAGAAATTTTCACCCTTTTTCACGTGGTCAAATTGAATCTACTCAGGCAAACAAAATATCCGTGACATCCTGGTTATTTGTGTATTTTTGTGTTTGATACAAAATTTTATTTTTAAACCATTACAAAAATCCTTATTATTATTGGAATTTAGTGAGGAAAAATTTCTACCGATTCTGAACAAAACAAAGAAGCTTTTTACCCGGGTTAAAAGTATAAAAAAACCTATCTGATATTGTGTAGCTTTTGAAAAGTGATGGTAAATAATGAAACCGATGACCTGTAAAGGGTTAGCTTGTTATGTTATACCCGTGTACCGTACGTGCAACAAATCTTCTAAACCAAGCTAAATGTTAATATTGATTTACATTTTGAAATAATGACGTTACAACGTCTTGTGAATTTGAGCATTAAGTTCAGCACCTTTCGATTTTAAATAATGTTTTATTCGTTCAAAAAGTAAATCCGAGATTGGATGGACTACAGTCCACTGCAATGAGACTCTTCTCCATAGTAACATGTTCTTGTTTAATTATTTATCTATGTGGGATTAAATGTGTACATGAATAAAGTAGTTATGGTTTTACTCATTTTTATTTAGTATATCTTTGATGTATTTGTTTATTGTTCCTCGCAATCTCTATATACATTTCACTGTGTATCATCTTCCATGTCACTTTCACCTTGTAATTTATTGAAATTTGTCAGGGCCTTTGTAAAATTGTTTATAGTACTAGTGCTGTTCAAGACCAGTAAAAATAAATAAATTTTCTTTTTCGAAAATTACCACAACTTCCTAGCTTGGAGCTGGAGCAGACAACCAAGGAGTACGTCACCAACACCAATCTGTCTCAGGCAGGGCCGGATTAAGACCTTTGGCGCCCATAGGCTAAAACAAAAAAACCGCCCCCCCCCCCCCTTCCCCCTTATTTCAACAAGCTGAAAAACATAATATGCGTGCATTTTCGCTTAAAAAGAAAAAGAAGGTAACTACTAGTAACAAGCAATGCAACTTGATCACCATAGTACATAATTTCCCTGGCCATATATAGTAGTCTCGTCCGTTGTAGTCGCGCAAATCAGTCATTGGCAAACGTTTCCCCCCCCCCCCCTTTTCTTTAGCAAAAGTGTCAATGACGTCATCGTAATTTAAACTTAAAAAATTGTACGTAGCGAAGAAAGTGCATTTATGTATAGGGGTGGGTGGGGGGCAATAAAACACTTTAAGAACTGCCCATGAAACAATGGTTCGGAAAAAATATGAATTCTGGTACAATGGGGGCTCTGTTGGGGATGCCTCCCAGCTAGTACGGGTCTGGGGCGCATAGCCCCAGAAAATTTTTATTTTTGACATTGCAAATGGTGGCATTTTACTACATTTAGCATTCTTTCGTCGATAATTTTTAAGTTGTTAGTTGTTGTTTGTTAGGAGTTAGACGCCTCGCCCACGGAGCCTAGTGGGGGGCGCTTTGGCGCCCCCAAAATGCCGGCGCCCCAGGCTCCAGCCTACTTAGCCTATGCCTTAATACGGCACTGGTCTCAGGGGCGCCAACTTTTCAGGATGACTGTGGGTGCTCAAAACTTAGACAAACCCTACGGGGGGAAGGGGAGGGGGCGAAGAATTTACATGTACTGGATTTGGTTTGTGGAGTAGATTATGCATATAGGAAAGGATTGATATATTTTAAACTGACACTATATCCTAAACAATGAACTACAACACATTGAGTTTTATTGGAGAGTTTTAATTTAGGCCTCACTTCTCAAACTGGCATAGTATAATCTTGTGCACATACATTTTTTTTTTTTACGTGGACAAGATTTACCGCAAGTCTAAATCTGCATATCCAGTAAAAATCACGTAAAACGACGTGAGAAATTCACTTAAATTTTCTTCGAACAATCCTCTCTTGCAGTGCTCGTAGCTTTAAAAGACGTACAAAGTTCGAGTTTTGTCAGTATGACCACGAATGGCTAAACCGCAAGAGGTTATAGGAACTTGAGTGTCAAATTTTTTTAAGGGCTATCCGAGCTCTTCGCGTACCCTTCAAATGGCAATCTGAAATCTTGGCACATATATTTGTCCCCTTCATAAATTACTAAGGAAGAAGACAGAGGCGCTGTGATGTCCGACTTCTCATGGATTTTGAACACGATGAAAATCCACCAGTTACATAAGCCGGAAAACTTCTTCTTCTTCAACCTTGTTACGAAGAACAATAGGCTCAGTACACGCAGAACAAATTACCTTGTCATTGTTTGTAGGTCAGAGAATTAAAACCATAATGTCTCAAACAGTCTCGATGGAAAAGTCTCTGGGAACTCAGAGTCTGACTGGACCACGAGACCGAGGCCGCATCTCCACGAAGATGATACACGGCTTATTGACCGAGGTATAACCAGAGATTTAGAGCCTAATTAGTCTCCTCGTGAGCGCGGCTGAGTGATGACAAGAGCTGGTGGATAGCAGAGAGAGAGTGATTTAGTGCATCGTACTCTCAGGTATACCGAGGAGGGGAGGGGGCTGAGTACACATCGGGTATTGTACAAACACAACTTCAAGACTGATAGCCCTACTCAGATGTGCCACTGTAGGTGATACGGGGGGGGGGGGGGACTGGTTGCGGGCTACACTAAGAACAAGAACACTATTAAAAGGCAATTGTACAAGTAACAAGTTGTGATTGCTGTGAATTCTTATTAACACTGTCATGTTTAGTGCATATTTTTTAAAAAGTGATCAATATTAAGGAGCGAAGTCCCCAAAATGCATCACTTTTCTGTCTGTCTGTCTGTCTGTCTGTCTGTCTGTCTGTCTGTCTGTCTGTCTGTCTGTCTGTCTGTCTGTCTGTCTGTCTGTCTGTCTGTCGTGACATCCTTTTTTTTCGTCCATATACCGATCATGCTAGCTTCGATCAGTCATGCGTTTCTGTCTTATGCTGGCTTGTCTTCTGCATGTTGTGACGGCGTGGTCGGTGTGTGATTCCTCTCAGATGTTTGTCCTCCCGCGCCTCCCCCAACGCAGCCCGTCGTCGCTATGTCATAGTAGGTTTTGGTCTGTTGTCTGTCTGACTGTCTGCGTGCGCGTTGATTTTTCTGCTTCCTGCTGTGATCGCCATCTAAATACGCGCTGCTTAGTTGTCTAGTTTGTTCTACCTAAAACACTGTTTGTGTCTGTCGTTCCTGTCTTCCTGCGTCGTCCTAGTCTTTCTAAATATTCTCAAAATAACAACGACAACGATAGTGTAAACAGGTTTGTATAGCTCATCTTTGGCATGGTGCTCAAACAGGGAAACACAAGAGACTAAAAACGGACACACAGAGCACCATGTGAAATTATCATACATGATGTAGATGTATTCCAAAGAGAATTTTGTATTCAGTCATGTGTACCATATACCACAGAAACAGCCGATAAATATTGTTCACACTAAACTTTAGGATTCCATCTTACTGGCCAAAAACACTGATTAATTAATATGTTCAAAATACTAGTACAAACGATAGTTTAAACAAGGGTATAGTAGTATCTATGGGATGGGTGCTCAAAACAGGGAAAACAAGAGAAAAGAACGGAGAACAGCAAATTACAAACCAATTATATACAGTATTCACAACATGATGTAAGATGTATTCCAAAGTTTAAGACATTTTTTATTTGTATGTGTACCTGAACTTGACCATAGAAAGCCAGGCCAGGACAAAAGTTTCAGCACGTAGTGTACTCTGTTAGCTGTGGTTTTAGCCTGCACACAAATCTATCGCTTTGGAATTAGATATGTACAAATCATTACTTATTACAACTAGTTTGCCTGTTTGCTCTCACTCTACTTCGACTCGGGTGAGGTCAGTGGAGCTGTCAGTACGAAGACGAGGGTGTAGGGTAGGGTGGAGTGCTGGGTCTGGTCTGGGAGGCTGCACGCTGCGCCGCGGCCGGCTCGGGTAAAGGGTTGGCCACAAATCTCGTGGGTGTCAGGCGACGCCCTGGTTAACATGGGAGATGACGCCCTTCACTCACAGGGTGGCTCGCAAGGGTTGTTTGCGAGGGGAGACCACGCGTCTCTGAGTACACACACACAGGGTGGCTCGCAAGGGTTGTTTGCGAGGGGAGACCACGCGTCTCTGAGTACACACACGTTCACCAGAGAGGGGTGATGCCGAGGACCACGATGACCTAAGTAAACTGGGTTACACGAGGGGACACTCATCACTGTAGTTTGAGAGGCATCATGACGTATGTGTACCTGCTTGACGTTTCGTCCGATCTATGTCGGGCATCTTCAATCAAGAGCGCTCAGGATTCAGCCGTCCCACGCACCCCACTCTATTCACTGGTCCCTCCACAGAGAATTGCGGATACTGGATTACCCAAAATAGGACGTGAATGTATTTGCTTTCTACTGCGGTGAATTTTTGGTGGAGATGCCGGGTTATAAATAATCAAGCACCTCCCTCCCCCCCCCCTCCGGTTGAGGAGCGCCAAATATAATATAAACTCATTCTTATTCAAGAGCAATATTAACAAACTAGTAAATCTGAGGTCATGTTCGGTTTTTATCGTCAGACGTACGTTGCGCGTGTGTCGCCTCACGATAAAAACCGAACATGTCCTCCGGTTGACATGCGTCTGTTGTATACATTGCCCTTCAACAACAAAGCAACGGTGTTATTTTGGTCACTCTTGGGGGGCAAGGGGGCAGGAGTACATTTCTTTGGGCATTTTCCGTACTCAGCACCTCCACCAAAACTTTCAAAGCACTATAAGATTTTATTAATTGTCTGTTGATTGATTGATTGGATATTGCTAAACGTCCCATATTTATGCACTTTGGCTAATCGAGACGAAGGGAGGGACGTAAGGGGTGACGCGGGGGGACAAGGGGTGGACAGGCCTGTGCTGGTCAGAACCAGCCACAAGCGTATGGGGAGGGCAGGGGTTCCCCCACGTCGTGGTCGTCTCCGTCTGTGTCATCGTCCGTCCGTGTTGTCATTGTCGTCGCCGTCGGGGAGGTAGTCAAAAGGAAGGGAAAAGTTCCCCGACGACGACCCAGAGCTCGCCATTAGTTTCAGGGAGAAAAACTCCCCTAATCGCGGGCCAAACCACGAGAAGGTTGCGAGTTGGAATTTGATGGCCCAAATTGTCTGTTCTACTTGGAAAATCTGTGATTAAGTAGCTTTTCTCGATATTTTGTAACCCTATACCCGTGCTTGGTACATTACGTACAGTAAGTTACTTACCATGGGCTAAAATACCCAACTGGTTCAACACAGATTTGAACTTATGAATGGTTTATGAATATGCAGTTGTAATTTGTCACGAATCCGTATCTGAGTATATGTACGTACATTCCACCGACAGTATTGGCTGATTCGGGAAGTCCCGAGTTCAAATCCCGTCGAGACTGGCAATCCTGACTGAAGGTTTTTTCCGAGGTTTTCCTCAGTCGTTAATGCGAATGCAAGGGATTGAGTCCTCTCAAACAGCCCTCGGACTTCCCTGCGCAATCGCCCTATCCACAACATACCTAGTTAGTTAAACACCTTAAGAATTCATGAATTGCACCCTGGGCAGGCTTCACACGAAAAATTATTATTATTATTTTTAAACTCCATTATATTTTGTAGAAAATGTTTTGTTTTTACATTTGTCGGCATTCTTTGCTCTCAACTGTATGAAGGGTGTTAAATTAATTATACCCAACATTTCTTCTGGAGTTAACATAATCCGTGATTAACGCTTAGGAGAATTCTCCTTGAAACTAGGTCAATGATAATCTCCTGTCTCCCGCCGTGTGATAAGAAACACCTTCAGGACAAGAACAATGCATCCCTTGTCAGTGGCGACTACAGGCTGCAACACAAGTCCTGCAACACAAACATGTAGGGACATTAAACACACTAAACACAATGGAAACTAATATAATACGTTGCAGTTTAACTATCTATTGCTTGCAGGTAATCGAGGTGTTTTTGCAATTTGCATAAAACATTTATTTTATTATCATATGTCCATACCAGTGATTTACACAACACTTTATTTTAATGACATGAGCTCCAAGATATGTTAGCTTTCAAATAATTAGCTATAGGTCACTAAGAAGGTTCAGCTAGGTAAAGCTGTCAGCATAGTGTTCAATGTTCATGTCATGGGGCCTGAAGAGTTCAAAAGGGGTCTGGTGTAGGCCCTACACTATTGGCAGGCTTGGAGTAGATAACAGTGGTTCCAACGAAAGAAGGCAGATATAGCTCGAAATTGTTTTCCCAACATAACAACTTTGTCAACTCTATTCACGCTAGCTCAGCGTGGATCTAGCACACGGAGGAACTCTGTGATCTAGCACAGATAATTTTTGCGTGTGTTGGTAAAAGATATTTCTCTCTCATACACAAGGGCGACATTCCTTTTACCGCGCATTCATACTACCCCCACCACTAGAAAGCATCTGCATTATTTCGTTGGAGTTAATATAGTAAGTAAACAAATCATAACGTCTAAGAATATGATGGCATACAGTATCGGCATGAACTACAGAACAACTGCAGCATAGATAAATATGTAATAACATTATCTGTGAGTGTGACTGCAGTCACTGAACGATTTCACAAATGGTTGGAATTCAAAATAATAAGTACAATTGATTTTTTTAGCATTGTACTCGGTTAAAAAATATATGTATAATATCAACCAAAAAATACTTAAGCACAAATACATCTAAATTCCATGTCCAACCTCTACCGTATTAAACCGTATGGTTTGAAGCATCCACCTACTCCTTCTCGGATCCTATTACTATCACAACAAAGTTAGCCTGGTAGTGGCGTCTACCTCGACTCAAAACTCACCTTCACCCACCACATAAACCACAAAATACATCAAGCCTACGCCTCAATGTCTACACTCTACCCGCTTCTAAACAGGAACAGCAAATTAAGCAAAAACAATAAACTTCTTCTCTACACTATGATAATCCGACCCTTAATAACGTACGCAGCACCCGTGTGGAGCTCCATGTGCAAAACAAACTTTAACAAATTACAAATAGTGCAAAACAAATGCATTCGCATGATTGGAAACATTCCTAGGTATACGCGCATCACAACTATCCATAATATGTTCAAACTTCCAACCATCTTCGACTTCGTGTTCAAATTAACCGATAACTTCTATCAAGCTTGTGATAAAAACATCATCAACAGTCTGATTCAAAACTTAGGCCAATATTCTCTCATTTCATTGCCATTCAAACGATATAAACACAGACTTCCAAAGCATATGCTCATCAAATAACTAGGCCACTGGACCTCTTAAAATCCTCATGTACTTTATAATTAATTCACATGCTTTTTCACTATTTTCATGTACCATGTGTGTCAACGTCTGTGGGTTGTTTTTTTAAACTTTTTTCCCCCAAATCATTTTATTGTATATACATTATCCATCATGTGTGCTAACCCTATCTTTCAACAAGTAGAAAGTTACGAACATTTTTGTTTTATGTGTTTCAGGAATTTCTGTCCAAATATTGTACCAAACCATGTAACCACTACATTCAATAAAAATCATTTATTATTAGCCTGGTAGTATTGGCCAAACCCCCTCTAATCAAACGTGCCTCAGCTCCGGTGTCTTGATGAAATACTGTGGGAACCCAAGTGGCGGTGGAATCAGGTAAACCAAGAGATCTTCTTGCCCTGGGCCTCGGAGATTGTAGTGATCCTGTGATTAATGACTCAATGAGCCCTATCATCTCCACATCTCTATCTCCGGTGCACAGCAATGTTTTACTCGACGATCAGCTGTTTATCAAACTTCAAACATGTGGATGATTGGGTGGGCGGGTCCGTCTATTTCAAATAGATACATTACATTCGAAGTTTCTTCCGAAGGCAGTTTGTCATGTCATATTTAGGGAACTGTTTAGTCAGTAATTTATAGTTGATTAGACCAATCATTTTGTAACTCCAATGAAGTTCGGCAAGTTAAATTGCAACTTTCATACTTCCAAGATTTACATATTTAACTATCTGCCTTTTATAAATATCAGGCAAGCAGCCAAGTCAACATATTATTCGAAAGTATATTATATATTATCAAGGCCGACATTATAACAAATGCAGCAACTACGAAATACTGAACGATTATTTTATAGAAAACGTTCAAGTGAATTGGTTCTTTGCGTCTATAAGCAATATTCTTTTGATTTATTGGTTAACAAGAACACTCGTTAAAAGAGGCAAATAATGTCTTTTAGTTAAGTGTCGTTAGATGTTTTGGGTTGCACTAAAATTATATATTTTAAGTTTCACTAAATAATTATTAAAAATATGGTTAATGCAACACAAAAACTGAACTCGAATCATACCAAATTAACAACACGTAATACAACTGGCAAGGAGCTTTTCCGATTAATTGCATTATTGTCGTGTCCAAAAACATCATTTTTAGGGAGGTTTTGTGACAACTTATGTACTCTCCAGTTCGACTATTTATTGTTTCTTGCACTACATCTCTCTAGAGGTTTATATCAGATTAACATCCATTACTTCAGATGTACCATCACTCCCACCCATACCACCTTATTACCATGACTGCGTCACCATACAAGCTATACCTGTGGCTATACGGACAGGACTCTAAACTCAGTTTCTCTGATCACAGATCCACTCACTCATCCGATCGATTAGCTCCCATCCACAAATACGAGTCAATAAATCTAAAACAAAAACTAAACATAGATTCCCGCACTTAAATATACACGTTTATCAGCTCACGAACCTCCACTTTACGACCGAAGTCAATGTTGATTGGCTCTAAGTTCCTCTGCAATCCTTCCCAACTCTCGACATCCAGCTGCCAAACAGAGACGTCTGAAGCCGAGGGCTCGACGGAACCACGGTCTAATCGCCGTGGAAAATAACAGTGTGAACGGAAAGAAAATGAAGGGTCTGCTAAACTACACTTTAACCCGTGTTACGCGTCCTGTGTTGCCTGGGTGGGCCGGGCCTTGCAACACATTGTACAGCACAGTCTAACAGCGCCGACACCCGCCAATCTTGCCGCCCCCCACCTCACAGCATCTTATAGAATATAGAGGACTGCATCTTAATTGGGTGAGCTGTCTGTAGACTGATGGAATCTCACTGGATGGCGTCAGGTAGGGCAATCTGATAGGGATAGCCATTAGGAGCGAGGCGGAATTCCACGTGGGTGTTGGTTGAATAGCAGGTAATTAATTAATTAAACAATGCATTAATTCCCTTGTTTGAATTTGCCACGAGTTAACTAATCTATGTGCACAACTTGGCAAAGTAATTGACCAGATGTTAGATCCGTAGACAGTGTTTGATTCACACCCTTCGTTTTGAATATGTTTAATGTGTATAAACGAGCTGTTTTTTTTAGTAAAGCAAAGGCGTTACAGTAATATTATGCTTGATTGCTTTTACTTATAGCATGATTGTGTATGCATCTCTGAGAATATTGTTTCCGAGTGCCGACGTAGTGCCGCAAGGGTCACTCCTAGGACCTTTCACTCACCCATATTTAAACGAGGTGTCTTATTTACAGCTTCATTTTATTATAAAACTGTACTTGATGTCTGAAGGTGCATGGTCTACAACGCCCTTGGCTAGAACTTACATTAATCGCCATGTGTAGGTCAACAATACTATAGAACTAGGAAACGCTCAGTTGGACGCGTTGATAAGCGAGCACGTGCTATAGCTAGACCCACATTGCACATTTTTTTAAATTTAAAAATTTACGACGTTCGCGTTTCCAGTATTATTTATTATTGCCAAGGTATTTGGGTAAACCCGTGTTTAAATCTTTACTTTAAAATCCACCGCCATCTAGAGGATCTTGACTCCTTGGGAAAACTATTTAAACTCTTTGTGACAAATAATAGACTACTTCCTCGAAGTATTTTGATTACTTCTAGGTGGCAGTGCATTAGAAACTTCGCGCGCTTTTCGTTCCATGGCACGTTACTTTTGTTATAATGTAATTTCCATCTACACTACTTATCGGATCAAACTAAATTAACATATTCGTGACCGGACGGACTTCTTAATGATTTGGCTATCTCAGATTTTGTCGCCGGTTAGTTTGAAAAAAAACTTTCGATTAACTTTAATGTAACTTTTTAACTTTGAACGATTTTTGGCAAACAAAACTAATGGCATTCAATCGAGAACAAAGCTTGCGGATGGTGAAATTTCAACTCGATCCGAGCCTCCGTTCGAACGTTATCGCGAGACATACAAAAAAAAAACAAAAAAAAAAAAAAAAAACAAACAAACAACAACTAAAAAAAAAAAAAACAAAACCAGTGACTAATTTTTCCGGCAGAGTCAAATGGAACGCTCGCTTCGCTCGCTTATAAAATGTATATAAAATTTATATATACGTGTATTGCACCCACAGACAATCTTCTTGAGTTAAATAGCATATCTCAACGATTCTCGGCATAGAAGACTTAAGAGAAAAATAAAGTCTCATCGAAGTTTCTATTGCTGGACCAGCCCAAAGCTCATTATGATTTCATATATTAGATTTAATTGAATGCGAGCGAAGGCAAACGAGAAATTGGTCGAGTCAAGTATTAATTAACATGTTTAAAATACAGCTATAGTTTTTTTTCAATTAATCTTGTCATACCCTTTTCAAGTGCAAATTAATCCTTAATGAGTGAGTGAAGCGGTTTGATTTCTCAATGTGGAATCAAGCAGGTATATTTCTTTCGACAATGCTTGTGGTTTAATAATGCAGGGGTATTATTTTCCATGTTACAGGCTCGTTAAACTATTAGAATATATTAATATTGTTGCATTCCAAATTATATTTAGCTTACCCAATTTGCAGTTGTCTTCGGTCACATTAAATTCAATTTAGAATAATTATGACATGGGAGTAAAATGAACTTGGAGAAGTGACAATTGGTATCTCCTGCGTTACGTGTGAGACTGATTCGGGAGGAGATCGGATCGATACGTATCCTTTAGACATTAATGCGTCCTCTTGACAGCCCTTGGAGATTCATTTCACAATACTAACCCCAAATACCTATAGTAAAACTTTATAGAAATCAATCCACAAATTACAAGATCCATCTCAGCCGGGTATCGAACCCGGGTCTCTCGACTACCTTTCGGATGATATACCCCTAAACCAACGAGACGGTTAACTTACTATGTATTGTACATTGGTACGTCTGAAAAGATCATCTGTATCACCACTGAAGAGGGAGGGGCATGAATATTGTTTACCTCGAGAAATTACAAAATTCAAAGAATATTTTCTTTGAGCAGGCAGGTACCCAGACCAAACTATATGTGAACATGCCTTGAAAGTTCTGAGAAAATAATTTGTTTATACTTGTCGGTATCCCGTTCTTCATAATAGCCTTCAAGGCATGTGCCAATTATATTGGACATAGCATCTAAATCAAGTTCAGAATTGTTTTGGATTTAATGAAAACGTAATTGAATTAGTTCTGTACCCTGCTCATAAGTCCGGTACACTCTCCCATAGCCGTTACAAACTTCCAAACTTCCCAACTTCAATTTTGTTTCAACTTATAGCATTTTTTTGCTAACTCGTAAACATCGGAGAATATCTTCCTACGGGCGATCTTTTATAATGAGTTGTTGTATTATAAATTCACTGTGGTTGTAATATTTTATTATAGATTGTCAAAGGTGTTGAAGCTTTTGCTTTGACGGTATTCATGCAGAGTGAAGACGTCCAAACCGCACAGCATAAATTACTCGAGGGAAACTTGTCAAGGGGCAATAATTCATGCCCGGTCTGTTCTAGGTATAAAACTAGTTATACGGGGGTAGGGTGAATAGTGAATGGTGGGATCCCTAGTTTTCGCATTATTGACTAAGAAAACCTTGGAAGAACGTCGAACCTGAGACCTCTCGAATCAGAATCTCATGCGTTATGCGTCAGCTACTGTCAGATCATTCAGCTGGCATAACAAACAATAATATATTGAATTGTCACATGTATATAACAATCTGTTGCCGTTGCTCCTAATTTAGATTTGTACAATAGCAATATTCATCACTTTCGAAATCAACTAAAATAAATTACTGCTAGGCCTAATCAAGATCAACTACATAAATGTACATATATTCATATTTACATTTTTAAAAACTCACTCACACACATACAACACCACATACATACATTCATGTTTACATTATTTGTATAGTCATCTTTTTGTAACTAATTTTACTATTTACTACAATTCAGACATTAAAAAAGTCCGCCTTTCCTTTCTGAATTGTAGTAAATAATAACAATTATACACCTACAGGAGTGTTTCCCGACTAAACAAATCGAGAAACTAATTTTATATTGTATTGTTGCGTTATTAGTTATGTAATGTTAATGTTTCACAAATTGCACTTGTGGGACATGTGTCGTTGCCACAGATAGCCAGATAGAAAGACATGATCAAGTGATTATTAGAATAAATTGACAGACATGACTGTTCAGAAATTGAAGACGAATTACTATACAATTCATAGAATTGGATGACTGCCCAACCATTGTGAAGGTTTGTATATGTTACAAAATACGTTTAATTGAAATCCCGCCTCCAAATCCCGACCACCATCTTTGAAATCGGAACAAGATGGTCCGCCCTGTAAGCTGATGGCTAACCAAAAGAATTAGGCGATCCCACTTTAGAGTTTACAATGACATTTACTTACGGATATCCCGAAGACCACCTACTCTACACCTACACTGTAAAACTGACGTCAATGCGCGTGCTTTACTTAATTCAAACTCCCCTCTGAATCTGATCCTCATAGAAATAACTTCTGTTTTAAACCAACAGATGCCAAGGGTTGCCTTTCAATGCTACTTTAGGCATGATCGATTTTCGAAACAATTAATATTTTGTGTAATCATATTTTTGCAGGTCATTGAACTGTGATCAAATAAAATTATTAAGTATTGAAGTATAAAATAAACCAGCAAGATGAAATGTATATGATTCTATATTATTATAATTGATTGAAATATGATATTTCTGCCTGTGAAAGCATAGTGTGAATTTATTAGACTTGAGGTTTGTTATATTTATCGTTAATCGAATAATCAAATAAAAATACGTGAATTTCCACGTGTATCAAAATTCAATACAATTTAAAGATGTCACCAAATTTAATACAATTTAAAGAAGCAATCTTTTAAGTGGAGAAGTAGAGTAGCCTTTCGATTAATCTAATCGATAATAACTTATTAACAATATTGCACTTTGCTTATTATTAATAAGCAAAGTGCAATATTGTTTCTCATAGACTCAGCTGATTTAGTTGTTACAGAGAGGTCTTTTTAGTCAAAGTTTGGAGTATCTTAGTTTTGACCCCTATAGTAGTATGGAGTTCCTTTAAGACACAAAGAATTTCCCTAAAATGGTATCTACATTTTTCGAATGCATCCAATGACGGAACCATTAAATGAAAGCTCTATTTGTGGGTTATGCAACAGACGAAGTTTTGACATTACATTGATAAATTCGAAGAGCACGCAAGGGCAAGGCGTTCCATATTGGTTTACCATAATTTGAATACCACCGCCTGCCTAATTTACACGCTACACAGGCAAGTGTTCGAAATTGATTTTCCCTCCTCCTAATGCGTTACATTCAAATAGTTCCCGGCTGTCTTGAGCTCGGCTGAGGGCGTAGTCTCGTTCTCGGACATTCCTCTCCCTCCACGCCCGGCGACCCAGGACCATATGGTCGCCGAACAATGTGTGCCGGGGTGGATTCCAGCCCTCTGCAGCTCACACAATCATAAATAGCCGGCCACTCGACGATTATAACACACGAGGAATAATAGGCTGTATAGTGGTAGCAGGTTGCCTCAGTCCTGAAGCCAGGTTTCATATCTGTAAAGATGTTTTATTTTTATTGTTTAGCTCGTATTCAACGTCAAAGACTAAAGAGTATCAAGAGAATTTATATAACTGAGATAGGAAATATATGCGTACGTATGGTTTGGTTCGAACCCTATCGAGGTAAACTTATATATTTATTTGCTATGCTATAAATAATTACAACATCGTTTTATTATGTTATAATTATATTTCATTAATATTGTATTAAATACCGAAATTATGTTTTTCTGCATCAGTCTAAACTCTGAAGTAGTATTAAAAGTTTAACCTTTCTTCTGTATTCACTAAAGTAGATTGTAAAGTAGTGCATCACAGCGGAAACAAGGTTCGAGGTCGATATTTCCAAAATGAGCTGGAGTAACCTAAATCAACTTCAATTGATATATCGACTACTTAGTTTAGACTTATATAAGATTATTATCGACGGTTCTCTTAATACTCGAACCCAAATACTCTTTCAATTTAATACGATTAGATCGAGATTCGTCCATACAATGTCAAGTAGATATATGAAGCTGTCCATAATGTCACACACGAGTCCAGATGGTAATCAAGAGAGTAGCTTATTGGTTCAGGAACACATCCCCGGACATATGCGGTGTCCACCAGCACCATACGTACGGTAATCGTCGAGGAACAAGACAGGCTATTGTCGTAGATATTTATGTCTGATAATAACACTATGAAATGCTTACTCTCGAACAACACCCCTCCTAGGCGTATCCATGGGAAATATTGTATGTGTTAGTGCCTGCATCACACCACATGTCCACCTTACTGCGTCCATTTGGGAGTTTTACTGCGCGTAGTTAATTTTTAGTTTATTTTTTCGTTTGAGGGTTGCATTCTTTGAGGAAAATCACATGGAAATTTTATGAATTTCTCCTTTATTCATATGAATATCTAGTAAAATAATAGCTAACTAATTGTCCTTCTAGGTTTAAAAGACGTGCCTGAATGAAAGAAGGCCAAACATTTGTTATTTTTAAGGTGGGACACAAACTCACAATCGGAAATTATTTTTAAATTACCGTACTGGACAAAACTAGTCAAGTGAAAAATGATTTATTTGTATTGATGTTTATTTCATTTTCCGAACTATAGTATTTTATCTCCAACACAGGTATACCACAAGGTTGGATTTTACACCGTTCAAAATAAACGAAACCTCCTGGCTAGAGAGTGTTGGAAAATCAAGTCAAACCTAAGGGAAAAACAAACATGCGATATCGTTTGATTCACGCATTGATTTTGACAGAGGGTATACCCTTCAACTACGAGTTTTGTACTAGTAGAAGAAAAACACTGCTATGAAAGTTCCAGTCGTAAACTATTTTCCCTGGCCAATCTGTAAAAGTTGTTCTGCAAACTTGTAACAAACCTAAAAACATTAAGTTTCAAAATGCTATTTCACACTTGACTCTTATTAAGTTATTACCCAACAGTGTTAATTTGTGAGGAAGAAATGCATGAGGTGAGACTCAAACCGCTGAGTCTCCACGCAACCGCCGAGTCTCCACGCAACCGCTGAGCCTATTCTGTTAATTACTATTCAGATGGTTCTTTAAATCTTTAATCTTTCTATTGTTTTAGTTATTATCTTCATGTCATTCATATTAAAACGATAAAATTACATATTTTCTATTCTCTTTATATTAATTTACATGAATGGAGACACATCTGTTTTATTGTTTATTCCTTTCTCGTAGTAATGAATTATATTTTGTTATGTATTGTGTTTGTATTACTCTAGTCAAGAATTTTCCTGGCTAACGTGATGAAGAAATTGTAATATTTATGTTATATGAGTAATAATAATATATTCTATTTATATTCTGAAATGCACATGAACGATTGGGCTGCACGCAAGGGAAGCTCTCATACCTGAAGGTATGCAGCATACCAAGAAGAGCGTGTTCAAGAGCAATATAACGAACACGATACAGAATGTGCAATATATACGTATGGACGGTCAAGGTTTAACAGAATTTCCTTCATGTCGGTGGTATTGAAAGGTGATTGTGAACTAATGCTAGAGTAAATATCTTGAATTGGTTCCATCAACATTACTTAAAAATAACTCATTAATTGGATGACTGGGCGTGATTATTAGTGAGTGTATCGTGGCACGCGTCAAGAGTGGAGGGCCCTACAGACTCGCTTGCAACGGACAGTGATGCTGACTTGCAGTACTCTATTATCTGTGCTTCGACGAAGAGCTTACAAATTACGACCTAGATAATATTATGGGAAAAGAAAGCGGGGTAGCCTTCCTTACTAAAGGAGATGATGATTGGGATTGAGATATCTTTTCTAAACGTAGCTTTAGAATAATATATTGCTCGTGTTGATCTCTGAACAGAAAGGACACTTATATCACACTTTCTTTTGGATTTGACGTAACAAAAGTCCAACTCATATTTGATGACAGGATAATAAATAAGGAATATTATTCCAAATTTGATAACTAAAATATAATATTTTGTATTACTTTCATTATGTAGTCATTGACTCCCAATTTCATGTTTATAGTTACCAAAGTTAGAAAATGCTTGTTATTTTCATCTATTTGGCTTTATTTTAATAGGATACAATGTTTCATGATTGTATCTCATCAGCTGACTTGAGTCAGATACGTTTGATATATAATTTACATAAAAACTTGAACACTGGTCTCAAAATAGTGAGCGAAGCTACTTATTGAAATCCTTGGTGGAGGTGCCGGGTACGAACATGCCCATTTAAAAAGTGATATGCACCCTCACCCCCCTTTGACCACAAGTGTCGCCAAAAACATTGTGGTAATGAATGATATGCTATAACAAAAACGTATGTCAAAATCTCTTCCTTGGTTTTTATCGTGCACAGACGGACACTCTTATTTTCTCTTCTTTTGCTTCCTAAACGAAAGCAAAGCTATGAGAGGAATAAATAAGAAGATCGGACAAGGTGTGAAACAATTAATTATAAATCAATTATAAAGTCCCTGGTCAGTTGTGCTATAGCGGCGTCTCCCTCTCCACAATGTCATGTCCCGACAGAGACTGGTCATCACCGGTGTCCGTGTGGCTGATGTTACGCAACTAAACGGTAATCCCCAGCTGTCAATCACTCTGGTGTGGGCGTGGCCAGACATTCCTGGCCGCAGCCAAGCCGCGGGCGAGGTTTATTGGCTAATGAATCACTTTAGAGGGAATGTTCATAAAAGCCACAGGGAGACCTTCAAACGGTGCGAATGGGAGATGAGCAAACATCGTGTTATATGGGACCGACTTCTGAGGACCACTTTAAAATACGGTTCTTAAAGTAACACGAATTTAATTGTGAAATATGAATATACCTGGCTGGTTGTTATGTTGTGTAGGAGGGGAGGATGAGGACAATCCTTGAATGAAGCCTCTCCCAATAAACAACCCAACAAACTAAAAGTCTAGCACAGTGCATGGCATGGTTGTATTTAAATGATTATTCAAGATTGCATTAGATTAGGCCGCTTCGCTAACCCTTTTTCCAGTCGCGTTGATGGATGAGCTTAAAAGTGCTATTTATTTCTTCGATTGTCCCTAGAATCATAACATATCTATGTTCAGTGATTTCAAACGTTCTTATAAAGTTTGATCAAGATCGGAGTAGCCGTTTGCCCGGTCGCGGGTCAAATATCACGAAATATCGCATGAAAAATCGTAAAAGTACGATATTCATAAAAAATATTTCTTCGATTGTATACCAAAAAAACTTGGCGGATCTAAGTTCAGAGATTTCGAAGGTCCCCTTCAATTTTCATTAAGATCACATAATACCGTTTGCCCGGTAAAAAGCGAACAAACAGCCAAAAAAATACCCAAGCTATTTTTTTGAGGGCAAGTGAAATTGAAGTCTTCGCTTCGCTCATCCAACTACATTGTATGGTACAATCATGGACCATGGCTACCCCTATTCCGTCATATCTCCCACTGTACTGTACAGTATTGTATCTAGCAGAAGTCTGGACTCATGTGGAGGGTTTAATTCCTGATTAGTGGTCTGATTTGCCACAGGTAAAGTCGTAAGACACGAATGTTAATCATTAGTATTTACTAGAGTGCCCTGACAATAGTAGAATAAGTTAATTATTCATTATAATAATCAATTAAAGTGTAAGGTTATACATACTTGATTATAAATTAAGTGTATGTTCGACAACTTTTGGGAGAACCATATTTTTAATCATAGTTAATATCTATCAGCATTACTTGATATCCTTACTGCACTTTTCAGAAGAAAGTGAGTTACGATCGCTAACATTTCAGTTTCTCGGAGTACGGACTATCAACAGTATCATGCTCGGGATATGGTGTTCGTGTGACTTGATGTTTAAATATGAAGTTAACTTTCTTCCAATGTTAGTTCCATTTAATCATGTTCAATATTTTCATTTGCATCGATAGTGACGTACATAGGTGTGAAAACACAAAGTAATGACCTTGTATTGTGAAGTTAATTGCCGGCGACCGATTTGATGGACATTTGATTTGTGTGAGTTAAATAGTTATTGTTAGTGGGAACGTACACTCGTACAATTTAGTGTTCTTACACCTCGGTGCACCTACATGCAGGGCGAGTGTTCGAATGTATAAAGTGTTATCGTCGTGACAATCCGACGGCGCATGTACACAGAGATCCTTCCTCTGGTCAGTGTGATATCTGGGAGGCCGTGGAATCACCAGTCAGTCGCCCACACGGGCTTGATGCGACAACTACGGTCGGTACCACTCAAGAGGTCTAGGCTGTGGGGAGAGAGAGAGTTCGATACCAGAACATGGCGCAAACAAACTTGCTTCTCAGAAACTTCGTTGATCTTAACAATTGTAACGCCCACGACGACGACAAAATCCAAACTAGAAAGGTTAAAACAAGAAGACCATCCATATGACGACGACGACGACGACGACGACACAAAGCCAAACAAGAAAGGTTAAAACAAGAAGACCATCCATATGACGACGACGACGACGACGACGACGACGACGACGGCTACGACACAAAGCCAAACAAGAAAGGTTAAATAAGGAGACCATCCATATGACGACGACGACGACGACAAGTTATCATGCGCGGGTGCAAAGATCAGTTGTTTCATCATTGTAAACTAATGACAATTTAAAAATATGTTCTAGCATTCAACATTGTTGAATGCGTCACTTTTCTGTCCGTCCGTCTGCGTGCGTCACGTCTCACGATAAAAACCGAACATGACCTCCGATGGCACATGGTTGTATCTATTGATTAACATCGACTTTCAACAATATTGTTTCAGAATGTTTTGGAGGCCATGTTGGTCAGAGGGTGGGGCTAGCCTCATCTAAACTTGGAATGTCTGTGTACCCGGCACCTCCACCAAGGGGAGTTGAACGCTGGAATAAAAATTGTTTATTTTATTCATTGTTTTATACATTATAAATCATGTATTGGCAAGCTCTTCTGAAATCAAGGTGACTTGACGTAGGCTTACTGACTGATTTCGGTATTGTTATTTATAATGTAAATAATATGTTTCAAATATTCAATTCTATGAACACAAATTAATTAAATGTAAACCACCTAGATTTGGTAAAGCTAGAGTCAAGCTTGGTGAAGTCGACTCTACCCACACACGTCTCGGCACCGCAAGTGTCATGCATAATTTACCTTTACCTCCCGGTTCATGTAGCCATCTGTTGATATTCACGCGTATCAAGCCGCCCCTGATCATCTGGGGGTAGTTTCAACCCCTACCGAGGACCGCACGGAAGAAGGGTGTGGTGGAGCAAAGACCCGCCGATCCACCCCTCATCGGACCCCCTTCACATAGGTCGCGTGTCACGGTGTGATTCTGTGACGGTTTCTTGGTCAGTGACCCCCAGACAAAGATGTGACGGCTTATTTTGTTCGCCGTCGCAAGATTTAAAAAACCTGGACGCATTACTTATTATGAGCAATTGTGACCAAGGGCGAGATTAATAAAATGTTAATAAAAAACTCGTATTGTTACTTCACACAAAGAAAACACTTGGCAAGTGTGCATGAGGCACTCAACATGACAATTGTTCTATTCCCTCTTAATTTTAATTGTCGAATTTGTCGTACCTAGTTCGACACCTGATGAGGGGCATGCATTGCACCTTGGGCAGATAGCCCTCGATAAATTTGTTTTGATTAATGTGTTCAATATAATACACTGATTTTTTGCCAACATTCCCCCGCATTTTTTCTATATAAACAGCTGCAGTTGTCCAATAATTTTTTTTTTTTTTTTTTTTTACATTTTGACATAAGTAAGCCTAATGTCCGAATACATTTTTTTAAATGTACATTGTTCAAAAATACAAAAATTCGAAAAAAAAAATACAAAAAAGTTATACAAAATACAAAAATAACTTGCATCTCTATCTCTCTGAGAATATCTGCATTCTGCATATCTGGAATGTTTAAATGTGAGATATGGCGAGATCACTATCCCTTCTGCTCTTGCTGAATGCTAAACGAAAACAATAAAAATAATGCTCGTTGAATTATTGCTGTTGTGTTATTAGAAATATTGCTAAAGGTAATTGCATTCTTATGAAGTCGATAAAACTCACAGCAGACCGGACCGAGAGAGAGAGAGAGAGACCAGTAATCCGAGCCCCCTTTAACTACCAGTATTTTGTTACCACTTTCATAATAGCTGCTCCTAAACAGTATAATTATACAAATAGACGTTAACACTACTCGAATGTTGCTGTGGTCAGGAGGCAGAGTGTATACTTACATATAAAGTACACGCTTCGGAAAGTATGTTCACCCTGACCACTATAACCGTTGATGTCAGAGGAGCAACTATCATTGGTGTGGTCAGCTGGAAAACACTGAACTTGGTCAATATAATTATAGTCACATATTCAGTGTAATAATTTGGAAGTGTTGTTCATAGTACTAGGAAAACGCTAAAGTCCCGCCGCGTTGATGGATGAGCTTTTTAAAATTTTTAGTTTGCATGGGATATCTTTACTTTTGCAAGTTCTTTGTTTTGCTGCCTACGCATTGTAGCTGATTGTTGTCAAGTTTCTTTTGTTACCTGTCAATTGGTATTATTTACTGTAAAAAAACTTATATTAAAAGCTTTATTTCTATAGATTCTGGCTAACTATTTAAACTTTTTCTTTTAAAAGGTACTACCTCACCATAAACCTTAATGTCCATGTATAATATGAACGTTGTAGCCCTACCGGTTTGGTAAGAATTGGCCCAAATGGCACGAAAATATCGCACAAAAAATCAAAAAACTTCTATTAAATGCTTTATTTTCTATGGATTCTGGCTAACTTTTTCATTTTTTTCTTTCAAAAGGTACTACATCACCATAACTTTAATGTCCATGTATACTATGAACGTTGTAGCCCCACCCGTTTGGTCAGAATTGGCCCAAATGTCACGAAAATATCGCACTAAAAATCGAAAAAAATCGTAAAAGTACGATATTCATGAGAAATATTTCTTCGATTGTACCAAAAAAATACCCCTCTAATTTCAGAGATTTCGAGGGTCCTGTCAAATTTTATCAAGATCGGATATCCCGTTTGCCTGGTAGAGATTTAACAAACAGAAAAAAAAAACCAAAAAAAAAAAAAAAAAAAAACACCCGAGCTAAATTTTTGGGGA
This sequence comes from Sweltsa coloradensis, assembly GCA_024449915.1. Taxonomy (NCBI): domain Eukaryota; kingdom Metazoa; phylum Arthropoda; class Insecta; order Plecoptera; family Chloroperlidae; genus Sweltsa; species Sweltsa coloradensis. The sequence continues at coordinate 250,153 of JAMZAV010000043.1, read as the reverse complement.
TCGTGAAATTGAAGTCTTCGCTTCGCTCATCCAAAAAAAAAAAACAGTTTAGTACAGTCTGTGCTGAAAGAGATGGACCTACGCGCAACTTAGCATAAAGGGGAAAGGTAACTGAGTAGTGTCCCCCAATTCACCGATCAAATAATTATCACTTCATACAAAACGTGACAATTCAATTTCGAACACATAATACTTTTCAATTATGTTGACTTGTTTATAACAGTGTAAACTCACTCCTAAAAGGAAATAAACATGTGGAACAAATATTTCTAGTAGGCCTATAACACTTTGCTATAACAGTTTGAAATGTACTTGTAAATGAAAAGATACAGTATGTAAACTATAACTAATCCAGAAATTACAAAAACTATTCGACCTAACAGGGATTTTTTAATGTATTGCATTGTATTACTATTAAAAATATATTATAAATTCTACATATATCCCGACTAACCAAATCGAAAAATAACAGGATTAAACTGTAGCATCAAAAGTGTTTTATGTCCAGGGTACCGTGAAGAGAATGTGAACGGTATTCGTGGCGATGCTTGATCCAGTCACTACTTGCAGTTAGATTCCAATACATCCGGAGGTCCGTACTGAAACTTGTGTAGGTCTGTCTACCGAACCATACCCTACGAGCCTAGACCCTTCACATGGTCTGGCCGTAAATCATAGCATTTCCAACGAGCAATTTACGGTATAAGTCTGTGGGATTGACATCCTTAGCCCAGCAATGGTACCAATTACCTGTAATGGTCTCTTAGGCCATCATGCAGGCTGCGATGAATTTTAGGCAGGCTACACGGAGTGCATCCCAAAAAGAAGAGTTGCTTGGCAACGAGATGGGCCTACAACAAGTATCGGGGAATTAACGTTTTTAAACAATTGATCTTTTGCATTTTAAAAGGATTGTCAAATTATCTTCGTCAATGATGATTACAAGTCTAAACAACACACAGGGATATTGAAATTTGAGCCTATTGCGAATGCGATAGATAGATGTAATGTTCTAATTTTGTTACAATATTATGAACGGTATATTAGTTAATTACATGATGATAATAAATAATAATAATATATCACTTACAAGTACTAAAACAAATCCACCTAACTCGATGTTTCAAACGTCTGGATTGAAACTTTTTGGAAAAGGAAAGTGAGAATGAAGTATTATTTTTTCTCCTTTCATAATTACGTTAGCTCTTGGTATTTGAAGCACCGTTGAACGCGTTGAGTACTGACAGCAAAAAAAACCCTAATTTTTATGTTATACAGTTCAGTCACCCTTTATCACTAAGATTTATTGTGCAAATCAGAGGTGTTCAACTAATTTTAAAATCTTTTGTAGAAATACGTTTAGGAAGTAAAATTAATTTTTTAAGCAATTCGATGGTTATCCAAAAATACTTTTCTCCAACGAAAGAATGGATGTTGGATAGTAGAGGGGGTAGAATGAATGGCGCGGTAAAGAATGTCGCCTTTGTGTATAAAAAGGGAAAAATCTTTTTTCCAAACACGCAAAAATTATTGTGCTAGATCACAGAGTTCCTCCGTGTCAAGACTACGCTGAGCTAGCTTGAATGAAAATTTGCAAAGTTTTTTTGTTGGGAAACAATTTCGACCACCCCGCATTCTTTGTTGGGACCCCTAAGCAATGAATTTTTTTTATTCCCAAAATTTTTTTATTTCACATAGCTGTAGTAACTGGGGCAATTGATCAGAGTAAAAAATGTCAATTTTAAAATTAAAATATGGTTACAAAAAGTCATAAAAATGTAGCTTCGTTTAAACATTATTTTAGTGAGAAAGGGGCGGAAAGGGGGTAGGGGGAGGAATGGGGGAGGTGCTCACGTCGTTGTCGCCATCGTCTTTGTCATCATTTGTGTTTTCATTCGTCGTCGTCGTCGTCGTCGTCGTCGGGGAGGTCGTCAAGGGAAGGAGGATGGGTGCCCGACGACGAAAGCCAGAGCTTGCCTCTATATTTAAGGAGTGTAATATACTAATAATGTACTAACTAGTAACTGATGTTTGCTAGATGGACTTTATCTCTTTCCTCGCCTTTTACGATTAGCAGAGCCATGCTCTTCTACCCCAGGCCCAGACGGGGCCGTACCTTCTAAGATTCAACAAGAGCCGGATTTGGTGAGAGGCATGCCCGAGCTGGTCAGAACCAGCCACATGGTATATAGGGCCATAGGCAATACCGCAAGAGCAAATGAGGGTTACAGCTATTACTCGAACAGTTCAGACCCCGGGAATGTTGCAGACTTATCGTGTTGTCCTGATTGTTTACAATCAACAGAGGCGTGCTATTTCCGACATCAAGGATGTGTTCACGACTAACTACTTTACTCTTATCTTCTACTAGTTACTGTTATCATAATAATATTAACATTTATGTGATATGCTATCAATCATTCCATAAATGTATAAAATTTGGACTCGACAGGAACAGACCAATCACATAATATTATTTTTTGAGATATTCTTATCATATCAATGTGTCACCCCTAACAATGTAGAATAATTTAAATATGTCTAATTAGACATTCATATATTTTGGTTTATTTCTTTTTTTCTTTTTTGGTGTCATTTAATTCACATTATTTAAATAATTCTTATCAAGCAGATAGCTTGGTACTAATGTATATCTAGTATTGTTTAGAAAGATTGTTAGTTTATGACTATATTATGTACTTTTAAACAAAATACGCTCAACGGTCAAGAAAAATGTGTAATATATTATGTTTAATAAATTATGTAATTTTTTTGTTGTAAAAAAAATATATGAATTCAAAACTTTGCATCAAGCCCAGACAGGAACCTCTTTATGTTCATCAACTCGCTTTGTGTGTCGCTTTTTGATGTTGACTGGGACATTGTTGTTTGAATCAGAGAAATAGTCACGGCTTGAATACAGACAGCCGACAGTAAATAAGATTGAAATGCATCTACAGCAAAGAAAGAACGAACATCAGTGTCACAGTATGTGTACGCCTTTTGTTAGCTAGGCATTGTCATTTAATGTCAAACAAGCAGGCGAGAGTGGAGCGTGGGGGGCTTTCTATAAGGTACCGGTATAGTTGAGATTACGAAGATCATGTTCGTCTGAACCAGTCCTGCTCCAAACAAACAAACAAACAAACAAACAAACTAAGTAATAAAAAGCATCAAATTTGTAACCAACTTCTAGTGTGTCGATAGTAAATAAAATTATGAAGATCCACATACTGTCACTTTACAAAATCTTGGTAGGAAATAAGACCTATACACATGTAAGCCACATGTTGTTCATACTACAGAGTACTTTTAAAACCCTTCTTATGATTTCGCAGGGGTGATCGGACACAACAATCCCCCCCCCCCCTTGCTAGGGGCGTGTGTCAGCGGATGTCGAAATATCGCTGCAGAAGTGACACACTTACCCTCAAACTACAAGCGAAATATATCTGCAGAAGGGACACGGGCGAAAGCGAAATATATCTGCAGAAGTGACACACTTACCCTCAAACTACAAGCGAAATATATCTGCAGACGTGACACACTTACCCTCAAACAACAGGCGAAATATCTGCAGACGTGACACACTTCCCCTCAAACTACAGGCGAAATATCTGCAGAAGTGACACACTTCCCCTCAAACTACAAGCGAAATATATCTGCAGAAGTGACACACTTACCCTCAAACTACAGGCGAAATATATCTGCAGAAGTGACACACATCTCCTCAAATTACAGGCGAAATATCTGCAGAAGTGACACACTTACCCTCAAACTACAAGCGAAATATACCATCAACGCGGCGGGACTTGAGCGTTTTCCTAGTATTTTATAATTATAGACAGGGGGTCAGTGAGTTCTGGACAAGAATTGGAATCATATCAGGGCCTGGTGATTTATTCGTGTCAAGGTTACCTGAACAGGCCTTTTTAGAGGATAATGTGAACTTCATTGTAGATAACAAATCAGACGTAATAGTCGACACCACCAGAAGTTCATGGACAGTGAAGCTCGGCGGCGACGGCCATGATGACTCAAAGAACAACCCAAACAAATACAGGTTGATTGAACAACGTGAGATTTTCTATCCCCATAAGTTACATCAATTTGAACTCGTTTAGAACCCATTTTTCCACGAATATATCCCAAAAGCTTCTAGGGTTGTCTTTTACAATTTTGTCTACACCTTAGTATGTTTACATCTTGAAGCTTCTTGCACTCGTTTCGTTTACAGCTGAACTCGACATAGTCAGTTAGCAGTCATGGTAATATTCATGGCAGAATATAAACGTCTGACAAATTATTTTGGGTCCCCTTTAACAATGCCATGTCTAATATTTGTCAATGCTCCCCCCCCCCCTCTACCGCCCGCAATCGATTGCACATTACATTACGCCATGTTTTGAAAGACACCGTAAGCCTACTTACTTTCTATTGATTACATTTTAATCTTTGTTGCACGACTTTTTATTGTTAATTTCTCCCCAAAATTAATATTTGATATTTCTCCCCAAAATTAATAATTTGATGTAAATTCGAAATTAGCATTGCCAAATATTTTGAGTAAATGTTTTGATAAATAGTATTCAATGCTAGTATGCACTGCAATGTAGACTAAAAAAATGCAACTTGGTATTTTCCTACTTTTAAGTTTTCGCGCTTCTCTTTTCGTCCTTGACGCTGACAGGAAGGCGGTGATCAAACTATGGATCGACTTCCGTTTCGCTTTGCCGCTTCCGGTATCTACCCTTCGCTAGGCCGACATTTCGTGTTTTGTTTGTCAATTCGTAGACTTAATTAAGCAAGTTTGTTCTCTTCAATAGGGCTAGGTGTTTCGTTAGGCGTACCTAGGCATTGGAATCTAAGCCCAGTAAGTATCTAGAAACACTAAGCCTAAAAATTATCGATCTCGCTCACCGGACCGGTAGGCCTAGGCCTAGCCTATAAGCCCTAGCCTACCTAGGCCCTGATCATTGTTTAAATTTAGAAAAACAATGCACGTGAACATGTTAAAGAAAAAGAAACATGATGATCACACTTGACCTTGAGCCTATTTAACACACAAAGGACCCTAGGCCAGCCTATAATTGGGATAAACCATGGCCTAGGCTAGGCCTAGGTAGGCCTAGGCCTAGGCCTAGGCTAGGCTAGGCCTACGTTTATCAGGCGGGCTGGGTTCGGACTACTCGGTACGAGCTCGTTCGGTGCGAGCTTATTTAGCTTGATAAACACTCTGATGATGCGCACCTGTCTCGGCTCGCGCTTCCTTTTCCGCTCGCAACACAAACCGAGCCAGCTCGGTTGATGGGCCTATGATCTGAAATTTGACTGCTAAACCCAATCGAGCTCAAATATGCGGACTCGTGGCCATTTTCTTTGTAATTGTCCAATCACAGCCACTGCTTCCAACAACAACAGCAATGACCGTCACAAACAGCTGTGCATTGATACATTTAGCAAGCGGTGACATTTCTAAACCTTTTAGCTTGGACTGAGCTAGTCCGGTCTGAAAGTTCTTGATAAACATTAGCAAACTGAGATTGGAAATCCGGCATGCACCGAGTAGTCCGAGCCCAGCTCGCCTGATAAACGTAGGCCTAGTCATTGATGGCCTAAAACCCAAAGGCTTCGATCTAGCTCTAGAGAGCTTTTTGTGAGGGACTAGGCCTCTTGATTGTTATTAGTTGATTGATTAGAACTTATAGCCTGGTCCTAGGCTCTTGAGCTGACTGAAGCAATGTCCAGGGTCCCTTGTCGAGTTGTCGGCCATGGATAGGGCCTAGGGTCAAGGAGCCAATAGCGGAACAAGGGTAGGGTAAGGTATGCAGTTCTCGACCATCACCAGTTCTCGACCACCCTTGACAGCTCTGGGATTGCTTTTATTAGATGATCGGGACCAATGTTTTCATGAAGATTGTAGGCCTACAAAAATCGACGTCGTAAACGATTAAAATGTATTGACTATCGAATTTTTAATAGGTCGTTATGGGTTCGACTCCGTATTCAATTGTTAAAGTTTTAAAAAATCCCCCCCCGCCCCTCCTGGGAGTTATGTCCGGAATTCCATTTCTGTCGAGTTGGTAGTTCCTTTAAAGTAGGCCTAGGCTCTGCCTCGATTCCCTGTGGCAAAATAAATTTGTAATCGGCCTTAAAGGTAAAGGACCTGCCTATTGACAAGTAAAATGTTGCCCATTAAGAGTGTGCAAATGTAGAAGGGTGAGCTTGTTTTATACAAGTGTTTTGTATGTGTGGGTTAAAATCCAAACTGTAAAATCATCATGCAAGGCATGTCCTACATAGGCCTACTTGTATGGGGCCTACAGTGAAGTGAAAACTAGGGATGGATGGGCATTCCTGCTGGTCAAGAGCCGAGCCATGATGATCATGTGTGGCTCGTTGGTCTTGTGGTGCAGAGATGCTTACATCTTGCTTCCAATGCAGAAGGTCCAGGGTTCGATTCCCGCTATAGGCAGAAGATTTGTAACTTCTGATTTGGACTTCCATCAGTTCTTGTCTTAGGAATTTGTAAACGGTGACTTTGGAGCTGTCCTAGCAATGAGGCACATAATAAATTCAAAGTTTTTCTGAATCGGCCGTGTTGATTCTGGCGTTGATCGGCGGGTGCTCGCACTGTCCATAGGCCTACCACTGATTTGCTATATTTCCGTTTAAAAAAAATCGATCTTCGGTTGGTTATCGCTCGCCCGTCGATTGCGTCGGGGCCTACAGGTTGGCTTGGTTGCTTTGGTTTACTGTACTGACCCCCACTGAAAATCAGTTACGGTCTAGGCCTCCTAACTGAGTGGGTAGGTTGGCTTGGATGGAAGATGGCGTCATGGTTTGACAGCCGTTTTAAAGTGTTTAGGGAAAAAGTTTAATTTTCACTATTATACTTGTTTGTTTAGAATGTAATGATGTTTGTCGGGTAGCTAAAAGGGACTTAGTTTCGTGGAATTGTTAGGAGAAGTGAAGAAAGTGGAAAAGGAATAGTGATAATGTCTAGCTAGACAGCTGACAGGAGCTACCTAACCTCAAAAAAGTCTCCTCTTGCATTCGTACAAATGCTTTCCGATGACGAGGAAAGCGACCCCTGTGCGACGTGTGGGAAATACAACATAGAACAAGGGGACTCGTGGTTAGGCTGTGATAAATGTCCCAAATGGTTCCACACTTATTGTATAGGAATGAAGTCGGCAACTTTCAAGGCTATCAGTGGGGCTAAAAACATAAACTGGTTTTGTGATAATTGCTGTAAGGATGCGGTATCACACAGGTCGGGAGCGGGGCTGGAAAAAGAGGTTAGGTTACTGGCTGCTGAAGTACTCAATTTACGTGCTACTATTGAAGACATGGCCAGTCAGCTGAACCGGTTCGTCACGAGAGAGGCAGGTAGCCCGATTTATAGCCCTACCCCAAAGAGGACTCCAAGGGCCGAGGTTAGTGGGGTTATAGAGGAAAAGAGGACACCGAGGGACCCGAGGGCCGAGGCTAGGCCTAGTGGGGATATAGGACCGGACGTCAGTCGCAAGCCAGAGACGGATCACGCAGAAAGAGCGGGTAAGCCGAGGCCCACTACAGGAAACAAAAAGGACCATCCAGAGGAATTAGGCATTGGTAATCAGCAAGAGTCCAGGGCAGAGCATTACAGGAGGATCTTTGCTCAACGGGGAGGAGGACACAAACAGTCGGGGACTCCGAAGTTGTTCCAACCACAGGAGGTGCTCGTGTTGGGCGACTCAATGCTGCGCGGTGCAAGGGAGGTGTTGGAACCAGCAGGGTGCGAGGTTAAGGTATATGGGGGCATAAGAACCCAGGAACTTGTGAGTCGAGTGGGAGTAAAGAAATTGGGGTATGTCCCAAAGGTCATAGTGTGTCATATAGGAACTAATAATGTTAAAGACAGAAGTGATATACATGTGATGGAGAGACTCGCTTTGTTAGTTGATGATTTAAGGGACGGACCATTGCGAGATGCGCACCTCATAATTAATGGGCTTGTGTATCGGAATGATTGCTCCGATGAATATATTGAGGAGGTTAATGAAGGGATTGAATGGGTGTGTAATCAGTACAAGAGAGTGAGCTTCTTAGATCCGAATGCCAGGATTTCTAAATGGGAATCGGCTAGAGATGGGATCCATCTCAACCGAAGGGGGGGTCTCTTCCTAGGACAGTTCATTGCAGAGAGAGTTCAGGAGATCTTGATGGGTCAAGGGACCTCGGAAGAGCTTGTAGATAACACTTCCACGGCACAAGGGGATAAAGTAGGAGAAGGGAGTCAAAATTTTCTTGTAACCGGGATGGTAAGCAAGTCACCATAGTGCCTGGCGCATCTAGACAGGCGACTTCGTATGTTTGCCAAAAGCCCAGCGGCGCTCAGAAGTTTTTGATGCATCACAACACGCAAGGTTTGGGGGGTGAAAAACCAGAAGAAATAGAGATATTTCTAGATTCTCAAAAAGAAATCGTGGATTTTATTTGTATATCAGAACACTGGTTCGAGCGGGGTCAGGAGGAGTCGGTTCTTATTAGCGATTTCAAGTTAGTTGCATGTTTTCAAAGAAAGGAACATATAAGGGGAGGAACGGCTATTTTTATTAGGAAATCGGCAGGTTACAAATACAAAAATCGAGCTGACCTGGACTCGGTAGCAGTTGAGAAATCTATAGAATTGTGTGCTCTAGAAATAACATCACCCATTAAATTGGTAATTGTGACAGTTTACAGACCACCCAATCCGGCCAACTTTGGCCTGTTTATTTCCAAGTTAGAAACGATGTTCAAAATGCTGCAGTGTAAAGATGGTACAAAACACATGGTAATAAGTGGTGATTTTAACGTGGACTTCTCTAAACCAAGTACCGAGAAGCAAGACATGGTAAATATTTTGGGCATTTATAATTTTACGGCTCTTATTACAACCCAACAAGAATTACACTGAATAGTAGTTCTGTTATTGATAACGTATTTACAAACTTCTCGTCCACGATTGCTCCTAAAGTCATCGAGACAGGTTATTCTGATCACTGCTGTCAAATTATCAGTCTGCCGGTAGTGGGCCAAGCTAAACAGAATAAAAGGGGGCCTATAGCTGGAGTAGGCAATTTAAGGAGGAGAGCATCATTAATTTCATAGAGCAATTAAGGGATACGGACTGGAGCGGGATAGATAGGATTCCGGATACTGATGGGAAATATAATGAATTTCTAAGAATATTTTTATCACTTTTCAATACAGCTTTCCCGCTCAGACAATTTCTAGTAAAATCTCGGCGGAGGGGGTGGCTAACGGATGAAATAAGAAGGAAATGTCAAGTAAAGAGAGATCTGTTCCAACAAAGTAAAGTAAACCAGTGCGCCCATTTTCTTGAGCGCTTCCAAGCTTTCAAAAAAGAGGTTAATAAGGACATCCGGATGGCCAAAAAGGCACATACCAGCAGGCAGATTGGGGAAGCTAAAAATAAAGTAAAGGCTACATGGGGGGTGGTAAAAGCACTTGCAGGTAAGGAAGAGGAGAAGGAAACCGATCCCATTGTTCTGGAAATTGAAGGAAGGGAAATAGCAGATGCAAATAAGGTAGCAAATTTGTTCAATGATTATTTCACAGATATTGCTGATAATATAATTGATACCAAGGCGGATACTGTTGAGGCATGTTTGGCCAAGCTAAGTAAGGGAGGTGTCAGGCGCATTCATAAGATGTGTTTAAGGCCTGTTAGCATTAACGAAGTTCGCCAGGTAATAAAAGATTTAAAATCAAAGAGGTCAGCCGGGTGGGATGAGGTGCCCAGTTTTCTTATTCGCCGATGTGGTGCGGTCATAGCTGAACCTCTAGCAGCTATCTGCAATTCCTCATTCATTTCGGGGACATTTCCGGAAAAGTTGAAATTTTCCACAGTGATACCACTTTTTAAGAAGGGCAAAGTGCAGGAGAGGGCCAGCTATAGACCCGTGTCGCTGATCCCAAACTTTTCCAAAGTGTTAGAAAAATTGTTTCTTAAACAACTCGATGCCTTCCTGAGAGATGAGAATATTTTGTCTGAATGCCAACACGGATTTAGAGCTGGATATTCCACCAAATCGCAACCTTTCAACTTACACATGCAATCCAAGGGCTCTTGAAGAGAAGGAAGTAACAGGGTCCATTATGTGTGATCTATCGAAGGCTTTCGATACAATCAACCACGAACTTCTACTTCGCAAATTAGATCATTTGGGGATTAGAGATGTCACACTGGCCTGGGTAACCTCGTACTTGTGTAATAGGAAACAGAGGGTGGCCTTGGGCAAGGGCAAACAATAACGCACTCTAAATGGAGACTTATTAAACATGGTGTTCCACAAGGGTCGGTGGTAGGGCCGGTGTTTTTTATTCTTTACATCAATGACCTTCCTACCAACTTGCCTCTGGATTGCTTGGTGGTTCTATATGCAGATGATGCTAGTATTATTATTCGAGCTCTGTGTAACATGGGTCTCAAAGACAAATTTCTTATCATACTGAGAGAGTTAATAGAATGGTTTGAAGCCAACAAGCTTAAGTTAAATTGTGCTAAAACGCAGTTGATGAAATTCCAGGCAATTGGTGAGCCAGTACAGATGGTAATAGAACTTGGGAGGGAACTATTGGAAGTTGCAGATCATGCAATGTTTCTGGGTTTAACAGTAGATTACAGACTAAAATGGGCTCAGCACATTGAGAACTTGTGTGGTAGACTAAGTTCAGCGTGTTTTGTTTTGAGGAAAGTTGTAAAGCAGTGTAACCAGAGTACTGCAAAAATGGTGTATTTTTCATTCTTCCAATCTTTGATTCAATATGGAATCCTGTTCTGGGGTAATGCCTCCTCGGCATTAGCTGTTTTTCGTTTGCAAAAACGGGCTATTAGAATTATGGCCAACTTACCCAATAGAGGATCATGCAGGCAGGCTTTTAGAACCCTAGGGGTACTCACCGTAACATCAATCTATATAATGGAAATGGCAGTTTTTGTAAATGATAACCCCATGTTGTTTACGAGAAACAGTGATGTACACCCCCATAACACGAGACAGAAGGACAACCTTCACCAGGAACAAAGTAGGCTAAGGTTGTCTGATAATGATCCTACTCAGGCTGGGAGGAAAATAGTCAACCACCTCCCTGGCTACTTAAAGGAGAGCTTAGGAGACACAGATTTTAAATTTAAGATGAAATCCTGGCTGCTGGAAATGGAGTTTTATTCGCTCTCAGAATATTTTAGTAATAATTTTAGCACAAACTAATGTAGGTAACTGATTTGCAGTTTGAGCTGCACCTGCATTCTGCAAATAAGAATTAGTGAGTTTATTCTGGTTTTATTGTGTGACGATATTCAGTGATTTATCCTGTGTTATTTATATTTTAGACTCTGTGGAAAGGGTTATTTTAATGAGCTATAGAATGGTCTCTAGATACTTTAGTATACCTGTATAGGTAATTTTGTAAATACTTTGTAATGTATTGGATTTTACTTTATACCAACATGGACAACATCAAATACTCGCCTACCTTGTAATTGTGTAAGCATATGAGTGCTAAAATTGATGACTAATAAAATGTAATGTAATGTAATGTAATACAAATTTATTTATTTTATTTATGGCCTTGATTTAGGTACTAGCAAACTACCTGCATAGACTAGCATTGATAGAAAGCAGCATGTAGGCCTAAACTCTGTAGGCGGTACTCGGTAGGCCTGGTAATGAAATACAACACAACATCTGGTACTTTTGCAGTTGAGGCAACTTTTTAACACTGCGATTTTAGGCAAAAGCAGGCGCAAAGCGCGTATGTTTTGATAATAATAATATTGTAAAACATACGCGCTTTGCCCCCCCCCCCAACCTATGCTTTTCCCCTAAAATTGCTGTGTTAAAAAGTTGGTAGGCCTACATTGCAATTAGGACAACTGCAATTGTACCTATCTATCTACCTAGGCCTATAGGCCTACAATGCTGAAATTAGGCTAAAAGGGAACTGATATCTAATTGATTATCAAGCCAGGGGTGGAAATTTACCGCTCGCCCGGGCAAGTAGCCTAAATATTTCATGCTGGTTCGTGGGGCCTAGTCAGTGTTTACAGTTACAGCTGATCTGTTTACAGCTGGTCACTGCATAGCGATTATAAATCTATCTCATCCACCAGGCGGTGTTAACCGGAAGTTGTTGTTTCACGTAGTACTTGTCGTTGTTGATTGATCATGGCCGACCAAGATGTAAGCCTAGTTTCAAGTTATCAATAAATCAGTAGGCCCTAATCATAATAATGGCGGGTTCACAAGCCGACGTTGCGACGTCAACGTCACGTCGCGATCGCCGATGTTGGCCGCTAGGTATCCACATGCGATGAGCGACGTTCGGATTTTAAAACTACGATTATTTCGTATTCAGACGTTTTCAAGTGTACACAAGTGCACAGAACTATAAAAGACTCGCTAGAATGGCAACAAGTAGCTGGACATTCTTTGTTTTCGTAGATATTTACATCATTTTAGGCTTGTATGCTGAACTTCTGGCGATGTTCCGGCGTGGAAAATAGGAATCGGTTCTATTTTTGACGACGTCGGAAGGGGAGGGGCACGTCGCGTCGTCACGTCACCTGATTGGTCGATAGCTCACTTCCCTCGTTGCAACGTCGGCTTGTGTTCGCACCATAATAATCATCAAGACTTTTTTTTAATATTAAAAAGTATTAGGCCTATTTGACCCCAGCTGTTCTGCAAAACCTTGTTATTAGCTTTATTCACTGCTGGTGCTGGACCCTACTTATTTTTGCTGACCCCTAATTCAAGACATCTATGATGATTGATGACATTTAAATCTCTAGGCGGCCCTAGGCCTATGTGTTGATTTGCCAACATTTTATCTCACAATGACAAAACACTAGGAGCAGCAAATGGGGGGCTTGCAGTGGAACTCTCAACTGACTGTGGAGACTGTAGGCTTCCCCCCTTCCCCCCCTAACTTACCATTGTGTCCAGAAGATAGAAACCTGTTTCATTTTGCTTCTAGATTCACCAGCATCTGACTCGCTCATAATGTTCAATCGCAACTTCCGTCGGGACAATCGCGGCGACTCGTTCCGCAACAACAACGTGTCCCACGGCCACAACGCCCCCAGTCTGATGAGCGTGAGCCCGTGGGAGGGCGGCGTCGTGCCGGGCTCCAGCGGCGGTAACAGTATCCTGGGCATGCCCATGCAGAACACGAACCTGTTGTCGCCACAAGCTCAGGTTCTTGCGCAGAACTTGAGCCTTCTTTCTAACTTGGGACTTCTCCAGCCGCAAGTCCAGACTCGACAATCTCAAGGAGTAAACGTAAGTAGCCTGCTACGGTACATTATTGTTGAAGCCAATTTAGTAGGGTTACGTTCTTTAGTTTCAGTACCCTATCAATAGGCTAATTGTATACCGGTACCTACGTTAAATCGATTAGGCCTATTATTTATCGTAGTAAGCCTACCTACATCAAAATTATATCATGTTTTCATAAGTAGCCTTTGAATCAAATATTAAATTTAAGATTAGGCCACAAAATATTTAATTATAGGCCCTTGTTTCAATGTTGAACTACTACCGGTACCTACTGCACCGTTGCACATTTACTTCAGGTGCAAAAATCTCAGTAGGCCCTAGGCCTAATGAAAAATTAACTAAAAATAAAAATAAATCCATCGTGAAGTTGTGACCGCAACTAGGCCTATGATCTACTTAGGCTAAGATGTGAAGATAATAATAATTCAAACACCCGGTTATAAGTCAGATCGGGGGGTGACGTATCACCAGTTTCTCGGGCTGTGGACTTTAGTGCTTGCTAGCCAATCTTAATTTAGGTAATGTAGATAGGCATATCTAATTACCGTAGTAATTTGTAGGCCTAAGGTTGCCCATCCTTTATTGACCTTGCAGTTTCATTAACGTTGGTCTATTGGATGCTACCTGAGTCCTGACTCCTGACCTAGTAAATTGCTATGGGAAGCTAAATGTGTTGTATTCTATCTTCAGTCAAGTTGAAGGGAATTTTGAATTCAATTCCTTTCATCTTTGGGTAGGTGAGCCTGTCTGTTCCACAACCAGGCTTCAATTTCCACTATTGGCCAAGTTTAGAAGCTGAAGTTAATGTTCTGATTAATAATCCCCCCCCCCCCCCACACACACACACTCACACAAAATAGGCTTGTCAGAAAAGTGCAAACAAGGCACCAATTTTTCCCTACGTTTTTGCCAGCTGCCGTCATTGATTAATCTGGGCTCCGCCATGAATCGGTCAATGGGACCTCAACAGAACTCGAACTACCGCCAAATGAATCAGCAGCCGAACCGTGGTATGGGCGGTAACCGTTTCCAGGACCAAGCGAGGTACGGCCGCCAGGACGTGAGACGTCCTGAGCCTTTCAACAAGGTAGGACTTCTGCAACTTGTAACTCGTTTGTAGGCTACGTGAACAAAGTGACAGTTTTAATATCGATGCTCTTCCGCTTGCAACAACATCCAAACCTGGCTCCTGAGAATATCGTCAGGAGTTAATGGTAATCTAATATGATTATTTTCTGTTTTGAGTAAGCTTACATAGCACAAACAACGCTTCCGCCTTTAGTTCTTTCTACCATCGGTTGTTCCTGGGGCTTTTGTCTTAAAATTTAATATTGTGGAAGACGAGGGCGCAACTTCAAAAAAACTAGTCCTATGCAAAATGTAGGCTTATCGTTAAGCTTTTTTTCCTTATTTTTGGTTGCCCTACCATCACAGCGTTCATATTGAGATTGTAGTTAACTGTGTTCATCAACAGTGAATCCTCTTCTTTCACTGATCCCTAGTCTCTCACTCAGTGGCGGTGCTACGGGGAGGCCTGGAGGGGCACTTGCCCCCCTGCTTGCTCCCCCGATGTCAAATGCCTGCCGCATGCGTAATATTACTACTATTTAATTTAAATCATCAAATCACAAATTTATTTTAGGTAAATTTCTTAGGATAACGTCCAATCGTCCATATAGGCTGCAGGTAAAATGTAATCCTTGATTTGTCATTTTTCAGTTAAAAGTTAAAACATGACGAAATAACTGTAGTATGGTCCAAAAAAGAAAGGGCCTCCCACTACTGCTTGCCCCCTCAGTTTATTACCTTGCCCCTCCTCTGCCCTCCCCCCCCATTGTTTCTTGTCTGGCACCGCCACTGCTCCCACTCAACTAACCTAACCTTTGATAGTACAGCCTATTTGGTTAACTATGCTAGATTTACTTTCTTAGATTTGTATCTCGATGCAACTAGTTTGGAAAGAAAGCAAAACATATATAGGGCCTACATTGGCCTACTGAACATAAATAATAGTATTACTTACAAACATAGGAGTAGGCCTATAAGAAGTTCTGGTAAGTTCTAAATTAGGCCTAGGCTATGTATCAAGTCAAATATTAATCTTATTGCTCAGCCTTCCTCCTTTCCTTACTAAAGTTGTCACTTTGTCATCTCATTTGGCACCATTGTATATTAACATCCACCTTGTTCCTCTATTGTGCATAATTTGTTGCCTATGTAACATTATTTGGCTTTTTAATGTAGATGCTGCTTAGTATAAAAACAAAACAATCACTCTAGGACTACTTCCTAGTATTGTTTGTTACACGTACCCAATACTGTGTCTAAGTGTTTGGTACGCGAAGAGATAGAACCTATTGCATTGCTAACATCTGCAATAGCAAGCGACTTTGTTGTATTGTATTACGTTGGGTTGGCTCCTGGCACAAACAAAACAATTGCTAGCTTGCTCACCGAGTGACATATTTGCGGCTTTGTACACCCATCCAACTACATAGTGCAGTATTACCTGCTAAACTTGAAACAGCAATGCAAGTGCTTTCTTCTCGACCTCAAGACGGTACATAGAGAGATCAAGAAGAATATATAATGTTTCATTTTCTTGTTCCTCTTCTGCATTTCAAGATTTCCTGGAAGTGCATCACGCTTGAACTAACTATATCCCAATCCTGGAAAACGAGTGAAAATGATGCCTAGCTACATAAACAATCTGTTGGCATATTGTTTTCAAAGGATATTTGAATTGGTTACATAGACCTACTTGATGCACAAACTGGTGCTATAACCATCTAGTTACCATTTCATGTGTGACCACAGTGAACAGATTGCATTACTACACTGATGTAGTTGGCCTAATTGGCTTAAAGGCCCCAAGTTCCTGGCTTTGATTGGCCTTGGCGTTCTCCTCATTTGGACTCTTTCTGAGTTAAGTACTGTGTGGAGCTGAAGTATGGACATGGGCCTCTAGGCCTAGAAGGCCAAAGTAATTATGTACCATGGTAAATATTTAATATTTCTTTCATGGAGAGGTAGGCCCCTACCTACATGACATTGACATGTTCACCTATTCCAAAGGTCTGTTTGGATCTTCCTCAGAAATGTATAATTTTCTTGCTTTCCAGGTTATCAAAGTGTGTCTTTCATAAAGTTCATACTGTACTAGGCTAATGATGTAGCCATTTACTAGTGTGAAAAGGATTTTTACTTTTTAGCAACAAAACCCATCTTGTGATGAAATTTCTGCTACTTCAAAGATATTTTCTTCCGTTCTTCCTTACGTAATGAATTGGCCTATTAATAAATCCATGCTAAATTACTAACCTTCAGATTTGAATGGAAATTGTTTTGCCTTTCTTCAGTATGAAATGAACCAATCTAATACTGGTCAAGTCCAGTTCAAATTGGCTTTTATTTCATTGTGCCAATGGGGCCCACCACCCATTCTGCATTTTGGATATCCATTATTGACATATGATAATACCGAGGATTCGTGCCAGGAAAGTACCACTTGACACCTAGGCCTGCCTTATTGTTCCAATACTATCAATTATCAACAAAACAACTGGATTGCAAATTTTATCTATGCTTCCAAACTAACTTACTATTTAGTAGTAATACTGAATACTGAATTGCGCAATGATTCACCTTCAAAAGGTATCAGTGGCCATATCGGTTATTGCTATATGCTACTTAACCGTATTTACTACAAATGTTTTGAACAAAGAACACGGAATCCACCTACTGCGTACCATCAATGCTACCATATTGGCTAAATATTTAAAAGTGAAATATTTCTTTAGACTTATTTGTTGACTTTCTCTTCTGACCCCTTTCTGTGTGGACCAACATGGTAAACCTACGATTCCAAGATTATCCCCCAACAGTGCGAGACCTCGTCCAAGAAAACCCAATCCCCCTGCTCGTGCTAAGCACAGTCTTTAATGTAATACAACTGAAGAGAACACTTCAACATAAAATCTCCTTTGATTCGTATGAATCAAATGAATGTGTCGAATGGTGGCCTTTCTTTGATTATGCATCCTGTCACCTTTTTGGTACAGCCGTAATCGTATGTTTCTTGTTGTTTGTCATATTTTGCACGGCAAACTGTTCCACTATAACCTACACAATGAGAGATGCAAACATCTCGACATGACTCATGGCCGTTGTCTTCTGTTTTTATTGTCAAATTGCTAAACATTTTTTGTCTCCTCTGTCTGTAATGTTGTGTCGGTAATCGCTGGTGACGCCAAATAGAATCGTCCTCGTCCGTCGCAATCTCAGCCCTCTCAGCAGAAACTGCAAAGTTATCGTCCCCTGAATAGCAAAGTGCAGCAGCAAGCCGCTCGCAAGCCGTCCGGACAGGGTAAGTGGTTCTCGAGGCCCGGTACTGTTATCTAGATGAATCACCTGAGAGTCTTGAAGCATACATATTACTATGTGATGTTCCACATGTTGTTTTAAGGCCTGCCTCTACGAGGATCTATGTTCTATACCTATGTATTATTCCCCTTATTAGGTGTGTCTGCGCTTTAAATTCCTCTGAGTCATATGACTGCAAATGACTTGGGTTTGAAGCCTGCATGGCAATGATTTGTGTGATGTTAATATATCTCACATGCCCAGTTTCAAGGGCAGGGTGTTTGATTCATCATTCATCATCTTGATTAGGGATATTTTATAATGATAAGAGATGTTCAACCAATCAAATACTCTCAGCACAATTGCATTACCTAATCTGTTACGCAACAAACTCATCTTTCAAACTCCCTGAGCACTAAGTTAAATCTTTCTGATTGTTGCATTGTCAAGAAATGCAACTAGTATGCTTCACATCTGCTTCGAATGATATTCGTCTGTCACGACGAGTGATCACTGATCAGTCGCAGCCCAGGTAATTGTAGAAACAAGCTCAAGGGTAGTGACGTCCTCTCCTCTTTTGTCTCGGTTCCTCGTATCTTCCACTGCCTTAACAAGCAGTGTTTTATCCCACGCAACTTGGCCTGGAACGCCCTAATGGCCGATGTTTCCGAGTTGCGCTAGTCATGTAGTAATATGCTATGTTTGGTTTCTCTGAGAATGACTTATCTAGATACAGCACCGACCTCGTTGTTTATATGGTGGACTATGTGAGCCCTCGTTACATTTTCTCCAGGTAAGTAGACACCGCACGGAGGGAAGTTAACACACTTGCATAATGCCGTTCAAATGGGTCAACTTTACTATTTTATAATGATAAAACCAGGCACATCTGACCAAAATCAAATTAGTTTTCTGTCATTCATTACAGATTTTGACTCTTAGGTAAATAAATTGTACTACTATTATAGAAAATTTTCTATTCTCAGCAAAGAAATGGTCAGGTTACCATTTTAAATTTGTTTGTTAATAGGTACCAATAATAATTATCTTCCCTCACTAACATATTATAAATCAAGGCTTAGGTATAAAATTCCTTCCGTTTGGGTCAGTTTGCCCTTTTCTGCCAACCTTCCTACCTAATGGTGTGTCAATTAATAATAATAATTGGAGGGCTTACTTTTTCCCCCCGTTCAAACTGTGTTTTACTTTTTTCCTTCATTTTATGGTGCCCTTATAGTTTGAATAAAAGAGTAGGCATACTATGTAGTTATTAGTTACTTTATATTTTTAAATGAACATTGATCGATAATCAAGCCATTTGCCCAAAAGTTTGAACTTACATCTAGTTTGTTACTCTCTAGTCTCTATATTATGTAGTAGTATTGTATTGCCTTTCTGCGCATCACCCCACAGCTAAGTTTCACTGCCAACATTTAATTAAATTAAAAACTCGTGCATTGAACAATAAGCTACTTCTACGTAGTGCCACTCTTGAATGTTATTAAATATTAACCCTTTTTGGTCAGATTTTTTTTTATTATTTAGAAGGCAGTGGAACTGTTAACTATAGTAAGTGCATTAAAAGACCTGTTTGGGAGGGCATCATATAATTATACAAAGTTTTCAAAATTTTCAAAAAAAAAATAAAAAAATAAAATTGCAACACCCATGTCGGGGCTGCCCCGACATATGACCGAAAAGGGTTAAAGTTTCTGACTGTCCTCTGTGATTTCCAAAAGACGCTCAAGACCTGGCCAAGGCTCGCGCTGCCGTACGCGGCAGACACGTTCCCAGCAAGGATTCCCCTGTTGCTGTAGCTGAAGGCAAGGCCGAGGAAGAAACTACCAAGAAGTAAGTGCTCATTTCAACTTGTCTAATGTCTTCTAATAAGTTTTAGGTGCATACATTTTGTATGTGCCAGTTTTGTAGCGCTCGACCGCTAGAAAACGGCTCAACTTTTCAATGTTCTTGTGTGAAAAATGCCTATCGGCTAGTTAGATCGGAAAAGGGTTGACAGGTTGGGAAAGCAAAAAGAACATAAATCCCAGCCTGAAGGGCTGGGGGCAACAAAACTTTTCACCTGCTGATGACAACTGCAGCTAATTTAATTTTTTTTTTTTTTGTTTTTTCTACAATTCAGGAATTAAAAGTCCGCCCCAACGGAATCAACCACGATCTCCCACATCCAGTGACGTCTAAACCACTAGACCATCAGGACGGGTACATTTTAATCTCTGAATTGTAGTTGCATTATACATCTGAATGGATGGAACAGTACTGCAACGAATAATATCTGCTGCCTTTGAACTGACCACCAAACATTAATTATAATGTCATTACCTTTACGCAGGTATGAGCGAGGGTTTATTTCTCGATTTGGTTGATCGGGAAACACTCCCGTGGGTGTAATTGTTTTTATTTTCTTAATTAATTAATTATTATTAATTAATTAATTGATTTCTGAATTGTAGAAAATAAAAACAATTACACCCACGGGAGTGTTTCCCGATCAACCAAATCGAGAGCTAATTTAAAGTTGTTACCTTAATCCACGACGCGTTTCGTCCTTCTGGGACTCGTCAGGCAGATGGTGGCCACTAAAAATCAGCTAACTACATGCAAACAAAACTCACAACACATAACCAAACCTGTGGTAGGGCCACGCAAGAAGCAAATTCTGCATGCATGTTGTCATCATCAGCAAGGTTACTTCACACACCATTCATACTGGGGCACACAGTCAGCACAAACAGTAAGGGGGCTTCCCTCCCAACTCTGGTGCTCGGGAGACAAAACATCCATGACTTACCCTGGATTCGAACCAGGACCCTTGGCAACAAGAGAAAAGCTGCCCCTTCTGTTGTTGCTCGGCCAGGGTGCCTCTTCATTCATACTTAGAGAAAGGGTTAGAGATTGGAAGGTTGAAAGTACACAACAGCACAACCATAGGGGGCTTTCCCTCCCTAGCTCTGGTGCTTGGCAACAAAACAACCAGTCTTACCTGGTTTGAACCAAGGCCGTGCAACGAGGCGCTGTCCTACTTATTGTGACTGGGATCAGAAACGAAAGGAAAAGACACTACAAGTTGCAAGCTCTTGGCTATGGCACAGGCACATGTGCTTTACTAGCTCTTGGCTGTAGGTGAAGAGGTTGAAGGAAAAGAAGAGAAGGGTCTAACAAGTTCACCCTTCCTATCTCTAACCCTTTCTCTAAGTATGAATGAAGAGGCACCCTGGCCGAGCAACAACAGAAGGGGCAGCTTTTCTCTTGTTGCCAAGGGTCCTGGTTCGAATCCAGGGTAAGTCATGGATGTTTTGTCTCCCGAGCACTAGAGTTGGGAGGGATGCCCCCTTATTGGTTGTACTGACAGTGTGGCTCACTATGAATGGTGTTTGAAGTAACCTTGCTGATGATGACAACATGCATGCAGAATTTGCTTCTTGCGTGGCCCTACCACAGGTTTGGTTATGTGTTGTGAGTTTTGTTTGCATGTAGTTAGCTGATTTTTAGTGGCCGCCATCCGCCTGATGAGTCCCAGAAGGACGAAACGCGTCGTGGATTAAGGTAACAACTTTAAATTAGCTGCAGTTGTCATCAGCAGGTGAAAAGTTTTGTCGCCCCCAGCCCTTCAGGCTGGGATTTATGTTCTCTTTGCTTTCCTAACCTGTCAACCCTTCTCCGATCCAACTTTTCAATGAGTTAATGACACATTTTGTGAACAACAGAAGCCATCTTTGTAAGTTGTAACCAATTTAATGCAGATTTACCGTTATTTTCTTCATTGTTTAAGTTTATAGATGTTCCCAGTCTTGGCATTCGTGATTAACGGTTTGCATTTAAATATCTGCTACTTTTGCCAATGCAGTTACGTAATAAGGTCTGCCATTGGCAAACGAGCCACAAGAACTGGATGGAGTAACCTTACACGTAGTTTGTCTACAGTACTACTTAATTATTTTGGATGGTTTGGAGAAAGGCTATGTTCATTCTCTCATAAACCGATCAGTAACTAACCCACTGACCATTACTGCCATTGCAGGGAGGAAGGAGATGAAGTTGTGAAGAAGAGGGATTGGAAAAAGGAGAAGAAAGCAGACGTTATCGAGATCGATGATGATGAAGAAAAGGCGGATAAAGCTGATGTTAAAATGGAAGTGGAAGAGGAAGTTGTAGAGGTGAAGCCTAATGGTGATGCTGTACCCAGCGTTGAGAAAGATGCACCTGAGGGGGAAAGTGGAGCGGAAAGTAAGGAAAAGGTAAGTTGGATTTTATAATAAGCCTTTTTTGTTTTGCAAGGACATAGTTTTAGTCAGGCCTAAGTGAAGTACAGTGTTGGTACTGACAGTAAGACCCCGGATTACGGGATTAGTGTAGTACCGGGTTGCCACCAATTCAAATTTAAATCCTTGAAGTGAAGTTGAAAGGTACTTCAAAAATCCCAAGATATCCTTGAAAAACAAAATGCATATAAATGCTTAATAAGTTTGCATACGCTACAATTATTGCGCTATTAATATTTAATTAAATTTGTATGTACGTATTTGAGTATTTGAACCAAAACATATTTAAAAAGTTAGGTTTGACACCTTAGACAAGCCACACTAGTTGCTATCTTCTTCCTCTTTGTGCCACTCTATGTCGAAACTGTATCTAGGGACGGCTGTGATTGGCTACAGCCTGCCTACGGCACGGTCGCGTGAACTTGTTTTAGGTCGGGAAGAAGAAGTAGGCCTATGGTGAGCTCGATAACTACAGTGTAGCCTAGAGCTTATAAGTGTGGGCAGCTTGTAAGGATGGAAATACAGTACAGGTAGGCCTACCTATCATCATTGGTGACGTTTCTTTGTTTGTTTCAGGCTGGGGAAACGAGTAAGACGGGCAATGCGGCCGGTACCGTACCGTACAATTGCCATGTTTGTACAAAGGATCTGACTGACGAGAAGGTAAGTTTGATACTTTTCTGTTTTAATTCACATCCAGTGAAGTCATGTTGTCGTACCAACAATCACGAGAAGCAGTGATTCGCCTACCTAACTAAATTAAACAACATAAAGTAGGCTACAAATTGAAGGCAGCATCATGATTGGTTTCTTTTGTGGAAAGTTGTGCTATTCCGAAGATGGCACTAATCTCGTGTAGGCTCTATATCTTGGACATGACATAAATACTGTATTTACTCAATTGTAGGCCCCAACGAGTAATGGACACACCCCTCTTTTGACCACTTAACATTTTGAACACTAATGAATTGATGAATGGCTTTGCACAATGGCATCACCCCACTCTTTTAACTCGATCTTTTAAAATATCTATTACCAAGTCCTATATTTGTGTAAATAAATACAGTATGTAGGGCCTAGTCTATAAATCAGAAATCTATTAGTTAAGACTACAATTAAATAGATAAGAACTAAGGATAACTGAGAGGAATCAACTAATTAATCGATTCTGGAACAATTCCTGTCTGGATCGGTCCCAAATAGGAGGAAACGATTAGTCATTGAACCATTTGGACGTTTGCGCGTCTTGTTTTTGGCGTGAGAAAGTGTCCCCCCCCTCTCCCTACCACAGTCCAGATGCGATCGCGCACATCGG
Organism: Sweltsa coloradensis; assembly: GCA_024449915.1. Taxonomy (NCBI): domain Eukaryota; kingdom Metazoa; phylum Arthropoda; class Insecta; order Plecoptera; family Chloroperlidae; genus Sweltsa; species Sweltsa coloradensis. Next base: position 226,862 of record JAMZAV010000043.1, on the reverse strand, counting down.
TAGGCAGTACGGTTGACAGACTACGGACAACGTTGTGCAATACTTCGTTCCATGGTGTCGGGCAGACGGAAAAGAAATTATTTAAAAGTGTGTTTTGTTCTGTAGGTAGAGGTAGTGAAAAATGGTGATAACGAAATTAGCGAATTTTTTTGAATATCCATTTTATTGCCTAAAATGTAATATTGTTGACAAATTACATCATTTAGAGATGGAAAAACCACATTTTGAAAACGCGAATTTCGCGAAATCTCGTGTATAGCGCGAAATAACGAACAAAATTGTATAAAACTGGTCAAAACGCGAATTAACTCGCGAAATTAAACATTTTAGTGCTCAATATGTGGGGGGATGGTGGAGGTGCCGGTCCAGAATTTTCGCGAATTTTGGTGGAGATACCGGTTCAGACCAAACATTACGCGCGCGGCAGGCAATACATCGTTTCGCGACGTCACAGGCTTCTAGGAAATAGACTGCCAAAATGCGCGTATCACGGACTCCAGGGCCCGATTCATGTACATTTATCCCGGGTATAAGTGGTATAAGGACGGTATAATGCAGGACATGGCAGGATAAGGCCTGGTTAAGTCTGAGCAACTCTCATCCAATCAGAAATTTTCAATCCAACAACAAGTACAACAAATGTTTTTTCCACTGCATTCCACAGCCATGTAAATCAGCAGATTTGCAAAAGAACACTAAAAATTTGCTCCATCTTTTGTTTTACATTTTTATTTATTGACAGAAGATTGCGTGAGATCATTAAAAGAAAAGAAAAGGCGTATTATTGCCGTAAATTTTGGAATAGCCTAGGACTATCATACTATTGTTCATCTGCATAAGGCTTTTAGTAATCAAAACTAGTTATTTGTGCGGAATGTGTGTCAAAACAAGGTCGTGCAGGCCTAGGGTTGCCTAGGAGAGGCCAAGGGCTTGTCAAACGTGTTATGTTCGTATTAATTTTATCTAGTCCTATAGCCTAATCGAATTTTAGGCCTACACTGTTGTATTATGAATAATTTTCTACATCTGGGCCTAGGCCCGAGACGGTTTCTGATTTGTTTTATGAGAGTAATGAAAACTTTTCTCGTTTTACACATAGACGCAAAATTTAAAATGTCCGCCATCTGTTTACATATTTTCTTATCCCCGTGCGAGGCGGGATAAGTCTTCATGAATTGGATTCGGAGTTATACCGCACTTATACCACCTAACTCTGCTTATACCGGGATAAAAATGTACATGAATCGGGGCCCAGGGCAATAAGTCCACCAAAATAATGGCGCGTATAAATATTTATTTTTGTCTTGGGAGTCGATTCTGAATAGGTTTTTGGGTCACAATGATCGATTCTAAGTCATTGGAAACGATGTTTGTTTGGAATTTTAAAAAAAAAAATGGATTTTTTTGAGCTAGATGATTTTTTTTTTTTTTAGGTACGTTTTTGACAGTTTAAATGAAATTGCGAAATTTGGGTTTTTTAAAACGAAATTTGGGTTTTTATTTCACCATTTCTCATTACCTCTATCTAGGCTAATTTATAGCCTACATCCATCATAGCTAGAAGCACTAGGGGAGAGGGGGGGACATTGGTACAGGGGGCACATTGGTACAGTTTGAATTTTGCCACCCATGTTTAATTTTCAGCAGTGTATTATGAGTGATCTAGATGGCAGCAAGGAACTCTACCAGCTCTGAAAATCTGAGCCATTTCCATTGATAAATGGCTAAGTTATGATATAAATTGTATTTAGTGATGTGGAAAGTAAATAGTTGTGATAAACTTTGTAATGGTTGATTATAATGTTATTGTAGGTAATTCAAGCTATTTTTTTTTATGTGATGACCGCAATTTATCTGATTAAATTGTAAGCACATTGCTATGACTGTACACCTAACCTCAAATTTTTTGAATTTATTTTCTAAAACAATACCAGATGGGGCACATTGGTACACAGCCTTGGGGGCACATTGGTACATTACAGGCCCTATGCACCAGCTAGTGTTAATAAAAAAATCTATCTGTAGACCTAATGTTGCAGTCTATCTTAGGCCTAGATTAGTATTTAGTATATACACATAGTAAAATAGCATTCTAGTGTAGTATATAAGCTGTCTGTCTATTGTAGGCAAACCTCGATCTAGATATTTTCCCACAATAATGTAGTTTAACGTTAAGCTAATTTTAAGCACACACCTAATACTAGGGTCTATGTGGACAAGTTTATTAGCTCATGTATGTAAACCACTATTGACATACATAAAATAAACACCCTATGTAGGCCTAAACTTGTAAATACTGACCAGTAAACATGTGTGTACCAATGTGCCCCATACTAGTACCAATGTGCCCCGCCTATGGGGCACATTGGTACATTTGTAATAATTTTCTATATGTGGATTATTTATTAGTAGTGGTCACAAATGTGAAAGATGTAGTACACATATCATAGATTAAGGGTTGTATTTTACTATGACAAAGGTCTCATTCCCAAATTTGCACATGTATATGTAAAAAATTGAAACGTTCTGAACTGTACCAATGTCCCCCCCTCTCCCGGCTCCTGTATCAGGTTCAATAATTTTAGCGGGCCTACATGAAAAGTGTTTTGTGAATACCCTAGATGCTACAAAGCGCTGTTTTTTCACTTAAAACTAAGGCTTGCTAGACATATTTAATTTAATTTTCCATAACTTATCTATAATTTGTTGCTACACATTTTTATTCAGCAGATGTTAATTCCAGACATAATTTCAAAATAAAAATATGAAAAAACTTGATACACAAAAAAAAAATCCTACAATAGAGGTGGAACCAGATAACCTGTCGCTCGCCGAGGGATCGCAGCACTGTCGTCCACGCACTAGGGCCACAGGATCGGCAAAAAGTAAATAAAATAACGGTCTCTAAAACTGCTTTCGGAGAAAAACACGACTATTTTAAAGCCAAGGCCTGCCCAATATATCCTAAAAATAAAGTATTTATGAAGTGTACGAATAAAATCAAGACATTTTGATGCTCCTAAACATTGACATCACATCTGGCGAGGTTGGCATTATAAACAGCTGGAACTTTGGACACACCATTACCAACAAGGCAAAAAACACTTTCGAAATCGTGATTACTTAAAATCATTATTTCGCTAAAATACTGACTCTGTGGGACGAACTACTTTATTCACAGCTTATAAAATGTTGATTTATGTGATAACATATCACGATAACATGACCAAATACGGTAGGCCCTACCTAATGCCCATTGTGTGCAAATTGTCAACGTTGGCGTCCGTGCTCTCGCTTGACCTTGACGTGCGACAGCTTATCTGGTCCCACCTATAGTAACAAAATGGTATTAAATGACACTTGAAAATGCTATGTATACCTCTAATCAAGCCCTTGGCCTTATGTTCCAAAATTGCAGAAATATAGCATTTGCCATGCTGTGGCTTGCCTGTAGTCTGTCGACTCTTCTAAGTCACAAGCAGGCTTGTCCCGCAACCTTGACAAGGTTCTAGTATTGAGAGAAAGCGAAGTTTTACTGTAATGTCACCTCCACCTTCTTGTCATGTGTGCCGCAGGCGCTGCAAGGTCATCTGCGCACAGCTGCGCACAAGAAGAACATGAGCCTCCTCGAGGACTCGTACGCACTGAAAGTCAAGAGAATCCGCGATCAGCTGCGCTCGAATGAGAACATCAAGGAACGGGACCTGATGCGCAACAGGTGAGCGGCTTGCCATTGATTATCCACGGTAGCTTAGGCCCAATGCATTTGTTGCGAATTGATTTTCAAATCGCTCTTTCTATCAAATTCCATCACAGAACCCTAAACACCAAAATTTGAATTTAACCCATTGCGCCATGAATACGGAACCGTTCCGTATTCCGTGAGTCTGGCCCAAAATCCGACATACGGAACAGTTCCGTGTCCGTTCCGTTTGTCTTTGAATTCGTGCCAAACCAGCGTAGTTCAGTCAATCTCACACAGATAGGAGCACTTTATGGTGGCTGACTCTTTTACCGACGTGGTTTTAGTTTTTCCCCGATTAGTTCTCGACCACGGCCATTTCACAGACGACTACAAATAATATGAAGGCCTACAAATTGTCAAGGCGGTGCGCCGTAACAGAAATAGGCTTCTCAGCTGTTGTTTACTTCATAAAACTGACGTAAAGCTCCTGAATGTTACGAGATGGCGAATCTGAAGGCGATTGTGCTGAATTTCTAATTTCTAATTCAGGAAGTGTTGTTGATTTGCTTGCAAATGATGCAAGCGGTAATAATGATGTGGATGAAGACTAGAGTGCTTCTAACCAAGATAAAATAAGATGATGACACAAGTAGGGTTAGGCCTAGGGCTGGCGGGAATAAAAACTAGAAAAGCAATGCATATTGTAATGCCGCTTCACCACTCGTAGCTCGTAGATGTTAGATGAGTTCGAGGGCGGATTGGACTCTCCGAAGGACGTGGTTTTTGGCTGCAACCTGGACTACGGCAGCCAGCACCGAAGGATAGTTGTGGTTTGTTGTGGGGAGCCAGGACCTGCCTTGCCGTAGGTGTTTGGGGTGGTTTGGGGGAACAGATGGTAGGGGAAGCTTTCTCTTTCCAGTGACTGTAGTCTGGTTACTTTTGTAAGTCTGGTGGTTTATTGCTAAGTACTTTCCTGTTAATTTTGGTGATTGTTATACAGAGTTGCAGAATTATAAATGTGCATTTAGACTAGTTTGAATCAGACTTAACCACACCTGTCTTTGAGAGCACACCAGACCCTACTCTTAATTCCTATGTCACACCCAGCCTGCCACCTGTCCTAGTCTCTAGTCAAAACCCTTCTCCCTAATTACCTCACCTGGTGAATGTCATCACAGCCAGCCACACTTTACACAAAATTGCTGACTGATCACATTCCATAACAGTGAAGTAACTAGTACAGGGAAGTGAGCTTGCTACACCTCTGGCACTTTGCACAATCAATAGGGCTGTGCGAGACTCGAAATTTCGAGTCGAGATCGAGCACGTCAACATTCTCGCTCGCTCGCTCGTGTGATTTTTTTGATGCTCGAAAATTCGAGTCTCGAAATGACTCTAGAATTGTTCGAGAACGAACGAAAATACGGCCTCGGCGGCGTAATATTCCATATTATGACGCGCTCTGCAACATTCTTCACGTCGACAGCGAACAGCTGACTGGTAATGGGCATTGCGCAGGCGCAGGCCACTCGATGCTCTCGCTTTGACGCCGTGCCCGTGCGCACCGACACTGCGCATGTCTCCAAAGAACTCGGATAAAGACATGCCAACCTCTTCTTTGGTCTAATATCGATATGTCGCAGACATGCGTTCGACTTTTACGAATTACGACGTACGTCACAAGGCTGCAAGTTGTTTAGCGTCTGTCATTCCGTAAACGACTGAATCAATTTGAAATGTATATATTATGCGACGGACCTATGTTTTTTTTACTTTCCGTATTATTTGAAGAAATTAGTGTTCCCGATATGTGTTTTAATACAATTTGCAGGTAAAGCGCAATTGAAATACGAGGTGAAATGAACATAGTTATGACTGCCTTAACCCTACTTATTGTGTAATGGCCCACAGCAACTTAGAGCATTAATTCAATGCACAAGGATGTGAGCTGAACTACTGCTGGCCTAGGCCTAGCTAGCCCTACAAGGCTAGGCCTAGAGGCCCCCTGCAACTTACCTTAAAGGCTTCTAGGGCCTAGCTAGGCCCACCCTAGGCCTTGCCTAGGGCCAAAAATAATATTGTTCTTTGAACTTCAAATAGAAAGAACACAATTGTTAATAGTAGAGGCAATTTAGAAATGAGCCTAGGCCTAGGCTAGCTTAGCCTAAGCAGTAAGCCTATGATTAAAATGATTTTAGATTAATGTTTTATCAATTGGCAGGCCCAACACTGTAATAACATATTGAAAATTTTGTGTTTATAACATCGTGACAAAATGTATACCAGCATTTGTGGTAAACTAAATTTTGGTCTGCTCGCTCGAATCTCGCTCGAAAATCAAGCAAAAGACCAAATACTCGCTCGATCTCGCTCGACTTAAAAAATCCCTGCTCGCACAGCCCTAACAATCAACCTAACTTGCTGTTTTATAATTAACAGGCCACATGAAATTACATTACAATTACCAAATACAAAATTCCTAGGGGTGTGCGAAGCTTCGAAATCATCGAATCCGGATCGAATCTTTTGAAGATTCGAATTCGATTCGTCAGTCGAATCCAAAATCCTAAATTTCGAATCCGGCGCCAAATCTGCGCCTTCGCGATTTGTGATCGATCGATCGATATATTTGACTGCCACTGAGATTTGCGATCGGTCGATATAATTATATGGCCACTACTGCGATTTGCGATCGATCGATATACCGGTGTGCATATGGCCGTCACTGCGTCACTGAAGCTCCAGCTGTTTCATATCACGCACACGGAAAACGTTTTTACATTTTACACCTATACTTTTTTTTATAAGTCAAAAAAACTAAAAAGTTATGAATAATAATGACGAGGAAGATGCGGATGATCCGCAGCCGGTTGAAGCGACGTACAAAAAAAGGGCTAAGAGTGCAATTTGGGATTTTTTCTGTAAGAACACTAGGGCTAGCCTAGTGCTGCTGACAAAGACACTTCCATGTGCAACACATGCAAGAAAGTATTTAAAACTCCAAGTGGTAAGTTTATTTTGTATAACTCATATTTTTGTTTATAACTTTGTTTATTTTGTATTTAGTGATCATCCTAGGCTAGGCCTAGGCCTACCCTATCTTTCCAAATTACAATAAATGTGCACTTGCTAGGCCTAGGCCTAGGCTAGGCCTAGGTAGGCATAGGCCTACTAGAGGCTTATCCCAAGCTCAGTAGTTTAGGCCTAGGCGCTAGGCCTAGGCCTAGTCCGCATTATGATTTGGAAGGATGTCTAGGCCTACTGTTTGTGTGATCTGTCTTTCACCATTAGTGTGTGGGCAAGAAATACACATAGGCCTAGGCTTTATGTTGGGGCTATAATCTAATAAAATAGGCCTACAAATCGAAATAGGACTAGGAACAGATAATGTTTAGTCCTAATCTAATAGAATAGGCCTACAAATCGAAATAGGACTAGGAATAGATAATGTTTAGAAGTGTTAGGCCTAGGCCTAGCAAGTGCACATTTATTGTAATTTGGAAAGATAGGGTAGCCTAGGCCTAGCCTAGGATGATCACTAAATAGTAAATACAAAATAAACAAAGTTATAAACAAAAATATGAGTTATACAAAATAAACTTACCATTTGGAGTTTTAAATACTTTCTTGCATGTGTTGCACATGGAAGTGTCTTTGTCAGCAGCACTAGTGTTCTTACAGAAAAAATCCCAAATATTATGCACCTAGGCCTACTATGTGTTTTTTATAAATAAATCTTAACTTTTCAACTAAAATAAAATAATGCATTTTAATTTATTCAATAGTGCACATGTGGAATATGCAGATAGTGGCCTCATTGTGCAGAACAGAGGGCACGTGTCTCTTTCAGGTACAACATAAACGTGGAAGTTGCCGGTAATGCCACGCACAACAGCTTTAGGAAAATAATGATCTTTGGATTCGGATTCGGATTCGAGGATATTCTTGCTCAGGATTCGAGATTCGGATTCGAAAGCAAAACTTGGATTCGCACACCCCTAAAAATTCCAAAATACAATTACATAATATAATCACTACACAATGACATGTTACATGTAATGCAACAAAGAATGTAAAATAGACTTAACAATAAATTAAACTAAACCAAATAACATTAGCATAACCCAGCTTCACTACAATATGAACTAAAAACAATAGGCCTAGGCCTACAATTTTGTGCATTCATGTGATTTCGGCCCGTAGACGGGGTGCGGCGGGGTGCCATCCCCCGTAATACGAATTTAACTGCTTCCGTACGGGCAAAATAAGCAAAATCAACTCATGGCTCAATGGGTTAAAACAAATATACCCAGATTAAAAATTAAAATAACATAACTATTAAGCCCTCTACCTACACAAAACTTCTGTGGATACTTCAGCACTACTAGTTTGAATTACAGACATTTTAATTTTATCCTAGCTAGAATTTGGTAGTTTACTTGGCAGGCTTCTGTGTTCGCTTATAGACCTACACTGCAGTTTTTTTTACTATGCAATTAATTTTGAGCAATGTTTACATTGTTTCCCATTGTGTGACTGTCTGATTGTTAGCCATTTACATTACCGGTACTATAGTACAGTACCAACAATGGTGGTCAACTTGACATGGGTTTTACTACAAGTTACATTATTGATTCTAGTTTCTATAGAAACTGTGCATTAACAACAACAACAGCAACAGCATTAATGGTGTTGGTAGCTTAATATTCGTATTCTCCTGAGACTGAGAGTGCTAAAATGGATAGGAGTGATAAAGTGGACAAGAATTACATTCGAAGAGCGTTTCGACCGGATGAAAACGAGCAGACAAAACTAGGCCCGCCGGTAGATTTCTCCTTCAGGAGAATCTCGTCTCTTGGCAGCCTGGGAGGTGAGCGTCCGCGTACGCTTCGCGTGGGCCGGATCCCCGGTCGCGGGACAAACAACCGCTTCCTCACTCGTTCCGTCTGGCTCAACAACAACAACCTGTCGAGTCTCGGCGGCATCGAGGAGCTCATCAACAACACGCTGGAGCAGCCGAGCGCCCTCACCTGGCTCGACTGCTCGTTCAACGCCATCACGGAGATCGACGAGGAGATCACTCGCTTCCCAAACCTCATGATCCTCTACTTCCACGGCAACTCGATCATTTCGCTGAGCAGCCTGGCGCGCCTACGCAAGCTGACCAAGCTCAAGACGCTGACGCTGCACGGCAACCCCATCGAGGCCATACCGTCGTACCGGGCGCACATCGTCAACCTGCTGCCCACCGTCGGCACGCTGGACTTCTCTCCCGTGGTCCGGTCGGAGAGGGCCGCTGCCCCGCCCACCGGCTCGGCTAAGTGGCTAACTCAGCACTAGTTGCCGACATGAAGAAATAGTTTGCGTCTAACCTGTACATATATTCATTCTGTACTTCAAAGTCCTCGTCTTCTCTTTGACTATGTATTTTAATGTTGAGGAACCAATGCAATTTAAGTTTGCAGTTTGTAAATTAGGACTGAGCTAACATGTGAAAATAAATCATTTACTTGAAGCATGAATCGTTCTTCTGTTGGAAATACTGCATACATTGTGAAGAAATAAGGTTTTGTAGAGAGAGATAATCCATGTTGACTCCCTGTAGTCTACACTCGCTTAGGAGAGTCCTACAATAATATGCCCGAGTACTATATGATGGGTTTTCAGTAGGGTTGCCGTTCGATACGAATTTCAGTATTGATAATCGGACCAGTTAAATTGATTATCGATCGCGATAATCGTTTAAAAAAATATCGATCGATAATCGATAATCGAATCAAAATTAGGCCTAAACTTGCTCGTATACCAAAGCGGACCGTGGACCTTTTGCGAGTGCATCCTTTTGTTCCTCCTATTTGCTCAGAACAGGGTTTTTCCACACTGTAATAGCAACGTCTTTCACGAGCTCCCCCTCCGGGCCCCCACGCGTCTGGCCGGCGCGACGAGAGCGAGCTAAGTGGAGTAGACAGACCGCGCTATGCTACCCGGCTTGAGTGTTGTCTTTGTGAAGGTCGTTCTTCTTGGAAATCGTGGTTCTGTGAAGTTTCATTTCAGCTTTTGTTGAGATTGTCGTTCATACATTTACGAGATATCAGTTTAACTATTCAATGCTCCGATATTTATTACGTGACGAGATGAATGTTGTTAGACATTAGTTTGGAAGACGACGTAATATTGGTGTGAGAGAACCGATAAGATAATAATTATTATCGTAGCACTACGGAAAGAAGAAAAGCGATTATGAGTTGGCGATGAGTGGGTAGGAATGCATCTCGATAAAATACTTGTTGACCTTGCTTGGACGTGACGCGCCGAGGTTGTGCAATCAGCGCCTGATCGGCGCGGGAATGCAGCCCGCCTGCTGCCGCCCGAGCCGGGCCGGCCCGTAACACACACGCGTCATGCTGGTGGCCTATATTGCACAGTGCAGGCGCTTCGTACCTCACGCCTTACGAGTGTTGTAGATCTCGCAGTGGACGCATTTTTCACGGAATAAAGCGATTAATGTCTTGACTGGTACTATTTTATGAAGTTCTGCAGAGCGGGCGGAAAATTCAAATTCTCGGGCGGGCGAGAAATTCGATTATCGATCGATTTGGGAAATAATCGTATCGATCGATATATCGATTATCAAATGGCAACCCTAGTTTTCAGTGCCAACCAAAAATAACTGAGAGTTATTAAAACTTGACCAAATAAGAGTTCTGGTGCTGCTGCTAGCTCTAGATAGTGGTGGCTGCCCCACCACCACCACATGATTATATGACCCCCTCCCCCCCCCCCCCCCACTTCAGAACACATCCACTATCCAGTCACACCTTACATCACTACTAGCTACAATTGAAAAACTAATTGCAGTCAGTATGCTAGTGCGTGTTCAGTGTTTAAGCATGTGGGAAAAAAGCTTATTTCCCCCCACTATGCATCTGGCTCTAGGCCAAAATATGCTACTGAATCAAGCTAACCCTTATTTTTTTTCATATCAAATCAAACTTTGAACTTTCTTAAAAGTCCCCAAAGAAAGGAATAAATACATGGTAGGTAGTTAAAACTCATTTTCATCAAGTTTCTTACATTAACATGGAGTTGATTCCATGTTTTAAAATAACACTTTAACTACTAAATTACCACATTTATGAAATGCATAAAGGGTTAGAAACGGCACACGTTGAAGGTTCAAACAGGATGTAGAATTAAAATGGCTCCCGGAAACCCACTGCCTTTGTAACAGAAGTTACTGTTGCTTATGACAGCCTGTGATTGGCAATTTAGAAGGTGTTACCTGGTCCAGTGTCTGAATTTAGTCAGGAAGGCACAACATTCATATAGTTTGTTTTCGAACATGATTTACATTGGGGAAGTCATATGATATGAAAATTCATATCGGTAATCGTGCCGAAATGAGAATGTTATCTCAACAATATCGTGTTTAAAAAATATTGCGCTGATATGGTCACTTTGCAATCGGCATAAAACTCGCATTACGCATTTGCGTCAATTTGAATTGCGCGGCATTTTAATGCTGGTCGTCGGATTGGCCGCCACCTATGATGGGCCCCTCGATGCCCATCCCACGAGCAAGTGTGCGAGAGAGAGTGCGCGAGCGACAAGTGTCGACCTCGATCGGGGTGGGGGAGTGGTACTGTGAACGTGAAATACATCGTGAGTGGGAAAAAAAATTTTGAGTCGCTGGGAATTCCATGAAATTCACTATTCAGGAGAAAAATATCGTTTAGCAGCATCGATTACTATTAAGTCACAAACCTGTATACACTAGGTACTGAATTTGCCACTATTAAAAATCTGGATTCCCGATAATTATCGTGACATCGCTAGCAATATTGATATTTTACGATTATCGCGATACAGCCACCGATATTGCAATAATCAAATCAATATTATTAATATTATCGATATACGATTATCGTTGACATCCCTTATTTAAATTCTTCAAACCAAACTTGGACTTGTCAAGAAGGTTCAAATTCGGTTCGTTTTCGAACGGGTTTGCACACCCCTACTAATATTTTGTAATGTGTTCCAGAGGAGCCAATGTGCAGAATATGCCGCGAGGCCACTGTAAGATGTGCGACCTCTGAAACTTTGTGTAATGTGTTCCAGGCGAGCGAATGTGCAGAACATGCCGCGAGGCCACTGTAAGATGTGCGACCTCTCGTTCCTGGGCAACATCACCGCACATCGCAAGGCCCCACTGCATCTCAAGCTGAAGAGCTTTCTTCACCCCAACTGTGTGCCGTGCGGCAAGGAGTTTCCGGCTCGCATGGAGTGGGACATGCACAAGCTCACCGTCGACCACTTCAAGGTGAGTGTGTACATTTCAACGGGATAGTCTTATTCTTCGAGAGATTTGAACATTTAAAAGTGAAACATTGATCTAAACTTTCCAACTACAGTGAAACCTCGATGCATCGTTTCGCGGACCATCGTTTTTCGGCATCCATAGTTTTTTTTAAGAACTCCCAAGAAAATACCCATTTAAGCAATGATAATAAATATTGCATTCATCGTTTCCCGATCGATCGTTATTCCGCATTCATCGTTTAAAAATCCAGTCCCCGAGCGTAATAATTGCTGGATGCATCGTTTTCGTTCGTTCCGTGAGTACTTTTTGCAGGCGACTGTACGTGTCATACGAACGACGTCGCCTGGCTGGCTGAGTGCCAGCTGGGACTGGGCGCATGCGCGTGGGCGGTACGTAGTATCTACGCATTCCATATCATCAATGCGATGCCGAGCGAGTTTCTGAACCGGAGTGGTGCAGTCAATGCAACAGTTGTTTGTTTGGCTCGCTCTGTGGTTGACAGTGTCGAATCCGATCAAAAGGCTTGTGTTTGACCTGTCACGTTGTGCGAGGTAACGCGCGTGTATTGTGTCTTACAAGATCTTAATCAGTAATTATTAAGTGTTAAGTCTACATTATGTCTTAGTAGAATAGGCCCAATTCCCTCCTTCCATTAGAATGTGATTGTAGCAAAAGTGTTCCGGTACATAGCCTATTATTACGCGTCTGTCAAATGTGATGCAATCTCGAGTTCTCAGTACGCCGGCCGGCCAGCTGCTTGCTGGCGAGACAGGGTCAACGAAACATGCTGTGAGTGCGGGCTCTGGAGTGGGTGGGGGGGGGAGCGAGCTATCACTGGAGAGAGACAAACTGTGATATCTTGCAGTTATTTCTCGTAGCTTACACAGGAACTAGAAATCATCAGGTTACATTGAAGCTTTTAAGTCCATTATTTTTATACTGAACATCAATTCAGTTCGTTTTTTGAGACTACTATAAATAATTTATGAAAAAGAAGTGTTTTTAAATTGTTTTTTGATCCATCATTTTTCTGGATCCATCGTTTTTTTTTTTTAAATATTCCCCCGAAAAACGATGCATCGAGGTTTCACTGTATTATGGAGAATACTGTGTATAGATTCCCACCAAAAATATGCTGTCTTGATACTGGATTTGGATCATCATCATCATTATCTGTTGCCACGTCCAACTCTGCGTTGGGTCGGCATTGAAGACAGGCCTCTCCATCTTCGTCTGTCCTGCCACCACTCTTCTTCCACCACATTCCAGTCACCTCCACGCTGTTCTACATCTTTACATCTTTACATCTCTACCACACTATTCTGCCATTGTTGTCGTGGTCTGCCCCTTGGCGCCTACCTGCTTTCCAATTCCATCATCCTTCTCGGTAATCTCGATCTTTCCATCCTTTTGACATGTCTGAACCACTTTAATCTTCTCTCTCCAATTTGCTATATTAAATTCCTCACGCCTACTTGATCTCGGATATCCTCATTCCGTATTCGGTCCCATCTAGTCTTACCTACAACGCTTGTCAAAAACTTGTTGTTCTTTGCATTTCTTACACTTTGGCCTTTTTTTGTTTGGATAATGAAATCATTTTGAAAATTAAAACCAAGACTCTTAGACCGGGAGGATATCAGCAAAAATCACTAACACACAATCAATAACCACAGTCAGAAATAAAAACACTTGCCAAACGTGCGTAAATTTTCAGAAGCTCGGCTTCCTTCCTCGGACGCGAGGAAAGTGCCATCTCTCAGTGCTACATAAAGTCTCCGCCGTGCGCATCGCCAGACCTAGGCCTAGTTGTGCGCACACCATCGGTCTCCAAAGTGGCGGGAAATCAGCACTAGGCTGGCTGACAGCTCCAGGTTCAAAATCCATTGTTGCGGCCTCTTTTGATGACCGTGGTTATTGTTTGTGAGTTTGTGTTTTTAATTGAAATCATTTTGAATAATGGGCAAGTGAGTACCCAACTTTTTGCGTTGGGTCTTTTAATTGGCATCCAATCCAAAAATTTAACCATGTTTATGGAAAATAAATTTACATTCATTCAGACATGCAAAATGTATCAGCTTATTTTAGGTATGTGCATGTAGCCCAAAATTCGGGTTGTGTTTGGGTTATTCTCCGGCAAGATGACTCGAGAGTCGAGTCATTTGAAACTTCTATCAACATTATTTATGCTCGTAAACAAAAGACAGTTTGTACGACTTGTAGCGCATAGTCAAAATCGAAACGCCAATTGTTCATATCCTTTCATGGGTAGAAAGGAAACCTTGTAGGCCTACAACACTCAAACGTCTATAACCATTCTTCCAGATGACGTGTTGCATGGACAAGAAGGTGCGTGCTCTAACGGGCAGTCCCAGCGCTCACCGCAATAGCAGCGAAGTGAACTACGCCAAGCTGGTGCCCAAGTTCCCGGAAGGTCTACACAGTGTGGCCGGGAACCTGGATGAAGAGAAAGCGGACCAGTTACCGGCGACAGATGGCGAAGCAGAAGCCGGGTGAGTGAGATATATTCAAGTGGATCCACGTAAATAAATGACTAAATCAATAGGCCTACAGCGGCAGCTTGGTCTAACGATCCTTTACAAGTCTCGATAATCACATTAGCCGTCGGCGATGGCCCATAAGATTAGGATGCAGGCCCAAAGCGTATGCCACTAGGAGGACGTGGGTTCGAATCCCACACAAGGCATGTTTTTTTTTTCGTAATTGTCCTTCACTCTCATTTATCACCACTTATTGTCTCGAACAGCAAATTGCTATAATAGAGACATTAAGCAACAATGATCATCATCGTCAGTAATCAATGCTTAAGGGAAATAAATCATTCATTCTCTCTCTTGAACAGTAGCCTACTGTATTAGTAGGGACTAGGGATAGAGGAAAATGGTGATAACAAAATTCATGATTTTTTTTAAAATGTCCATTTTATTGCCTAAAATGTGATATTGTCAACGAATTAGTACATCATTTAGAGATGGAAAAACCACATTAATTTGAAAACGTGAATTTCATGAAATCTCGTGTAGGAACTGGTACTACCCAAATCAAATATGATTTATTGATTATTGAAACCTTTTCCAGCGGACCGAAGTACGATCCAAAATCGGTGTTTGGATTGAACATGCTATGCCACGGCCAACATTGCGGTGTGTGCAACAAGTTCTTTGCCAGACGGCCAGACTCGATGGAACATTGCAAGACACGCACTCACTTCGACAACGTCAATGCATTCAAGACCAAGGTATGCAGACAATCTCAACTTACATTATCTTGTCAGTTGTCATACATTACACAACTAGGCCTACATATTATATTAAAAGGAAAAACCATAGTAGAAACTATTTTTAATGCAACTAAATGCTAGTGCAGTTTTCAATTGAGCTCAAAGTTCATTGGGCCTTCAAATTCCAACTCGACACCTTCTCGCGGTTTGGCCCGTGAATAGGGGAGTTTCACTCCCTGAAACTAATGGCGAGCTCTGGGTCGTCGTCGGGGAACCCCTTCCCTTTGACTACCTCCCCGACGGCGACGACAATGACAACACGGACGGATGATGACACAGACGACGACGACCACGAGTGGGGAACCCCTGCCCACCCCATCTGCTTGTGGCTTGTTTTGTCCAGCCCTGGCCTGTCCACCCCTTGTCCCCCTGCGTCATCCCTTACGTCCCTCCCTTCGTCTCGATTAGCCAAGTTGCATAAAAATGAGACGTAAAGCAATATTTAATCCAAAAATCAAAGTTCATTATACTTCGGTAGGGGTGTGCGAATAGTGATTTTTGAGTTCGAATACGAATATCGAATAGTACACAGTAAAAAAGTCGAATATCAAAGTCGAATATCGAATAGTTGTCAAAACAGTGCGCACACATAAAAATAAACATTTAGTTGTTTTTAAGTTTTATTTATTATGGCTATTAATATTAATATTATTAATTAATAATAGGATCTTTGGTCCTAGGTCTAGGCTCTACCCTAGGCTAGCCTCGGCAAAATTCAATGGCTAGGCCTAGCCCCTAGCACTAGGCCTAGGCAGGTTGGCCTAGGTAGGCTAGTCTAGGGCCTAGGGCCTAGGTCTAGGTAGGGCCTAGGCTCGGGGCCTAGGCCCTAGGCCTAGCATTGTGCAAAGCACAGGGAATTAAAAACAATGTTCGTTGTTCTGACCTGTGGGGGTTTTTAATTTTTTTTGCAATGCATACATTCGGCTTCGATCCCTTTTTGGTTGAAAAAGTACCAAATCGCACTTTTTTTGCCGTAGGCTAGGGCCTACGCCTAGACTTTGAAGCGGGTAGGGCTAGGCTAGGCCTATGTCCGTTTCGGGCTCAAGGCCCGCTTCTTCTTCGTAATCTGTAAGCACGAGAGCCCTATGCGGGTTTTTACATGAGCATTTACCCGAGAAAAAACCATGTTTAGAACTTTTTCGCAAGAAAGATACGGTTTGCATCACGTTTTCGGAGTAATTTCTTACGTTCAACGACGTCGTGACAACGGTGATATCAGATGCTGTTGTTTGTCGAAGTTGGTACAGCTTGGTTTGGTTGGTACGACCGCTGAAACACGTTGCGCGGAGTTGACGATAGGGTGCGTCAATCGGTAATGTAGTTTCCTGCATACTAGCGGGAATTTCAAATCGAATACTTCGGGAATTCGAATACTTCGGAAATTCGAATAGTTACTAATCGAGCTTCAAATCAAATACGAATAGTAAATTATTCTCGAATACTTCGAAAATTTCGAATATTCGCACACCCCTAACTTCTCCCCTTAGGGTTAGATTCATTGTTGTCCTCATTGCACTTACAGGAGTCCCTCGATAATTAGAAGTCAGGAGGACCCTCCAAAAGCCATTTTGAAATATACAAATTCAAATTAACCCGAAATTCAAAAAAAGTTTGTTAAAAATACGTTTGAACGTAATATTTTGGTCATTCGGTAAAATTGTAAGCATAGTGAAGCTTTTCAAAGTATGAGTAGTAGGGATGTGTAGAGATGTAAAATTTCCGGAAAGATAAATCTCGGAAATTTTCCGGAAATTTTCCGGAAATATTTCCGTGCCTAAAATACATGCAAATTGCAAATATAATGTGGTGGAGTGTAAGGATACGGTTACCTGAGTCTGTATGCAGGATGATAATATTGAATCCTACATAGAGATGATACAGGCTTCAATGAAGCTGTCGAAGCGAACTACGGCGATTCACACTTTGTTCTGTTTGTTGCCACGAATTTTGAGACATCGGCCTACTAGACTGGGACCCCCGAGATTCAGATCTTAATGAATGGTTGGAAACCACTGTACTTCCCTGCGTAATTGAATCAGAACAACTGGCCTCTTCGTCTAACATTACAACAGACTCTTGCTCTTCATCTAAGTCAATGTGACTGACACTAACATCATCTTCATCTTCATCGGAAGAAGTGATAAGAAGTCTGCTCCTAGTCCCGTTTCCAGTATTATTACCAGGTCTACTAGGTGTGGTAGGTGTAGACCCACTGCCACTGGTAGCGTGTTGTGTGAGCTTAAACTTTTTCTTAACATCTGAAGGGCATTTAAAACACCCCTCCAAGTGCTTTCGCATCCTTGTAACATTCATGATATACAGTTTTGCACAGAACTTGCACCCATAGGAATCATTTTTAGTGTTAACTTGTGGTTATTTTATAAAGTAACTTCTTATTAGTTTATTTTGATGTTTCCCCATGCTGCAAACTTACAAACTAGGCCTAGGCCTACACTAAAACAATTAATACAATGTGAACTTGTCACTTGTCACATTCACATGTACATCAACCCTTCTTCTTCTTGTTTTTTGTGGCCTTGGTTGCTTGGACCATGTGGCCAGTTAATATCTAGGTATTTTATTGCATTAAGAATAACTTAAGAATAACTTTATTCAACTTGATGTGCACATGGTACATGCATAACTCATTCATTCATAAGTAATAAAAATAAGAACAAAAGGGAAATGGAAAAAGCTGGGTGTCATGAGCTTGGAAACTATATATTAGCATTATTTCCAAGTGCACTGCCTACCTCATTCCTTTACATCTTTGCTACATTTTGTGCGGGAAATTTAAAATATATTTCCGGAAATTTTCCGGAAAGATAAACTCGGAAAATTTCCGGAAATATTTCCATTTCCGGAAAATTTCCCGTGGAAATATTTCCCATTTACATCCCTAGGGATGTGCAAACTGCGAACCCACTTTTTTTACTTTTGAACTTAACTCGAACTTTACCATTAAAAAAAAACTTCGAACTTTACCGAACTCCAATCCAACTTAAAGGTATATCAAACCATCAAACACTTATAGGTAAAATAATGATAAGTCTGGACCGGCATCTCCACCAAGAAAGTATGTAACTTCTGGACCGGCACCTCGACCATCAATTTTTTGTTTTTAAATTTGTACCTGTAAACTGAGAACCATTTTGTGACATGTCAAATAAGATGTGACCGCACACCACCACAATTTAGTAAAAAAAAAAATTCAAACTCGAACCGAACTCGAACTTAGAAAAAAGTTTGAGTTTGAATTTCGAACTTTTGCACATCCCTAATGAGCAGAGAGCCTACACGATCGTACGAGGACGGAGCCATCTAGCCAGCTGATGTTGACTGACGGCGTCAGGGAACACACGTGGTTCATCCACTCGTGCGGAGCTATCTGTAGATCGGGACTGAGCAGACGATGTACGTATTTACGTTGCTGTCAATAGAAAACGTGGAAGCAGGTATTCTAAAACGTTCCGCGATTTCGTTTTTGTACATTTCTTCAGGTCAACTTCCTTCAATATTTCTATCTTCTTGTTCGACGTCATTTTATCACACGTTTTACATTGTACGTACACGTCACTCAACACTTCGCAGACCAGGGACAAACACATCTACCACTGTGCAGTGTGCATCTACTTGACGAGGCATCAGGAAGTGAATGCATGCTTCCCTTGGCAACCTTCCAGCCTTTGTTTATCTCATAAGTCTAGCCAATGGACGCGAGCTATAAATAGCCCGGGGAGTTCCCGGTTGATGCCGCAACATTGCGCGCTACCGGTACACTCCGTTCCAAAAACATGACTCCTTTTTTCAATTTATTGCGTCAAATTTCAAACTTGGGACTCAATATGAGATGACTTCAAAATGCGAATTATACGTACTGAATTTCGAAGTAACCAAATATAAAATAACATTTTAAGTTCTATAGGCTACTGATGTTTGGGACCAATGTTTTTGTTCAAAATTTGCTGAACTTTGAACTATAAGAGTTCGAATTGTCAGGACTTCTGTACCTAATATGAAATGCGGATGCCTTATATAATAATTAGGGATGTGCGGGTAGTGGTTTTTGAACTCGGGTCGGGTAATTGAAAGTACCCTCGGGCTCGGGTAATTGAAGTACCCTCGGGTCGGGCTCGGGTAGTGAAATTTTTTTTTATTTGAGAATTCATTAAAAAAAAAATTCCTACAAAACAGTTTTGCATTGGTTGCAGGTAGCCACTCTGGGCTGTGTTGACACAAAGTACTTCCAAATCGGCGTCTTATGAACTTTTGCTTGAGTAGGCCTAAGCCTAGTACAGTGAAACCCCGCTATTATCGTTTTCCTGCATCAATCGTTCGTTATTCTCGGAAATAATATCGTAACAATCGTTTTGATTTCTTATATGTGTTTCCGATACGAAAACCCCAAGAAAAACCTATGCGATCGCGTATTTTTCTCTTCCGGCCGACGAAATCATGCGTTTGTACCAGCCATGCATCTGACGAAATCGCGCGTTTGCACCAGCCTTTCGGTCTGACTCCGCCCAACGCTCTGCTGCGCGCAACGATGCGCACTAGATCGGACTTCTAGATGAATTTGCAACTTTGTTCTAGGCCTGCCGCCTCGCCTCCTAGGCATTAGACGATGTTTATTAGCGTTGTTTCTTTTTCACCATTCGCCCACGTACGTAATATTCAACTTGCTTTATGCCGTTATTAGCGTTGAATAACCAGAAGACGAGTAATGACGGTCAGTAGGGCCTATTACTCCAGCGGGAACAGCGCCGGAAGAGCCAAGGACACAGCATCATAGCAAAGCCGCGCCCACGTCGTAGCGATTGGTCCGCTCCGACGTCAGCTGTTCGTTTGGCGTGTGAGCGGGAGGTTTAAAAGGAGCAGATTGGCGTGTTTCTTTATTACTTCTACCCGACCCGACTTTTTCGGGTAGGAATTGACGGCCCGACCCGAGGTCGGGTAATTTTACCTACCCGAAAATTACCCGTTTTTCGGGTACCCGCACATCCCTAATAATAATTATATTACTTCATCAGCTAGGTTAGGAAAAGAGAATTCAACTAAAAAGTAAAACAAAACATCACAATAACGGTAACTTTAAACTTCTGCTACTTGATAAAGAGAACAGCTACGGTAGCTTATAATAATTTGCGGTACGTCAAAATGGTGTCTATCCCTTTCCAGTACAACAACGCCTCTGGGACGTGATAGATCGCCGTGACGCTCCGTACGACGTCCCGGGGACGTCGTTGGTGCGCGAGTTCAAATAACCCGCCATATCTCCGGTACCAGCAGTCCTATCGAGTTCAAATCTTTACCGCTAGATAGCAGAAGGTTCCGCGCGTAAGAATATCGAGGCGACTGCATTACCGGCGTGAAACGCGCATTGATACATCGATGAAAAACATCCGAGTTTGTTTTGTAAACACGCCGGCCGTCAATCGTCCGTCATGGCTGCTAAGCGACCGAAGTTAACTGTTGATGTTGTTAACAATATTCTTTTTGAGAGCGATTATAGCGATTCTGACAACGATGATACTGTTTCTATTTTTAATAATAGTTCAAGTTCAAGTGAAATGGGAGATTCGGACAATGATGATGTTGATTCAAGTGATTCGGAAGTTTCAAATCATGACGGCGCCGGCGTAGGCGTAGGCCTAGGCGTAAATAATGGCTGGGATTGGATTCGCGATCCCAACGCTCCGAAGATTTTCCCGTTTAGTGGATTGAGTGGGGTAAACAGACATGTTTCACGTGATCTAGTTGGTCCTGGTAAAATATTATCTGAGCTTTCCGTTGCTTCGGAATTTCTGACTCCGGAAATATACGACATTATGAGCGAGGAAACCAACCGGTATGCAGCCAAGATTTTATCTACTCCAGGTAGGACCACTACTCTTCTAGAAAACAAATGGTTTGACACAACGCCTTGCGAAATGAAGGCCTACGTTGCTCTTACTATCATAATGAGCCAGGTGAAAAAGCATAGTCTAAGTGATTATTGGTCAACCAAAAAAATCTTGTCAACACCTATATTTAGTGAAACAATGAGCCTAAATCGCTTTAGGTTGTTGAATCGATTCCTACACTTTGTCGATTCAACACAACTTGATGTTACTGACAAGTTGTGTAGGATTAGGCCACTCATCACTCTCTTTGGCACATTATTTGAAGGCAATTATAAAATGGATCAAGATATTTCAATAGATGAAAGCATGATGAAATTCAAGGGCCGGCTTTCATATGTACAGTACAATCCATCGAAGAGGGCTCGTTTTGGCGTCAAGTTTTACAAACTATGCGAATCTATTGTGCTAGGTTTATTATATACCTCGGTAAAGAAGACGTTGTTGGCCAACCAAATGCGGATGTGCCATGCAGCGAAAAGTCATGTCATCGATGGATGGGTACCTTGATGAAGGCTACAGTCTATATGTTGATAATAGGTACTCCTCCCCTACATTGTATACCAAACTTTTAGACAAGGGTACCAATGTAGTCGGCACCGTGAGAAGTAATAGGAAGCAAATGCCAAAGGATGTGGGAAAAGCCAAGCTACAAGTTGGGGAAACCATTGAACGTTCTTGCAATGGTTTACTTGCCCTCAAATGGCGAGACAAGAGAGATGTGTGTATGCTGACCACAATGCACGCTACAGGGAACATGACGGACTCCGGGAAGGTAGATCGCAACACAAACATGCCAAAACTAAAGCCAGAGTGTGTTCTTGCTTACAATAGAAAAATGGGAGGTGTTGACAGATCAGACCAACTTCTGGCATGTTTCCCTATAATGAGACGGTACCACAAAGGGTATCGAAAAATCTTTTGGTACCTTTTTGATATTGCTATGGTAAACAGCATGATTGTGTTCAAAAAACTTGGTGGAAGCAAGAAGATGAGCATTGGGGACTTTCGTCAACATTATTCAGAGCAGTTGCTGCTGTCTGCAACACTTCCACCGTATTCTACAAGAGGGAGACCATCAGTCGCACCGTCGCCGCTCCGCTTGCAAGCGAAGACTTGGGCTCACTTTCCGCAACACATCCCCCCTACGGAGAAGAAGCTACATCCCAAGCGAGTCTGCAAGGTGTGCTCTTCAAAGGGTCAGCGATCTGAGACTACATGGGAGTGCAAAACATGTCTGGTGGCTCTTCATGTACCAGATTGTTTCGAAAAGTTCCACACGCTCCTCCATTTCTAGATGCACATTGCACTTGTCCATCTAATAAAAGTGATTCTAATAATTATACAGACATGTTATATTTTTTTAATTGATAACTACTTTATTGAAAACCCATCCTGAAAATTTTATGTTAATTGGTTGATAACTTTCAAAGCTACAAGCAAAAGTGTATATGGTTTCGCTTTACTTTTGACCGCTTGGAAATTAAATAGGTATTCCCGGGTAAAATAAATGGAAAATAACCGTACTGGAAAGGGCTATATAACAATAAGTGACATTTCTGCATTTTTTTTTACCAATTATTTTTTTAACATAATTGTTTACGTTTATTTTATTTTTTCTCACTTAGCTTAAGGAGGAAGCAGCCGAGAAAGAAAGATTGGAGGCTGAAGCAAAAGCAAGTGCCGAAGCGGAGGCAAAAGCGGCTGCTGCTGCCAAAGAGGAGGAGACTCCTGAGGCCGCGTCCGAAGTACAGGAAGATGAGAGTGAAACTCCTGAAAGTGCTGAAGCCGAAGTCAAGGAAATTAAAATCGGGGACAAGGTTCCGGTGAGTAATGACAAGTACCTGCCTTGGCTGTCTGTCATGCCTTGCATTCCAGTCACAGTGGGTTGGGTAGGTCACATAGATAATTTATATTGTGATAATATATTGAAGGCGTGTAGCTCAATAATGAGGTTGTCAAGGGATATTAATATTATGTTTATGTTTTGAGGTCTGAAAGACAAGATCTAAATAAATCATCATGTTATGCCCAGTTCACATAATGTCGTAGTTGTAGTCCTAGTCGTAGTAGTAGTCACAACTCACAAGCAATGGCTTTTAGGGCTGCCCAACAATATCGATAATTCGATACGATATCGATATGAAGAAAAAAATTCGATATCGATATGGAAATGTATATCGTTTGATTTAAAAAAAAAAAAAAATAAAAAATTTGTTGGTGTGGCAGTGAGTTATGGTTCTGCAGCGCTGTTCCTTCCCCCCCCCCCTCCCACGCCACCAACTACATATTGATAAGTCAGTTTGTCTTCGGGCCAAGACTGCTTTGTTTTGTTTATCTTATGAGATAAGATAACAAGACCACATGTGTAATCTCATTCATATTATCAGCAAAGCATAAAAGGCAGCTCAAGTTGTTACACTGGTGTCCAGACAGAGTCAGGGAGAGAGAGGTAGAGCCAGAGAAGTCAGTTAGCTTCTATCTCTTCGCAGGGCCGCCGCAAGTATTGTTGTGATTGTTCTTCATGGGACGGACAGTGGCATGTCTGCATTGCCGGCGGGGCCTTGGCTACGCCCAAAGAACGTAATAACACGTTAAAAAAAAAAAAAAAAAACGATATCGATACTCGATTTGAAAAGTTTGATATCGAATCACGATATCGATATATCCCCTTACGATATCGATATGATGTTTTTTATCGTTGGGCAGCCCTAATGGCTTTAACAAAGAACTTCGCGTAAAGATGTGTCATTTATTGTCGAAGCTCTTTGGCATTTGGATGTGACGTCATCCACGTAAAACCTTGATAGAAACGGGAACCAGAAGTAGTCTCTCAATTGACTCTCAACATAGTAGCGCAACTGACTTGAGTAGGTATCATCTCATCTCATTGGTGTGTTGTAAGTGACGTTTCAAGCCCTGATTCGCTCGTCGTAAGAATTTGTGGTTTAGAAAGATGAAAATTTTCATCTTTCTTACGACTGTGACTAAGACTAAACCATACGACGTGTTCCCTATACTTTACCATTGCTTGTGACTAGGACTACGACTACGACTTTATGTGAACTGGGCATTAAAGAATATTGTTTCTTATTCAATTTATAAGTTGTAAAAAGTATTTGAATGTATTTCTTTAAACCCTGTCGGTGAGCCGACACTGTCCTTATTTCAATTCAGGGTAACCACAAACCTGGAATTAGGCCTAATCAAATGTTTCAATCAGTTTAGGCCCCTATACTAGAGAAAATGCTGTTTTAGCACAGGTTAAGAACATATTCTGTAGGGCTGCCCAACAATATCGATATGAAGAAAAAAATTCAATATCAATATGGAAATGTATATATATATTTTATTTTATTTTTTTTTTCAAGAAATGGTTGGTGTGGCAGTGAGTAATGGTTCTGCAGCGCTGTTCTCCCCCCCCCCCCTCCCACACCACCAACTACATATTGATAGTCAGTTTGGCTTCAGGCCAAGACTCTTGCTGCTTTGTTTTGTTTATGTTATGAGATAAGATAGCAAGACCACATGTGTAATCTCATTCATATCAGCAAAGCATAAGAGGCAGCTCAAGTTGTTACACTACAGTAGTGTCCAGACAGAGTCGGGGAGAGAGAGGTAGAGACAGAGAAGTCAGTTAGCTTCTATCTCTTCGCAGGGCCGCCGCAAGTATTGTTGCGATTGTTCTTCATGTGACGGGCAGTGGCATGTCTGCATTGCCGGCGGGGCCTTGGCTATGCCCGAAAAACGTAATAAGACGTTTTAAAAAAAAAAAAAAAACGATATTGATAGGTACTCGATTTGAAAAGTTTGATATCGAATCACGATATCGATATGATGTTTTTTATCGTTGGGCAGCCCTAATATTCTGTAAAGTGTATGTAGTAGACCTGAATACTTGTTCGTAGAGACCAGTAACTCGGCGCCCAACCGTCGCGTATCTAGGTCTGCTTGATATTCTCATGGAGCAAAGTTCTTTGGATTCAATCGGTGGCTGTCTTTCTTTCTTTCTTTCTTTCTTTCTTTTCTTTCTTTCTTTCTTTAAATATGCACTACCCAAGAATACAATAATTCCAGAAAACAATGGATGCATACTAAAGTTAAATAAATTAGCTAAATAAATATGTAAGATAGGCATAGAAAAAAGTACATGAATGACTTCTCCTAGAGTTCTAACTTCTAATAGTGGGTGCTATTGTTTTTTTTTTGCCGAAGAATAAGATGCAAAAGAGATACTTTAAATATAATTATTGCAATGAGATTGGAGAAGGGAATTGACAGGTTGGGAAAGCAAAGAGAACATAAGTCCCAACCTGAAGGGCTGGGGGCGACAAAACTTTTCACCTGCTGATGACAACTGCAGCTAATTTAAAGTTGTTACCTTAATCCACGACGCGTTTCGTCCTTCTGGGACTCATCAGGCAGATCCCGCAGATGGTGGCCACTAAAAATCAGCTAACTACATGCAAACAAAACTCACAACACATAACCAAACCTGTGGTAGGGCTGTGGAGGTGCCGGTCCAGAATTTATGCGATTTTTGGTGGAGTAGCCGGTCCAGACCGAACAGACGACATTGTTCCGTGAAGCGGGCTCCGCGGAAACAGACCGCCAAAATAACGGCGAGGAAATAATGTATTAATTTAATTTTTGTTGAAATTCAGATTCTTTTTGTAATTTTTTTTTAACAGTTTTTGTGAAATTGCAAAAAAATGGGTTTTTAGGTTTTACTTGAGTATCACCATTTTTTAGTGATGTGGATTTACCATAAATTTAAAACGCAAGTAATTTACCGCTAAATTTACCACCGAAAAACGGTAAAATCGATAAAATTTTTATTTTGGCCATATTAATATATTGAGCATATTGGCATAGACGTAGGGATGTGCGAGTACTCGAAAATTCGAGTCGAGTCGAGTAGTTGCAACTCGACTCGAGTGGTTCGAGTACTTTACGAAAATCGAGTCGAGTCGAGTAGTTTTTGTTGACTGAGCCGCCGACTACAAATTGTTCAGATTTATCCAACAGGTAGCGCTTCCATCAAAATCGCGTAAGAATCGATTGTTAAGTCGACAGGTCGAATTTTGCTATGATGACGTCATGATGACAAGCTAGTAGCGACGCCATTTTCAATACTTGCTTTGCTTGTTTTTACGATTTTCACGCTGTTGTCACGGCGTCACTTCACAGTTTAATCGTCGTAATTGCATAAATGCATCATTTTTTTATAGTGATAGAACCAAGTGAACAACTTATCACGGAGAATATAGACAATGTTGACGGTCCAAGTCCAAGTGTAGCATCCCGCAAGCCTAGGCTCCCCTAGGCTAGGGCCTAGGGCCTAGGGCGACCTAACCAAGACGCGTATTTTTTAAACAGTTTTACGATCATAAGAAACCATTATTAATGTTGATTTTGATGTGTTGTCTTCAGGTTTGTCTATGAAAGTTGCATTGCTTCTTAATTTGATCGATCTTATTATGATTTTTCGTCGGGAAGTTGCTTGTTGGTTGGTTACAAGGCTAGATTAGGCCATAGATCTAGGCCTAGGCCTAGGCTAGGCCCTAGGCCCCCCTACCCCTAAAACGTTTTCCCCACATGATTAAAAATACATCAGAAGAATCCCTGGACATTTATGACAAGAATGCGCTATATTTACTACTTGCAATGTTATTATTGTGCGAGATAAGCCAGGGAACCTAGGCCACTGAGCTCTGTGGCCTAGCTAGGCCCTAGGCCTAGGCCTAGGCCTAGGCCTACTTCTGGAGATGGCTTTTCCAAAATGCCTCGTTTTTGGGCTTTCAGGTAGGGCCTAGGCCTAGGCCTAATGAGGTGATTTTTAAAACATTTTACTTAATATTATTATGTTGATCTCAATCTCGATATTAGTTTGATCTCGCTCGAGTCTTGCTCGATCTCGAATTTTGCTCAATCTCGCTCGAAATTCAAGCAGGAATTCTCATTTCTGCTTGATCTTGCTCAAATTTTAAAATTGCTGCTTGCACAGCCCTAGCAATCAGTATTCTACATCACCTTTTCTCTTCTAGATATGCCCGAATATGTTCCGAAAAGAAAAGACGATTCCGAAATCGAGAATATCTTGGGCATGCATTATCAAATTTTTATGTCATGTCTGTGACTGTCATTTTGTTTGAAAATTACAGATGACTTAATTGCTGAAATCATTAAATGAGTACTATTTTATTTTACCTACAAACCCACTGATATTTACTAAGTAGCACCGAATGAAACTTGGCCTAGGCTATGCCAAATCGCTTTACTTACTGCGTACTGTTGTGTGGTACGTGCTAGAGGGACAGAGGTAGTTTTGTCCTTTTTTTCTTTGCATACTAAAATAGTACCTTCATAATTATTTTAAAAGGTGATGTGGAGTTTCATTCAGCGCTATTTAGACCTGTTTTTCCGCTACTGGTCCATGTACAGTATTTAAAAAAAAAATGCACTACTCGAAACTCGACTCGAGATCGTTGGTTTTTTACTACTCGAACTCGAACTCGACTCGACTTGAAAAAGTGCTACTCGCACACCCCTACATAGACGTAAATAGTTTTTGGGATGTGGAAGGTGTATTTCAGTTAAAAGAGCATATATTCACCCTACATTTATTTACTGTTCCATACAAAGTAGGCCTACAAACTAAACAATAATGTAGGTATTAATTTAATTACCTTTGTATCCGGCTTGCAACCGGTCACGACGTCTTGCAACACCACCCACACCGCTTTAACATTACCAACGAACCGGCCACCTGTAAACTTTGTAATTTAGAAGACCAAGACAGAGCGCATCTCTTTAGATGCGCCGCCCTCAAGAGTGACATTGACTCCCTGCCCGATGAACTGAGCAGGATAGAAAAGGAGGCAGTCAAATATTGGATAGCAAGACAGAAGAATGGCTAAAGAGGCCAACTTTGCACAAGAAAGGAAAAAAAAAAGTTTTTTTTGTGGTTATTGTATGATATTTTATTTTATTATTTATTTAAGTAAATAAATAAAATTAAAATTAAAAATTATTATTAGATTCAAATGAATGTTTTAGCCTACTCAGCTAATGAAATAGACTGGAGTATGTCTAGCTACACAAAAGCTCTTTTTAGATTTATTGATTGAATTTTTTAAGTGTTAATTGACTTGTTTCCACTGCATTCTTGTTGTGTAGGTTCTTATTAGTCTTTAGAATATAATGGTGAAAAATTTGAAAATTTTACCATTTTACCGACATGCTCGGTAAATTTACGGTAAATTCTCTTAATTATTAGCCCCCAACTTTCAGCACATGCTACAAATAGAAAAGATTGTGTTCTTTAGTTTTTTTATAGAAAGTAGTGTAAATAAAATAATAAATTTGTTTTGATGTTGGTCCAAAACGTTCCAAGTCTTCTCTATTAACTAAGTCCCTGCATGTGTTCTTAGGTTGTATGTCTGAAACGCACGAGTGGGAGCGAGATAGAAGATGAGGGCAACTGGAAGCGTAGTCGCTCAACGAAGAAGGATGAAGAAGATGAAGATGATGAGAATGTTGAGTCGCAGGACGATGACGAGGCCTTGAAGGTTGAAAACTATTTTCAAACAATACTGTATTGCAATTGCATATTATTATACTACAAATACCTGGCATATTCATTGACCCGAATGTAGTATGGCATCGAATATGTAATCAAATATAATATAGTTTAAACAATTTTTATCATTATTCTTTTCAATTCAAATGCTATTTTTTATAATGGTTAAATTTAATATATTTTCATTATTTAATCCAAAAATTTATATATATAAATTATAAATCCAAAAATTTGCGTTTATAGCAAATTAATAAACCGTTGCTTATTTGTCCATAGAACATCGACATTGGGATAATACAAGATGCAAATGTAAGAGACAAAAGTTTACATTTTATTCAACAAAGTGTGTAGTATATACGTATTACATAAGGTGCGTTCGGCAACTATGTCAGAGTAACTCTGTTTTATAACCCGATCACCAAAGAAGTGACCTGCCTCGGGAGCACTCAGGTTATGGCGGGAAATACAAAGCAATGTGAATTCGATGGTGGTGTTTATAAGTTGCTGTGAGTGATACGTGGATATTTTGGCGCAAAACATTGTCATTGAGTAGGCCTTGTGCTGCCTTTTTACAAATTAACGTTAGGTAACATTGAAAACGTTATTTACATTGTTTATTTATTTTATTTATGTTTAGCTCCTGCTGTCACGGCAGCCATTTGTAAACAAACCCACCTCCGAGTCGCTTTAGTTTACTCGGGTTGAAAATGCTCATCCGGTAAAGTGAAACCACGTGACATAACTGATCGTACGGGTTACTCTGGCGGGGTAAACGAAAGTGCCTAATGGTGTACCGTACACAAGTATTTTGTAGCTTTATAAAAGAGTGCATGCGCACATGGGCCTAAGCATATGTTTATTCTTTAGGTAGCCTAGGCCTACACCTATGTAAATTGAATTACATTAGGGCCTAGGCTTATGAATGGAATTGTGATGTGAAATACTAGTCCTAGGCCCTTCAGGACTAGTCATGATGTGGATTTGAAATGGTTTGCTTAGGCCTAGGAAAATAAATGTAGGCCCTAGACATGCACTGTGGATTAGGCCTAGCTTAGGCAAGGTTACTTACTTATTGAGGTAGTAGCTTCGAACGGCCTTAGCATAGGTCCTAGTCCTGAAAGGCCTAGGATTATTTCACATCACAATTTCAGTTAACCCTCGGCCCTAATGTAGTTCAATTTGCAACGTGTAGGCTTAGGCTAGGCCTGCCAATAAACTTAATACTTGGGCACATTGATACAATGTTCATAAGGAGCTTCTTTCTCTTCTCAGCATGTCTCTATTGGCCGTGTTTGTTATTCGACAGTAATAAAATTAATTAAACCTGTTGTCTCACAGCTGCTGGACGCCCTTGAGAAGTACGACCCCCTGGAGGCGACGTCTCCCGACCCCAGCGCCGTGGACGCCGAGCTCTCTCAGACCGGCGAGGCCGAAACCACCGAGACCAGCAGCCCCACAACCAAGGCGGGCAACAAGGCTCGCCGAGGACGCAAGAGGAAGTAGCGCGCGACGCCCCTCTGGGACATTTAGATTCCCTAAAAGAATTCCTTACTTTTATGCTCTTGTGAGCTCAACAACAATGTGAATTTAATATGTAACTATTCACGGCATTCCGTATTGTTTTACAAAGACTTTCAGGAGATAATGTTGCATCTTTCAATGCTAGGAATTGTCTGAACTTAATTTTAATTGTTTATGTTGCATAGTTTGCAACTTCTCTTGCAACAAATATCTTTTTTATTATGACACCACTAGTTTTTTAGTTCCAGACACCGCCATTTTATGAGTTTGAAAACAAAATAAAGTGAATACAAAGTAATTGAGTTGTTTTGCTCTCAGACTTATACCTTAGCATTGTTATTGAGTTGGCTTGGCCACCCACGAGACTTCTAAAGCAGCGAACGCATTACAGCCGTTCCGTTCAGTTCCTTCCAGTTCAGCATTCTGCGTCAAATTGAAATGCACTGACTCATATGAGACACCGCACAATTTCTCTGCTCTGCCTAGTACATTCTAACTTCCCCTCTTACGCACGGTTCCGTTTATCCTTGGTTGCTCGATTGAGCAACATGGACGGACAGCCAGACGGGGTAGGAGACAGTTCCAATTGTAGAGAGCACCGTGTTGCTGTTGAGTTCGCTCCTAAAAATTGTGCTACCATGGGGTCGAGAAACAGAATTGGACTGGTGAACCGAGTGTAGCACCTGGTCGCACAACCCTGAGCGGAGCGTCTAGTGCGCGGCACTTGGGATAGTAGCGAAGTGATTACTCACACCACTCTGGCCACGGAACTGAACGGAACGGCTGTAATGAATTCACTGCTTTACGCTCGCACTAGAGTTAAGACTTCTTCGGAAACTTCAATGTATCATCCTTCTCACTAAATTACTGTGGTATCGTAGTGATGTATAATGCTCGAGTATTTTCTTTTGGAGAATATTCTCAAGCACAAGCATTTTCCGAGCTTCCTCTAAAAACTTTATACTGTATATTTGCATAATACTGTAAACTGTTTGGGCACCACAAAAATTATGTCGGGTCAAATGCATGACCCAATTAGGAATGTTTCAGGTAAAAAAGTAACAAGGTGTTGCTTGAATTTCACCAATGACAAAATTTAGAAAAACACTCAAACAATGAACAGGTTAACAAAATTCAACAATGTATCGAGATTGCATGGCATGCCAATTCTCTGGGACGTATGGCTGAAGGCCATGCATCCCGAACTACAATATGTCTGTTCAAGTGTCTCGTCGGAACTTCCAAGCCACAAGGTCTCTCTCCACGGCGAGACAAAATAACAACCGTTCTGATAAACTATACTACTAGATAGCAGCACACAAAAACAGCAAAATCTAGTTGTATGGTAATAATTATTAATTTGTAAGTATTAATAGGAGGAAGTCACTAGCATGGCTAAGATCGGTTGCATATTTTAAGTTTAAACAAAAGTAAATTAGCAGTGGTTTGCCGCAAAATATGAAGAAAGCCTGAACACAGTTAATTAAGCATCATTTTTTTCAATTTATTTGAAATAAACTAATAATATATTAATATATAATGATTTGTTCTCTTAATCTGTAAATAATGATTTGTATCCCTTAAATCATAAAGAAAGAAGTCATGAGTGAATGTCTGTTATAAAGGACACCTTTTAAAACATCAAAAAGTGGAAATTTGCGATTTGAATTTCAAAAATTTTTAAGTAAAGATGCTCGTAATATGCAAATGTATTTCTTCTCCCAATAATATAGATGCCGAATGCCATGACCAATAGTGAGGAATTACAGGAGAGATGAATTTTAAGAAGTTCCGTACCACACAAATAGACAGGTACGGACGGACCTATAAGAAACAAACGAGTAGTGAGTGGAAAGGTCCTAATAATAATAGAAACGACTTCGATGGTTTGGATACAAGAATGATAGGATAGAACCGAAAAATTTGAACGCACATCGGGTGATAAAGGGTTTTTGACACCAAAGATATGGAGGGTACCCAAATAAAATGAACGTTGAAGAAAAGAGAAATCATGGGAAGAATTAATGAAGTAAGACGGAGGATTAGAAGAAATTGAGAATGGTAGAAAAAAAATTGCCTTCATCAAAACATCGAAGAAGATGAGAGGGTTGAGCTGGCAAGCACTGAAATCACAGCACAGAAATGGGGAAATTGTACCCCCCGTCCTGACATGTTGGAACCGGATGTTTGATTACAATATTAATTTATTATTGTTAGCATTTAGGTTAGTAGAAAGAAAATGCTCAAATATGCTCAGAGCATAATTTTTCAGAGAATGTTCTGGACTTGCATCTCTAGGTATGGAGCTGTCAACAGTAGCCTTTCTAGAAATATTTTTTTGTGTCTAGGCCTAATTCGGGGGTGGGACCGGTAATTTACTCAAGATTTTCAGATATTATCCTGGCAAAGGGATGGGAAAAATTATTTCCCAGAAATTTTCAGAAATGTTTTTCTGTGTTTTTTTTTTTTAAGACAGTGCACTCTATCTTGGGGGCATTTAACTCGAAATATTGGTAGATTAGTACAATTCATATGACATTCTTAAATAATATTTTTTTTAGACGAGGGAACAAAGCGACTAAGTCTTACCATACAACATAAATGGGACTAAGCTTGTTTTCAATTTGTTAGTGAGCGAGTTCGCTCTAGAACGTCTGTACAGATTGCGCTGAAATTTCAAACAGACATCCAGTTAAAGCAGTGGTACAAGTTTTTAGCGTGCAGTTAACATTTTGAGCAAAATTCATTATGATTTAAATTCACAAGAAATAATAAATTGAAAAATATGCTGTAAATATGAAGAATTTAATTTCATGACAATGGTTTTGTTCTTCAAGAAATCAATTTATCGAATCTTGTTTGTCAGGCTGTGAGTGCATGCAGTGACTAAGGTGTATCGAATCTTACACGCTTGAGGTTCCCCATCATTCCGCTGGGACATTGAGTAAACCTTGCAATCTTTACTCGTATTTTGTACTGGCAGTTTTCCATATGATATGCATTTCAAAACATGTTCTATCAACTATCATTTCCAGAAATAAAAAATCTATCCTGGCCGTTGTTTGTTTGTCTCCAACATTCCGGGTATAAAGACGCCTTCGCCAACTAGTCTAGAAAAATGCCAAAGTCGTTGTTTGACGAGTGAGCGAGTCATGTGTTTAGTACCCGGGAACATTTGCATTAAATTGACTGATATATAAAGTATAAATTACTATAGGGTTTGAGTTTAGTTGGTATGGGATGGGGGTGCGTCAACTATAAGGCCATGATGCGCCACTCTAGCCTAGGCCAGGGAGGAAAGACCCATGCTGACTTTATACAGCCTTAAGTATAGGGGTAGGAAAGGAAATGTTACCGGGTACACAACTCATGACTCGCTCACTCGTCTTTAACGACGACTTTGGCGTTTTCCTAGTCCATTTAGTTGTAACTTTGTACCTCGGGCCACGGCTATCTCATATTATCTGCCAATCCTTCAAATTGTTTTTTTTTTTATATCCTTAAGACAGGCTACATCCATGGAGCCTAAAGTTACCATTCAATTTCTTTTTCCCGGAAATATTTCTGGAAATTTTTGCCAAAACAATTTTGGAAATTTTACATACTACTATACTGGTAATTATTTAAAAAAAATTGAAGCAGTGCTTCTGTGGGGGGGGGAGAGAGAGGCAACAATTTGTATGCTATTTAAATGGAGGTGTTTTTTTGTGGGAAACCTGCCCAGGGTGCAATTCATACCGCTCTTCAGGTCAAACTGCTGTTGGAGGACTCGATCCTTGCATTCACATTAACGACGGAAGAAAAACCTTGGAAATAACTTCAGTTAGGATTGCCGGTCACAATGGGAATTGAATCCAGGACCTCCCGAATCAGTTGCGCACCGCTCGAGCCAAAGAAAGGTAATTTGTGCAATTTTTATTTATTATTATTCAATGTAGGCTACATTATATTGGAATTCCCAGTCGTCAATAAATAAGTTACGTTTACGTCAATCGACGTAAGATTCCAAAATTGTATGGACTTTGAGGGCTTGCATGAAAAAATCTGGCTTAAATGGATAAAAGGGCTACGTACAAGAAATGGGTGATAACAGAACAACAAAATGCCGTTTTCCCTCCATTTAATATGAAATCTAGACGCCGAGCGTCCGCACGCTAGCCTCTTAATAAATAAAAATAAATAAATTTGTATTTAGAGTTGACACAGTCGCATAATTTTCAGTGGGGTACAGCCGACCAAGCCAACCCTGTACGCGCCGACACCATCGACAAGCGTACAGTGACCAATTTAACTAGAGACCACCACATTTAAGTAGGAAACGCCGATTAATCAAGCTGGACACCATTCCACCTGCGGACAGCGCCAGAATCAATAAGGATAATTCGGATTTAAATAAAAATTTAAAATTAATAAAATGTTTTCCCTCCCCTACCGTATTATGCCGTTGAAATGGAAGTTGGATGTGCAATTGGAAAAAAAAAACTTAATAGTCTCTGGTATCCTGAATGCTAGCAAACGATTAAATAATTTGGTTATGGGTCAATGTCGATGCGATTTTGGTGTGCGTATGTGACTGATAAACTTATTAAACAAATTACACATAAATGCGTTTAGCATGACACTTTATTTGTTCGCGCCAAAGTTTCGAGCGGTAGTGGGTTGTTGGTCACTCTGACATTTGTGCCCGAGAGGTTTGCTGTACTGCATAATTTGTGGTCGTCTCGTGACGTGACGTCAGTTTCGTGCTCTAGATTTTTCTGACATTTTGTGAGTTTTTCTGTAGTTATTATTGTTCAAAGATGAAGGAAATGCAAGGTTTGAACATTTCGAGTCTACGAAAACACCCTGCGGTACGTAACCTAGACCAGCCCATGCCAGAATTTCGTCAACAATTAATACTAGGCCTAGTTCAGGTGTATGATTGAGCTCGGCCCTATCCCTCCCTCTAGGCTAGAGGGTTCGCCTCAAACCTTACAAAACACCTTTAACGTCGCTATTTAAACCAAAAAAAAAAACTTCAAAACCTTTAACGTCGCTATTTTAAACAAAAAAACCTTCAAAACCTTTAACACAGAACACAGTTTACAAGTGTTTAAAAGTTGGCCATTCTAACCTGAAACAGTGTTCGCCTCAGAGGTAGGCCTAGGGCCTAGGCCTAGCTAGGCCTATCTCCTTGGGGCTCTGTTTTACAATATTATCATTATTAGTAGGTATTATTATTAAAACATGCGCTTCGCGCCCCCCCCCCCCCTAACCTACTTTTCCCGGCACTCTTTCGGTTGGTGTTCCCCAACTTTTCAACAGTCAACCCTGCAATAGGCCCTATAGCCTAGGCTAGGCCTAGGCTATAAAAAGTAGGTTAGAAGAGTAGGAGGGGCGCGAAGCGCGTAGGCCTACCTATGTTTTGTTAATAATAATAATAATAATAATAATAATAATACTGTAAAATATACGCGCTTTGCCCTCCCCCCCCACTCCCTCTAACCTACTTTTCCAATGTTGGGGAACACCAACTAAAAGTGTAGGCCCTACCCTTTTCCCCTTGTTAAAAAGTTGGGTCACTCCAACTGCAAAAGTACCGGCTAGGCCTAGGCCCTCCTAGTCTAGTCTACCCTAGGACGCTAGGCCTAGGCCTAGACCACGCGCGGAACAAGGGTAGTATGACGGAATGGCTAATTTTGCACCAATTTTTTTTTGTTGTCGCACCCAAAAAAATTCCCTGCGGGGCAAAAATGGGGGGCATAGCCCTCCAGACCCCCGTCGTTCCTACTTCAACTACTTTCTTCGCATAAGTGCATAGCCTACCGTTTGCTACTATTCTGAATCCACTTTAACCATTGAAAATAGGTTAGGGGGAGTGGGGGCAATGTGCCTATATTTTTCAATATTATCATTATTTATTAACGCGCCCCCTAACTACTTTTCCCATCCGAAGTCAGTGTTGAAAAGTTGGCCGGTCCCAACGATAAAAGCACCTCCTTGCCCTACATTTTACATTAGGCGTGCGGTACTCTTTCGGTTGGGAATGGCCAACTTTTCACCACTGTTTTTTGCTCTCAGAAACGTCGCAAAACCACTGTAAATGATTTATATTTTGTATTTGTAATTTTATGTAATGAAAAAATGTATTCGCAAGTTTCATTTCATGCTGTTTTATAAACAAAAGTAAGTTAGGGTATAAGAAGCGAGGAGTGACGCGCCTTTAGGCCACTCATGCTGAGAACTGAGCACTGCCACGGAGCCGTACACTCACTGCAAGTAACCTTACAAAACATAATAAAAAATACCTAAAACCTTTAACGTCGCTATTTTAAACCAAAAAACCTTCAAAACCTTTTCCACACACAACACAGTTTACAACAGTGTTTAAAAGTTGGCCATTCCCAACTGAAAGAGTACCAGGCGTGCTAGGCTAGTTTGGTCGGTGGTTGGCCTAGGGTAGCCCTAGGTAGCCTAAGTATCTTTTCTCCTTAGGCCTACCCCTAACCCGTTAATGTCTTGCCCCTTTCATCCTCTCATCTCTTCTTTTCCCATATTCTTTATTTTTTTATTATTTGCCCTTTATCGTCTTCTATTCCTTCTACTGCTCATCCTCATCCTCCTCACTAGCAGGTTCACCGTTTGGCAGCTTTGCTTCAGCCTCTTTTTAATGCTTTAAACTGTTTTTCCCCCTACTATCCCGGCCTGGCCAGCCCCCCTGGCAGTGAAATAACAGGCAGTGCCCCTGCTGCCAACCTCATTTTATTACAGACAGACCTAACTAACAGTATCCCTACCTGGCCTAGCCTACTACAGTCGAGACACTAGAGTACCTCTTAACAATTCTGATTAACAAACTATTTTAAGCTTGTAATAAGTCATGTAAGGACTCTGTTAACAAAGTTCTTTTTAAACAAGCAAAGTCAGTTTTTGTCAAGTTTGTCTAAGTGGGCTCACTCTACTTGCCAGACAGTCAGATACCATTCCTGCAGGTTATACAGACCTAAACGAGCAAGGGGGGGTTTGCAGCAGGGCACAGTAGGCCTACTATAGGTGGAACCAGATAAGCTGGCGGCCGTCAAGGTCAAGCGAGAGCACGGACGCCAACGTTGACAATTTACACACAACTGGCATTAGGTAGGGCCTACCGTATTTGGTCATGTTATCGTGATATGTTATCACATAAAACAACATTTTATAAGCTGTGAATAAAGTAGTTCGTCCCACAGAGTCAGTATTTTAGCGAAATAATGATTTTAAGTAATCACGATTACGAAAGTGTTTTTTTGCCTTGTTGGTAATGGTGTGTCCAAAGTTCCAGCTGTTTATAATGCCAACCTCGCCATATGTGATGTCAATGTTTAGGAGCATCAAAATGTCTTGATTTTATTCGTACACTTCATAAATACTTTATTTTTAGGATACATTGGGCAAGGCTTGGCTTTAAAATAGTCGTGTTTTTTCTCCGAAAGCAGTTTTAAAGATCGTTATTTTATTTACTTTTTGCCGATCCTGTGGCTGTGGCCATAGTGCGTGGACGACAGTGCTGCGATCCCTTGGCGACCGCCACCTTATCTGGTTCCACCTATAAACAACACTACTGCCAGGGGGGGGGGGTAGACCTACCAATTTAACTGAAGTTGCAACCTTCCCACACTAGGTTTGCTAGCAGGGGAGTTTGGTAGGAGACACAGCCTTAAAAAAATCCAGAAAAAACATTTCCAGAAATTTTGTAGGGGAAAAAATCCGGCCCTTCCCTAGGGTATGGGAAAGTCCATAACCCTACACTGGCCTACTAAACTACATTGAGACTAATTATTCAAACTTTTGGTTTGAAATACATTGATTAGAATTAGAACAAAGAATGAACTAGGACCAACAACAATAAATTTAGGTATGTACCAATTTCAATTCAGAAATTACTTTAAATTAGCTACAGTTGTCATCAGCAGGTGAAAAGTGCCCATCAGGCTGGGTTTTATGTTCTCTATGCTTTTCCAACCTGTCAACCCTTCTCCAATCATAGCCAATTCAGAAATTAAATAAGTCCATCCATACCAAGGTTGCAATAAATTTACCATTCACAATGGCATGTTTTTTATTTTTCTAATGTTGTTTCAGTTGATTCCGCTGTACGTCTGCGTGGGCGCCGGGTGCGTGGGTGCTCTGTACTACACGCTGCGCCTCGCCGTTCGCTGCCCGGACGTCAGCTGGGACAAGACCAAGAACCCCGAGCCCTGGCAAGAGTACAGGAACAAGCAGTACAAGTTTGTGTCCACCAAGGACTACTCCCAGGAGAGCCCCGCTCCAAAGTTCTAAGCTTCCGGCTCCGATGAATGACCAGTAGTTCAATCTCTCATACTTCCACGTATTTCAACATTCTACTTCATATACACTTCCAATGAAACAATTGTCAGGGGTCCAATCAGCATTTTAGGAATGTATTGTCTTTAAAGTATCTGCTTAAATGCAGATTATATTCTTATCAACTATACATTGCCAATCAATTTCCTTTTAAAGTAATTGTATATTGTGTAGATTTATACTATGTAGTGAAGGCTACTTAGTTGAGTGAATTGTCAATAAAAAGTCTTCAACATTTTCCTCTTCATATTATCGTCTTACTTTTCTTCCGACAGGTGTTTCACTGTATTTTAACGTAAGTCCACCAGTTAAAATTTAATCAAAGTTGTAGAAGTTTTGGGATATGAATAGGGTAGCCTATGTTACCGGTCCAATATCCCGAGATTTTTAAAAAAATGTTGAGGTACTAGGCCACGTGTTAATGACATAGCCTAATATTTATCTGCGACGCTGTGAAATATTCTGAAACTCTTACAACTTTCATCTAGGTACCGGTTATCTTATCTAATCTAATGAAGCTATTAGTGTATGGCTACGTAGGCCTATGTGTTAAGGTAAATTATAAGTTTTTAAGAAGCATTGGGCCCTATTGTAGGTACCGGTACCTAATACCATAGGGCCTAAGTGACCAATTTGCAGAATGAGGATATTTGAGATAAAGTAGGCATAAGGAATTTAATGGAGCCTAAAGTGATTTGGACATGCCGTGCCCGTAACTATGGTAATGAGATAGGACTGCCCAGAAGAATGATGGAATTAGAAATTGCATTTAGGAAAGCAAGGGGCAGACCACAACAACAATGGCAGGACAGTGATAAAATAAAAGATGCATTACTACTTGAAGAAGAAGATGAGAGGTATATCTTTAATCTTTAATTCCAACCCAACACAGAGTTTGATGTGGCAACAGATGATTATAATTAGACGAGGAAAACGCCAAAGTCGTTAGACGAGTGAGTGAGCCATGTGTTGAGTACCTGCTAAGATTCCCTTTCTTCCCCCCTACCTAAGGCTAGAGTGGCACATTATGTTGTGGCCTTACAGTTGATGAGTTGACGTGCCCTTATACCAACTAAACTCAAAACCCTATTATTTATACATATTATATACTATCCTATTAGCCTATCAAACTTAAATGCAAATGTTCCTGGGTACTCTACACCTTACTTGTTCACTCGTCTAACAACGACTTTGGTGTTTTCCTAGTCTAGTTGGCTAAGGCGCCCTTATACCCGAAATGTGTGAGACCTGGGTTCACTCCCCTGGTCGTGAAAGATTTTGTAATTTCTGGATTGCATTTGAAAAGTATTAACATGTTTTGAAATTCATGGCTTGGTCGCTTTGATTTACTGTCCCCCACTGAAAATCAGTTATATAACTGAGTGGGTAGACTCTAAATACAATTTATTTATTTATTTATTTATATAATGCAGTGTAGTCTATCATCTGTGACAATACTATGGAAAACATAGTCAGTACAAAATATGTGTAAAGAGTGCAAAGTTTACTCTATCTCCGAACAGAATTTTGGGGTACCTTGAGCGTGCAAGATTCGATACACCTTGGTCACTGCATGCAATTTTCACATAAATAAAAAATTAAAAAATATTTTTGCAAAAATAAAATCATTATCATTAAAATAAAACTGACACATTTTAAGCCTATTTTTCAATATATTATTTTTTGTAGGATTAAAATCGCAATGATTTTTGCTCATTTTGTTAGCAGTTCTCAGTTACTTAGTCACGGATGTCTATTTAAAATTTCAGCTCGATCTATTTGGCCGTTTGGCCTTATGGGACCGGACAAACAAACGTTCAAACAAACGAAAAACACAACGAAGGACCGTTCGACTTGTGTTGTAGACTACGTTCGCTACGCTCACACAATTATACAGGATTTTTTTTTGAAAATCGTTCTTTATAATAGTATGTACCTACAGTTTGTTCCACCATATCCTGAGCCGGCGTTTTAGGGTCAAAGAAACTAGGATGTCGCCTGCTTATATGAAAGGTTGTAAACCCGTCCGAATTGACGGGAGGATGCCTCTCCCGTATAACAAAGTACAATCACATCCGATGCAAGTTGGTTGCAACCTCCGGTATCGAAACCACTTGTATGTTGGCCTGGGTTTAGTGGTTTACTCTTCTTGATGCGGCTAACATTTACTATAATGCCGCGCAAGATCAAGTTTCAATTACACTCGCTCCATCAATATCATCCCCATACAGGATATAGGGCCAAGGTCCGCACTGGACGTGACTTTACTTTACTGCCTCTGCGAAGTCCACTTCAGCTGTCAAACTGTGATACGTTTACAATGCGACCACACAGCCTGCGCTCTTTGAACCCACAAAACGCCGGGCTCAGGATATGGTGAGACAAGTGTAAATGAATGTCTTATGTACCGGGCCGTCCGCAGTAGCACATACGATTACGGCGCTGGTACTAAGCTTATGGCTGCAAAAGGACGTGGGTCCGAATCCCGCTTAAAGGCATGTTTTTTGTAATCGTCCTTCATCTTGGATCTGATTGATATCCACCACCTCTACTAAGTACTATATTGTAATCGACACTTGCACAACACTGTCACACATAGTGGGACTGAAAGTATTTTGGAGCCGTGAAAACTTCTCGTCATGTCGTATCAAGGCCGGTGCTTGATGGGAGTCTTGAGAACTTTGAGGTTTGCTGGTCCTCCCCACAGAGGACTAAACAGCCGCTTCTCCTCCTCTAGGATCTTGTCCAACTCTTGCCAGCGTGACGAGTTGACGGCCATTAGCTTGAGGGTGCGTACCTGAAAACAAGGACAGGAGGAAAGGAAGTATGATTAAATAACCCTTGGTAGGTCAAAATACTGGAACTCTAAATTTTAACTACTATATCTTTTGTGAATTTTACAACTTGGCATTATATTTCATTGGTCTAATTTAGATGTGCAGATTTTGGACTTCTGTTTGGTAACAAATTTGATTTTGAATAAAACATCCAAATTTGAGGATAACAAAATTAGTTAATCTAATAATTTTTAAGTTTTGTTTATTTTATAGTACATCATTTATTTAAATTCCAAACTGAATCTTCAATATAATATGCAACTGATTGATATATCCCCTACACTGCTTGGTATCCTATTGATTTAAACTTAAATTATAATTTTAGCTGTAGCTTGGGCATCGATAATATATATATAATTTATATACAACATAAAACGATATTTACTTTGAATCCGTCCAGCATCTCCTAGTTAAATTATTAAAGAGAGGCACTAAAGGTCCTAGTTAAATTATTTAATTATTAAAGAGAGGCACTAAAGGTCCTAGTTAAATTATTAAAGAGAGGCACTAAAGGTCCCTATATCAACTGTCTGCATCGTCACATACTAGCCCTATTATCACTTACAACTTCTGTTGGCCCCGGAGTGCGTTGTTGAAGCCAGGCGATTGCCTCGGACACTGGATCCTCGGTGGACAGGAGAGCGTCGACAACGCCCATGTCTATTGCCTCCTGACCGGATACTATTCTTCCTGTAGTCATCAGTTCCAGGGCTCTCCTGTAACAATCGACACAGTTCTTGATCATATATCGCCAGCACGGGGGCGGAAGGTATGAAACCAGTATCTAATAAGAGTTGCCATTGCCGGATGTTTGCCAGACTAATTTAATTGGTTTTTTTCCTCGAGAGGTGTTAAAACTTAAAAGTTGACAGTTTTGTTTGTAGTTGTTCTTCCAAATGGGCCAAAACCAAAGGTTTGAAATTTCAGTGAGCCTAGCCTCTAGGGGTGTCCAAAATTTTACAGATTTGTTTTAAAATGATAGCTCGACACAAAGAGTTGTGATTGTAGTTTCTCTTCTCAAGGGGTGGAAGATTTTGAATTGTGGATATTATCCACATTTGCTTTGTGTAGACTCTATCCACACTTTAAACTCTGTGAAATAGTTAATTATATATAATAGACATAGTAAATATAATTTATAAAGTATTCTCACCGATATCCGACTGCGTGTGTTAGCCAGGTGGCACCTCCCCACGCGGGAGCAATACCCATCCTCTGATGGACAAACCCGATGCCGGCACATCCCGGAGCAAGGAGGCGCCAGTCACAAGCCATTGCTACTTCTGCACCACCGCCCAATGCTCCTAAAATATGTTGAGGTGGTTAGGCCTACATTTTTCAAAAATTAGATTAATTACAATGAGGCATTCCGCATTACGCATGATGGACAAACTGATTTTGGTTTCGTAATGGCTCTATAATTTGCCCTACTTTAAAAAGCCTGTGTGTGTTGCTTTGAATTCTACCTTTTTTGCCAAAGACGATAACCAACTTTGTATTTAATTTAAAATTTGTATATGCCGTCTGCGCACTCTAAATCATGCTATAAACTCTGATATTATACCTAATGCTCAAAATAGGCTGAAGGGTTTGTAGCTATGTAAGCTGAGATGGAGGTACTATACTGACTGACCTGCTCCCTCAATCACGGCTACAGAGACCAAGGGTAGCTTCTTCAGGCGATACAACGTGTTCTGCATCAACGAACTCATGTGTCCTCCGCTGGTTGGATCAGCTATCTGTCGGACGAAATCCAGGTCTCCTCCGGAAGAGAACGTGTGTCCCGCTCCGTGTACAACGAGTCCCTTCCCGGCCTCCCACGACTCGAGCTGCGCGACGGCCTCCTCCAGTGCTACCATCATAGAGCCTGGAAATATTATATACGGCTACGTTTCAACTTTCAACTGACTAAATTCTCAACTTTCCTTTGTCCCAACTGACTCTCCGCTCGTTACCAAATGGTTGGTCTATAACTCCACAAAAGTCCAGGCCAAAACAGACAAGTCCGAGACAGTGTCCGGTACCTACTAAGTAAAACTATTTAAACTCGAATGGACTGATCAAAATAATATTGATAATATGAGATTGGAGAAGGGTTGACAGGTTGGGAAAGCAAAGAGAACATAAATTTCAGCCTGAAAGGCTGGGGGCAACAAAACTTTTTACCTGCTGATGACAACTGCTGCTGGTTAAAAGTTGTTACCTTATTATGTCTCTTGTTTTGATGGTAAATACTAAGGAAATAGCCATGACTTTCCCCATGTAGCAACTCGCCTGAAAAAGCATTCTTCTTGTCTGGTTGTGCAAGTAGTAGGGTTGCAATGCCAGTACTGTCATCTCTCTCCAAAGCAATGTCGCCGCCCTTGAATTGTTGCAACCAGCTGCGTGTGTCGAACACTGGGGGGGTTGGCTTCAGGAGGAGTCGATCTAGCAGTCTCTTCATCTTTGCACGTCACTGGGCGCTGCTGATGGCAGACATGTTAGAACCTGAAACTTGAAACGCACATGTGCTTAACAGAATGTATGACAGGAATAACAAATAAGAGGGAATATATAGGGGACCTACAGACAAGAGGAGAGACTGGGAAGATTGTGGGAAGATAGGAAGAAGTGGGAAAATGTCATTGCAAAAGGGAAGTGTACAGGAAACAGCCGGATGATGATGATGCACATGCAGATGATGTCAAAAGAAACTAATTTATTGCTATAATGATGATATTTTGGGTTCAATGTCTCATTTTTGATTGAGACAATGGATGGGTGGTTTTCAAAGATTTGCCTTAATTTTAATTTTTAACTGTTATTAATACTTTTTATTTTTATTATTATTATTATTATTATTTTTTTTTTATATTATACTTTTCTCTATTGTCGATCTTTTGCATCTTATTGTTTTTACTTGTATTGACTACTTTTGCACCTAAGCATAGG
Source organism: Sweltsa coloradensis (assembly GCA_024449915.1). Classification (NCBI taxonomy): domain Eukaryota; kingdom Metazoa; phylum Arthropoda; class Insecta; order Plecoptera; family Chloroperlidae; genus Sweltsa; species Sweltsa coloradensis. The sequence goes on along the minus strand of JAMZAV010000043.1, from coordinate 182,439 downwards.
CTTTGTACAGTATTTGTAATTCTATTGTTGTAAGTGACGAGATACAATGTACTGATATGTAATGTACCTGATGAATCTATTAATAAACTTGAACTTGAACTTGAACTTAAAATGTAATACACATGCACATGCACATGCATTTGCAATTTGCAACTTTTAATTAAAATGTAATAGGTAGTTCATGCAAATTATATTTGCCAAGCTTTTCAAGGACATAGTTACAGGGCAGTTTATGAATTTAGAATGCGCAAATGTAGGTACATGAGCTTGGCCCTTCTTTTAGATCTCATTACTTTTGAATGTGTAAGGTTTTTCTGTATTTTTATAAGTTTTTTGTATGTGTGGGATCTCATTACTTTTTCAAGTTGCATTGCTATTTTCTTTTTCTTAAAACAAGTAATTTGAATAAAGAAGGATTAATTGCAATGGCAATACCAATTATGCGATGAGCGAAGCGAAGACTTCAATTTCACTTTCCCCCCCAAAAAAATAGCGTGGGTGTTATTTTTTTGTTATTTTCTTCTGTTTCTTTGCTTTCTACTGAGCAAACCGTGTATGCGATCTTTCTGAACATTGGTTGAAATCTCTAAACCTAGATCTGTCGAGTTTTTTGGGTACAATCGAAGAAATATTTGTCATATTTTTTTAATGCAATATTTTTGTGATATTTGGGTCGATTTTGACCAAACAGGTGGGGTTACAACATTCATAATTTACATCGACATTAAGGTAATGGTGATGTAGTGCCTTTTGAACGAAAAAATTGAAAACGTTAGTCAGAATTCATAAAAATAAAGGTTTTAATATCCTTTTACAGGTGTATTTTTAACAAGTACCGGTAACTATAGAAACTTTGCAAACAATGCGTCCAAAATTCAAGTCTTTGGGCCTTGAGATATTTTATATTCTATTGTTAATTGGTATTGCCATAGCAATTAATACTACTTTATACTAATTATCCTAATGTAATAAAAATAATTTTGCAATGGAATTTGAAAAAGTAATGAGATCCCATGCATACAAAAATCTAAGTAATCATTGGACAAAAATAATCAATCAAAAAGTTCAACCATAAAAAAAAAAAAAAAAAAAAATCGTGAAGCGGCCTAGAGCCAGCGGTCAATCACTACGTATACCACAGCAGTCAATCCGAATTGACTGAATTGGGTTTTTGAGTTCAATTCGGTTTGACTTGAAGTGTATATCACGGACATTCGAAACGACTTCCTCAATCCTATTTCGATTCGAATTGAAGTTGTTGTTGTGGCAGTTTAAATTGATGCTACAAGATTCTATGAATAACACTTGAAAATACTATGTACTTGTATCTCTACCTACAGCTACGTAAATATAAAGCCTTATGTCTTCATTAAAGCCTCCAAGACGCCATTTTATTGTAAACATGCGTAAACATGTAATAAACACCGCCTGCCTAATAATGGTATTCACTGAAATCTAAATCTCTAAGGCAGTTTTCAATCCGTATTGAATGCATATTGAACTGTATATCAAGCAATTTACTCATGTCAGTCCACTTTGGAAAGTGGATTGACTTCAATGCGAATCGAGTGTGTATATCAAGAGACTCAAACCGAATTGAACTCGAACCGACTTGAGTCAATTCGGATTGAGTGCTGTGTATACTATGTCAATCAGATGATAAATGTGTAATGGTCCAATTGACTTGATTACAGATTTCCCAGCCTCGTCACTTTTTGCGATAAAAAAATAAGTTAGTAGGGGGCGGCGTTGCCGTGGTCAGCTTCGCCCTCCCCCCCCCCTCTTGGACCCCACTTACCTACTTTTCATTGCAAAAATTAACGAGGCTGGGAAACCTAGCTGTAATAAAGTCAAATTGAAACAATACACACTGCTGTCTGCTGGTTAGGTTTGGTTTATGATTCAATGGGTTAGGTTAGGTCTGGTCAATTTTTTAGTTATGCAAGTTTTCTAAACATGGTTTAAAGTGTTTTTAATTAATAATAAGCTGAAAAAATAGCAAAATGGCCGTGCGTCGGTGCTAAAGCACAATAACCTTAATCCCTTATTCAAAGAATGATAATAAAAACAAGTAACGAATATTTCGCACGGTGCTACATAAAATATGATCTTTGGTACCAATCTGTACTTGTACTTGTATTTTTCCCGCGCTTTTGAACGAGCTGCGGGGTGACAAATGGTGGGCGTGAGAAGACCTGCCTCCACCCGTGTTTGGTGGACCTTGACTTTGTACCTTGATCGACCACTTACGATTTAAAGGTTATGTTTACATCCAAAATATTTATAACAGACTAGGCCTTAGCTTGTGTGTGATATGTAGTGGAGTCTTACGTCTTCAAATAGTTGGCTGGCTTTGGTAAATATTTAGCAATAGTCTCTTTGAACTCGAAGTTCAAATGCAATCGTATTTATTTTGATAACGCAGCGGACTCGTTTGACTCCTCGGCAACAACGCTGTCGGTGGTGTGACCGACCTATAATAAAAGGTCTGACTCTGACCTTTGCTGAACTTTGCACACGCAAAGGCTGAACTTACCGAAGGAACTGCTGGCTCTGTTAGTAATGACGACGCAGAAGGCCTAAAGCGAGTCTTGAACCATTGGCATAATCATATTCGTGGAGGAACTCTGTGGAAGAACATGGCTCCTAGGCATACAAGAGGTCTAGGCCTACCGATAGCATTTTTGTTGTTCCTCGTGATAAGAATTGGTGGTAAGTAAGCCCTAGACATATAAATCAGATGGAATTTTTGGGTTTAAAGTAGCCTTGGCTATGCAAACCCAAAAGATAAGTCTGGCTAATTAATGAAGAATCACATGTTGGATTCGGAACTTCTTCCGCTGGGGGGACCAACCAAACCAAACCCACCCAACCCCTCTTGCTGTTGTGTAATCCAAAAATTATTTATGGGTATACCTAGACCTATGCTCTTTCTTGGGTAAAGCGCCTGTCAGACGATCGAGAAAATCGCGCCAAAAAAAATGCCAAAAAATCCAAAATGTCCAGCTTGTTTAACTTCCTAGCGAGTCGAGTTAGCGAGAGCCAATCAGAACCCACTACCATAACACGTGACCAGTGAACACCAAAAGATGGCGTTATTGTTACCTTCATTGTCTGTCGTGTCGTGTGACAAGGATGATAATAAACTCGCGCGAGCCAACTCGACTGATTTTCTTGATCGTCTGACAGCCGCTTTAAGTACCGGTACATGATTTTGTATTGGTATTGGTATTGGTATTTCATCTCCTACAATTGACTATTAGTCGGTGGTAGGTTTGTTTCCTCCTCCTTCCTTCCTTCCTTCCTTCCTTCCTTCTTATCATCGTCCCTCTAGCACGTTGTACGTTCATTTAATTAATGATCTTTCATTCCATTTTTACTTTTCCTTTCCAACTGTCTTGTTCTCTGTTTCCCTCTTTTCTTCTTCACTCACTATTTCATTTGTAGGCCTATTTTACTTTATTTTCTTTATCCCGTTTCTTGTTTCCCTTTATCTTGTCCTTACTTGTTTCATCTAATCTTCACCTCATGAGCATGTTTTAGACTTTCCTGCACACTCACCCCCCCTGATCAGGATTTACCTTCGGCAGCAGCTTCATACGCTTTTTAAAGCCCTTAACAGTCTTCTCCTCCACTACTCAACCTGGTAGACCATTCCACTCCACCACCGTCCTGGCCAAGAAAGAGTTTCTGCCTACGTCCGTTGCCCATGCTCCCCTCTCATACTTCCACGTATGATCCCCTCTGGCAACATAGTTCGCCCTCCTTAGCTGTCTATTCATCTCTCCCCATCCTTCATGTGCCCTAGTCACCATATACATTTTCCCTAGTCTGTCATTCCTTCTCCTTTCCTCCAGCTTCTCCCATCCTAGATTCTGCACCATTGTTGTAACACTTTCATACGTCCTTACTAGTTGCCCATTTATCACTTCCTCAATCCACCTATTCCCATTCCTTAATACCCTTCTTGCAGCTCTCTTCTGCACTGCCTCGATTTCCTCAATCTCCCCTTTCCTATACGGATCCCATACAGCCCCAGCGTATTCCACTACAGGTCTCACCAGCGTTTTATATGCGTGCCCTTTTAATTCACTACTGGCCCCTTTTAATGTACGCATAACAAAGTTTAGGCACCTAAAACCCTTTTTGGAGGTTGCACTCACCTGTTCCTCCCAGCTTAGCTTGCTCTGTAGCCATACTCCTAGGTATCCCACATAGAATGTGGGATTGGCAGAGGCCCCCCAGCTGATACAGGTCTGAGGCAATTTTTTTATACTTGAGAGTGTGATTGGCATATTTTATCGAGTTTTAGTCTTGTTTTTGGATGAGCGAAGCGAAGACTTCAATTTCACTGACCCCTCAAAAAATTTTGCTTAGGTGATTTTTGTTTGTCCGTTTGTTCGCTCTCTACCGGTCAAACGGCATAGCCCTATACCTATGCGATCTTGATGAAAATTGGACTGGGACCTTCGAAATCTCTGAACTTAGACCTCCCACGTTTTTGGGTAGGCCGGCCTACTAGGCCTACAATCGAATAAATATTTCTCATGAATAATATCGTAGCCCTAGGCCTATTTTTACGATTTTTTTCTTCGATTTTTAGACATTTGGGCCGACTCTGACCAAACGGGTGGGGCTACAACATTCATATTTTTCACATTAAAATAATGGTGATGTAGGCCTACCTATTGCCTTTTGAAAGAAAAAGTTGAAAAAGTTTGCCAGAATCCATAGAATAAAGGTTTTAATATGAGTTTTTTGATGTAGGTATAGGCCTATAATAACAATTAAAAAGTAACAATAGAAACTTGACAACAATCACCTACAATGCGTTCAAAAAGCACTTGCAAAAGTAAAGAGATCCCTCGCAAACTAAAAACTTAGGGCTACAAAAAAGCTCATCCATCAACGCGACTAAAACAAGCGTTCGTGAAGCGGCCTAGTTTATAACATTTGTTAATGGTAACAGGTGATAATTGTTGACATTGTTGTGATTGCAAAATTATGTTAGGCCTATGTTCTGTGCCTCCTAGATGTTGCTCGTGGCTCCTCGTTCCCTGCCTGTCCACGCGTCAGGTTTTGATTGTTGACCAGTTATTCGCACTTTTTTTCCACATAGGCATTCTAGCGCTAGTTAGGCCCTACCGCCCCCAAAAGCTCCGTTTTGTTTTTGCTGTCAAGAGACAATTAAAAATGTCATCTCAGTGTTTTGTATTCAGACTTTCTAATATCTGTGTAATACTATTCTGCAAACCTTGATAGGCCTACCCTAAGTGATATACCGGTACATATCTAAAACATTAAACGTTGTTGTATTCATTAGTATAAAACATCAGAGATTACTTTTAATGTGATGCACGTCAAAACAACAACAAAAACAAAACAGAGCTTTTGGGGCGGTAACTAGCGCTGCCAGGACAACAATTAACACTGTGTGCGTGAACAGGCAGGGAACGAGGGCCCGAATCAACATCTAGGAGACAGTTACTTATCTTTTCCTTTCCCTAGTCAGGATAAACCTTATATATATATATATAATTATTAGAAATGCCGTTATGAAGAAACGAGGAAGAAGATGAGGGGTGCTGAGCCTGGCTAGCAACGCACTAGAAGATAGCCCGAGAACATGGTGCCTCGTCACCCCCGACCGACGAAGTTGAAAAGGGTGTTTGATATATATATATCTTATTATCAGTATCTTCTAGGCTTCTAGCTATAGAACGTTTTGGAATCCTTTGAGATTCTATTCTCCCACTAGCCCTACTCCATCTCAGGGATCTCATGGAATATGAGTATCACACATTTATACAGTAGGCCTACTCTTGCATACAAGACATTCAATGTGTATGTAGGCCTATATATTTTACTATATATTATATTTTTTATTTGTTTTTCAATTCCTTAGAGGAAGGAATTAATCTACACTGCAAATAGGAATTTAAAAAAATAGTAGGCCTACAGTGGGTATGCTGCATATTAGATTGACAACACCAGAGTTGATGAATAGGCCTACATCAAGAATGGCATAAAAACTGGCACTAAAGTTAAAAAGGATTTAATTAGTAGGGTAGGGCCTGCTTGTAGGGACTAGCCAGGGTAGTTAGTTTCAGGGCGAACGCGGGCGGACTCGTCCGCCCACTTCTTCTTTGGAAAAAGGTTTTCTGTTTTTTTGCACTACAAAACGATTGTATTTCGGTATTGCATTCAGTCCCGTATTTTTTCTGAAACGCTCAGAAATCAATCTAAAAACCCTGATTTAAAAAATTTCACCTGCGGGGCTGTGGTTGGGGGGTTCGCCCCCCAAAACCCTCTGCTGTTTTTGCCTGAAACCGCTTGTCTAGCAAACTTCACTTTGAAATTTGGTACCCTACCCACGACCTCGCCCTCCTTGGCGGAAGGATATTGCCAAGCGTCCACCCACCTATTATTTTAGAAATTAACCACTGGGACTAAGTGAACATTATTCTCCACCCATTTCGTCAAGTCCTACTGAATCTGATTGCATTCCTTACCTTTCCATTGTGTTTCTCAACACTGACTGAGGTTCATGTTCTCAACAGAATCATCTTTATTTGAAAAGAATGAACCTCCCATGTTCAGTGGTGGCTACACCACGAAAGGCATGCTGTTTATCCCCTATGCTGAGATCCGAGAGCCCTTCTATGCCTGGTATGATGATGCCTCTGCAGCAAGCAGGATCGATTACTATGGAGGTAAGAGACAACATTTTACAAATTAAAAATAACTAAATTTATTAAATAATTCAATCAGATTTATTGGATTAGCTATTTAAATAGGCTACATTTTTTGAATTAAAATCATATTTTTAAATTGATTTATCAACATCAGTGTTTTAAAATAGGTGAGATTTTCAAATCCTACCACAAGCGTTCCAGAAAATCACATAAGGCTAACACATTTTTTTAAAATGAAAACTTTTCATAAAGTCAGTAGGGCCTAACCCAAATGAAGTAAAAGTGCACTGATTTAAATAAAAACACCCTGGAAGTTACCATACTTTCATATTTTTTTCCAGGAATGGTTAAAACTTATCAGATAAGTAAATCCGGTGCGTACGGCACTAGTCTGAAAGTTGCCCCGGTCACGACTGAAACCACTCTGAACGAGCTTACGTGTCTTCAAGTGAACGGATCGGAGAACATGAAAATCACACCGCAAAAGATTGTCCCAGATCTCACTGGATTTGAGGTAGGCCTATGCTTAAATTTGTGCTTGCTTGCATTTATTTGTTTGTAGCCATTAGGTATGCGCAAGTTCATCGACTTTATCAACCGATACAGTACTGAATGTTGGAAAATTTTCTCGTTGTCGATATAAATTTTATTAGCCTATGCCTATGAATACCGAATTTAATTTATCTAGGATTCCAATATTTTTAATAAAAATAAAAATGGTATCAGTGATCACACACCATTAGGCCTATCAATTTTATTACTCTCTAGGTGAAAAGGTGCTGTTTTTAAATCAGTTAAATACTTGTGACATAATTTTGATAGTAAAATTAATTACCCGTAACATTTAAATCAAACTGTTTGCCCAATGTCTACCATCAAATATTGAATGATAAAATGTTCATCTTTGCCCATCCTTAATGACAAAAGTTTATAGGTATTGGCGGAAAAGAAAATGAGGTTCATAAAATATAGTACCTAGGCCTAATTAGACGAGTGAGCGTAGCGAACGTAAGTCTTTCCTAACGCTATACTCGATCGGGTCTTGGCCGTGAGCATTGTCTGTTAAATGTCTGTCTGTTTGTCCGGGCTCATACGGCCGAACGGCCAAATAGATTGAGCTGAAATTTTAAACAGACATCCGTGACCATGTAACTTAGAACTGCTAACAAAATGAGCAATATCCGTTGCGATTTAAGCTGACAAGAAAAAAAAAATTTAAAAATTTTAATCTAGACTGCAAATGTTTAAAATACTCATTAGTAAAATAGAACACAGCCTGTGAAAGTTCGCAATCAGTAGTATCTATGAGGGCAAGTCGATGTTTAGAATTTTGTTTTTGTTTTTTGTTATCCATGGCTTTGGCTTCTGTCATGTAATTTGACTTATACAATATAATTCATAAACTAGCCTACTTTATTCTAACCTATGCAAGGAAGTCTAGGAGTACGCTTCCGTTTGCCTAAGCTGTGCATATTAGAACCTTTAGCCAAGAACATGGCTCTGTATATTAATCGTTAAAGGGGAGAAAAGAGACGTATTTTATCTCGCAAACATCAGCTGGTAAGAAGGGAACTATATTAGTTCCCGAAACTAGAATAAGAGCTCTGGCAGTCGTCGTCGGGGACCCCCCATATTCTCTGACGACCTTCCCAACGACGACGAAAAGGACAAACGAACGAAGACAAAGACGATGACGACCACGACGAGAGGACCCTCCCTTTTCTTTCACCACCACCCGTGGCTATTTCTGAACAGCACCAGCATGGGATTTTTCTCCCTATATCCTCTAGGCAAGAGTGGCGCTTTTTGACCTAGCGGTTGTTGCACCCTTAATCCAAACTAAAACTTAATTGGGACGTATAGGACTAGCCTTTTTTTATAACAAAGACGGCGACAATGACAACATAAACGGTTGACGCACCTTCAAACCAAAAAACTTCAAACCACTTTCTCTGTTCGCCTAGGCCTAAATCTCTTTTTTGGGGGGTGGGGTTTGATTAAGGACGCGTCAACCGTTAGGTCATAATGCACCACTCTAGCCTAGGGGATGGGGAAGAGGGGCCCATGCTGGTCAGAACCAGCCACGGGAAAGGGGAGGAAGGGGGATTTCTCACGTCGTGGTCGTCATTGTTTTTGTCATCGTTCGTTGTGTCATTGTCACCGTCGTCGGGGAGGTCGTCAAGGGAAGAGGGAGGTGTCCCTGACGACGATTGCCAGAGCTCGCCTCTAGTTTTGGGGAGTATAATATACTTCCCTCTTATTAGCTAATGTTTACGAGTTGTACTTTTTCTCTTGAATCGCCTTTTACGATTAGCAGAACCATGCTCTGGGCCAATTCTACCCCGGGCCCAGACGGAATCGTCTTTGATTTTTCATATATTGACGCTGGAGGAAGTACCTGTTATAGGGGTCATACACCGGCCGTTCCATTTAGCCTGGGGTGTAGCCTATCTGTTCAACAAGGGTCTGTGACCACAAATGTTTGTGTAAAGATTATACTAGGGAAACGCCAAAGTCGTTGTTAGACGAGTGAGTGAGCCATGTGTTGAGTACCCGCTAACATTACTTTTCTTCCCCCTACCTATAGGCCTCCCTAGCCTATCATAGGCTAGAGTGGCGCATTATGGCCTTACAGTTGACGTGCCCTTATACAAACTAAACTTAAAAACACTATTATTTATACCACAATATAATTATCTAACTTAAATGCAAATGTTCCCGGGTACTCAACACATGGCTCTCTCACTCGTCTAACAACGACTTTGGCGTTTCCCTAGTGGTAATAGGGCCTACCTTTTGAACTAGGTACGTTTTGTCAATTAGTAGGCTCTATAATGTTCAGGCCTAAATAATAAGTAAGAAACTACAGCTGTCATTACTATTTAAAGTGGACATAACAGTCGACTGTTGACTACCTACGTTCACGTGGTGATTCTTATACTTCATGCAGGTGGCGTTAGACCAAGAGCTTAGCAACATTATCCATCCCAGAAAAAAATAATGCTTAGGGTTGCTACTTACAGACTTTGAGAATTGAAAAAATGGTCATGGCACAAACAAAAGCCTTCATGGATAATTAATTCCATGTCTTATGATTATGAACTTAAATACTTTCTGTGATTTGGAATCAACCTGGGTCATAGTCTCGACCACCAATGGAAAATTTAGTCTTATCCAAAATATAAATAGTTTTGGTTTTATATCCTGATCTGATACAAAATGATATTCTGTATTTGTATTGACTAATTGCCTGAATTATTTTTCCCTCCGCAGCTGGTTGGGACCGACATGGTAAACGGTCTGGCCTGCGACAAGTGGCGCCTGGTCGACACTCACGGAGACAAGGTCAACAAGTACACCATGTGGGTGCGCTTCAAGGTGAGACCTGTACTAGCCTGTGACAAGTATGTCTAGTCTACAGTCAGTTTGTTGGGTTCTCCCCTAAAGTGACATTACTTGCCATGAAGGTATACCATTGCCAATTTTGCTAGTTTGCCTATGCCTACCTAGTTAAAAAAAAAAAATTAGTTAAAACAGTCATCAATTTACCATCTCATAAATTATTCATTTAACTCATTAGTCATTACGTTACTCATTAGGCTTTTAGAAGTTTCCATTTTTTTGTTGGTCCTACCTTTTTAGGGTAAGCCTAGGATTACTTATTGTGGGAAAAAAGAAACCATTATTGAACACACTGTCCTGTATGCAAGCTGGAAATTTCCCCCCTTATGGGCGAGCGTGAACATTGTGACACCATTATTAATCTTCAGTACTTGTGAGGATGTAGGCCTGAACTGTTTCAATAAACAATAAAAAATATGAACAATCAGTGTCACACTTTCATAGATGTGCACTGTGCAGTGCAAAACAACACATTATCCCTCAATTTAATGTCTCAATGTTATCCTTGCTAAGTGTTGGTCTTCCATTACTAACTGTTAAGGAGGGCCAAGAATTTAGTGTAAATAAAATTCTCAAATTTTGTCATATAAAATTGATAATTTCGGGTTAAAAAACGGGGTAAAGTAGTGGATTTCGGTAAACAAAAACACAACATTTCGGTAAATAAAAATAAAAATATGTAAGGCCTATTAAAAATCTTACACGGAATATGCGTCAAAATGAGTAAAACCAACAATGTAAATATTTTATACAATTAATTCCCAAAAGTTAGTGAGAGCATTAATTCCACATTGTGTGGAGATAGTCGTTCTGCGGTCAGTTAGAATGTTAGGTGTATGCGGAGAAGCCTCGCTCGCTGTCCACATTCAATACCGGCACTCAAAGAATTTTTTTTAATTTTGAAAAAAATGAAATTTTTTTTGAATAAATCACTGAATTTTGCTTAAGTTCGCGATTCCAGAGAAAAGATGCCGATTTCGCAAGAACACACTTTTTTCGCGATATTTCGTGAATAAATTTCAACGCTGGACGTCATTGACCTAAAACACCGACAAATGTTTGAAATTTTCAATAAAAAAACAATTTCGTGAATAAACACGTTGCGAAAAATCCTTGCCTCTACTAATAAGCCTAAAGATAGCTTAACACATCCAAAATGGTGCCTGCGTTGCAGTAAGTAACGTTGTGCTCAATTACAGCGTTCCGGCAAGGACCCGTATCTCGTGGAAGCAATCCCGGTACGTTACGAAATGAAAGGGTTCAACTCGCTGCTGGGGTCTCATTACGACCATTACATCGTTTACTACGAGTGGTTTTCGTACGAAACTCCCGACCCGGATGTCTTCAAGCTGGACACCAGTGAGTAGAAACTCTCTTTATTCAAGTTCCGAGTCATTCATAATTATGTGTTATATTAGAGTCAGTGATAGCTGACGTGATAGGTAACTAGTAACTACCATAGTTTGCTTGGTATATAGATGAGGCCTAAATGGCTAGGATACTTAAACTGGGAACATGAATAAACATGTTTCAGTGGGGGAAAGGTACAGAAGGACGACAGCTTACCTTGAAAAACGTTAGGTAGGTCGCACAGACACAAATAGATGAGTAGACAAAGTTGCTGATACGTTTCGACCAACTAGTGGTCTTTATCACTCAGCGTGAGTAGAGATACTAAAAGTAGTTCTAAAGCTAGCATGGTATGTACAATGAAGGCGCTGTCGGTGGGTGGTGGCAGGTGGAACTAGGTCTAGGGGAGGCAGAGCTGGGCGCGCCTGCTACCTGTTGTTCAGGTTAGGAGGCTCGCGAGATCTGGTGATGTGTTGGTGAGTATAGCTCCCAGTTTCTTAGCTCCAACTGCCTGCAGTCATCGGGAAGCGCCTTGATGATTCTCGTTGTGAAACAGTCTTTGAAAGGGAGGCTGTGTTCAACAGCATGCTGGGCCACAGGTTTGTCTGGATCCATCTGTTTGACACTTTGACGTGGCCTGTCATACGGGTTCTCAGTTCATTAGTGGTAAGGCCTACATACTCTGCCGGACACTGCGTGCACTTGAGCTGGTAGACTACGTTGGAGGTGAGACAGCTGTTGTGGTGATGGATGGGGTAGGTGACCCCTGTGGCTTCAGCAGTGAATGTCTTGGTAGGTGGATGCATAGGGCAGGTTTTGCACCTAGGGCGGTTGCAGGGGTAAGATCCTATTGGAGGAACTCTCTGCGGACGAGTTGGAGGCCTAGTGGGGTCCCGTTTGATGAGCGAATCTCCTATGTTAGGTGGTCGTCTGAAGAAGACACGTGGTATCTTGTTGGCCAGATGATGAGTCTTAGGGGCAGCTTCAAGGATGGGCAGTCCACTCTTGATTATGCCGTTAAGTCTCTGCAGCCCCGGGTGCCAGCGCGTCACTAGGGGGATGGCGCTATTGTTCGTGTTGGCCACCTGGGTCTTCTGGGTTTGCGGCCTGGAGATCCGCTGTCGAACCACGTCACGTTCGTACCCCCGAGCTACAAACGCGTTGGTGATTCTGTCACAATAGTATGAGAGTCCTTCCGGGTCAGAGCATATGCGTCTGCCACGCACTGCTAACGATAAAGGTAGGGTATGTTTAGTGTATGTTGGGTGACAGCTGCTGTTGTGCAAGTACTGTTGACTGTTGGTCGGTTTAAAGTGGACCTTGGTGCTAATGTTGCCTTCATAGAGGAAGATGTCCACGTCCAAGAAGGTGACGTGAAACGCAGATACGGTCCACGTGAAGTTCAGGACTGAGAATGCGTTGAGATTGTTAAGGAACAGCTCTAGGCTGTCAGCACCGTGGGTCCAAATTAGAAAGAAATCGTCAATGAATCTAAAAAGCAGTGAGGTAATAGCTGCTGGGTTTTAAGAAAGTCCGTCTCAAGCTTGCCCACAAAGAGATTAGCATACGATGGGGCCATGCGAGTCCCCATGGCTGTCCCTTTGATCTGAAGATAGTGTTTATCTTGGAATCGGAAGTTGTTTAAACGTAGAACCATGTGGGCAAGTTGAGTGAGGAACTGCGTGCTGGGCTTGGTGTTCGCTGGGCGCTTATCAAGAAACGATTCCAGCGCTGCTAGGCCCTGGATGATGGGTATGTTGGTGTACAGGGACGTGACATCAACAGTGACTAGCAAGGCACCGTCCGGCAGTGGGGTGTCGAGTCCTCTGAGTTTCTCAAGGAAGTGGAAGCTATCTTTGATGTCAGAGTGTCCAGGTTGGTGACGAATGGTTGGAGGTGGCTGTCGATGTATGCCGAGATACGTTCGGTGGGCGAGTTGTAGCTGGAGACAATGGGTCGACCAGGGTTACCTTCCTTATGGATTTTAGGTAGGAGGTAAAATACGGGAGTGCGGATTGATTGAGGCGTGAGCGCATTGAGGGTGGCCTCGTTGATGCCCTGTAATTTCCCATGAGAAGTGAGAAACTTCGAGATATCGTTGAGGTGTTGGCGCGAGAGATCCTCCTGCACTGGCCGGTAGGTGGTGGCGTCCTCTAGTTGACGGTGGGCTTCGGCGATGTAAGAGGTTACATCTTGTACCACAATGGTGGACCCTTTGTCTGCTGGCAGGATGATAATGTCCTGGTTCCGCTGGAGGGATTTCACGGCCCTGGACTCTTGGATGGACATGTTGTTAGAGTGCGGCAGTTTCTTGACAAAATCTTGGGAAGAAGCACTGGTAACAACATGTTTGATGAAGAGTTCCAAAGGGTGATCCGGGTGTAGAGGCGGCGGTTCCCAATCAGATTTAGGCCTAAACTTGGCCAGGGCAGGGTCAATCACTTTAGTCAGATCCGGGCTGAATTTATTCTCTTCAAAAAAGTGTTTGAGCCTGAGGTTGCGCGCAAAATATAATATATCTTTCACCAAAGTGAAGTGGTCGAACTTTGGGGTGGGGCAGAAAGAGAGTCCTTTGGCTAAAGCACTTTTTTCGTGAAAAGTGAGGTTATGGGTCGAGAGGTTTAAAACTGAAGCAAGCTCAGATTTAGAGTCATCTTGAGGTACAGGTAGGTTTACGACTGGGCCTAGGTTTCGGTCCGTGGGGCCGACAACAGAATCGTGTTTTCTAGGCCTGTATTCGTGAGGTAAGTCTACTGGGGGCCTAGGTGGAATAGGCTTAGGTGGGCCTAGGCCAAACACGTCAGCTAGGCTAGGCTTTGCTCCTAGGAGGCCATGGGTAGGCGGAGGTTTCCACAGTCCCGTGGGTAGAGAATGGTGGTTATGCAAGTAGTTCTTGGCTAGCCTGTTTAGCTTAGTTAGATGTTTGGAGGCATTCCGCGATAAGTCTGCTGGGGGCCTAGGTGGAATAGGCTTAGGTGGGCCTAGGCCAAACACATCAGCTAGGCTAGGCTTTGCTCCTAGGAGGCCATGGGTAGGCGGAGGTTTCCACAGTCCCGTGGGTAGAGAATGGTAGTTATGCAAGTAGTTCTTGGCTAGCCTGTTAAGCTTAGTTAGATGTTTGGAGGCATTCCGCGATAAGATCAGTACGGCGTGGTCCAGTATCCTGTTGATAGCCTGACCTTGATGGGGTTCTAGCATCAGCAATATTTTCACCAGAGAAAGAAGCTCGTCGGTGTGGTGGGACTTGAGGTCCAAATAATGCTTCAAGACACATGCAGTAAGTTCCACGCTTTGTGTGAGGTGGTATTTGGCGATTTCCGGTCTTATGGAATGTGGTAGGCCAGTAATAGGCATCTTCTTAGTAAGCCCCCGAGGGGCAATCCCGAGGTTCACGCACGCTTGTAGGAAGAACACGTGGCTAGTGAGGTGGGCTAGTTTCTGGGCGTGAAAGCGAGTGCGTGTGAGCCAAAACTGGATTGGAGTAATCATGATGATGGATGAGAGAAGGAAAAGCGAGAAAATGACAGAATAGAATGATAGAAACACAGGGATAGAAGGTTGGGGACGGAAAAACTTGCGAGGTCAAATGACTTGGGTAGTTTGCTTGGTATATAGATGAGGCCTAAATGGCTAGGATACTTAAACTGGGAACATGAATAAACATGTTTCAGTGGGGGAAAGGTACAGGTCAGATCAAAGGGACAGCCATGGGGACTCGCATGGCCCCATCGTATGCTAATCTCTTTGTGGGCAAGCTTGAGACGGACTTTCTTAAAACCCAGCAGCTATTACCTCACTGCTTTTTTAGATTCATTGACGATTTCTTTCTAATTTGGACCCACGGTGCTGACAGCCTAGAGCTGTTCCTTAACAATCTCAACGCATTCTCAGTCCTGAACTTCACGTGGACCGTATCTGCGTTTCACGTCACCTTCTTGGACGTGGACATCTTCCTCTATGAAGGCAACATTAGCACCAAGGTCCACTTTAAACCGACCAACAGTCAACAGTACTTGCACAACAGCAGCTGTCACCCAACCTACACTAAACATACCCTACCTTTTTCGTTAGCAGTGCGTGGCAGACGCATATGCTCTGACCCGGAAGGACTCTCATACTATTGTGACAGAATCACCAACGCGTTTGTAGCTCGGGGGTACGAACGTGACGTGGTTCGACAGCGGATCTCCAGGCCGCAAACCCAGAAGACCCAGGTGGCCAACACGAACAATAGCGCCATCCCCCTAGTGACGCGCTGGCACCCGGGGCTGCAGAGACTTAACGGCATAATCAAGAGTGGACTGCCCATCCTTGAAGCTGCCCCTAAGACTCATCATCTGGCCAACAAGATACCACGTGTCTTCTTCAGACGACCACCTAACATGGAGATTCGCTCATCAAACGGGACCCCACTAGGCCTCCAACTCGTCCGCAGAGAGTTCCTCCAATAGGATCTTACCCCTGCAACCGCCCTAGGTGCAAAACCTGCCCTATGCATCCACCTACCAAGACATTCACTGCTGAAGCCACAGGGGTCACCTACCCCATCCATCACCACAACAGCTGTCTCACCTCCAACGTAGTCTACCAGCTCAAGTGCACGCAGTGTCCGGCAGAGTATGTAGGCCTTACCACTAATGAACTGAGAACCCGTATGACAGGCCACCGTCAAAGTGTCAAACAGATGGATCCAGACAAACCTGTGGCCCAGCATGCTGTTGAACACAGCCTCCCTTTCAAAGACTGTTTCACAACGAGAATCATCAAGGCGCTTCCCGATGACTGCAGGCAGTTGGAGCTAAGAAACTGGGAGCTATCTCACCAACACATCACCAGATCTCGCGAGCCTCCTAACCTGAACAACAGGTAGCAGGCGCGCCCAGCTCTGCCTCCCCTAGACCTAGTTCCACCTGCCACCACCCACCGACAGCGCCTTCATTGTACATACCATGCTAGCTTTAGAACTACTTTTAGTATCTCTACTCACGCTGAGTGATAAAGACCACTAGTTGGTCGAAACGTATCAGCAACTTTGTCTACTCATCTATTTGTGTCTGTGCGACCTACCTAACGTTTTTCAAGGTAAGCTGTCGTCCTTCTGTACCTTTCCCCCACTGAAACATGTTTATTCATGTTCCCAGTTTAAGTAGTAACTACAATAGGTAGAGGTACGTTTTTTTTTGCTGTTTAGGTTTTTGATACTAAATATTGGTGAACAATGAACAAATAGTATTTTGTAAAATACCACAAAATGCTGACTTTCCTAAAAATTATACTCTCTCTAGGTCTACTGAGACTAGTCTAGCAAGCAATGTTCCTATAATTCATTGTTAACCATTTAAAAAGTGCCAGTTACACCCCACATTAATTTTAGAGTTTTGGGTGAAAGGAAAAAAGAGATCCTAAAAAATATTATAAATTTGATAAAATTAATGCCAAATATAAAAAAATACATATTTAAAATGCTAAAATAAGCATCTCTAACAATAGGTATCATTAAAAAGACTGAATAGGCCTACATTTTTCACCTAAGGTAGGCCTACTAGGTAGGTAGGCCTACTTTTTTATAGGCCATGTATTTAGCTATTTCTTAAACATTTTTTATCTGGCCTAATTTATCGATATTGAAATTTCCGCTAGATGTCTAGGCTATGTCATAGTCATAGGCTTGGTAGGTAGCCTACCGTACCAGTACAGTAGTGTGGCTTGTTGGTCTTGTGGTTAACGTATCTGCTTTCAATGCAGAAGGTCCAGGATTCAATTCCCGCCAAAGTCAGAAATTTTTTAACTTCTGATTTGGACTTAAAACATCAGTTCTTGTCTTAGGAGTTTGTAAACGGTGGACTTTGGAGCCGTCCTAGCAACGAGGCACATTATAAATTCAGAGTTATTCTGAATCGACCTTGTTGATTCTGGCGTTGATCCGCGGGTGTTTGCACTGTCCATACCACTGATAGCTAAATTTCCTATTAAAAAAATATTGATCTTTGGTTAGTTATCGCTCACTCGTTGATTGCGTCAGGGCCTACAGGGTTGGCTTGGTCACTTTGATTTACTGTCCCCCACTGAAAATCTGTTGTGTGACTGAGTGGGTAGACTCTAAATACAATTTATTTTATTTTATTTATTTATAACTGTGCGGTGTGTGCAGATATGACGTGCACGAGCTTCCCGGGTCCCGGCATCAACCACGTCTACACGTTCAACCCGATGAAGGAGTTCATTGGGACGGACGACAGCCACGTTGACTCGGCCTTCGACGACTTCAAGGAGAAACACACTCGGACGTACGTTAGTCGCGAGCACAGCCGGAGGAAGGAAGTCTTCAGGCAGAACGCCAGGTATGCTGGGAAGCAATCTCAAACTGAGATGGCGGCCGCTGCATGTTGGGCTGTTCAGCTGCTCCTGATATTAATCATTATCACGTTGTTTTGCACTATCGTAGTCCGATGTACTAACAGAGAAACGTTTCACGTATCTATACTTGTTCCAACGAAAGAATGCTCATGCTTGGTAGTGGTGGGGGTAAAATGAATGCGCAGGAATGTCTTCTTTGTGTATGAAAGAGAAATATCTTTTACCAACGCAAGCAAAAATTATCTGTGCTAGATCACAGAGTTCCTCCGTGTGCAAGATCCACGCTGAGCTAGCGTGAATAGAATTGACAAAGTTGTTATGTCGGGAAAACAATTTCGGGCCGCCTGCATTGTTTCGTTGGGCCCACTATAACACTGTGCGTGTGCTCAGGTTAATTCACTCCACAAACCGCGCCAACCTGGGCTACTCGTTGGCAGTGAACCACCTGGCCGACCGGACAGACTTGGAACTGAGAGCGTTGCGCGGTCGCCAGAACAGTCCCGGCTCAAACCAGGGACTCCCGTTCCCTTATTCCACGGAGGAGGTCCAGCAGGCTGTCCGAGAGCTGCCCGAGAGCATGGACTGGAGGCTGCTGGGGGCAGTCACCCCCGTCAAGGGTGAGTCCTATTGAGATACCACCGCATAGCATTACCGGGACTCGCGTAACTGAACGACTACAACTAATACGTGATTCTTCCAGATCAGTCCGTGTGTGGCTCTTGCTGGAGTTTCGGGACAACCGGATCCGTCGAGGGTGCCTACTTCCTCAAGCATAACCACCTGGTGAAGCTCTCGCAACAGGTACAGTTACACTAGATGTTATGTTTGTATAATCATTTGATAGTTGTCTTTTTGTTACCTGATTCAAATGTTCAATTAGTGTTAAATGTATGTACAACAAAACTTCTCACCTGCTGAGGACAACTGCAGCTATCTTTTAGCTAACTTTTAGCTGCAGTTGTCATCAGCAGGTGAAAAGTGTTGTTGCCCCCAGCCCTTCAAGCTGGGCTTTATGTTCTCTTTATGTTCTCTGTGATTTCCCAACCTGTCAACCCTTCTCCAATCTAACTAGCTGATAGGCCTTTTCCACAATTAGAAACTATGTTATGATGTTAAATCTAAATCTGGCTTCAAAGAAAATAAACTTTTGCCACAAAAATTAGTTACTAGTTGTAGAGTTTATTTCATTTTAAATTACTATAATAACTTACGTAACGGAGACGTTTGTTGTGATTTATCTCCTTTCAGGCCTTGATTGACTGCAGCTGGGGCTTCGGCAACAATGGTTGCGATGGTGGCGAAGAGTTCCGGGCGTACCAATGGATCAAGGACCACGGCCTTCCCTCTGAGGAGCAGTACGGACCCTACATGGGACAAGTGCGTTCTCAAGCATTCACGCTCTACATGTCGAGCGCAACTTGATACTGACTAATTGCATCTAGCAGGCCTATAGTAGATAAATAAATAAATTCAATATTTAGGATAGGTTTTTTGGGGGCCTACCTAGAACAAGAATTTTGTCAGCCTAGTCCTACATAATGTTATGAATGTTTTGGACTGTCCACTGTAATTAAAAAAAAAAGTAGAATTGAAGTGTCCACAATATTTCGACGACTTATCACTAACAGTCGTCTTTCTCATGTTTATTGACAGGTTGGCATAAGAGTAGAGTAAGAAAACACAATTTAAAATAAATATGTACTGCAAACTGCAATCTTAGTTTGCTCAATACAATACAGGTAGCGTTTTCAGAAGGAAAAATTAAGAATATATTTAACCCTAACATTTCTTGTGAACTTCCTTGTTACCTACTGGTACCTATTTATTTGTATCTTTCTATTCTATAATTTAATAGGAGTTGGCCTCTATTTTATATTATTTTCAGTTTTCTTTGATGTGGAACAACGATTTGGTAGCCACATGAGATGATAAATACTAAATAGTATGCTTATTGCTTAGAAGTGTGGTTAGAGTAAAGGAAACTTCATTCTGTTGTAGGTGTACCTTTGTTTACTTTATTCTACAGGTGTTCGCCTAGCATGTCTTGTTTATGTACGTATGCCTACGTACGCACTTTAAGTACAACAACAAGTGGAGACTGGACTAATTGCTACATACATTTGTTCTGTAGGATGGTTACTGCCATATTGCCAACACTAACGCCACCGCCTTCATCACGGGCTACGTGAACGTGACATCCGGAGACGCAAACGCTGTAAAGATGGCGCTGGCAAAGCACGGGCCCATCGCAGTGGGGATCGACGCGTCGCACAAGACCTTTTCATTCTACAGCAACGGCATATACTATGATCCCACGTGTGGTAAGAGATTCGCATTAACAACAGAGTCGGAACCACAAGTAACGGCGCTAAATAACTTGTCAGTCAATCCAATGTTTAAATTGTTGTTTAAGAATTGTGCGACTAAAGATCAAAATTATTTATGAACTTGTTCTCAACCCTATAAAAGTTTACTAAATTTTATTGATGGGCCTAGAGTTCCAATTCTAAATTTCAGTCTAATTTAAAAAATGGTGCAGTATTATATTTTTTAATGATCTCGCTTTTTCCAATTTTTCAATGAACTTTTGTCATTGTTGAATCATTTAATTTGTGTTGTTTACAAATAAATAAAATTTTCGGTGGGCCTTAATTTTTTAGACGTTCAGTTAACCCATTGAGTCACCAGTTGATTTTGTTTATTTTGCCCGTACGGATCCAGTTAAATCCGTATTACGGGGGATGGCACCCGCCGCACCCTGCCTACGGGCCGAAATCGCGTGAATGCACAAATTTGAAGGCCTAGGCCGCTTGTTTTTAGTTCATATGCTTTGCTTTTCTAGTTTATATTCCCGCCAGCCCTAGGCCTAACCCTACTTGTGTCATTGTCTTATTTTATCTTGGTTAGAAGTACAGTAAGATCTCTCTTATCCGATGTTCCGTGTTAACCGAGCCGCCGCCGCCGCCGCCGCAAAAAAAAGTTTTAAATACGTAAATAAAACATAAAAATAATTACAGACGCCGCGCCGCACTTTTTTAAATGTACTCGCATACATTTGTAGGCATGCCTTACGAGTGAGTGCAAAGAAGATAGATCGGCGATATATCTCGACTTTCGAGCAGTGTGCATCAGTGTACTGAGCGTATAGAGTTCAGTGGTCAGTGTGCGTCGGGCGCATCGCCGGTAAGCGTCAGTGCCACCCACTGAGCATATAGAGGTCAGTGTGCGTCGCGCGCCTGCGCGTGCGCATACGATCCAGCCATCTCGCACACAGCTGTTCAAAGATGGTCGTTGTGGAACTAGATGCAATCATGTTTCAACCGATTCACGAAATTCGTAATCACGACGCATTGAATTGTTATTCCTGGGCTTATCTTATTTCTTTCCCAGACTTATCTTGCGTCGTGAGCTTCAGCGCGGGCATAGTAGTGAGAGGTTTTCCCACATGAGAAAGAGAGCTAGGCCTAGGCCTATGTTTGCATTGTAGGCCTAGGCCTACTGCGTCGAGTTTAGGCCTAGGCCTAGGCCTAGAACGTTTTTATTACGACATGTAGGCCTAATTGTGTTCGTGTGTTCGTGAGCTTGAATTACAAGCTATTAAATCATTTAGTATACCCTGTATGAAGTGTATCGTGTGTATTTTATGTTCCTTTATCCATTACATGTGTCATATATCATTTTACCACATCAGGCTATGCTACGAGAGCAAATAAACAATTGATCCGCGCCATCCGAGTTTTTCGCAAATCCGAGGTGCCCCCGGTCTCATCCAACTCGGATAAGAGAGATCTTACTGTATTATTGCTTGCATCATTTGCAAGCTAATCAACAACACTTCCTGAATCTCGCAATATATCACGCTCATTGGAAATTCAACACAATCTCCTTTAGATTCGCCATCTCGTAACATTCAGGAGCTTTACGTCAGTTTTACGAAGTAAACAACTGCTGAGAAGCCTATTTCTGTTACGGCGCACCGCCTTGACAATTTCTAGGCCTTCATATTATTTGTAGTTGTCTGTGAAATGTCCGTGTTCGAGAATTTATCGGGGAAAAAACTCAACCACGTCGGTAAAAGAGTCAGCCTCCATATAGTGCTGCTATCTGTTTGAGATTGACTGAACTACGTCGGCTTGGTTCGAAAATAAATGATGAACGGAACGGAACGGAGACGGAACCGTTCCGTATGTAAATTTTTGGGCCAGACTCGCATTTCCGGAACCGTTCGTTAGTTCTGCCCCAATGGGGTTAATTTATGATTTTAAATTTTAATATAATCTTTCAAATAAAATTAGCAATATTAACGTGTTCAGCATTAATTTGTTGATATATTGTTCATTGCCCAGTAGGCCACTTCCACAAAATACAAGTAAAATTTTAAACTAATCACCATTCGTTGTTGACTTGAATAGCGTGATGGTTAATACTTTGCTCTCCTCTATTAGGCAACAAAGAAGAGAACCTGGACCACG
The DNA here is from genome assembly GCA_024449915.1 of Sweltsa coloradensis. Lineage (NCBI taxonomy): Eukaryota > Metazoa > Arthropoda > Insecta > Plecoptera > Chloroperlidae > Sweltsa > Sweltsa coloradensis. The sequence continues at coordinate 160,163 of JAMZAV010000043.1, read as the reverse complement.
CTGTGCTCTTGGTAGGCTACGGAAAGTTGAACGGCAACCCCTACTGGCTGATAAAGAATTCATGGTCGACGTATTGGGGCAACGACGGCTATGTCCTTATGTCTCCCAAGGATAACAACTGTGGCGTCACGACAGACACTACTTTCGTAACCATGTAACTCGAGGAGCTAAGAATATGCACTGACAACATATCAAGCTAGACATTCAAGCAGACAAGGCCAAAGACTACTGTTATGATGCATACAAAGTTAATTATTAAAATATATGTAATTAGATTAGGTACTGGCCTAAGTACATCCATCAAGTAGTGTACATGTGATTGATTTTGCATATTGCCTTGTCTTTTGTGCAAACTCATGAATATTTTTGTAGTAAAATAGTTTGTTAATTAGATAGATCTAGTTTGATAGGAAGTGATTATATGTCAAAACTTGAGTCTAGCCTCTGTAACTAATAATAAAAATTATAATAGGCCCGTGTCTAGGTAGCTATGAATCGCAGCCTCTCTATGATATTACTGCTACTTTTAATCTTAAGAAGTTGGTTCATTGTAGCTCTGTGACGAGTTTCTCATGCTCTCTTATATTTAAATTTTAAATATATGACCTAGATCTGATGTTTACCACCAAAAATAGATGTGGTTCAGTATACTCATGGTGTATTAGTTATTAATTAGGTATACGTATTGTTATAAATAAAATAAAATAACCAATTTGAAGCATATTTTGTCTGGTTTTCATTAGTTGTTACTGTAGGCTACTAGTGGAACACAGGTCTTCCCCTCGCTGTTCCACATCTTTCCCCGCACTATCCTACCATTGCTGTCGTGGTCTTCTTGGTTTCCTACCATGAATAACATCATTCTTCTCGGCCATCTCCCTCTGGCCATCGTTTTTACATAACTGAACCCACTGCCTCCTAGATGCTTCTCGGTGGCTCCTCACCGAGTAGCATCTAGGAGGCAGTGTCCGAACTACTTCTCAGTTCTCACAAGTCGTAAATGTACTAAATATACTCCGCCAGGCCTCCACCCCAATGCATAGTTGGTGTTACATTGTTTTATCACTCCTACTTACCATCTCGTTACCTACCGTAATGGCAATAAATCAAACATTCATTCATTCATTCTCCAATGTCTATTTTTAGAACACTGGAATCAAATAACAAAATGCGTAGGGCCTAATGAAAATGAATGTTTGATGCACATAGGCTACAAAATATTAATGTATGATTTAGCCGACTAAATAAATTTAAATAAATTACATTTATGATTTATGAAAGTGCTGCTGCATTCACCCTATCTTGCCCATGTTACTTGACTAAAAAGTAAAAACATACTCTGGCAAAAAAGATCTGACTGACGAACGATTATAGAATGCGTTTATACTATGGTACCGCTTGATACTATGTATGAGGTTCTTCATCAAGATTAGATCTATGCTTGCATGCCCTTATGGATGATTATTTATAAACAATTAATTTATTAAAATTAGGTACATCAATCAAGAACAAAATAAGGTCAAAAATGAACTTTTGTAAAAAATCCATAATAAAATCGATTCAATCATTCAAAGGTACCGGAAATTGAAAAAAATAGGAGCATGGATATAGGTTTACTTGAGTTTTCTGTCTCTGCATTTGGCATTTAGACTTCCTGTGAGCTATGTTTTATGCTCAATTTTGGCCGGGACCGGGAAATGCCCTCTTTAAGAGGGGACGCTGAGCTTGGCCCTACTCAAATGTGCGCACTTGGGTGTTGATGATTTCTGCTGAGTGGTTGGGAATATCATTATTCATTACCATATTTTGCATGGATGTTAATAAAGTACTTTTATATTGATATCCGCAATCGGTTGAAAAAAATAAGCCATAAAGATCCATTGCGAGACTTAAGTTCAAAACGTGAAAACTGGGAAATCCAAAACATGGATTTCAATTCTGGAAATTCCCACCAAATTGTTTATTGTATGATAGAACCAAATTAACCTGCGCGTTCACATTGATTTAAATCGTTGATATCCAGTATGCAAATTTGTGTTTAAAAATTCTGTAGCCTACACTTGGAATAAATTTCCCGAAGTTGATCAAAATGGAGTTTGGTTGATTTCACTAATTTTTCATTCAAAATCAATGAATTACCGGTAATTTAGGAATGCGCGTACTGGATCTAGCATAGATTTATTCTTTATTAACATAATTGAGAAATTTGACAATGGTGTTATAAACCATTTCACAGGAAAACCAGAAAGCTGAGCACCTTAAGAGTGTTCACGAGACAGACATGTACACGGCACGCTCGAAAGCACTCAAATTCAGATGTACAACGCTCTGGAGAAAAATTGAAACGACATACGAGAATTCTAAAATCCACAAGACACAGATATTTTTATGCAGAAGAATATACAACAAACAGAATTGATGAATGTAATAAACCCTACTATACACCATTGTTACGCATAAAGTCGATGCAACGGGAAAAAGAAGAGGTTGTTCCCGCTGCGTTGACTTTACGCTTAACAATGGTCAATAGTAGGGTTTATTACATAAAGCCATTCTGTTGTTGTATGTTCTTCTGCATAAAAATATCTGTGTTTTGAGCATTTTAGAATTCATGTATGTCGATTCAATTTTTCTCCAGAGCGTGTACATTTGAATTTGAATGCTGTCTAGCTTCTCACAAATTAACAAATTAATGTTGCCGCTTTTCTACTGCCAACCGCGCGGTTTCGTGACTAGCCCAGTACATTTTACATTTTCATACCAGCACTTGCGCTTAGCCTTACAAATAGTTTGTTTGAAACATCTTTACATCATTTTAATAAAATACAGAACAATTTTAAAACGTAAAATGTTGTTAATAATTTTTCGACGAATCGCAATACAATTCGCACAAGTTTTGTAGCGTTGGTCACCATGCGTAGGCGACAGTGCTGCTGCACGGCTCCACCGGTCTGTCAAGTTATAGGTTATGAGGCCACGAACTCGTAAACATTTCTGACTTTTCTTGTAATTTTAATGAAAGGCATATGCCTAGAGATCAATAATACTTCTGCAAAGATAAATACGTTCTCACAGCAATAATGGTAAGTAAGCCTAAAGTTCTCTTAACCTCTTAGCTGACTAACTTAGAGAGATAGATAGGGCCTAGGCCCCCTAATAGAGGAGTTTGGAGGTTAGGGTCTCTAGTTAAACTCTAGGGCCGATATTGTATTTCTTTCTTTCCTTGGGACATAATAATATAAATGGTATTTGTGTGTAGGGGTAGGGTAGGACCCAGGCCTATGCTAGGGCCTAGCCTTGAGCCTTGGTTTAGGGCCTACATTGAAATTGAACATGTATTGTATTGTATTGTATTTCTTTATTTCTGGCTCATTCTAGCCATTTCGTTACATTTTCCTTCACATTTATAGCATACAACTACTAGGCCTACACAGCATCAATTACAACAAACAACTTGAAAACACTTTAAAAATTAAAATTACACTATCATACTAGGATTTTACATAATATTTATTTAGGCCTACTACTCAGCTACCTAACAATACATAGGCCTACTTCATTTTCCCATATGTTCAACCTGCTTAGCACTACTTTATTAATACTTAGGGCCTAGGCTTTCTAAAATCCTTTCTTACCTTACATTATTCTATAAATCTTGTAATTTAATCCATTTTTTACATTTACTTTTAAACATGCCCAAACTATTTATTTCTTTGATTTCCCTGGGTAACATATCAAATTCCTTTACACCATTGTTAAAGACTGAGCCTAGCCATTTTTACTTTTACAATTTGACCTCCATGATTTTCCTTCTTCTGCTCCCCTAGTAGTTCTTCTGCTCCTAGCCTAGGCGTGCCGGATTCAAGCAGTGTGGTGGCTCTAGTAATTGTTTGAAGGCTTAATCTTTTGGTTCAATGGTAGGTAGGCCTAGGGCTAGCTTTTTATGTACCGGTATTCTAAATGAGGCTCGAGCAGGGTCCTACCAAAGTAAAATAATATGACATAGGCCTAGCCTAGCCAACTGAATTGTAAAAATGACCTTTATGCTTTATGACTTATTTCCAGTATTCCTTATTGACCAAAAAAGACAATGCCCACGAGGACAGCATTTGGAGTTGTGCCTGGGGTCGGCGGAGAGACAACGATGATTCAAGTGACTCGGGAAAGGGGAACAGATCTCCTGTTGAGTACATTGTTACGGGAGGTGTTGACGATATAGTGAAAATCTGGCATTATCGACACGATCGTCTTGAGTTGAAAAACAAGCTTACAGGTCACTCGCTTGGAGTGGTATCTGTAGCCATCAATAATGAAGGAACTAGTAAGCTACACACATAACTTTTCACTGAAATTGCTACCTTAACCCGAGAGTAGTCGCGCCCCTGTTTGTAACGTTAGTAGTCGCGCCCGGTCCTTTAGACCGCATTATTTATTATGGGCTAATAACGTCAGGATGACGTTTTGATTACCGATATAAGATAATTTATCATATATGTGACAGCATACATGGTTATATTAATCAATTATCAATCAATAATCAATAAATAATCAATCAATAATCAATCAAACACAGAATGATGCAAATCTACAAAAATGTATAAAAATATGTTTTGAAACACCATGTAGTTCGAATTATTAGTAAACCAAGACAGTAATATTATGCCAACACTGTATGTTGAAGAATAATCAACCTACAATAACAAAATACATGTCTCATAATAGTGATTGAGTATGCATATTTTTGCCTCCCTTAGTAGTCGCGCAGCGGTCGAAAAGACCAAGCAACTGAACAGGACCTCTTATCTTAGATGAAGTTCTGCAGAACAATGAATCACGTATTGCACACTGGCTTCACAAATCTATTTTGGGAAGGTAGGCGGAACTAGACAAGCCACGCATGCGCGCTGTACAAATACCAACTGTTGAAAAAAAACGTCGGTCTAAAAGACCACACGCGACTACTCTCGGGTTAAGAGTGCCGCCCTTGCCCAATGCCTATGATAGACAACTGAAAATGTTGCATGACTTTTATGCCCAACAAAGTTTCCAAGGGTGTAGATGGCACTTAATTAGGCAAATTGTTGGCATTCTGACTACATGGTTGAGCCAGGTTGCAGACCAAAATGTCTTTAAGCCCTTAACTGTGCAATTTATTTTCAGAATAGTTCTTCCCCTGTGTATTTATTTTAAGGTTAAATGCCCATATTTATACTTGAGTGAAACTATCATTACTTTGCCATTTTTGCAAGTATCTCAATTATTTTTTGTATCATCACTGTAATTAACTAAATCATTCAGTTCACCCTCCAACTAAATCTGAATCTAAAATAACCGACATGTAATGAATATATAAACAACCCTTACGCGACGCCACTAATGCACAGATGAAGCAATAGGCTCCTATTCCCGTTAGGATAGCCTCGAAAAATCGATCATCTACCACCAACATTAACAGAACGAAAATCACTAGAATAAAGACCTCTGCTGCTGGCGATATACGCGTATTATACGGCATGCACAGACACACGAAGTGGTAAGTGTTGCGGCACGTATATTTACGGCATGCAGTACGGACGCCATTTAGCATGGACGTATATATACGGCATAAACGCTAAGGGGTTAAGCTCTTTTTCAGCTTTTAGCAATAAAAATTGGTATCCTCTCTATCATAAATCAGGAATAGAAAGTATAGTGTGGACCAGATAAGGTGGCGGTCGCGGAGGGATCGCAGCACTGTCGACCACGCACTATGGCCACAGGATTGGCAAAAAGTAGATAAAATAACGGTCTCTAAAACTGCTTTCGAAGAAAAACACGACTATTTTAAAGCCAAGCCTTGCCCAGTATTATCCTAAAAATAAAGTATTTATGAAGTGTACCAATAAAATCAAGACATTTTGATGCTCCTAAACATTGACATCACATCTGGCGAGGTTGGCATTATAAACAGCTGGAATTTTGGACACATGACCAATAAGGCAAAAAAACACTTTCGTAATCGTGATTACTTAAAATCATTATTTCGCTAAAATACTGACTGTGGGACGAACTACTTTATTCACAGCTTATAAAATGTTGATTTATGATAACATATCACGATAACATGACCAAATACGGTAGGCCCTGCCTAATGCCAGTTGTGTGTAAATTGTCAACGTTGGCGTCCGTGCTCTCGCTTGACCTTGACGCCCGCCAGCTTATCTGGTTCAACCTATAGGCCCTAATTAGGCCTTTATTTATAACGTGCCACAATCTTATAAAAATAATTAAGGTCCAATGCAAAGTGTGATTGTTATGCCCTATTCATGATCAAAATAATCGGCAAATAGGGGGACCTACTTCCATAGCCTAGTGGATTCAATTGCAATATTTTAATTTTTTACAACAGAACTTGTTGTGTACCAAGCCTAGTCCTATTCATTGTTCTTTGCAAGCGGCAAGAGTGGCGGAACATGGTTTTAACATGGCCTTGCCTATTATAGACCTAGACCTACCAGTACAAACATTGAGTAGCCAACAGTGTGCTTGACTTGTAACCTCTCCTCGTTGCAGCGTGCGCGTCCAGTTCGCTGGACTCCAGCCTCCGGTTGTGGGACCTCGCGACCGGCGAGAAGGTTGGCAGCATCGATGTCGGTCCGGTCGACATCTGGACCGTCGCCTTCTCCCCCGACGACAAGTTCATCATCTCGGGGTCGCACTCCGGCAAGATCAACCTCTACGGCGTCGAGTCGGGCAAGGAGGAACAGAACCTTGACACGAGGGGGAAGTTCACGCTCAGCATCGCTTACGTGAGTGCATCGTTGATTTGATTATTTAAGAGGGTACGTTGAGCTTGGCCAACTCAAATGCCGCAAACGGTGTTGATGATTTCTGCTGAACGGTTGTGTAATCATTACAAATTTTGATGGATGTTAATAGTACTTTATATTGATATCCGTAATTGGTTGCACAAAATAAGCGTTAAAGATCAATTGCGAGATCATAAGTTCAAATCGTGAAAATGGGAAATCCAAAACATGGATTACATTCTGAATTCCACCCCAACCGTTACTTAAGATAAAACAATTAACTGCGCGTTCACATTGATTTAAACGTTGGGTTCTATTAAGCAAATTTGAGTTTAAAAATCTGTTCACTTGGTATAAATTCCCGAAATTGACCAAATTTGAGTAAATTTGTGATTTCACTAAATTTTAATTCAAAATCAATGAATTAATTTAGGATACGCAGATGGATAACATAGATTTATTCTTATAAACGTTAGTGTGAAATTTGATAATGAGTTATAAACCGTTTACCCAGAAATCCAGAAAGTTGAGCGCTTAAACTGCCTCCGTTCTAGCCTCAGCATACCCTTAAGTTTAGAACTCGGATGGGGCTCGTTCGGTTTTTGTGTGCTCGTCAAAGAACAGTCTGAACGACTGAACCGATTGGTCTGAAATTTTAAACCAACATCCGGACCAGTTTTGTCGGGGCTGTTAACATTTAGACCTGCAGATAAATCCGTTACGATTTTAACTCACAAGAAATAATAAAGTGAAATATTTGAACCAATGATGTGAATTGTTTTAAATTCAATAAGAAAATAATCTGAATCACAGCTTTGGTAACTAAAAGCTCTGAAATAGCTGTCAGATAAAATATCTCAAAGTTGGTGGTCAAATATTTTGTTTGTCGATCAATATTCATTAGACTATGTGTCAAAGTGTTTCTTTTATGAAAATATCATAAACTAGAAGAAAGAAGTGCAAGAAACAGTGCAATACAGCGAATCAAAAGAATACGCAGAATATAATTAAAATCGTAGACTAGGTAGGGCCTACTTTATTCTAACAGAGGCTAGGAATTCTAGATTGGCGTTTGCTTTCGTAGCCATGCATGTCAATTGTCAGGACATTCCCTCTTTTCATTACCAAAACGGCAATGGCGACACAAACAGTGCAGTCCTGGTATTCATCATCATCATTATTATTATTATCCATCGCCGCTTCCTACTTCTGGCAGAGTCAGCTTGGGTTTCGCAACCAAATTTGTCCACTTCTTTCTATCTTACCACAATCGTGTCTCGTCCATGCTCCCACCTCTCTCCTAGTATGTAGGTCTCTTGTTATGGTCTCTTGTTATGGTCTCCTTCCATCTCTTCCTTGGTCTCCCCCGTCTTCTTCTTCCTTCAATCCTTTTCTCATACATTCTCCTGGGCATCCTCTCTTCTGTAATTTGTTTCATATGCCCAAACCATCTCGGCCGTGTCCTTCCCATCCGATCACCTAACATACCGGCTCGAATAGTGTAGGGTAACGCAATGTTTTTTTTCTTCCGAAAATACAATCTCAAAAACAGCACTCGCGTTATTTCCGGGCTCTTGCATTTGAAAAAGCGCCTGACACGGCCACCCGCAATGCAACTCCCGTGCATCGGCTGCTGCGCATTGCCCCTCCCACCCACTCAACGCCAGTTGAACCCATGAAGTGAGGCGGTCGGGTGACGTCATCACGAGCTCCGCAGAAAAAGGCCGCTGGTATATTGCCGAGTATCACGGGTTCCGTGGAAAATGACCACCAAAATAACTGCGCGTACAATTAAACAGGTTTTCTTGGGAATCTATTCTTAGGTCACAATGATCGATTCCAATTTTTTGGAAACAATGTCATCTCTAAATCAGACTGGCAAAGTGTGGTTGGCCTATGTGAGCTTGTGCTTGGCCCTACACTGTTAAAACACATATGACTAGGCCCTAACATTGTTCAAAATGTTTTGTTGTAAGATTGAAACTTTAGGCTAGGCCTATTCATTCATTTTATTGTATGGTAAATAAAAAATGTTTCTTGTAACATATTTTCTGACATTGACGCCCTGCCAAATAACCTGAGCGGGCCAGAGAAGGAAGCACATATTTACTGGATAGCCAGGAAGAAAAATGATTGAAAAATCAAGCTTTCGGCATAGAAAAAAAAAAAAAAAATTTTCTTTGAATTATGATTTTTTCTTGAAATGATTCCGAAAAATTGGGGGTCGTGTTTCGTGTTATATTCGAGATCGTGCTATATTCGGTCCAATACGGTAACTTCTCCACCCCAAGCATCTCTCTAATGTTCGTATTTCTAATTCTATCTCATCTTGTCGCCTAAAAGCATAAAGCCTACATCCACTGCTCACTAAGAAGCTGGTGTTTATATATCCCTGGTCTGTTTGACTTTGTATTGTCTTGCTCTGGCCTGGTAAACGTGTGGTCCTGAGTCCTGACTCACCATGTGGTCTGGCTTAGATCTAGTGTAGGCATGTCATCGTTCTCCTCGACACTCACCTGATGATCATGTACTGTACTTCCAGAGTCCCGACGGCAAGTACATAGCTAGCGGTGCGATAGACGGCATCATCAGCATCTTTGACGTGGCGTCGGGCAAACTGGTGCACACGCTAGAGGGTCACGCTATGCCCATTCGTTCTCTGTGTTTCTCGCCCAACTCCCAGCTGCTTCTGACAGCCTCCGACGATGGCCACATGAAGCTCTATGATGTGTAAGATATTGAATCTCTAATTTTAATAATAAAATAAAACTACAGTTGTATCTCTCTTATCCGCTCATCATCCGTAGTTAAAACGGATTTAAAAGTACTGAAAATTGAATAGCATTTTAGTTGAGCATAGATGTAGCTTTCCTTTACAATCCAGTGTGTATTTCACTCTTCTGGCTCTATTAGTTTGGCAATAAGGACATTTTCCTTGAGCAATGTTCAGTGCCCGATTCTGGTCGGTAAGTGCGCTCTTAATCAATCCCCGTCTGTCCCGCAGGCAGCACGCGAACGTGGCGGGAACAGTGTCCGGCCACGCCTCCTGGGTGCTCGGAGTGTCCTTCTCCCCGGACAACAAGCACTTTGTCTCCTCGAGCGCCGACAAGACGGTGCGCGTGTGGGAGCTGGCGCAGCGCAAGTGCCTGCACACGTTCAAGGAGCACACGGACCAGGTCTGGGGCGTCAAGTTCAGCCCCGGGGGCGACAAGGTCGTCTCCGTGTCCGAGGACAGAAGCGTCAACATCTACTCGACGCCCGTGTGATTCACCTGCACGCGTTTGCCGGACGTTACGACATGTACGCACTCATCAAACTAGCGGAAGAGACAACTCGAACATGAGATTGAACAAGGCCCTACAAACTTGTAACAATATTGAAGTGTCTCACATGGCCATGGATTTTCTTAATCCGTGTGTTGGAAAGTGTAGCGTTTTTTATGCACGCTACCTGAAGCAATGGGCATGAAAGCTACTGGCTACAAATGAAATGTTTCATTGTGAAAAGATTTGTGTGTCAGGGTGAGCCTTGGCCACCTATGAATAAAATTGACTTTTATCTACCTCGTTGAATGCAATTAAATACAATCTTATTGATAGTACCCGTAAGTGGAGGTAAATGCTGTGTACTTTAGTTTTTGTATTTTTTATCATTTAAGACAATACGAATCAACAAATATAATTTTGTTTTTATATCAAACTTTATATGGGTCATGCTACTTTTATTATTTCTAATTTTCAACAATCTGCTCCGTAGGCCTTGTACCATTAGTTTGTTTTATTGGATGAGCGTAGCGAGCGTAGCGAGCGAAGCGAAGATTCCATTTCACTACACTGGAGAAAAAAATCCGGAATGTTTTTTTTTTTTCTTTCTTTTTTTTTTTTGTATTTTTGTCTGTTTGTCCACACGATTCCGGCTAAACCGATACTCCGATTGCGATGAAATTTTATGGAGGCCTTCGAAATCTCTGAACTTAGAACTGCCACGTTTTTGAGCGCAATCGGAAAATTTTTTCTCATGAAAATCGCAATTTTACGATTTTTTTCAATTTTTAAAAAATTTCTTCGACTTATAACACCTACATGCTTTATCCGATTTTAATGATTTTTGCACAGAACCTTTATTTTATGAATTTAGATATTTTTGTGAAATTTGAGCGCAATTGAAAAAATATTTATCATAAAAATCGAAATTTTACAGGTTTTTTCTTTTTTTAAACAACTCTTTGACTTATAACACCTACATGCTTTATCCGATCGTAATGATTTTTTCGCAGAACCTTAATTTTATGAATTTATATATTAGTTTTAAATTTGAGCGCAATCGAAAAATTATTTCTTATAAAAATCGCAATTTTACGATTTTTTTAACAATAACGATTAATTAAAAAAAAAAAAATTAATTTAACTTAAAAAAATTTCAACTAAGTAATGATTTTGCCACAGAACAACAGAAAATTCGCATAACACAATAGCAACTCAACGCACCAATTACGCTCATCCAACAACGCGGCGGGACTTAAGCGTTTTCCTAGTTAATGAACATTCGATGTGAAGCATTTACTTGAATGTCATACCTCGTATAAATGTAACCAACCACATATCCTCTGTTCCTCCTGGTACAGGTTTGTATTACTACTTAAGTTCTTTGTTTTCTCCAGTTATACTTTCATCAAATAATTGGATGAGCGTAGCGAGCGTAGCGAGCGTAGCGAGCGAAGCGAAGATTCCATTCTACTACACTGGAGAAAAAATTCCGGAATGTTTTTTTTTTTCTTTCTTTTCTTTCTTTTTTCTTTCTTTTTTTTTTTTTTTCTTTTTTGTATTTTTGTCTGTTTGTCCGCATGATTCCGGCTAAACCGATACTCCGATTGAGATGAAATTTTATGGAGGCCTTCGAAATCTCTGAACTTAGAACTGCTACGTTTTTGAGCGCAATCGGAAAATTATTTCTTATGAAAATTTCAATGTTACGATTTTTTTTCGATTTTTTTAAAATTTCTTTTACTTATAACACCTACATGCTTTATCCGATTTTAATGATTTTTGCACAGAACCTTTATTTTATGAATTTAGATATTCTTGTGAAATTTGAGCGCAATTGAAAAAATATTTATCATAAAAATCGAAATTTTACGGGTTTTTTCTTTTTTTAAACAATTCTTTGACTTATAACACCTACATGCTTTATCCGATTGTAATGATTTTTTTGCAGAACCTTAATTTTATGAATTTATATATTAGTGTTAAATTTGAGCGCAATCGAGAAATTATTTCTTATGATAACCGCAATTTTACGATTTTTTTTAACAATTACGATTAATAAATTAAAAAATTAAAGTTAATTTTTAATTTAATTTAATTTAATTTAATTAAATTAAAAAAAAAAATCAACTTAGTAATGATTTTTCCACAGAACAACAGAAAATTCGCATAACACATGGCAGCTCAATGCACCAATTACGCTCATCCAACAACGCGGCGGGACTTAAGCGTTTTCCTAGTATATTATATCAATGTCATTATTATTATGTAATAGCAACTTGCTTATTTTCAAATTCCACTTTTACTTATTAGTATTTATATTTTCCATCATTATCAAATGAATCATATTTATGAACATAATAGTTATTAAGGATTATTCATTCCCTCTCTCCCAAGAGGGGTTACTATATCTGTTACCATGTATCGGTCGAATGAATAAATTGAAATTGAAATAGACTTGAGTGGGTTGTTTGACTTGGCAGCCATTAAGCCTCGTTAGATCAGGGTTTGAAATTAACATGCCCAAACCACTTGCAGGATACCAGTTCCGAGTTAGTTTCCGTGTAGCCTGAAGAGCAGTTGCTGAAATTGACTCAACTAAAATACATCCACCATCGTGCTGAAGATTGCAGCTGAACGCTTAGTAATATCACTGTCACACATATTATTACTGGAGACTACCGCTTGAACTATTGAAACTTAAAATAAATTTTACCTTTTCTTATCTGTTTTAATTTAATTTTTGTTTTGTTCCCATTTTAGCTTTGATTGTTCTTTCCCCAGAGCATCATGATTAAACGCAATGGCACATTAAAATGGAGGTCCGGGAATTTTTTGTTTTATAGACTGGATTAGGGGAGTTTTTGAGAGTTTAGGCAAATTATTAACTAAGGATATTCTGGAAATATAAACAATTTCCCTGACTTTTCCAGGTTTTCCAGTCAGGTCCATCCTGAATTACCTATGTCAATCACCAGCTGCCGACACCATCAACATGTTGCAGCTGACAATGATTTACCTTTGTGTAACAAGTCCGAAGACTATTTACATAATGATGTAATGTATGTAATAAGTACAAAATATTTGTGAAAACATAAACGGATGCATTATTTATTGTAAAACAAAGTGGTACGTATCACATAGAAGTGACCGACCAAGTTTATCAACTTATCTTGAGGATTACTGTACACTATTATCTTAACCAGTCTGAGTTGGCACTGCCAGGCAATATATAAACTGGTTTTCATCATTACTTTTAGTTTTAAAATAAATAAGTTAGAACAGGTAAATGTTATAAAAATTAATTGAACTTAACACTGCTCTTAGGTAGGAAATTATTGTTATTATGTTGCAATATTCCGAAGTTTCACTTTTCTTCGACTAGCTGATATCCTTGAAAAAATGTAAAACTTCTAAATATTGCTACGTAATAAAAATAATTATTTAAAAGCCTTTTTTTAATTTGACGTTCAATTAATTTTTTAATATAATTTTTAGTGCCAACTCTGTGTGGTGTGGATACTAGAGAGGGGTGCTTAATTGCGTATAAAGCAATTTCCAAATTATTGTTAAAATGTTTTTGTAAAATTGCAGCTTTAAACTCTGTTACAGTTATGCCACTGATATCACATGTTCTAAGGTTGTACGACGAAGATTTCTTCTTGTTTGGCGTATGCGTAGGGCAGGGTTTCGATGATGTGTCTTGCCGTAATTGCCATCGGTGCTCTTGTTGTTGGACTAGTTCGTTATGTCATCGTCATTGGCGGCGCGTAGGAGAACCCCTCGAACTCGTCATCGGCTTGTCGCACGCTCGCCGTCAGCATGTTGTTGGACTGGTTCGTTATGTCATCGTCATTGGCGGCGCGTAGGAGAACCCCTCGAACTCGTCATCGGCTTGTCGCACGCTCGCCGTCAGCATGTTGTTGGACTGGTTCGAGAAGCCGACGGATTGAGGCACTGCCGCCTGGATAAAGTCGGGGTCGATGTTGTGAAAGTCAAGCGCGTCAACCTGAATGAAAGTCACAAGTGTTACAACTTACAAGCGCGTCAACCTGAATGAAAGTCACAAGTGTTACAACTACAAGTATTGGGTCGGGTCAAGTAAAAGAAAACATCCATTATTCATTATAGTGCCACATATTGTTTGGTGCAAAATGAATTTTTACTTGTGATTAATCTTATAATATGACTTTCCTATTTAATTTTCTTTCACAAAAGTCATGGTTTTCACTGATTGGCACTCTGTCTGCCCATATTAAAAATGTGCGGCCACTTAGGATAACTGCTTCATTAAAACATTATTCATACAACATATCACCAATTTGAACTAAACAATATCGACGAATAATTTTCGATGTCAATATGTGGTTTAAATATAGCAACTTTGTCAAAAAATTAAACAAATTCGATTTCCCCCTCCCAAATTTTCAAATTGGTCTGGAATTCCAATTTCTATTTCTTAGCATTATCTTAAATCTGGATCCCTTCTAAAAAGCAGTCACAGATCTTGTATCCGAACACAAGAGTAATATTAAGTCTGGACCGGCACCTCCACCAAGCAGTCGCGTATGAATAGCTTACGGTGAAATGTTACAACGTACCACGTTAGGATTGAAGGGCGGCTCGACGCGCTTCGCCATCAAGTCGCCCCAGTCGATGGGACTGAAGAAGACGTGGTGCTTGACTTCGTCGTCTCCAGACAGCCCGGCCCCCAGTCTCTTCTTGGGGTCCTTCTGCAGCAGCTGTGACAAACAAACACACATGCTAGTACGGTGACCTTACCATATGTGTGACACAGTGGCGGATCAAATTCTGATTCAGGAGGGGGTGAATATTATTAAAATTTCGAGATGATAATAATAAACGAAAACGAACTCGGAAGCACAGTTGGATGCGTATCTATAGGGGGGGGGGGGGGGGGGGGGGAGCGGGTTTGCATAACCAATACGGGGTATGATTGAAAGTTCCAGCCGTTAGTGTCTCCCTTATCGCAACTCCCTTCTTTCAGGCTGATCTTAAGTACAGGAATAATGTATTAGTGCGATCAAGGTGTCTTCTAAAACACAACTATAGTGCAAAATGTGATACCAGCATAAAAATTTGTAATTATGTAGATTTTGTAATGAGAAATTTGAAAATAACTGGCTCCACGATGGGGTCTTATTATTTAACAATTAATTAATTAATATTAATTGGTTAATTATGAGACACGAATTTCAAAGTGGAAATAAATTAGTCATGTTTGGTATTAATTAAGAGCATTTTTCACATAAATAAAAGCTTTGTTCGCCTGTCCAACACTTTACACTAATGTAAGTCAGTGTAGACGAATGGCTGTTTTTTTGTGTTAGTGTAAGTCAGTGTAGTTAGAATGTGGTCGTTTTTCTGTACCTTCAGTGTAGCACTAGTGCTGCCAGTGCTACACCAGATTACACTGGCTATTTTGGTCGTGTAGGAGGAAACTACACTAAAAGTGTTGAGTGTGGTTTTTTGTGGGCAACACTCGTGCTACACTGACATACTGTTTCCTTTAAAAAAAAGTACTTCCGCCGTACACTGCTCAGTGCACGTGTAAAACAGTGTAGCACTAGTGGTGGACAGGCGAACAAAGCTAAAGAAAAAAAATACATTGAAAAAATATATTCAAATATACATAAGTTATAGTTAAATATGTTGATTTTGCTGATTTTTTACTTTTTGAATCAAAAGATCAACGTTAAAGTAAAATTTCTTCTAACCAATGATAACACATTGTTCACAAAAGAACTGGTTACTATAATTATCAATTTTTAATAATAGTAATTACAATATATTTTACACAAATTAATAAATGAATCACTAGATGCAGAAACCCCACAAGTCACTAATTGGGGCATATCGACTTTTGTCCAAAAATTTGTTCTTTTAGGGTCCCTCTACCTTTTCACGTAGAAACATTACAAGTCCATAATGCTCCAAGGGTATTATGTATGGGTTGGATTGTTGACTTATATGCAGAAACCACACAAGTCCTGGACTTGTGGGGTTTCTGTCAGAAGCCTGTGGAATCTCAAGAAGGCTGTGGAGTCAGTCACAGCTGTTGTTTACACACTTGACATAATGGCAGATTTACAGCAAGATGTTATTAAAGTGAAGCGAAAAAGAGGTGTTATTACTAGTTCATCTGCTAGTATATAGTATATATATATATAGTATACCTCCAAATTTCAAATTATATGCAATTTGTGTATGATTATAAAAAACCTGGTGTATTGTGCACATATGCAACCATTGATGGAATGATACCAAATACATTCCTGCTGAAAAACACTAACTTTGCGGAGTTAGCATTGCCCGATAAAGAGGCTTATGTAGAAGGGCAGGTGCCAATCAATGTTAAAAAAATGCAGGACATAAAAAAACTTACGCAATACATACCTGAGGAGTATATGTACTTCTACAATGATTTGTTTACTTGGTCTACGCTAGACAAAGATTCTGTAGAAAATTTGGATGAAGAAGACTAGCCATTAAGCTCTACATACCACTATAAACAATCTTAGCCTACTAAAGTTGACATGTTAGAACATGCTAACTGGCATGTGTTGTTGTTGTTCTTTGAATTTAACTTTCTTAATTTAACTTACATTAAAGACTATGTTTAAATACAATTTTCTTCTATTTTCTTAAAAAAATATACAATAAAAAGGGCTTAGATTCAGAAACGCCATAAGTCCGTCACATACAATGATTAATTGCTCAACAATTAAATTTTTTTTTAAATGTCTATATGTCAAAAAATTATTGCAAAATAGGTCTTCTTAAGATAACTGCTTGTTGGAAGTCATAAAATATAAAACCGTTTGTAATGGGTAGTTTTTTGTGATTATCTCAGAACTATGTATCAAGGACTTGTGGGGTTTCTGAATCTAGCGATTCAAATGTTCTTAAATTGAAAAGTTACAGAAACATGTTGTGTGACGTAGCAAAATGCATCATTTGACTTGTTTATATCAATCTTAAAGATTCTGTAATAAGAATTTCGAAAATCACTGGCTCCAGGCTGATTAAGCGTCAACATTCGCTATTATATAGTGGTATCTAGCAATATCATTACGCGGGGGATAGTTGCATGTGACAAACGAATACTTCAATTTCGCTTCACCCAGAGAAAAATAGCTCTGGTGCTTGTTGGTTTTTGGTGCTTGTTGGTGACAAATACTTTCATTTGATACCAAACATGACAAATTTATCTTCACTTTAATATTTTTGTACACAATTAAGTAATTAATTTAATTAATCAATTCATAGTTAAATACTCAAAACTCAGTCTGGAGCCAGTGATTTTCGAAATTCTTATTACAAAATCTCTAAGATTGATATAAACAAGTCAAATGATGCATTTTGCTACGTCACAGAACATGTTTCTGTAACTTTTCAAATTTAAGAACATTTGTTAATTTGTGTAAAATATATTGTAATTACTATTATTGAAAATTGAAAAATGATACAATAAATATAGTAACCAGTTCTTTTGTGAACAATGTGTTATCATTGGTTAGATGAAATTTTACTTTAAAGTTGATCTTTTGGTTCAAAAACTAAAAAAATCACAAAATCAACATATTTAACTATAACATGTATATAATTCAATATATTTTTTCAATGTATATTTTTTCTTAATGTTGGTAAAAAATGCTTTCTTTTGATACCAAACACTACAAATTTGTCTTCACTTTGAAAATTTGGGACAAAATTAACTAATTAATGTTAATTAATCAATCAATTAATAATTAAATACTAAACACTAAGCTTGGAGCGAGTTATATTCGAATTTCTCATTACAAAAGCTTTAAGATTGCTAAATTTTGAAGTTGGAATCATATTTTTTACCATAGTTTGACATCTTTACGCCATATTGTTATTTGTGTTAAATATATTGTAATTACTATTATTGAAAATTGAAAAATGATATATAACTTATAGTTACCAGCTCTTTTGTGAACACTGTGATATCATTGGTTAGAAGAAATTTTACTTTAACGTTGATCTTTTGGCTCAAAAAGTAAAAAATCAACATATTTAACTATAACTTATGTATATTTAAATATATTTTTTCAATGTATTTTTTTTCTTTATATAGGTAAAAATGCTCTTAATTAATACTAAACATGACTAATTTATTGCCACTTTGAAATTCGTGTTACATAATTAACCAATTAATATTAATTAATTAATTAATTAGACGAGTGAGCGCAGCGAACGTAAGTCTTCCCTAACGCTATACTCGATCGGGCCTTGGCCGTGAGCATTGTCCAATGTATGTATGTTAAATGTCTGTCTGTCTGTCCAGGCTCATACGGCCGAACGGCCAAATAGACTGGGCTGAAATTTTAAACACACATCCGTGACCAGGTAACTGAGAACTGCTAACAAAATGAGCAATATCCATTTCGATTTAAAACTACAATAAATAAAATGGGATTTTTAAAAATATCGGTAGCATTTGTTTAGATTTTCCATATGAAAAATAGGCCACAGCCTACGATATAAAAACAATTCAGATAAAGTCGCTATCAGTCGGTGATTTTTCGTATGTTTTTGTTGTCAATACGGTATGTCATTCTCTAAAGGTAATGTCATTATTCTTGTTTAAATTCATCAACTAATTAATAATGATGACCAATTGACCATCCACAAGAAACAGTGCAATACCGCAGTAGACCCTATACAGTATACACGCAGTACTACGCCATATAAAGGTATAATTAAAATCGTAGACTAGACCACCTACTTTATTCTAACCTACGTCATGAATGTTAGATATGTGTACGCTTTACGTAGGCCTAAACCATATGGTCGTGTATTTGGCACAGAGCATTGCTCTGCACATAGATACTACTATACCCTCCGCTCTGCATATGGTAAAAGACGATCGAATTAGACTAAGTCCATCTCGCAAACATCAGCTGGTAAGTATAAAAGTGAAGTATATATACTCCACGAAAAGATGCGACCTCTGGCAGTCGTCGTCGGGGACCTCTACCCTTCCCTGACAACCCCCTTGACGACGATGACCATAACTAGGGAAACGCCAAAGTCGTTGTTAGATGAGTGAGCAAGAGTGCAAATAAGAGGGGTTTGAGATTAGTTGTTATAAGGGCGCGTCAACACTGTAAGGCCTAATGCGCCACTCTAGCCTAATATACTGTGGAGAAAATGCCCATGCTAGCTAGATTCAGCCTAAGTTTTGGGGAGGAAAGGGGATGTTCCCGGGTACTCAACACATGGCTTGCTCACTCGTCTAACAACGACTTTGGCGTTTTCCCTAGTAGTTAAATAGTAAGACCCCATCGTGGAGCCAGTTATTTTCAAATTTCTCATTACAAAATCTACATAATTGCAATTTTTTTGCTGGTATCACATTTTGCATAGTTAGTAATCTTTACCCCACTTAATTCTTTTCAAAGCTAAAGGTATTGGAACCTCCACGCCACCTTGACCACATATTGCTGATTCTGCCTAACGCTCCCACATCCCTCCTAGTTAAGAGTGGTGCATATAATGAACCAGCGGATAAAAATCAAACAAATCGTTGGTCTTGTGGTGGAAACTCTGCCCACAATGTAGAAGGTGACGTGGACTTAAATCCATCAGTTCTTAGATTACTAATGTGTAAAGGACTAAACAGTAAGTCGGCTCTGAAGTCACTGACAGTGACTTTGGAGCCGTCCTAGCAACGAGGCACGTGATAAATTTAAATGTTCTGAATTTGCTTAGTCGATTCTAGCGCTGTCCGCGGGTCCAGTCGCGTCCAGCTTAAATTACCGGTGTTTCTTACTTAAATATGCTACTAGTCTCTCGTTGGTCATTGCTCGCTCATCGATTGTGTCTGCGCCTTTCGGCTCTAAATACAACACCCCAAATACAAAAAATTGTAAAAAAAAAAACGGCAGCCAAGCTCTCCTTCAAAAGTCTTCGGCTGTGAATGCTGTGAGATAGAAGTTGAGCCAAGCATTTCATTCTTTCTCCCTAGTTTCGCATTGAAAAGAAGTAAGATCATTTCGCCTGTTGACGAGCGCCACGTCAACCATTTTCGTGGTAAAAAAAGTAAAAATTTTAAACTCAAAAGCATTAAAAAATTAATTGACTAGTTCTCGTAATGAACCAAATTTTTAAGCAGTCGCGTGCGCTTGGCTGCGGGCGAACGCCCGTCGCTCTAGATGTTATTTATTTATTTTTATTTAAACCTTTGATAGAATGTCTCTGGCGTCCTCGGAGACCGAGGCCTTGAGCTTGAGGGGCTTGTGCAGTATCCTCTGGTACATCTCGGATGTGTTCCGGGAGTAGAAGGGGGGGAGGCCGTACAGCATCTCGTAGAGGACGCAGCCGAAACACCACCAGTCCACCGTGTAGTCGTAGCTCTAGAAATAAAGAAATGACGTCATGTGGTGATCCAATTTTTGTACCTAGAAAAACTACAGAACAGGAAAAATGTTTTGATGTGGGTATGACCAAAAGTTACAATGATGGTTGTACTTATTACCGGTACTAGTAGATATAGTCAACATTCCCTGCTGTACAATAAAGCCATAATTTTTAGTGGGTAACGGAAGTAATGTATAGACCAACCAATAAAATGCTGTTTTTTATAGCCAACCACATAAAAAATGGCCTACTTTCTCTACTAAACAGACAACAAAACTTACCATGCTGCCTAATTGGTTGAAAACTCTTCCAAGTGCCAGTTATCTAATTACCATGTGGCGCATTAAGTGAATTGAGTTTGGAAAACTCTCCGACTAGCGAAATCATTAATTTACAGATGCATGTTTGAAGTTCAAAAAATTGACTAAAGATTAAATGGTCCACTCGTTGCTTACATGTACCTACCTCCTTCCTGAGTACTTCCGGCGCGAGGTATTCAGGTGTGCCGCAGAAGGTCTGCGTGCGCTCGTTGTAGTAGAGACCCTCCTTGCTGAGTCCGAAGTCTGTGAGCACGATGTGACCTTGGGCGTCCAGCAACAGGTTCTCGGGCTTGAGGTCCCGGTAGATGATGCCCTGAGCGTGGAGGTAGCCCAGGGCGGCGCAGATCTCGGCCGAGTAGAACCTGGCACGTGGCTCCGCGAAGAGGCGCTCGCGTTGCAGGTGGAAGAACAGCTGTGAGAGAGAGGTAGAGAGTGATAGAGAAACATACTTTGAAGGGATGTCTGCTGTAGGCAGTATGACCCTTTTCAGGTGACTAACTAGGTTGTTAGGATTATAATTCGGTACCGGTAGTCGTGAAAGGAATGTGCTGTTTAAGAGGACTCAATCCCTTCCAATACTGTGGAATACCTCGGGGAAAACCCTTAGTCGGGTTGCCGATCTCGACGAGATTCAAACCCGGGAGAGAGAGAGGGAGGCGTTCATACAGGTTGTGGTGGTCCCATTTCCGAGGTTATCAGATGTAGGCCTGCCTTGAGGACGTCGGTCAAAATATCCAATTAAGATATTTTTACTTTGAAAGGCAAATGGACGGAGAAATGTGTATATTTTTTATCTACCAACTGCAGTGCTAGAGAAGTGTGTGATTTGTTATGATCTGGTCAGCAGAACGAGGTTGCATCTATGGTTGTGACAGAACTAGGATGTCTCTCAAAAGTAATCTGGTCAGATGTTCTTGGAAGACCCATGCTCATTGTGGACTTGAAAATGGAACTAGTGATAAAGAGGTTTGTGATTTGATGTCAACTGATCAGGAGATCGAGGTTGCATCTAAGGTTGTGACAGAACTAGGATGCCTATCAAAAGTAATCTCTTCAGATGGTTTTGGAAGGACTCATGCTCATTCATTGTGGTAATGGACTTGGTGGAACTGGATATCAGATCGAGGTACAATGTATTGTTAATTGTGACAACAAAACCAAGATATCATCCAAAGAAAACTGTTCACAGATTCTCTTGGAAAAAACAATTATTCTCGAAATGTAACCAAATCCACAGTGGCTTGCTTCTACTTGGTTGAATGACTGTCAAATATTTTCTCCTGTGCACTATTGATAGGCCTACTACTTCATGAGTGGTTGTCTGCACCAGACACCATCATTGGGAGTTGGTGGGAAAGGTGTTGGCTTCATGTTTGTTGCATGTATGCCATCCAGACTCTGTGAGGATGATCAGATCATGGAGTTATAAATAGTACCGTTAGTACTGGAGGAGTAGCTCTGTGGTCGGTGGTGTACAAGTTAGCACTTCAAATCGGCTGACATTTTGATTGTTTACTTTCAACTGACGCATGGTAATTAGTAACTATAAGGTAACCTAAGGCCTACCACAGTTCATGGTAGCAAAGTTTAACCTGATGGTAGTGGCCTAGCTTGTTCATAACAATCAAAATGGCCGAACATGCACAAACCGGAAGTACACGATCGTAGACGTGCTGTTCCATTTGAGCTAGACCTCCAAATCAGATACTCACCTCGCCGCCATTGACGTAGTCCAGCACGAAGTAGAGCTTGGTCGGAGTCTGGAAGCTGTACTGTAGACCCACCAGGAAGGGGTGTGTGAGGTTCTTGAGGAGGACGTTTCGTTCTGACATGATGTGTTTAGCCTCGTTGCGTTTTATCACTTGGTTCTTGGACAACACCTGCAACAGAAGATGGTTGTGCAAAACTCTTATGTCAACATCGGGTGTATAAGACACATTTCAGGACTTGAAATAACAGGGCTATGAGCTGCAGTGAGATTCGTGGTGGTTACCAGGGAGCTGATGATGACAAGCTATTGGAAAGAGTCCGTTGTCATGAAGTAAAACGGACAGACCCAAACTTGGTCGAGAACTTTGGTCATGCTTATAGTCAACGCTTAACGTAATTTGTTCTGGATTCGACTTGTAGGCTAGAACCTTAACGGGACAGAGTAGCCGATTCCGACCATAAATAATCATCACCACGTTGAACTTAAGCAGCAACTAGTACATATAGGAACGACAAAGCATTCGGGCTCAGATATTATTGCTCAGACATTGAACTGGCGTGGAAGATGACGGATACCAATACCACTACATTGAATACCAACAAACTGACATACCTTGACAGCGTAGTATTTCTTCTCGGCACGGTGTTTTGCCAATAGCACTTTGCCGAAACTACCCTTGCCGATAACTCGGAGGAACTCGAAGTCTTTTGGTTTCATTCTGTAAGAAAAAAGCATACTAATGGTGGTTCATCTAGTTGAGCATTGTTAAATTTGTATGTTAATGGCACTTAATATTCAAACTATGCCACCTAAGACTGTTCTTCGATAAAACACGTTTCTCAGAATTTATCTTTCATAACGACAAGTCTTTTGTTACCACCACGTTGAAATTGTATCAAGGTGATAAGTGAAGCCAGCTTCAAGGCTTATGCCAGCATAATAACTGATAAGTGAAGACCCTAGAATCAATGCTGCCTCCGGTATTTTGTTTCTTGGAAGTACTACACTGAAAATACACGTGCACGTATGCAACTCAGTACCGGTACATCAATCTTGTTTCGCATATTTTTCACAATTTTAAATCAACATTTCACCCTATGCAAAGAAAAGACTTGCAAGGGTTTGAGGTGACGGTTCGTAATGACATTATCAAACCAAAGAGGCAAATGAAATATAAATCATAATGAATGCAAAATGTGTTGTAGTCATAACAGAAGCCATGACAAGACTTGCTTGCCAACTTGCAGCTTTGGGCTCGAGCGTTAAGCGCGCGACCCTGATTCGGGAGGTCCTGGGTTCAAATCTCGTCGAGATCGGCAATCCTGACTGAAGGTTTTTTCCGAGGTTTTCCTCAGTCGTTAATGCGAATGCAAGGGACTGAGTCCTCTTAAACAGCCCTGGACATCCCTTCACAGTTGTCCTATCCGCAACATACTTAGTTAGACACCTGAAGAAGGGCATGAATTGCACCTTGGGCAGGCTTCCCACAAAAATTATTATTATTGGTGCTGTTGCATCAATATCTAAGCCGATAAGATTGACTTCTTCATATAATGACTTGTTTCATACGCCAATAAAACATTTAGCCAAGTTCATGGCCGTTGCTCGTTTAATGGAGGTGTATTAGTGCGGTAATTCCAAGAACACAACTGCTAGGACTTATCGAACTAGATAATGAGATAAGGTATTCGTTATGGAAGAGATTAAAAAGTGATCAAACATTAACTGTTAGGAATGAACTAAACCACAACCTTTTTACTTATTTTTATTAAAACTATAAGTACCTTCCTTTGACACAATTTTTAAGTTGATAACACAGTTTAGAAACTCTTAGTACAATCCTAACCTTGTCTTTAAGATATTAACGAAGCAGACAGCTCCCAGAAATTATTGTTGTTATCTTGGTTTTATGTACTGTTCTCTTAACAGACTCGGTATACACATTTCTTGTGTAAGTATGGAGGGAGGGTGGGTGATAAAAGAGGGTCAAGGGATCTGTGTATGAAACGTTTGCTTTTCACTTACTGCTTGTTTTCCGTGGGTCCCAGGTATAACATGGTGTCAGGGTTAGTGTGGCTGTTGCAGCTACAGTTAGACTCTCCGCTGTGAGAGTCGTTCAAGTCTTCTGTGGACGGCCAGCGGTCTAGTTGCAAGAACTCGCGCACCTCGGCCCTGAAGCAAAGAATGTCACGTCGGTTGCGGCAATAGCCAATGTCCTCTACATCTAGGGGGTGGGGACTGGGGAGCATAAGTATGCCAAAGATGCACCCTCTTGTCAGTCTTGCCATGATCTTTGCTTTTCACCTGTCGTGTTCATCTCCAATGCTTATATGTTCTTTTAATATCTTCACTCTTTTGCAAAGAATATAATTAGCCTTAGCAAGCATTGCCCCCCCACACACATTGCCGACCGCGGTGGCACATACGATTAGGGCGCTGGTCCGAAGCGTATGGCTCTACGAGGTTGTGGGTTCAAATCCCACATACGGCATGTTTTTTTGTAATCGTCCTTTGCCCTCACCTTTCACCACTCATCGTCTCGAATAGCCTTAGTGCATTACTATGAGACGTTATCAAAACCATCATCATTAGCCTATAGAAAGACGATAATTTTTGTATTCAACTCATGAGTTCCAATTTTTTTTTTGAAATTCTCACTAAACCACTTTTACTTTGGGTACTTGGCAAACTAATCTGCACGTTCGAGTTGGTTTAAATGTTGGACTTGCTACTTACAGCTGGGTGAGCTCGTTGTTCAACATCATCTCTTGTATGAAGGTGTCAAGTGAGTCCCTGTCCTGTTCTGCGGTGTTCTCGTCCAGGGACGTCTTGTCCGGCAGCTTCAGCCCGTGGTTAGGGACCTGCACGTGAGGATAGTGTTGTAAGACAGACATTCACAAGCAACGTAGTCGTTATCTTATAATTCAACTTTTAGATATGTTTTATGTAGACGTTAGCAAAGTGAGTCAATGATAGCCAAACAATATTGTGTTTACTAAACACGTTGGCCGGCAAATATCAAGGAGTCCTCAAACCCCGATCGTAGCGAGCGTAGCGAGCGTAGCGAGCGAAGCGAAGATTCCATTTCACTACACTGGAGAAAAAAATCCGGAATGTTTTTTTTTTTTTTTTTGTGTGTGTGTCTGTGGACACGATTCCGGCTAAACCAATACTCCAATTACGATGAAATTTTATGGAGGTCTATGAAATCTCTGAACGAAGAACTGCACGGGGGGAAAAATCGATCAAAAAATTATTTCTCATGAAAATAGCAATTTTACGATTTTTTTTCGATTTAAAAACAAAATTCTTTGACTTATAACACCTACATGCTTTATCCGATTTTAATGATTTTTGCACAGAACCTTTATTTTATGAATTAAGATATTCTTGTGAAATTTGAGCGCAATTGAAAAAAATATTTATCATAAAAATCGAAATTTTACGTTTTTTTTTCTTTTTTTAAACAATTCTTTGACTTATAACACCTACATGCTTTATCCGATTGTAATGATTTTTTCGCAGAACCTTAATTTTATGAATTAATAAATTAAAAAATTAAAGTTAATTTTTAATTTAATTTAATTTAATTTAATTTAAAAAAAAATCAACTTAGTAATGATTTTTCCACAGAACAACAGAAAATTCGCATAACACATGGCAGCTCAATGCACCAATTACGCTCATCCAACAACGCGGCGTGACTTAAGCGTTTTCCTAGTATCAAAGAAATGTAATATTTTGAGTGGCATGAGAAAATGTGTCAAGAACTTGGCGATAGTTTGATCAGTGGCGTAACCTGGAATAATTTGTGGGGGAGCTCAAGTACCCGGCAGCCTGGGTCTGGGGCAAAGCCCCAGCAAAACAAAATCACCATACTACAGTTATTTCGTCATGTTTTGACTGAAAATGGCAAGTCAAATCATCTCCGTTTTGTTTATGAAATATATAGGCATTTGATTTTGGACGTTAAATTTCTATTTGATTAACCAACCTAACCATAATGTATATAAAAGTATGTTCATTGCACAATAATAGAGGCAGTTTTGAATAACTTTAAATAAATAGCTAAAAAACTAAAACTAAACTTCCTGCACTCGGACCTTGTAAACTATTTTTTACAGCAACTATATCTGCGCTCTAAAAAGTAAAAAAATGAATGAGAAGTGGCTCATTTTAGTCTAAATTTCAACCTACTTTTTTTCTATGGCAAAGCATACGGCAAAAACATATTCGTTTCAATTGACTGACTGTCGAATTGTTTAAGTGAACTGTTGTACCCCCAACAAACTTCTGTTTTCGCTCTTTAAAATATGTGCCACGAAGTGGTTTCGGGGGTGGGGGGGGGGTTGTTACCCCCCTTAGTTACGCCACTAAGTTTGGTGATGATGTCAAGGAGGTAAGCTGTACCTTTGTGTTAATGATGTCGAACAGCACCTCGAACTCTGCGTATCTTCTCAGGACGAACCACTCATGTTGTTCTGCTCGTACGATCACCTTGTAAGCCTGCACACAATCAGATGAAGAAATAATTAATTGTTGTTTGGGTCCTATTCTGCTTAGGGTTTTCGGGTCTAGTCTGGTCTAGTCGGGTCTAGTCGGGTCTAGTCGGTCTGGTCGGGTCTAGTCGGGTCTAGTCGGGTCTAGTCGGGTCGGGTTGGGTCTAGTCGGGTCTAGTCGGGTCTAGTCGGGTCTAGTCGGGTCAGTCGGGTCTAGTCTGGTCTAGTCGGGTCGGGTTGGGTCTAGTCGGGTCTAGTCGGGTCGGGTTGGGAACAGGATGGATATTATAATACTGCATGGTGAAATGGATGATGAAATTTACTTGTGAAGAACCTTTCAATTTAATTTTCTTCTCATTCATTTTCTCTTGTCTGGATTTGGATATAAGCTTTAATTAAAAAAATCTCTGGACCGGCACCTCCACCATCATTCAAAAAATATGTCTTTGTAACCTCTTTTGACTGTCGGGTAAGCCCCCCGAAATACCTGACCGACACTTAATTTTGGGTACCCGCACTCCACTATAAAGACAACAGCCAATACAACTAAAAGTTGGACTCTAGCCTACACCAAGTTTCAAGGCGGACAGAAAACTGGTGTAGGCCTAACTAAAATTGTCACGCATAAATAAAATTAATGTTTATTGGTATCTATCTA
Organism: Sweltsa coloradensis; assembly: GCA_024449915.1. Classification (NCBI taxonomy): domain Eukaryota; kingdom Metazoa; phylum Arthropoda; class Insecta; order Plecoptera; family Chloroperlidae; genus Sweltsa; species Sweltsa coloradensis. The sequence continues at coordinate 132,517 of JAMZAV010000043.1, read as the reverse complement.
TCTATGCATTGTTGTGCACTGTTGCCATTGACTTTTGCGTGTTGCTATTGAGGGTAATATTTATGTTCTATATCGTAGTCTTAACCGATACGTTTTATACCCTACAAGAATCACAAACCGGCATAATATTGGGGTATACTTCATGATATGTGTTCTCACCGGACAAGAATTATCCCCGATATCCTCAAGGCTGATGTTTATGGACGGATTGCTGTCGTTTAAGGTCCCACTTCCTATCGTGCCGTTTAACGACTTCCATCCATCTTGGCTGCTGTTAATGGTGCCGTTTACACTGATGCCATTCACTTGGATCCCGACCGTGTTCTTGACGCTAACAGCGTTGCCGTTTGGTGCGCCGACAATGATGGCGTCTGCCTTGTTGGTGGTCAACTCCTTGTCGGAACCGATGCCGCACGAGCAGCAGCTGAACCTCTGAAACAGCTGGAGAACCATGGTCGACGACTGGAACATGGAAACAATACACCATTATCAGACATTATTGTTGCAGAGGAACGAACAAAAACAATATCAAGATTATTGTTCATTGAGGCTGTGTTTAAACCCAAGTCACTGTTTTTATCTTTAAAGGGGCTATCAACTCAAAAATTATTTTTTACCACATGATCTATAGCACAATACTACACTAAAATGACAGTTTAAAAAATTATATCTTGTAACTGTGATTTAACACAAATTTTTCAATTTGTTTGATCCAGAAAGCTGCGAAAATTGGTGCGTTGGGAAATTTCTTAAATCGGCTTTAACCTGCTTCTTTTTTGGTGTACATAGATACTAGAGCATAATATCAATCTTAAATGCCCATTTTTTACATCGTGTCTTGAAACTGTGCCGAAATATACCCTCAAACACGCAAAAATATGTATTCCAAAATCACACCCCATCTTGGTAATCAGCATATTTCGACCGAACAACTTGCCCAAATTACAAAACAAAATACAGAGAATTTACAGAAAAGGCTGTAGAGTACGTCAATAATGGCCAATATTTTTTGGATCAAAATCCTCCAAGGTCACGGGGCATAAAGATCGTCCCCATGTTATTTCTTATGGGAGATTTTTGCCGATGGGACCTAGCTCGAAAAATGTCATGTTTGACAATTATTTTTTGGAAGGTCGTGGTGGCCCCAATAATTTTTCTGTTAGTTGCTAAATTCATTACTAGTTAGCCTGAGTGAAATATATTTTTTTAGTTTAGCGATTAAATACCCCTTTAAAAAAGCAGAAACCAGTGACTGGTGGGTTAAAGAAACGTCCATGAGCAATATATTTCCTAGTCAAATAGCTAACGAACTAATATCATAATAATATTATCAAGATTAATATAAATGCAAGTTTTTTAAAGCATAAGTACGCTTTGAGGACATAGTTATCTAATGGTAGTAATTGTCGTAAAACTTTACGACAATTGCTATCATTCAATAAGATTATTATTATTACAAAGTTTTAAAGCATACGCCAGCTTGCTCTAGTCGGGGCAAACTTTTACAATTGCTATGAATTAATAAGATTAATATTGAATATAAGGTTTTTAATCACAAGTCCGCTTTGAGGACATTTTTAGTGCGTTCTTTCAGTAATGACAGCTACATTGCAGTCATGGACATGGACATGGATGTCAACAGTCACAACAAATAGCAATTTAGTGTAAGTTTGTCTTGTGTCTCGATAGCTCAATTGGTTAGAGCTAAAGCCAGAGGTTCAGGGTTCGATCTCCAGTCGGGGCATACTTTTATGACAATTGCTATCATTCACTAAGATTAATATTACTGGATGAGCGAAGCGAAGACTTCAATTTCACCGACCCCCAAAAAATTTTGGCTCGGGTGTTTTTTTTTTTTTTTTTTTTTTGATTTGTTTTTTTTTTTCGTTTTTCTGTCTGTTTGTTCGCTCTCTACCGGGTAAACGGCATATGCGATCTTGATGAAAATTTGACACGACCTTCGTTTTCTCTGAACTTAGACTGCCACGTTTTGGTACAATCGAAGAAATATTTCTCATGAATATCGTACTTTTACGATTTTTTTCGATTTTTAGTGCGATATTTTCGTGCCATTTGGGCCAATTCTGATCAAACGGGTGGGGCTACAACGTCATATTATACATGGACATTAAGGTTATGGTGATGTATTGCTTTATGAAAGAAAAAAGTTGAAAAAGTTAGCCAGAATCGAGAGAAATAAGCTTTTAATATACGTTTTTTGACTTTTTGTGCGATATTTTCGTGCCATTTGGGCCAATTCTGACCAAACGGGTGGGGCTACAACGTTCATATTATATCATGGACATTAAGGTTATGGTGATGTAGTACCTTTTTGAAAGAAAAAGTTGAAAAAGTAAGCCAGAATCCATAGAAATATAGCTTTTAATGTAAGATGTTTTCGTTTAAGTAATAACAAATTAACAAGAAATAATAGAAACTTGGCAACAATCACCTACAATGCGTCGGCGGAAAAACAAGGCACTTGCAAAAGTAAAGATTTCCCACGCAAACTAAAACTTTAAAAAAGCTCATCCATCAACGCGGCGGGACTTAAGCGTTTTCATAGTTAATTCTTTTGGATTGGTAGCAATTGACGTACAAATGTCACTTGTCTAAGGTTCGAACCCAGTATGCAACTACGTCATGCTAAAACCACTGTAACAACTGGCCCCAATTCATTCCCACACTCTTACAGAAGTCAGACAAGAACAGGACGGACATCTTTACTCTAACTGCTGCCTGCTGCTGAACTGCATGTTGCTGCTGATACGTGAAATTAAGCCACTGACTTGAGTTCCCTTTAAAAAGCGCGCGTAAAGGAGCTTACGATGAGCGTACATCAGCAACGGACTTATCACAAAGTGATCAGTATATCACCATAATGTTGGCAGCTCCACATTAAGTTCGTTCGTTTGCACACACTTCTGTGAAATGAGCCACTTTGGCCCGTTCGTTCGCTTTAGTGTTAAAATTCTCTCATAACACTAGCCAACAGCCAGGGTAAAGTGTAGCCTGAAGACACTGGCTTCATGAGTGCTAACACTAGGTCCGCAAACGAACAGACCTATTGATCAACGTTCTACGCTAGTGGACGATTCATTGATCTTTTGAAACATCTAAAAGTATAACCATCTAACAATGTCAGTAGCTGTTCCATATAAAATAAATACATATTTTTATGAAACTATAGCAATATTCGAAATGATATATATGTCCCGACCGGGGATTGAACCCGGGTCCTTTAACACCATTTTATTCTTGTCCCGACATCAGGCTTACACTGAAAGATTATGACAATAATGTGTATATCATTATTATTAATTGTGGTGTACCAATAGTACTTATTGTGATACATACTTATCGTTGTGTTATGGGACTAAATGGAACCTTGATTGACATTTTCAGCTGGTTACCTCTCCTGTGCTATCACGCCTTAAATTATTGTACTATCAGCCATCGCCCTGACCTAACTCAACTTTTTGTAGTAAATATTTGTAAACTGACCATGTGTAGTTTCTCTGTCTTGAGCGCTGACTTGATGCAAGCTAGATGCTCCAAATGTCGACAACATGAGCTCCCAAAACACAGACTTGATGCAAGCTAGATGTTCCAAAATGTCGACAACTTGAGCTCCTAAAACACTCCTGTCTTGAAACTGAACCTCTGTGCACTCAGACCGTGTCACATACTAAGTATTTAATCTGGCTGATTGTGAAGTGATGCTGCCATCCTGTTGTTAATTCGCTTCCGATGCGTCACTGTTGGAATCTGCCTAAGAGTTTAATCATACCACTTAACTCTATGTGTATAGTTGTCATTCATAACAATCTGATGAGTAACATAAGCCTTTCTTCGTCTTTCTATGTCCAACCTACCTACCCAATCCGTACGCGTTTCTTGTAAGGTTCTATATTGTTTTGTTTATGTTTTTCTGACGATAACACCTGTCAATGCAAGGAGCACTTGTGGCAGAACGTCTGACATGTGCCGTGTTACTTTTGTGCTTCAGCAAGGCTCTTCGCGGCACGAGACTTCGTTATGATTTTAAGTGTTTTAGCAAAATGTTTGCCAGCGTCGTCACCGTTTCTCGTCAAATTACTTTTAACTTCTTTCTTTGTTAAATGTAATTATAACAAGAATAAACAAGAATGTTATATTATTATATTAATTTTTATCTCTAAGGTCTGAGTAAAACACGTGCCTCAAAACGTACGGATTTGCACGCGACTAAGCGAGTAAGATTGAAAGTGAGGTGTAAGTAACTTTGTTCTGGAACCTTCTCGTCCGACTTCTTTCACTGACTGACGCCACGCGCAAACAAAACAATTGTAAGGATTCCCGGTGTGTACGGTATCTCCATCACTTTCCCGCAAGGTTAGTAGGGTATTAGGGTAATCTGAAGGAAACCCTTTGGAAAACACTCAGTCACGACCGCTGGTGGTGGGATTCGAACTCGTGACCTCAAGAATCAGAGTCTCCTCTTGTGTGGCTCGTTGGTGTTGTGGTTAGCGGTTCTGCTTCCAATGCAGTAGGTCCAGGGTTCGAATCCCGCTTTAGGCAAAAGTGTTTTAACTCCATCAGTTCTTGGCTTTGGAATGTGTAAACGGTGACTTTGGAGCCGTCCTAGCAACGAGGCACATAATAAATTCTATGGTTGTTCCGAATTAGCCTCGTTGATTCTGGCGCTGTCCGCGGTCGGAATCGTGCCCAGCTTGATTGACCGGTTGGTCATTATTCGCTCGTCGACGGTGTCGGTGCCTACAGGGTTGGCTTGGTCGGCTTTAAATGTCCCCCACTGAAAATCCGTTCTGTAACTGAGTGTGTAGACTAAATACGAATGTATTAATTTTATTTATTTATTTTATTTTACACATGAGCCTCAGCTATCTTCGGACGTCGCTCATATTATAGAGAGAACCTGATTGACTGGGCGTGATCAATGTTTCAACAATATAATTTACATATTATCGGGAATGCCTCAAAGTCCCACGCCTAATGCCGAGGCTCACGGAGGCTTAACTGTTGTACCCGTGTGGGTGGGTCGTACTTTGTTGAGCTTTACCTCGAGTTGCAATCTCAAGATAAAATATCACCGACCCTGATGACTGGCACCTTATGTACAGCTCCTATTTCTTCTGGTGCATATGCCATTCATTTGTTTGGGACTCGACACATGCAGTCTTGTCGGATACTGACGAATATTTAAAATAAAACTTCCAAAAGAAAAACAGGACATGCGTTAGACAAATTGCTGTTCGCTCGGCCGATTGACATCACAGGTGTTTTGAAATTTTTAACATATGTCACGAATGTGGAAATATAGGGCTATGCAGTAACACATTTCCAAATTTTGTTTTAAAACAATTTATAAGAAATAAATTAGTTTTCACGAATTTTGATTTTGTTAAAAACTTGAATATTGACTATATTCGTGATTTTTCCTGGCAGATTAAGACATTTAAAAAAATCTATGATTGCAGGGCTGTCCATCCCATGTATGCTTTATTGACAACTTGCAAAGTTTCATAAACGTCGGATGCATCTTGGCCGAGCGAATTTCTATTTGCTAACTGCCAAATGTGTCCCATTCCTTCATTCCATTCTGATGTGTAGAATTTCAGTGATATAAAATAAACTTCCCCATTACTCGGCCTCGGCCGTATCGTTCTCATTAGCATCATGGGCAAAATAGTTGGGTACCTATACATCTATTTTAATCATGGTTAACTTTATACCTCCGGTTTTTTAAACAACAATTTTTTCCTGTATAAAACATATTAGTCTATTCATAAGGTAAGTTGTCAAAATGGATTAATCTAAAGAAGAACCACTTTGAGAAATTAAAGATGAACACCTATAGACCTATTCTGCATGATTCTATAGCCACCCTATAGTTCCCCGCGCCTGCCGTGTGCGGCTATTACGAATATCAATCGATGACCGACAGAATATATTGCCTCTTATCTAACACCTACTTCAGATAAGAAGTCAGTAAACAACGGTTCATTCATAGCACTAGCAATAGCTTGTCATCAGTTGCTAATTATCTTCTCATCATTAACATTTGTTGCTCAGTGACATTTTATTTGTGACTAGGCCTAAACCCGTGGGCAATTGCCCCCCAAATAAGAGAGTTCTGATTAGAGGTTACTTTGCCCCAAATAACACGTGAAAAGTTCCCATTTGCTTCGTTAAATTACAAACTGAAAAGTTCTTTAGAAGGAACTTACTTCTTTTAGAAGTTAATGTCAAAATCACGTAAAATAAAATAGGTTTATTTATTTTCGGTTACTTGGGAATGGGATGTTTAAATAAACGCACCCTATTTAGTTTTCGTTACAGGTTGGGGATTGAATTTGGATTTTACTGTGTGTCAAATGACCACAAAGCTTGCAACAGTTTCAAAATGAATGTTCTTGGTGTTCTCAAAGGGAAGTCTTCCTCTCAAGCAGCTGCATGCCTAGTGAGCCTGACAGAGCTAGACTATATAGGTTTCCAGGGACAACTGATCATCCGAGGAAAGGACACTGCTCAAGGTTATTTTGCCCTCAAGTACAAATGGGGATCGGGGGCAGAACCCCCGGAAAATTTCAAAATGTAGGTTAGTTTTAAGAAGAGTTATCAAATCTATTTAAACAAATGCCTTTTCCTCATAATAACTGCTTTTTATGACCATTTAAAAGTTGTTGTAAATTGTTTCTAACTTATTTTGATATAATGCTTCAGATAACACATTTGACAGAAGAGTAATTATAATCTTTGACATTACACTCGAGGCCCAGTCGGTGCAACAGCGTTGCTCTCAGTTTTGTTTGTGTGCTATGGCTTACTCCTCTATATGTGTTTACTTCCACTTCCAATGTCAAACTCTATCGTTGCAGATCTCAATGTCACGTTTCTTCACAGATGTCATCTACTGATTAGAGTGTTGGATTTACGTTTCAACACCTTGACGATATCTGGACCTCGCCTAAAGAATCATAGCGACCGTAATAATAGATTTCTTCTCTTTAATAATATTTCAACCTTGAAACGATAAGCGAGGCCCTTCTTTTAGATCTCAATGCTTTTGAGTGTGTTTACGACTTGGCTGTCTATTTACGAGTTTTTTTTGTGTAAACGTGGGATATTGTTTATCACAAATGTCACATTCACTCATAACCACCATGAGGCAACGGAATGTGATTTTGTGGTGATGACAATTTTGTTTTTGTTGCTTAGTGTCTCTGTTGTTGCAATATAGCAATGTTTCCTTTGGTTCACACTTTAATTTCATACACCATTGATACCTATCACATTCCAACCAATTGACATTCTTATATTTGAATGGTTTATATAAATTTGTTTTCATTACTTTTTCTTTAATGTTTTATAATTTATTTCAATTATTACCGACAGCGGTGGCTCATAGTCACATGTGAATCGTGTAAGCCTTACTGAAAGTTGAGTCAGAGCCTTCAGACATTCCCTTAATACCTAGTTTGTCAAATGAACAGAGTCAAATTGGTTTAACTGATTTGCATCCTACAGTCCTACAGTGTGCATCTTGTCGAATAAGTTTGTGTTTCAATTGATACAAAATCTGCAAGTATAATCAATCTTCTTAAGTTTCTTGACTAGGTTTTATAAATGCATTGATCTAATCGTTGTATAATCATGATTTGATAACGTCATCTTTACAGACATAGCTATAAAAACTATCGATACATCGTTGACGGATAAGCCGTGTTTAAAAGTGCTGTTCACAAGGGCAATGCTGTGGCATGCAACGCCTTGAAACACGTAGACCAGTAGATGCAATAGGAACTTCCCAAGATAACGCTCGGCGAGCTCACATGTGTTGCTTTGTCATCAATGTGTTGATGCACATAATCATTCATTTATTAATTGCATTTAATTCAGCGAATAAAATTGATGATTTCATATGGTTGAAACATTCAATTAAAATTTAAATAACAACGCTTGCTTTACTGTTTGGTTAGTCGCTTCAGCTCTGGTTATAAACTTAGACTACGTGTATTTCGTAAATAAACCTAAACTCTAAGAATTCCTCATTACCTACGACACGTTTTATAAATCTAAAAAAGTCTTTTATGAAGTTTATACTTCTTTCCAAGTGAAGGAACGTTGGGAAGACGCGGGGGGACGCGGGGTGGACATGCCTGTGCTGATCAGAACCAGCCACAAGTGTATGGGGTCGTCGTGGTCGTCTTCGTCTGTGTCATCATCCGTCCGTGTTGTCATTGTTGTCGCCGTCGGGGAGGTAGTCAAAGGGAAGGGGACACACACAGATTTTCACAGATTTTCAGTGGGGGGCTTATTATTTATATCAAAATAAGCCAACCCTGAAGGCGTTGGTGACATCGACGACTCGACGAGCGAGCAATGGCTAACTAGAGTCTGATATTTGGATGAGCGAAGCGAAGATTCCATTTCACTACACTGGAAAAAAAATCCGGAATGTTTTTTTTTCTTTCTTTCATTCTTTCTTTCTTTTGTATTTTTGTGTGTCTGTTAACACGATTCCGGCTAAATTGATACTCCGATTGTGATGAAATTTTATGGAGGCCTTCGAAATCTCTGAACTTAGAACTGCCACGTTTTTGAGCGCAATCGGGAAATTTTTTCTCATAAAAAACGCAATTTTACGATTTTTTTCGAATTTTAAAACATTTCTTCGACTTATAACTCCTACATGCTTTATCCGATTGTAATGATTTTTTCACAGAACCTTTATTTTATGAATTAAGATATTCGTGTGAAATTTGAGCGTAATCAAAAAATTATTTCTCATGAAAATCGAAATTTTACGTTTTTTTTCATTTTTAAAACAATTCTTTGACTTATAACACCTACATGCTTTATCCTATTGTAATGATTTTTTCACAGAACCTTAATTTTATGAATTAATATATTTGTGTAAAATTTGAGCGCAATCGAATAACTATTTCTTATGAAAATTTCATTTTTACGATTTTTTTCTTTTTTAAAAATTTAATTTTTTATTTAATTTCATTTATTTAAAAAAAATCTTCGACTAATTAATGATTTTTTCACAGAACAACAGTAAAAATCCGCGTAACACATGGCAACTTAGTGCACCAATTACGCTCATCCAACAACGCGGCGGGACTTAAGCGTTTTCCTAGTTTTAAACAACTCATCAGTCAACAAAACTTCAAACAACCCTAAAATTTACTATCTATTTTTGGGGTCTATTTGGATTAAGGGCGCGTCAGCCGTTAGGTCATAATGCGTCACTATGGGGGATGCGGGGCCTATGCTGGGCAGAACCATACATTGGCAGGGGGAGGAGAGGGGGGTTCTTACGTTATGGTCGTCATCGTCTTTGTTGTCATCGTCGTCGGGGAGGTCATCAAAGGAAAGGAATGGTATCCCCGACGACTCTTGCTTCTTTCTAGAACGTTTCCCGTCATCGTTAACACATTCCCACGCCAACAATTGGTGGACTTACTCCTTATCAGATGTTATTGTTAAAAACCTTCTGCCTGAACAAGGGACCTTCAACATCCGAAGCATGGGCACTACCACTAACCACTGGGTCAACAAAAACCATACCATTCACACATATCATCTTCATATTATGTTTTAAATACCGTACTCTGAGTTACACAATCTATGTTACACAATCTTGAATTACACAACCTAGGTAAATAACTAGATACATTGGTGTTATTTATTACTTAAAAACTGGTTATTGTAAAAACGATTGCATTTGGACTAGCATATAAAATAATCGCTGTTTATTGTATTCATGATTGCACTTGGACTAGCATATAAAACAATCGCTGTTTATTGTATTCATGATTGCACTTGGACTAGCATTTAAAATAATCGCTGTTTATTGTATTCATGATTGCACTTGGACTAGCATATAAAATAATCGCTGTTTATTGTATTCATGATTGCACTTGGACTAGCATATAAAATAATCGCTGTTTATTGTATTAATGATTGCACTTGGACTCTAGCATTTAAAATAATCGCTTCACCAACTATGAAAACGACCTCTCAAAGTGCATCTTTGTAGGATTGTATGAGAAATAAAATGTCAATAATTCTCGAGTCGAACACGTTTAGGATGTAGTATAATGTGTTGTGTGTTAAGCATAGAGCGATGACAAACATTATATTACAAATAAACACACACAGGAAGTGAAAACGTTGTAAAATATCCGTATGTCCACGTTGATCTACAACAGTAACAGTCACAGAGTAGCTCTCCGCGTCCACCGGGCAAGCAGGAGAACTGGGTTCAAACCCAGGTTTGGGTTAATTTTCTCATTTAATACAATTTTAGTATAGTTATTTCATTCTTCATAATTCAAATCAAACAACAAATAATTATCTAGCTTTGTTGCTCGATTGTTGACTAATCCTACTTCTATCCCGGCGACATCTTCTTTATTAGGATGTTAGTAGTCCTCATAACCGATAGAGGCTGCTCATGCGTAACGCGTGAGACTCTGATTCGAGAGAGCTATAGCTCGAATCCCACCACCGGCAATCCTGACTGAAACTTGTCTCAAGGTTTTCTTCAGTCGATAAAGCGAATGCTTGGATAGAGTCCTCTTAAACAGTCCTCGGACATCCTTTCACAATTGTCCTATCCTCAACATACCTAGTTAGACACCTGAAAAGGGGCATGAATTGCACCTTGGGCAGGCTTCCCACGAAAAGTTAGTAAATTATAAAATTATTTATCACTAAATCTAAACCATAATTAATAACTGTTGGTGGGAATCAAACCCTATGGTAAACTGATGAAATGAACAAGTGTATAGTCATGCTGAAGTAAGCCTATGAGCCAATACTTACGCAATCCCAGCACATGTCAACTAAACATGTTTACAAACTACCTTAGCATGTTGTTTAATGTTTATGTCGTACTTCCCTTCTCACAACACTCTACCTCTTCTACAACACGTCCAGCTTACCTTGTTGCTGTCACTCCATCCGTCACCTTCTCCTCGGCATCATGAAGATACTGCAGCTGGAGGCTAGCAAGCATCAACCTAGGCCCTCAATGATAACTAACTTGTCTTCGCAAGATAACGCATGTCTTATCAGCGCCAGTGGATTTGCCCGGTGATAGCGCCTAGACTGACTGATAAAGAGTCACGATGTTTTTTTTCTGTTTTCGGCAGAAGATTGTAACATTATTTCGTCAGAGCATCATTCGCAGGTTGGCCACCATGCCGACGTGATCGCACCGGTTTATTACATGCCACTTATTTACCAGAGCAATTTTCACATGTGTCATAGACTTACGAATTGTAAAAATATATTGAACTAATTTTACGATTTTTGTTTTAAACTTATATACATATAGTAGCCGGGACAGGATTTGACATTCGGGTCGGGTACTAAACTGCTTCGGTTTTTCGGGTCGGGTAGGGAACAGACGACCGTTATAATAATGCATGTTAATATGGATAAATAATTTTAAATTTAAATTTTCTTCCAATTCATTTTTCTTGTCTGGATTTGCTATATTATATAGGCTATAAATAAAAATTATGTGGACCGGCACCTCCATCAATGAAGTATGAAAACCTGGACCGGCACCTCCACCATCCTCCCAAAAATATTTTTTCGTTACCCGAAAATCGGGTTCCTTCTTTCACTGTCGGGTAGGCCCGTAAACACCCGGCCCAACTCTAAATTTTGGGCTCCAGCACACAACTAGTCTACATACATATAACAGTTTTTATAAAATCTGTTATATTTCATTCCAAGATAATATTATCAGTCTATCTAATAAGATGATTAATGTCGTCGGCGGGGGCACATACCGCATGGTCCGAAGAGTAAGGTTCTGGTTTGTAGTATATTCGAAACCCGCATAAATCATGTTTTTTAAATTGTCCTTCATCGTCATCTCCACTCCTCGTCATCATCTTTGAAGAAGATCCCTTTTCAATCAAAATATTTAACAATTTCTTTTTAAACCTTTTTCTTGTTGTAATTTCAAAATACGTGACAAAATATAAATAAAGAGTTAAAACTGTCTAAACAAAGTTACATTTCCCTTTCTAATACAAATTCGTGGTATTTTAATCTTGATGACAGACGCCAGGAGAAATCATTAATGATTACATGAACTTTACCTCTTGCCCAAAGTTAACTTCTAGTTCAATTTTATTTAGGATGTAAGTAAAATTGAAAAGATTACAATAAAAATAAGTTCTTTTCCCAACATTACTTATTCAAGTACAAGTAGAGTAGATATTGACACGGTCAGCGCTAACAATTTTAGCACTCATTTTCTGTTCTTTAATAACTCGGCTCGAACAAATAACCAAATTTCAATATTGTTATTATCATTAGTCAAATGTTGTACTGGTTGTGTTAAATTCTTAAAAATGAGAACGCTATCATTTAGTTTTCGACGGTTTTGCAGACAACTCGAATTGAATGAGAATCACGAGGTACGTAGTCACCGCACTGACGATCTGGGAACAAAGAAGACAGTTTTAAATTGTTATTAGGCACGCAACATTTCAATTATTTTTTAATCTCTAATAATCAAACAACACAAGTACTTATCACATTGCGACTTGCTATGAATACATGTTTATTATGTTTATTTCTGTTTTGTGTTTTTTGTAATTAATGTTTAGCATCTTCATTGTAATACTGATTTGATATTAAGATAATTTAGTAAGGTGTCAGACTCTTTCATGTAGGGGGCCGCTTTTGTCCACAATACTCCATATTATTTAGAAAATCTATAAATAATCGCACGGAAAATAAATGTAACTGTATAATTTTAAAATTCTCCCAAAACACCGAAACAACGCCTTTTCACGAAGATTTATTTCGAATTCAGATTGTTTTCTCATGTCCCATGAAAACCGTATTCAAATCACGTTCAAAAATAATTTATGATGTAAAATGATTGATTGATGATTGGCATTGCAAAAAATTACATTATTTGCTACATTTTCCAAGGAAGAAATACATTTATTCCCGGTTATTGTGACTAGCAATCGTTTTGATCGATCATTGTTTATACTCTTGAAATGCAGGTAGGAAACATCAGCAGGCATCACATTCTGTGAGAGTGCAGACAAGTAAAAGAAAGGTAAGTTGTGCAATTTAAAAAAATCCTTAAGATACACCATGGCGTCAATAAGTCGTGACATTAAGTTGCGTCGATAAGTTGCGTCAATAAGTTGCAACAAGTTGCGTCAATAAGACTGTTGCGACAGCAAGTTAAGTCAATAAGTTGCAACAATAAGTTGCGTCAACAAGTTACGACAATAAATTCCGTCAATAAGTTTCGACAATAAGTTACGCCAACAATTTGCGGCAATAAATTCCGTCAATAAGTTGCGTCAACAAGTTACGACAATAAATTCCATCAATAAGTTGCGTAGAACTCTCAGAATTTCGTGCGACGTATGTGGGGCTGTTCGTGTGTTACACTCACCGCTTGCAGCAGAGTTGAGTCTATAGAGAAGAAGCCGCCAGCAGAGAATCTCACCCTACTGTGCAGTAGTTGTAGCGAGAGGTGCTGCAACTGAGAACATTTCACATCAGTCATTTCACCACATCACTTCACGCCACACCACGCCACGCCACATCATGCTACGCCACACCACGCCACGCTACATCATGCTACGCCACGCCACGCTACATCATGCTACGCCACACCACGCCACGCTACATCATGCTACGCCACGCCACGCTACATCATGCTACGCCACACCACGCCACGCCACATCATGCTACGCCACACCACGCCACGCCACGCACCACATACCTGTTTCGATGCTGGCGTTTTCTCGATTCTGCGCAACAAATCAGACACAACAGTTCCAAGTCGATCAGTCTGTAACATGGTTTAATAATTACATCTCTGTACCGGATACAAATACAGGCCTTCTTTGACCTACCAACTGGTCTTATTCCTCATGGTTGTAAAGACTCACTTGCGCAGCAGCCGAGTTGCAGGAGCAAACCAGGATGTTGACCTTGAGAACAAACGCAATGACCCAGCTGGTGTTGATCACGATCATGAGGAATGGCAGTTGGTCACTCTTGGCACCGGACATGACCAGGAACACAACGAACAGTAGGTAGGTGAAGTTTATGAGGTACCTGGCGACGAGGAAGATCACTGGAACTCCGTATATCAAGTTGACCTCAGTGGCGGTGTTGTACAGGGTGCCTTGGATGCTGGTCAGGCGATAGATTTCACCCTGGAGCGTCTGGTTGTCCGACTTCCTCCGTCCATCTTGATCTGCTAAGAAGCTGACTTGACCACATTCACTATCTGTCTCTGTCTTCATCTCATTTACATTGATTAGAAATTGTGGACCATGCTTTGTGTTAGCTACAATTGGTTTGTGATTTCTTTTTAGTTCTAGGTTTAACATTTGGCAGTTTAGTTCCTTCTGTAGATCAGCTAGTAGTGCAATCAGGTTTGCACACTGCAATTCCACTGATGAATTTACTAAGTCAGACACCGTTAGTATGAAACAATCATACATGTGAAGAAAATCTCGGCTCTGTTCAGGTTCTAGCCAATAATATGAAACATACGGTAATGAAATTAATGGAACGAATACGGCGATTTCGTAGTACGTCAGAAATAAGTATTTTCTAAGTCTACTTGGAGAAATGTTTAGTTTTTTTACTAGATCTGACAATTCATTTAAAACATGGATTATTTTATCGCGATTAACGAAACAACAGACGTGTACGATGAAGGCAATTGTAATCTCTCCGAATACCAGGGCGAATCCTGTCCCTTTGGATAAACCAACCGGTTCTAACCGCGTGAACACTCGAAGATACAAGAACACTGAAACACTACTTGAAGCAAGAAACACGCTAAACAAAATTGCGTAGATTAACTCGAGTCTAGACTTTACAAAACTGGAGACGCCATTTTCCACAACCAATGAGAATGGCGCCAATCCTAGCAGTCTTGAGCAGTAATAAAATGGCCTCACCACCGAGTTAAGATCCATCTTCAAAGCCTGATGACAAACCTTAGCTAACAGATTCCAGAACTTTATCTCGTTCTTAGAAAGGCGGGGTTAATTAATGGAGAGTAATATGTAAGTGCAAATTTGGACGAAACGTGCTACGCCCTGCTATGGCCTAGAGTTAGACAATTTAGACGTTCTACATTTCTGCAAGGAACTGACTCACTTCTAGCTGTCGCTCGTGGCCCGTATCGACATTCCAATATTTGTCTAGTATACACTTAGTAATTTATTATTGAATATTTAATGGTTAGAGAGTAAAATTGCCTCTAATATAATGGATTTTCGGATATTATACTCTGTTTGTAGATTACTTATGATGAATTGAGTTCCTTGGGTTAAAATAAAGTTGTTTGCTAACACGAATTGAGTTCATTGCACAAGTACAGCAGACAGCACATTACTATAATAATAACTATGTGCTATACAACGCCTTATAACCCTTGTGGTGCAATTGTATGATTGATTTGATTGTAATGTGTGTCCATGACAGCTGGCTGGTTGGCCGGTGTAGGGTTATGGACATGTACACCCGCTTGAGCCTACATAATTTAAGGCTATACACGAGCCTAGTTAGTTAACAATTATCAAAATTAATGTAAAATTCACATTTTTCATTCTTTTATTTATTTAAAGTCAGTTCAAAAACTGATTTACGAAGGAGGACAACTAAATAATCTGATTAGTGAAATGTAGACTCAACAATGAACTAAAAGTTAGTTAAGTTTGAAATAATAATTATTATAACAACATCGAATAACAAGTAACAACTATGAAATGCATAATCACCATAATTAAAATAACTACTTTGCATGAAAAGAAGATGTGGATAAAGTTATGGGAACGTATCGAATGGCAATGGATATTAAAATTAAGGTCTGCGTACAGTAAGGACATGAATATGACGGGTGGTGATGTAATAAATCAATATCATGATTGGCAGTAGTAATTATTGCAAAATATTTCAAATGAAGGTGATGAATACGGTTAGATATGGTCTGATTATCGAAAAGGTTTTGATTTCTTGTCCATGGTGGGAGCTGTGAGCAATTTGACAGATGACCTTGCGACCTTGTGATGCGTATTGTCCTAACAGTGGACCAAGAAGAGCGACATTGTGGGTTTACAATCCTGACGCCCATTAATTTCGAGTAGTGGAGAGTTATGACTGCTAAATAGCGATATAATATTACCTACTTTATTTAATTTATGATTTTGAGAATATTATTGCATGTACACACTAAAATTCACACAGTAATGTACCCCAAAAATAAAAGAATTCTTTGCAAACTATAATCATACGAACAATTCCACGCAACTCTAGAGCCATGTGGCATCTGGTAATTACAACGGGCGTCGGGTCCTGCCTCACTTACACACAGGAAGCTATTTTAGAAACGCTATTGACGTTGGAATACGGAACGGCCATTAAACCAATAGTCGGCAATATTGCTCACTAATGTTCACCTTTTTTATAATATTATGTAAATTCTCTCTCCTAATGTGCTATTGTTGAATAGGAATGATCTCCGCAGTATACGTGGTTTAAATATGTGAAATGTAGGTTTGGGAGGGCATTTCAGAGTCAAACCTTAACCCGTCACCATCGCACTAACATGAGTTGGGTAAGCTCTCTCGCCTAAAACACGCATTAAAGGCATTGTCCGAGTTTCCAACAAGTGTCTTTTAAATAACTCTTAACATTATATAAGAAAAGAATGTATTTGCAAAAAATGCCTATTGAGGGTGGTGTGGGTCGTATGGGGCTTTCTTTTCAACCCGCGCGAAATAGTTTTGACGTCAGTGCTGGGCACGGTCCTCGCTCTTGCTACCTGCTACGGAGCGAGCTATTCAGTGTGTAGGTCGGACGTCCGAACTCTTTAGTTTGCCGTTTAGTTTTGTAAATGAGAATTGTAGTTTCATATCATACGTGTTTTATATTTATATTTATACTAGCGCTGATCATCGTTTCTGTTACGTGATTTTAGTTATTAGCACTAGTGTTTTAATTCGACATTTTGAGCGAGTTTTTAGTGGCAATGTTTAACTTTGTGTCAGCCTGAGTAGTTGCAAGTTGTAACTTGTAATAATTACATATTTACATTCAAAACTACTATTTCGTGTTTTATAACTCAAACTGTGACTCGCGTGTGAATAGTTACATAACTGTGCTCAGGGCCAACGTAAGCGAGATTACATTTGGCCGCCCCCAGTGCCCAGTGGTGTCATCCAAAAATTATTTAAAGGTAAACGATATTTGAAAAAATAAATTACACCATACTACAGTTATTTCGTCATGTTTTAACTGAAAAAATGGCAAGTCAAGGGATTTCAGTTTTGTTTATGAAGGATATACACTAATTTGATTTTGGACGTAAAAAATGTCAATTATTGATTGCCTAACTTAACCATCATGTGTATAAAAGTAAGTTTTTTGAAATAACTTAAATTTATACCTCAAAAACTAAAACTAAACTTCCTGCACTCGGATCTAAAAACTTTTAAAATGCACGTTAAGTTAAATATGTTACCCCCCACCCCCACCCCCGGTTCCTACGCCACTGCTGGACAGATAAAACGACACGAGGGCGGAGAGTGGTAGCTATACTCCCCACTCGGCACTAGTTTCGGAAAGAATAGTATTACTCTCGTAATGATTAACTTAAGTCAAACAATATTATGGAAATCAATCCAGAAATTAAAAAATCCATCTCTGCGGGGTAAATCAATTACACCTACGGCAGTGTTTACCGATTAATGAAATTGAGAAAGTCAAACAATAAACCATCGAAAATGTGAAATCTGAACTTCCATAATCTGAATGAGTCTTTTGGCCACCTTTTGCGTTCGAGAGTTGACAATACGGGAGTACAGATTCATGTGAAACGTCAATGTTTGGTAAAGTGTTGAATTGAATGTTACATTTTTGTTATACTATAAAAACTTTAATTTAGTTAGTATTCAGAAACAGTGATATTTATCTTGTTCTTTCAACATGTAAAATCGGTTATTAAAAGTGTCAGGGCGGCAATGCCACCCCTAGGAAATTCGCCATAAGCGGCCGCCTACGGCTCGGCAGCGAGCTTGAGCGAGGCCTTCCTCGGCTGGAGCCAGCCTAGCAGGTAGCCCTGCAGTGACGTCACCATAGGCGGCCTACGCGCTGTGCAGGGCTTTAGTAAAAGCGTGATTATTTGAGTTCCATAAGTCTCAGCGACCTGGATTTTGTTGTATTGTTCTTGAATTGAATCAAGGCACCTTCTGAGGAGCTTGTTATGCAAACCAAGACAATTCCTTTAATATAAAATCACTCAACTGAACTTTAACCTGGGTTACTTTCTTATATTCGAGATATTTCGGAGAGTCCGTCTCCTTCCTCAAGCATCGTCCATGCCATCAATTGAGTGGTTTTATAATACGTTTCCGGGTTAATGAGGTGTTGTGATAATTTTAAACATATTATTAATGTTATGCTTGCACAACGTTGGTATAACTTATAGGTAGGTACTATATCATTTAAGCAATAATTCAAGTTTAAATAATGAACCATTTCACTGACTTCTGTTTACGATTTTTTTCTCGCAAAAAAATAGTAAAACTCCATCCTCATTTTGATGAACATTTGCAATAATTATTCTATTAATATTAAATTTTTCGATATTAGTTTTTTTTCCTGATAAAATTAAAGTTCTCAAATTTACATCCTTATCAAATCAGAAAAAGTCTAATGCAAAAAAATGTTTTTTTATGTTTTGTGTTGTTAAGCCCGTCAATAAAGTATTCTTTCGCATGTTTCGTATAACTTGGAAAATCCTATTTGAAATCAAATTTGGTATGGCGTCGTTTCAATATAAAGAACTATTTGAACGATATTTCACTAACTGTAAACACACATCACACAATCTACAAGTTATAAGTAATTTTGCTAATATTCCAGAGGAATGAAAAATGGAAACTTAATTCGAGCTAGATAACGTATAACACTGATTTTATTGAATACACAAAATGAAATATCGCGCTTGGAAAGACGCCATGTGAAGATTTGTAATCTTTATGATTAGAATTGAAATTCTATTCATGTGCGAGTGAGTGGTTGCCTTATAGTTTATATTATAGGCAGTGCGCCGGTGGCATCATATCCGAGCGAGCTAGGGCTTTCGCGATAATACCGAAATAACTGCTATAGTAGGTAAATTTTTGGAAGAGCGAAGCGAAGACTTCAATTTCACTGACCCTTCAAAAAATTTAGCTCCAATGTTTTTTTGTTTTTTTTCTGTCTGTTTTTTCGCTCTCTACCGGGAAAACGGCATATGCGATCTTGATGAAAATTGGAGGGGACCTTCGAAATCTCTGAACTTAGACCTGCCACGTTTTTGGGTACAATCGAAGAAATATTTCTCTTGAATATCGTACTTTTACGATTTTTTTCGATTTTTAGTGCGATATTTTCGTGACATTTGGGCCGATTCTGACCAAACGGGTGGGGCTACAAAGTTCATATTTTACATGGACATTAAGAAAAGTGATGATGTGAAGGTGATGTAGAACCTTTTGAAAGAAAAAGTTGAAAAAGTTAACCAGAATCCATAGAATAAAGGTTTTAATATGAGTTTTTTGAGGCATATAATAACTATTAACAAGTAATAATAGAAACTTGACAACAATCATCTACAATGCGTTCAAAAAGGACTTGCAAAAGTAAAGACATCTTACGCAAACTAAAAACTTATTAAAAAAGCTCATCCATCAACGCGACTAAAAAAAGCTTTTGCGAAGCTTCCTAGTATTGTAAATGCCATAGACTCGACTCGACGACTCGACCAACAAAGACTTGGTAAACTTTTTGACCGCACTGCTTTGGCCCAAACTATTCTTACAAAGGCTACTCCGGCGATAGTTATGCAATTTGCCATTGGATTTTTTTAACTTTGACATTTTGTTAATTGTACAATCAAAGACATTTTCTCATGAAAATCGTGCTTTTAAGTTTAACTATTTAATTAGAATGGAGGAATGGAAGGCAACTCTAAAAGCGTTCGCGAAGCGGCCTAGTTGTTATTAATACCGGACACAAGTATACATTAAATAATATTTTATGGCAGGAAACTAATAAAGTCGACCATACAGTTGTTGCCTTGCTCTCTGGTCAGATAATTTATTCACGGTCCATATACCACACGGCGGATTTGACGTTGTTGATTTGTCAGATTAAAACAACAATAATAATTCATTTTTGTCGGTGATGATAAAATTGAGACCTTCAAAATGGCATCGGCACCAAAACGAAAATAGCTCATTATAGAGCCCTGTGGAACGCATCCGTAGATCCCTATAGTACAGGGAACATTATAACAAGATATTATCTAGGGCGACGGTCGTTCGCTTGATATGGAACAAACAACAAAAAGATGTGATATCCCTCCCAAATACAAAAATTTGTAAAAAAAAAAAAAAAAAAACGGCAGCCAAGCTCTCCTTCAAAAGTCTTAGGCTGTAATTGCTGTGATTTGGTTCATTACGAGAACTCTAAAAAGTCAATGGCCAAGTAATTTTTTTATGATATTGAGTTTAAAATTTTTAATTTTTTTACCACGAAGATGGTTGTTTTGGCGCTCGTCAACAGGCGAAATGATCTTACTTCTTTTCAATGCGAAACTAGGGAGAAAGAATGAAATGCTTGGCTCAACTTCTATATCTCACAGCATTCACAGCCGAAGACATTTGAAGGAGAGCTTGGCTGCCGTTTTTTTTTTTTTTTTACAAATTTTTGTATTTGGGGGTTTATGATTACCATAGAGGCATGTTTTTAAAAAGGATGCCCGCTGCAGGGGATTATTATTATTATTTATTTCGAAATTGTACAAATAATCGTAAATTAAGCTGCACAACTCCATAGGAAAGTTAGAAAAGGGGCCATAAGGCCCCAGTCACAAAGCGTCTAACTTACTATGCTTTAGTTATACCTATTAAAAACACATAAAATACAATAACATAAATTAACAAATAATGTAAAAGGGGATAATAAAGGGTGAACAAATGATGGTTAACAATAACTAGTAAAGGATGAACAATAATGGTATGGTACATATAATATAAAATGAGTTAGTAAAAGGGTGATCAAATATATATAGAATGAAGGCCTCATGCACTTAGGTTTCTCTTGTGTAACCCTCTTTTGGTTGACTAACTAGGTGTTTAGAGTGTTAGGGTATAATCGTGGAGGGAATGTTCGAGAGGTTAACCCCAGCATTCGGCTCAACAAGTGAGAAATACTTTGGAAAACACCTTCAGCCACTATTGCCGATGTCGGCACCTACCAAAACAGTCTCCACGCTATGCATGAGCTACCCGTGATCTAGCTATCTCTTGGCAAACTAAACCTGCAATAGGTTCAACTATATTTCGTTAGATCTTAAGGCTATTCCACCCTGTTTTTCCATTTTCAAACTAAGCAACTGTATAGAATGTAGTGAATGAAATTGAAACCTGGCTCCATTAGAACACCAAAACAATTTTTTCTGATTGGGCACCCGGCAAATATTACATTAAGTATTCAATATATTTTCAAACTGCAATTACATCTAGCACATCGTTTATCGTAGATAGTTGTGTTTCTGTGACATTAATGTTTGACTGTTTTTCCTCAGTTTAACAAAGAGAAAACTTGGTATTTTACACTTTGCTATGTTCCACTAATTTTTTTAGATAACCGGCATTTTTTGTCAATTTGTACTGGAAAACGGGAAAAAATGCAGGGGACACGGTTCCGATTTTTTTCTCTTTTATAAACAAACATTAATCTCATTGAAACACGACCATCAACGTTGAACGCTGTGCTAGATGTAATTGCAGTTTGAAACTATTTTGAAGATGCAATAAGTTAATATATGCGGTGTGGCCGATCAGAAAAAATGAAAAAATGTTTTGATGTTCTAATAGTGCCAGGTTTCAATTTTAAGTTCTATATTTTTACAAAGTTGAATATTTTAAGAAATTTAAAAAAAAACAGTTTGGAACAGTCTTAACCTCAATTTGGCGATATTAGAAATCTCTTTTGGTTGTGAACCAAATAGCATCAGCTTGAAATTTGTTGTTTGTTGTCTGAAGAAGCTAGAGCTACGGGACTTCTCTTGGGAGGAACTGTGGATGGTGCTTGGCGCCTTCCTCCTCGTCAGGCAGCTTATCTCCCCCAGGCCACTGCAAACCATGGAGTTTCTCTTCAAGTTCTACTTGAGTCACATCACACTCTTCATCCTCTCTATCGTGTTGTTTCCTTTCTTCTGTCTGAGACCAAGAAATAGAAAGAACTTCAGGCAAGTATCTAACTACTATCATATCATTGACTGAGGTAGCTCTGGCGTATTGCGAGACTGATCCAAGTGGGTACCAGGTCCATCCCGACAGAGACAATCCAAAAAGAAAGATTTGTCTGAGGTAGTCTTCAGTCTTAAACGCGAGTGTAGGGCACAAGTCGAATCCTCTTAAGTGGAAGGATCACCACCAATATTAAAACCAGGCGAAATAACCTTATTTTAGTAATATCTCTCAAACCGTAACGTCAAATAAAAAAGGGCTACTAGTTCTCACGAAGTTTCGTTGTAACTACACCCTGCATGAAAAATTGTACAATAATTATTGTAAGTAACTAGTAGCGTTTTTAATAAATACTGGTACGGAATACATTAATTTCATTTAAACCTTCATTAAAATCATTACTGGTTACATTGTTTAAAAAAGGTTTTATGTCAGATATAGTTCTAACTAAACCACATGGGACCTAGTATATCTACTTTATCGTTTTTGTGTAGCGTTATGAGAGTTATTACTACAATATGGTTATTCCGCGCGTTTTTTATATTGGCGGTAGTCCTTGCACATTCCCACCAAAAATAAATAATACATTTTTGTAGGATGCCCGCTGTAGGGTATACACATCAGATTTAACCGGTGTGACCCTCTTCAGGTGACTTAACTAGGTATATTGCGGATAGGACAATTGTGAAGGGATGTCCGAGGGCTATTTGAGAGAATTCACTCCCTTGCATTCGCATTAACGACTGAGGAAAACCTCGGAAAAAACCTTCAGTCAGGATTGCCGGTCTCGACGGGATTTGAACCCGGGACCTCCCGAATCAGAGTCGAGCGCTTACGAGCCAACACTGTCAGTATTCCCACCAAACTACACTCGCACCTTGTGGATCTATCCTCAAGAGTCTAACAGTCTCAATAGATATTTTGGAGTAAGGGTAGCCTTTCAGACCCATTGGCTACAATTCTGGTCATTAACTTTTTAAATTTATATCCGGGTTTAAAATAAGTTTTTTCAATATTGGACCCCATTTTCTTTGGTGCATTAAATTTTTTTTCCCCCCCATTCATAGGGACGAAAAGTGCCGTTTTTAGAGAACATTAAAGTACACATCTGCAAAACAAGTCTAAAATTGGGGAAAAATTGCTTTATCCCGGAAAAGTAATATATTTCTAGTATTGCTACTATTTGAGACACAAAAATATCAAATATGAACAAATAAAGTAGAAAAAAGTTCTAGGAATGCAAGTCCATTTTTTAAATCCAAAAAGTCGACAAAATTTAAAATTCAAAATTTCACTAAATTCATTTAAAAACATTATAAAAATGTTTTAAAAACACTAAATTTTAAGAAAAATAATTTTTTGAAATAATTGCTTAAAACAACTTAATTTTGACCAATTTAAGTCGGGTCCGAAAGAGGATTCAGTCCCGGATATTTGCACAAATGGCTAGAGAAATCTTTAGAAAACGCTTTCATTCCAGTTTGTTGTTGGTGGTTATCGAAACCGGGACCTCCGAATCAGAGTTTAGCGCGGCGACATATTCTGTCGGATGAGAAGTGGATCTTCCAAAAGAGAAATAAAGGCTTCAGTGTTCGCGATCGCATTGTGAAAACAAGATGGCCCTAGGTAAAATACAATAAATAAAATTGTAGTGAAAATTTCAATTGTTAGGACAATTGTGAAGGGTTGTCCGAAGGCTGTTTAAGAGGACTCAATCTCTTGAAAACCTTGGATAAAACCTTCAGCCAGGATTGCCGGTCTCGACGAGATTTGAAACCAGTACCTCCAGATTCACACCGTCGGTTCCAAAGGCTACAACCACATGACTTTACGTAACATAGTCCTGTAACTCTTATCAGGTATATTGTAAATACCAATGCGACAAACACCTATAATGTCCAGGCAATCACCAAGGCCACAGCTGCCCGGATGTCACGTTTCATAATAGCGCTGGACCTTTTTTGTTAACCTTCACATCCGGTTAGAAGTATTTTTACATTGTTATTTTATTTTAAGCCTATCTACGAAGTTGAATTATTGGGTTTATATTAATGATGCCAAGGTGTTGAATAATTCCCGACCTATATCGAGCCCTCATTGAGATTGTGTGTCATTTAATACTATCGATAGATAATTGTTCAATCGCCACTTTATTAAAAACTGTAAAACCAGAAAAAAGTTGTTTTTTAGCTTTTCTAAAATAACATTTTTCATTATTTTTGACTCTATTATTATATTTCTGTAACGAATAAGAAATGATTATCCAAATATCTCGATGATACGGTCAATACAATCTATTGTTCACAATATCTGTTCATCATTGATCGATATTGAATCATTCATAAGCATTAGTGAAGCATTAGTGTATATTCAGTTATCTATTCACCCATATGTTTCAAACCTTTGTATTATGTATATATTATTGTGTTATTGTATTAAGCATTATTATATTGCACTTGTAGGATCAAGATCCTGTTGCCAATAAAGATTTAATAAAGATTTTAAAAAAATATATCGTTAACGAATCTATTTCAGGTATCTATCAATAATCGATATCGTTAGACATCTAATTTACTACCTCCTTCAATGGAACATTGATGAGATCTTTCGATAGATAACGCCCACCTGTTGAACTTACTATTCAATATGAAATAAATAATTTAATAATAATTAATATATAATAAATAAATAAATAAATAAATAAATAAATAAATAAATAAATAAATAAATAAATAAATAAATAAATAAACAAATAAAAAATAAATAAATAAATAAATAAATAAATAAATAAATAAATAAATAAATAAATAAAAATAATAATTAAAAAAATATCCGTTTAGAGTACCCACTCAGCCACACAACTGATTTTCAGTGACATACAGTGACAATACGAAAACTCATTGTATGTGGGTTTCAGATGGGCGTATGTTGTCCTGAAGAGACTGACCATCCCTCTGGGCATGACTTTGGAGGTCCGAGGAGGCAACCAAGCCTTGTACAAGGGCAGACAATGTATCATCGTTGCTAACCATCAATCAAACATGGATTTGTTAGGTAAGTAACATCTACAATGTGCCTCGGAAATCACAACTGAGCTACCCTTATTAATTTATACCACCACCAGAACATCAGTTTATTTATGCTGCTTGTTTTGGGTTCAACCAAAGAAATATTCTCACAAAAATAGCACTTTAACGATTTATTTAGAAAGGAGGATTGGAGGAAGGTAATATATACTCTCATCCATCAACTTTAAGATTCGTTCTTGCAATCTAAAGTAGCCCGTTAATAAAATGCTAGGTCCGCCTGTTTGACCATAAGACTACCATACATTTTTGTATCGAAGTCAAGGAGGAGGTTGGAGTTCATGTTTGGTTATTGAAGCTCTAGGCGTGACACACGCAGACAGACGGACATAAAGGTGGTGCATATAAGAAAGGTAGCTTTGCCCCCTAACTTATACATGTGTTATGCCCCATCGCCTGTTAGGTATTAAAAACTACGTTTTCATGTGCATTATATTTTTTTCAATGGTGTGTTTTCAGGAATGGCCTATGCATCAGACATACTGGATTTCGCTGCTGTCACAAAATACGCAGTCTTATACATGGGGACGTTTGGTATTGCCGGATGGTTGGCGGGGGTCGTCTTCCTGAAATCGTTTTCAGATCTCATCGACGCTGGAAAGAACAAGGTAATTCATGCAGATTGTCTTGAGTGCACAAGTATGATTGAAGAATGTTCGTAGTTACCAACACCATTACTTCCTTGACGTCTGGATCTAGTCCTGCTTCAGACTGTTAACATCCAAACGTTTGTGTACCAACGATCCAAGTTTGCCTCCACAGACTCCTTATTCTTCCAACGCCAGGGAAATTGTAATCAGTGGTGCCTATTCGTTAGAGAGTACCTTTCAAATCTATTCCTTGCACTCTATCTTTAAAGGACAAAGATTCCATTAAGTCATGATCCTTCCCAAATACTGTAACACTATGGACAATCTTTTTCTTTCAAAAGTAGCAACCACATGCTAATTAATACTTGCAACTCATTACAATGTTAATCAGAGCTTGCTTCTGGAGCTGCAAGAACAAGACGTCAATAGCCCAAGGTCTGACATAACGATAATTGCAGGTTCCAATCTTTGTTTCGAACCCGTAGCAAGGATTATATAGTACCTACAGAGTTACCTGCAAAGTTGTGAGGAAGATGCAATTAAAACGCACATTCATGACCTCAGTATGCCCGACGATCTACAAACTTTGATCATTCATCATTCTGAAGCAAATGGTAGTAGTAGTACAGCCTTGCTACCGCGATTAACTTGTAGAAGCCAGGAGGACTTTCCGTTTATGACACACCATGCGCTTCATTAACTGAATTTCTTACAAAGTTAATCCAGATGCTTTTGCTTCTGGAGCTAGCAAGAACTCAGCTCACATCCCATGTACATCGACTAACCGCTACTTGGAGTTTTCTATGGTTTCGAGACCCCTGGAAGATGCACATAGCAGATTCATATAGTACCTAACAGAGTTACCGAATAAGTTGTTGAGGGTATACGAGTGTCTATGGACTACGCCATTTCATGAACCTGCCTCGACGATATACTCACAACCTTTGAATTTCATTTTAGAAGCAAGCTATAGTTGGTAAGATAGTCATTAGCACTTGTTGACTTTGCATGGTGCGAACGGAAAGATGCTTCGTGGGCAATGGCACAGTGGTGCACACGGCCTCTTTCAGTGGCACGTTGAATAAGAATTTGCGCTACAGGTTATTATGTCAAAAAACGTCTTTCCACCATGAATGATTCGGAAATGTTGTACAATCACCAACGAAAGCGTTCGCTGACGTTCTACCGATTGCTACCGAATGCTCTCAACCAGAATATCCTACGATTGCAGCAGGAGTACATTCCAAACACCCCATGTGTGATGCAACTACAGGGCAATGCCAAGCTGTTTCGCCTCGATTTTTCGCCAGGATCGCATGATCGGGGATTGACCACAGGACTCTTTACATTTTGGTTCCAGTGGAACTTACACATGGCGGTGACCAAACGTCGATCGTCCTGCACTCTGGTGGGAAATCTGTCACCCTCCACAACAATAATACACTGCCCTCAAAATGTTGTAAATATTCCTATTTTATCAACGTAAAGACAACTGTGGTCAAACCCCGATCGTTCTGCGCTCTGGTGGGAGATTAGTTTGATTATTGCCCTACGGCGTTATTCCCAAGGAGTGTTGAGTGGGGAGCCGCCAAGGTGAAGCCAGTTCTTCAGCGATATTTCGCCTGTAGTTGGAGGGGAAGCGCTCGGCCATTGCTTCTCTTCTATAACAAATACCTCGTGAATGTGATTTGAATTTCCCGTGCCTGTTAGACCATTTTCACTGACTTTCATTTTGCCTTCTCTTTCTGCTTCTACTCCTACTCAAAGTAGCCAGTGATAACCTAGTAGAACATTTTGTTTCCCTAAATGTGCCAAATTTACAAGCTTGATCTGGGTATGGGTAAAACGGAACCGCACAAAAAATGATCATGAAACGGAAATTCTATTATCCGACTAATATTTGTGGCAATTGTTTGTGAGTGTGTTTGTTTGTGTGAGCAAGTGCATTACTTTTTTCCTCCTTGATCATATTTTGAACGTGCTCTAGTCCAGTTTTTGGATCTACCCCGAGGGAAAACGGAACATGGCTGGTAAGACGCTCCTGCCCTTCAAGACTGGAGCCTTCAGACTCGCTGTGTCGAACCAGATGCCCGTTCTTCCAGTCGTCATTTCACCCTTCTACTTCATGGACGAGAAGAAACTTATATTCGAATCAGGTTCGTTGTTAGCATTATGATATTATTGTGTTTTATTGTTATAGAAATATTATTTCACATCATATTGTTTCCAATATCGAAATTAAAAAGTAAGAACCTTGAATAATCTTATCCCATGTATGTTCAGCCCATTAAAAAAAATATATTAGGAGATATTGAGGGTGGAAGCTGGGGTCTCCAGTTATTTCGACATGTTTTAACTGCACTAGGACTCTATAAACGATGTTTTACAGCAGATATCTGCGATCTAAATACTCAAAAAATAGAATTAGACTATAGCTGGGATTCTATTAATGTACCAAGTACAATAGTGATCACAAGGTAGTTCAGTTGTCACATTAATATTAAGGGGATGTAAATTAATCACAATCCAGCTTCCTAGCGATTTTGATGGATGAAATTTTCAACCTACTATTTTATGTAATGACGAAGCATACATGCAAAAATGTTCGTTTTACCAAGGTGACTGTCGAATTGTATATTAAGTGTACGTGCATATTTACTACGGGTTAGTTTTGCCCCTCCAGGCCCCCCGTGGGCCAAACTTTGGTGGAGGGGGCATTGCCCCCACTGCCCCCCGGTTCCTACGCCACCTGGCTGGGTGACACCTATAATGCCCCATTTCGGTTAAGGTGCCGGAGTTGCCTAGGGCTAGCTGCGTTGCTCAACCGGGCACCTAGATTGTCTTGTGAAAGGGTTTACCTTTCTGTTCTAGGAAAGCTGATCATCACAATCCTACCCCCGATTGAAACGAAAGGTCTGACCACCGATGACGTGCAAGAGTTGACAGTGAGGACAAGGCAGCTAATGCTGGAGACTTACGAGGCCTCGTATCAGGAGATTCTCTCAGACAAAAACGTCAACGTCCGTTACAACAAACTAAAACAAAAATATTAATAAAACGGGGACAAATATTCAACAATATTAAATTAAAACTCTTAATTTTATTTAGAGGCTTGCGTGCGTACATTAACGATCCTTATGTTCCTTATGTGTTGTCAGCCTTAGCCGTTTGCAGAGGAAAATGTTCTTCTGGCGTTAAAAATATAGATAACAAATATTTGAAAATTATGAACGTTGAAAATCTACAATATTCGATACCGATAGTACTCACCATTTCTCGTATACATACTCTAACTAAACTAACATATTGACAAAACCAGGACTTATTTATCGGAGTGAGCTACAAATTGAAAATTATCCTCCATCACAGCACATGATAAAACTACAACACATCCCTCACTAACTGCGCGATATTTCGGCGGCATTCGTTGCCATCCTCAGGTACCTACCTTGCGTCCGAGGATGACACCGGAAGCTGCCGCCGAAATACACCACGCAATGGGCGAGTGCGTTATAGTTTTAACAGTGATTGTCCTTTAGAGTTATTTTATCTTTTATCTAAACAATATTACTACGATAAGGTATACAACTTTGTGTACACATCCTATTTAATTTCTATCACATTTTATTATACTCATTTTATAATTTCGAGCTCCAAGTTTTTTTTCTTTTCTGTTGACAAAACCGATTCTATGAAAGCCTGTGGTATGTGTGTCAGGAAGGTAGGCTGGAGGAGCGTGTATCATGGAAGATGGGAGATAGCGCGGCCAGCATCCGCACAACGTGAGCAACATGCATGGTACCGACGCAGCGCACTACGGCAGGCGAGGATCATCGCGCCTGACACTCCGCGCTGGACCAACATGGACTGGGTGAGTGAGGGGATAATATGACTCACACATTTTGGTTTCAGTAATTAAGGGGGTAAGAAGCCAAGGGGATTAATTGTGACATTGTGAATTTTTTTAATGAGTTGAGTTCAGTACGTCATTTCGTACCTAACATTTCAAGAAACTTTGTGGTAAAGGGATATAAGTGAATTCCTGTTGAGTGCTGATTCACTTAGGGATTTAAGTGAAAACATTGAAAGAAACTTTGTGGTAAAGGGATATAAGTGAATTCCTGTTGAGTGCTGATTCACTTAGGGATATAAGTGAATCAGCACTCAACAGGAATTCACTTATATCCCTTTACCACAAAGTTTCTTTCAATGTTAGGTACGAAATGACGTAATTAACTCGACTTATTAAAAACTTTCACTATGTCACTTAATCCCCTTGGCTTTTTACCCCATCAATTGTGTTCTTTAGCATTATCCCAATCAAAAATTTCCCTTAGAAATTCGACACCAGAAATGTGTAAAACTGATAGTTTTGGTGAATTTCGTACAGGGGCTTTAACATGCTTATTTGTCTCATATGCAGAAGAGTGTGGAGTATTGATACACCACCATTTAACTTATGAGAAATGTTCTTGGCTTGTCTGATGTGGTTTATAAATTGTTATAGTTTGATAATTAGACTTGGTGGAAAACATTTGAAAAATTACTGTCTCAAGTTAATAAACTTACACTTGATAACATTCTTTCTTGAAATAAGCATACAATTAATATCAATTCGCAAACATATCCACCCCGAAAATACACCCTTTAGTTCTTGGTTCTTATCGTAGTGTGACAAAACCGAGTAACTTAATTGCAAAATCAAACGTTTAGCATGTACAAGATAGATGAAAAGGTACGCTATTAAATACTTACTGTTTTTAAAGTTTCCCAGTAACGTTTAAATTCACACTTGGTATAAAATAGGTAGTAATCTTCTTTTATCATGGAACATTTTTACCATTGGGAGTCAGCTCGAAAAATCTTGGCAATGCGATGCTTATACATTTTGACACAATCAGTGGCTGCTGTATTAAACGAAATACAGTGTAAAAATATAAATATATATTAATACCTTAGTAGTAAAAACTTTTAACCTAATCTATGTACCTATCTAAACAGAACCATGACGTAAGAGTATCATGTAAAAAATACACAAACTTATATAATATTTTTCACTAATAGCAGTTTTTACTTTTTAACAAGCCTTTGTTAGACGAGTGAGCGCAGCGAAACGAAGTCTTTATAACGCTACTCGATCGGGCCTTGTCGTGATTAATTCTGTCTGTCAGTTTGTCCGGGCTCATACGGCCGAACGGCCAAATAGATTAAGCTGAAATTTTAAACAGACATCCGTGACCAGGTAACTTAGAACTGCTAAGAAAATGAGCATACTCCATTTCGATTTAAACCCATAAAAAATAATAAACAGAAAAACAGGCTTACCATGTTTAGCAATTCTTTTAACGACAATGGTTTTGCTTTGGAAAAAATCACTGCCTTCTATGCTAATCGGTTGCAATGGAGGCAGTGGAAAAAAATATTTGTAATGCAGTATGCAGTGATCAAGGTGCAAACATCAGCTCGTAAGCATGGAATATTTTAACTCCCCGTAACTGGAGGCGAGCTCTGGCAGTCGTTTTGGGGACCTTTTCTCCTTACCTTGACTACCACCCCAACGACGACAGCCAAGACAACACGATGATGATAACAACCCCCCTTTCTTCCCCCTACCTGTGGCTGGTTCTGACCAGCATTGGACTTTCCTCCCACATCCCCTAGGCTAGAGTGGTGCGTTAGGACCTAACGGTTAGCCTTAGATGGGGGAGGAAGGGGAATGTTACCGGGTACTCAACACATGGCTCACTCACTCGTCTAACAACGACTTTGGCGTTTCCCTAGTAGAGTTAGTTTTGCATATCACTATGATTAATTGTAAAAATAACAGTAAATCAACGCCCTTGACATGTGGAATGAGAAGGAGGTGTTCTTATACCACATCATATCCCGCCATTTTTCACTCCATCACCGGCGTCTATGTAATTGTTTGTCGAATACCTGAAGTAACGAGCGCCAACTGGCTCAGTTCGCGTTGACAGCCGAGAGTAACGAGCCTAACTGCTTACGACGACCTCGCCGCCCCGCACCATTATATTTCTCTAGTTCGCTTGTTTAGCATCTCTTGTCCTAGGTAAGGTCTAGTAACTGGAGTCGAGCGCGACTGGCTCGTGGTTGGCCGAGCGAGCCTAACTGCTTGCGAACCTGCGCTCCCGCCGCGCCATAATCTACGGTTCTCTCAGAGTGCACGTCTGTTTTGTTTGTCGTATCCTGATCTCCACTGGCGAAGGTTCTCTAGGAAACTCTGGTAGAGTGGAGCTGGCGGCGCCTGTGGCTCGTGTGCCGCGTACATGCTTGTGCAGTACAGCCTACTGCTTACCCTCGCCGCTGCAGGAACACGTTCTACCTAATGCAGCGTTTTTGATCGTGTCTCTTTCTCCCTGTGAAGGATCTAGAACTGGAGGTGGGCTGGCGCGACCTGTGGCCGGTGGTGGCTGCCATCTTGCTTGTGCGACAGCTGCTGCTCCCGCGGCCGCTGCAGGAACTACGGTTCTACCTCAAGTGGATGATAAGCGGCGGCACCCTCGTCTTCGCGTGCATCGTCTGCACCCCTTTGTTCTGTCTGCAACCGAGGCACGTGACAAATACAAAGTACGTTACAAACTACTCGGGTTTTAACATTTTACTGGCCCGGAGAAACGGGCTGTAAGTATATTATAGTAGTTCCAACGAAAGAATGCAGATGGGTCGAAATTGTTTTCCCAACATAACAACTTTATCAACTCTTAACTTAACGCTCAACGCTAGCTCAGCGTAGATCTAGCACACGGAGGAACTCTGTGATCTAGCACACATAAATTTTGCTTACGTTGGTAAAATATATTTCTCTTTCATACACACAGGCGACATATTTCTTTCCGCGCATTCATACTATCCCCACCACTGGAAAACATATGCATTCTTTCGTTGGAGCTAGTATATGATTTAATAGAATGGAGATGTAATTGAAATTATTTCACGATAAAAAGAAACAATGTTTATTTCGTCAAGACCTTTGTCTTTATTTGGAACAAGTGTTTATCCTAATGTGCCTAATAATGCTTCAAATAGACTACTTTTAATATAATTGGCCCATGATCGTTCATGGAATGTGCAAATCATTTGGGTCTTTTACAATTACTAATTAACTAGCAAATTAATTCTGTTTTATGATATTTTTTGCATTAACACTATTACTCTTAAAACCATGAACTTTTGCTCCATTCTTAGGTAGAAAATACATTTTTAAATGTTTCTGGGTATATTATAATTAACGATTGGTTTCTGACAGCTTTCAATCTAAGTAAAAATCCACGTTCTTTGTATGTAATTGCTCTGTTTCAGATATGTATTATTTCTCATCAAGAGAATCAGCGGATTGATGGGAGTTACTTGGGAGTTCAGAGGAAAGAAGGAACTCTTGGAGAATGGCCGAGAATGCATCATCATCGCAAACCACCAGTCTAACTTGGACATGCTAGGTAAATGGATTTGCAGGGGATTGAAAGTAAAGTGTCACTCACTTCGTCGCGTTCAAGGGCATTGCACCCACGATGTAAGGTTGCAAGCTTGTTTCCAAAATATTCAGCAGAATAATATGTTATCAAGCACCTGGCTATTGTATTGATATGGCAGCGCCGCAGAATGGTCGGTTCGTGTGAAGCGAACCTTTGGAATTAGAGTCGTACTTTTCTATTTCAAAGGTAAAATATTATGCATAAAAGTTAGTTCTGGATGAAGTTAATCATACTAGTATTTACTATCAAAACGACAGGATTTTGTTTGTATACTTTTTTCGTATTTTCTTTTCAGTCTTGCGGCTCTTATTATATCGGCGTGAAGCACAACATTGCAGGCCTTTCAGAATCAGCTTTATTGAATTTCATTTTGACCTTATTTTTAAGCCCAACTTGAACTGTTCGTAAACCATTTGTATTCTCTCATTATTCATCACACCCATGCGGTTCCTAACCAACAAACACAATAAAACGCTATAATTCTTTTTTTTAGGATATTATCCAACCATAACGATTTAAATGTTATTTTTACATTTTGAATAAATATTTTGCAACGTTAGGATAAACAATAACATAAATAAATTAAATAAATAGATATATGGTTAATGTTTACCAGAATTTTAAAAACAAATAACTTACATGCATACACGATAACTAATATTTTGTTTACACTAAATATTGGATTAAAAACAAGCCCATTTTTTAAATATATAATTTCACACTAAACAGTAATGCAATACTTACGCTTGTTTTCAGGTATGTGTTTCCTATGGGACTGGATGGTTTTCAAGATCGTGGTGAAACGAATGGTTTTGTACATGGGCCCCATAGGGTATGGAGCCTGGATGGCCGGCATGGTATTCATCGACTCATACACTGACCTGCTCAAGGCTGCAGAGGACTTGAAGAAACAAAAGGCACAGTATTCATTACAGATTATGCAGATTTACTTATTGACTTTGATTGAAAATAAATATCAATTAATTATGGATTTTTTTGTCGCTCTCGGCAAGTCTTATTATAAGTCCTATCGCTGAAAGGTATGCCAATAGTTTAATAATTATGGGTATTATATTATTTTAATTTATTTAGCATTTGTAATTGAAAATTGTAATTACCACACATGCGATCATGGTGGAATTGATATTGTCATAGAATCGACACACATTACAGCCTGCATTCATCGCGCACAATTGCATGGCTTATAAGTTCCTTTAATTTTAAAACTATGCCTATTTCTTTACTACAGTTTCAATGCTATGCAAATATTTAACAGCATTGTGAACGATTGGACGAAGTTCGAAATCTCAATGAAATTAGCACGATTCGAGCTGAAAATGTGCGTTCGTACTTTTCAACATCACTATTATTTTTCTACCGATCAAGATAACGTGTTTTGTGCATTTTTGTGCACGATATCAAACCTCGTACAAGGCTTGTTTAACAAATTTTGGCACCGTTAGGTCACACACAATTTTTAAATATCGTCTAAAATTTGTAATTTTGTATGCACTTTGAAGGCTTGCACGAAACAATCTGTGACTTCAATGGCAAAAAGGGCTGTGCTCCAGAAATATTTATTTATCTGTCGTTGGGTGAGAACAAAACAAAAAAGTGATGATTTCCCTTCGTATAATTTGAAAAGTACGAAAGTACTGCACTCTAAACTCTGAGCAACGAGCGTAAGCCTCTAACTGTCTACTGTGTGAGAATAAAAACGTTTAACTTGATGCAAATTGAGTTAAATCCCTTTTGGACCAACCAGAGGCAGCTCATCGCTTGCATACGACACTCAACACAAATGCTCAACATTGGTAATCCCGACTGAAGTCATTCAAACAACGATTGCTTGTATGCTCAGGGTGCATCAATATGGGGGTTGAAATAATGTATGTTGTTGTTTTATCCATCTGTATCAATCTGTTGATATTGTTACATTGCTTCATTTTCTTGGTACTCCAATACCCCTACTCGTTGACATAAAATGCTTGATTGTAGTTTCTAATATGGCGAGTATGTTTATTAATAAGCTAGTTAATAAGTTATTTTTATTTTAAAGTTTCATCAATGTTGTGTGGTGATTTCAGACGAAGATGTGGATTTTCCCCGAGGGCCGTATGAACAAGAAGGGCGCCTCTCTCCTCCCCTTCAAGAAAGGAGCCTTCAGACTCGCCGTCTCCTGCCAGTTACCCATCCTCCCAGTAGTCTTCTCTCCGTACTACTTCCTGGACGAGCGTCGTCACGTGTTCGACTCAGGTATAGTGGACACAAAATTCGTCGAGTAAGTTTTTGGATCACTTAAATTTGCTTGAAAGTTTTAAAGCGAACTCAAAAATACAAATTCTACGGAACCCAACGAAATAAAAAAATAAAAGACATTGAACGTTGTCGCGAACCGTCACAAATAGCATCAGTTGACCTGCAGCAATGTTCTCAGCAGAATATGTAAGTAAAAAACCTTACCCTCGGAATTTTGACCGACGTCTAAATTGTCACTGAGAAGTACATGACAGGGTTGAAGGGAATGTTGGCGGTACATTTGGCGCCCAACGTAGGGCTCAAATATAGGCTGCAAACTGTGCACTTTTCTTTCCAGGCAAGGTTATCGTGACGGTGCTGCCCGCCATCTCGACTGCTGGACTTACCTTGAACTGTGCACTTTTCTTTCCAGGCAAGGTTATCGTGACGGTGCTGCCCGCCATCTCGACTGCTGGACTTACCTTGAACTGTGCACTTTTCTTTCCAGGCAAGGTTATCGTGACGGTGCTGCCCGCCATCTCGACTGCTGGACTTACCTTGAACTGTGCACTTTTCTTTCCAGGCAAGGTTATCGTGACGGTGCTACCCGCCATCTCGACTGCTGGACTTACCTTGAACTGTGCACTTTTCTTTCCAG
Organism: Sweltsa coloradensis; assembly: GCA_024449915.1. NCBI lineage: Eukaryota > Metazoa > Arthropoda > Insecta > Plecoptera > Chloroperlidae > Sweltsa > Sweltsa coloradensis. The sequence continues at coordinate 96,121 of JAMZAV010000043.1, read as the reverse complement.
GCAAGGTTATCGTGACGGTGCTGCCCGCCATCTCGACTGCTGGACTTACCTTGAAAGACGTAGACAACTTGACAGAGAAGACGAGGACAGCGATGCTGGAGACTTACATGTCAACCTACAAGGAGGTTCTCTGCAATAAACAAGTGACTGTCGGATACAACAAGTTTGCTTGTTCCAAGACCTTGTACGAAGAAATGGCGAAAAGTTGATCAGACAAATCTATGCAGTTGTTTATTACTATAATCATATTATTTTAAATTGCTGTAGTTACTGCCATTAAACCTTCTACTTGCAAATGTTTAAAAAATAATTTACAATCTTCATGTATGGAATAACATTATGAGGAGAAAATAAAGAAAATAATTATTTTGATCTTATTATACTTTACACTTTTATTGACTAACCTTCAGAGTATTCGCCACACATTCAACTGAACTTGAGCACTTGGCGCGAGTTGTTCACATTGACTCAGTTCACGTAACCGTTATTAAAAATGTGTTAATGTTGTAACATAGTTCAATCCACGTTGAAGGTGGTTCATATTTATCAACGGTCAAACATATAAACTAAAACATAAAAACATCTTATGGAACCTCAAAAATGAATTTTCTATGTTGTTCTTTTCCGGAAGATTTTTTTCGTTTTAGTTTACATGTTAGACCGTTGAAAATTATCAACAACCTTCAACGTGAAATGAACTATGTTACAACATTAACATATTTTTCATTATGGTTATGTAAACTGGGGAAATCTTAAATAACACTCTCTAAGCGCTCGAGTACTGTTGAATGTTTGAGGAATACTCTTCACTAAAGACAAAATATAATAATGTGTACTTTATCTGCTCAACGTTCAGATAGTACCAAGGCGCCTGTTAGAGTACGGGAGTACCCAAAATGCTCCCTTCAAAGCTTACCGTTAGTGTTCGACTCTTGTTCCAGCCTTTATTCATGGTGGAGGTACCGGGCACATACATATGAACACTGTTTGGGGAGATAATAGCCCCGCCTCTTAACCCCCACTGTCAATAAAGCATTCTATATCGTCCATGTTGAACGGCAGTGTCGATAAGAAACGCATGTCTATCGGACATCTTGTTTGGTTATTATCTTGAGACGTGGCAGTGGTGGCACAGATGTAGTACAGAACTTCGCTCCCTAACATTATTTACCTCCTTTAGATTTTATAACATGTTATAATACTCAGGCGCGTTGAACCTTACTTGTAGTAGGAATGGGGGGGGGGGGGTAGATTTTTTGGAAAATCGAGATGGCACGGGGGGGGGGGGGGGGGGTAAAAACGCGTCTTGGACAAATTATAATGATGAACAGTTCAGGACGTGTTAATTTCCATGGAATGCCTTTTCTATATGGAACTGATAAAAATACTACTGCTTGACAATATAGCTTGAGACAGCTTGAATGAAGGGTAGCATGATCGAAGTGTCGAGCCAATTTGTACAAAATGTTGAGGATTTATATAGTAAATCATCTATGTGTTTCACATCATGACAAATGTGAAATAGATAGCTCTTTTGATGGGGTTGCCAAAGTGGAAAGTGCATGCAAAGTGAATAAAAGTGGGGGGGGGGGAATTCCCCCATAACACCTGTTAAATACTTTTATTCCGTTTGCAATAAGAATCACTTTATTGAGTTATTGATCAGATCATTATTTTTCATGATATTAGGATACCCTTTTTATGGTTTTTCCCAAGTTTCTTTTTGTTGTTAATCATTGTTGGTCCCAATGACCACGTTCAACTATATCCGTTTGCAAACAAGAAACAGTTTTATTTTCTTGATACAGTACATTTTATTGATTATAAGGAACCCCAATTCTATTTCCAAGCACTTTCTTATTTCTTGATTCAAGTCATTGACATCTTGTCTACATGACTGCCACTGCCAACTGAGAACCCACGACAATACATCAAATTGTTTATTAATCTTGTACTTGATCAGTCACTGCGACGTTTGTCTACAGACTGCCACGTCCAACAAAAGTTTACCCATGCTAATTACTCAAGCAACGTTATCTTATTTCATTGATTCAAGTCCACTGTACAACCTACGCACATCAAGCAACAGTTCTTTTATTCTTGTTCAACTGAGAACCTGCATACATGGTCCACAGTTTCTATTATTCCTTGATCAAGTCATTGGTACTATTCTTGTTACATGACGCCACGTGCCACTGAACCCACGCAATACCAAGCAAACAGTCTTATAATCCTTGATTCAAGTCATTGGTACATTTCTGTCTACATGGCTGCCACGTGCCAACTGAGAACCCACGCAATACCAAGACACAACATTTCTTATTATTTCTTGATTCAAGTCATTGGTACATCTTGTCTACGTGACTGCCACGTGCCAACTGAGAACCCACGCAATACCAAGCACAACAGTTTCTTTTTATTCTTGATTCAAGTCATTGGTACATCTTGTCTACATGACTGCCACGTGCTAACTGAGAACCCACGCAATATCAAGCATAACATGATTTTGTATTTTTTTGCAACCTTGAAATTAATTTTTGTGTAAAAATAAAAGGGAACTGCAATAATTTAAATGCATACTCTACCAAATTAGTAAAAAAGGCTTCGTCCATCTGACTTTAAAATTGTTTAATCTGGGCCAATGTCATGTGATGCTAAGCAACCATAAGTTATATTGCAAACGACAGCCCAAAGGTAGCTTATAAAATAATCCGAATACCCATACAAGAACAATATAATTAATATTATAGCACTGATAAAGATGTTTAATTCAACTCAATTTTAAACCAAATAAACACAAATGTACGCATTTCGTAAATGCTTCACAACAGTGCTCTACTCCTCTAGTTCAGTACAAGAGAGTGAGGTGTAATGGTAGTGTGACCTGTTCCGACCAGACCTCTGACATAAAGTCGACTACACGAAATATTGAGTTGTATTTCTGTATGGGATTATTGGTAAGTGTATGATTATGTATTAATGTAATCTGTTTGAAGGAGGGGGATGTTTAAGCAGACTTTTTGAAACATTGGAGGGTCGTGTAGGGGGCGGGGTTACACTTCATTACTCGTTATGCAAGAGTATAACAATCTAAAATAATTGTATTAACATTCAAATAACGCTAACATTTTGGTTATTATGAATGAGCTTAACTTATTATTCCCCACCGAGTAATAACACAATTTTATTGAAATGGGTGTGAGGATTCATGTCTTTATTATCGTCCATGGGACGAAGAAATAATTATATAAACTATCCTAGGGTTCTTTGTGTACGCGTTGATGGATGAGCGTATAATTGCATATCTACCTTCATTTTACTTTAGTTAACATTTTACATATAATAAAATTTTAGTAGCTACAGAATGTTAATCAACCTCTCTTTTGCATTACCTTTGATTTGAACAAAACGAACATATGAAAATAGTGTTCCGGGTAACGGCCATCAAGATCGATAAGACCTCGCCGCCCCGCACTGCCATCGTTCTCCCGCGATGACGATCACACGTCGAGGTACAATCCCTCGCATTTAAGTCGATTCGGTCACGTCTGTTTTGGCCAAAGTGGATAATGGTCAACTTAAAATATATTTCTTGTTTAGTCACTAAAAGTTTTCTAAATAGGCTATATAATTAATCGTTTCTCTGGCAGTGTACAGACAATTGTACGGAAGAAAATGACGGCAGGCCGGGCCAAAAATAGGTTTGAGAAATGTGGTTGAACCGCGTAGTAAATTTATCATTATCTTAGCGACATTTTACCATTTTACTAACATGGTTTTCCAGTGAGGCTACCAGTACTTCTAGCTGTTTTTTTTTTGATGGGGATCGGGGGGGGTTGCTGGGGGCCCTAGGGTTTTTGGGCCGGTGCGTTATATATCGAATCTCCTTCAGCTAAATAATATTATGCCGGGTTTACACTCATTTACCAAATACAATACGCATTTCGAAATGCTCACAGTGTTCTACTCTCTGGTTCGTCGGTGTGAATGGGTTACTGCCTCTACTGCGCTAAGAATTCAGGCCGGTTTACCACTCTATTATTCATGTACCTATAAGCGACTTTAACACTTGAATTTGCAGGTCGTGTGTCCTTCTGTATGGGATTATCTGACATTATGTAAGATTCATCCGCTACATCTTTCTATTAGGAACTATACACAGTACTTACACATTGTTGAAATTGGGTGGTCGTGTAGGGGGGTTCATGGTACTCATTACGTCCTCAAAGTTAGGGTTTACACTCTATTCGTATTCAGTGACGTATCAATACTCCTGAACATTGTTAATTGTTCGTAACGTTTGGTGCACTCGGTGGATAAATTATTGACATAGTGTAAGAAGTCCCAGCGCTTTAATTATCTTTCCAGTGAGCACGAGTACTCTGGAAAATGCTGTTAAGGTATGCGTAGCGGTCTGTTGGGGCCGCTTGGATGGGTTTATCTCAACTCTGGTAAATTCCCACCGCTTTACACTCTATCTATTCAGTACTATTACCATCAATAATTTGGACAACATGTGATAATTTTGCTATCTTGTGAGTTCACTTTGAGGTTATCTCACATACGTCCTATAAAGTAGTGTCCGCGGTTACAGCTCTATCATGTCCATGACGGATAAGATATTCTGACCCAGCGCTTAATTGTTTAGCGTCTGTGTGGTGCCGTCGTGTGGATGGGATTATCTGCACATCTACGCTCGAGTTCGGTGCACGTACACTTTTTTAACCAATGAGCTATCAGAGTACTTCTGGAACCACGATGCTGCTTGAAGTTGTTGCCGTAGCGGTCTGTGTGGTGGGCCTGGTCGTGTGGCATGGGGATTATCTGCACATCTACGCTGCCGCTAAGAAGTTCCCAGGCCCCGCCGGTTTACCACTCTATTCTATTCCAGTGACGCTATACCAGCAGTACTTCTGGAACCACATGCTGCTTGAAGTTGTTGCCGTAGCGGTCTGTGTGGTGGCCTGTATATCGTGTTTATACCAATTCTATAAAAATTGTCAAAGAATTCCCCACAAAATTCAATTTTCCGCTAAATCAATACACACAAGGTAAACATAGTCAATGTCAAGTTGGCAAGGTCGCAAAAGCGACCTTGCACATTTTTCATAAAAGTGCACGTGACAATGACGGGTGTCGTTCTAACCATCGCTTTCTCTCAATACCATTAAGTTTATCATTATTATGGTGTACTGATTGATTTAATTAGCATTGCATAACTTTACTGTTACCTTAATATTGATTGCACATAAAATTATATTGGCAGCAAAAAAAAAACAAAAAAAAAACACTGAATATAATATCTATAGCTCAAGGTGATAAACTTCACTTTATATTGACATGGCGTGTTAAGGTTTTAGTTATATCTATAGTCATTTCAGACTCATTTTTCATTTACACAAAGTGTGAAATACGCCTTGTTTGCAAAACTACTACTTACTACTACTACTAACTAAATTGTGTTTTATGAGTAGTATCAAACAAATTCTGTCGACACTCTCGAAGTGATTCGGTAATATGTATATGATTCAATTAAAAATTAGCCACCTCAGGCGCGTAGGAAGGGTTGAGGGGGAATGGTGGAAATCCCCCCCCCCCTACTTTTTACCGTGACCCCTCTACTTCAGAAGAGTATAATGACCAACAATTTCGTCAATTTCTCATTATTGTTGGACGTGATCGCGAACGTAATGATATGCCTATTCAATGGTTGTAACACTCATGGTTTATCTCGTCATTATTCCAATTCTTTTTTAATAGTTTTCTACTTTTTACTGTACAAAAAATACATTAAATTATTTGGTATTGCATTCAGAATATTTTTTTCTTTCTAGAACGCACCAAACACACTAAAAACTTTATTTTCAAAAATTTCGCCTGCTCCGTTAAGTTATTTAAGGGGCTCTGTACCCCCAAATCCCCCGTGCTTGGTCCCTTTTCCCAAAAAGACAGCAGAAGATAATTATGTTGCTCCCCCCTCACTCGAAAAAGCGTTACTTCGCGCCTTTAGCCAGTAAAACGTCATCGTGAGGTTGGAGCTCTTAGCGGCTCCCAAAACGTCTAACCAAGTTTCATTTATCTAACAACAGAACATAAAATATCCCAGAAAATATTAAATGCAATTAAAAGGTGTATATTTGATACTCTAACCACACACAACCAACAGTCTTAGTCTTAACTTGCTGAAAATGGTTAATCATTCAAACTTATTTACAGACTGGAACAAAACATTAATGGATTTGATAACTCGCTACTTCGGTACAACTTTCAAGACGTGGATCGGCGGCCAACTGCTGATAACCATCATGACACCGGACGACCTAGAGGTTAGTGGAGGAGATTATACATTGGTAAAGGTGTTTTGGTGTGGCTCGTTGGTCTTGTGGTTAGCGTCTCTGCTTCCAATGCAGAAGGTCCAGGGTTCGGTTACCGGAAAAGTCATAAGTTTTTTCAACTTCTGATTTGGACTTAAGTCCATCAGTCTAAGGAATTTGTAAACGGTGATTTTGGAGCCGTCCTAGCAACGAGGCACATAATGAATTAAAAGTTGTTCTGAGTCGGCCTTGTTGATTCTGGCGTTGATCCGCGGGTGTTCGCACTGTCCATACCACTGATTGCTAATAGTTCCTATTAAAAAATATCGATCTTCGGTTGGTTATCGCTCACTCGTCGATTGCGTCGGGGCCTACAGGGTTGGCTTGGTCGCTTTGGTTTACTGTCCCCCACTGAATATCAGTTATATTATGACTGAGTGGGTAGACTCTAAATACGAATTTATTTATTTTATTTCATTTTTATTTGGATCAATATAATTATTATGTTAAAACTAGCTTTACGAAAATATCACGCACAATGTTTATAAAACTCAATATATTTACTCCCAACGTTTCAGAATACTAGGTTTCCATTTTCAAGGGATGGGTAAAACAAAATTTAATTGAATAACAACAGCATTATAAAAATAAACAAATAAAACACATTATAATGCTGTTGTTGTTTTATTGTATTTTGTTTTACTCATCCCTTGAAAATGGAAACCTAGTTCTGAGAAACGCTGGGAGTAAATATGTCGAGTTTTATCAACATTGTGCGTGATATTTTCCGTAAAGCTAGTTTTAACATTAAACCATGGATCACGAAAGCCCAAGACAATATATATAGGCTGTTGAGGGTTGAACATAAAATTTATAATATTCTCAAAACATAAAAACGTACACAAGGTCTTGACGAGTGGCCATCTTTCTTCGAGTTGTCAAGACATGTGTCGGAACGTCCCGTGGGTTAGTGTTTTGAATAGGGTTTTTATTGTCCGAGCCACTTTTATCTATGCAGTTTGCCAGCTCCCGTCCCAACTCCAGGTAAGCTGTTGGATCCTATCACAATCACAGCACTCATATGAACGGTATTTCACATTTTCATAACACATGTAATTGCAAATGAATGCTACTTTTGGTTTTCGAGGTTCGTAAAGAGTAAGAAATTTGAGGACTCGTGATCACTGACGTCCAAAGATCCCCGTCTGATATTAAGGCCAAAGAATGGCGAAGAATCACACTTCACTGCTTGTCTGGTCTTATAATGTTCCCAGGTTGTTCTCAGCAGCAACACGTTGATACAGAAGGCGGAGTACTATGATCTCATTCACCCTGCGTTTGGCACAGGACTACTGACAAGTACAGGTAGGCTGACCTAACTTTTAACGGTTTTGTTAAATATTTATCTTCCGTGTTATAATCCTGTCTTTATAATCACCGTATTCATACTATAAACATCCCCAAAAAAAGACTTTTGTTCGGTATAATGAGGCGTAAATAATATATAATGGAGACCATTTCAAATGTGTACATTATTTACTACACCGTCCTAGAATACTCTTTTAAGCTTGCACATTGCTAATTATAAGTAGTACACTGTGAAACATTGACGGTTTGGGGGACTATTTTTTTGTTTATAAAAAGGTATCATAAATTATTTTAAGATTGTATGTTCTTCCTTGTTTTTTGGCTCAATACAATAATTGGGAATCAAGCAAATCAAGTATATAAAATAATAAAGTTAAAATGAATGCACTGCACTTAATGCGGAACAAACCTACTGATTTTCATATTGACACATATCGTTGGTGGCCGAAGTTGGGCATTCCCGTAACAATTACAACTTCTTTCTCGTCCAAGTGTTATACTACAATATTATCTCAATCACTGGTTTCTGTTGAAGTCATTAGTACAAACATGACTCTTTCAAAACTATTAACACTCACTTGGTAATTAGGTAGAAAAGCTCCACCACATGCACAACGTTTCTTTACGTCTGACAGATTTGTACTGTTCAGGAGTGAGAACCTAAACATTGAACTTGATTGAAATTCACATGTACTTTGAGTCTTTATTGGGAATGACATGTTAGTTATAACTTCTTTGCAGGTGCCAAGTGGAGAACTCATCGAAAGATCCTGACTCCCACCTTCCACTTCAAGATCCTAGGGGAGTTTGTGGAAGTGTTCCAGACAAACAGTCAGCTCCTGGTCGACGCTCTTAGGAAGCAAGTCGATGGTCCAGCTGTCGATATCCACCAGTACGTCACTCAGAATGCCCTGGACATCATTTGTGGTGAGTCCTTCCCTCTCTGTCGCACCCATTGGATGTGGACAAGAGACGCTGACTTCGTTACATCAACTAGGCCTATTTCACATTGTTGTGCAGTCTGACTCATCAGGAATATTGTTGAACCATTTCTCGTAAAACTATACAGTCTTGCACTTTCTCCAGCCATCTGAGATCTTCTTATATCATTTATACACCAGGCTCTAAACCAGGCTCACTCCAATCCAGTATCATGGACCCCTGGCTGGGCTCGCCTGGTTCTTTATGGCCTCCTTTACTTCAAGTCTCATTTTGATTACTCTCATTGACCTTAATATTGCTGCTCTGCCTGGCATTGACATTACTTATCTCACTGCAGAGACCGCGATGGGAGTTAAGATCAACGCGTTGCAAGGGCAAACAACTGAATTAGTGGAGGCGTTCTCAAAGTAAGTAAGTTAGTAAGAAAGCCACGAGAAAAGTAAGTCAGTCTGTGAGTAACAAAGAAATACAGTAAGTAAAAGAGGAAGTAAGTAAATTCGAAAATTAGCAAAATTTATTATTTCCGAATTTTGTTGAAAGTTGAAAGCAGATACTTTGGAACGTTTAAGAACCTTTAATAACCATATATAATAATATAACGGTTGAACCTTTAATAACCATATATAATAATATAACGGTTCCGGTTCTTTTTCCGGCTCTACAATATGAAACGGTTCCAAACCGTGCTGGTTCCAATCCCCGAAAGTACACAGAAGATCATGCTTAATAATAATTAAAGTCGATATAATATAACATATTTAGCAAACATCGAGTGTCTTCTAAAAAAATTCATGAAATTATCTTTCTCCACAGATTAGGTGAGATTTTTACAGAACGCACCATCAAACCGTGGCTACGACTAGACCTGATATTCAGAATGAGTGGCCTCAAGTATCGCCATGACAAGTACATTGACACAATCCACTCGTTCGCTATGAAGGTGAGTGATATCAAGCTAACTAATACTTGGTTCATTTACAATCTGGCAAAGAAGACGTTACAATACTTCGGTATCCAAACTGCTGGAGGAATGCAACTGAAAAACTTCAAAAGCTCGTTTCACATCGTGAATGGTTATTTAAGTGACCGTTTCCGGATCGTGACGTTTTGCTTGTTTCAGTAACCTTGAAAATTAACCCCTGTAGGCATGGCTGTCCGCAGGATTATTTGCGGGAGGGTGCACTTTGCTTTACAAAGTGTTTAAAGTTGGGCACACCGGGGGGGCGCCCCCATTTCCCAAAGAATTTTTTTTGTTTTTTTGTCACGAATACGTTCAAACGACTTTGAGAGGGGTCTACATTGGTTTTTCTTTGCCGATATAGAAAAGGCAGCAGAATAAATGACATTTGAAAGTGATGCAAAATGTATGAAAATAATATTTCCATTTTCCCAGGGGGGGGGGGGTAGCTACACCTTTTTGCACCCCCCACCCCCACCCCCCTGCGGACGCCCATGACCGCTGTAGGTATCGTACAGGACAAGCGACGACTCTGCAACCCCTATATTTTCTTAAATCTTTCTAACTCAAGGTGGAAAATGTTTAGGACTTCGACCTCACGTGATTAACAATATCACGATGATAATATTATTGTGTCTATATCTGTCTGTCGGTTTTCCATGGTTAAGCTAAATTATAACTTCTTGCTTACAGGTGATCCAGTCTCGACGCGCAGAAATGACCAACGCTCGGGACAGCCAGTGTCGCTCCCACTGAGCCGTCAGAAGACGGTGTCAAGACACGCCTGGCCTTCCTAGATCTTCTCCTCGAGTCAGCAGTGAATGAGGCAGGGCTGACGGACGAGGAGATTAGGGATGATGTTGTCACATTCATATTTGGGGCAAGTTATCTACTCTTCCAATTAACAAGTAAAAAATATATTCATTGTGGTGAAAGTACTCCTGCTAACTTGCATCCCACCCATTGATTTTCGCACTTTCTGTCTTCAAAAGATTTGCTGTAATTCAATTTTGACGTTTTATTCATGTAAGAATGTGCTATTTTATTGCGTAGGTCTAATGTCTTAGAAGCTAAAAGTTTGAATTTTGATAATTGTTTCTCCTAATTTTTCAATAAAATCCCGTCTGACATGAGACTGCCCTTATTAACTTCACTAAGATTTCCTAGATTTTCACCCTTCATCTTACAAATGTAGTCATGGCGGCAGAAGATCTACACTTTTAATTAACAGATAAAAGACTGTCAAAAATTATCAACACTTGAATTTCTATCAGAATTCGTATTATCCTCCTTCGTATTTTCAAAGAATCCCACCCTTAGCCTTTAATTAATTAATTTACGCTGTCATAAGTTCCTATTCTCCTTCCCTTTGAATCAGATCAGTTACCAACCTCCAACTCTTTACTTTTATAGTGTTCAATTATAAACTTGTTCTGTCTTGCAGGGCCACGATACGGTTGGTTCAGCTACAAGCTTCGCTCTGTGGCTTCTATCCTGGAATCAAGATGTACAGGTCAGAAGCTGAAAGCACATCTTTATAACAGAATATTATAGAGCATTAATAATATTATGTCCGTAGGTTCTCAGACTGATGGTCTCTTCTTACCACTTTGCCCACAAGTGGTGTGGATATTGGCTTTGTTATACATGTTTGATATTTACCCTACCTAAAGCAAAACATACGTTAACATAAACGTTTGATAATCTCTTCGGTTAGTTTTGGAGCTAGCTTTGTATGCATTATTTTCTTCAAACCTTTTCATTCAAATTAATTTATAATTAATGGTGATGTTGTTTATCATTTTGTTATATGTTATGATCGCTGAGAAATGTTGACACACAAAACCTTACGTATTATTTGTTGTTTATCCTTGTTGTTACATTCAACAACAAGAAACGACGTCGACGCTAGCAAATATTTTGCTAAAACACTTAAAATATATGTAGAAATCTTGTGCCGCGAGAAAAAAAAGTTGAACAAAAATTAACTTCTAGTCCCGGGCATAATTGAAATAATTTTGACAGATTTATACTCAATAAAAATTAATGAAATTAATTTAATAGGCCTATGCCTCTTGATTCCTTCATTTACTTGCACAGGCAAACACATTATTTCATATTAATTGTCGAAGTACAGACATGGACATACATTCGATTGCTTATTACGTTTGGTCCTTTCATCCATATTGTATAATACAGTTGTAACAAAACGCTCTTCCCCGTCTCAGTCTCGTCACCATGCACTACGCTACCCTTCATAACCATGACATTGTATTCAATGACGCTGTATGAGATCAGCAGTATCTTCAACTGTTTTCCTGGGTATAATGGTCCATTATTGTCACAGGAGCGAGAATGTTGTGCACGACAATCGTTTGTGCTTGCAGAATTTGGCAGTGCAGGAAATACAGGAGGTTTGGCCAGATGAGACCGAGCCCTTGTCACTTCACAAACTGCAAGAGCTCAAGTACTTGGAGAGGGTGATAAAGGAGTCGCTTAGGCTGTACCCCAGTGTTGCCTTGTTCGGCCGGCATGTTACAGAAGACACCCCATTGAAAAGTAAGTAACCGAAGGTGAATCATGAAAACTAAATCCTTGAAACTAAACCAAGGCAAACAATTCGACTGATCAGTAGAGTGTAAGGCACCTTAAATGGTTTTTGTCATCACAAGATGGCGGCCGCCCTTAAGTGTGACACACGCTCAGCATAACTTTTTCCAAGATGGCGGACGCGCACCAAAAGTGGAGCATTTCAAATAGTATTTGGTTCAAGGTTGTTGATGTCGCACAAGATTGAGACACCTGTCACCCGACCTAATACAGCCCGTTCCAGTTTTCATTGTGATATACAATCTGCTCTGTGTAGCTCGAAAATGACGTCATATAAACTTGTTTAGACTTGCTATTGACTCGATCGTTACAATCTTGGTTGACGTCGCTGGGACCTACACCAACTTATCAAGACTTGTATTGTGTGAATTGTGTAACATAAGTATTTAAACAATATTCATAGCAACAAATTAGCAAAATAATTATTCATTTACGTAACATGTTTCATACTGGCCCTTATAAAGCCATAATACAGCACAGTGAACAACTTGTGCGCTACAGAGATGCATCCTCGTGGATAAAGTTGTTTTAACTCCAAGAGAGCAAAGAGTAGATTTGCCAGTGAATGACTCATAAAAAATAAACCCTGCTCCATGTGTGATTCTCGGACGGAACACATTTGTTCGAAGATTGCTTTTATTATATCATAAATGTGTATAATGACACATATATTATGCTAAAGGAATATTTAAACTGCAAAAGTGTGTTAAACTGATATGTTGTTGATACTTTCAGGTGGCTTAGTTCTTCCGAAAGGTGCTACACTACTACTAACGCCTGTGGCAATACATAGAAACCCGTCGCTATATCCAGACCCGGAGAAGTTTGATCCCGACCGCTTCTTGCTGGAGAACATAAAAGGACGACATCCCTACGCCTACATACCCTTCAGTGCAGGGCCCAGGAACTGTATCGGTAAGATTGAGTGTAAACACCCTTATGCCTACATACCCTTCAGTGCGGGACCCAGGAATTGTATCGGTAAGATTGTTTGGTTCATCTGTTGTCTAGCAGTCACCAAAAAGTGCATTGAGCACCTAACACCATGAAGATGATTTTACTTTGGATAGAAGCTTAAAACGGATGTTGTTATTTTGTCCTTCTTTCTCTTCGTGATTGGGTATTTATTACACATCATTGATAATATTTTGTGTGTCCTGAGTAATCCATATAATGCTTTGATTTCTTCCAATGCCTAATTTTGAGTTACAAATTAGGAATCCACATTCATCAAAACATTTACTGTAGAGAAAACAAAATATACATATCCAACTAATTTTACAAATTGTACTGGACTTGATAGACCAGTCGAGAAATCCAAATATATGTTTAGAAATCAATGTTAGCGGCAAAATGTGAGACATTTGGGTACCGGGCTGATTTAGAGGTAAAAAACACCAATAAATCCGAATTTCCCCGGTACCACCTCGATTTTGGCCCGTTTGCCCAGAATCCAAGATGGCGTCCAACAAGGTGTAGAATCCGGGTAAACCCATTAAAAGAACTATTTTCGTTCAATGAACACGTCAGTGGGGTTCATTTTACGGTTTTAGGAGTTGCGGAGAACGATGTAAAGTTTTTGCGTAAACGCCCAAGAAATGAAAGTACCATTTTCAAAATGGCGGCCACTTTTAAGGAGAAAACTGGGTATTTTTCCCCCTTTGAGTAAATACCATTTTATACGTGTGAGACATTGTGGTACCGGGCTGAATAATGGGTAACAAACCCCGCTGAATCTTAATCTGCCCGGTACCACCTCAGGTTTTGACATATTTGCCCGGAATTCGAGATGGCGTCCAACAAGGTGTTGAAAAGCACATGAAAAGTCCAATTAATTTTGGTTAAACACTAAAGGAGGGCTAATTTTAAGGTTTTCGGGGTCAAGGAGAACGATGAAATGTGTTGTCTAAAACGCCAAAGAACCGGAAGTATAATTTTTAAAATGGCGGCCACGTTCATATGGGAAAAAAGGGGATTTTCCGTTTTCTTGGGATAAATACCATTTCATGTGTGAGACATTATGGTACCGGCCTAATTTATAAGTAACAAACCATGTCGAATTTAAATTTGTTCGGTACCATCTTGGATTTTGACCCATTTGCCCGGATTTCAAGATGATGTGCAACAAGTTGTTAAAAAAGGATACACCTATTTTAAGTCCTATTAGTGCTGGAAGAACACCTTAGAAGGGTTCAATAAAAGGTTTTCCGGGTCAAGAAGAACGATGGAACGTGTTGCGGTAACGTCCAAGAAAAGGAAGTACCATTTTCAAAATGGCGGCTTATTTGATATGGCAAAAAGTGTATTTTTTGCCCCCTTTGGGGAAATACCATGTTATACGTGTGAGACATTGTGGTACCGGGCTGAATTATGGGTAAAAAGTCCCGCTGAATCTTAATCTGCCCGGTACCACCTCGAATTTCGACTCATTTGCCCAGAATTCAAGATAGCGTCCAACAAGGTGTTGAAAAGCCCAAAACTACCCCTTTACTGTGATTGCGGATGGAAGGTTGAGGGATCTAAGCTGGTACCTATCTTGACAACTTTAGAAGCAATCCCTCAGGCATGCAGAACAATCACCTCTTGTGGATGCTTGTCTGGATGTGCGACCATGATGTGCAGATGCAGACGAGACGTGAGAGATGTATGCACAGTTTTGTGCAATTGTAGAGGAAATTGTCACAATGGTGTGGATAAAGACGTCGATTAAGAAGATGCTTTGAAGGAAATTTGTTCATAAATCATAACAGAATTTAAGTTTACATGCTAGTTTTTGCCCTTATCCATAATATCCAGAGATTAAAATACCAACCTATATGATTCTCAAGCTCAGAATTGTGATGTCTACATATCTATACACGAATCTCTACTTCTCCCAGGAGAAGACATTCTATATTATTCAGTTGAATCATGAACTGACACTTGATTAATAATTGTTAATATGCGTGCCGGTAACCACTTTTTCTTTGTAAGTATGGATTTTAGGGACACCGTGGATCGTTGCACAACATTGATACTTGTACTAATCCATAATCTACAAACAAATGGAAAATGGAAATTTATGACAAATAGATGTGTGTGACTGTGTATCATCGGACGACTGGGTGAAGAGAGCATCGCTTTGTATCTCTGCAGAAGTGGACACACATTCTCAAACTACAGGCATGGCTCTGCTAATCGTAAAAGACGAGGAAAGAGACAAAGCCAATTTCGCAAACACCACACAGTATATATGGGAGTATAATACTCTCCGAAACTAGAGGCGAGCTTTGGCAGTCGTCGTCAGGGAAAACATAACTTTGGACTAGTGTTATCAATTTCCATGTGTATCACACGTGATATCATTAAGGTTTGAAAAATAAATACAATTAAAACCATTATGCTGCACCAGCCACCAGGTATTTCATTCTAACTTAGAATGTTGAAGATAAGACATTTAAAGCAAAAACGTTATAAACAAATAGCGTCTAGCGTGTTCACTCAACATTAATAGGACTTTTCTTTGTTTATCAACACCTTGTTGGACGCCACCTTAAATTCCGGGCAAATAGGTCAAGATTCGAGGTGGTACCGGGCAGGTTAATATTCAGCGGGACTTGTTACCCATAATTCAGCCCGGTACCACAATGTCTCACACGTATAACATGGTATTTCCCCAAAGGGGGCAAAAAATACACTTTTTGCCATATCAAATAAGCCGCCATTTTGAAAATGGTACTTCCTTTTCTTGGACGTTACCGCAACACGTTCCATCGTTCTTCTTGACCCGGAAAACCTTTTATTGAACCCTTCTAAGGTGTTCATCCAACACTAATAGGACTTAAAATAGGTGTATCTCTTTTTAACAACTTGTTGCACATCATCTTGAAATCCGGGCAAATGGGTCAAAATCCAAGATGGTACCGAACAAATTTTAATTCGACATGGTTTGTTACTTACAAATTAGGCCTGTACCCTATGTCTCACACATGAAATGGTATTTATCCCAAGAAAACGGAAAATCCCGTTTTTTCCCATATGAACGTGGCCGCCATTTTGAAAATTATACTTCCGGTTCTTTGGTGTTTCCACAACACATTTCATCGTTCTCCTTGACCCCGAAAACCTTAAAATTAGCCCTCCTTTAGTGTTAAACCAAAATTAATTGGACTTTTCCTGTGCTTTTCAACACCTTGTTGGACGCCATCTTGAATTCTGGGCAAATGGGTCAAAACCTGAGGTGGTACCGGGCAGATTAAGATTCAGCGGGGTTTGTTACCCATTATTCAGCCCGGTACCACAATGTCTCACACGTATAAAATGGTATTTACTCAAAGGGGAAAAAATACCCAGTTTTCTCCATAAAAGTGGCCGCCATTTTGAAAATGGTACTTTCGTTTCTTGGGCGTTTACGCAACACTTCACATCGTTCTCCGCGACTCCTAAAACCGTAAAATGAACCCCACTGACGTGTTCATTGAATAAAAATAGTACTTTTAATGCCTTTATTCGGATTTTACACATTGTGGGACACCATCTTGGATTCTGGGCAAATGGGCCAAAATCCGAGGTGGTACCGGGGAAATTCGGATTTATTGGGTTTTTTTACGTATAAATCAGCCCGGTACCCAAATGTCTCACGTTTTGCCGCTAGTATTAAAAATCTACAATATTTTTACCAGTCTATGACACCACTTCAAACAGTTCTAAACTAGGGAAACGCCAAAGTCGTTGTTAAACGAGTGAGTGAGCCATGTGTTAAGTACCCGATTACATTACTTTTCTTCCCCCTACCTTGGGCCTACCTAGCCTATCATAGGCTAGAGAGGCGCATTATGACCTTACAGTTGACGCGCCCGTCCCCTTTTACCAACTAAACTTTAAAAACTATTATTTATACGAATATAATTATCAAACTTAAATGCAAATGTTCCCGGGTACTCACCACATGACTCGCTCACTCGTCTCACTACGACTTTGGCGTTTCCCTATAGTCTAGTTGGCTAAGGCGCCCTTGTAGCCGAAATGTGAAAGAAGTGAGTTCAATTCCCTGGTCGGGAAAGATTTTGTAATTTCTAGATTGTATTTCAAAAATAATTGAACATGATTTGAAATGCATAATATAACGCAGTGTTGTCCATCATCTGTGGCAATAGGGCCTACTATGGTAAACATAGCCAGTACGAAATACGTGAAAATATTGCAAGGTTTACTCAATCTACGAGCGAATTTTGTGGGTACCTTGACGTGCAACATTCGACAGACCTTGCATGGGCACAGCATTTCACGGCCAGGCGAATAATAAACAAAAAATATATTTTCAAAATCTAAAACATTGTACCCGATTACATTACTTTTCTTCCCCCTACCTTAGGCCTACCTAGCCTATCATAGGCTAGAGAGGCGCATTATGACCTTACAGTTGACGCGCCCGTCCCCGTATGCCAACTAAACTTTAAAAAACTATTATTTATACGAATATAATTATCAAACTTAAATGCATATGTTCCCGGGTACTCACCACATGACTCTCTCACTCGTCTAACTACGACTTTGGCGTTTTCCTGGTCTAGTTGGCTAAAGCGCCCTTATAGCCGAAATATGGGAGACGTGGGTTCAATCCCCTGGTCGGGAAAGATTTTGTAATTTCGAGATTGTATTTAAAAAATTATTAAACATGTTTTGAAATGCATATAACGCAGTGAAGTCCATCATCTGTGGCAATAGGGCCTACTATGGTAAACATAGCCAGTACGAAATACGTGAAAACATTGCAAGGTTTACTCAATCTACGAGCGGAATTTGGGGGTACTTTGACTTAAAACATTCGACAGACCTTGAATGGACACGGCATTTCACTGCCAGGTAAATAAAAAACAAAAATATCCCTTTTCAAAATCTAAAACATTGTCGTTAAAATAATTTCATAACATTGGAAGTCTATTTTTCAGTTTATTATTTCTTGTATGTTTAAATCGCATGAATCTTGCTGATTTTGTAGCAGTTCTCAATAAACTCGTACCGGATGTCCGTTTAAAATTTCAGCGCAATCTGTTCAGCGATTCGGCTGATTTTCAACGTACACACACACACACACACACACACACGCACGCACGCAGAAAAACCATTAAGGGCCGTTTAAGTCGAATGGAAATCACTACGTTCGCTACGCTCACTCGTTCAATAAAATAAAAGTAAAAATTAGAATATTTTGAGTCGTATACTGAAGTTAAATGCATCTCCTTTATTTTATTTACTGGCAAGGTTAAATGACAATGCATGTATTTCACCTTTCAGGCCAGAAGTTTGGCCTGCTTGAGATGAAGAACTCTCTAGCAAAAGTCCTGCGAAACTTCCAGATTCTACCAGGCAGTGATACACAAGAGTTGGAAGTGGAGAACCACATGACCCTAACATGCAAAAACGGCGTTCCAGTGAAAATCGTAGCTAGACATTGATATGACCCACAACCCCCAAGGAGCATTCAAGAGAATTATAGTACATATTGCTGACATGATCAATAACCTAATGACAAATGTGTGCAATTGTTTAATACTAGTATTTTCGACCTTTCTCCAAAAGTCCTTCTCAAACTGAAATTTGAACTTTTGAAGAAATGAAGGATAGGTATAGGTATGAAGATAGGTCCTTATATAATACAGTAACTAATTTGTGAACTATTTATGCATTTATTTACTTAATTTCCATTTGTAGCTTTTGATTGTAGTGTATTGTATTTAGAAATATGCTACCTACAAGGACATATTTGCCAACCCACCATCTCATGATGTTGACTAGGAAGGCAGAGAAAAACATAATGCTCGTCGATCAATAGTCAAGAGCCAGCACACGGTACATCGATGATATGTCGTATGAGACCTATCCAAGCTCGCCGAGTCGACTCAGTTGCAAAGTTTGTCTCAATATAAACGTCCCTGAGTGGTGAAGAGCACAATGATCACTGTGTCCTCAAGTGTTGCAATGTCACCTGTAACGTCACTGACTGAACTCGAAGACCAAGAGTGTTAAACCAAACGTATTATTTTAAAGATTAAATTGAATTTTTGAAGCTTGGATCTTTATTTTACATTGTCTTATACGAAAAATGTGTTTAACACCATCTAAATCTACTACTCCTATAGCCTTTCCGAATCTGGCCCTGTCCGCAAGTTAAATCGGTCCAGCATGTTTGGCCCATCTTACACAATGTGAATTTTTAATAGATTTGCAGAGTTCACTTTTAATTAATACGTCCAACGATTTGATTTCTCTAATCTAGGTAAGTTAGCATAGTCTTTGATCATACATGATATTAATTGTATACTTGCCAAAGACGACGCAAGGCGAGGAATAGAGCCGTGTTTTACTTTGCATTGAGCTTGATTGTGCATGGAATTTTAAATAATTATCAATTTATCATAGGCATATACTTTATTCATTAAACTCTTTTTTTTAATCTTTTGAAATGCATTAACTGCTATGGCAAATACAACCCATACAAAGTGTGATGTAAGATTGCAATATTTATAAGCAAAATCCCAGAAGAATTATTGAAAACATAATGCTTGGGCTTTAGTACATCTTCGCCTCCTTAGCATCAACTGCCTTCTACAATATAAAATATCGTCTTTGCAAAGGTGCATAGTCTTTGAAAGTGAAAATTACATTTTTTGTTTCCTGTTCATAAATATTTCATATGGCATTATTGAAAGTTAGATGAGGATTTAGCAATTAAATATTGGTAAATTTTAAGTCAATATGCTTGTCCTCGAGTCACTCGATGTCCAGATGAGTCTTCTCTGGGTTCTCTAGGTAGTGGTGTTTGTGTTCTTCAAACAGGGCAACAAGTTGTTCTGTGAACCTGCTGTGAAGGTCATCTATCTGCTCCTGAGTCGGCTCCGGGATGTGCTCGGCTGTCATCGGCTTCCCAACTGAAACAAGAACACGAGTCACTCGATGACAAGATGTGTTTTCTGGGTTCACTAGCGGCCTGGCAACTTTGTTCGGCCATCAGTTGCAAACAGTGCTACCGGCCCAACACCGGCACTATTCCATTACTTAAACGAGAGCTGAACAGTACACAGCACTACATTTTCGCTTACGTGTCGACACCAAGGCGGAGCTCAACCATAACTTTCCCGCCATTGTCCCGAATTGTTTTTAGAACATAATGCCACTAAAATGCCGTTCAAGGCCCGGAACATTCCCGTTGTGTTATTCAAACCCTATCCCGAATATTGGCGGATATTCGCCGTTATCCTGCTTGATCATAATATTGCCCCCATGTTTATTTCCTTCTGGTACGAACTTTGCCGGTGCTAGGGTCAGTGGTGTTCATAGTGAACCCCCACTGTTTGATCTCTGACTCACCGACAGTAGTGACCGGTGTTCTCCGGGGGAGGAGTCCGAATGAATACTGGAACACTCCTCGTCCGACTATAAGAGGAGGAGCGAAGCTTGTGACCTTGCGGAACGCCTCCTGGGCCGAGCGTAACCACCCTCCCTCAGGGTTGTTCACTTGGTCATAGAGGTCGTTCTGGCCGTACGAGATGACAGGCACCAGGCTGGCACTGTAAACAAGCGAGTCACATATTTCGTCATTACTCATTACTAACGAATGACTCAAAATTCAGAGTTTGATGGTAAAAACTTGAAATGTTCATAAATAATTTTAAAAGGTAACATAATTAAGGGCTGAATAATATAATCTCTCATTCAGGGGAGATGTAGAATTAGTGCAATTAGGTAAGACAGGCACGTTTTCAACATGGTCTATACGGGTCTCTTCAGCAAGACGTAAAATGAGCGACTTCCTATTCTAAACTTATTGAGACAGGTTATAAGGCTTTTTTATGTAACAGCGGTCACATTGCTCGTTATCTTCTGGTATATTTTGCGATGGTTCATTCGTATTTTTAGAAACCACTTATATTGTAAGTAGGGTATATTTGAGATGTTTGTTAAACGTTAATTTTTTAATTTCAATGCATTATTTTTATCAATTGACAATTATTTTGTGTCGCAAGGCAACAGCGCTGGTTGCAGAGACCAATAAAGGTTCTTTATTATATGATGTCAAATGAGTTTTCAATATTTGCCTAACACCCTTAGAAATACATGTAATTTAAGATTTAACTTTGCACTTTCATCTTTAAATTGAATTTTTGAGCCTACAGAGAAAGAAAGAGGATAGTATATTACAGTTAATGATCGACTATTATTATTTCCAATACCAACAACACTTCTGTTGAGTTAAAATAAGACGACAAAACTATACTATTACAATCATAATACTTGCTACTTTTTGCCATAGAGGATATGTGGTTACTTAATACGAGCTGAACATCGTAGATCTAAGGTATCTTCTTCTTTTATTTGGTCTTCCACAGGTTGTCCTAGGTGTGGAATCGTCGTTGTCGTCTCCATTGAAGGGCAAGCTACAACGGGAGTTCTTCAGGCAAGGCAAGGGAATGCTGGACGAACTTTCTCTGCTGGAACTCATTTCGTAGGTGTACAGAGTTTCCTGTTTGCGATGTTACCTGGAACTCAATTAGAGAGAATAGGGTTGATAACTTATAAGGGTTTTGTTCCCTCAGCAACACTGAGTCCTCCACCGCAACATCCAAAGTAGCTGCATGTCAAAATTCATTTTTATTGAGACGTGTAGCAGCATTTCTTTCAGCGTCGCGGTCTCGTACGGCAACATCCAGTCTATTCATACACCCTTGAGATGAAACTTTGTTCCTGAGCTAACTATTAAACATCAAGAACGCAGGCGTAACCCAGAAGTGGAATGAGTAGTTCGGTATGCCCTAACAAATTCATATAGGGAATCCTGTAATGCATTTCCTTCTGTATTTGCAATACAAATACATTTCAAAAGAGATAGATGCTGTCTCTCTACCCCAATATTCGTTTGGGGCCATCTTAGTGTGGTTCTGACAAGTTGGATACCATTATTTATGCAGAATTCACTCATATCTGAGCTGAAAAACTTCCTGGATTGGTCTGCACGCAAAATACAGCTAAATTCAAAGCGGTCAAAAAGAGACTGATCATTGAAATTGCAGATACAACAGTAATGGATTAAATTAAAATTTCTTCGAAATATCTTCTGTAATAGTTGATAATCCCAAAAATGCACAGCCCTGTCTGAGAAAAGTGTGGTCCAATGTAGTCAATGGCCAAGTCTTCCCTTGACCCATCGGGAAGGCTGGTAGCAGTGACCGGCTCAGGAGGGTCATGCTGGATGTGGATGACAAGTTGATATCCCCGACAGAAACGAACTAACTTCTCAACCGGGGTGTCAATGGTCGGCCACCAGACTTTGGAGTGAAGGCGCTGCTTTATTTAACTGTACCTTGGTGCCTCTGATGAGTAAGAGAGAGAGCCTGGTCACGCAGTGACGCTGGTATGTAAAGTATGGTGCTTCTAAGAACGACACCATTTTATTAAAAAACTTTGGTTTAAATTATTTTAAACTCAACTATCCACTGTTCGGTTTGAATTGCTTTCACCAGCTCTAGAACATGAGTCGGAGCTTTGGACTGAGGCAGAAACATATTGGATCTGTTCAAACGTCAAGATTCGCGGCATTGCCAGGACAGCCACACGTCTCACAGAGAGATCTTCCTTCTATTAAGTGTTGGGTGTTTCCAGAAGAGTGGGTCGGCTGTACTTGTCTTACCTTGCTGGTACATCGCATATCACTGAAGACGAAGAACCCAACGTTCCAGGCGAGCGCGTGGCTTTGTGCGCTCGGAGAAAATAATCTCTCAAGGGCGGTGGTCAGTTACCAACCATGGTAATGTAGTAATGGAACCTTTCACATCACCATACAATAACTGAAGCCTTTTGTTTTGTGTGGCTGTAACGACACTCGTCATCAGTGACTTGCGCACTGAACAATGTGATGGCAGCCATTCTGTTTCTGGTTGATTATAGCAGCAATCGTGTACAGTGAAGCGTCACCGACCACATATGCTTCTGCAGTGGGATCAAGTATGCTAGAATTGTTGCTGAACATAATTCATCTTTTAAAGTATCTGGGGCATTCTGTTCATCAGAATCCCAATTGAATGGCATTTTGTTACATATCAGGTATCTGATTTGGCTTAGTAATGTTATTATTATTTGTATGAATCTGGTTTTAAAGCCAATAAAACCGATCAAACTAGAAGCTTCTACAGATGTGGAGGGGAGATGTAATTCCTGAATTGTCTTCACCCTGTTGTGCAGAGAGTGATTGTTGATGTGGCCACAGTACTTTACAGAAATTTGAGCGATCACACATTTAACAGTAATGTTGCAAATATGACCGCACTAAGCAAATCTTTAAAAATACGATTGTCGTTCTCTTGTCTGGTCCTCTCTGTCACAAAAATATCGTCAATGTGAAGATCGACATTTCTGGGGCGCAATTGATACCTAAAAACAGAAATTTGTATCTGTATATCCCGTTATGTATCGAGAGAGAAGTAATGTCACGAGAACGTTCTGAAGACTTTTTTGATTGAATCCCATCCTCGTCGCCATTGAAATACCGATAGGTAAGAATATATCACGCTACGGTATTAATATGTGAAGAGGAATTTGAATTAATTATCTATTGAGAAACCTTGGTCTGTATTATTGCATTGTATTTTCCTTGTGGTAATCACTGCCTTGTGGTTTTGTAAGGTCTCACGAAAACCACAATTAGTAGTGTTGCTTTAAGGACTTGATCACAGTCATAGTCTTCAATTTCGGACTACAAGGCACGTGCTACACATGTTATATTAATTACTTACCCGTTCTTCAAGGCTAATTTGACGAATCCCTTCCTGTTCTTGAGTATGACTTGGTACGACCCCGGCTTACACTTGAGCGACTCGGCCGCACCCCCGACCACCAGCACCACTGACCGCCCGGTACCTGGGGCACCTCCCAGCAGCTAGCTAGCTCTGAAGAGTCAAGGAACACATGCTATACCGAGAACTTACCCGTTCTTCAGGGCTAGTTTGACGAATCCCTTCCTGCTCTTGAGTATGACTCGGTACGTCCCCGGCTTACACTTGAGCGACTCGGCCGCACCCCCGACCACCAGCACCACTGACCGTCCGGTACCTGGGGCACCTCCCAGCAGGTAGTTCAAGCTCTGGGGAGACGGAGGAACACACCCCCAGACGGATAAAGATCTCGCGCACGAAGGGAAACGTGAAGTTCAGATCGAGAGTTATAAAGTGTTGAGAGATCCCTGGGAATACTTGACTTACTTCGTTTGCCTCTGTTGCAAAGCTAGTGAACGCGCCTGTAGAAATAAGAGGGTGTTACGTCTAGGGGTAGTAAGTAACAATAATCAATGCTGATATAACTATTCAGTATTTATTTAAATTAATCTTCAGAAAATACAGAAAGAAACCATTCCTAAAAATCACCACACTCGACAATCCAATAACACCTTCTTCTGTTTTTCCCACCGCTTGCTTAGGCTGTCTCCCGAAGGGGATTCCAATGCCTCCTAGATACTATACACACATTGACCTGACTAGGGCAAGTTAGGTTATACCTAACATTCTCCCCCCCTTTTTCTTCAGACCACACGATGACGAAGATTGTAAGGATGGTCAGCTTTAGGTGGTGGGGGCGCAGGCCGGACCACTGGTGCTGGAGGAAAGTCAGTTATCGGGGCCCAGTCAGGTGGATCCATATTGTGCAGCAGTTGGTCAATGTTTGCATGACCAGCAGATTTACCCGTTCGCTGGTCTACAAGGTCATACACGTTATTGCCAATCTTTCGCACAAGCATGTATGGTCCATCTCGTTTTGGAGCTAGGCTTGCCGAAATCCCCTTACTTGCATCACTGAGAGTGTGTTGGTCTCGCCACACCAAGTCACCTACACGAAACTCAACATCTTTGCGTCCGGAGTCGTATCTTGTCTTTTGACTATCATGCAGTTTTCCGGACCTATCAGCTGCAAAATCCCGAGCATCAGTCAGACGGTTTAACAGGTCTGCTGCAAAATGTTGTGTTTCCGCTGGCAAATTGATATTGTCTTCTATTCCGTCTTCTGTATCTTGTGGGGACCATGGAGCTCGAAGTTCTCTTCCGTAGACTAAAAAAGCTGGAGAGTACCCAGTAACTGAGCTAACTGAAGTACGAAGAGCAAAGAGTATTTCAGGCAAACAAGAGTCCCAATCCCGATGTGTGTCACAGTATGCCTTGAGAGTTTCCTTGAGAGTCGCATTGTACCGTTCTTACCATTTGTCCCGCCGGACGGTAGGGGACTGTGTGCCTCTCAATGATTCCCATATGAGACAGTACACCCTTCCACAGTGCACTGACAATGGCTTTCCATTGTCACTTGAAATGCTCTTGGGGAACCCATGCCTTGTAAATACTTCCACCATACATCGGACTATAGATGAGGTATTAGGGTTTTTAATAGGAAATACCTCCAAGTACTTGGTGAATTTGTCCACAATTACCAATAAGTGGTTGAAATGGCGTGGAGATGTCGGAAGTGGTCCCACAAGGTCAACGCTGAGTTCATCCATGGGGCCACTAGGAAGTCTGCTGTCCATTTTGCCTGTTGGTTTCTGACGAATAGGCTTCAAAGTTTGGCAAGATTTGCAAGAGCGAACAAATTTAGCAATATCGGGACGCATCCCCATCCAAACAAAAGAGCGTTGTACCTTTTTAAAGTTCTGAAGAACCCGCCATGCCCACTTAATGGGTGGTTGTGTTCAGCTGACAACACCAAGGACCGAAGAACTTTAGGAAGCCAGGTTTTGCTGTAAGTTCCCTCTTCGGTTCCTGGGAGTCCAGCAATGCGCCTCACTAAAACGCCCTCCTCATCCAATGCACTTTCTTTAGCCATTGTCTGCACCCAAGCTGCAAGCCGCACATTTGTAGGTAATTCACCTGTGAGCATAAAGTGTGCTAAAGGTCGAAGGTCCTCATCCTTTTTCTGAAGTGCAATGAGCATAGGTTTGTCCTTCAGAACAGTTATGTCTAGATCATTCACTGAAAATACTGCTTTTGCACATGGGACAGCTTCGAAGGTCACATTTTGAAGATGGTCAGACATAGAAATAGGGAACAGTGCTTCAGGCAATGAGGGAACATGATCCTGTTGCACTACTGCACAAGGAGCCCTGCTTAGTGCATCAGCTGGTATGTTGTCACGGCCCTTACGAAACCGTATAGTGCAATCGAAACCTTGCAACCGTAAAACCCAGCGTTTCACCCGGCTAGAAGTAAGTTCTGTTTTGAACATCCACGTAAGAGAGGCATGATCACAAAAGACGTCAAAGTGTGAAAACTCCAGATAGGGTCGAAACTTATCAACAGCCCAAACTACCGCCAGGCATTCCAGCTCCTGCACAGTGTAATGTTCTTCATGCTTTGTTAACTGCCGGCTTATGAATTCTATGGGGCGGAATACGTTATTGAATTCTTGCAAAAGTACAGCTGCAATACCAACACCACTGGCATCTGTTTCCACTCTGAATGGTTTGTTAAGATCGGGAAGTGCTAGTGCTGTGGCATCAATGAGGCCATCCATGAGAGCCCGAAAAGCGGCTGCCTCTCTCTGTTCCCAACGCCATTGCGTGTTCTTGCGCAACAGGTGTGTGAGTGGCAAGGACACTTGGGAAAAATTTGGAAGAAAAGACCGGTAGTACCCAACAAAACCAAGGAAACGCTGCAGCTCCTTAACCGTGGTTGGTGATGGGTAGTTCTTTAATGTAGCCAGTTTCTCTGGGTCAGGAGCACATTCTCCGGGACGAATAAGGTGGCCAAGAAAACCCAGTTGCTGCTGAAACAGCTGAACTTTTCGTGGGTTTATAGTTAAATTTGCAGCTTCAATGCGTGACAGTACTGCATCCACGTCACGGACATGCTGTTCTGCTGTCTCAGAAAAAACTACAAAATCATCCAAAAAAGCCATGACACATTTGTACTTGAGGTCGTGTAGTACATTATCCATGAGCTCCTGGAACCGAGCAGGACTGCCGGCGAGGCCAAACGGCATACGAAGGTATTCGAAGACTCCACGATGGCATATGAAAGCCGTTTTATGTCGATCTGCAGGAGAAACGGATATCTGATGAAAACCTTGAGACAAGTCTAGGGTTGAAAACCACTTAGCTCGTCCCAATTGTGCAAACACCCATTCTGTATTCGGCATAGGATATAGTGGCACAGTAGTGCGCTTATTGACCTGTCTGTAGTCCACAGCCAGTCTGTGGCCTCCCGATTTTTTCGGAACTATAACTGGAGCAGATGTCCAACTACTGCTGGATGATTGTATGATACCCTGCTCCAACAGGTCGTCCACGAGCCCATCGAGAATCACCCTTTTGCTGTTGTTGACCGGGCGCAACTTGCATCTGGATGGTCTGTTGTTACCTGTGTCAATTGTATGTTCAATTCTTGTAGTTAACCCTGGGACTGCCGTGAAGATATGGGCATATCTTGCAAGGACTTTAGCCAGGGAAACTTGCACTTCCGGAGGACCATGTTGAACAGCACCCTCTATTGTCGCAAACACTAACTGCGCCTCAGTGGACAAGTTTTGCTGCAATTCAGGTTGTTCCTGTAGCGATGTACGAGTGAATCCTGGTAGCATAGGAGCTACTATACGCAACGCTGCTACAACGTCATCAAGCTGTTTCTGCCGCCCTGGACCTGAAGCCACAGGCAATGGTGCACCGGAAGATAGAGGAGATAAACAAACAGGAGAGCCAGTAGTCGGGATAACTGTATCCTCAGTTATCATCATCAGTGTATCATCATGTTGAACAGCAACTTGTATTGGCGCAAGCACTAACTGCGCCTCAGTGGACAAGTTTTGCTGCAAATCAGGGTGTTGCTGTAGAGATGTACGAGTGAATCCTGGTAACATAGGAGCTACTATACGCCAAGCTGCTACAACGTCATCAAGCTGTTTCTGCCGACGTGGACCTGAAGCCACAGGCAATGGCGCGTGTGAAGTAAGAGGAGATAAACGAACAGGAGATACAGTAGTCTGGATAACTGTATCCTCAGCTGTTGTCAGGGAAAACAACTGTTGCAATCCAATTGAGTCTATGACAGTGTCAATATCCCTTGATACTCCCATATTATTAACACTCTGGTTTGCAAAAGGAATCAGCCTCTGTATGGACGTACCAACTGTCCAGCCTCCTTCCGCTATGTGCAGTGAAATGCCTGTTGCTTGGAGAAAGTCTCGTCCCAGGATAATGGTGGCTGCAAGGTCAGGCAAGAATAAGAATTTTTGCCGACGCGTACCTCCGGACCATCGGATGTGTACTCGAAGCTGTGCTGTAGCTGCTGCAGTCCCTGATGCTAAACACAATGAACGCGAAACATTGCATGCTTTAGCACCTGCTGCTACTGCTGCCTGTAGACCCACCTCCCCTAGTAAACTGACACACGATCCCGTGTCCATCAGTGCGGGGAGAGAAGCATCTCCTATATTTACATCTAAAATGGGAGTTCCACATTTGACGTGGCTTACCTGCATTACTGATTCCATGCAAGACCTCGCAGGTAAAGGTCTCACATCTGGTAGTTTCCCTGGTTGTTAGTTGTAGGTATAGTGCCTAGATCTGAGCGGGGTGTGGGGCATTGCTTAGCCCAGTGTCCTCTACCTCCACACCGGTTGCAGGATTCGTTTTGACCGAGCTCGAGGGAGTGTAAGCGCCTTACGTTTGGACAACGCATCTGAAGTTGTTTGCTTGGTGGGGTAGAAAGCGAGGTCTCGTTCAAGGAAAGTATCAGGCAAAGGAGGAGGGCGGTAACACGAATTACGCCAAACCAAATCCTGAATCTCTGGACCTACATCCTCTAAGTCTCTTAGTGATGTGAAGTTCCTCCCTAGCAATGCATGTCGAGTAAATGGGGTAACTTGGGCCAAGACTCTGTTCACTAGCTCCTCTTCAGACTCTGTGGATCCTAAACGCTCGCTGTAAGCTCTGATGACCCGCACAAAGGAGCCAAGGTCTTCATCAGGGTGCTGTGTCCGAGTTTCCAGTTCCATGCGCAGACGTCGTAGGCGATCCGGTTCTCCAAAGGTCCTGAGGAAATCCTGCTGAAAACCATCCCAAATGGTGTATCCCCCACGTGACATCCACCAGCGTTGCGCATCACCCACTAGCGCTACAGGAAGAATCTCCTGCAACAGCCAATGCCGATCGCGATGCACTGCAGTAGCGTACCGAGAGAGTTGCTGAAGAAATTCAGCCGGTGAATTTGCATCCAAACGCCCTTCAAATATTGGTATGTTAATTTTGAGGGCACGAACCGTGGTATCCCCTATATGTTCTCGAGGAACAATGTCACAAACCCTTGGCGACGTCGCGAGCACGGGATGCGTGAGCAACCCTGTACTATCTGAACGGCGACGGTGAAGCAAACTCTGGTTGCGATATCAAATAGGCGTTGATCTGCGTTGGAGACGCAAGCTCGGGTCGCACGGACGACCTTGCACCGGCAGCCTCAGACGGCAAGGTTGGTGACACAGTGGAACGCGACCGTGGCGGAACGGGAGGCGCGCCAACAGTGGTGCATTCACTCATCGTAGCCTGCACTGGTGAAGTTTCCGCCTCACATACCATTCGCAATGCACGTACAAATCCATCAGAATTATTTACCTGAAACCTTCCCATGGCTTGTATTAGGTCCAAAGGTACAGCGTCCTCGTCAAACCGCGGCGACACGAAAGGGTTTGATTCCATATCGACACACAACCATGCACGTAAAAATAAGAAGTATTAAGTGACGAGCCCCCAATTGTTACGTCTAGGGGTAGTAAGTAACAATAATCAATGCTGATATAACTATTCAGTATTTATTTAAATTAATCTTCAGAAAATTCAGAAAGAAACCATTCCTAAAAATCACCACACTCGACAATCCAATAACACCTTCTTCTGTTTTTCCCACCGCTTGCTTAGGCTGTCTCCCGAAGGGGATTCCAATGCCTCCTAGATACTATACACACATTGACCTGACTAGGGCAAGTTAGGTTATACCTAACATTGGCTACCATCAGTTTTACCCGGCGTGACACACTTGGGTGACTAAATTCTCTAGCACACTGCCAGAGTTAACTCCACGTTGCCAGATTATCTTTTCTGTACACCCCTAAAACAATGTCCAGTAGTGCAATTCTCTTTTTAAACTTGAGCATAGGACTAGGAAATCAGTGGACGGAATATGATAATGTGCTGCTTATTCCTCTTCATTAGGCAGGTTATTTATATTTGCAATGTGGTATTTTTTATAATGTTTATTAAATACAATTTATTGTGTTTGTATTGAGCCCAATCTTTTTAGGAAGACAACAGAAACTGTGAGAACCACTTAAATCTCAACAAAATTATCTATGGGTGTTGAAAACCGGGGTGGTGGTCTGGCATTGGGGTAATTTCCAGCTAGGAAGTAGGTGGTAATAATTGTGGTGAGATAAGTTGTGATTTGTGAAGGGAAAATCCGAGGTATGTTTAAGAGAAGTAAATTATATTAACGACTGAAGGAAACCTTGGAAAAACTCTCATTCGGGAATCCCAGTGGCGTGTATCAAACTTTGACCTTCCAAATCAATTTCGGGCAAGAAACCATTCGTTTATTGTGTGGTCCCAGAGAGGCCTATCGCTAGTTGTCGGTTGTTTTCTACAGTCCATGTCGTACCACTGAAAATACACTAGTCGAGTAGAGACATTCTTGTCCGTCTGTAAAGCGCATGTTCGGTAGTACGACACGTTAGACAAGCTGACAATGTTTACATGAAAGATTCAATACTGTCTTGGTATCGGATTGGATTCTGACGTAAGCGATAACATGTAACAAGTTGAACAGGGGTTCAACCCGGTTTCAATACTAACACATACCAATTGGGTTCTAGCGGTAGCATTGAAAGTTTCTTCATCCTTGCATACTTAAACCCTGCTCTATACCTGCTAGCTAAACTTTTTGATGCTTTGGTCCTAACAATTCGTGCACTAGGAAGATTGTTAGATAAAAGGAATAGATTGTTGAACCTTTTGTCAGCCATGTTTCTATTGAGTAACTCATTACTTAACTAAATCACTGGCATTCAAATGATCCACTTTAATGTGATTTCTTTAGAATCACCAACGGAGTCAGGTTAAAGCAGGGAGAATTGAGTAGGGAAGGAGGGACGTTGGGCACGGCAAGGTGAAGCCAATTAGCGACACATTGTCATTCTCTATCTGAAGTGGGGGAAAACGCGAGAGTGGGGGTAGCACTAGGCGGCTTCACTCGTTCTAAGCTAGTGGTTAATTCAATGGCTGGGCCACTCCACCGTATAATAGCTCCAATGAAAGAATGCAGATGCTTTGTAGCGGTGGGTGTAGAATGAGTGCGCGGTAAAAGGAATGTCGCCTTTGTGTATGAAATCGAAATATATTTTACCAACACAAGCAGAAATAATTTGTGTTAAATCACAACGTTCCTCCGTGAGCTAGATTCACGCTGACCTAGCGTGAATAGAGTTTACAAAGTTGTAATGGTGGATAAACAATTTCGAGCTATCTGCATTCTTTCGTTGGAACCACTACACTTCATTTAGGCCAAAGCACGTGTGCAGCACCTTTACCTTATGCAATACTCGAAACTGGTTACACAACGTATTCAATACCGCGTCCCATTCTTTTTTTAGAAGAACCAATAACTTCAACCTTAATTCGAAGTGGTTCCTTGGATTGAGTGGTATAATATTGATCCTTCATGTAATCATAGCTGGGATTGGACTCAAACCACGCTATAAATTTATTGATTATTGAGCGAGCGTAGCGAGCGTCTCCACTTGACTCTTATGGCTCGAATGTTTTCTTTTCTGTTACTGCTTCGGTACAGGTCGCACCGTTTCTCTGATCGACCTGAAATTTTGCACACATGTACATACCACCTATGCGGGTTGCTGTATAGTTTTTGAACAAAATCCGATCGTTGGTTATAAAAAATAAAAAAATGTTCCGATCTTTAAGAAATTTTGCAGGGTCAATAAGTACAACATTCTCTCCTTTTTTTTTTTTTTACAAATTTTCAGCTTAATCGGTAAAGACCTTAAAGACTTATTAGTATGTAACATTATGGGAATGTCGTACTCGGGTCGTGTTGCACGTATCAGTGCTCGCTCAACAACGTGGCGGAACTTTAGTGTTTTCCTAGTAGTATGAACTACTACCGACGTTTATGTCGTGTTATTAATGATACTCTCATAAAAATACTTGTTAAATTATCAACTCAAGTTGGTTTTGATAAGTATTATAAGCATTATACTAGGAAACGCTTAGTTGGACGCGTTGATAAGCGAGCACGTGCTATAGCTTTGCACCCAAATTGCACATTTTTTTCAATTTTAAAATTTGCGACGTTTGCTGTCCACAGGGCCATGTTTTCAATATTATTTATTATTGCCAAGGTATTTGGGTAAACCCGTGTGTAACCCTTTACTTTGTGGATAAAATCCACCGCCATCTAGAGGACCGTGACTCCTTGGGAAAACTATTCAAACTCTTTCTTGGCTAATAATAGACTGCTTCCTCGAAAGTATTTTGATTACTTCTAGGTGGCAGTGCATTAGAAACTTCGCGCGTCTTTTCGTTGCCATGGCAACGTTACTTTTGTTATAATGTAATTTCCATCTACACTACTCATCGGATCAAAATAAAATTAACATATTCGTGACCGGACGGACATTCTAAATGATTTGGCTATCTCAGATTTTGTCGCCGTTTAGTTTGAAAAAAAAACTTTCGAATGTAACTTTTTAACTTTTTGAACGATTTTGCCACAAAACTAATGGCATTCAATCGAGAACGAAGCTTGCGGATGGTGAAAATTTCAACTCGATCCGAGCCTCCGTTCGAACGTTATGGCGAGACATACAAACAAAAAAAAAAACAAAAACAAAAAAAACAAAACCAGTGACTAATTTTTCCGGCAGAGTCAAATGGAAACGCTCGCTTCGCTTGCTTAATTATAATTATTATTATTATTATTTATTGTTATTAAATATGAATAAACATTACTCCTATTCAAAATATACTTTAAGAATGTAATCTATTTCTATACCTGTCGCCATAACGCCATGAGGAACAACGCACAGCAGGTAGTTCTTGGAAGGGTCCAGTTCCGCTGTCTTAACGAGTTTCGAGGGGAAGTAGTCCCGGAAGTATCTCCACAAGGCCCAGCGGCGAACCCAGTCCGAGGGGCGGCTGCCCCGGTAGGCGACGCCTCTTTCCCCCGCAATGTAGCAGACGTAGGCGAGGCTTATCCAGTAGAAGCGGGTGAAGCAGATAGCGTAGGCGACGAACAGGTATCCAAGAGGACCACCCAGCACCATCACAACAAACACTGCCAGGGCTGCCAGGGTCTGAAGGCGACGCTGCAGCGGAACGTTCAAGGGAGCGAACTTGATGCCCATAACGGTCGTCATCTGAGTGTTAGATCTGGCTTTAACACATTAGTTACAACAACACTGTTATTTATTGTTACTGTTGGTGTGTTACTATTGGTACTGTTGTTTATTGTTATAACACAATAATAAGAGGACCTTAATTTATCATTTTCTGTGGTGAACACATATAATATTTTCCCAATTTCTATTAACATTATGTTTTATCGTTAACACTGTTTTAAAGTTTCAAAAATCGTAGGGAGAGAAGTCGAAATGTCTCCCGACCACCAACACTAATAATGAACCGTGTTAATCGCATGCTACGTTGCAGTAGCCTACAATGACGTTGTATATTTCTCTTATTGGGTTAATATTTTGTATCTCAGTTCATTGTTATCAAAAGAGGGAACTTAAAAAAAAATTCTGGTAATGAGGAATTGCACTAATTAAATGTGTTCATTAAATGGCCTTGACCATTATATAGACACAGGTTAGCTTTTTCCTAATGAGACGAGGTAGCACAGCGTCCGAGTCTTACTATTGAATAAAAACGGCACTTATGGTGATTCTGTTTGTGTTTGTGTGTCCGTGATAGGTGTGTTTAGTTGTGTTTGTGTGTGTGTGTTGTGTGTGTTTGTACGCTAAATATCAGTTGAAGTGCTAAGATTAGGCTGAAATTTAAACAGACACCCGGTTTAAGTTAACTGACATTTTCTTACAAAATGAGCAAAATCCGTTAAGAGTTTAGCCTACAACAAAACATAAATTGAAAAATCGGCTGCAAATGTGTAGGATTTACTTTAACAACAAGTATTGTTTTGTTTTAAAATAATATTTGTTATTTGTCAGGCTGTGAAAATTCCATGCAGATATCAAGGTGTATCAAATCTTGCACGCTCAAGGTTACCCAAAATTTTGTTCCTAAAGTAAACCTTGCAAACTTTACACGTACTTCGTACTGGATTTGTTTCCGCAGTATTGTATGTATTACAAAACATGTTCTTGAATTTTCCACAAAACTTAAGTAATCGAGAAATAAAAAATCTATCCCGACCGTTGTTTGAACCACGGTCTCCCAGATTTTGGGTATCAAGGCGCCTTCTAGACTAGGTAAACGCCAAAGTCGTTATACGAGTGAGCGAGTCATCTGTTCAGTACCCGGGACCGGGAACATTTGCAATTGAAATTTGCATTTAACTTGATTGATATATAAGGTATATTGATAGGTTTTGATTTTTTGGTATGAGGGCGCGTCAACTGTCAGGCCATATCCGCCACTCTAGCCTAGGCTAGGGATGAAAGACCCATGCTGGATCCAGCCTTATAAAGAGGGAGGAAAGGAAATGTTATTGGGTACTCGTCTAACAACGACTTTAACGTATTCCTAGTTTATTATCATTGATTGAATATGCCTTTAAAAGTATTATTTATTTGCGACGAAAAGTTCTTTTGCTGAAATGCTTATATAGCGCCAATGGAAAACGTATTCAAAAATTTTTATTCGAAATGTTCCTCCGCAAATGCCGATGGGTGCCCCGTACCTTCGTTAAAGTTTTGTGAGGTACTTTTTTTACTTTCGGACGCCGACGTAGTCGGTGCTAATTAATAAGAGAATGCTCATTCGATATGACTAATCATTTATTTATATTTTGTTCCTTGGGAGATATGATTAGCGAGTTCTTTGCAGCAGCAGTTGTTAATGTCGTGTAAATATAAGTTAAGCTCGAACTGGTTGCAGATGGCCTTACTTTCTAGTTTCGAAAACGTATAAAATGAACACTGTGGAACCTACAGCTAGCTAGGCCTAACAACGAACTGTCTTTTCTATTTTCTATTATTAGTTCTTGTCTTGAATAATTTTCCTCGGCCTATAAGCCACTGCAATAAATATCAATAAGAGATTTTTATCATTTTTACCCCTGAATTATTTTATTTTCAACATTACGTATTATATGGTATGCACAAATAATATTCTATATGTTGTTCAGTACTTACGACTCCTCTAGTCTAGTGGAACAGTGCGGCAACCTCCTGACTGACTGTTTGATTTGCTCAGAGAATATCAAATCCGTTTGCGATATTTTATAAATGAGATTCTTTCATGATGTGGAAACTATTTTAATGAATATCTGTGAGTAATTATGGGACGAGTCGCCAAGGTTACGTCAGCGACCTTGTTATTTCAATTGATTCATTGGATATTGCTTAAATGTTGATTTGTCATTGTTATATGAAATAATACTAGGAAAACGCCAAAGTAGTTGTTAGACGAGTGACTGAGCCATGTGTTGAGTACCCGGTAATATTTCTTTTCTTCCCCCTACCTAAGGCCTCCCTAGCCATCATAATATGCTAGAGTGGCGCATTATGGCCTTGCAGTTGACGCGCCCTTGTACCAACTTAAATTAAAAACCTTATTATTTATACCATTATAATTATCAAACTTAAATGCAAAAGGCAGTGTAGTCTATCATCTGTGACAATACAATCGAAAACATAGCCAGTACTAAATACATGTAAATATCGCAAGGTTTACTCAATCTCCGAGCGGAATTGGGGGTACTTTGAGCGTGCAAGATTTGATACACCTTGGTCACTGCATTTCCACAGCCTGACAAATCATCATTATCTGTAGCACGTCCAATTCTGCGTTGGGTCGACATTGAAGACAGGCCTCTCCATCTTCTTCTGTCCTGCCACCACTCTCCTTCCACCACATTCCAGTCTCCTCCACGCTGTTCTACATCTTTTCTCACACTGTTCTGCCATTGTTATCGTGTTCTGCCCCTTGGTCTCCTACCTGGAATTTCCAATTCCATCATCCTTCTCGGTAATCTCGATCTTT
The DNA here is from genome assembly GCA_024449915.1 of Sweltsa coloradensis. Classification (NCBI taxonomy): domain Eukaryota; kingdom Metazoa; phylum Arthropoda; class Insecta; order Plecoptera; family Chloroperlidae; genus Sweltsa; species Sweltsa coloradensis. The sequence continues at coordinate 59,694 of JAMZAV010000043.1, read as the reverse complement.
CCATCCTTTTGACATGTCCGAACTACTTTAATTAATCTTCTCTCTCCAATTCGCTTTATTGAATTCCTCACGCCTACTTGATCTCGGATATCCTCATTCCGTATTTGGTCCCATCTTGTCTTACCTACAATGCTTTAATAATAAAAAAATTAAAAAAACACAACCATTGTCGTTAAAATAATTCGTACTCATTTGCACCCTATTTTTCACATATAGTTGTTCTCAGTTTACTCGTACTGGATGTCTGTTTAAAATTTCACCTCAATCTGTTCAGCGATTCGGCTGGTTTTCGACGTACACTCACACATTCAAACACAGAATCACAGAATAAGCGCCGTTTTGAGTTGAATTGTATCCTCAGTCGCTCCGCTCCCACGTTAAGTTATCATTCATATTATAAATTGTATAATAAATTGTAAAGGTTCAGAGGTGTAGATAGACGAGGGAGCGGAGTGACTGAGGATACAATTCAACTTAAACGGCGCTTATTCTGTGATTCTGTGTGTATAATATGTGTTTGTGTGAACAAACATAAAAAAAATCTTCGCTAAATCAGCCGAATCCCTGAACAGATTGCGCCGAAATTTTAAATAGACATCCTGTACGAGATAACTGAGAACTTCTAACAAAATAGTTTAGATCCATAGCGATTTAAACCTACAAGTAATAACAAATTTAGAAATATGCCGTTGGAATTATTTTAACGACAATGTTTTTTGTTTTTTTATATATATTTTTTTGTTATTATTTTGTCAGGTTGTGAAAATGCAGGTGTATCGAATCTTGCACTCTCAAGGTACACCCAAATTCCGCTCGGAGATTGAATTAACCTTGCAATCTTTACACATATTTTGTACTGGCTTTGTTTTCAATAGTTTTGTCACGGTTAATTGATAGACTACACTGTGGTTTTTGCATTTCAAAACATGTTTAATAACTTTTAAAATTCAATCTAGGAATTACAAAATCTTTCCCGACCAGGGGATGGGACCCAGGTCTCCCACATTTCGGGTATAAGGGCGCCTTAGCCAACTAGACTAGGAAAACGCCAAAGTTGTTAGAATAGTGAGCGAGTCATGTGTTGAGTACCCGGGAACATTTGCATTTTAGTTTGATAATTATTGTGGTATTAAATAATAGGGTTTTTAAGGTTAGTTGGTATAAGGGAGCGTCAACTGTAAGACCATAATGCGCCACTCTAGGCTATAGGCTAGGGAGGCCTTAGGTAGGGGGAAGAAAGGGAATGTTAGGTTTCTCAACACATGGCTCACTCACTCGTCTAACACCGACTTGACGTTTTCCTAGTATATAATATTCTCCCCTTGGCACACATTTAGTCGTCTGCAAGGACATGACGGCTGCGTGCGTATTGACAATTATAATTGTTCAATTATCATTATTAGTTATTGTTAAGAGCTAGCAATCTAGTGACTTCTAGTTGGTGCCATATTCATGGTAAAAAAAGGGTTTTTTATATCCCGGTAAATTTCAGGGTTGTGATGTCCTGGAATGATTCCCCATTCATTAACATTTGATGAGCAAGAAAATAAGAATGGCTAGTTATCGTCTTATCTATTAGCAACAATCGTCATCTCCAAGGCAATGTTATAATTGAAATGAATTTAGAAATTCTGCAGAATTGCATGACAAATTTAAAGTAATACAATAAAATTGGACTGAGTCGATTTAAATTTGCCATTGTTCAATTGTATTGTTTTTTCTTAAAAATTATCTTCAAGGAAAATTCTGATTTACAAGAAGGGTAAAATATATATATAAATATAATATATTGATTTCCATGGTTCACTTAAGTGAATAATATTTTTAACTTCAGTGTAAACGGTCATAGCTTTGTGACCTATACAGTCGCTTTATAGTTTACAATACTTAACCATACAAATAATATTCTGAATACTAAATTGCTAGTAGGTGAGTCCATGGCTATACTTCAATACTTATAATTTCTTAGTATTATATATTAAAATGTTTATTTTTTTAACAGGTGATGTTTTAGTAGCTTTAAAGAATCTTCGACACGGTATAGTGGGTGAAAGGGAATTTCCATTAAGTGAACATGTTGTAATCATTGTTAACTGTCCCATTGTACACAGGCCAACTTAATCATAGTACAGATTAGATGGCTATACGCAAAGATATAATTTTATTTTTTGTACAGGGTGTGGGAATTTATGCGTTTAGAATTGACAAGGGGATGGAGAATCAATTATGTATAATATATTAAAATTTAATAGGATATATATCAGGATAAGGATTAGGTATATTATTAATATTTGGATGAGCGTAGCGAGCGAAGCGAAGATTCCATTTCACTGCACTGGAGAAAAAAATTTGGAATGTTTTTTTTTTCCTTTTTTTGTATTTTTGTCTGTTTGTTAGCACGATTTTGGCTAAACTGATACTCCAATTGCGATGAAATTTTCTGGAGACCTTTGAAATCTCTGAACGTCGGTTTTATCTCCCTTAGTTGCAGAGAAAAACATGTTTCCCCTGACATGGACGAAACAAGAATAGGGGTTAATTCAGTTGCTAAGTTTTTTTATTGTTTAATGTAAAATCCAGCAAAAAGGCTTATGTGTTATGTTATAACAGCTGCCATGGGTTAGTGTCAGAGGACAACGTACACGATTTCTACGATTGTATTAAATATTAACAATTCCACCTATGGGAGTGTTTCAAGACGAGAAATAAACCCTTGCTCAAACCTGCGTTAAGTAATGACATTATAAATTTTAAGACTTTCGTGGCCTGAATACCTATATTAAATAAGGTGTGAAACGGGTCATTTCGCCGCGTCGCGTGTTTGCACTTACTATTACGTGAGTTCGACGTTTCGGAACCACTGTGGGTTCCATCGTCGTCCTGAAATCGTCCTGAAGATCGAACCTACTGTGGTTCGGAAACGTCAAACTAACGCTCTAGTAAGGGTAAACACACGACGCGGCGAAATGACCCGTTTCACACTTTTTTAATTATAAATAATTTAATGTTTGTTTGGTCAGTTCTAAGGCAACAGATATTCTTTGCAGAACTGTTCCATCCATTCTGATCTATGATGCAACTACAATTCAGAAGTTAAATAGTTACCGTCTCGGTGGTCTAGTTGGCCTCCACCCTGGAATGTGGGAGACCCGGGTTCGAAGTCCGGTCGGGATGAATTTTTGTAACTTTTGAATTGTACAGAGTGTTTCCCGACCAACCCAGTTGAGAAATAAAAGCTTTTCATTCAAATTAATTTATAATTCATAGTGATCTTGTATATAACTTTGTTATGTTATGACTTGTGTGAAAGCCAAAAAATATTTTTTAACTTCTAAACCAGGCATATTTAAAATAATTTCGTTGTCAGATTTATTTCAAACAGTCAGAATTCAACATTGAAATACTCGATTGATTGATTGGATATTGCTTAACGTCTCATATTAATGCACTTTGGGTATTCGAGACGATACTCGATTAAAATAAATTATTAATGCAAAGAATAATTTTTGATATAGATCTTTGCCTCTTGATGCCTAGTTTTACTTACGCAGGCAAATACATTATTTCGTGTTTATTATCAAAAAACATGGTCTTACTCTGGATTGTTTTTTACATTTAGTCCTTTTCTGCCCCAAGTTTGCATCCAGATGTATGTTGAATATTTTTGCGTTATCGGTTCACTGGTCTGGCTGTTTTTTACTAAAATATCTTATCAAAAAAGTAGTTGAAGTAAAAGTTATATTTATTTTGTTTCACACATCCGGACACAAACTTGGGCGTGCTTTTACTTTTTGGACAGATTGCGTTACGATTTAAACTCACAACAAATTCAATACCATTTTATAAGGCATTATTGTAACTACATGCGGAGTTAGCAACTAAATGGGATATTTTAAGTCAATATGCTATGCTTAAAAAATTATTAATATTTGATTAATATTATTAACATTTAAACATGTACAAGAGTCACTCGATGACAAGATGTGTCTTCTCTGGGTTCTCTAGGTAGTGGTGTTTGTGTTCTTCAAACAGGGCAACAAGTTGTTCTGTGAACCTGCTGTGGAGGTCATCTATCTGCTCCTGAGTTGGCTCCGGGATGTGCTCAGCTGTCATTGGCTTCCCGACTGAAACAAGAACACGAGTCACTCAATGACAAGATGTGTGTTCTATGGGTTCTCTAGATAGTGGTGTTTGTGTTCTTCAAACAGGACAACAATTTGTTCTGTGAACCTGCTGTGGAGGTCATCTATCTGCTCCTGAGTCGGCTCCGGGATGTGCTCGGCTGTCATCGACTTCCCGACTGAAACAAGAACACGAGTCACTCGACAAGATGTGTGTTCTCTGGGTTCTCTAGGTAGTGGTGTTTATGTTCTTCAAACAGGGCAACAAGTTGTTCAGTGAACCTGCTCTAAAGATCATCTATTCTGCTCCTGAGTCGTCTCCGGGGTGTGCTCGGTTGTCATCGGCTTCCCGACTGAAACAAGAAGTCACTCAATAACAAGATGTGTTTTCTGGGTTCACTAGCGGCCTGGCAACTTTGTTCGGCCATTAGTTGCAAACAGTGCTACCGGCCCAACACAGGGACTTTTCCATTACTTAAACGAGAGCTGAACAGCACACACCACCACATTTCCGCTTACGTGTCGACACTTAGGCGGAGCTCAGCCATAACTTTCCCGCCATTATCCTGCAATTTTTTTGGAAAATAATGCTACTTAAATGCCGTTCAAGGACCGGAACATTCCCATTGTGTAATCCAAACTCTGCCCCGAATATTGGCAGATAATCGTCGTTATCCTGCTCGATCATAATATTGCCCACAATGTTTATTTCCTGCGGCCAAGAACCTTGCCGGTGCTAGGTTAAGTGGTATTCATAGTGAACCCCCAGTGTTTGATCTCTGACTCACCGACGGTAGTGACTGGCGTTCTCCGGGGGAGGAGTCCGAAGGAATACTGGAACACTCCCCGTCCAACCATAAGAACGGGACCGACGCCTGTGATCTTGCGGACCGCCTCCTGTGCCGAGCGTAACCAGCCTCCCTCAGGGTTGTTCACTTGGTCATAGAGGTCGTTCTCACCGAACGAAAAAACAGGCACCAAGCTAGCACTGTGAACACGAGTGTCAGATATTTCGTCATTCTTAACGAATGACTTTTTTAGTTTGGTATATTTGAATAAAAGTTCAGAGTTTGATGGTTAAAACTTTAAATGTTCACCAATTATTATTGAAGGTAATAATAGTATAAATATAATTACCATTCAGGGGAGATTTAGCATAGAGAACCTTAGTTTTGAAGGCGAGGAGGAAATTGATTCTCTTTTGTCTCAGCGTCCAAAAGAGTTAGCGTAGTACAAAAATGTAGCTCACTGTATCTTTTACTCGTGCAAAGTAAATCCAACCAATAACATCACAAGATGCATTATTTTGTGAAGAAGATGAAGACATCCTACTTGGCTCGATAACGTTTCCTAAATTCAAACTATAATGAAATAAATATACCATGTTTGCGTACTTTTTATTTTATTTTTTTTCAGAAAGAAGATAAAGGTTGGTGAAAATGAACTACGAAAAGTTGACGAGTTTGCATACCTAGGAAGCATGATAACAAACAAGGCAAAACTGGAAAGTGAAATCTGCAAAAAAAGTAGCCGAAGCCGAAAACTTCTATCAGCAGGTAAGGAAGTTGTTATGGAATAAAGATTTCTCAGTCAAGTGAAAGCTGTTGCTGTACAAGGTGTACTATTTGCCAATTCTAACGTATGGTGCTGTGACTTGGACTTTGGGAGTGAGAGACTCGAATAAAATACAAGCTGCAGAGATGAAATTTGTAAGGAGTATAGCTGGTATATCCAAGCTTGAAAAAATCAAGAGTGAAGAAATTAGGAAGAGTGTTGGTGTTGACAAGCTTTTGTTCAAATTAGGAAGAGAAAGATTGAGAGGAAATATGAACAGAAGAAGACCTGGTAGACCAAGAGACAAGTGGGAGGACCAGATAATAAATGATGTTTGAATAGAGAGATGAGTGTTGGGAAGAAGCTGAAAGACTATGGGAATACAGAAGGAAATGGCCTGAACTGGTGGTAAGAAGCAAGAAAGAAGAAGACGATATTGGCGGAAAAGATTAAATTGAAGACGAAGAAGTTGAAGGAGAAGAGAACATGACAGGCCCGGCAAGCCGGTGTTAATAAACTCTGTGTGCCCTAGAAAATCTAGTGGTTAGACACCCTCTGACCCGACTTATGTTGGAAACAGGTGTAAGAAATGTCACATCTAGGAACTTTACTTATTTATCTAGAGAGTAGGTTGGTACTACTGCTTGCTTAATTCTGATTGGTTCCCGCCTAACGGAAATGTATCACTGCTGTTTGCCTATCATGGACGCTGAATAGGTCCAGTGTATTTACCAATAAACATAATCCGTAAACATCCTAATTGTGAGTGGTTATTAAATACATTATATGGTGTCAGGAAGTTTATAAAAATTACGAGGAACGTTTTAAACAAACAATTTTGGTATAAAAACGGAAAACGTGTTTTGGTAAATATGTAAATACACACATAACCTCACTTCGCGTAAGTATGACTGACTTTAATAAACCATCCGTCCTGGACCTGAAGGGCAATATCTGTGCCAACTGGTTAAGATGGAAAAAGCAGTTTGCTGTTTATATGGCTGCAACAGGGTTCGACAAAAAGGCAGATGAGCAGAAAATAGCATGCTCATAAATCTGCTAGGGCCTGATGCCATAGACATTTTCGATAATTTTTCCTATGCTAGAGCAGAGTCTGCTACACAGTTCGATGTGGTACTAGGTAAATTTGAGGAGTACTGCCTCCCAAAAAAGAAGGTTGTTGTAGAGAGGTTCAATTTTGCAAACGTAGTACAGCGAGAAAATGAGTCTTTCGACAGCTTTTTAACCGAACTCAGGACTAGGGCTTCTACATGCAACTTTGGGGATCAACTGGATAGTTTAATACGTGACAGAATTATATTCGGGATCCGTGATAAGAAGATGCAGGGACGACTTCTGGAGGATGATGACATAGGTCTAGAGAAAGCTGTTAATTTGTGCTGAGCGAACGAGGTAAGCCGCATGCAAATCAAACTAATACAAGAAAACCAGGGCCAACAAGAAGTAAATAAACTTACTGTTCAGAAAACAGAACATGACAAGGCCAAGGGTAAATTCGACCATGGGCCTAGGCCTGGTAAAAAGAAAGTTGAGGAATTCGACTGTAAGCGCTGCGGAAGCACGCATAAGCCACGTGCTTGCAAAGCTTTTGGGCAGAAATGTTACAACTGCAATGGTGTTGGGCATTTCAGCAAGCTTTGTAAGAAATCACGGCCAAAGCAGGTGACTGTGAGAGAGTTAGAACTTGAAACAGGTCCTACCTCATCAGAACATTCTCCTTATCAGTACGTAATCAACGAGATGGTACCGGTGCATTCCTTAAAAGTCGAAGGTGCATGGTATGAAACTTTAAATTTAGCCGGAAAGAACGTTACATTTAAGTTGGACACAGGCGCGCAGGTCAACGTGTTACCACTAGGTTACCACTGGTAGTGTTTAATGAATTGCCTACTAAAACTAGTCTGATGGACACATCCACCATCTTACTGTCGTTCGGTAAGTTTAAAATAAAACCTATGGGCAAGACACAGCTTATGTGTACTAGTGCCAGCAAAACCATCCCTCTAGACTTTATGGTGACAAATGCAGATAGTCAAGACTCATTTTTTCAGATAGTCAGTCACTGCTCAGTCTAAAGGCATGTGTAGACCTAGGACTAATCAAGCGCATGGATAGTGTCGGTGCTTTCAAGGATAAGAATGCACTATTACAAGAATATCATGACATCTTCAAGGGTCTAGGTGCAATACCAGGAGTTCATCACATCGAGTTGGATCCAGAAATTCAACCAGTCATACACCCACCAAGAAAGGTTCCGTTTGGACTCCAAGAAAGATTGCGAGAGACCCTCAACAAACTTGAAGAGAGCGGTGTCATAAAGAAAGTGGACTATCCAACCCCGTGGGTCAACAGTTTGGTGATCGCAGAGAAGAAGAATGGTGATATCAGGGTATGTCTCGACCCAATGCACCTGAATGCACCGAGAACACTACAGGATTCCAACTGCCGAAGACATAGCTGCCCAGATGAATGGTATGAAATATTTCTCTACTCTCGATATGTCTTCAGGTTTCTATCACATAATTCTGGACGAGTCAAGCTCCAATGCATGCACATTCAACAGTCCTTTCGGAAGGTTCTGCTTCCTCAGATTCCCGTTTGGTATCCGATCCGGACCGGAAGTATTCCAAAAAAAAGTCATGGAAATATTTGGGATATTCCGGGTGTCAGTGTTGTTTTTGATGATCTTGTCGTGGCTGGTGCAACACTAGAAGAACATGACAGAGCACTCGAAAAGGTATTTCAACGAGCGCGCGAGTACAATGTAAAATTCAATAAAGACAAGTTTCAATTTCGTGTCACATCTGTTAAGTTCCTAGGACACGAGTTGAGCGATCGGGGTCTTAGGCCAGATAGAAACAGAGTACGTGCTATCGTCGAGATGAGCGAGCCGACGAACAAAGAAGAGTTACGACGATTTTTGGGCATGGTGACTTACCTTTCCAAATTTGTTCCCAAATTATCGGAAACTACAGCACCACTTCGTTTGTTGCTCAAAGAGGACATCCCATGGCATTGGACGAACCTCAAAGAAAAGCGATAAGTGTACTCAAGAAGCAAATGTGCGAAGTGCCCGTACTGAAGTTTTACGATGTAAACAAAGAAGTGACCATTCAGAGTGATGCATCGAAGAACGGGCTAGGCGCATGCCTTATGCAAGAGGAGCATCCGATAGCCTACGCGTCAAGGACACTCACTGAAACAGAAAAACATTGGGCGCAGATCGAGAAAGAGCTATTGAGTATTGTGTACGCAGTGGAACACTTTAATCAATACACATATGGCCGACGGGTGACAATACAGACAGATCACAAACCACTCATTCCCATAATGAAGAAAGAAATGAACCAGGTCACTCATCGATTACAATGAATGATTCTGAAATTACTTAAGTACGATCTCAACGTTACCTACGTGGCAGGAAAATATCTATTTCTAGCAGATACCTTGTCACGAGCCTTCCAAGAGGATCCTATTGAGGATGATCCAGAGATGAATGTTGTAGTGCATTCAGTGGCACGACACCTAGCAATAATCCCACAAAAACAGGAGAAACACGAAGGGCAACTAAAACGATCCAACCTTACAAAAAGTTTTGCAGTATCATTTCGAAGGATGGCCAAACTACATCAAGGATATTGATCCCTACGCATGACCCTACTGGAAATTCCGTGGCGAGCTCTCGGAATCAGATGGATTGCTATTCAAGGGTGAGCAACTTGTAGTTCCAGTATCTATGAGACCCAAGATGCTAAAATCAATACATGAAGCTCATCAAGGGATTGAAAAATGCCTAGCTAAAGCTCGTTTGGTAATCTATTGGCCAGGCATGACACAAGAAATTCAAGAAATGATACAGCTAAGTGTACCACGCGCGAAAAGTTTAAAAAAAAAACCCTAAGGAACCTCTTATTTCACATCCAATACCAGAACGACCATGGCAAATGATAGCTTCCGATGTACTCGAGTTTCGAGGAAAATCGTATGTTGTCATTGTGGATTATTTCTCAAAATGGCTAGAACTTGAACCACTAGAAGGTAAAACTGCAGGTGATTTAATTCAACAGATGAAAATAGCCTTTTCGAGACATGGCATAGCAGAAGTTCTACGCGCAGACAATATGCCGTACAACAGTGCAGAGTTCAGACGTTGGGCTAGTGACTGGGACATTCAAATAATAACCTCTAGTCCCAACTACCCACAGTCCAATGCAATGGCGGAACGTGCGGTTCAAACTGCCAAGCGAATGCTGAAGAAAGCAGCCGAGGATAAAACGGACTACCACCTTGCTTTGATGGAATACCGTAATACCCCCATTCACGGCTTGTACAAATCTCCGGCACAGCTGTTGATGAGCAGGAGCATCCGAACCAAGATTCCAAGTACAACCAAGCAATTGGAACCAAGAATAGTGAACTTGCAAGTAACAAAGGATAATCTCAAGAATCGTCAAGATTTACAGAAGAAGTATTATGACAGAAGTGCACATCCTCTTAATCCGCTGCAAGTTAGTGACAGTGTTGTACTTCGAAAGGATGGAGTATGGACAAAAGCAGTCGTTCGTCAGAAAACACAACACGCCTAGATCATACATTGTGGTTACAGAAGACAACGCAGTGTACCGGCGCAATCGACGTGACCTTCGACCGTCTGCCAACCCACCGCCTATTTTGCAACCGCTAATCCAACCTCCATTCCGGTCTGAAGCCGATAACCATCCAAGTCACAGTAGCTCCCACCCACATCCAAGTCTGATTACAGATTCGCCTGAGCCGCTGGAGTTGCCAGAAGATACTTCACAAGACCAGTCCAGTAGCCGATCACAGGAATCTCCGTGCATTAGGCCTACCAGTGGCGTATCCAGGAATTCATAAAGGGGGGGGTTTTATCATTTTTTCATAGATGTGCCGAAGGCTAAGTGGGGGGTCCGGGGGGCTTGCTTCCCGGAAAAAATTTTCTTCTTCAAGGTAATTTTGGTGAAAATCTGTTCGTTTTTAAAGCATCACCAACTTTTTATATAGGCCAACTACAATCCTGTTTTTTATTTAAAAGTTTTCTATTTCAAGGGTATTTTGGTGAAAATCTGTGCGTTTTTTAAAGCATCGCACCAACTTTTTATCTAAAATCCTGCTTTTAATCTAAAAGTTTTCACTTTCAAGGTCATTTTGGTGAAAATCTGTGCGTTTTAAAGCATCAAAATAACCAACTTTGTATCTACTAAAATCCTCTTTTAGTCAGATGGTATTGTCGTTATTTTATTTTCTCCTTTACACTTTTTTTTTTCAAAAGGGGGGGGTTTTGTCCCCCCTCTCCCCCCCTTGGATACGCCACTGAGGCCTACTTTGCCGAGACCTCAGCGAGTGAAAGTGATGCCCAACAAATTTCGTGATTATGTTCTTGATATTTAGGCTTAACTGATGATATCTTAAAAGTCTACATTTAGTAGAGCCGCAGTAGTTTAGTGTCATCTAAGAATCTTATCTTTACTTAATTTTCAATATAAAAATCAGTAACTATGTCTAATCGCCTTTTTAAAAAAAAAGGGAGATGTCACATCTAGGAACTTTACTTATTTATCTAGAGAGTAGGTTGGTACTACTGCTTGCTTAATTCTGATTGGTTCCCGCCTAACGGAAATGTATCACTGCTGTTTGCCTATCATGGACGCTGAATAGGTCCAGTGTATTTACCAATAAACATAATCCGTAAACATCCTAATTGTGAGTGGTTATTCAATACATTATAAGAAATATAAACATTACGTAAATCAGGTTTGGTAGTGGAGGGAATCACCGAGGCTTAGCCGATAATACTTCCTTCGTTCCACCCCTGACCGTGCAATGCACTGGGTGGCGGGACTCGGCTCGGATACTTATTTCTGGGGTCCGTGAAAACCCTAGGATCGACACCTCAAACGCCGGCCGCCGCGTCCCCTTCGTGATAGGGAGCACCCCTTTTTCTCCACCAACCCAGGCGCTGCCCTCGTAGGGTTGCCCCCAGTCAGACTTCGGCTTGAATACTAGTCCAGGAATTACCCTGGCCCCTCAAACGCCTGTCGCCAGCGTCATCTTCACAGCTGGTTCACTTCAGCTGCTTTGACCGCTGAGCATGATGTCGATCTATGTGAAACCCGCCCGCCCGCCTGGGTATCTCAGGCCGACGAGGCTAACCCGGGAATACCCAGGCACGCCCTATACCAGTACATCATGCTCCTGGTGACTAGGCTTGGATACAAGTGCCAGGAAATACCCTGGTCTGACACCTCAGGCACCTGTCACCATTTATCTTGAACTAAGCGTTCAAGAAAGCGTCATCTTCGCAGGGAGAAAGTCCCTACTCGATCACCGACTCGCCTAGGGGCGGAACAGCGTGAGCTGCACCATCCCACTTTAAAGGCTAGTCTTCACCCGCTATCTAGGTCACTGCCCCTAAGAGTCCAACTCTTACGGGGTGACATCCTCCTGGTCCCAGAGACCATGCGGCCAGTCGTTTCTGGTCCCGGGGGAGGATGGGGCTTTCACCCCCCTTAGTTCTCTTGTGACCCGGGCTAACCCGGTTACGTTGGAAGAGTAGCCGTCGACAGCTCTTGCGAGTACCATCTACTACACATGAAGCTTACTCACGGACACCCTTTCGACCAGATGGCCAGGCGTTTCTGGAATCAGGTACCTGTCGGAGCAGCGTTACGTCCATGTCCCGTGTAGTCTGCACGACATGGAGCCAGATCTCGGCTTTGGTTTCAGGGAATACATGTACTCCCCTACTAGGAACCCCCACACCGCGAAAAGGTTCCGAGTTGGATTTAGTGGGGGCCATGTGTGTGTACTGTCGCAAAAATGTACGAGTGAGCGGCAACCTAAGCGAGATGCAGCCACGTTGTGTGTAACTGTGGCATCTCGCAATTCACGCGCCTGTCCACGGTTGCTATAATTATTTCGCATTCAAGATTTTGTTGGTACATGTAGGATATTTTATAAGTAATGTATTGCCTATTACAACCCAGTAAACTCACAGCTGCCACAAAGCAAGCCGGATACCAAATTTTCTGCTGATGCCACGAAAAAATGGTTTGACGTGCTATTTTATTATCAGTTTGGAAGGTTTGTCAACAGTGTAAATGTTGAGTTCACTTCAACTAAAAAATGATGTTAATAATATTTAGGATAGGGATGAGATTTGTATATACACGAAAAGTGGAAAGATTATAGTTTCTTACATAATGGATATAATTCCAGTGCGTGGTCGGGTTCAAGCGCTATCGCTTACGAATTATTAAGCATGGGTTAATCGCCTATTCAACGATGATGGGAGAGAACCGGATAACGCCCACTTAGGTTCCCTTATAGCTCACTTAGGTTCCCTATTAGCGGAGTAAGATAAGACAGGCACGTCGTCAACATGGTCTGTATATGGTTCTCTGAAGCGAGACGTAAAATGAGCGACTTCCTATTCTAAACTTGTTGGGAAAGGTGATAAGACTTTTTTTATGTAACAGCGGTCACATTGCTCGTTATCTTCTGGTAAACTGAATTGGGTTTCGAATGAGATTTCAATATTTGCCAGACACCCTTCGAAATTTATGTAAATAACAGAGAAAGGATGAAGTAAATGATTGACTCTTAATATTTCCAATACCAACAACACTTCTGTTGAGTTTAAATTAGTCCAATAATGGAAAACGAGTAGATTAGAATAATACATTACGATATTAAATATAGGAAATGATTTAAATGAAATAAGTATAGATTTGTAAACTGTGGTCTGCTATTATTACGTTGTCTTTTGTTTCCTTGCTGTACACCACGAATACCCGCTGAGATGGTTTCTTTAATTTCTGGATTGATTTACAAAAAATCAATTTCCCTTACGGGAGTGTTTCCCGATCATTGAAAGTGAGACAGAAAACAAAGTAGCAACGTTGCTGATGGACTTAACATATTGCCTTCAAAATAGGACACGAAATCGTATGCAACATTTAGTACCAAGTACATACCCGTTCTTCAAGGCTAGTTTGACGAATCCCTTCCTGTTCTTGAGCATGACTCGGTACGACCCCGGCTTACACTTGAGCGACTCGGCCGCACCCCCGACCACCAGCACCACTGACCGCCCGGTACCCGGGGCTCCTCCCAGCAGGTAGTTCAAGCTCTGGGGAGACGGAGAACACATCCCCAGATAGATGCAGATCTCGCGCACGAAGGGAAACGTGAAGTTCAGATCGAGAGTAATAAAGTGTTGAGAGATCCCTGGGAATACTTGACTGACTTCGTTTGCCTCTGTGGCAAAGCTAGTGGCCGCGCCTGTAGAATTACGAATGCTACCATCAGTCTTACCTGGCGTGACACTCTTTGGTGACTAAATTCTCTAGCACACTGCCGGAGTTAACTCCACGTTGCCAAATAATCTTTTCTTAACACCCCTAGGACAAAGTCTAGTGGGGCAATCTCTATAATTATTATCTAACATGGGACTAGGAACTGGATGTGGACTGAATGTGATAATGCGCTCCGACGTTAAAATCTTGTTCAGAATTTAATGAGGAACTTATAAGAATGCTTGTTAACTTGTCAGTTTAAGTTGGTTTCAATTAGTATTATAATTGTTTCTAGGAAAACGTCAAAGTCGTAGTTAGACGAGTGAGCGAGTCATGTGTTGAGTTACCGGTAGCATTTCCTTTCCTCCCCTATCTAAGGCTGGATCCGCATAGGTCTTTCCTCCCTGCCCTTGTACAAACTCAAATCAAACCCCTACCATTTGATGAATTTCCGTGTCCGGTTCAAATACCTAAACCCCCCAAAAACAGCGGCATCTATAGCCCTCTCATTTGCCTGTATTAAATTGCCTTGGTTACAGCAATTCCCTATTGTCGGACAGACTAGAGGGTGAGAAGGGTCTTGTCTGTCTCGACACTCGCAGTGGGCATCCTCCCCCACTGGAAAAAAGCCCCACTTCTCCAGGTTGGTTTAACATCTGGAGACGCTTGAACTTAGACGGTTGAGTGCTTTTCAAATGGAAGCTCTTGCCCTGGCGCCAGTTCTTCCTTTGGCTCCGTGATAGGTTCCAGCAGTTCTTCCTTCCATCTGGAAACTAGAGTATCTTCAGCTGTGCCGGCGATTGGTCTGGTTCTTCCCATGAAACTCTTTCTAGATTAAGGTTTCCGCCTTGGTGATTGGTATCCAAACTTTGGGTGGCGGAGGTCAGTTCCCTGCTTCCTTCTCTCGACGTCGGCAGCCCCTGTCTTTGGATGTGAGGTGGAGCAATTTTATACCTTTAAATCAATCAACTTAAATGGAAATGTTCCCGAATACTCAACACGACTTGCTCAATTGTCTAACGACAACTTTGGCGTTTTCCTGGTCCAGAAGGCGCCTTTACACCCGGAATGTGGGAGACCCAGGTTCAAACAACGGTCGGGATAGATTTTAAAATTTTAAAATTTTGGGATTACTTGATTATTTCTGGAAAATTAAAGAACATGTTTTGAAATGCATACAATACTATGGAAAACATAGCCAGATACGAAATACGTGTAAAGATTACAAAATTTACTCAATCTCCCAGAGTAATTTTAAGTTACGTTGAGGGTGCAAGATTCGATACACCTTTGTCACTGCACGCACGTTAGAACAAAACCATTGTTGTTTGATTAAATCCTACCCATTTAAAGCCTATTTTTCAATTTTTCATTTCTTGTAGGTTTAAATCGCCGCGGACTTTGCTCATTTTGCTAGCAGTTCTCAGTTAACTTGTCACAGATGTCTGTTTACAATTTCAGCTCAATCTGTTTGGCCGTTCGCCCAAGGGACCGGACAAACAAACAGACATTTTACAGACATAATCACGACGAAGATCCGTTTCATTTGTGTTGTGAGACTCTCGCTGCGCTCCCTTGTCTCAATTATTTATTGTTATTAAATATGAATAAGTATTTAACTCATATTCAAGATATATTTTCAGAATGTAAATCTTTCTACCTAAGGATAGAACGCCGTGAGGGTAGGCGCACAGCAAGTAGTTCTTGGAAGGGTCCAGCTCCGCTGTCTTGACCAACTTCAAGGGGAAGTAGTCACGTAAGTACCTCCACCAAGCCCAGCGGCGGACCCAGTCCGAGGGGCGGCTACCTCTGAAGGCGACGCCCCTTTCTCCCGCTATGTAGCAGACGTAGGCGAGGCCCATCCAGTAGAAGCGAGTGAAGCAGATGACGTAGGCGACGAACAGGCAACCAAGAGGACCACCCAACACCATTACAATGAAATGTCCCATGGTTGCCAGGGTCTGAAGGCGACGCTGCATTGGAACGTCCAAGGGCGCGAACTTGATGCCCATAACAGTCGTCATCTGGGCGTTCCAAAGAGAGGGTTAAACATGTAAGTTACAACAACACTGTTATGTATTGTTATTAATGGTGTGTTACTATTGGTATTGTTGTTTACACTAATTAAACGTTTTTTGTGGTGAACACATATTTTTCCAATTTCTATTGAGCATTGAAAAACATTTTGTTTTATTTTTACACGATGTTTCAAATTTTTAAATTGAAGGTAGAGAATTAATTACTCCCACAACACACACATTGTTAATATACTACTAGGCCTCTTCGCGAACGCATTTTCCAGTCGCGTTGATGGATGAGCTTCTTAGGGTGACTATTTCTGTTCAATGATTACTACTCTTTAAAGTATGCGTGCGATTTCATTACTTTTTCAAGTTCCATTGCAAAATCATTTTTTTTTAAGTAGGATAATTTTTATATAGTGAAGAAGTATTATTTGCTATGGTTATACCAATTAACAATTTAATGTAAAATATCTGGAAGCCGAAAGGCTTGATTTGATACGCATTGTAGGTGATTATTGTCAAGTTTCTATTGTTAGTAATTAAACACCTTTATTATAACCTTTATTTCTATAAATTCAAGCTAAATGTTCCATTTATTTCTTTAAAAAGGCACTACATCACCATGACCTTAATTTCAATGTAAAATATGAACGTTGTAGCCCCAGCCGTTTGGTCAAAATCGGCCCAAATGTCACGAAAATATCGCACTAAAAATCGGAAAAAATCGTAAAAGTACGATATTCATGAGAAATATTTCTTCGATTGTACCCAAAAACGTGGCAGGTCTAAGTTTAGAAATTTCGAAGGTCCCCTCCAATTTTCATAAAGATCGCATATGCCGTTTGTCCGGAATCGTGCGAACAAACAGACAGAAAAAAAACAAAACATAAAAACATTGGAGCTAAATTTTTTGACGGGTCAGTGAAATTGAAGTCTTCGCTTCGCTCATCCAATTAAGGACAAGTCATCCGTTAGGTCATAATGCACCACTCTAACCTAGGGGGGGGGGGCAGGAGGGGGCCATGCTTGTCAGAACCTGCCACGGGTAAGGGGAGGAAAGGGGGTTCTTACGTCGCGGTCGTCATTGTCTTCGTTCGTGGTGTCATTGTCGTCATCGTCGTCGAGGGGTAGTCAAGGGAAGGGGGCAAGGTCCCCGACGACGATTGCCAGAGCTCGCCTCTATTTTCGGGGAGTAAAATACTACCCTTCATACAAGCTGATGTTTGCGAGGTGGACTTTTTCTCTTGAATCGCCTTTTACGATTAGCAGAGCCATGCTCTGGGTCAATTCTACCCCGGGCCCAGACGGGGTTTATACAGCCCTAGATTAGGCCTAATATCAGTACCGGTAAGCCATTTTCCCATACAAAATAGCATGCAGCGCTCAAGAAAAAAATTCAGTTAATGCTTTTAGCATTATGTCAGCATAAAATAAATTTATGTAGTCAATAAATAAACTAGGAAACGCTCAGTTGGACGCGTTGATAAGCGAGCACGTGCTATAGCTAGACCCACATTGCACATTTTTATAAATTTTCAATTTACGACGTTCGCGTTTCCAGTATTATTTATTATTGCCAAGGTATTTGGGTAAACCCGTATGTAAATCTTTACTTTGTGGATAAAATCCACCGCCATCTAGAGGACCTTGACTCATTGGGAAAAATATTTAAACTCTTTGGTGACAAATAATAGACTGCTTCCTCGAAAGTATTTTGATTACTTCTAGGTGGCAGTGCATTTGAAACTTCGCGCGTCTTTTCGTTGCCATGGCAACGTTACTTTTGTTATAATGTAATTTCCATCTACACTACTTATCGGATCAAACTAAAATTAACATATTCGTGACCGGACGGACATTCTAAATGATTTGGCTATCTCAGATTTTGTCGCCGGTTAGTTTGAAAAAAAAACTTTCGATTAACTTTAATGTAACTTTTTAACTTTTTGAACGATTTTGCCACAAAACTAATGGCATTCAATCGAGAACAAAGCTTGCGGATGGTCAAAATTTCAACTCGATCCGAGCCTCCGTTCGAACGTTATGGCGAGACATACAAAAAAAAAAAAAAAAAAAAACAAAAAAAAACAAAAAAAAAAAAAAACAAAACGAGTGACAAATTTTTCCGGCAGAGTCAAATGGAAACGCTCGATTCGCTCGCTTAAAAAGTAAACTTAAAAAACAATTAAACAATGATAATGCAAAATTGCTGGTTTTTCATACATTTACAGTGAAACAACCCCTTAAACAATTACGCTCATCCAACAACGCGCCTGAAAAAGCGTTTGCAAAGCTTCCTAGTAGGCTAATAATATTGCATTGTTATTTTTTTATCGGTGTTCTTTTGTATATTGCATCATCGTAAAGCTACATCCCGAAAGAAATATGCCGTATTTAGGTAGTGAGTCGCCCCTAGGCACTTAAATTTTGCCGCCCCCCCCCCCCCCCCACCCCTAACCCAACTCACTACTAAACTGTTTAGGTAACGGTTTTAAATTTAAATTTTCTTCTACTCTGCAACAAAGTTGTGTGTCTCATGTTGCTGCATGCAGCAGCTATAGCACCACAGTAAAACACGCGAGTCTTACTTTACGAACCCTTTGAATCTTTGATTACGGGATCGGGATAAGAAGACTTAATAAATAAATAAACTCGTATTTAGAGTCTACCCAATCAGTCATATAACTGATTTTCAGTGAGGAACAGTAAACCAAAGCGACCAAGCCAGCCCTGTAGGCCCCGACTAAAGCTATAGCACTCTGTTATCTGTGCAATAGCTGTACGAACTACGAAGGACCGATCGCCGAAGGCGAAATTTTTGCAAATTGTCAACTTTTAAAAGCCCAAAAACACGTTTTTTTTTATCTAAAATTACATAATACGATATAATAAAAATAAATAATACAATAAATTAAACTAACATTGTTATATGTGTTTCGTTCTTGTGCCGCCTCCCAAGAGCTGCCGCCCGTGGACCCGTGCCTAGTGGGCCTCCTTGGTACAAAGACGCCCTTGAAGTTGCCGCAAACCTCAATACCATGTTCGGGGCAAAGAAAGACGCAAAGAACTGTAATCCCAAAGTGTTCCTTATGTTTAGCGCAATCAAATGGTGCAAATATATTTTTAATTGGCGTGATAGAAGAACACAATTATCCACGTTACAACTTCCATAGAGACAACTTATGTGATTATCTATGGGCTCAACATGACTTTGGAATGCGAGAAGGCCTTCGCCATTTTAGAGTAATTTGCACCGGAAAGTCATAAAAATTGTTTCCGTCACAAATTACGAGTGAATAATAATAATATGATGAGTAAAAAAAATTAAAAAAGTTTTCCCAGACGGGTCTCGAACCGGCGACCTCTCGCATTCAAAACAAGCGCGCTGACCAGTCAGCCAAGCGATAATTAGGCAGAGGCACGCTAACTTGCGACGAGCGTAAATCAAGACACTTTCAATAGCTTTAAAACCTTCTGCCGATATTTCTAGAGTGTAATTTACGTCTTGATAGATGAAATGTACATTATAATTATTTATTTTGTCATTAAAAACTTTCGATGTGGCAGTCAAGTCGCATGAAATCATCCAACTCGCCACCAAATATCTCGTGGTTTGAAAAGTGAAAAAACATTCGTTCCAAGTCACCGTGCGACTCGTGGACTTGTTCCCAAGACTAGGCCTACCGATTTGAAGAGTTTGAAGGACTTGAAACAATAACGCGACTCTGAACGGAGGCGAGTGGTCTCAACCACTGCCTCCTAGATGTTCGTCGTGGCTCGAGCCACAACTCAACACAATCAACTCTCAAGACTTGGCTTCCTGGTAATGCTGGTAGCCTAGCACCCTAGGGGAGAAGACGCAACTATATTGACAGAGCTACCGATAGCGGACGATTTAGTTTAGGTAGTCGCCGCAAAATTTGAAAACGCTCGGTCTGACTCTTAATCGCCTTTTACGATTAGCAGAGCCATCTCTGGGCCAATTCTACCCCGGGAGGTTAAGTGATCCCACGCAAACTAAAAGGTTATTAAAAAAGCTCATCCTTCAACGCGACTAAAAAAAGGGTTTGCGAAGCTTCCTAGTATTAAATAATGTAAAGTTTATCGAGCATGCATTCTGGGAAGCAATGTGCCTGATACGGGGGCCCACTCGAGATATTCAGAACAGTGACGCCTAGGACTTTGCTCTCGCAATACTAGGTAGGGGTACATTAAGACGAAGTAGTGAACTAGATGATGGTTACAAGGTTATTGTTTTGAAATGTGAACAATTGTCTAAGAACTACTTCACGGACTTGCAAAACACAAGGTTTACCGACCGCAAGGATTGCCGAAAGAATGATCAAAGGTTGAATAAACCTTGGTTAAAACCTATGCCCAGATTCACAGCTTGCTAAATGTAAATGAGCGCGGCCAAGGTCCGCTAAATCCCCACGCTCAAAACAGAATACATAATATTTATATTTATTTTATTTCGCAACTCATTCAATCAACTGTGTCACGAGGATGACAGAAGAGAGCATAGTTTCAACACTCTTGGTGACTGCCAACCTTATAACAATAAATATATTTTCTTGCTTGATGCTTTCACAGCCCGAAATATTAGAGAAATAATATATTTTACGAGTCATTTCGCTGTGTTCGTTTTTATTAAATTACCTGACGTTTCGATACGACTGTGCGTATCATCATCTGAGGCAACACTGAAAAACTTTACATTTGAGATTGTTTTTGTTGAATTCTTTTGCTTCTTCTTTGGCTCTGATTGTCATTGTCCAAAGAACTAGAAACATCTTGACTTCCTTGATGCTGCTGCTGTTGTTGTTGTTGTTGTTGTTGTTGTTGTCGTCTTGAGAGTAGTTTCCCTATCATCGGACTCCATGTTTTGCTTAATTTAAAACCACCAATATCCCCATTAAAATTATTGGGGTGCTTGGCAATTTCAATCGATTCTCTTATGAGTCGAGGAAAAAGGTTTTCTTCTGTGCATAGAATTTTGGTATCTTCAAAAAGGATCTTGTGCGTGGGATCATTAGCATTTTCCACCACGTGTTTTGCTACTGCCGAAAGGTCCTCTCTGTAGTGGTTGCAGTGCGCTTTATGTTCTTTGATTCTAGTCCCAATTGTACGACAGGTTTGTCCAATGTAGATCGAACCACATTTACAAGGGATTTCATACACACCACTAGCTTGAAAAGGAATTTTATCTTTAACTGGCAACATACAATTTAGAATTTTCTTCCACGGTTTGAATATTGTTTGAATTTCTTGTTTCTGGAGGAGTCTTCCAATTCTATCCGTTGTGAACTTTACGTAAGGTAATATGGCTTTCTTCTTTTTCTCTGTTCTATCTGCAAACTGTACATCCTGTAGTTTAGGTTTTCTGTTAAATGCTCGCATAATCATTGTGTTATTATAGCCATTGTTTAGCAACGCTTGTTTCAGAATGCATTTTTCCGATTCCAGACTGGTACTGTCTGATAAACGTTTGGCTCTGGTAACTAGAGTATTTAATACTGAGTGCTTCTGTGGAGGATGATGGTGCGACGTCTCATGAATGTACAAATTTGTATGAGTTGGTTTACGGTAAACTGAGTGACCAATAGGATCACTACGAGTCACAAGAACGTCCAAAAATGCCAAACGACCTTCCTTTTCAATTTCTATAGTAAACTGGATACTTGGATGTAAGCCATTTAGATCAATTAAAAAATCATCTAAAGCTTCTCTGCCATGAGACCACACTGCGAATATATCGTCCACATATCTTAACCACACTCTTGGTTTTAGAGTTGCTGCACTCAATGACCAGTAATTTAATAAAAACGAACACAGCGAAATGACTCGTAAAATATATGATTTCTCTAATAAATATATTGAAAAAATAACTACACAAAATATCAACTTTGTAATTTGAGGGACCATGAAAACCCGAGGAGATTTAAGGGACTTTGGGTAACAATACCATGTTTTGTGAATACCACCGCCTGCTTGAATTTGGGTCCATCCCATTCGAGCAGGCGGTGGTGAATATTTATCCTTGGCGAAGAAAAATAACAAAGTCGTTTGTTTTCAAGTTTTGAATGAAGAACATCGCTTTACTTTTTGATCGTTGATATAATTATCTAAAAGTAAACTGTAAAGATGAAGAAACTAATAGTGTTATCTCTGTTTTTCGTATTGTGGAACGAGTGTTATGCGTCAGCTGACAAGGACCCACTGAGAGCAGTAGTTCACAGCAACTGGGAGCTCACAAGTTCTATGTACGCGGAGATCTCCCAGGCAGCTAACCCAGAAGGTAACATCCTCTTCTCACCCCTAAGTGTGCAGGTAATCTTAGCTTTGTGCTCCATGGGCGCTGGGGGCGAAACTGCTAAACAGTTGTTTAAAAGCCTTGACCTTCCTGATAGCGCCGACGATATAAAATTTGGATTCAAACAACTCCTCGAGTCGCTTCCTAGTGCGGGAAAAGTCGACCTGGAAATTGCGAATAAGATCTTCCCTGCCCTTCAATTTCACATTGTGAAAAGCTTAAAAGACAGAGCACAAGAGTTCTTCTTGTCGGATGTCGATAATGTCAACTACGGAGATTCTATGAGCGCTGCCAGAACCATCAACGAGTGGGTGGAGCAGAAAACTCATAAGAAGATCACTGATATTGTGTCCGCTGACGGTTTGGATGCGAATACATCAATGGTTCTAATCAACGCAGTTTATTTCAAAGGGGAATGGGATGTAGCGTTTGACAAACACGGAACAACTCGGGGAACTTTTCACGTGAACGGGAAAGTCAATAAAGAAATTCAGATGATGCACTGTTATAGTCAGTACAAATTCGATATAAATGGGGAACTTGGTGCTAAACTTCTTGAGGTGCCTTACAAGAACAGAACAATGTCACTTTTCATTATATTACCGTTAGAAAAAGACGGTCTACCGAGCGTAGAAGCAAAGCTAGCAACGATGAAACTGCAGGATGTCTACGAATCACACAAACAATATCTAGACGTACATTTGTTGTTTCCGATATTCTCAATTAATCAAACATTGCAACTCAACCAGATTCTTAACCAGTTGGAGATTGTTGACATGTTTGGTGGTGACGCAGACTTCTCGGGTATGTCCCCGGAGATGGGGCTCTCGGTTAGCAAAGTGTTGCACAAGGCAATGATCGAGGTCAATGAAGAGGGGACGGCGGCGTCGGGGGTTCAGACAGCTGCTAGGTTGAGTCCACAAGGCGAGCGTTTCGTCGTCGACCACCCATTCACCTTTGCGCTGGTCTCCAAACTGACGAATGTCGTGCTCCTTGTGGGAAGGTACACCGGAGACGAAGGCGAGACGAGGTTCACATACGAAACCTCAAGTGGCGGTAATAACAGCACAGCTAATCGTAGGAAGGTCAGGTTCATGGGGTCGGGTGACGAGGATTTCACTGGACATCGAGAGCGCCGTGACGTTACCATTCGGCATCGTTCTATTGAAGAAGAACGAGAACTATGTAGGAATCGCCAGCCTGAATCCAATTCTGATTTAGAAGCTAAAGCAAAACAATATTGCGTTTCCATAGGCGGCTCTGCTTCCTTAGAGTCTTGGAAGATGATGACTGTGCTGTTGAGTAATATTGCTGTGTTCATTACCAAAATTGAGGGGCGTAGAAGCAAAGTGGACCAACCACACATTTTTTTTTAATGGAGTTAGGTGCATTTCTGTATAGCTCACATTCAAAATATTAAGTGGTAAAACGGACCAACCTCTCACCGCCACCGTTATCATGTAATATCAAGAAAACAGTTGGACCAACCTAAAATCATGAAAAAGTTGTAGAGGCAAAGTGGACCAAGCCACAAAAAGTTTGCTATTGTCTGCTGCATCTTCCTATATTTTACCAGGTGAGTTTGTAATGATATTATAATCGTTGTTAGTTAACATTAACAATGATTTAATGCATGTACTTAGCACATTAGTCACCAAATGATTTGGACCAAGCCACAAGATAATTAAAATACTAACATCATTGTTGAGAGGCAAAATGGACCAACCCACTTTTAAGAGGCAAAGTGGACCAAGCCACTTTGATAAGGTATTTACTACTGAAAAATTGTTGAGAGGCAAAATGGACCAATCACTTTGATAAGGTATTTTCTACTGAAGTTATGAACTTTTAATAAATTATTAGATGTGATATTTTAAGTTAATATGTTAGGAAAGCAATAGACTGCATTCCAATCCCAACAGTTGAAGCTACATTTTATAAGTTGCTCCCAACTTTAACCCAAATTATCTCAGAAAGAGAATTGTGTGGGTTGGTCCACTTTGCTTCTACGCCCCTCAATTATGCATTTTTAATGTTAATTAAACTGCCATGATGCGGTACTTAATGAATCTTTACAATTTTGATTCAAATTGAAGTATGACAAGACGATATCTTTGAACACGTCAATACTGCCATGATACTTAAGTAATCCATTATTATGTGTGTTTCAAATTTAAGTAGGCCTATGACAAAGACGTTATCTTTAAACACGTCAATAGGCTACTTCCATGACACTTAAGTAATCGTTTACAATTGTGTTTCAAATTTTAAGTATGACAAGACGTTATCTTTAAACACGTCAATAAAGAATTTCTACTTAAAAAATTGTCTTCAATTATTTGTATCTTATCAATTTAATGGGTAATTTTGATTTGTTTTTTTAATATATTGCATACTAAGATTTTTTTCTTATAGCCTTCCGGTAAAATACTGTCCTCGTACAAGCAAAAGTAAAAATTCTTCGAGAACAAGATATAAAATGCGTTTTGCCGTTCATAGATCTGAAAACAAATAATGTTTTGGACACAAGTACGATTTTTAAATGGGGTGTGTTTTATCTAGGTGCCCGTTAGGGCGCCGCAGCCAAGCCGCGGTGCGCTACACACTCAGGCACCTTATACAGCAAGCAGAGTTGGGGTGATTTCGAGGTGTCACCCAGCCATAGATACTAGTATAACCCTCCCCCCTGCCATCATGAAACGTGATGTGAACTTGAAAACTATCAAAATCGTGGGAATTTAG
This sequence comes from Sweltsa coloradensis, assembly GCA_024449915.1. Taxonomy (NCBI): domain Eukaryota; kingdom Metazoa; phylum Arthropoda; class Insecta; order Plecoptera; family Chloroperlidae; genus Sweltsa; species Sweltsa coloradensis. The sequence goes on along the minus strand of JAMZAV010000043.1, from coordinate 34,604 downwards.
GTACCCGAAAACACATGCCAAATTTGGTTGGGGTACGAGCATTCCTTCTTGGTGAAAATATGACTTGAAACATGCTCAAAAATCACTTACTACTGGCTACTACTGGCTACTACTGGCTACTACTATCTAATTCGTCAATTTCAATTGCCCAGCGATTCTGACCAAACGGGTGGGGCTACAACGTTCATATTTTACATGGACATTAAGGTAATAGTGATGTAATTCCCTTTGAAAGAAAAAGTTTTAAAAAATTGCTGGAAGGCTTCCAAATAAAGGTTTTAAAATAAGCCTTATACACTATACAGGCATACAATCAACAAGTAACTATAGTTACGTGACAATAATCGCCTACATTGCATACAAAAAACAAGTCTTTGGACCACTATATATTTTCATTCTATTGTTAATTGTTTAAATTTATTTTATTTTAACAAATAATTTTGCAATGGTACTTGAAAAAGGAATGAGATCCTACACATAACAAAAACTTGTAAAAATACAGCCAAACCTTACACACTCAAAAGAAATGGGATCTAAAAAAGGGCCAAGCTCATCTACCCTTCCACATTTGCGCATTCTTAATTCATAAACGTACAGTGTCCCGTAAAAACACCCTTGAAAAGCTTGGTAAAATAGAATTTGAATGACTAGGAAAACGCCTAAGTCCCGCCGCGTTGTTGGATGAGCGTAATTGGTGCATTGAGCTGCCATGTGTAACGCGGATTTTCTGTTGTTCTGTGAAAAAATCATTACATAGTCGAATTTTTTTTAAAATTAAATTAAATTAAATTAAAAATTAACTTAATTTTTTAATTAATCGTAATTTTAAAAAAAATAAAAAAATCGTAAAATTGCAATTTTCATAAGAAATAATTATTCGATTGCACTCAAATTTAACACGAATATATTAATTCATAAAATTAAGGTTCTGTGAAAAAATCATTACAATCGGATAAAGCATGTAGGTGTTATAAGTCGAAGAAATGTTTTTTAAATCGAAAAAATCGTAAAATTGCGTTTTTTTTTTAAAAAATAAATTTCCCGATTGCGCTCAAAAACGTGGCAGTTCTAAGTTTAGAGATTTTGAAGGCCTCCAAAAAATTTCATCCCAATCGGAGTATCGGTTTAGCCGGAATCGTGTTAACAGACACACAAAAATACAAAAAGAAAAAAAAAGAAAAAAAAACATTCCGGATTTTTTTCTCCAGTGTAGTGAAATGGAATCTTCGCTTCGCTCGCTTCGCTCGCTACGCTCATCCAATTATTATATCTTGTCCTGATAATTTTCCTCGATATCAAATTGGAGATTTTTAAACATTGCTTACCATGAATTGGTTTATTTTAAACTTTGCGTATTACATGTTATGCACAAATATTCTATGTAGTTTATAGTACTTACGACTCCCCCAGTCTAGTGGAACAGTGTGGCAACCTCCTGACTGATGTTTGATTTGCTCAGAGAACTTCAAATCAGCTTGCGATATTTGATATATGAGTTTCTTCCATGCTGTGAAAACGACTCTATTGAATATGTGAGTTGGGATGGGACGAGGCGCCAAGGAAACGTCAGCGACCATGTTATCTTAATGATGTTATGTCATGTTATTGTAATATTAATTAATATTATAATTTTATGAGCAACTAGTTGAAAGTGTATACTTTTCCTACCGTACATTGTAAAGGTTCAGAGGTGAAGTTCATGTAAACCTTTGAATAAATTATATTTACATTTCAATATTAATCATGAAATAATTAAATTCATAATTTAAATAAGTGAATAGAAGAATCATATAATACTAAGCATATTTATTGGATGAGCGTAGCGAGCGTAGTGAGCGAAGCGAAGATTCCATTTCACTACACTAAAGAAAAAATTCCGGAATGTTTTTTTTTCTTCTTTTTTCGTATTTTCGTCTGTCTGTTTAACATGATTCCGGCTAAACCGATACTCTGATTGCGATAAAATTTTATGGAGGCCTTTAAAATTTCTGAACTTAGAACTGCCACGTTTTTTAGCGTAATCGGAAAATTACTTCTCATGAAAATCGCAATTTTACGATTTTTTTCGATTTAAAAAACAATCATCGACTTATAACACCTACATGCTTTGACCGATTGTGATGATTTTCTCACAGAACCTTAATTTTATGAATTGGTATATTAGTGTGAAATTTGAGCGATGTCTAAAATATATTTCTCGTGAAAATCGCAATTTTACGATTTATTTTTATTTTTTAAATTTCTTCGGCTTATAACACCTACATGCTTTATCCGATTGTAAGGATTTTTTCAAAGAAACTTAAATTAATGAATTTATATATTCGTGTGAAATTTGAGTGCAATTGAAAAATTATTTCTCGTGACAATAGCAATTTTACGATTTTTTCAATTTCTTCGACTTATAACACCTACAAGCTTTATCCGATTGTAATGATTTTTTCACAGAACATTAATATTATGAATTAATATATTCGTGGGAAATTTGAGCGTAATCAAAAAAATTATTTCTCATGGAAATCTCTATTTTACGCTTTTTTCGTTACTAAAAAATTACGCTCATCCAACAACGCGCCTGAAAATGCGTTTGCGAAGCTTCCTAGTTATTTAATTATTTATTTATGTTTATATAAAAATTATATAATGTAATCTATGTTGGCGCTTTATTTACTTTTTTAGCCGTATTATGGTGTTGTCTTCTATGAACTGAAAACATCCAAATACTAAATGAAACTTCCTGAATTTTGGTTTTCCATTGTTGATATTTCCAAAAAAATGTCACTAAATTGAATTTGAGGAAAAATTATTTCTGCGCACATTGTTATGATTTAAATAGCGATCCGATTACAGTTAAAGTTTTAATCCAATATATCCGCTAATTCCTAATATTCACAACATAAAAGTGAATAATATAACAAAAAGAGTGTAAAAACAGCACGAAAACAGTAATGGAAGCAATTCATACCCACGAGTCCCTGCGGCACTAGAAATGCATGACAATTATAATACACGATATACTATCCTGCATGTGGTAGAATGCGACGTGAGGTTGATGTTGGTCTAAAGGTTGTAATACTAATGGGTGATGTAATTTAAAGCTGAGTGCATGTATTCCGTTTCTGCTGGATGACTTCATTAATGATGAAGTGATAGTTGTAAAAACTTGTGAATCTAAGAGAGCAATTAGGTGCTACCACATGACCTCTACTACTATGTCTACTACTATATTATCTCCATTATCACTTTCAATACCACTACCACCTGTGCGTGTGCGTGTGCGTGTGCGTGTGCGTGTGCGTGTGCGTGTGCGTGTGCGTGTGCGTGTGCGTGTGCGTGCGGTGCGTGTGCGTGTGTCCAGAGAGTCAAGCGGCACGGTCGCGACCATCGCAGTACAGCGCTTTCGTTTGTTTTATTGTATCCTCCTCGGCTTCCTAACATGACACAACGTGTATTACATCTAGACCAAATAAAAATCAAACCGTATGTCAGATAACCTGAATATGTTCATTATATTTTAATTCTGCCGCAGTCGAGCTAGAATCCACCAGCCGACGTCGACATGGAGTTGGTAAGTCTGACCATTTAATTGTGCTTCTCTGACATTAGCACAATATCTTTCTGCTTTTTCATTTGGGTAAATAGTTTATTGTCACCTTGTTGCTATAACTGTTATAACTGTTTACTACAGTAATTGCATTGCGAGGCTTGTATAGGTAAGCATCATAAAAAAATCAAAATCAAAAAACAAATTTGGTGGGAAGGAATAGTACAGTGTGCCCAAACACCTTGCCGGGGGCGACACATGACCGTAAAGGGTTATGAGGGAATAGGTTACATTTGGCAATTGGCAAATAGTCATTCGCTCGGCCAAGAAGCATCCGACGATCATGAAAACTTTCCGAAGTTGTCAATAAAACCCCACAATCGTAGATTATCAAAAGGCCTAATTATTTGAGTTAATCAGCCATAAAAAGTCACGAATATGACGATTTTGGACTTTAAAAGAGACTTTGTGAGGTATAGGCCTATTCATAAATTAAAGCCTGTATTAAGCCCTTTTTGAACGACGGTTCAACATTGTGTTAACGCACCTTTGTTCATGGTTATCAACATGGTAAATCGAGCTCGAACTCAATGTCTCGCTGTAGCATTGAGCCAACCCATCCATCTGACTGGCCTGCGGTCCAGTACATTGCATCAGTTAGTGTGCCAAGCGGCTCAGGTACCGTAACAATATCATGTAATGTGATGTGATGTGAATGTGATTGTCACTTCCTCTGCAGGTAGACCAAAAGTTTACAGGATAACTTATGCGAAATAAAAACCTGACTGAAATTCACACATGAAAACACACATATTTAATCTGTCCCTTGACACAGGCATTTTCCCAACACATTATAAATTGGCTATTTTCACCCCTATATACAAAGATAAAATGACAAAACTGAAATTTAACTACAACAAAACTGCAGACCAAAGCACTCTTACCGATATTTTGAATGTCAAAGGAAATTGTCTGAAAGTTGGTTGAATAAAAAAGGGACTTGAGTAATAATTTTTTTTTAAATATTTTTTTGGACCGGACAAAAGCTCCATTTTGGTAATTATATGCAATTTTGGATCAATAACAAAATAAAAGTTCTAGGTGCAATACTTAATTTTAAGCTATGATTTTTTTGTTTCAACACACCTTTGTCTCCGGACTGTGTATAAGGGAAAATAATTGGATGAGCGTAGCGAGCGAAGCGAAGATTCCATTTCACTACACTGAAGAAAAAAATCCGGAATGTTTGTTTTTCTTTTCTTTTCTTTTTTTTGTGTTTGTCCACACGATTCCGGCTAAACCAATACTCCGATTGCAATGAAATTTTATGGAGGTCTTCGAAATCTCTAAACTTAGAACTGCCACGTTTTTGAGCACAATCGAAAAATTATTTCTCATGAAAATCGCAATTTTACGATTTTTTTCGATTTTTAAAATTTCTTCGGCTTATAACACCTACATGCTTTATCCTATTGTAATGCTTTTTTCACAGAACCTTAATTTTATGAATTAATATGTTCGTGTAAAATTTGTGCGCAATCGAATTATTATTTCTTATAAGAATTTCAATATTACGATTTTTCCTTTTTTAAAATTACGATTAATAAAAAAAATTAAAATTTTAGTTAATTTTTTTAAAATTTTATTTAATTCAAAAAAAATTTTAACTTAGTTATGATTTTTTCACAGAACAACAGAAAATCCGCATAACACATGGCAGCTCAATGCACCAATTACGCTCATCCAACAACGCGGCGGGACTTAAGCGTTTTCCTAGTTTTATGAAATAACATTTGACGTAAGAATTGTTTCGTTCACCGGTTCAAAAATCTTATTTGTACCATGTGACAAATTAATCGCACATCGAACATTATTTCAGAAAATTAATTTCCCTTGTACTCAGTCCAGAGACAAAGGTGTGTTGAAACAATAACAAAATTAAAGCTCAAAATTAAGTATTGCACCTAGAACTTTAATTTTCTTACTGACCCCAAACTTACATAATGGCCAAAATGGAGCTTTTTTTTCCCATTAATTTTTTTCTTTATTTTTATTAAAGTTCCTCTTTCATTCAACTAACTTTCAGTCATTTTCCTTTGATTTTCAAAATATCGGTGAGAGTGCTATGGAATAGCCTTAAAGTTATTTGTTCTACTTCACTGTAAAATAGTCCCCTTCAAATCAGCCAATATTTGAGCCATTGTTCTGAAACCCGAGAGTGCCTATATATAAAACATGATGTTTCTGTCCTAACAGCTCAGCTGGCCTGGGTTGATGACTACTCTCGGAGTCTTCCTCATGGTCAGACTATTCCTGCTGGACAGACCGTACCAGCTAGCCCAGTATTACCTCAAGAAAGCCATGTTTGCAACGATCTTTCTGACGTCGACCTTTATTTTCATACCCTTGTTCTGTCTTAGCCCTTGCAGCGTGAGCAATGGCCGGTAAGTTGGATTTGTTGACTTCCTTTAAGTTTTGAATTTCTTTGACGAATCGGCTGTGTATGAATGCATGAAGTATTGGAGAAATGGATTAGTTCTTATAATATGAAGTGTATAGCTTCGTATACATGTTGTTGATTAAGACTATAACTAAAATTAAACTACGTTTTCCCCCAGAGTTCAGTCCTACTTGTTTGTGGAGGTGCCGGTTTTATAGAAACCTTCTCCCCGTTAGTTATGCTTCACCCTTGAGCCTAAGTGTCACCTTAAATCAAGAGGGTAATATCAACAAAATACGGATGTCCATCGGAGGTCATGTTCGGTTTTCATCGTTAGACGTGACACACGCACATTTAATTTGGGTGTAACTTTTGTTTTGTAATTTTAAATAAAGGATATTATGCTCCATGATATTATTGTTATTTAATAATTCTTACGAAATGAAAAATTGTCCTTGTAAACTTAATTAAATTAATTTGACGATGAATATGATTTTTTTAACAATTTATTAATCCATCAAAACTGTAATAAAAACAACTATTTCTAGCAATTGTAATAATATGTGTCTGAAATTCCGTTCTTTAGGTTCGTATGGGGTGCGATGAAAGTGGTCGGTAAACTGGCGGGTGTGACTTGGGAGGTGCGAGGGACAGAGCACGTTCAAGCCGTGCGGGGCCGGGGGTGCGTCATGGTAGCCAACCACCAGACCTCGCTGGACGTAGTCGGTAAGACAACCATCTGGCATACTGCACTCTATAACAGGCTCCCAGCTCCTTCCTTATCTTCGTGCTCCTCAATTTATCAATCTTTGTAACTCTCACGACACTCCATAAAAACTGAATTTCCTCGTCTTAAATTTGTCGTCCTTCTTTACCTCCAGCCGGGCAAGTCACTGCACCTTAAGTGAGTATCGGGACAGCAAAAAAAAAATATTATTTATGATATAAATAATTTTGAGCTACAAGTGAATAAAATCTCCCAGTTTAGCCACAAATCAATAAATAATTGTAATGATTATCAATATTGATTTTGGAAGGCCAATGGAAGAATTAAAATGAATGGATTATGCAAAAGTGAAAGAGTGCACATACTAAACTGGCTCTAGCTCAGTACCTGTTGAAGATACATCTATGAAACTTAGGAATAAAATAAAGAAACCTTCTTTCTTTCTGTCCGTTAAAACTTTTGCTTTAGTGTCTCATACTTTTGGCAGGAGCGATTTATTTATGAATAATTAGCTTTCTGACTTGGAGTGGTGTACAGCGGGCTGCCTGCGCGTCACATTGCAGGGGTACCGTACGGTGCTGCGACCTAGCGTCGATAGCTAGCACTGCGTGGTCTGGTGGTGGTGTACAGCGGGCTGCCTGCGCGTCACATTGCAGGGGTACCGTACGGTGCTGCGACCTAGCGGCGATAGCTAGCACTGCGTGGTCTGGTGTGGTGTACAGCGGGCTGCCTGCGCGTCACATTGCAGGGGTACCGTACGGTGCTGCGACCTAGCGTCGATAGCTAGCACTGCGTTGTCTATCGAGCTCTTGACACGCTGCTATAGGGATTTAAAGTGAAATCCAGGGGCAGCACCGTCGGTGGGCGTAACGTGCATCATGGCCGGCCGGAGTAGCATTAGAAGTAGTCCTTCCCTAAGCAGCAGTGTATAAACTGACGATTTGAATGCTCAATAATCAATCGTTGGTGAATGTTGTGATATGTGATTTTGTTGTAAATTAATGTTATGACATTAGTTAGCCTGTTGTCATGTTCAGAATCATCCTGCAACTCATTGAAATATATTTAATTCCCTTTTCCGAAGAGTCAATTTAGGCCTACTTTTTCCGATCGGTCCCGATTTGATTTCCTACAAACCAGATAGTTTCGGGCAAAATTATAGGAAATTATTTTACTTGCATCCGTGTAATTTCTAAAAGACTAGACCTACAGCCATTTCGTTAACCCATGTTTTCGGAAAAAGCTGTTTCCCGTAACCTAACGTACGTCGTTGGTGGTGCTAAACTCGGAAACTCGCAGCTAGGGCCTAGGCCCCCCTACGGAACGCCTAGATCTGTCCGGGAAACAATTTCGTGCTATAAATTATTATTACCAGAATTATTTCTCCATGGGTGTTATATTATTAGTATTGACCAGCGTTAGTTTATATTACATAAGTTGCCGAGCAGGCTCGAAAATATCAAACAAATGATTGATATGGTGTGTGTGCGCGCCCACTTTTAGGCCTAGAAATAAACGACCTTATGACAAGCTGATGCTTGATCATCGCATGTTTTTAACAATCTTGCAATTTTATTTCATTCATAGATAGTTTTAATATCATCTTATACTATTTAAATGTCGCCTACAATATTTCCCCCGATTTAACTGACGAAAACATCCTACATTGAGAGCTGTACGTGTGTAGGCCACACACGCCCACTTCTAGGCCTAGAAATGAACGAACTCATGACAAGCTGACGCTCCATCATCACATGTTTTTAACAATCTTACCAGTTTATTTCATTCATAGATAGTTTTAATATAACCTTACACTATTTAAACGTCCCCTACAGTATTTTTCCCCCGATTAAACTGACGAAAACATCCTACCCAACTCAGGGTTACCTACTTCAAATGTTATCGTCACCTAAGTTCAACTTTCACGCTTATTTTCATTAACATTTTTCTATCTAGGCTGTATACGATGTGGCTACAAATATTCCACTAGACTTACAAACTCAATTTCATAAATAGGTGGTGTGGTTTTGTCTTTATTGAGTGTTTATTTCAGTCGTGATCCATTGCAAGTGCCATAGGAAAACATACTTATAAGCGGCCATATCTCAACGCAATGCTACTCCGGCGAGTTCGCGCTTCGCTCACCAGATGTCAGCCACTTTGCTTTTAAATCCGAATTTGCCAAAAAAATTTGTTTTGTCTCTAGTGTTTTGAAGTAACTGACTTCAAAAACACGAAATACAGTTTTTTTTCTTGCAGATTAATAGCGTTTTCCACTGGGTGGCACTGAGTGCGCGTCAGTGCGCACTGAAACGTCACAGTCACGATGCACGGCACCAGTGCTGCCCCGAGTGCAATTGTCAGTGAAATACGAATTTTTTTCAGTGCATAATAAAATGTTAATATTGAGTGGCAACCCACACTATCAACATGTCTTCATAGGCTTCCAAAGCAATTGTGGTGGATGAGAATGGGGAAAAAGTCGAAAGCAACGGCCTATGCATACCTATGCAGTTCTCGACTGGACTGAACAGTTAACAATAAACATTACCTCAAACTCAAATGTTATGCAAATCTACCTCTATGCCAGAGTACAATAATTGTGGACAACATCTACGTAGTTTGTGATTTCTCTGATGATCTCTCATTAAATCACAAACTCAAGCCCCTCCCATCAAGGGCAATCCTTCTCTCATTACCAACGGTTCGCTCATCACTGAGCCTCTTCTTCTAGGCGATACCTTCAACAACTTCTTTATCAACTCGGTCCCGGTAGTTCACCCCCAATCTCATCAGGCCTCGCACAGCCCCACTGGCCGAGGTAATGGGACATGCCCTCCCCAAACTATATTTCTTTACTCCACCAACCCTACAGAAGTGTCAAAACTACTAACAAAACTTGGCACTAAGCACTCCGCCGGCCTGGATGAGGTATAGATTAAAATGTGTAATTAATTATTTATGTGAATATTACAAAGTTCAATTAATTTCATATATTTACGAGTTCTATTAAAGTTCAATTATATGTAACCTTACTTCAATAAAAATATATTTAACTCTCAATTTTTGTATAATTTCATAGCATTACCGTTTGCGTACATGATATATTTCTAGTTTTATATGGTTTTCGCCTAAATTCATTGGGTTGAACATGTCTTAACTTATTGAGATATGCAGTACAGTTTGGACAAGACGATTATTTTGTCAAACTCAAGAAAATTCGGAAGTGATTTCACTCTGTACCGTGCCTATCTTACCTTATCTTCTAGTGGCTCGTTGGTCTAGTGGTTATGATTACAGGGAGTTATAAATTACTTTGCGGTTCACCCAAAGCTATATGCCATATCCGATGATTGCCTTTGTCAAATGGAGGAGATGAAAGCGATTGCGCGGGCGCTTCCAGCTCGTAAGGCTCCTAGTCTTGATGGCATCACGGGTCAAATCATCAAAACGGTGCCAAATAATGCTGCTTAGTTACTCCTAGCAATTTTTAATGCTTGTCTCACTTTCCAATATTTTCCAACGGCCTGGAAAGTTGCTAAAATTATTGCCTTCCTCAAACCAGGAAATCGCTTTAAGACCCTAACAGCTACAGACCGATAAGTCTTCTATCCGTCATCTCCAAAATGTTCGAGAGAGTGCTGCTGACAAGACTGCAGAAACACGCTGACAGCCACGCGATCATCCCCCTGGAACAATTTGGATTTCGGGCAGGGCATTCGTCAGTTTATCAAGTTGCACGTGTAGTTTCTGCAATCAAAACCGCGCGCGACAACCACCAGAAGACGGTAGCAATTTTCCTCGACGTTGCAAAAGCATTTGATCGAATGTGGCACGAGGGTCTTCTCAGAAAGCTCATCTCTCTCAACTTTCCTCATTATCTTATTGAACTTACAAGATCATTTCTTCTAGAGCGTTCATTCTTCGTTCAATGGAATGCCTCTCTCTCTCTCTCTCTCCTCCCAACGCCCGATTACAGCTGGTGTGCCTCAAGGATCGGTCCTCGCGCCGTTCTACTTCAACATGTTTACTCATGACTTTCCTCCACCGCCGCCTCATGTCGTTTATGGAATCTTTGCCGATGACGTCACAGCCTTCGCCATGGCTGTTCTCGCTGAAACTGCTGTAGCACGTGGTCAAATAGCACTGGACAGCATGGCAGCTTGGTACACTCGCTGGCGAATGGGTCTGAACGCCTCAAAGACGTGCGCGACATTATTCTCTCGCTGTCAAAGTCAGAACCTGACTCCGTTTCAACTGCGTGGCAAGGACGTCAAATGGTCATCCACAAACAACTGCCTTGGAGTCATGCTCGTTAAGAGACTTACTTTTGGTCCTCACACGAGCAAGGTTGTTGCAAAGGCTACTGGAAAATTGGCATCACTCTGTCCAATACTGCGGAGCAGATCGATGGACACTGAAACTAAATTTCGTCTCTACAACTTTGTCATTCGACCTTCCATGGCGTGTGCTTTGCCGGTCTGGTCGCAATGTGCAGAGTCCCACATTCAAAGACTGCAGGTCCTTAAAAACAAAATACTTCGCTTGATAGCGGGTGTCCCTTACTCTACACTCATGTAGAACTTTCACGCCGACCTGGGCATCGCCAAGGTGGGTGAATACCTATGCCAAGTGGCTATTAATTTCTTCGAGTCACTTCACAAATCCGAAAATCCTCTATTCCGCGCCCTAATTCAAGACATTGATTTAGCAGAATATTCAAAATTCGCTCGCAAACGCCACTCTCAAGCACTCAACATCGGTCCTCTTGCCGAGAAAGCGCGGGTGCGTCCACATCTTCCGACTGATGACGACTCTTATCCCTGATATTGAACTTTCTTCTAAGTATTGATGTACAATTAAAAAATCACCAATCCTAAGTCTGTACATTTAAACTTATTATTCAGAAACCAAACATCATTGTCATTATTACGACTTATTACTTATAGTTTTTATTTTGTGGGGTGGGAAGGGAGTGAGGATAGAGAATCTGCAGTGCGCAATGCCCCAAGAAATGCAAAAATCCTACGTTTGCATGTTCTCACACAAATCCGATTGATCCTAATGATTTGTAACCAAAATCTGCGGGTTTTTCCCCCCTCAAAATGGGTTCTATTGTTATAATGTTCTATTTATAATTAGGCCCTACAATAAAATATTAAACTAAACTGAACAAAATGTAATTGATGTTATCTCTTCCAGGAACAGCCATCATCTTTGACTATGTGAGATTTATCCTCATTGCGAAGAGAGAGTTTATGTACTTTGGTACCGCTGGTTTGGCAGGATGGCTTTGTGGGATGGTGTTCGTCGACCGCAGGAACCCAGCCGAGGCCTACGCCACCATCAACAAGGCTTCGAAGGTCATGATTGACGACAAGGTACAGTTATCTAAAGTTATCTCCAAGATAATCTTATATTATTTGTTTGTCAATTAGTGGTTCGAAACTTTGACACCTTGCCTTTTCCAGTATAAACAGAGTGGGTATGTCCACGGTTACAGGATAATTTAATTTAATTTTATTTATTTATTTAACGTCTATCCTATTAAGTTATAAAAACTGATTTGATTTGATGTCCATTATATTGTGAGAAGGTAATCCCTTATGCACAACAATATGCCAAAATACAATGTTGACAACAAGTAACATACATAAAAACGATTATCGTAAAGATGTTAAATGTTAGCAAACTTTATGTTTTATGATGACTTTCACAGACGAAAATCTTGTTCTATCCCGAGGGTACGAGGAACACAACCAACAGGACGCTGCTGCCCTTTAAGAAAGGTGCCTTCCGTCTAGCCACGACCTGCCAGGTGCCAGTCCTACCAGTCGTCCACTCCCCACACTACTTCATGGACGAGCAGAGACAAATCAGTCAGCCAGGTAAAAATAAAAAACTTAAGTCACACAAATGATTTTCAGTGAGGGACTTTAATTTAAAGCAGGCCAAGTTAAAAAAGTCATTTTTAATTTGAATAGTGAATTACAAAGCATAAGACAAGTGAATGGGAAGTTGGGCAAGTGACAATCGCTTCACCACATACGGCGCACAACGCATCTTCTAAGTACTAATATTGTTGAAAAATATTTTTAATCAGTTTTAAACTATATAACGGAAATAAAAAATATTTTTACCAATTCAGGACATTATGCTGTCCTGAATGAGGTAATTACGTCATCAGGACCAAGGTCTCAAAACCAGGAGTGTCCTGATGAAATCAGTACGGTTGGCCACCCTGTGCTGGACAGCTTAAAGTTACCGTTCACCATAACAAACATATGTCAGGATCTATGTCCATCTATTATGTCTGGAGACCCAACCAGTTATCTTCTTTCAGGCAAGGTGATTGTCACATTCCTGCCGCCCATATCAACTGTAGGACTCACTGAGGAGGATGTGGACGAACTGACAGAGAAGACCAGACAGCTGATGATCAAGACATACGAGGAGTCGTACAAGGATATACTCGCTGACAAGACTCTGACCATTGGGTACAACAAGCTGGCAGGGGACTCTGTGACCACCAGCAGCTGACTGGCTTGTGCGGCTCGGACGACCATATCAACTGTAGGACTCACTGAGGAGGATGTGGACGAACTGACAGAGAAGACCAGACAGCTGATGATCAAGACATACGAGGAGTCGTACAAGGATATACTCGCTGACAAGACTCTGACCATTGGGTACAACAAGCTGGCAGGGGACTCTGTTACCACCAGCAGCTGACTGGCTTGTGCGGCTCGGACGACCATATCAACTGTAGGACTCACTGAGGAGGATGTGGACAAACTGACAGAGAAGACCAGACAGCTGATGATCAAGACATACGAGGAGTCGTACAAGGATATACTCGCTGACAAGACTCTGACCATTGGGTACAACAAGCTGGCAGGGGACTCTGTTACCACCAGCAGCTGACTGGCTTGTGCGGCTCGGACGACCATATCAACTGTAGGACTCACTGAGGAGGATGTGGACGAACTGACAGAGAAGACCAGACAGCTGATGATCAAGACATACGAGGAGTCGTACAAGGATATACTCGCTGACAAGACTCTGACCATTGGGTACAACAAGCTGGCAGGGGACTCTGTTACCACCAGCAGCTGACTGGCTTGTGCGGCTCGGACGACCATATCAACTGTAGGACTCACTGAGGAGGATGTGGACGAACTGACAGAGAAGACCAGACAGCTGATGATCAAGACATACGAGGAGTCGTACAAAGATATACTCGCTATAAGACTCTGACCATTGGGTACAACAAGCTGGCAGGGGACTCTGTTACCACCAGCAGCTGACTGGCTTGTGCGGCTCGGACGACCATATCAACTGTAGGACTCACTGAGGAGGATGTGGACGAACTGACAGAGAAGACCAGACAGCTGATGATCAAGACATACGAGGAGTCGTACAAGGATATACTCGCTGACGAGACTCTGACCATTGGGTACAACAAGCTGGCAGGGGACTCTTTTACCACCAGCAGCTGACTGGCTTGTGCGGCTCGGACGCCCATATCAACTGTAGGACTCATTGAGGAGGATGTGGACGAACTGACAGAGAAGACCAGACAGCTGATGATCAAGACATACGAGGAGTCGTACAAGGATATCCTCGCTGACAAGACTCTGACCATTGGGTACAACAAGCTGGCAGGGGACTCTGTTACCACCAGCAGCTGACTGGCTTGTGCGGCTCGGACGACCATACACACACATAACAAAAACTTGTAGAAATACAGCCAAACCTTACACACTCAAAAGGAATGAGATCTAAAAAAGGGCCAAGCTCATCTACCCTTCCACATAAACGTACAGTGTCCCATAACAGCATCCTCGAAAAGCTTGGCAAAATAGAATTTGCGATTATTAATTTAACGTAATAGTTTATCCAAGTTCTTTTTTTCTAATTAATTTAAACGTAATAACATGCAAATTCTATTTTGCCAAGCTTTTCGAGGATGCTGTTATGGGACACTGTACGTTTATGTGGAAGGGTAGATGAGCTTGGCCCTTTTTTAGATCTCATTCCTTTTGAGTGTGTAAGGTTTGGCTGTATTTCTACAAGTTTTTGTTATGTGTGTGATCTCATTACTTTTTCAAGTTCCATTACAAAATTATTTGCTAAAATATAATATTTTTATCAAAGTTGATTTAAATTCTATGGTATTAGCAGTAACAATATAGGATGTAAAATATCTAGACCCGGATTCATGTACATCCTGGGTATAGGTGGTATAACCATGGTATAACGACGGTATAAGGACTGGACCCCAATTCTTGAGTTCGTGGGAGATGAGTTGAAAACGCAATTTGAAAACGAAGTCGTGTTCGTTTTCGAAGGAATTGGTATTCTTGAACGGTATCGTGGAAAACGTTCGTGTTCGTTTTGAAAAGCTTTGTTTTCTTTTTCGGTGGAAAACGTCATGGGTTGTGAGTTGAAAGCATTGATATAAATTAAAACCCTATAGTAGGCTAGATTAGCAGTCTCCTATACCTCCGCACAGGCGCGAGCGTGGCAAATTGAAGACTCAACCGGCCCATTTCAAGATGGCGATTTGGTGTTTTAATTTATGCTTTTTTAATGCAATAAAGTATTTTACTGGATTGTTTGATATGGTTTTAGCTTGTGCAGCATGGTATTAAACAAAAGAAACAATACGAAGTGATTGCATAAGGGAATATAGTAATCATTTGGTGTTAAAGGCTAGTATGCTTACCTGTCAACCTGGCGGCAATCTTGAGAACTATTTGGCCACAAATCGCTCCCATTTGATTAACATGTAAACTGTCATTTTAAGATGGCTTCTAATTGTACCGGAAGTGGACCACCGACTGCTGGTCTAGCCAATTATATAGGATATTATGGTTGAAAGAGTATCACGAAATCCAAACACTTTAAAAAGATTTGCGTATAGCAAAGAGCTCGAAAAAGTTCTATATTTATTCTAGATGGCAGTGCCTTCATAAACGCGGGCCAATCGAAAGACAAGTTGTATGAAATGATTTGATTGTTGCAATTATGTAAACAAACAGTTGAGCAAGTTCATATCAGAACAATGTTGTGCTGGCATAGGGTTGGCTAGGCTTGTCAAACATGTAATGTAAGTAATAATTTTATCTAGTCCTATAGCCAAATGGAACTTTAGACCTACACTTTTGCATTATAAATAATTTTCCACATCTGGGCCTAGGCCAGGGACGGTTTCTGATTTGTTTTATGAGAGTATAATGACACCTTTTCTCGTTCCACACAAAGAAGAAAATTTTTAAATGTCCGCTATTTGTTTACGTATCGCACTTTCCCGCCTAACTCTGTTTATACCGTCAACAAGTGTCAAGTAACTATGGTTACTTGTTGATTGTATGCCAAGTGTTTAAGGCTTATTTTAAAACCTTTATTTGGAAGCCTTCCAACAAACTTTTTCAACTTTTTTTTTCAAAAGAGACTATATTTCTATAACCTTAATGTCCATGTAAAATATGAACATTGTAGTCCCACCCGTCTGGTCAGAATCGCGGGCCGACGTATTAGATGTTAGCAGTAGTAGGCAGTAGTAGGCAGTAGCAGTAGCTAACATCCTTAAAGTGATTTTGAGCATGTTTCAAGCCATTTTTTCACCAAGAAGGAATAATCGTACCCCAATAAAATTTGGCATGTGTTGTCAGGTACCTAAATCCCCTCGATTGTGATAGTTTTCAAGTTCACATCACGTTACATGACGGCTGGGTAACACCTCGAAATCACCCCAACTCTGCTTGGTGTATAAGGTGCTTGAGTGTGTAGCGCACCGCGGCTTGGCTGCGGCGCCCTAACGGGCACCTAGATCAACTGTAGGACTCACTGAGGAGGATGTGGACGAACTGACAGAGAAGACCAGACAGCTGATGATCAAGACATACGAGGAGTCGTACAAGGATATACTCGCTGACAAGACTCTGACCATTGGGTACAACAAGCTGGCAGGGGACTCTGTTACCACCAGCAGCTGACTGGCTTGTGCGGCTCGGACGACCATAACCACCGTCCACACAAAAATATTGGAAAATGGGATGTATCATTCCAGAGTCATTTTATAGTCGTGTGTATTACCATTGTTACAATAAACATATTGATTAAATTAATAATGTCCATGGTTTCATAAACAAAAAGTCTGGGTACAAAAGTACTCGCTACTAAGGTTAGAGACCACCACCAATATTAAAGCCACGCGAAATTACAGCTTTTTAGTGATGTCTCGAGAACGGTGGGAAAATCTAAAAACTGATGGCAGACAGCTATGAGGTTTTGTTAGAACAATGTTCGGTGTGGTTTGTATTTCAGATGTGCATTTGAAATATCAAATAGAAAACTTAATTACCATCACATTAAAATATTTTTTCGTGCAGGCTATAGTCCTCACAAAACGACCGAACAGTTTTGATATTTTGTAGGGTTCTCAAGATATCATTAGAAAAACGTAATTTCGCGTGGTTTTGATATTGGTGGTAGTCTTTACCCTTATGACTGTGGGATGAGCTCGGTCCAACTTTTTTGTACAATGTATCTTAACTCTTGGTTTCCCACCTGAACTTGACAAGTATCATTACTCACGTGGGGTCAGTCAGGACCCAAGCAATTGAGACCCACCCTGTAGCGTGACCATTATCAGATTTTGGAAGATAAATTAATTTGGAGACTTGGTTTCTGACCACCATTCAAACTTAAAAAATTAAAAATTCAACACAATTAGGATATGTTTTGTTATAAATTGAGTAGAATGCAAATTTCGTTTAAAAATTACATCGTACCAGAAGCCCCTAATAAATACATTTTTAGCTGTTTTTTAATCTTAAATAAATAAAAATAAATTTGTATTTAGTCTACCTACTCAGTCACAGAATTGATTTTCAATGGGGGAGATTAAATTTTTAAAGCAAACCAAGTCAACCCTGTAGGCGCCGACACCATCGACGAGCGAACACTTACCCTACAGCAATATTTCCACTTAATATTTAAAACAACTATGAACGAAGTTCTTAAAGTACACAGAATAGAAAAAAGAGGTGAAACTTCAATATCTTACTTTATTTTACTATTGAACAAACCATTGAAATAAGCAAATCAGTTCAAGGAAAGGCAATCATCACTGCCACTGTCTTGCTTGTGTGGGACACACAACAATTTAATCTATCTGGAGATAAACCACTTGTTCAATGTGCACTTATCATTTCTACCATGTAACCCGTGTCGTTGCATGACGCTGTGGAGTGACTCTTTCTATTATAAAATGTGCATAATAAAATATTTCCGACAACAGCAGATAACTGATTTTTTAAATGCAAAAAAACGCAAATTTTATTGGGTTTGGTCCAGTATAATATTTTGCATTGGTGCTAACAATAACTTATAGGTTGTGCCTTTAGGTAGCCTTCATGCTTTTGGCATTTCAAATTCGAGGTTCTAAATTCAGTGTGTGATGTAAAAGCCTTGAGTAACTTAACGTTGGCCGAAATGATAACTTGAGGTTCTAGCGAAGCAGGTTGATAATAATTGCGACACAGAGAGATTCGGTTGACTCTTGCATTATTTTGACACAATGCTGTGATTCCCGTGTAAGTTTGATCGTTCCTGGGTTATCATTCGTTGTCTTCTTGGACGGTTTTCAAGAACAGAGAGCATCCAGCTTGATTAACACTGTCACTGTTTTCAGTGTCGGGTTCACTTTTTTCTCCAATCTGGACTGAAACTGCTTCTGAAATACTCTTCAATTCCGTCTTGAGAAGACTTTTGTCGGGGAAAACATCTCCTCTATCCATTTGTGTTCGACTCTCAACAGCCACTTCAGTGTAAGTCGCATCATCTTTCGCACCATTTGTATCCTCATTATCACTAGAGCTTCCCGATAAAGAAGTTTCCTGATAAATTTGTTTCCAACCAGACATCATTTCCGAATTGTTGGTTTCTGGAACGGTACAGTCGACTTTACTCTCAAAATCTTCAGCTGATCCACAAACGAGTTGTAAATTTTTGACGATACTCAAATCTTTTGGTACCGAGAGTTGATCGTAGCATTTACCACCATCAACATTGCCTTTATCTGATTTCTGTTCTGGTTCTTTGGCGGGTGAAGTTATGATAATAATTGGAATATTAAATCTTACACCGGTTTCTGACTTGCTTGCTGGTTCACTTTCTCCGATGTGGACCACAGTGGTGTCTGAGCTCCCTTCTCCTGAATCACACGGTACTTCTCCGGGTTCTTGTAGCGATGTCACGAGAGTTCCTGGACACAAAGCGGCATCTTCACTTGGCTGGTCGATATCAGCTGACTTGCTTGCTGGTTCACTTTCTCCGATTTGGACAACAGTGTCTGCGATATGGTCCGTAATCCCTTCTCCTGATTCAAGCGGTACTTGTCCACGTTCTTGTAACGATGTCACGACAGTTCCTGGACACAAAGCGGCATCTTCACTTGGCTGGTCGATATCAGCTGACTTGCTAGCTGGTTCATTTTCTCCGATGTGTACAACGGTGTCTGCAATACGGTCTGAATTCCCTTCATCTGATTCAAGCGGTACTTGTGCGGGTTCTTGTAGCGATGTCACGAGAGTTCCTGGACACAAAGCGGCATCTTCACTTGGCTGGTCGATATCAGCTGACTTGCTTGCTGGTTCACTTTCTCCGATATGTATTGATCTACGTGTTTCGTCTACATGGACAACGGTGTCTGCGATATGGTCTGAACTCCGTTCATCTGATTCAAGCGGTATTTGTACGGGTTCTTGCAACGATGTCGCGGCGTCTTCAGTTGGCTTGTCGATATCAGCGTTTCCACTAGCATCACCTTGCTGCAAACTCTGGTGTCTTCTTGATATATTGTCCGTGGTTTTCTGTAGTGATGCTTCAGCATTGTCAATTTCACGCAACACCTCTTCGGTGCGCGCCAAGAAATCCTCAAAAGTCTTAATGTCTTCACAAGGGTCTTCGTCTTCAGAGGAAGAGATTGTTCTTTCGTCGCAATCCCAACGCGGTCTAGCTCTTGTGACTTCGGGCACTTTACATGAATCTTTTGCAGTGTCAATTGTTCGATAAAACTGTTTTGGATTCAATTCGAAAATGTCTTTTACTAAACCTTCATTGATCCCTGAAAATATCACCTGTTCAATCCTTTCTTGAAGCTTGTTCTCATCTACATCTTCATCTAATTCCGAATCGATGAACTTCTTGTCACTTTTATCTGTGTCCGAACTATTTACCAAATCACTCCCAGTAGCAACTGTTTTAAGTTCGACCATGTCCGCGGTGTTTCCGACAGCGTCTTCGGCGTTGTCCAAAACAATGTTGGTAGAGCTGTGGTATTCTTCATCTTTGCTCAAATCTGAACCCTCAATTATGTTTGGCAATGTCTCTTTCATTGCACTATCTTCACTGACCTGACCATTCCTTTCCATTTCTGATATTCCAGAAATATTCTCTAAAATCAATCGATCTCTTTCTAAATCATTGTCCGGAACAATCCCATCTCCATCACTATCGCCATTAGCCATTACCCCACTTGCAATTTCTTCTCTTGTATCACTCTTTGAAGATTCTTCCATTTCATCTGTATGACGAGGGCTGTTATAATGAATACTTTTACACGTCACGCGCTCATCACTTGTAGCCGTACTGGACACATCCTTGACCTCAGTCAACCCTCGGATAATTTCTTTGCCCACCTCGTCCCCTTGAAGTTCTCCAGCGCTGTCAGCGACTACCGTTGGTACTGTTTGCTCGGTTTCTCCCGAGAAATAGTTCCAGACAGCTTGACTTAGTAAGCTCTCTGACTGCGCAGGTGGGCTTTCATTCTCAGTTGTGTAGGTGCGCGCGTCATCCTGGTTCGAGCTCGTAGCTTCGGATGACTCGCTCAACGACCGTTCACCTAGTTTCTTGATACAAATCTTCACGGCCGTTTCACAGACCTCATCGACCAACTTGGACGCCGCGCTTCTTATTTCGTCTGCGGTGGGGAGGTAGGTCGAGGACTTGGACGAGTCGAT
The DNA here is from genome assembly GCA_024449915.1 of Sweltsa coloradensis. NCBI lineage: Eukaryota > Metazoa > Arthropoda > Insecta > Plecoptera > Chloroperlidae > Sweltsa > Sweltsa coloradensis. The sequence goes on along the minus strand of JAMZAV010000043.1, from coordinate 13,866 downwards.
TTCTTCTCTTTGATTTCCGTCACCACCTTGAAGAGCAGTTTCAACTAGGCCATCAACTTCATCCACCACGTTGTTAACTAACACATCCATGATGGGGATACTTACGTCGTTGGTTTGTACGGCGCTTTCATCCAATTGTTCAACTTCCTCCGCCAATTTGCGAACCGAAGTTTGGGAGTTATCTATCGTAGGAACATTAACGGATGGACCTAATCTTGCTGTACCAATTTGTTCTTCTTTATTATTTTGATGGGTGATGCTACTTATGGTATCATTCTCCAATGGTGGAACCTCTGAACTCTCTGAGTTTTCTTCGACATCATCCAATTCCTCAATAAGTGCACGCTTTTGTCCAGTTCTCCCCTTTTGGTTCCAAGGCAGTTTTATGTCACCACTTCCCAGTGATTTTTCATCGCGGTTACAGTCATTTTCTGCATCCTCCTGCTCCTCATCTGAGTTCGATTCAGAATCTGAGTCTGTAGATGAGTCCGAGTTCGAATCTGCGTCTGATCCTAAGTCTTGATTTCTATTTTGTGACAGATTTACAACCTCAATCGCACTTGTGTCGTCATCTTTGATCGGTTTCCCCAGTGGAGCGGCTTCGATAGATACTTTGGGCGCGAGTTTTCTTCGATCTTCTCGCATCTTGATGAGTGCTGAAACAATAATATCCGGGATCAATTCCAGTCTTAATGTTGATCTTTCTTGAATTTAAGGGCGCTTCAACCGTTAGGTTATTATGCAACACTCTAGCCTAGGGGATTTCAGGTGGACAGACCCGTGTTGGACAGGCGATATGAGGGAAGGGAAAGTTTTTCATGTAGTAACATCAGGAAGTAATGATCTCTCCTATTTACTAGCTTATTTTTGCGAGATGAACTTTGCCTATCTTATCTCTATATTATACAATTGGCAGAGGAATACCCTGCGCCAAATTCTACCCCGGGCCCAGACGGGGCACTAGTCATAAGAGTAAATTGTTTGACAGACTATAGGAACTTCAATACAGAGATTACAAAAATGTGTTTTTGATGATTTCCCAAACATAAAAACAAGGCACAATAACAATAGGCTACCCATTCAGTTTTATTTTAATAATCTTAATTTTAATTAAGGCCTAACCTTGAGACGGGACTCAAGACTAGTCGACCACCACATTTTAGTAAGGTCAGTCCCAAAATATATTCAACCGAAAACCGTTTACCAGAGACACTGTCGTTGATTCGCTTGTGTTCCTCTTCGACCAGTCTCTGCCTCATCTCCATCTCTGCCTGCACCCCTCCAACCACCCACGCCTCTGTGCAGGCGCGTTCTTTGTCGAACACCGGCCGGTCGTCCAGGTAGGTGAGCTGCTTGCACCGGCTCACGAACAGCTTGCGGTACGGGCAGATGCTCTGTTTTACCTCGTTGCCGAACAAGTACAGCACTCTCAGCTCATTCATCTCGCACATAATCTGCAGAGAAACAAACAACGGATTGTATTCTTCTTCTGGACAAGGTCCCCTGAATATCCCCTCTTAATCTACATCCGTATCCGAAAGCCCAATAGTAGTCCAATAGTAATGATTGAAAACTTGAAAGAGGAAGCTGTAGGACGGACGTGGGAAAGTTCTCGTTCATAGCCAGAACAACGGTCGAATGGAACAAACTAGCAAAGGAGACAGTGAATGCTGAAAATATCAAGGTATTCAGAAGCAAACTGAAAGAAGTGGATATGGGTGCCAATAAGTAACAATATTTGCATAAATATAACCAAAAGGATGGAAGGTAACCAAAAGGAAGGAGGGGAAAACTAGTAACCAGGAAGAATAGAAGAAGAAATCGTGAGGGAAATTAATGAAGAAAAACCTGCCACCAACAAATTGTCACTAGCAGCGGAAGAAAGAAATACGAATACAAATTTAGGGCCGGATACAGAACAGTCATCCCGCCTATACCTATCAGGTGTTAACTGGTCGTCGAACATTCCCACATGTTTTGGAAACTAAAATGTGCCTCTGTTAATGTGCACTGCGTTTTCAGATATACTTCGTATGGTAGCCACTTGGTGACACGTCGGGTACATCCACTATCCAGCTTCTACAAAGAGCCAAATCAAAAGTTCTAGCTATATAAAAGGTAGGCCTACTTACATCTAAGACTAGTGGGTCGTCTATGTGGTTGTGCGACAAGTCCACGACGGAGAGCGTGGCACATCCTGCCAGCTCGATGATGTCATCCGACGTCTGAAGGTGGTTGTGTGAGACGTCGAGAGTGCGAAGGTTCGGCAGACATCCTGTAAACAAATCAAAATATTTAACACAAAGAAGTATTCGCAAGTGGAAAGTATATGTCGACGTACCTAAAATAGTATGCGAAGTTGCTGAAAAATAATTGAGCAATGAGAATGGGAGGCATGCCGACCATCGTTCGACATATGTGTGATACATTTTTGGTAAGGTCCTGATGAAAGGTCAAAACATGAACGTAATTCCATATTGCTGCTGCTAATTCCAGCATCCTTCACAGCAAACACAGGGCTGAGCGCCTAGTTTTTTTTTTATTTATTTGGATTAAGGACGCGTCAACCGTTAGGTCATAATGCACCACTCTAGCCTAAGGGGGGTGGGGAGGAGGGGCCCATGCTGGTCAGAACCAGCCACGGGTAAGGGGAGGAAAGGGGGTTCTCACGTCGCGGTCGTCATCGTCTTTGTCATCGTTCGTTGTGTCATTGTCATCGTCGCCGGGGGGTCGTCAAGGGAAGGGGGCAAGGTCCCCGACGACGATTGCCAGAGCTCGCCTCTAGTTTTGGAGAGAAAGATACTCCGCTCTTACTAGCTGATGTTTGCGAAGTGGACTTTTTTCTTGAATCGCCTTTTACGATTAGCAGAGCCATTCTCTGGGCCAATTCTACCCCGGGCCCAGACGGGGAGCCGAGCGCCTAGCCAGAACTGAGCATGGTAAGCCGCTAGCAGAACGAATCAAAAGTGGACCGTATCGAGCCATCAGCCGGCCGGCCGTCACATCTGGAGTGCTGCGTGCATCGCCAGTAAATTGGCAGAATTTTCCAAAAAAAATACAAACGATGTTACGACCCCATAATACGCTCGCTTGCTGGCCGACATCAAGTCGGAACTTTTCATTAATCCACGACTTATATTCAACGCAAAGCCACCAAGCCCACTGCAGCCGCATTATCTACACAAGGTCGAGAAGATGGAATCTTGCCAGACCTTTTCCAACACAGACAGTAGTGGTCGGGCATAAGATGTTTTGCGTGGTGATCCACACTGGCCGCTACAGGCCATGCAACGAGTGGCCAGAAGAGACTTTGACAAGCAACCAAATGTCATAATATATTTTGGTTAAAGAAACTCAAAAGTAAATAAATACAACAAAATAAGCTTAGTAAAGACCTCGCCACCCGGCTAACGGGCTAAGCAGTTTTGTAAAGTTTTTTTTCGATAAATTAGCGGGCATAAAAATGGCGTGCATTGGGAATGGATAACTTAAAAATAGACGATCCTGAGCTTCACTTGACTTCTTTACCTCTCTCGTCTATATTATTATATAAGGTTGCGCATGTGTGTATGATGACTCACTGAGGTTATCCAGCCGGGTTAAATTGTTGTAGCTGAGATTCAGCGTGTCCAGATACGTCATGTGATCCAGGTTCTCTATACGGCTGATCAGGTTGTGGTGAAGGTAGAGGCTTCTCATCTTATCCTGCTGGTCCAGGTTCTCAATCTTGAGGATCCCGTTACACTCCAGCCAGAGACACTTGAGTCCCGTGTGTTCCTCTAGGTTCTCGATCTTGCTGAACCCTGAAACACAGTTAACGAAATACAAAAGATTATTATTATTCTATTCGGTAAGGACTTACTAAAACCACTTAAAGCTATCTTAAAATGGGAATAACCACAGAAAATGCTAAACAAGAATATTTGATCACAAAATTCACAGCGTTCTTGTAGGTTTTAATCGCAACGGATTTTCATGTCGATGTTCACAGCATTTACACAAATTAGGGCCGGATGTTGTGTTAAAAATGTTGTTGGTTTAAAATTTCAGCGAAATTGGTTTTTAGTGGTTTGACCTGTGCTTGACAAACAGACATAGAACACGAAGCTTAAAATAATCTGGTTCTTGTATTCGATGTTTCGCGGATGATTTAGTATGGGTTACTCACACAATCTTGGCGGGGGTTTTGCATGCAGTAATATGCATCCCCTTGAAGCACCAGTGCCTAGTAGGCTACAAGTTCTAATAATCTGGTCGTAGTGTGTTGTTTTCGCGTGTGATTTGGTGTGAATTACTGTGGCAGTATCAAAAATCATGGAATAGCATGTTGAAGCTTATGACGCATCACAATGATGTTTGGTTTGTGAATGATAATGTTAAATGTACAGACTGAGGATGGGTGATTTTTGATTGTACATCGACACTGAGATGAAAGTTCGATATCAGGAAGAGTCGTCATCGGTCGGAAGATGTGGACGCACCCGCGGCTTCTTGGCAAGAGGTCCTATGTTGAGTGCTTGAGAGTGGCGTTTGCGGACGAATTTTGCATGTTCTGCTAAAGCAATGTCTTGAATTAGGGCGCGGAATAGAGGATTTTCGGATTTGTAAAGTGACTCGAAGAAATTGATATGCAGTTGGCCAGGTATTCACCCACAGAGTCATCTTGGTAGGGGTTTTGCATGCCGTAAATTATGCATCCCCTTGAAGCACCAGTGCCTAGTTCAGAGTACTAATAATCTTGTCAAAGTGTTTTGTTTTCGCGTGTGATTTGATTTGAATAACTGTGGCAGCACCTTACGATACGCCTGCAATGTGACGCACAGGCAGCCCGCCGTACAGCCTTACCTCGCCAATGTACGGTGCGCCTGTCTACTGGCAGCCCGCAATACACGTCCTCGCACCATTGTCACCTACGCCACCGAAGTACTAATACAGCCAGCAAGCGTGAATGTCATTGCGAGTTTCATGAATATTCTAATTATCTGGAGGCTAGTCCCGACCTTCGACCCCTAGGATCTCAAGTATTATAAACATTCTGTATCATCCTTGTTATTAAATGGCTAATCGGGAGTCGTGTTCGGTTTTTATCCCGAGACTTACAGGCTCACGCACGGACGGATGGATAGACAGACAGGCGGCGGACATGAAAGTAACTCTTTTAGTGGGGTAACTCCCTTAGATAAGTGATATAATTCAATAGGGCTTTTAGAGCTAAGAGATTACGTTCAGCGAAGCTACTCACCACCTGAAGACGTATTTTAAAGAAATTTGCCCAACATAATAATAATTATTGACCTTTGATCCTGATCACTTCATTCTATAGGCCAGAGACAAAAATATAGTAGAGACTTTCAATGACTTTGCTTTAAAAGAAGTGTTTGTAAATGTAACATTGACCAGGAATGTAATTTCAAAATGTCAGAATGACAAGTGGGCCCAAATTTCTCCTCACTATGTAAGCTATATCCGAATATGTAGCCTGCAACAACAAAATAATAGATAGGCCTCGTATAGCTCTGCATGGGTTCAATCTCCTACCGAGGCTGGAGATTACATCATGGTTTAATATCATTACCAGTAGTCTTATTTAACTTAACATTATGTTCAACAATATTTGCAGTCTCGCTTTATTTGCTTTATTTGAACTCAAGATCATGGGGAGCACGGGTAGTCAAGACAGGGAGCGAAGCTACTTATTCAACATAAAGAAGAAAAGAAGAAAAAGAAGAAGGAGGAGGAGGAGGAGAAGAAGAAGAAGAAGAAGAAGAAGAAGGAGAAGAAGAAGAAGAAGAAGAAGAAGAAAATAATTCGCCGTGCGTTGGTCTTTTTGGAGGCGGTGCCGGTTAGGCTAATCACTAGAAAGCTTCGCCTCTTTGCGCGCATTGGAAATGGTGGAGGTGCCGGGTTCTTGGGGAGACTTGTTTCGTGGGAACGCGTTGTTTTTATTAGATCAGGAACTTGTAACGTCAAAGTTACAACTTCGTGGGAACTTGGAACGAATTTAACGTTCCTTTATAAGTTCATTTCGCCGTCGTAATCTCGTCGAATTCCAGTACATGATATCGTAAACTTCAGTATGAAAAATATCTTGTGACATCTTGAGTTTTCGAAAATGGCGCCACCCTCGTCTGATGGCCTGGGACTCACTTTAATAAATAAAAGTAACGGTATACTTACGCCCTAACTATCACATTTATTATTATTTAAATCAGTGTTGGTAAAAGGAACGTGAAAGGAACTAATCGTTCAGTTCCTTTTTAGGCAGTAATAACTTAACTTTTCCAAGTTCCTTTTTAGGGAAAACGTGCCCAAGACTGGTGCCGGGTCATAACTTTCCAAACTTTCTGGGAGACTATAACCGCCCTTTCCTCCAGGGTCACCAAACACGTTCTGTATCAGCAAAACACGCGTGTCAATCAGACGTCGTGCTCGGTCGTGACTCTGCACGACTATGTTATATAACTCGTGCATGTTATAATGCGTGCTTGCAGCCTGCTCACCTTTGTAATGCAGGTACAGGACATCGTTCAAGTGCGGCGTCATGTAGACCTTCGTCGCCTTGGCATTCTTCCTCAGGAATTCCTTCGTCATCCTAAAACAGGGAATATCATTCTCTTACATCCATACAAACTAAAACATTGGCCACGGATTTCATCCTATATGGTGTTGGCATGGACCGGCATGCTCCTTGAGAGAATTTACAAACTAGGCCTATAGATTGGAAGTTTACAGTTTTCATGCATGACGTAGAAAGATTCATTCATTTAGGCCTAAGGGCTCAGTTGGACAAAAACTAGATCTTTGATTTCTTAGTAAGCCATGTTATCTGTAGGCTTAGGCCTACTTTTTTTATTTTATATTTGATTCATTAATTAAATACATTTTATATTATTTTCATTTGTTAACAAAATTGTTGTGTTTAAATGCATTGTTGTTGTAATGCTAATATTTCAAATATGTACTTAAATGTAGTTTCTTGTAGTTTCTGCATCTATATAATTAGATTTATTTAGTTGTCCTCCTTTGTAAATCAGTTTTTATAACTGAATAGGATAGACGTTAAATAAATAATAAATAAATAAATAAAGTTGTTCTGGTTTACTATTCATAATAAAAGGACATTCTATTGGGTAGATACTTATAGGAATATTATAGGGTCTAGTTTGTTGCTCATTTTGATTTATATCATTAGTTACATCCACTTTTCCAAGCTATGAAGATATTTCTGTTTTCTGAAACCGCCCAGATTGGAATATACTTCTATGTGGTTAACTTTTCCATTACGCCAACATAAACAGGATACAAAATGTGTTTTACATACACTCATTTGAATAAATCGAACTTTAATTTGTTTTGCTCGAGTTTTTGACTATCCAAATCGTTAATAGCAGTGGTTGGTAGACACAAGCTAATAGGCACATATGGTAAATCCCAGTAGGCCTATAGTCTAGACGAACGATGTTGTTTCAGAAAACGCTGTATGATCTGTTGTGGATTTCTGATGTGCCCACTAATCTAGACAACGAGGAGGAGCAATGAACTTATGAGAGATAAATTATATTGACTATTCAAGCCAAGAAAAACGTGGAATGAGTTAGGTTTTGGTTTATTTGGATTAATTGATTGGATATTGCTTAACGTCTCATATTAATGCACTTTGGCTAATCGATACGATGAGTGGTGATAGATGAGGATGAAGTTTGAACAGAAGGGAGGACGGAAACCCCGGTACCGGCACGTAGCCTACTCCTTTCGAAAAGAACCAAGGGGACCAACGGCTTAACGTCCCATCCGAAAGGACCGTGTAACTTTGACAGTCATGTAGGTTCCTCCACTAACCCGGACTGCCGAGCAGACGTCGAGGAGAATGAAGCCGTTACACTAGCTCTCGAATCCTCCATCTTTATTTGGATTAAGAAGGCGCGTTAACAATTAGGTCATAATGCGCCACTCTAGCTGGTCAGAACCAGCCACGGGCAGAGGGAGGAAAGCGAGGTCCCCGATGGTTACCGCCAGAGCTCGCCTCTAGTTTCGGAGTGCTCCCCTATAATACGTAGGCCTACTAGCTATGATATTTGCGAGATGGACTTTTCCTCTTTCCTCGCCTTTTTCGATTAGCAGGGCCAAGCTCATGGGACAATTCACCCCGGTCCCACAGGGATCATCGTAGGCCTATACTTCAACTCGATAGGATTATTGTTCAGGCGATGCTGAAACGTTCGGCTAGTTCTCATGTGAGACGTAAAGCCAAACCAACCAAGTAAATTATAATTTATAATTCATTCGAGAGGTGGCAGGCCTACCTCGCTTTCTAGGTGTGCTAAGACGCGAAATAGTGAGTTTGGTAACTTGGCTCAGGAGTGCCAGCATACGCATCCTAGGCCTAGGACTAAGGCCAGAACTAGGTCTGTTGGGGGGAACAAGTTCCGTAAGGCCTACATTATTGAGGTGATTTTCACATAGTTTGTTGAAAGGGCGCGTCAACCTTTGGGTCATAATGGGCCACCCTGGTATCATAGTGGCTGTGGACAGGGCCTGATCCAGCCAGCCACAGACAGTGGTGTGCCGGGAGGTGGTGGTTGTGGTGGTGGGGAGGGGGTTTCTCATATGCCGTTGTCGTCTAAATATTATCATCGCTCGCGTCGTTGTTGTCGAGGAGGTCGTCGAAGGGGTCCAGAACGACGACAACCAGACCTCGTTATAGTTTTACTTTTGGGGGAGTAAAATACTCCCCTATTTTGGATTGTGATGTTTGCGAGATGGACTTTGCCTCTTTTCTCGCCTTTTACGGTCAGCGGCCGAATATGCCCTTCCAACTGAAAGAGTTCCCCAAACTCTACCTCAGGCCCGGACGGGGCACTTGTTTACACAATTTTCAATTTCAATTTTTTTTCAATTTTTTATTAGGACAAATTGTACATTTTATGTAACAACAACACAATTTTTAGTGTATGTGTCCTTTAGCTAAATAAAAAAAAATGTTACAAATACTAATATATAATGAGAAATTGACATAATATGTAATACATTGTAAATAATAATAATTATTGAAAAGTAATAAAATATGGTTCATTTCATTATATTATAGTTAATCAATAATATCAAGTGATAACCAGGAATTTCTGTGAGTGTATCATTTATCATTATCATTTATTTTTATGTATCATTTGTATTTATCATTTCAATGAGCTGAATGAAGCCTACGAGTAGTGTTTCCTCCCTACTCACCGCACTTCCCGCTCAGAGCTGAGGTCCGACATTCTCGCCACCGTCTCTAGAAGATGATCAATAATACAATATAATAATAATATCAAGATGCGCCCTGGAATACTTGATGCCGAGATGGACGTTCCATGTAAAGGGGGACAGATAAAAACAACAGCAGCTGTCAATAAGCTTGAAGGTAAACAAAACAACGGTTGCCATAGCAACCGGGTCTGTAGTTCCTTCGAGTGATGCTAGGTTCCGCAGGAAAAACCCAGGAAAAAATTTTAGTCACGCAAAATTGAAATTTAGGATAGAAATACATATTTAAAGAAACGTCAATAAAATCTAAATAAAATATTCGTGAGAAACTAAGCCATGATTTAGATCTAAAAATTTAGAGAGAACTTTTTTCACTAGAACACCGAAAGTTAAGCAAACTGGGCGTGGTTCAAGGGTAGAGGTGGGTGACCGCTCTGCCCTGAAACAAAAACGTATACCGCTGGTAGAGCAGATGGAGGGTTAAAGAGTAGTGTAACGGCTTCGTTCTCCTCGACGTCTGTCGGCAGTCCGGGTTAGTGGAGGAACCTATATGACTGTCAAAGTTACACCATCCTTTCGGATGGGACGTTAAGCCGTTGGTCCCCTTGGTGCGTTTTGAAAGGAGTAGGCTACGTGCCGGTACCGGGCTTCCCCTCCTCCCTTCTGTTCATACTTCATCCTCATCTACCACCACTCGTCGTCTCGAATAGTCAAAGTGCATTTACATGAGACTTTAAGAAATATCCAATCATTTGATAACTTTGCCCCTCATCAGATTGAGGCGCTGTTCAGAATAGTGTAGATCTTCGAGGACGCGGGCTCGAATCCCGCATAACGTATGTGTTTTTTTGGTAATCGTCCTTCGTCATCTATCACCACTCATCGTCTCGAACAGCCTCGCTGCATTGAGAGAAGTCTATCAACAACATAGGACAGGCAAGATTCTAGAGGGGCTCGTTTACCCGTTTTTGTTTTATATTTAATTTGCTTTATCGTTTATTTCGTTAATTCGTTTATTTCGTATGCTCGCCAACGGCATGTATAGCGTTGCCAATCGTTCACACCCGTGTGAAATGAGCGTCCACTGCAGACGAGTACTTATTAATTTATCCGTTGTGACCCTCAAACTATAAGAATATTTCAGAGAATTTGCAAGGATATTCAATGGTTGTGTGGTTCGTTGGTTTTATGGTTAGAGGTTGGCCTACGAAAGTACTAACTATACTCCATGGTTAGAGGATCTACTCCCACGCAGAAGGTCCAAGATTCGATTCCCATATTTTTTTACTTCTGATGTGGACTTGAGTCTATCAGTTCTTGGCTTAGGAATTTGTAAACGGTGACTTTTGGATAGCCGTCCTAGCAACGAGGCACATAATAAATTCTAAGGTTGTTGTCCGGCACTGTCCGCTGGTGTAATCTTGTCCAGCTTCATTGATTGGCGTTTCATAAATTAAATATGCCGGTCTCTAGTTGGTCATTGTTCGCTCCGTCGATGGTGTCGGCGCCGACAGGGTTGGCTGGGTCGGCTTTAAAATTTAATGTCCCCCACTGAAAAAAATCAGTTATGTGCCCCCCTGGAGTTGTAGAATCGACGTTATTTATTTATTTTTTCGAAATGCTCAAAACATGGGAACAACCAGTATGCGCAATGTCTGCTGAAGGCAATCCTCCGTCAGGATTGCCGCTGGCCCGGGCTCGAACCAGCGTTCTCGTCTAAACCTCACTGCTATTACGACGGTGAGCAGCTTCCCCATTCGCACGTGGAGGCACAAACCTGATTATTACACACGCGTGAACATAGATAGATCAGTAGTCTAACCTGTGTTATTGATTTTCATACAAGTCCGTTGGGGTCAATGAAATTTCGCTCTCCACCTTGGAGCTGATTGCGGTATACCAGGGAAGATATAGCCTTTGGAGGAGAACTTTACAAGGTTTCAGTGTCGGATCAACGAACCTCACTCTTAGAGGAACTTATAACCTTCCAGGAAAGATATAGCTTTGAGGGAACTTTACAAGGTTCATTGGTGGATCAACGAACCCTCGCTCCTTAGAGGAACTTATAACGAGCAACCCTCCGTGATGTCTCCCGAACATTCTACCAACCCTAACCAGACAGAGAATCCGACCATCCAGCGCAGACCACAGTTCCCTTCCGAGCCCAAAAACGACATATATATCAGACCTATAATCATCATCAGAACCCTCTCCACCATACCACGTCGTCATTCAACCGAAAGCCGGCCCCCCGAGGGTTCCAAGGAGGTCTTCCACACCGCCGCGCCAAGAAGAGACGGGATAACAAACCGTTCCTACTGTAAACTTATTTTTCCCCCACACCACATCATAAACTGTACAATTATCTGGTGTATGATCCGCTATGTTTCCCCCCCAAATTAACCCCCCCCCCCCTCCTCTTCCCCTTCCCAATCATAAACAGGTCTGGAAACAAAAAATCCAACGACTCCCCGCGTTCTCGATCAATCAGGCACCCCCATCAAACCGTAATTTATGGCCGATCAGAGGCCGGCCATTTTACATTGCCACTTCACGGAACAAAGCGTTTCCGATGAGAAGAAGATAGATTATAGGAACTTATAACCTATCCAGGAAGTATAGCTTGGAGGGAACTTACAAGGTTCAGTGTCGGATCAACGAACCTCACTCTGGTAGAGGAACGTTAATATATTATTTTAAAAACATTTTCTCTTACGTTTTGTACTTTTCCCTTCTACTCTTCATAAACACAGCACACCAAAAATCACTGGTGTTTCTCATGTGCAAGAGAAACTGCATCTGCATAGCTTTTGCATTAATTGAAAGTGGACCGAGCGGGTTATAGAGCCAAATGAAAACAATGCTCAAAATAAGGACACTGAATATAATACGTCTCCCTGCAGTGGCCCTAAAAAGTACTTCAACAATAATTTGTTTTGATATTCTGACTGGGTATTTTATTTCGTTATTTGGAACGATTCTAGCATTATCTTATCAAAGCTATTGTACGATTATAAAACTTTTTCAGACGCTCAAAACGTCAAGTAGAACCCAAAACTGTAGCCTCCAAGACCTCCGGCGGCTGCGGCTCCCCCCCCCCCCCAATCCTTGACATTTCTATTTACGCAACTGTCTGGTGGTGGTTTACTCTCATATTCCCACTCAGGAACCCAAGTTTTGGATTAAAACGTCATTTTCAAACTTGTGTCCCTGGGTTCCTATGTACGTCCGTCCACCTTTAGATCGTCTAGCTCTAGCACCTGTGACCTCAATGTAGCCAACACCAGCTGGATACGTTGCAGGTGAAGAGGGATACGACTTATGCGGTTTGGCGCACTTTGCATCTGCCACTCAGACAGGACGAACGATGCAGACTTCTTTGTTTGATAATATATTTCAAGTTTGGGTTGTTTGTTATGCATTTTTAAACTCTATATCATTTTGTGACAAATTTTGTATTTTCTTTCTCTGAGTGTTCTCGTGGGGGACGCTCGGCGGGATATAAGAATGTTTAGAACGGCTAAAAAAACAATTGTCCCTGGTCAAGTTGGGGGGGGGGGGAGGGGTCCCAACTAGTGCGGGTCTAGGGCACGTACCCCAGAATTAAATTAAATTAAATTTTTAACTTTCAAAAATTGTTCATTTTCTTTTTTTTAGCTGCTTTCGTTTTCGTCAAAAATTTGAAATGGTGAAGATCCAGTTTAAAAACTTACACTTCAAAGTAATTTTTTTCTATTCATTCACAAGATGTTTGGGGTACAAAGGGAAATTTTTTTCCAAATTTTGTAAATAGACAGTGTGTTCCACATTGTTTGATTTTACAATAAATACTTTTTTTCGAAAGAAAGTGGGGGGGAAGCGTCCCCCCGATTAACCCTGATTCTCGTAAGGATGCCCCTGTAGGAGACGTATCAGTATTTTCTCGGTGTGCTGATACTGCAGCAGGGGGCTGTAACTTTAAAATAGAAAAAAAAAGAAGTTAATTGAGTGTTTTATTGCAAATAATTGTTTTATTGGTTGTAATTGTTAGTTGCTATCATACATTGTTGAATTATAGAGACTGGCCCCTGACGAACGAGTGCAGAGCGTAAGTGCGTCATAGAGAGGGGCCTTTTCAAGAACATGCATAACTTACATTCATTTTTGTACTTTGCTGGCAGGAACTACTAAAAATGATTCACTAATTGTCATATGAATAGTATATATAATATTTATGTATTTATTGTTTCATCAATAAGTTTATTATTATTGTAAATAATAATTTATTTTTATTTAAAATACTTATATTACCTTATTAATTCATCATACATTCATTTGTCACATAGGAATAGTGAGCTAGCATTAGCAAAGTTCATTGATAACATATTAAAATAACATAAAATGTGAGAGCTAGTAATCAATTATTTAGTGGAATAATATAACATGGAAATAGAAAGCTATTATCAATAAATAAATAAGGTCCTACGTACAGTACTACCTGTACTACTGCACGAACTATTTTGTACTATTTTGCAGCACCTACGATTTTTTTGGGGTAAAGGGTTTTAAGCGGACGTAAAATATGGGGATATTTCTCAAATTTTATTACTCGGGAAACAAGTGAATAGATTTTTTAAATTT